>CM072807.1:57138737-58413737 GCA_037013495.1 Hippophae tibetana
AAAGCTTTTGTGAGAGAAAATTGAGAGTAATTTTCTTAAGTGTAATTGGGTTGTGGGTTGTGAGTTGTGACTGTTGTAAACACCTTGTGTAATTTCTCCCCTTTTAGTAAAAAGATTTACAGCAGATCCGGAGACGTAAGCAAGATTGACCGAACTCCGTTATCAAATTTGTGTGGTATTGTCTATTTTGTTTTTCTCATAAATATGACATATCGGAAATTTGCGTAATTTCCCAACATTGATTTGTGTTCTCTAGATGGATTGAACAATTCAGAGCCAGACTTTAGTGTACAAGAAATCAGCTGCTATGATGTAAGTTTAGAGGAAAAATTGCTGTTGATTATGTTGTTCAGCAGTTGTGTAAGAGACCCTTTGCCTTAGTTTTCCTCGAAAACATTGACAAGCCTGATTCACTCACTCAAAAAAGTTTGATGCGTTCTATATTGACGGGTAAACTTTCTGACTCATATGGTAGAGAAGTTGGCACAAACAAGGCCATATTTGTCACCACCTCATCAGACACAGAGGAAGAGAATGTTCTCATTTCGAGGAGCAAACCATCAAAGTATTCTGAGGATAGAATCTTAAGTGCTAAAGGATGGCCATTGAAGATTACAATTGAATACCCTCAAGGAGACAACGCCATATATCAAAACAGAATTGCATTGGATACCACAAGACAAGCAACATTACATCACATCTTTGTGAATAAAAGGAAGTTGATAGGTAGTGAGTCTATGCTGCAGCATCAAAACACAGAGATAGTCAAAGGGTTCACAAAACATCACCAATTGGAGGTCTGGATCTCAACCTTCCAGCAGAAGATAGTGATGGAAACTCTGAAAACGACTGTGTATCTGAGACCTCTCAGGTCTGCATACAGGATTTATTTGATCAGTTGGATGAAACAGTAGTGTTTAGACAGTTGATTTTCATGCAGTCGCTGAGAAAGTGTCAAAAGACATCGAAAATAGCTTCCACAAATTCTTTCACTCGGATTGTTTGCTAGAGACAGGATCAGGAGTTATGGAACAATTACTTGCTGCCATATATTTGTCAGACAGTTATAAAGTGATGTAGAGGATTGGGTGGAGAAAGTACTTAAAAGGGAATTTGCAGAAATTCATGAGCAATACAGTGTTGCTACTAATTCTATTGTGAAACTTGTTGTGAAACTTAGCTTTAGTTATCCTTGCTTAGTGTAACGTAACGGTTCACGAGTAAAATTTGTCCATTCAGTGCCAAGACTTTACAAGTCAAGTCCAGTCTATCACCTACAAAAGTGCTCCTCGTGTGGATCATGACAATGAGCATGATTTTTAGGTTTTTTTTTTTCTCCCCAGGTTTAATGTATGCAATATGTAATCTGCTGCAACTAGTGTTGGTCTGATTAGCTTCTTGTATTAAATAAGCATTTTTGCTGCTGTTAATTTTTCTATCACTGTTTATATATCCTTGTATGAATTTTCATGTGAAACTTGTACATTAATTTAAGAAATAATATACACCGTACATTACTTTCAAAATGTACTGTTAAAAAAAAGAAATTTGTATTAAACTCAATTATTCATTTGATTTTCAGTCTCCATTCCATTAGAGAACAAAAATAGCTGTAAACGAATTATAAATAAACGAATAAATGACAACTTACATAATAACCAACGTAGAATTATTGGTGTGTGGAAAAATCAACATCTAGATTGCAATAAGATTTGAGAAATATTAAACAAAATTCAACAAAAAGATAAACATGTTCATTTTAGTAATTTCATATTGCTAGATATTGCTGTCTGAAAGGTAAAACTATATTTAAAAAATATGAACTGTGTCATGCTAAAAGCCACTTTGCAACTACACTGAGAAAAGGACAATGCTTTTGTCACTTGGAAACAACACGGCATGCATGTTGACGATGCGCTATTAATTACTAATTATAATAATTGATAGTGTTATCTAGACTTCTTTAAGGGGTTCTTTTTAGGACTGAATAATTCAGCGCGTGTTTATTAATAATGAAAGGAAATGATTGCAAATGAAGTTATTTTTAGTTTTCTTGTTTATGTGTAATATCGTACGTTCCTATCAAGGAAGTAGGTATTAATATAGCCTATTATAATATGGTATATTTTATTTAAATAATAATATTATTATGTTTTGAATTTTAAAATTTATTTATTCATTTTCAATTATCTTTAACCATTTTTAAATCTAATTTCTCATCTAATTTAATCATATTGTTAGTTTTAATTAAAAAATTTAATTTAATTTTATTCTTATCTATTAACAATTTTTCCTAATTATAACGTGTATATGTTTTACATATTATTTTAAAGCTTACATATTTTTTTTAAATATACATATAAAGTTTACATAAATATTTATTTAGATTTTATATACTCTTTTAAGATAAATGTAAACCTTACATATTCATCGCAAGGTGATTGGAGCTCTAATGAGGTCCCTAGTCGGAGGTCTGAGGAGATTATTGGTCATTATTATTAGAGTCGTATTTATTTAATTAGTAATATATTATGAATAATTTGGTTTTTTTATATATATGATATGTTGAAACTGTGAGTTTTATGCTTCAATTGTACTATTTAAATGAAATTGATATTTTTTAACAAATTTATTCTATTTAGGTAAAAACAATTGAGCAAATAATGGTCCTAGTTAGCCACGAGTCTTATGATTTAAGTTCAATAAACGTTGAGTTAATAGATAACAATGACCGCATGATAATCTCAATAAAGAGATAAAGTTTCAATAACTATCCATTAGTTATCCTAAAGATAATCACTAATAAATGTCTATAACTTTACAAGAAGCCAATCTTATTCCAAAAAGGAATAGTCATTAGATCGATTAATCATTTTCTTATATATATATTCATATATGTACACATTGATAGATATATAATAGAAATTAGATTTGATATCTCACATAATAGATAATCACATCTAAACACTATCTTTCTTTATAATCACATAGTGAGACTCTAAATATCCTATAGACTTCATCATTTTATCACTAACTTTATTATAGACCATTCTTTATGGTGATTCGAGATCTTAACAGTTTGTTCATCTTGTAGATCTTTAAGATAGTCCTATCTAATGTTGACAAAAATTAACATTAACACTTTCTAAAAACATGCAGGAAAGAAAATAAAGACCTCACAAATTTGAGAGTTATTTTCGTTGATGGATTTCATATTTCACTTTCCAAATTCACAAGATTTAATTATAAAATTATCCCTTATATTAATATTTTCTTTAATTTTATATTTTTTATTATTATATTTAAGTAAGTTAATATTTTTTTTCTAATTATCTTTAGTAAACACAAAGAAACAGAATAGCTTTACACTTTCATTTCTCTGTATTCATATTTATTTTCATTATAAATTAATATTAAATGTAATCTTATATATTATAAAGAAATTATAGATAGATAATCATGAGTTGATCATCAATTTAAAATAGCTAAAGTTTAATTAATGATTTGACGATAATATTTTTTTTATTCTATATCAAATCATATATTTAAAACATATTAAAAATATCAATTAATAAAAAAATACCATTCAAACATAAATAACTATCTGTTTGTAATATTTATGTGACATGTGAATTCCCTCAAGTCAACGATACATTAAAATTTACAATATAAAACCACAAAAGAGAAGGGAGTAAAAGGGGGTACAAGTGAGCGAGGATCCTATATATGTAAATTGTGTTTTTACATAGACTAAAACAATTAAGTCCTCTAAGTTACAGTGGTGATGAATAAAATGTGACTAGTCATGATCATCTTGGAGATTTTAGGGACTCCACTTGGGATTTGCCTTTTGGACCCTTCAATCTAATATAGAGTCTATATTCATCGAACGTCATTGGTGAATATAGAGCAGGCTTTTCCGGTGTCACTAACTCCCTTGCTGGTTCAATTGGAATATCACTTTTTGGATTACAAAAGAAGGCTAGTGAGAGTCGCTCTTTGTTTGAATTTACCACTACTCTATGTTCCACGCTCTTGTATTTTGCATTACTTAAAACCTGTAGAATTAAGTAAAAAACAATGTGATAACTATCCATCAAAAAGATAAAATTTGCATTTAGACAAAATAAAAATGTATTGTAAGGTCTCACAACAAACAAATTATAAGGACTTTATAATTTAGGATAAGAGTGATCTTTAAGTAACAATTAATAATATATATTTGATTCAGTTAGTTATGTGATCTTAAGATTTATGATTAATGGTTTTAAATTACAAATTTAAATCATAATAAATATTGTTTAATAAAAAAAACTACTTGCAACCAGCTGTATGTTTTCATACATTAAATCCCTAGTTTGGAGGCTTTGTCAGTATTGCAAATAAGGAAACTAACAAAGTAACCTTAGTAAAAGCGAACATTGTTTCTATTTTGATATATATATATATATATATATATAAAGAGTTCTAGTTTACACGTAAATCACATGAAAAATCTAAAGAAATATTGGTTGGTATGAAAAGAATAGTTTGAAAGTACATCACACGGTGGAAGTACGTACATTCCAGATAAGATGGCTACTCAATTTATGGCACTTGTGATAATAGAGTTTTATCAATAAATATATATAGTAATATGACAGGCAGAGATTCCACTATAAAGCTAATTAAATAGGTCTAAATTAATTAATTTACTATCCATTTTTTTAAAGCCTAATCTATATTATGGTATTGGCTTAGGCCAGGAGGCAGGAGCATTTAAAAGCCACCATTTAATCATCTCATTATAAGAGGTGTGCAAATTGTCTCACATGACTACTACCTACAAAATTGGCCAGTTTTGTCGGCTTTTAACCGAAACGCGGTTAAAATAGTGACAAAGTTGGTCTTTATTGTAGTAGTGATCGACTTAAATTCATAACTCTTGCTTTTCAAGAGGAAGAAGTGTACAGTATCACTGTGCTAGCTATCAATTTACTATTGCATTTCCTACTTACTACAATTATATTTTTCCAGAGGCTCTATATATATTCAAAGAGAATTATTAAATTCATGTAAAATAATATTATGATGATAGATTTAAAATTGGAAGGACCTAATTAATAGCATTCAATTATTTCCTGCCACTTGATGAAGCAGTTTCTTCTATATATATATATATATATATATATATATATAAGGTCTACTCATGAACAGAGCTATTTGGTGGGGTTTTTTTCAAAGAAAAAAGAGAGATACACAAAATGGTACCATCAAAACAAAAACATGAATATTTTGAGTTTGACCAATCCATGTGCTCATGTTTCATGCATGAATAATCCTAATTAAATTCCTAACCACACACTCCTAATAAAAGGATAATTTAAGTGATTGGAAAAAAAATCAAGAAAAAGAAAAAAAAAAAGGAAAACTAAAATTAGATACCTGAAGTTGATCGCCAATATTGACAATAAAAGCATGTGGAACAGGTTTCACAGTGGTCCAATGCTTGTCCCTACGGACTTGAAGACCAGTGACTTGGTGATCTGGAAGGAGTAGAGTTAAGCCTCCAGGGTCTGAGTGAGATGACAAACCAAGTGTCAAGTCTGGTTGTGGACACTTTGGATAATAATTAACCCTCATACAAGCTCCTATATCTTCCCCTCCAAATGCATTTTGTAGAAAACCTTCTTTTAATCCCAAGTTTATTGACAACACCTTCATTAATCTCTCACTTAACTTCACTACTTCTTTCCCATATTGGTCTATTATTTCTCTGCAATTCAACAAATTAATACCAATTAACTTTCAATTAATTTAATTAAAACCCACCTAAACAACAAAATTAATAACAAGTAGAATATTAGAGAAAGTGGCCATATATTCAAATCCGTTCCATCTCAAATTGTTGAATTATGGGTCTACTTCATATTTAAGGATAATTGTATAAAAGTATGAATGATTTTTCCAATAACTTCTCAACTAACTTATTGAGTATTTTTAAAAGTGTTTGATGAGCATAATATATAGAGTCATCAATTCTTATGAATCTATTTCAATAACTTAAACTTTTGAGATAAATGTATAAGTTACGCTCTTTGGGTGAAGGAAATGTAATATCAACCCAACTCCTATAACAACTTACGTCCCTTGAAGTTATAGGTTTGAATAAAATAAAGCTTTTAAGTAAATTACTAAATTACCTGCAATTTGATGGATGAGAAGGCCACTTGTTATAATCTTTCAAAGTAGAGGGAAGATAGTGAAGGAAGTAATAATCACTCCAATCAAGAATAGCACCTTTTTGAACACCAAGTCGACTACCATAACCTTCGTAAGTTTTTGGTGTGTTTGCATAAAGTTGCTTCATCTCCATAGGCAAATGAAAAAACTCACGCCAAACTTGCCTTGTTTTGTCCAACAATTCACTACTAACGCCGTGATTCACGATTTGGAAGAAACCGCAATCACGACATGCCTCTGAAATTTGACTTTGAATTTTCTCATGAAGATTTGAATCGTCTCCATTTAAACCACCCAAATCAATAACTGGGATATTACTTTCATCGTCAACATCGAAGCTAATTGTGATTGGCCTCTCAGGAGGAGGTTTCACATAGCGGTCGGGGATTGAATATAAACAACTTTTGGACAAGGATTGGACTCGGACTATCGGTTCTGGCCAATCTTGTAAGCTATTATTCATCGTATTATGTTTTTTTTTTTTTGGTTATCAAGTGGGGGATTCATATATATATATATATATATATATATATACAACTTTTCTATATGTACGATAAAACTAACTTCTGTTTTAAGATATAAATCTTCTCTACTTTTTTTCTGGAAAAGGAATTTGATAGGATTCAGTTACTAATAGGTTTTTATTTATTTATTTATTTAACTAAATGACACAACTTCCCCTCGTGTTCATTTTCAACCTCGACGATAAATATATGTTTAAGAGTAAACTTACGAAAATACTATTAAAATATTACATATATTTACTTATTATTATTAAATTATCATTTTTTAATTTATATTACTTAATTATTACATTTGTTATACTTCAAATAATTAATTGATAGATTTAGAATTACTCAGATAATTAATTGATATATTTAAAATAATTTATTGTTATAAATATAACAATTAATTATTGAATTGTTAAAAATCTATTATTTAATTATTTAAGCTTTTCCAAATTTATTACTCATATGATGCTAGTAAGACAATATTAACGTAATAATATAAATGGAATAAAGTTAATTGGTTTACAGTATAAAATAGAAAAATAATTCAATAATATAAATAAAACAAATACAATAATTTGATGATATTTTTATAAATTTACTATATGTTTAATGTTTTATAAGACAATCAAATATTCAAGACATTTTCATAGACACATTAAATATATGTTAATTTTTATAACACTTTGTTATAGATATATAAAATTATGATTTGACTTTCTCGATTTAAGTTTTTGAAAAAGTTGTTTTTAACATCTTCTAACATAATATCATAATTAGATGATAGATATATAAAAATATTTTGGATATGTATTCTAATAACCTAAATTTTTGGGACAATTAATTTTTTAATAATTTTTAATCTTTTAAATATATGTTTATTTTAGGTTTTAATGTTTATTTAATGATATATACTTTTTATATTTGTATTTACAAAAACATATTTAAATTAAAATAAATAATTAAAAATATATGTTAATATATATTAGTATGAAAAAATTGAACGTTTATTTTGTAGATGTAAGTTAAAAATGAAAAGAAGTTATATTTAAATAAAGGGGATTTTTTTTGTTTTGTTTTTTTTTTCGGAAGAGAATGATGACTATAGGTGGAGAGTTAGTGGGCAGTAAATTAATATAAAACGTGTTTTTTTTTCTTTTTTCTTCCTTTTGTATAAACGTGGATGGGTGGGGAATGCCTTGTGTTTATAGAATGGATATAAATGGTGGATTTGGTGGGTGTGTCATGTGTTCTTTGTCAGTACTTGATTAAAAGTTTTCACACTGTATAATTATAATTTTTAAAAAAATATGTTTTTTTTTTGTCAAAGAAGGTGAAGTTTACACCTTGACAATGTTTTCACACCTGTATAATTATAATGTTTTAAAAAAAATATGTTTTTTTTTTGTCAAAGAAGGTGAAGTTTACACCTTGACAATGTTTTCACACCTGTATAATTATAATGTTTTAAAAAAATATATGTTTTTTTTTTCAAAGAAGGTGAAGTTTACACCTTGACAATGTAATAAAAGAAAGTTACAATAATATATTTTTATAATAATTATTAAGATTATAATTTTTTGTTATTTTTATGAGTAAATTAGACTTGTTATCAAGTATATCAAGAAAAATTGAACAAATATTTGAATTTTAAATAGTTATTTTTTAGATATATATTTTATAATTACGACATAAAAGATTGTACTCATACATTTAATCATACATAAATCTAGAATTATTTTTAATGTTAAAATATAGAATAAGATATATACTAAACTATTATATAAAATATATCTTAAATTATAGTCTAAACTTTAACCTAAAAGATAGCATAAAATATAATTTAAAAGAATTATTCTTTAAATATAAGTTTGCATGATTAATGAGTCTACTTTAAAGAACTTTTATTTAAATAAGAGTATTCATAATTAATGAATCTCCTCTAAAAGAATTATTTTTTAAATATGAGTTTTATTAATTAATGAGTATTACTAATTCTATTTGAAATAGAATAAATATTTATCAACTACGTATGATTAAGAGTTTTAATTTTTTTTATAAATAAAACTCATTGTTCATTGTTTCAATCAAACACACAATATCATTATTTCCTTATTCTTAATTTCTTTATCTTGTTTTGCAAATATAAGATAATAATTATTTAGATTTCTTTAATTAGTTAATCTATCAAATATTCACTACTACATAAATAGGCATTAAAGTCGGTTAAAAACCGACTTTAAATTTAGAGACTTAAAATGTAAATTCGGTTCACAGCCTGAACCGACTTTACGTGTAGAGTCGGTTCATGCCGTGAACCGACTTTACGTGTAGAGTCGGTTCAGGCCGTGAACCGACTTTACACGTATTTGTTTTTATTTTAATTTTAATTTTTTGTATATTATTCAGTATATATATATATAACATAAAAAAACTAAAATATAAATAATAATACAAATAATTAAAAATTTAAATATATTTAATTACTTGATAATTAAATTTATTACAAAAACAAATAATGCATAAATAATACATATAGTTAACTTAAATTACAAATAAAATAATGTCGTCAAAGTATAATTATTATGCGATCGAGTAAGCTTGGTTGGCTTAGAATCTTGATTGGTCTTCACAAGTATTATGACAAAAAAACAGCTGATCCATATAACAAATATTCTCCTACATATATGAGCACGTAAAACATCCATAAAAAAAATAGTCTAAACTTCAGACGTACGAATGAAGAAATTAAATCATTATAAATATTACCATAAAAAAAAGATTACCACGTACAACGACATTCGACGAACTCATATTAGCATTATTAATCATTTGTCTATATATATGAAGTTATCTGGAATCTCTACTACTATTTTTTAATGTTATATATAATGAACTCTAAATATGAAATCAATTGTAACTTCGATTTCTTACTTGGCTTGTGTGAGTTTTGGTGCCCTTAAACATATGGAACACGTTCATGTGCACCAAAACTCATACAAACCAAAAAACAAATCAGACATACGTACACCTGATTTGTACATTTAGAGCTCATTATATCATTAAAAATACTAGCAGAGATTCCAGATAAATTCATATTTATAAACAAATGATTAATAAAGTGTTAATATGAGTTTGTAAAATGCAAGTAGAAAAGAGAGATGAGATGTAGTTTGGGCCAAAAATAGGTCCATAAAACAATGCATTCCCCTAAATACATGAGCATATATATGATTAATCATCATCAAACAAGTGATTTCAGACACAGGAATAGATAGAGAAGGCCAAATCATTAAAAAATGTACTGTTATGTTGTCATATGCTATTCAAGATCATCAGAATCTTCTCCTGATTCTTCTTGTGATGATATAATTTGAACCATGTGTTTTGCCCATTCCTCTCGTAAATCATCAAAAATTTGTTGGTCGTAACCCGTCTTGTTCCAACCAAAGAACTACATGTATTCAAAATCAAAATAAGAATATGATTTCATTTATTTACAAAAACAAACTCAAATATGTTAAAAACTTGTATGTATATGGGTAAAATATATTACCACATCATCAATTGGAATTTTGATATTTGTGATGATTTCGCTCATAAACTTCATGACATAATAACCACACATGACTCCATTATTTTGTTGTGGAACCTATAAAAAAAAGTGCATGTATACATGAATTTTCATATTCGAACATCCTTATTATTTAATTATAAAATTAATAAAATTATTAATATTGAATTGTACATACCATAACTTTTGTCCATATAAGCTTATGAGATTTTTTAAGGACAATGCCTATAAACTTGTTCCACAACTTCCATGCCCTATCAAGGTATAAAACGATTAGTTTTTATTAAATATTACAAAAAATAATAGAAAAAACTAATATGTAACTATATATAACTCTTACATTTCAACAACTGTTTTTGTATCTTTACTCACTTCTATGGAAGCTGAGTCACAGTACCAAGCATGATTATTGAACATATCAACGATTACTAACATCCAATGATCTTGGCCTTGTTCAAACCTTAATGGTCAAGGGATTATAAACTTTTGATTTCTGCTAAGCGTTAATGCTCTATCACATAATTGTTTAGCTCTGATGCTAACATCCTTCTCTTGATATTGATTGACATATGAAGAATCATAGAACATTGCTAAATGTGATGAGTGATTATGTTGAAGTCGATAATAGCAAGCCATATATATATATATATATATATATATAAAATTAGATAATATAAATATAATTATATATGTTTTGCATAAATAAAAGAAAACTAACTAGATTGAGGACTCACCTTGTCCACACTTGAATTATACTTAAATCGATCATTTGATATTCAAATATTTGCAACAAGCACTCGATCGATATATAAGTTTGGCCGATGTCTACACCAGAAATTTCAATAGGAAGTGGCACAGTCCATCCATCATTTATCCTAGATGCCCTCCCAGCAATAGTCATCAAAGTGCCAAGATTTCTACTGAACTGTAACGCATAAGTATGACTATACTTTTTCCAAGGCTTCTTCTTGAATGACTTGGTGCATGATGATTGGCCACTAGTCATAGATTTAGCACGAGATACTTGCTTGGTATCTCTTAAATGTGCCACATTTAAGAGTTCTGGTATAATAGACTACCAAAAAGTATCATATATGTATTTTTAGTAACAATATAAGATCACATTAAATAATAGTAGTAAACAAGTGTTATTTTTTAAGTTAAAAAATAGTACCATGTCAAAATTTAGAACAACTTAAATCGACGGCCAAGCCACATACTGTCCAACCGCCTCTTGGACTGTGGTAGCATCAAAAGGCACAAGTAGTGGACAATCATGAAACAATGATTGATCAATTACTATTCGCCAATGATTAGGCAAATATTAATTATGAATCATCCGATCATCGCTCAATTGTTGTACCGTTCCAATAGCAACATAGTCCGTTGACAAAGGATGTTTCAACAAACATTTCATATTATGTAAAAAAATTAAGTGTTATATATAAAAAATAAAACATATAATAAGAATTTAAAAATAATAGATTATATACACCAAAAATTTAAATCTTACCACATATGATTCATCAAATAGAGGAGGACTCTCATGTGGGGTAGCTATTGGATGTACATTCTCACCAATATGTTCATCTTGGCTTGATTTATGGTAAGAATGTGCAGATTGCATTGGAGAAAACGAACCACTACTGGATTGCATATGCATTCCTGGCATATAATGAGGACCAATAGGATGGATATATCCCATATTGGATGTAGTTTGAGCACAATGAGATTGTGTGGATGGCATGCCTCGCATGGATGGTGGCATGCTTGGCATGGATTGTGGCATGCCTGGCATGGAAGGTGGTATGCCTGGCATGGATGGTTGCATGCTTGGCCAATATGGCATGCCCTAGTTGTAGCATGATGTCATGGCTGACAGTTGTTGTGATTGATGTTCTTTTAGAGTGGCAATCTCACTCATCACGGAGGCCTTAAAGGAGTTGAATTCTTCTTCAATTTTAGTGTATTTCTCCTTATTTACCGTTTGAGGCTTATGTTTTGGAATTTTAAAATACTCCATAGCACCATCATATTGGCTACCTCCCCTAACATGACCAGGATGCTCGCGTTCGAATGCATGATATAAAGCATCTCTCCCAGGCTCTTCGATTATTTCACCCCTGGATATTTTTTCTTGAACATCTCTCTACAAATAATAAAGCACACAAACATATCATTCATTATTACATCAATTATTAAATATCAGTCAGACTTTTTATCAACCGAAATTACTAACCAACTTATTTAATTGTTCTTCTCATCGTTGACTCATCGGTCTTGCATTCTTCATTTTGGGAGTCTTTGTTTCTATGTACAATTCAATTCGGGTAACAGGTCTACCCAATTCAGCTTCCTACATAAATTAGGAAAATTTTATTAACAATGACATGAAATTAAATTGAGAAAAATTAATATAAAAATATTTATAAAATTAAGACAAATTAATAATATCATTCTATATCTAACTTCAGGATTTGAAGACCTCCTAGTACGGTTAGGAAGAATGTTATGCATTTGGACATTATGATGATCTTCTCTAATAATTTGAAATTCTTCTCAACGTCTATAATCCACAAAGTCTTTCCAAACTTGAGGTGTAATCCATGGGTGTCCTTCAGGAATTTTGTAGATCAAATTCTCATCAAGTGTTTCCAAATATGGAAACACATAATTTTTCGACAATCTGAAATTCTTGTATTCCTTCCACGCCTTATTTGCAATCTTATAACACTTGCCCTGCCAACTGTCATCGACTTTGTAACGATTCTGTAAAAACACAGTACAAAAGATTAGATATAATACACCTAATATAATATATATATATTGATTATAAAATATAAGAGACTTACATAAATGGTTATCCATATTTTGAACTTTTCTGCATCGGCAATCTCAGACCAATGATTTATATTGATTGGTATACTAGACTTTGCCAGTCGACCAATAGAAGATTTCAATTGTTGACCATTTTCCCCTAGTGGATTACCAGTAGCATCAAATATAACGGGTATTCTATCATCTGGGTTAAGTGGAGCATCAGGTATATTTGCCCAACCCCTTCTTTTCAAATACCCTAATGGATTATTTGGATCTACAAGCTGAATATCCATGAAATATCTACAAACAATGGAGAAATATAAATTAATTGACAATTTTAGGAACACACATATATACAAGAGTTATTACAACAATATAGAACATACATTATGTTTAATTAGGTTGTTGATCGTATACATATATTCCTTCACAATCACTTCGAGTCCATGTCGAAGAATCATCATCACCAATTAGATCATCACGTACATTAGGCAATTTATTTGAGAAATTACCAATATTGGTTAATGTATCAAGCATAGAGTCATCATATTCTACAACATCACAATGGTAAAACTCTTTTTGTGGAGGCGTTAACACAACAGACCATATTGGATCAATTTGATCGCCCACATAAAATATTTGTTTTGCATGAAGTGCTAATGTGAAAGGATCATCTGTGTGACTTATCCTGGATAAATTTACAAGGGTAAATCCAAAATCATCTATTTTATATCCAATATTGATAACATCTTCGACCCAATCACACAAGAATACTGTTTCATGGAAGACCTCATAATCCAATTCCCAAATCTCCTGTATTATACCATAATATGTTCTATCAGAAAGTACAGGATTAGCATCTTTTGAACTGGAAAATTGCATAGTTTGTGCAACCATCTTCACCCCACTATTTTGATTTACTCGGACTTTGTCCCTAGCTTGAGTCGTAAACCTCGATCCATTTATTGTGAAACTATGAAATGATTTGACATCGAATTTTGGGCCATGTGCAAGCCATTGTAAACTTTCTTATATTTTATGATTGAGTTTCTTGAGTTCATCTCGAATCTATGTATACAAAAACACGAAATGTTTTCAGAGCAAAGTTTTAAAACATTGAATAGATCTAGGAAGATACATGCATGATTTTTTGTTTGTGACACTTACGTGGTTGCGAAACCAATTAATAAGCTCTCGCTTATGTTCATCATACAACCATTTTTCTCCTCCTTTTTTTTTATAACGATGATCGATCTTCAATAAGTTTAAATGCATCTTGTAATGTTATTAAATATATATTAAGTTATATATCATCATTAATAGTTAAATGAAAGATAAAACAATGAACATCACTTACTCTATGTACGGTGTTGCCTCATTATTATTTACCAAAATGATTCTGTGTGCTTTTTCCCATCGAGTGCGATCAATAAATAATTTCTTACTTCCACCAAGCATAGGGTTACCTACTTGGATCATGTGACGTTCTAAGAACAACTTGTGCGTAGGATTCCCAATTTCAGTGCAACCACTAAAGTATTCAGAACAAAACTCAATGGCCTCTTTAGTAATGTAGCATTCCACCATGCATCCTTCAGGTCGATATCTATTATTTACATATCCTTTAAGGACTTGCATATATCTCTCAAAAGGATACAACCACCTTAAGTAAGTAGGACCACATAATTGAACCTCTCGAACTAAATGAACACATAAGTGAATCATTATATCAAAGAAAGAAGGAGGAAAATATTTTTCAATTAGACACAAAGTTTCTACAATTTCTTTCTGTAAAGAATTTAACTCGCCAATTGATATAGATTTCTTGCATATTGTATTGAAGAATGAACAAAGCTGAATTATTGATATTCGAACATGTTTTGGAAGAATTGATCTAATAGCAACTGGTAATAACTGTTGCATTAAGATATGACAGTCATGTGATTTCAATCCATACAGTCTCTTATCGGTGATAGACACAAAATTTCTTAAGTTGGATGAGTAACCATCAGGAACTTTCACACCTTCCAAACATTTACAAAACACGTCCTTCTCTTTTGTTGACATTGTATATGATGTTGGTGGCAAGTATGTTCGATTCTTATCATTTTCCACCCTTGATTCCAATTCAGGTCGTATGCCTAGTTTCTTTAAATCCAATCTTGCTTTAATGCCATCCTTTGTTTTTCCAGGTATATTAAGTAAAGTGACAATCAAGCTTTCACATACATTCTTCTCAATGTGCATGACATCTAAGATGTGACGAATGTGTAGGTCTTTCCAATAAGGTAATTCCCAAAATATTGATTTTTTTCCAACAACCATGGTAAGTCGGTTCAAACTCTTTTTCATTTGCACCCATTTCATTAATTGACCTCTTTCGTTTCCCTACCTTAGTGAGTTTTTTTTCATCTTTCCATATCGTTTGAATGTCATCCCATTCAATTTCCTTAATATCTCAATACCTCGCAAAGGTCGAGTTGCATGATCATGATCTTCTTCACCATCGAACGGTTTCTTTTGGTATCTAAACTTGTGTCCAGATGGCAAAAATCTCCTATGTCTTCTATAAGACATCTTTCGTCCGCGAACAAGATACTTTGCAGAAGTTCCATCACTACATATAGGACATCCCTTGTAACCTTTTGTTGCATGTCCTGATAAGTTTCCATAGACAGGAAAATCATTAATTGTCCATAAAAGGACCCCCTTCAAGTTAAAGTATTCTTCTTTATATGCATCGTAAACATTTATACTATCATTCCACAACGTCTTTAAATCATCTATCAGAGGCTGCAAATATACATCAATATCAACACCGGGTTGAGATTCAATATGTTACAAAGAGAGATTAGAGAGAAATTAAAATAATTGGTTAAATATGTAGATTTTTATGGAGGTGTCAGTTATATAATGTGTACACATATTTACATGTCAAATATCTAGGTCAGTTCAACTCGTATTGTCCTTGAGCTCATGTTGTCTTTGAGATCGGGTTGTGCTTGAGCTCGAGCTCCGGCTATCCCATGGGTAGAACACTTGGAGTGTTTTATCTCCTATCTAGGACTAGTAGCTTGATTTGTGTGGTTTACGAGGGTCGAGTTTTGGACCGATCTGGATATCCAAATAATTTTAAATATAAATTATTTTATTAAAATATTTATCATCATTTTTATATAATTATATTATATATTTTTATAAAATATTATACAAAATAATTATAATAAAATAAAATTATATTTAATAAGAAACATTCCTTATTTTATTAAAATATTTTATCTTCTTAAAAAACCAATATTTTAAAATGTTTTAATATTAGTGAATAAAGTCTCGAATAAAACAAAAAACTTGAAATTTCTATTATTTTTAATCATTAATTATTTTATATTTTATCTTCTTAAAAAACCAATATTTTAAAATGTTTTCATATTAGTGAATTATGTCACGAAGAAAACAAAAACTTGAAATTTCTATTATTTTTAATCATTAATTAGTCGATTTAGAGCACGTGGTTGATTAGGAACTTGAGATTGATGGGCAAATGGTCCCTGCTGCTTTTTTTGTTTTTTGTTTTTGATAGAAAAATGGCCCTTGTTGCTGTTTCGGCGCCGTAGCCAATTTTAGTTTTTGCACTCTCACTACCACTCATTCTTTGCACTATCTATAATTATTGATCTTTATCTTAATCATCATCTAAAATATTATTGACTTGCCTATCTACTTGTGTTCTTCTTTCTTTTCCGACAAAGAACCAAGCAATATGAAAAAATGATTCCCAAAAAAAATAAAAAAAATAAAAAAGAGCTAGCTTCTAAACAAGTTTGAGGTAAGTAAAATTCCATATGAGTATTTCAAATTTTAGATGTAGTATAAATAATAATATAATTAAATTTATTCAATTGAATCAAATAAAAATTTATCAAAAATGGTAATATATTTATATTATAGAATAATAATCTTGACAAAAATGATTTTACAAAGATTATGTCACGTTACGCAAGAATCTAATTTATTTTGATAAAATTACCTGATTTAAATAATACAGGTACCTAGTTTCCGAATAGAAGTGAGTTATAAGTTAACTTAGATGATAAGCATCTCATAAATTCATTGAATAAATTATTATTTTTTTGTTAAAATGTATTATCAAAATGTTAATTTGAAAAAGAAAACTCAAAAAACTGATGTATTAATTTTTTACTTATTTTATAAAAAATATATATTTGTTTAAAAATAAATATAAATATGCTATTTTTGTGTGTAATTTAATTCAATTTATTGAAAATTAAAAGAGCTTAATTTACATAAATTTAAATAAACTAAATTACAAGGCTGAAATAAACTTATTTAAAACCCCCTAGCATTACACTGTTTTTGCAACAAACAAAAACTTCAATGCCCGCCACTACCCACTAGCATGAAAACATACTGTTTGTACATGAAGTTTAAAGAAAACAATGCCTTAAAACAAATGTTTCATGGATAAGTGAAATCTTCCCACCTAGGTTCTCAGTGATAAATCTTTTCGAAAATTATTGGATGCAAGACAAAGATACAAAATAAATTAAAAATATATTATTTCGTATATTCCGTTTCTCGAAACTATATATTTTATTTTAATAAATTTATAATTTTTTTATATAAATTTAATTACAATTAAACTTAAACTAATCATAATTAATATATTTTATATTTATTTTATTTTTAAATTATATTTTTATAAATTTCTTTTATAAAAATTATTTAAATTCTAATTTTTTTATAATTTACTTTTATTATTTCAAACTATTTTATAACAAAATTCTATCAATATTATTTAGAATAAAAATATTATATATTCATTATTACATTTATTTTTTAATTATTTATTAGCTCAAAAAAATTTCATTATAAAATATTTATTATTAGCTTAGTTTTTTAATAATTTTTTCCTTTATAAAAAAATTACTAAAAAATAAAAATATTATCTAAAATATCACTTGTATCTTCATTTCCCCCTAAGAATATTAGATATATCACAACAAGAATTTTAGTAAAAATAAGAAATAAATTTTAAATCAAAAATAAAAAACGAGAATAGATCTCTAATCTCATCCCGTCTCGTTTAGAACTATAATCTCATCAAACACTTAATCTCTTATTTATCCAACAATATATACTTTTCTTACACATCATATATACACATACAAGTTTAGAGTGGTACATTTACACATGTAAATTATTTAAATTTAATAAATATATGATAATATTGATTGTCAAAATTGATATTACTTCAAAATTCTTTATTTTAAAAAGGAAATAAAAAATAAAAAAAGTAATTTAAATATAACTTTTTTATGTTACTTTTATTATTACAAGAAAAAAATTTAATATTTAAATTTTGTATAATGGATAGGAGGAATGTTATTAAAATAAATAGTTTATTAATTTATTAATTTAATAAAAAATAAATATATAATAATATTTATTTTATTAGTAATAAGTGTAATGCTTTATAAAGTATCATACGATACAAACATAATACAAACTAACAAAACTTGTTTAATTAATATATTATTATTATTATTATTATTATTATTATTATTATTTAAGAAGGTAATTTGAAATAAACACTATATACATTGAACTTCACAAATATTTTATAAGTATTTTTTCTTCACAATAATATATATTATTTAAATATACTTTTTAGTTTATATGAAATATGAGACAAGAACATGACACTTTAAAATAAACATGATTCACACACAAATAAAATGGTTAAATTTGATGTGTAAACATGAATTGCATAGATTATTTCCATTAATTTGATTAAAATAATTATTCGAAATATAATAATGTAAAATTAATATTCAAAAAAATTACCAAATACAATTATTTATAATAATTATATTATAAAAATATTTTGATATTTATTGGTATATGAAAAAGTGATGATAACAACATAGAGAAGGATAGACAACATTAAAAAGATATTTACTATTTTTATATAAAATTTAATAAAAAAATAATTTAAATTATGGTATAAATTTAACAACCTAATGTATTAAAAAAACGTAACATTCATTTGAAAGCTAATCCTTGGTTAAAAAAATTCCAAATAAAAATGAAAGATATATAAATATAAATAAACTTTGTTATTTTCGAGTGCCAATTAAACAAGTTCAAAAAATATAAATAAAAGTAAATAAATAATTAATAAAACAATGTCAATCCTTGCCAAACAATTGGATATCTTCAAACTATTTTCTCTGTTATGATAAAAATTTGCTACAGTAAAGACAAGGATAGAAAGAAATATGAATTTATGTACTATAAGAAATATTATAGGCTTAGTTTTTAAAAAAAGGAAAGAAAAACAAACCCAATCTGCTTAATAGGTGTAAGAAAAAAAGTTGACATTTGAATGAATTAAAAAAAAAACAAACAAACAAAATAATTACACAAAAAATATGCATTTTATTTTAGAGTAACTCAACTTTTTTTACTAAAAGATTGCAGATGATTGGTCACAGTAGTTGCAACATAATATTCCAATTAGATTGATTAACACTTTTTTAACACTTTATTCATTTAGTTCATCTATGAGTATTATTAAATATAAAAAAATATAAAATAATTATTAGTAAAACCTAAAATTAAGTTAATGTTAGCGTTTGAATAATTAATTTAAATAAATTTTTTATTTAAGAGTGATGGGTTTTATTTTACTAGTCTATTTATTTTAAATTAGTGCAAATTTGTTATGAGTTCTTTATTGTAGTAGTGATTATCGATATTTAATAGTTATATTTATATAGTATATAGCTATTTTGATTTTCCATTCTGTACATTTTACTTTAGGATTTTAATACATATTTAATAATTTTTTTATAATTTTTATATTTAATAAATAATTATTTTAAATTAAAAAGAGAGACATTCAAGTACACATATAAAAGAATATAAGGTATTGAGGTACTAATTTTACCTCCAAATTATTGAAGTGATAGGTAGTTTATGGTTAGCTTGTATGAAAAAAGAAAGCACACAAAAGAGAAACTGTCGTTTTATAATTTGGTTACATGTTTAATATGTTACATTTGTATTTATATTAATAATTTTTTAAAAAAATTATTAATTATACGTATATTTATACGAAAGTTATTTATATCATGTACTGTTTTAAAATTATCTATTTATATTATTTTTACATTTTTTTTAAATATTACAGCACGTGATATAAACAATTTGGGTATAAAAATTATGGGTAGACATGGTAGGAATTGTTTTGATTTTTTTTTAAATTTATAAAAACAGAACAAAACTGTTTAATATTGCAAAATTAGATCAGATAGAGTTGATAAAATCGTATATTAATCGTTCAAATATTACATCAATTAAGATGTAGTCTTGTGATTGGTTTCAATAGCCATAACATTTAGGTTTTCGTTTTATTTGCAGTTGCTGTATTTTTGCTTTTTAATATTGATTATATTTAAATTAGTAAAAAGCTAACAATAACGCAATGCGTGGGAATCAAACCAGTGATCCATAGGTTACATGTATACATCATTTCTACTGGGCTAATCTCACATTTGACTAATGCACGTTGATTTTAAATATATAATTAATCAATCTAATTTAAATAATTCAAAAAAAAAAAAACATATAAATTAGACCAAATTGAAATGAATAAAAAATTGAATTGGAATGTGGGATATAATTCAGTTTACAAATCCGGTCTTACTTATCAATTTATTTATTTATTCTTAATAAAATTGATTATTAATTTACGTATCTTTAATAGTTTTACTTGTGGTCATTAATAGCGGTATTTTTTTATTATGCAAAAAAGAAAAGAATAAAAATCTTAGGCCTGGTGGGAGACTTATCTAGGTGTTGATTCGCTAAATACCTTATCCCTTTTTGGTACGACTGTTTTTTTCATTAAGAGAGAATCTTACCAATGTTGTATAGATTGTTAGAGTGTAAATTTAAAAAATCTTAAGTTAATTAGAAATGAAGTTGTTTGTTTTATTTTAGGTTATAAATAAAGTTTTTTTTTCTATATTTCTAAAATATTTTAAAATTTATATTTATTTTTTATTTTTTCTAAGTGTAATTAATTAACTCGATTTTATCAAATTAGTTATAATTTTAAAATTCATTTATTTGAAAATAGTGAAAGTGTTTAATGACGCTCAAAGATATAGGTAACATTTATACTGAAATTCGTTAAATTTTTGTTTTAATATTTTTGTTTTAACATTATATTTCTAATAATATTATTTTATCAAATTAATTTGAGTTATATTTATTTAAATCATAAGTGAATAATAATTACTTAAAATAGTAAAAATATACTCGATTTTTTTAACAACTATAAAAAATATTAACTATTTTAATAATCTTCAAAATTTAGCTGCTTTAATTAAAAAATATATAAATATATAAATTTATAATTTTAAATTTATTTATATATTATTGATACTATTTATTTTTTTTAATTCGTATCTCTTTAAAAGAATACATATTCTTAAATAAAATAAATCCATAAAAATACGTGTTCATTATTGTATAGTTGAAAGTTGTACCATTCGTTGGATCGATTGATTTGGAAAATATCCATTCATTAGTTGTGGCCATTGTTGATATGTCAATATATATATATGTGTGTGTCTTGTGGTAATGACTCATGGTCCAAATTGTTTTACTGGCATAAAGCTTATCTTCCTTTTCACTTTGTGGCCTATAACATGATGGAAAGATGTTTCCATTCACGTGAAAGGAAATTAAGAGACAAGGGGATAGAAATAAATTTCAAACTTTGTGATTGTATTTTTAATATTAAACTCATTTGGTTTTATTCACAAGGCTTCACTTAAAGAGTGATGATATTCTCACCCAAATTGTGATGTACATTCCCGGTCTCTAATTGCCTATCCATTTTTCGTCTATTTAGTAAAAGAATATTACAAGTATTGTTTTTCACATTACACAAATCTACTTCTTATTCATCAATCTATTATACATTTTTATTAATCTCAAAGGTCTATTAATTGAAGAAAAAACTTTATGAAAAAAATCAATAAATATGAGAATTTTTATAAAAATAAAATAAAAATAAATAGATAATTAAATACATAAGATCGAAACTCTAACTTATAATATAAAATTATCATTATGTAGTTAAGTGAACTAATTGAATATTTATAATAATTAGTTACTAACCTACGGTTAAAAAATTATATGTAATAGTTATGATAATTTTATTTAGTTTTTTATATATTATTAAAATTATTTAATATTAAATAAGGGTATATTTTACTAACCTATGGCTAAAAAACTAGAGAATTATGTATACAATAGATGTATGAATATGTAATGGAATAGAGTTATTTTAATTCATTATTTTTATATATAAAAAATATATATTAAAAATAATAACGATATCAATAATTGATATTAATAGAGAGAATATAATATATTATATGTAAAACAATTTCCTAAAAAACATATATAATTTTTTAACTTTGCAAATTTTACACATTAGTTTATTATTATTATTTTGTATAATTTGATTTATTTTTTTAATTTTAATAAATTTATGAAAAAATTATTAAACTTGATGAAATTTAAAAAGTGAAGCAATTAAATTAAGGATAAATAAGTAATTTCTACACATTAACCATCACGGTTATATACTAAAATTTCAATATAATTTCTAAATTTGAATACTAAATTTTTAAATAATTATATGCTATCATAATTAAGACTTTATCAAAATAAGATTTATGTTATTAAATCATATTTGATTGAAATCAAACTTTAAAGTTCGGAGACAAAAAATTATAAAGAAAAAAATATAAAATCGACAAAACTTAAGATCTTATAATATCGTTCAAGCTTAATGACGTTGAGTTTATCGTGTCTAAAATATTTTATTTAATAGCAAGTGGTCACCTATCTTAATCTTCCTCTGCGATATTATTATCTAATTGACTCATTAGAATTCTCTAGAGTTTCTGCAAACCAATCTAATTAAAATTCTTGACCACAGGGTGTTTAAAATTGCGCACTATAACCTCTTGCTTTTGACATTTTTTTTTTTTGCATGTGTTAAATCAATATGAGATAAATATATAATCAATAATACTTGAAAAATGTAAGGTTTTGTTGAATAAAAGGAGTATAATCTTGTTGATATATTTTACAAATGTATAATTAATAGTATATAAAGAGTTGATGTCATTTTTTTTTGTTAATATTAGTAATTAATGTACATTTTACTTCCTATCTATACGAGAAAAGAGAACACACCACTAAACTTAATTTTTCAATACTTAAGTAAGTTCAGGTAACGAGAATAAAAAAGAGACTAAGTTTCTCTCCTTGTGATGCCAAGGGATACAGAGAGATATTTAGGAAGAAAATATATATCTCATTGTTGTAGTTGAGATAAGAAGTTGTTCGTTGAAGGATACATAGAGATATTTAGGGAGAAAATATATATCCCATTGTTGTAGTTGAGATAAAAAGTTGTTCTTGTAGAAGTAATCGTGGTGGCTATTTATAGGAGATAATATAATTGTTAATGACTCTTACCCATAGTGATAGGTTTATCTTTGAATGTCAAAGTTTCATCTACTTAATTATCTCATTGTCACATAATTAAGAGTTTAAATGTCGGACATTTATCATATTAAATATTTAATAGATATTGATGCGTATTTATTAACTTAATGCTGACTAGGTTGACCTACGAGTTATTTATTTACTAAAACCTCTCATATTATCCCATTTAACGTGAACTATTTTACACCCAACATCAGCCTTTAGACTTGATAAGCCATGATACATAAGTTAAGAGGTCTATTTTTTCATTCCATAACGATCTAGGTTTATTATTTTTTGAACCTTGCTAGTGGTGTCAAGTTCATTTTAACATGGTAATTAGTTGTCCATGTAACAAATTTCTTGTTTTTCATAGTCATTCAAAATATGTGTAGCGATGTTCTATTATTATTGGTTTTTACGGATTCTCAATCAGATTTTCAGTTAGGAAGTTAAACACCATGTTAATGTAAAAAAATCACTACTCAATAGGTTCATTTTTCCATTATTTGAGGGAGAACATGGATTCAAGTGTGTGGGTTTTTAATCATATAGGCTATCGAATAGCTTGAAACCCTTTGATGGGTTCCTTGATGAACAAATGAATTAACTGATGAATGTGATCAAACTTTTCCATCATAGGGACGAAGATGCTTAGATCGGGACGGGTCAAGTCGTGTGAGGTGGTTATCAAGTGGAGAACCGATAGAGGAGCGAGGGACCCATGTTTGGATAGACATGATGTGTTCAGCCAAGAGAGGTCCAACCAACCATGATGTGTTCAGTCATGATCCTACTACCCACAATGTGTCAGACCATGGTTAGGCCATTCATGGCATATCCAACCATGGTGTGGCCATTCATGGAGTGTCTAGCCATGGTTTGCTTGTCGATGGCATGTTCGACCATGATATAAGTGACTCAAGTCCATGTAATGGAAACTGGTTGCATATCGAGTTGGCAATGGTTATTGACCATCTCGACGATACAACTTTTCTTCGATAATAGCTCTAAAATCCTTACAAGATCTATTGACTAACCTTTTTTGGGAGGACTACATAAGTATGAGGATTTTGATACTATTCTTGTAAATATCCTCCCTCTTTAACACTGATATGTTCAAATAAATATTCAATTTAAATCGTACTTTAAATTACTTAAGATGTCTTGAATTAGTATATAATAAGTAAGGTTTTTTTTCGCATTGAAGGTTTTGATTTTGTAAACTAAATATTAAATTTAATAATTAAAAATTAATAAATATCAAAATAAAATATAAAGATTATGATAAAGATTTAAATAAAAGAATAATAGTAGAATTATTCTTCGTTACTAATATGTATTATAAATCAACAAAATTATATTTTAATCTTTTATTTTTAAACATGTATATAAATTATATGTTTAAATTTAAAGTTGTTTCAGAAAGTTTCTTTTGAGCCGTCGCATGAATTTTAGCATTCAGGAAAGTAACACTTTCAAATTTTATCAAACCGATTTATAAGTATCTACATTATTTATAAAATATATTAAAAGAGAGTTAGGTAAAAAAAATTTAAAATTTAAAATATTAAAAAATGAATTAATTATTCATATATATATATATATATATGTATATTTTTTTAAATACTCCTCTTTGATTAATGGGTTCTCAATATGTTCTCATTCTTTGACTAAGTAGATAAATGTGATGAAGGATTAAATATTAGTAATCTATGCTCTGATATTATATTTTCTAAAAATTAGCTATCAATTTTCTTAAAAATTCAAATTATTAAGAGTTTAACTAACTATTTTTTATATGTTATATTTATATCTTATCAAAATAATATATATATATATATATATATGATCACTTTACTTTATTAAATTAAATATATTAATTATTTTAGGTTAATTTTAATGATTTTAATGACTTTATCTCTTATTTTTGAGATTTTTATTCTACTTTTTAAGACATTTTATTCAAAGATCTATTAATATATACAGATAAGATTTAATGTAATATAACTTAAAGTTTTCTCAAAAAATGATGAAAAATTAACATTGAAAACAAAATGTGTAAAAGACAAAAAATAATAATAAATAATAATAATAATAATAATAATAATAAAGTAAATAAATTGATAACTTTATAAGATGAAAAAGTATGTTTGTCCAGTCCGATATTTGTTGAAAATAGATACAACTAAAAATATATTTTTATCTTTATTATTCATTTATTATTATTACGTAAATATATTAAATTTTTAAATGTAATGTATTACTTATATATATTTTACTCCAAATAAATGAAATAATTTTTTTAAAAAATATATGATTAATATATTTAATTTATAAAGTTAAAGTTCTTAAAATATTATCTATTTTTATTCATAACCATATATCTATAAAATGATCTCTTTTACTTTATACGTCAAAACTAAATTACTATAATCATGTACTTAATATAGTTTCATTCAACTTAACTTTCAAAGTCATTTGTGGACATTTATGTCTTTTTCATCTCTTATCTCATTCTCGCTCCTCTCTTAATGCTTTTCTTTTTTTAAAAAAATAAATTGAAACCTATACATATATAGTAGGTTGTTTTGTTTATTGCTCTGCAAACGCTACATAATAAAATTGGACCAATTGGTCAAATTACCCTTATATTTTTATATATTATATACGTTTGTCTTTTTTTTTCTTTCTTTTTGATTTGATCTCTTTATATTTTTAAAATTAATTAATTTATATTATTGATATGTTATATAAAATCTACCTGATCGACATCGTATGTGTAAATATATGACTAATTGTAGTGTGAAAAGAAGAAATATTAATTAGATTATTTAAAATTATGTGGCTCATGAGTCTTGACCATCTTGACAGAGATTTATATTGCATATATTGAACCGGACAAAAGAAGGGTAGGGTTATACATATAGATGTAACTATTTCAATATAAACGATTCATTAAAATAATTTTATTAATTAATTTTGATTTTCAAATAAATATAATTTAATAATATATATAGTTATAATTAAATATATTTTTATTTTAAAAATCATACATTATTTTAACTTTTTATATTTATTAATATCTGTATCATTTAAATATAAATACTATTATTATTATTTATTTAAATTATTTATGGTCGGTATATATATATATATATATTAAATTAGCACGTTTTTCTTATTTTACTATTAATTTAATAACATGATGGCACAAATTCTTACAAGTGAAACAATGATGTGGAAATGACGGCTCATGGAAAAGGGAATCTTCAACTTATTTGTTTTCTAGTGTAAAATAATTTATATAATAGGGATTTGAATATTGAAATTTTAATAAGTTTAAATAAATTTCATACAGTTAAGTTGGTTTCGAATTGTTTAGAATATACATTCAAACTCAAATTTTAAATAATTTTTGTAGGACTGAATCAATTTAAATTTAAATAAATTAAAAGGTTAAGAAAATATATGTTTTGTAGAATTACATTGACACCTAAAGCCTTTCAACAGCCGAAACACCATTCTTATTTACGAAGCACTGGGCTAGTTCGAGTCATATACATTTGGACCCAAGGGCTACAACTTTTTTAATTCCTTACTAACTAAATCCACTTTTTTTAGAATAATTCTTTTCGTACTTATTAATGAGATATATAAAAATTATGAATCAAACCAAACCAACCTAATCAATCCCAAACAACTTAAGTTATTTTTTTTATTTTAAAGTATTTTTTAGTTAGTTTGATTTTTAAATTTTAAAAATAAAAAAAATGAACTAACTCATAGAAAAAAAATTAAATATAATAAAATTTATATTTAATTTATTTTTTTCCTTTTTTATTTTTTTTAAATGAAAAAAAATTGAAGTCTTAATATATAATCTTAATCATCTATAATTTTTAATCTTTTTTTCTTGTAGTTATATTTATGTATATTATACAGATAAAAACATTGAAAGTTTAAAACTATTTAACTTATACGTTAACAATTATAACAATGTAAAACTTAAAATTTATTTAATCAAATATTTTTTAAAGAACAAAAATTTATAACAATAATTATAAAGAAAATAAAAATTTTAAAAATCAATACAACTAACTCAAAGTAACTAAATTTTTTGGTTTGTTTTGGATTATTTTTACACATTTTATTGGTTTTGTTTGGTTTCTATTTTTAAGAAGCGAGTAGATTGGATTCGTTAGAGTTTTAGTTCGAAATTGAATTAACCGAATTTTATTCGTCCCTATTTATTGAGTCATAAACCACACTAATATATTAATTTTATATTTATTTTTAAATATGATTTATGTTATTAAATTAAATGGGAACTATAAATATTTATTAAACATATATGTTATTTTAAAATAAGGATGCATTGAAATTTATGTGGTAATATTTCAGTGAAAAAATATAGAGTTTTTCAATTCTTATATAAGTAAACACGCTGTTTATTTTGAATTTTAGAATGAAGACTCTACTCTCTAAGATCATCTCAAAAAATCAAAATGCATTTACTCTAATTAAATTGATTTCAGATAACTTCATGCATGGTTGTATTTGAAACTCTACACTCCATAAATAGGATCATGACATGGAAGAAAACAAGAGCTGCTGTTAAACTGAACATGATGAAAGTTTATGATGGGGTTGAATGACACTTTTTGGAATTCATAATGTTCATGTAAGATTTTCATAAGAAACGGGTGGATTTACTAATGAATTGTGTCATGCTGATTTCTTATTCCATTTTCTATTAATTATACTAATTTAAAGACATTTAAACAAAATAAGGGATCCCTTATCACCTTATTTGTTTTCATAAGAGATACCTTGGACTTCCAGTAATCAATGGTAAGAACAAATAGAGAATGTTTGGACAAATTAAGGATAAGATGTAGAGAAAGTTAAAGAATTGAAAAGATAAATGATTATCTATGGTTTGATAAAGAGGTTTTATTACAAATAGTACAATACTAATTGTTATATAAATACAACCATGTATGTAAAAGCTAAGTGTTGAAGTAATGAAATCATTATAGAATCAATGAATTTCTTAATCCTTTCATCAATACACTATTTCTCTTCTTCTTTGACAGCTTTCTTCTAATCACTAGAACTACTACTTACAATCAAGAATATGATTATTTTATTTTGTTAGATAATAATTATTATCGTCTCACGTATAATCAATTATAGTTATTTTTAAGATAAAATTATTAAAATATCGAAGATAATCAAAATTTAATAATATATTGATAAAATGTACTATGATAGTCTCAGAGCTCTCTCTCCCCATATATTTATTTTATAACTGGCTTCTATATATTTTAAACTTTTTAATTTAATGAGTTGAATATATTTTCCATAGAAAATAAAGGAGAACAATGAGTCAAGAAACTAATCAGTGGAAACAAGTTGAGATATGATGAAGAGGGCCGGGCATGACTCAAAAGGATAATACTCACCCAAGCCCAAGCCAATTTGTTGGGCTCCAATCACATTCACATGTACATGTCGACAAATAATGAAATATCCACTAAGGTTATCCAACTTCACAAAGATTTTCTTCCCTTTTTTTTCTTTTCTTTTTTCTGATGATATATCATCCACAACGATCTTTAAATATTGATGTCATTAAAATTCAGAAACTTGTTACCAAAAAATAATTCTGTTGAAAAAGTTACCTAAATTAAAATGCATATAAATTTCTTTAAACATAAATTAAAAGGTTGTATAACATATAGTTAAAATATTTGAAATAATTCTTTAATAATCATAAAATTATTCAATTATGTAAATATTTATTATTAATAAATGATAAATCTTGAATATACTATACTAAATTTATTGACAAAACGCAAAATAAAAAATTTCTAAAATTAAATACAAAAAACAAATTGGTATAACTTCAAATAATGGTTTTTTGAGAAAGATAAAAAAAGAAGTTATAACTATATATATAGTTTTAATACTAAGTTATTTGAAGAAGATAATCATCAACAAGATTTTATACATTTATCTAATATTTTAAGACAATCTGATGATGCTATTAGTATTATCTATTAATACTTTAAATGAATTAGTAATATTTTATCTATAAAAATGATATTTTAAAAATAACATTAAATATTCAGATTTATTTATAATTTATATTGACAATGTTAAAATTTTAATAACTTAAGTTACAACATCGCAAAAGTGTCAAATTATCGGTGGATAATTAGATATTATTGTGCATTGCTAATAATTTGCATGCTGGAGTCATGGTTAAGCGTATGTACTTTAATTTTATTAAAATACTTACAACAAATAGTTATTGATATTTATTACAAATATTACAAGAAGCTTGATGCCTCTAATTATAGCTATATTTTTATTTTTATTTTCACTATTTTTTTAACATTTTTATTTTTATTTAATTTTAATACTTTTATAACTCTAATTTTCTTATTTTTATAATAATTATATTATTTTATGCATTAATAATTAAGACTCAAGTCTCATACATGTTCTTTGTTTGGTTTATAAAAATGATACCAATAAATATCTTCATTTTTTTATGAGAATATAATCTAGACACAATATGATATATAATATTGAACATAATATAAAATAACACTTAATTATTTATTAAATGAATCATGATAAAAAAAATAACATAAACAAACTCGTTAGAATATTCTTTTATTCTCACTCAACATAATATTGGCATTATAGGACATAAACTATATAAATATAATATATTACTCTTTTAAATTTAAATTATATATTTTTGTAGATTGGTTTTTTTTACCACAACTCATGAACGTAATATATAAAAAAACAAGTGTCGTTCATCATTCATTTATTAAATAAAATGACACTATTAACAATACTTATCACCCCCAAAATCTAGCATCTAAAATAAAATAATTCAAAATTAATAATTTTCTTAAATTTAAGTAGACATAACTAGCATAAAATGTTAAATCACATGTTTGTCACAATACTCTACTTTAATACTAATTACATAAGAATGATTTTAATTATTTGTACTTTTATCTTCATTTCGAGTTTTTTTATATTCAAAATAAATAAAAAATCTTAAATAAGTATCTTGTTATATATACATTTTTTCTTTCATTTTAAATGAATTATCACAAGTATAAAAATATATTTTCAATAAATAAGTATTTTATATTAATTTTATTATATGATATTTAGGATGAAGTGTTTTTCAAACTATTAATTATTTAAATATTTAATTCTTGTGACTTTAAAATAAGAATAAAATTTAAAATAAAAGTATAATACGCATATTGTGAATGTTCAAACTTAATTTTAATAAAATTTAAGAATATATATATATATATTTTTAAATGTATTTATTTCTTTTCTCATGATACAAACCAAATTAAACAAGTTTGCTGAATCCAAGTAAATAATATATAAATAAAGAAAATAAGTTTTTTTTGGTTGTTTATTGAGATAAGTGGAGTGGAAGAATGAGTCAGCTAGTCAGTCATATCCTACCAGGGAGAGAATACAAGTATATAATGGCCAACGTGGAGTATTTCTATATATATTGATTGTATATTTATTATATTAGATATTATAAATAAATTTTGTTATTAAATTAAATGAGGTTTAAAAATTAATAAAAATTTAATTTATTTTTAAAGAAAAAAAAGAGTAGAATGTTTAATTTTTTTTTTGACATAGATAATGTTTGGGGAGAATTTCCTGATTAAAGATTTTAGTGATTTGTAGAAAGAAGTGAAAAAAATGTAGAAATGAATAGATCATGTATTCTTCTCATTTAAGTGATATATATGTGTATGACATCCTACGCACGTGGTAAGTTACGTATAAACGACATGTATATATGGCTACATATGTAGTAAAAATAGAAAGCATATCGCTACACATATTGCACACTAATGAAGAGAGGTTATTATATGCAGGTCGTTCACGGAGATAGAGGACCATGATCACGTCAAGATATCATAGTTTCACCAGGTCTTGACATCCAAGATCTCGGCGTTTGATAATGAAGTACTTTTGTCGAATGGGTTGTACGCTCTACCAAATTCGTTGGGCCTAGACCATTTGTTAAGCCAACCTTATATCTTCGCTATACCCTAGCGGGGTACCTATACTTATTAGGTCGTATGTCTGTTACATATTTAATACCAAACATTAACTCCCTTATTCTCTTGATTTTGAGAAGTCAGGGAATAATACTTGTTTATTGATTTTAATTTAAATAAACCATTTTAAACGAATCAATGTATCTAAGTATATAACAGTCACTCAGACGATACAATTTTTGATCGCGAGGTTATTTAATTACAAACAATATTCCTTTAATTAATTTTATTTTGTAGTTAAACCTTTCAGCTTTCTGCTCACTATATAAATAGTAAAGAAATTTATTTTTACCATACGTTTTAACTTAAATTTATTTTTAGATAATTTCGACCCGTTAAATGTTTTCCTATTATTCCGCTCTGTTTGCTTGTTAGAAAAATACTTAGTCTATTTTTTAGTTCATTTGTTTAATGACGTCAAAGAGAGAACCAGTCTATTCTTTATTTTTAGGTCGAGATTCAAACGACCAATATTTACATTAAGTAATTTCTTCTTCTTAATTTTATTTAACATGTCTCAAAAGAGAAAAAAAGGTGGTTTATCCTATGACGATGTGGTTTATTATTAATTCGAGTTTGAAAGAGTAAACCCTTCAGGCTCTCATCAGGTTTCGTTATTAACTCTAAAATCAGGTCGTCATTTAAGTGCTACATGATCGTTATATAAACGTTGCCTAATCAAGCCATCATATAAGAGTTACTTGATTATGTCTTGTATGCATGGGTGACCCAGGCCGTTTACTTTGACCTGAAGATCTTGGTTTTCAAGTTTCGACTCTCAGGTCGCTAGGCGAATGTTACTATGCCACTCCATTGTTATAAAGGAATAATTAAGTAATCCTTACGAATAAGGAAGGTGGATGGCCTTTCTATTGGATGACATATATCTAAGCCCTTATTTGTCATGTAGCTTGAGAAGCGGGGCTTTTATTGCACCGCACTACACTATGATATGGTATTTTCAAACTAGGAGTGAAGCATCGCCTTATAGCGGAAAGATGGCTCATATACCCTAACTATCCCAATGAACCAGAGACCTAAATGCTCTACCTTAATGAAAAATATGTGAATTACTATGTCTATATTGCTTCTAATGTTGAAGTAGTAGTGGGGTGAACTGAGGTCCCTTTCGAAGGAAGTGGTGGAACTTTTCAGAAGAGATTAATAGCCCACATTCAGATACAATATGCCATGGTGAAATATTGACCCACAGTTAGATGCGACATACGAGGGTGAAATATCCAATCCCTCACATGTGCTTCCATAAGAGGAGTAGTTTGCCTTGGAACTCAAGTCTCTTTCTTAAGACGTATTTTCAGATTATGAACGGATCATTTAATAATACCTGCATTTTTACCATGTTGAAATACATCTGACATCTCAAGTGGGGGGTCAGGGGACTCTACCTCCAATCATGAGGCATAAGACGTATCCTGCATCCCGAGTGGGGAGGGTCAGAGGACTCCTCCTCCAATCAGGAGGCAATATGGTGTCTTGCATCTCAAGTGAGAAGGTCAAATGACTTGTCCCCACTTAGGGGCATGAAATAAGATGCCCAAAGTATGATCGCGAGCATATTCTGCATCTCGAGTGGGGGGTCAAGGGACTCCTTCTCCAATCATGGGGAATAAGATAAGCCGTATCTCGAGTAGGGGGGTCAGGGAACTCCTTTTCCAATCACGAGGCATAGGGTGTCTTGCATCTCAAGTGAGAAGGTCAAATGACTTGTCCCCACTTGGGGGCATGAAATAAGACGCCTAAAGTATGATCATGAGCATATTTCGCATCTCGAGTGGGGGGTCAGGGGACTCCTTCCCCAATCACGAGGCATAGGACATATCCCGCATCCCGAGTGGGGGGTTAGAGGACTCCTTCTCCAATCACGAGGCATAGGACGTATCCCGCATCCCGAGTGGGGAGGGGTCAGGGGACTCCTCCTCTAATCACGAGGCATAGGACGTATCCCGCATTCCGAGTGAGGGGGTCAGGGGATTCCTCCTCCAATCACGGGGCATAAATTTCGTGAGATAGGTCACATGCGAGGGTGAAAAACGCACCCCATATGTGCTCTAAACTTTGAGGAATTTATCACTTTAATATTTTGCGAAATGTGCAACATGCGAGGGTGAAAATCCTACCCCACATGTGCTCCAAATTTTCCTTACAAGAAGAAAGTCAATACTTTGACAAACTTATAGTTAAATACTTTAAATATGGGAATTCATGTATCGACCTTACGCGCCTAAAGAAAACACGGTGCGAACTTCATAACAACTTCATCAATATTTGGATAATGAATTGGTCATATACGCCATATATGGAGTGAATAGTCCCGCTTTATAATAATTTCATCAATAATATTTCTTGTCATGATGGGATAAATAATACGACTAGATAAATCCATCAACACGGTAATGAATTGTCGATATCTTGATGAATAACGAATCGCTATGAAAGACTTGGTATGGGAATTAATAATTAGGACAACATAAGCAAAGTTTACAAGCCATACCTGGTTAATGGACGTCGTTAAATAGTCTTCGAAGATCAAATTATTGTCATATGTGAATGAAGTGTTGACCCTCTTATAATTTCTTTTCGCGATGCATGGATTGCACATATCTCAAGGTGCATCAAGCTTTACCTCAGTCACCAAAATCAACCCCTACATCATATAAAGAAAAGCATGTAATGATCAATTCATACATCATATAAACACACCTCTCTTGAAAGGCATAAGCTTCCCTTATTTTTGTTGGAAACTCCATCCTCATAATTATGGCAATATTCATTATGTTTGTACCCGTGGCATACTTGGACCATGTTGAGCAGTATTTAGTTCTTTCTTAGACTTAAGATTGTTGTTTTCCATGATAGACGTATAGCACAACAGAAATCACGGACTGGTGCTAAAGTAGTAATCTTATAGAACTGTATGTAAAAAAAGTTCAATGGTGGCACCATTTCTAGTGGTCATCATTTTTAGAACAACCACAACTTCAACAATCACAAAACCCTAGTTGCGCTCATGTCTATCCCAAAGTTCCATTCTCAATTCCAATTCGAAAACATAATTCCTTAAGTTGCTTTCCTACTTATTATCTTAATTCAATTCTAACATCTCTGTCTCTGAAAAAAATCGTGCTCACATATAGAACTGATAGCTCTACCAAGGTGAAAAACAACACGTTGCATACCACTTCATCATATCAATCCTAACAATTCAATGTCACCTCACAGGAGTACTAAACTCAAAGCAATCTATGTAACAAGTCAAACAGGCGCAGTTCATTCTGCATCAATATAGTAATATGTGCAAGCGAGACTAGAGAGACAAGATGTCAAACGATGGGTAACACAGTTCACCTTTTCACATAGGTCGATCCAAACACAGCTCGTAAGTGATTGAATCAACAAGGAATCCAAGAATTAAAGTGATATTTTTTACAATTTCCACTCCGATTTTGATTCGTAGGCTTCGTGAAAGGCAATCTCGTCATAGTTGGGAAAATTCGTAATTCAGAAACTATTTCTTTTCTCATAAATTAGTACTTAGTATTTGGTGTGTGATTAAACACTAAACCGGGTATAAACTAGTTTATGACTTTATTTATTTCTTACTACACGGTTCTTCTGTGCGAACAAAAAATGGGTCATTTTTTATCGGAGATTCAATTCTAATAACCCGGGTGTAATCCTTACAGCCCCAATGAACGTTGGTCGATGATCTAACCAACCAAACTTGTAACTCCCCATGTTGCGTTCTTTTTACTCGCTGGTCGCCCAACCTGTTCTGTTCTTCAAATCGCGACACTGTCAATTTACTTAGCATGTAACTCCACCCTCTAGTTTGTCACTTAGCATGCTGGTCGATAATCGAACCAGCTGCACCAAGCCACAAAATAGAGGAAATAACTCTCAAATAACCCCAAACGACACGAAACGAGCTGGGAATGAAACTGGTAGCAGTTAACAGCTTGCCTTGTTCGTTTAAACATCATAACATATCGTCATTGTTAGCAATTTCTCGATTCACTTTACCAGCCTCAACGAACCATGTCATTCTTATTCAAGTGACGTGGGGCATTTATTCATCTCTTTTCAGTTCGCTAGCTCCAACCGGTCAACCCCTAGTTCGTTATTCCTCATATCACGGCATACTGGGTTCATCTGTTCCAACCCATCCCATATCACTTCAAGGCTTTCATACAGAGTATTGGATTACTTTATGTTGTTGCTATAACTGAGAGAGTTCGAAAGTTGGTACCAGAGAAAAAATAGCGGGGTTTTTTTTTCATTCGGGTCGAGCTAGGCCCAATTCGTTCAAGAGTTTGCACAACCCACATCTCCTCAGCCTATTTCTACAGGTCGTTCATTGCGCACAGATTTATGTAGTCCATTTCCAGTAAGTTCATTACGCATAGATTGGCACAGTCTGTTTCCACTTCGCTCAAGAGTCTACAACCCACAAACTCATCTTCTCAGCCCGTTTCTACAAGTCGTTCATAGCACACTGTTTTGTGGTTGTTAATGGTGGAGTTGCTTTCAGATTGGAAGCAAATCCACTCACTAGTTCGCAACAGGTATCTCTTTCATCATTTACCGAAAACCGATCAGTTCTTCCAGGAAGAAATGGCCAGAGAAATAATGGCAAGTGTCTAGCGCAACTCGTCTTTATTGCACCAGAACTAATTGGAGATCGACTTCCATTATTTATAATTTTACTCACTTTGTACCAGTAACACGAGCTTGTAATCGAATTCCACAGATCACTGGTTAACCAGGCCACGAGATAGAGCTATTTGTTCATTTAAACATTACAACATATCATCCATGTTTGCAATTTGTTCAGGCTATAGTTCCCACTTCGACTCAATCCGAGTCAGATAATCCCAAATGTTGTCTTGTATACGCTGGAAGCTACCCAGATCGTGATTCACTTTTCTAGCCCAACGACACATATCTCCCCAGGTCGTCCATTTAGCAAACTCAATGATGATGGTCATGATGGAGATGGTTTTAGAATATTCACCCTCTTTGCAAGTGCTAGGTACCACAACCCGTTATTCGTTGTTCTCTCGTCCAGCTAACGGCCCAGCCCATATTGATCTGGTAACACAGCTTCCTCAGTTAATGTCCTATAAACTTCAATTACCAGTGAGAGAAATGGGTTTATTGTTGGCAAAAATGTGGAGTGACAGCGAGGTCTGGTACCAAACATAATTAAATACCAATCCACCCCGTCGCCCAACTACCCAAGATCTACTTTCTATATCCTGATCACCCAACTGCCCGAGATCTACTTTGCTTCTCCTAATCACTCCGTTTTTCCAACGTTTTTGTGTAGAGTAAATGTCCCCAAAATATGAGATAATTCTTGGCTCAAAATCATACCAACCTACTAGCTCTCACGTGGATCTAAGAACAACCAGCAAAGAATAACCAGCGCTTGTTAATTTAGCTCGTGGTTGGGTGATTTAGACCAACGCTTTGTCATCAGTTCGCTCCTAGTCTGCATTCGCCACGATTCATCGTGGTCCTACTATAGCGACCTACAAGTCGCCCTATCCTCAATGTCAAATCCATCAACACGGATTGTGTGAGCGCTCGCTATTCCCGCTCACTACCTATTCATGTCCATTTTTTGTGTGCAAGTAAATGTCCCTAAAACAAGATAATTCTCCTTGGAATAAAAATGAAGGTCTCAAATGCCAACTATGGACTAGAAATATTTGAGTTCCCAAAGACAGCGCCAATTGTTTGGAGAGAATTTTCTGGTTAGGGATTCTAGTGATTTTTAGAGAGAAGTGAAAAATGGATAAATGAATAGATCCTGTATTCTCCTCATTTAAAGGGTATATATGTGTATGACATCCTACGCACGTGGCAAGTTACGTATAAGCGACCTATATACATGGTTACATATGTAGTAAAAATAGAAAGCATATCGCTACAAGTATTACACACTAATAAAAGGAGATCGTTATATACAGGTCGCTCACGGAGAAGGAAGACCACGATCACGTCAAGATATCATAGTTTCACCAGGTCTTGACATCCAAGACCTCGTCGTTTGATAACGAAGTACTTTTGTCGACTGAGTTGTACACTCTACTAAATTCGTTAGGCCTAGACCATTTGTTAAGCTAACATTATATCTTCGTTATACCCTAGCGGGATACACGTACTTTATGTCATATGTCCGTTACATATTTAATACCAAACAGATACCTAATAAAATAAAGTTATTTTAATCTTTATTTTTATAAAAATAAAAAATAATAATTATGAGATTAATAAATATTAATAGAATTATAAAAAAATGTTACAAATTAAACTTTTTTTTAGAAAAATATTATTTAGTTTTTTAATTTTAAAATTATGTTCATTAATAATTTTATTTATAAAAAAATATTAATTAATTTTTTTATTTATAAAAAATAATTCATAAAAATATTTTTATTGATAAAAAAATTAAATAGATATTAATAAAGATATTTTTATTATTTATTTTCATCCTATTAAATAAAAAAATTATAAATATAACTAATGAATGTTTTATCTTTTACTTTTATGATAAAATTAAAATATTTTTAATAATTTTTAAAATTATTTTTATAAATAAAATAAATATTATTTTTTAAAATTAGAAGATGAAATAATATTTTTTATATAAATAAAAAGAATAATGTCATTTTTTCGCTATCATGAACAGAGAAGAGAGAAAGAGAACGCGCATTAAGTGTCACTCCTCCTTTGAATTCAAACTTTCAACCACAGGGCAGTATTGGTCAACACACTCGCTCCTCCCAATTATTGATCTTTAATTTACCTCTCCCCCTCTCTTTCTAATTCTACCTCACGTGCTCTCTTTAAATACTGTTGTAACGCTGTGAGGTGTTGTCGTACTTTGATTTTCATGCTTAAATTTGAACCCAACTCCCTCTAAATTCCTCGTTAATACCAATGTTAATTTTATAAAGTTTTCGATAATATCAATTTTATATAAAAAAGAATCATATTTTACAAGGATAATAAATAAAGGATACACATTTATTAGAAATTTATTATTCTAAAAAATTTCTTAATCAAAGTTTCCCTATTAGTATATCTTTTATAAGTGTTTGAAAAACAACACACCACTTAATAATCATAATTTTTCATATATATAATTGTTTTACAAATTATACAATAATATAATTACACATAATATTGATTACAAAATAAATGAAATGATTAGACAAGATCATAAAATCAAGGGTCAAAAGATGCATTTATGAAAAAACCTTAGATCAAGGTAGAGAATCCTCAACATCCCTCGTAAGTTAAGCTTCAGATTGGAACAGATGTAAAGCTTGGAGCGAAAAAATTGAAAAATAGGTTAAGGTATACTTTTGGTGAAGATATCAACAATCTATAAGTGAAAAGGCACATATTGAATGTGTAGTTTATATGTAACAACAAGTTCCCAAAGAAAATGGTAGTCTAACTCAACATGCTACCGCGCTTGTGAGAGATAGGGTTAGAACTTAAAAAAAATTGCACTTTTGTTGTCACAAAGAAGAAGTGATTGTTGTGGAAGAGAAAGTCTAAGGTTGCGAAGAAGATGCATGAGCCAAAGAATTTTAGAGGTAGTGAGAGCAAGGGCATGATACTCAAACTCACAACTGGAACGAGAAACAATAGGTTGCTTCTTGGCACTCCAAGAAACCAAATTGTTTCCTAGATAAATAAAATAACCAAAAGTAGAGCGATGAGTGTTAGGAAATCCTACCCAGTCAACATCAGAGTAAGCAAGTAAAGCACTAAGAGCAGTAGATGGACAAAAATTGAGGCCAAAATGCAGTGTGCCCCTAACATAGCGAAAAATGTGTTTGACAGCAAGAAAATGGTCTTCAGTTAGAGAATGCATAAATTGACTGACAGAGTTAACAACGTAAGCAATATCAGGACGTGTGATAGTCAAATACTGTAGAGCACCAATAAGAGAATGGTAGAGAGTGAGATCCAAAAATAGAAGACCATCAGAAGATAGGTACTGGGAGATAACCATGGGGGTGTGAACAAGATTGTTGTCAAGTAACTAAGCTTGTGTGAGAATGTCCCGTGTATATTTAAGCTGACTGATAAATAGGCCATCAATGGTGGATGTAGCTTCTAGACCAAGAAAGTAACTGAGAGAACCCAAATCCTTAGTAGCAAACTCAGAATGAAGCTTACGAGTAAAGCTGTCAAGAATAGAAGAATTGTTGCATGTAATACTGATGCCATCAACATAAAGAAGCAAATAAATAATGTTAGACTGCTTGTGAAAGACAAAAAGTGATGTGTCGGCATGACTGCAATAAAAACCAAGTTGAATGAGAAAAGAGTTGAATCGTTAAAACTAGGCACGAAGAGCTTATTTGAGTCCATAAAGAGCTTTCTTCAACTGACAAACATGATTGGGAAAATGAGGATTAATATACCCAAGAAGCTATTCCATAAATACAGGTTCAAGAAGATAACCATTAAGAAATGCATTCTTCACATCAAGTTAGCAAAGAGGCCATTTGTTTGTCATAACAAGAGAGAGTACAACACGAACAACATTAGCCTTAATAACCGAGCTAAATGTATCAGTGTAGTCGAGACCAAGTAGTTGTGTATAGCCTTTGGAAACTAGGTGGGCTTTGAGGCCCTCAATGGATCCATCAGGCAAATATTATGTTTGAAACACCCATTTAGAGCCCAGAATGTTGGTTTTAGCAAGTCAAGGGACCAAAATCCAAGTACGATTATTTTGTAGGGCTCGAAATTCTTCATCCATAGTAGTAAGCCAAACAGGATTCTTAGTAGCATATTTGAATCCTTTGGGCTCAGTGGAGACAAGAATAGCAAATAGAAAACCATAGGAGCCCAAAAGAACAAGATTTGCCTGGTGGCAAGGTTTGAAAATACCAACTTTGGCTCGTGTAAGCATGGGATGAGAAGCCATCAGAGTATCCATAATAGAAGCAGTAATAGATGGCTCGGTGGTGAGCTCAAGAAAAGCAGAGGGTGATAAAAATGGACCTACAAGAGAATCATTAACCTACAAAAGCTCAAACAATGGATCAGTACAAAGACCACATGAACTATATTTGAATTGTGTAATGTGCTCGGAAAAAGGTGGAGGGAAAGATGGGAACATGTCTGTATGGGGAAGACTGGGTTCCATAAAATTTGAAAATTAAAGGGATGATATGGGTTGAGCCTGTGAGGTATCGAGGAAGGGAAAGTGAGTCTCATCAAATTGAGCATGTCGAGTGAAATAGATTCTAGAGGTGGTGGGATCAAGACAACGAGACCCTTTGTAACAAGGGTTGTAACCCATAAAAATACAAGGAATGCTACGAGGAGAAATTTGTTAGGCATATAATCACATAAACAAGGATAAACATGACAACCAAATGGATGAAAATTTTCATAATTGGGAGAGGAACCATATAAGAGCTCAAATGGGGACTTACCTCTAAGAAGTGGTGTTGGAAAATGGTTGATAATGTAGGCTGCAATGCTAAAGGTGTCAACCCAGAAGCGAGGGGAAGTGTGAGAGTGAAAAAGCAAGGCCAAACCAGTTTCAGTCACATAATTGTGTTTTCTTTCTATGAGATCGTTTTGGGTAGAAGTATATGAACAAGAGAGTTAATGATGAATGCGAGAAGTACTAATGTGAGTTTTAAAGCAATTGTTAGTAAATTCTGCACCACTGTCACTTTGAATTTTTTTATGTTAGTATAATGCTGATTTTCTACAAATTTTTGAAATTGGATAAAGGTATCATAAAAGTTAGATTTGAATTTTAATGGATAAAGCCAAGTGAAACGAGAATAGTCATAAATGAATAAAACATAGTAGACAAAACCCAAATTTGATTTTACGGATGAAGGACCCCATATATCACAATGAATAAGATCTAAAACATTAGGTGATTGACGATCATTACGAGAATAAGGCAAATAATGATTTTTTACAAGTTGACATGTATCACATAATGAAAGAGACGGTAATAAAGAAGTAAGATAAAGATTTCCTTTTTTATTTAAAAAAGAGATAACATGATGGTTTACATGTCCAAGACGAACATGCCATAAATCATACGAAGAGTGAAGGGATTTATTTTTAAGGGCAAAAATAAAAGTGGAATGTTCGTGCTCTAGCACATATAAGCCTTTATCTCATTTACCATTTGCCACCACCCTTCCCGTTTTGTGATTTTGAATAGTGAAAATTCATTAGTAAAAGTAATAGATAATGGAAAATCATTTGTTTATTTACTAATGGAAAATGATTTTTTGTGAGGTAAGGGACAACCAAAACATCTAATAAATGAAGATTTGAGGAAGAGGAAATTTTACCAATGTGGGTAATGGGTAGGGACGCACCATTCCTTATAATTACACAATCTTTACCCGTGTAGTTAGTGGATTGGGTTGGAGTTATATGGGTCGAAGTGCCTGAGTAAAAAAACCAATATGAAAATTCATTTCCAGACATAAAGCATGAGGCGTTGAAAGCTTTAACAAGTTATGCAGATTGGGCATGTGGGTGGCGATCATAACGTTTCTTACACCGATCAGCATAGTGGCCTCCCAAGCGGCAGATTTGGCACCATGGTGGATGATGACCTTGAGTGAGTTGGGCATGACCTTGTTTGGGACTGAATGAATCATGGTCATGACCATAGTCATGGCCACGTCTGGAGCGAGAAGAGCCACCCCCACATTGAGAAGATCCACAGTAAGTGGTGAATGCGACAACAGAAGGCGCCAGAGTCTCAAGAGATTTTTGAAATAGTTCAAAGCTCTCAACTCTGGACACGAGATCTAGGAAGTAGGGGAGGTGTGTTTGGGCCATCTAAGTAGTAGATAAATTGGAGAAATCGTGTATGAGGCCACAAAGAAACCAGTTAACTTTGTCGATGCCATCAAACATTCAACCAATGGCATAAAGCTAATCGCAGATGGTCTTGAATGCATAGGAATAGATAGTGACTAGATGAGTGTCGCGCTTCATCAATTGGAGGTCATCTTTAAGGCGTATTTCATGGGCTTTGGAATGGTGGCTAAAATTATTTTCGAGAGTAGTCTAGACATTAATGGATGTAGAGAGGCCAACGACTTCAACCATGGCTTCCTCTCCGAGAGATGAGAGGAGAAAGAGGATCAAATGGAGGTGGTGGCTCAAGGGTACCATCCACATGACCTAGTAGACCTTGGCTCAAGAAGGGGAAGGAGTTGGCTCTTCCATAAGAGATAATTGGAGGATGAGAGTTTGATTGTGACCATGTGAATCATGGTGTTGGAGGGAAGGAGGATGAGAGAAGAATAAAAGGCCATTGGAGATTGTGGGATGTTAATCCAATTGTGCTCTGATACCATATAAGTGTTTGAAAACCACCACAACACTTATTGGTGAGAGTCTTTCATATATATAATTGTTTTACAGATTATACAATAATGTAATTACACATAATATAGATTACAAAAGAAATGAAATAATTAACTAGACAAGATCCTAAAATTAAAGATCAAAAGATGCATATATGAAAAGGCCTTAGATCAAGGCAGAGAATAACATGTTCTACACATGTGTCTCTTTGAGTTATAAATATTTCAGATTTTAACCAAAATAAAAATAATTGTTAATTGAAATTATTTATGTATGTTTTTTCTAATAAGTTGCAATAAAAAAACATAACATAGAGATATCATTAAGAAAATAAACTCGTTAATATTATAAAGTGGTTAGCTTATATTTGTTTACAAAATTTAAAATAAAATATAATATATATATTAAAGTACTAGTGAAACTCACATTGTAAATATTAATTTATTATTTAATTGATAAAAATAAGTTTTAAAATAATAAATCAAAATTTTTGTTTATGTTATTTAAGATAAATAATATCGTATAAAAAGATAAATAATTATAATTTATTTTTTAATATTTAAGTCACTAACAATTTAACTATTATTTAATTTATATTACTTATCGTTAAAAATTAAGTATTAAGATAATTAATCAAAAAAATATGATACTTTTTTTATGTTATTTAAGTTAAATAAAATTATATAAAAAATTATCAATATTTTAATTGTTAATAATTTATTTAACTTACCATAATTAACCAAAAAAATGTTAATTTTTTATCTTCTTTAGGATAAATAAATTTGTATATAAAATAATTAAAATATTAAAAATTATCAATATTTTAACCACTAATAATTTATTATTAAATTATATTAATTAATTGATAAAACAATAAGATATATGATAATTAATCGAAAATAATAATTATTTATATTTTTTAAGATAAATAAATTTATATAAAAATATAAATAATTTTAATCTAGATAATTTTTAATATTTTTTATACTAATAATTTATTATTTAATTTATAAAAATAGATTTATTATAATTAACTGTAAATTACAAATATGATAATTGTTTAGATACCTAAGATAATAAATCTTATTTAAAAATATAAGTAATTATAATCTATAATATTATCAATATTTTAATTACTAATAATTTATTACTTAATTGATAAAAAATAATACTTAAGATAATTTATGAAAAAAATGATATTTGTTTTATGTTATTTAAGATAAACAATCTTTATAAAAAAAGATAAAATAATAATAGTAATCATTATTATAAATTATGTGGTTAATATATATATATATATATAAAAGTATTTTTAATCAAAATCATTTTAATTATGATTAAGGTAATAATAATATACATATATACTATTATAAACATTTTATCCTTTAATTTTTCATCCTATTTTAAAATGGAGAGGATAAAGGCTATTAGTTTTACTCAATTTTTTTTACGGGATGAGATTTATAAAATAATATAGAAAAAATTATTCTTTTAAATCACAAACATACGAAAAGTTGAGTAGTATCTTATAATCACTAATACTATTTCATTTTAAAAATATCTTTGAGTACATCAATTTTATAACGTAAGTAAATAATATATTATAATATAATGGTATCTCTTTTTTTTGTGGATCATGTAATTGTGTGTAAGTCTATGAATATGTAATATTTACTTAAAAAAATGTATATCAATTTTAAAAAGTAGGGTATTATTATTGCACATTTTTACTGCAGACAAAGGGGACTAAAATTATCTTAACCTGAGCACATCTCTAAATCTCGAAGAAAAATCATAATTTTTTCCAAACAAAAAGGTAAAATTTAAGGAAATGTAATTCTTGTATTATTTATAAATATTATCTTCATTTTTTTTAATTAATATATGATATTTTTTTATATATATTAACATGAATGAGTTTTCACAATATTTTATATTTTAAATATATTTTAATTTTAATTTTATTTCTTTTAACAATGCTATTTATTTTTTTGGTACCCATTAATTTTTTATTTACTTATTTCAACGTAATCATTAATATTATATAAAATAATATTAGATATCTAATTAATCTAAAAAAACTTAATTTTTTTATTATTTATAAGGATTATATTAATATTTTTTTAATGTGAGATATTTTTAAAACCATAAAAAATGATTTCTACAACTTATAAGAATCTCGTATATTTGTAGCCCCACACATATTATAAAGTTTTCTTGATTTAAAGGAATAATATCTCAAATCCTCTTAAGGTTTGACATATCTTCAATTACATTTTTAAAGTTTATAAAATATCAAAAATATCCTTAGATTTTAATGGTGTTAATTTTTCATCTATTACTATTTAGATTACTATTCTTAGGTTTTGATACCAATTTTTACGGATCGATACAATTTTTAATCGGAGGTTAATATTGACCTAGTTGATTGTCTTTGTCTATTTATTGAAGGCAATAAGTTGTCTAAATTTTTTTTTGTATAAGTCTAATTTTCTTCTATATTAATTACAATTGCATAGTATATTATGCTTTTTCATTATGTTGGTTGCTTAATTCTAATACTGAATCTATTAATTGTCTTTTAAAATTAAAAATTATTTTTTTATTTGTTAATTCTAATAGTTCTAATTTATGTACTAATGATTCGATTTTTATAGAGTATTATCTTGATAAATCATATGTGTTGAATGCATTTTATTTTGTCATATTCGTAGTATACAAACATGTTTTTCTTGTGTACATACAATGTATTTATAATATTCAAAGAAGTAGTAGTTGAATTCATCTTCCTTTATTTTTACGTATTTTTGATTAAAATAGTCTTTTAATATCCTTGAAACATGATGGTTTATAATGTTTGTGATAACTTTAATATAATCTGTATAGATATCTAATAGGCTGTTAAATCTTTTAAAATTTTAAAGATAAGTGTCATAATCCTCATCTTTAAAATATTCATTTAAATGATAGAGATAACTTTTTATCAAATTTTTATAATAGAATTATATTTTTATCTTTGATTTTATTTGGAATTATTAGTTGTTTATTTCTAGAAACAACTTCCATTTTCCTATTTTAGTAGTATTATGTCTTGTTGTAAGCAAATATTTAAACATTCAAGATTCTTAAATGACTTAAATTTATAATTATTATACCTGAATTTGATTGGTCCACCACGGTCTTCCCTTCTATTCGTATTCTTTTGCTATACTTGTTATGCCTCAACTTACTCAAACCTCATCACCCTCCTGAAAATGGTGAGCCTTCTACATCCGTACATAAATGGTGTCTAATAATTGACTTACTAAGGAAGAGTAACTGAACTCCATTTTATTCATAGGATAACAATTATTACAACTTAAGGCCAATGAAGAACCTTGAAGGGGTACTTAGCCGCTCATAATTACTAGGTATAACATTATTGGTTTTGAGATTTCTAGATAGAAGGGTTTTCTATGCTAGAGTGTTTCATAATAGAGAGCTTTGGATTTCTGCGTATTCATGGGTGTTTTGAAATGAGAATAAGGGTTCCTTTTATAGCACAAAGAATCCCTATTTTACAATACTTAAATTATCATTTTACCCTTACTTTAATAATTATACTTTTTTACTTTAAAGGATAGTCACTCCTTTTTCCTTGGCATATACTGCTGGCTAAGATGTGGGATCTACATCTTTATTTATTTTGTCATCTTTTTCCCACATTTTTTTTTCTTATTTTTTTTCGTCATTTTCTACCGACGATTCCTTTGATGACGACACATCTTCATCTTCTTGATCTTTGATGCAGAGAATGCATTTGTGATCCTTGGTGGCTTTTTTGGCATAGAGGCATAATACCTTCTTTGTTTCTTGACCAATTTCTAGGTTGTTGCAATTAAAATTAATTTCATATTTGATAATTTTTTCATCATCTTCTTCTGACAGAGCCATGCTATTGTGGAAAATGATGATAATTTTACTAGTTGAATTCATAGTAAAATTGGCCTATCATTTGACCTTTTAGTACACAAAATTCTTCTGTGTTGAATTCCTTTTCTAAAAGTGTCCTTGGTTTGGGAACTTTTTTGTTTGTGTTGGAAATCCCTATCTTGATAAAGTGGTAGGGACTAATATTTCCTTCATCATTCCAGTCCATTAATGAACTGAAAAATCTAAGATAAATAGGTATATCATTTGCTTTAATCTTCCTTCTGAAGTTCTTGATTGCTCTTTTAAAATTCTCTGAGAAATAATTTAACTTACTTAAATTAATTCCTGAATATATATTTTTTATTAGTCATGCATGAAAGGCTTTATACACAAATATTGGATCAAATCCTTCCAATATAGTGAATTTACTTCTTGCAAGAAATTCTTTATTTATAGTATAGAACTTCATATCTTCAATATGTTCTTGGGTAGATTTTCTGGCCATGTTATAGAGACCCAACTATTGTAGTTTACCGAGGTTTCTATATTGGTCCTTTTCATCTTCAATGATTGGAGTAGTTCTAGGAGATGTTTCCTTGAATAGCACTGAATGCTTTACTATTTTTGATGTCTCTAGAGAAGATGTTTCTCTAAATAACACTAGAGGTCTTGTTATCTTTCCAAGATTTGTCAACTTGCTTGGAGCTATTGGTTGTTGTTGTAATGTTATAGAATAATTTCTTACTATTTCCTCTGGAGTTATCAATTTTGGTGTTTTGTAGTTGGCATAACTACCTTCTGATTCTATTCTGTTGATGAAGGTTCTATGAGTTGTTCCACTAATTCCTAGAATAGATTTGCTAGCTTCTGCCTAGTTGTAATAAATTCCCTGGTTTTGGGCCATTATAAACCACATAAACTTTTTCTTGTTCTTCTTTTTCTAACTCATCTGCCCAATTAAGCTTTGTGGTTTCAGAAGTTTTTTGTGAACTGTTAGGTTCTTCCTTTTTTAATGAAGATTCCTCGTTTGAGCTTCTGGTCTCTAGAGGTTGTTTTGAACAATTAAGTTCTTCATGTTTCTTTCTTGTCTCCATAAGAGATTTCTTGAGATATAACAGCTCGAGTTGTTCTTGTAGGATTTTTATCTCCTTTTCCTTTATCTTGATTTTGATATCAAGATGTCTCATTCCTGAAAGCATAAAAATAGTTAGAGGTGCTAATTCTATGGTAAGAGCATCAACTAACCTATTTTATGGCCTGAAAGATGTTCAACATAAAATTATAATGGTTGAACTATTGTTTTCATCTAACTAATCTTCTTTGTTTGTAATCACCTTCAATATTAGTTCATAAGAAATAACCAAAATTCTTGTTATCTATTCTAACAATGAATCTAGAGCTTATAACATATATTGCAAATTTCTCAATACCTTTTTTAAGAGCTAATTTTTTTTTCATTACTATGGTAATTTAATTCTGAACCTTGGAAAGATCCTTATGTATATCTATAAAGATATTCATCTTTGTCATCTACTCTTGCTTTAAGAACTGCTACCTAATATTCTTGTGAAACATCAGTTTCAATTATCATCTTATCATCTGGTCTTAGATGGTATAAAGTTAGTAAATTTTTTACCTTTGCTTTTACTCTATCCATATATAAAGTATCTTCTTCGGTCCATTTCCAGATATGATCTTTTTTCAATTTTGCTTATAATGGTTTTCTCATTTCTGTAAGTTTCTTGATGTATGCTTCTACATATGTTAAACATCCTAAAAATTTCTATAATTGGTTTTTATCTTTTAATTCATTACGAAAACCTTGAATATTATTTAGTACGTGTGGTTGTAGATTATGTTTTTCATCTTCAATTTCCAACCCTAAGTATTTAATTTTTTGTTAAACAAGTATTGCTTTCTTTTCAGAGAATACAATGCCTTCTTTTTTACATTATTGTAGAATATCCAAATAATGTTTATTTAATTCATTACTGAAAACCAAAATATCATCAATGTAAACACAACAAATATATTGTAATTTCTTAAAAATATTATCCATATATCTTTGAAAAATACCTGGAGCTTGTTTTAATCCAAATGATATAACTGTCCATTAGAATTGTCCTTGGAGGAAACTAAATGCAGTTAATTTTTGGAATTTTTTCATCCAATTTTATTTTCCAAAATCCGCTTTTGCAATCAAACCTCAAGAAGTATTTCTTTCCTTTTATTAATGATAGTAGTTCTTCCTTTTTGGAATGAAGTATTCATCATCAATGGTTTCTTTATTCAGTGTTTTAAAGTTTATTATCATTCACTTTTTTCCTCTTCTTTTCTTAGCTTTTTTTTCAACTAAGAATGATGGACTAGAGTGAGGTGAATTACTTGGTATTATAACTTTTAATTCCAAAAGTTCTTGAATTTCTTTTCCATATTCAATCTTTTTTCTAGAGTATAAATCATTGGTTTTACTCTTATGATCTTGTTAGGATATCTTAATTTTATGTTGACTATTATTTTAGATTTATTTGTTTTGGGGTCCAAAGGATTTTCTGAACTGACTATTTTTAATAGTTTTCCAATGCCTGTTAGGGCTTTATATGCTTGTATTTCATTGAGAAAAGAGTTTTGTTTCTATTCTATATCTAATGAAATATTTTCTAAATAAGGTTTTTAGTGGTCTTCTATCTCACCACGTTTTCACTTTTTATGTTGTTGCATAAAAATTGGGTTTGAGACAGTTAAAACTTTTCTTATTTTGGAGACATAAATGGTATCTCTTTCTAAGGTTGTGAGACTTATTCTATCGAAATGTTGTGTGAAAGGTTGATATAAATTTAGGAAATTATTTCCTATTAATAAATCAACTCATATTTCCTATTGATATATGGTAGGAATGTGAAAATTTTCTACTCCTATCATTATATCAGTACTTTTTAACATCCTATTAAGTTTTGTTGTAGTATTATAGCGATTCTTACAATTAAATCTTTTGGCACTTGTTTCCAATTATCTTCTGGAAATATATATTTACTAGCTACATACATACTAGCTTCTGTATCTATATATGCATGTAAATGATAAGTGTTATAGCCTTTAAATTTTAGTCCTACTTTAATATAAGTACTATTTGGATTTGCAATACTATATAAATCATTCATCTCCTGATGAAAAATATCCACAATTTGAGTGTTCATATTCTGAGTCAGTTATTTCTTTTCCAGTTTCTTCCAATAGATAGATACTATAAGTATCATCTATACCAGATTTCTCGATTGGTTCTAATTCCATTTTCAAAGTTTCTTCTAAGATTTTTTCTTTTTGTGGAAATTCCTTTTTATGTTGAAGTCTGCTTGAACATTCGTTAGTATAATGTGCTTCTTCATTACATATCCAACATATGCATTTTTTCTTTCTTGAAGGACAATAGTTCTTTTTTAAAAAGGTTTATACTTCTTTCTTCTAAAATATCTTTTCTTGTAGTTTTTCCTATTAAATCTCTTTTTATATTTTTGGAAATTTTGTTTTCTGAATTTATATTTTTTAAATCTTTTATATTTTTGTTTATAATATTTTATATTACATCCATATTTTCGTAGTATTCTAAAATTTCTTATATAACAACAAATTTTATCATTTGCTCTTATTTGTTTATATCTTTTCTTTCTTGGTATTTAATAATGATCCAATTTTTAAGGCTTCTTATTCTTCCTCCTAGAGTATCTGGTATAGTTTTTTTATTCCTTTGTTCCCAATTTTCTGTTAAGGTTTTATGTAATGTTGCAGGCAATTTTTAGAAAAAAAACATTTCTTTATAATATGTGTTAGATCTATTAAATGTCATTTAGCTTCATTGATTTCATTTTCATTGGATTCAATGATAGTTATTCATTTATCTTCTCCAATAATTGTTTTGTATATTTTATTTATTACTGCATCTAAGTATTCCCTTTATGTGGAAGCATTTCCTTGCATTTACAAATGTTGTTGATATATTAAGTTTGAAAATCAAACTTTAACATTTATTATCATTTTATGTGCTATAAGTACCCTACATATTAACAGGTTTGTTTGGGTAGTTTGAGAGGTTTGTACAAGCACACTCATGCCACTAGCCCATTCATTTAAGGCTTTTTTCTATATCTTATACAGTCTAAATCTAGAAGTTCATACTTATAATTATCATGGAGTTTGAACTTTGGTAGAATACTACCTCTAGTTCCCCAATACAACCCTTCTTCCATTTTAGGTGATTCTCTTCTTTTATCTGTGGTATCAAGTTGTTCTGTTCTTTGTCAAGGTCATGTTTTCTGGTTCAGAATTAGTTTCACTAATTATGATCATATCATCCTCTTCTTTGTTAGTACAAAGTTTTTCATTGTAATGCTCTTCTATTTCTTCATTGGTTAATGTCAATAAACTGACTAATGTTTCTATATTCTTATTTTCAAGGTTCATGAATTTTCTTTTTAATTCTTTTCTATATTCCATTAAATTAGAATTATCTCTTTGTTCTTAGATTGTTCTTCATTTTTCATTTTCTCATTTTTAGGAATCATGGAATCTGATCTCCTAGGTGGTTCTTCTTTTAGCCCTTCTAAGGGATCATATTTATAACCTATTATTTCATTATTCCAATGTATGTTGTATACATCTTTTCTTAATTCTGAAAATTCCTTATGCATATCTTGTTGTAGTTTATTATAATCACATTCCTTTATTTTCTTTAGTAATTCTTTTTGTATATTTATTATTTCTTGTAAAAGTTTTGTGTTTGATTCTTGGACTAAATCCATTTCCTTTATTAATAATTATACAGTTTCAAATAATGTTACTTGATTTTTTGTTACGCATACTAGGCTTCCATTTACTTCTAAATGTATATTTTTTATTTTATCTTTAAACATTATTTTTTCCTAATATACAATCATAAACTAATGTTTTCATTATTTTGACTTCATTTTCTAGTTTTTTAACTTATTCTTGGTTAGAAGTTTCTCCTTCATGGTCTATAAAAGTAAACATTGGTATGCTATTATTTTTAACAACATTACTTTTTCTTCGTGTTATTAAGAGTTTTTTTTATATCTAATTTTCATTCTTCTGATATTTCAAAGTCTGTTAGTATTTTTGGTTTTATTATTTGTCCAAGTTACTTAAAAGTTTTGTCTATTTCTATAAATTTATTTTGTCTTTATATTGAACTATTATGACTATTTGTTAAATAATATGTTACTAGATAATGTATTGAAAATGAATGATTTTCTTCTTTCAATTAGACTTAATATTTGATTTAGATTTTTATCATGTATATTAATAGCAGATCTAGGATATGTTGTAAATTTTAACTTTTTGTATCCTAAATTACCATGAATCATTCCTAATAAGAGATTTTGCCTATTTATTATTATGTTATATAATAATACTATTTTTATTGGTGTATCTATTACTTCTCTAAAATGAGCTTTTATTAATATTTGAATTTCTCTTAAATGAATGTATCTAATTTTTTCTTTGTCTTTTTGATAACTTGTTTAATATAATTTCTTTATCAATTAATGGTATATTATACATTCATTTTGCATCTTTAATCTTAATACACATTTTTTTATTACTTATGTCATAATAATTTTTTTTCCTAGGGAATAATTTTTTTAATAAAAATAATGAGTCTTTAAATTCATCTCTTTTTTTTAAATTTAACTTTACTTTTTGAATATCTTCAAATTTCTTTTTACTTATTACTATTTCATGTGAAAAACATAATGAGATATATTCTATTTTTATGTCTATTATTTATTGGTTTGGTTTTTCTTCTTCTATTTTAGAAATGTTACTTCCATTAAATTTAAGTTCCGTTTTATTTCGTTATATTTTAAGGGTATTTTTAATTTTTTTTAAATCTTAAAAATATTTTTTAAAATTCTTAAAAATTTGGATATATTTATGATATTAATCTCAATTTGAACTCACCATCGTATAGCTTTTCCTTTACAATTTCTAATAAAATTATTCTCCTATTTATCTACATCACATCTAAGTTTCCATTGTATTGTATTAATAGTATTTGTATTAAATTAATTATATATATATATATATTAATATTAATTGTATAAATTTTCATGCTAATTAATACATTAAAAAATTTATTTTCATTTTTTTAACAATTACCAAATTTAATATCGATGTCCGATCCTAATCACACGTGAAGCAACAATGCCAACAGCACACACGTTTGGGGCGGTTATCTATCGTCGAAGAAAAGCAAAGAAAGCCAGGCAGCAAGAATAAAGATCCAGGTGGTGACAAAGCTACTTGCATTTGGATTTCATTTCAGTATCATTAAGTGTTAATTTAAGAAAAATGAGTAACGTTATTCTCCTTCATAGTCAAATAGTCAATAGAGAAGTGGGTCCTACGCACTCAACCTTTTGAAAGCTTTGACTTTGACAACTGAGAAATTTGAAAGCACCCAGAAGAAAAGTCACACTTTCCTCTCTGCTTCTTCTTCCTTTCTACCCCTAACAGAATATAAAAGGGCTTGTCCTCTTTTTTCTCCTTAGCTCAAGCCTCAAGCTCCTCAATTGAACCCTTATCCTCTTTTCTTCAATCAGCAAAATATTCAAAACATTGTTTTCCTCAGGACCGCTAATCTTAAAGATCGAAACAAAATCAACTTCAGGTGCTTTTACTTTCCTTTGAAGCTCAAACTTAAAATGGTTTATCTGTTTGGCATGAAAGTTTCAATTCTATTTTCTTCCTTTTTCATGGGTTGCTGATGATTTTTTGTGGGTTTCATTTTTAGGGTTAAAGTTTGAATTTTTCTAGTCTTTGGGCTGCTTGTTTTGACCAATTCAAGTTCAAACTTCAATTGGTTTGTCTGTTTGGCATGAAATTTTCAATTCTATTTTCTTCCTTTTTCATGGGTTGTTGATGATTTTTTGTGGGTTTCATTTTTAGGGTTAAAGTTTGAATTTTTTTAGTCTTTGGGTAGCTTGTTTTGACCAATTGAAGCTCAAACTTCAATTGGTTTGTCTGTTTGGCATGAAAGTTTCAATTCTATTTTCTTCCTTTTTCATGGGTTGCTTATGATTATTTGTGGGTTTCATTTTTAGGGTTAAAGTTTGAATTTTTTTAGTCTTTGGGTAGCTTGTTTTGACCAATTGAAGCTCAAACTTCAATTGGTTTGTCTGTTTGGCATGAAAGTTTCAATTCTATTTTCTTTTTCATGGGTTGCTGATGATTATTTGTGGGTTTCATTTTTAGGGTTAAAGTTTGAATTTTTTTAGTCTTTGGGTTGCTTGTTTTGACCAATTCATGGTGTTGTAGTCCTATTTCGATTATTCTAAAAACGTTTACACAGATCTAAAATGACCAAGTCTTGGTTTCATTTCTGATCTATTTGTTTCTTGATTTGAATTCTTCGTTGACGAAAATTAAAATATTTATTTTGCTCCCTTTAGGTTGATGTGTTTATAATTTTATATTTATAAATCTTCTCAATTAAAAAATCTATAATTCCTTAGTAGTCAGCTTTAGAGCCTGCTAGGTCGTGTAATTTACGCCTGCTAGGTCGTGTAATTTACGCCTGCTAGCTTGATGGGTTCTTGTATGTTGTATTTATTTATTGTCGAAAGTGTGATACCCTAATCATTCAATTCTCTAACCGGGTCTTTTGTTCATGTTTTGAAGTATGTCCTGACTCAATTAATTGTTGTCATTCTTTGAATTTTAGTTGATTGGTGTTAATTTTTGTTGTTAATATGATGCAGGAATATTAGTTATATGTGTAACGGCTCAAACAAAAAACTTAGCCCCTCAAGTATGGTCATGGAAAGTGGATATCAAAAGAAAAATGATGGGGATTCCTGTAAATTCTCTTTATTGCTTGAGTTGTCTGCCTCAGACGATCTCGTTGTCTTCAGAAGCAAGGTGGAAGAGAAGGGTTTCAACATTGATGAGGCCGGCTTTTGGTATGGTAGGATAATTGGGTCTAAAAAGATGGGATTCGAACAAAGGACACCGCTCATGATTGCTGCCATGTTCGGGAGCACCAAGGTTCTGAAGTATGTCATTGAGTCTGGCAAGGTTGATGTCAACAACTGCTGTGGTTCTGATAGGGTCACCGCTCTTCACTGTGCCACTTCTGGTGGCTCTAGTTCTTCATTTGAGGTTGTCAAGCTCTTGCTTGATGCATATGCTGATGCCAACTGTGTCGATGCCAATGGAAATAAACCTATTGATCTGATTCCCCCGGCTCTTAAGTTGCCCTGCAGTTCTGGAAGGAAGGCCGTTGAGATGTTGTTGAGAGGTGATAATTTGGTTTTGGAAGATGATGTGGTTCTTAACAACCAGCAAAAGGTTTCAATTACTCAGTCGACAAAAGAGGGGAATGAGAAGAAAGAATATCCCATTGATGTATCACTGCCAGATATAAACACTGGAATATATGGCGAAGATGAGTTCAGAATGTATAGTTTCAAGGTCAAACCGTGTTCAAGGGCATACTCTCATGACTGGACAGAATGCCCTTTTGTTCATCCTGGTGAAAATGCCCGGAGAAGGGACCCAAGGAAGTACCCCTACAGCTGTGTTCCCTGCCCTGAGTTTCGAAAGGGGACATGTCAGAAGGCTGATGGCTGTGAATATGCACATGGTGTTTTTGAGTCCTGGCTTCATCCTGCTCAATACAGGACTCGGCTTTGCAAGGATGAGACTGGTTGCAATAGGAAAGTGTGCTTCTTTGCACATAAACCTGAAGAATTGCGCCCCGTGTATGCTTCCACAGGTTCAGCCATGCCTTCGCCAAGGTCTCCCACTGTGAGTTCTGCGGATATGACGATGTTGAGTCCACTAGCTCTTGGTTCATCAACTATGTCATTGCCCACCACATCAACACCACCTATGTCTCCACAAGCAGTGTCTACATCTCCAAATAATTCCAACATGTGGCAAAACAAACTCAACATTACCCCACCTGCCCTACAGCTTCCTGGTAGCCGATTAAAGACTGCTCTGAGTGCTAGAGACATGGATTTGGAGATGGAGTATTTGCTTGGGCGAGAAAATCAAGCGAACTACCACCAAAAGCTCTGGCAACAGCAATTGTCAAATGAGATATCTCGACTCTCCTCTCCAGCCTGCAGGAGTAATGATCTTGGTAGGATTGGAGAACTAAAGCCAATCAACCTTGATGATGCGTTTGGATCCCTGGATCCTTCTATGTTGTCTCCATTGCATGGTCTCTCACTTAATCCATCAACTCCAACCCGGATACAGTCTCCAACTGGGCTTCAGATTCGCCAAAACATGAACCAACTTCGAGCAAGCTACCCGAGCAACAACTTGCCATCCTCTCCTGTGAGAAAGCCCGCATTCGGGTTTGATTCAGCTGGAGCTGTAGCAGCTGCGGTTATGAATTCGAGGTCCAGTGCTTTCGCTAAGCGGAGCCAGAGTTTTATTGACCGTGGGGGAGTAAACCAGCTTCCAGGGCTTACTGCCTCTGCTACCTCTCCACCAATGAAGTCATCTAATCTATTGGATTGGAACTCACCCGATGGGAAATTGGATTGGGGATTCCAAGGAGATGAGATGAACAAGCTAAAGAAATCTGCTTCTTTTGGATTCCGAAACAACAATAAAGGAACAACAACCACCTTAATGCCATCAACATTTGAAGAACCAGATGTTTCTTGGGTAAATTCACTCGTGAAAGATGTATCTTCTGAGAGGTCTGGGCATTTTGATGCCGAGAATAAAGCGGTTCGTGAGATGCTTCCACAATGGTTGGAGCAGATGTATATAGAGCAAGAGCAGATGGTGGCATAAGTCATATTTCTGCCTTATCAATGTATATTTCTTCTGACAAATTATTGCTTTCAGAAATTCTTTAGGAGAGCTTAAGAAGGAAAAATTAACAGATAACAGACAATTCTATTCAATCAAAGCTCACAACTTTGAGCAGGAGGAGGAAAATTTCTGCTAGGTGAAGAAAGAAGCTGTATTCTTTTATTATATTATATTATTTATTTATTTTTCAGTTCCATTCTGTGATGTTGTTTTTTTCAGATATCCCCCCCCAAGGGGATAATAAAAGAATAAGTTGTTTGTTTGTGTTATCTAGATTGTGTAAATCTCATTTGGGGTTGATGAATGCAGTGAGATAATTCTGTACGGTGTTCCATAGATATCTTTCGAGATGCTTTTTTTTTCTTTTTTCTTTTTGTTGATTGTTTCATGCTCTTTCCTTCTAAATAAGTACCAATAAATCTGTTCGAAGCTTGAAAACAGTTTTTTTCTTAAAGACACTGCCATGATCATAATTCCAAAGGGTGAAGAGGTCTTTGCGTTCTCTTATATGCTATCTTAAGCTGTATACTACATAAGTTCCCAACATGACATCTTTTTCGTGACTATTATTAAATTTATACATCGGTTTAAAAACTTAATTAGATTTAAGGTATTGAAGTTTTTAATAAATGACTTAGATTCTCAAATTTTTAATCTTTAAATTTTATATATAAATCATTAAATTTTTAAATTATATAATTTATTTCTTAAATTTTTAAAAGTTTGTACCATAACTTCTAAAATTTGATATGTATTTTAATATCCGAAATTATAATCTATACTTGAATTTTTAAACTTTTAAAAGCTTATAATTAAGATGCTAGTGGGCTTAAAAGACAAGGGTACTAGCATTGGCATCCAAATAGAGATGGTGTGTGTAGGACCTAAGCTTTTTGACCTGTGTTTCAGTCTTTGCTAATTTGTTATTTAAGTAATGGAAGTCCTTGCAAGCATGAGTTGGGTTTGTCATTTGTACTTGAGCCGCCCACGTTCTTAATTCTCAACCAACCAAACAAAAATAGCTCACATATTATCTTAAACAATCTACCTTTATTCAGCCCTGTTATCTTAAAATATTGTATTTTTATTCCAATCTTTTATATATTATAAGGTCCCATCATTTTGTGATCAAAAGCTAGTTGTCTTCTTTGCCAATAAAATACTAAATTATCAATGTGTAGGAATATAATGGGCTTTAAGTTTCATGATAGTCATAAAAATATCTGGATCGAATTGAAGTATAAGTTTATTTATACTTATTAAATATTTAAGAATAAAAAATAAATTATCGTATATATATAATAAGAGATATAATAAGAAATTAAAAACTATGATAGACTCTTTTCACTTAAAGTAAATTTTTTATATAATATTAAAATAAAGATAAAGTTATCACATTGTAACTTATAACAAAAATTATCCAATATAAATAAAAATATAATAATTTAATAGATATTATTATTAAGTGTTAAAAATTAAAACTAAAAAAAATGTATTAAAATATAAAGAATAATATTTGATTTATGATTTTAAGCTTAAAAATAAAAATAAGAAGACTAACAAATATAAATATTTTCTTTTGCACTTATTGTATCGATTTTCTTAAAACGATAAAATGATTTTGTAATAGTGATAAAAATAAACAAATATATAATATTAAAAAAATAAAATATGATTTTTTTTAAATATATGAATAAAAAATAAAAGTTTTACTTTTATTATCATAAATTAAATATTTTTAGATTATATTATATTGATTTAAGAAACATTTTTATATAACATATATTATTATAGTTATATGTGTGAAATTAATTAATATTTATCAAATGCTTGAATAAAAATACCTATGTTTAACTATTATGAGTAAGATCACTTTTATCCACATATTTGTTAAATATTATCCATACACAAAATGATATACCAAAATATGCACACATACATAAAATTAAACATAATATATTATGGAAAATGAAATATTTATTTAATATTAAAAAATATGTATAATTAATTTTTTGTAATTTTTTTAACTGGTATAGCCCTGCACATGTTAATGGGTATCATCATCTCATATATGTATTGTATAAATGTATTGATGTATTTGTGTTGATATTTTTTTGTTATAAATTCATGTACTTTTTAATGTTTAAAAAATTAAATTATTTTTAAATTATATATATATATATATATAAATATAAATTGTAAATCAAATTGAAAACTTTTTTCAAAACTTTTAAAATTCTTATATAGGGTTGAGTTGATGATCGGTCACTGAGTTTGGGCTTTATAAATTCTTCCTAATTTTTATATGAACAGAGATGAGTTGTTTCAATTTGGTAAAAAAGAAAGAAAGAGATGAGTCGTTTCAAACTTAAAAGAAGTAGATAAGTGAGAGAGAAAACTTTGGGAGGGATTGAAATAAGAATGTGATTTGCTCGTTTATCTTTTCCTCTTCTTTTCCCTTTGCATAAGATTTTGTTTTATGTTTCTAGGTACGTAATTATGAAGAAAACAACTGCTTTTATATTCATACAAATGGATAACACAATTAAACAAAAACAAATACAATTTTTTTTTCATATTTATTTATAGATTTAGAAAAAAAGCACATAACATTTTAAGTTAACACTTTCAAATTAATTATGACAAAAAAATCAACATTCATAAGTACAGGCATACATCAATGTCAGAATCAGTTTAGTTTAAGATCATTAAATGCGAAGTGTGGATTTCATATGGAAACTTACTAAAAAAAGAGTATATGAAAATTATACGTATTTAGAAAAGAGTACAAAAATAAGAGTAAAAAAACTTTGTCAAAAAATAGTTGGCTTTGTCGAGGAAAAGATAAATATTTTTGGAAGATTTAACCATGAAAAATTTCCTTAAGTCAAATTGTTCCTAATTGTAAATTATAGATTTCAATAAAATTTAATATAATTTTTTTCTATAAAAAAATGTAACCAACATAGATTAATCAAATAAATTTATATTGATATATTTAACTTAAAATTAGTAAAATATAAGAACAGGAAATTACTGTGTTTTTAAAATGTACTATTTATTTTGATGTACAAAACCCATTGAACTCATCTTGATTCGATCTTTAAATTTTTTTTTTTTCTTTTGGGAATATCTTACCCAGTGGTGCATTGGTCTATAGAAAAAGTTCATAATGGGGAGAAAAAAATTTAATACTACTTCTTAATTTTTAAATTTGTTGAATAATGTTTTCAAATTTTAAAAATATTGATGATGTTTTCAAATATTAATTGATTTAGTAAAGTTTGAAATAGATAAATAAAAATGTAATTTAATGGATGTGATAAGTTATTGGGGATATGGGAAAGAGTTTCTTACTTTTAGGGCTCAAATAGGTTAAGAGATGTTCTATAATTTCAGTTTTTAGAGTTTGAATGTAGTGAGCACCATTGATACAACAAGTTGCTAATTTTTTCTATTATTTCCTTCGACATATTTTCCATTTTACTTGGAAAGACTCTTCCTATTAAAGTGCGAAACATCATCCATTTTAATTGGATCTGCATGTAAGATAAAAGATAGAAGAGTACTCATGATTTCATCATTCAAATTATAAAATATCATTTCAACCTATAAAGTAGTACGTTGCTTTATCATATTTCATGCTTTTTCTTTCGGATAATCTATAGTTGTTTTAAGTTGTATTTCACTATTTGATTAATAGCTACTGTTATAAAGTTTTGTATTAATTAGTCTTTTATATTATATAATATTTCATTTAATTTTTTACATTTCATAAAAGTTATTAAAATAAATAAATTTTACTATTCATTCAATATTTTAATAATTTTACGATTAAATATTTATTATTTACTTAATATTTTAATAGATTTTGTGATAAATATAGCAAAATCATTTTTATCCTCACCTCGTTTACTAATAAATTAAGTGATAGCTTATTTTTTTTAATAAGGGACTAAATAACCATACTTAGAATATTTGTTATATTTTTCTCTTACAGGTGAAGGATTACTTACATTTTTATCATTTTCTTATATTTTAATTGCTACTTTTTTTTTATTTACTAGTAGTGCAAATGAATTGGTTAAGAGATTTAGTCTCTCCTGATAGATTGTTTTTTTATTCTTCATAATAGTTTAATAGATAACTTTATTATTTTATCACCTAAATAGTTTCTGCTATTTTTTGATATGTTATCATTCTTGTATGTATTTTGATTGATGTGAAAATTGTTGGATTTTTCTCTTATTTGGAAGAGTCAAATGAAACCCATGTGGCCTAAAAACTCATGCAATAAGAAGGGTAATTATGTCAACTCATTTAGGGTTTGTTGTGTGTGAAAATAAGCAGAGAAAAACGTGTGCAGTAAAGTAGCAGTTGCAGTAGAAAAACTAAGAGCAATTTTTCATTTTCTCTTTCTCCAACAAGCCTTCATCAAGTGCTTCGATGGAAGGTCATTTGTGGTCCGATTAATCTGAAATTTTGCATGCAGTGAACAGTGACTATGAATTGGGTTAGATCTCTCCATTTTTCTTGAAATAATTGTTAGTTTCCAAGAAGTGTATTCTTGATGATGTTGTTGATTGTTTGCCTCTAGTTTTACCTAGAGAGAACCGTTGCATAATTGTTTCTTGATAGTGGAAGTTTTAGAGAGGAGTGTCGTGGTTGTTTCCTTCCTACACCAGGAAGGTTTTTCCACGTAAATTGCTTGTGTTGATTTTGTGCATGTTTCATTTTAAGTTCTATTTATTTGTTTCCTAAAAGATTCATACAAATAAGGAGAATAAGTTTAATTCTGCTGTTTAGAGTTTGATTAAGTTCAAATTGAAATTGTGATTATCCTAACAAAGTGGTATAAGAGCTGTGGTTATTATTGTTAAATTTCTTGTGTTGAATAATGGAAGCAAATTTAAGTAGAATGATTACTTTGAATGGTTCTAATTATCATACTTGGAAAGGAAAAATGGAAGATCTCCTTTATGTCAAACAATTTCATTTACCGGTGTTTGCCTCTGAAAAACCAGAAAAATTGTCTGAAGAAGAATGGACTTTGTTACATCGAAAAGTTTGTGGGTATATAAGGCAGTGGGTAGATGATAATGTTATGAATCATATTAGTGGAGAAATACATGTACGATCACTATGGAATAAACTTGAAGAGTTGTATGCTCGGAAAATAGGAAATAATAAAATGTTTCGTTACACTTGAATACGTTACAAGGAATAATCAATCAGTTAGCTGGAATGGGTATCAAGTTTGATGATGAGAATCAAGGGTTGTGTTTATTGGGTACGTTGCGAGACTCTTGGGAAACATTTAGAATGTCATTAAGTAACTCAGCTCCAAATGGTGTAATCAACATGGATCTAGCTAAGAATAGTGTTTTGAATGAAGAAATAAGAAGAAAATCACATGGGTCTTCTCAACAGTTAGAAATTTTGGTTACAGAAAGAAGATGGAGGAGTAAAAGCAGAGGTTTCAAGAGCAAAGAAAAAGGAAGAAACAAGTCCAACAGGTTGTCTAATGTTGAGTGTCATCACTGTGGCATGAAAGGACAGATCAAGAAATATTGTAGACAGTTGAAGCAGGATAACAAGAAGAAAGACAAAGAACAAGAGGGTGATGTTGGAAAGGAAAATGATCGAGTTTCCACCGCTAGTTCAGAAGACTTTCTCGTTGTTTATAATGAAGATGTTGTCAATGTTGCATGTCACGAGATCAATTGGGTTATTGATAGTGGAGCCTCCATTCATGATACATCTCGAGAGGACTTCTTTACATCATATATAACAGGTGAATTTGGGACAGTGAAGTTAGGTAATGATGGCTTGGTTAAAGTCATTGGTATTGGAGATATGTGTTTGGAGATGAATAATGGAACAAGAATACTTCTTAGAGGGGTAAATCATATTCCTGAAATTCGTTTGAACTTGATCTCTACAGGTAAACTTGATGATGAAGGATATTGCAATACCTTTAATAATGGTCAATGGAAACTTACTAAAGGTGCTATGGTTGTTGCTCGTGAAAACAAGCATTCTAGTTTGTATATACTCAAAGGCATTATTAATGCTGTGACAGATGAGCTTATAGCAGAATTGTAGCATAAGAGAATTGCTCACATGAGTGAGAAAGGCTTGGCAGTATTGACTAAAAAGAATCTTCTTTCTGGAATGAATGATGTTTGTTTAAGAAGATGTACTCATTGTTTGGCAGGGAAGCAAAATAGAGTTTCTTTCAAGAGTTCCCCTCCTTCAAGAAAACAATACATACTTGATTTGGTACATTCAGATGTATGTGGTCCTATGAAGACAAAAACTTTGGGTGGTGTCAGTTATTTTGTGACCTTCATAGATGATTGTTCAAGAAAGTTATGGGTGTACACTTTGAAGAGCAAAGATCAAGTATTATATGTGTTTAAACAGTTTCAAGCCTTAGTTGAGAGACAAACTGGGAAGAAATTGCGGTACATCAGAATAGATAATAAGGGAGAGTATTCATGTCCTTTTGATAAGCATTGTAGGCATCAGGGCATTCGACATCAAAAGACACCTCCCAAGACTCCTCAGTTAAATGGGTTGGCTGAGAGAATGAACATGACATTGGTTGAAAGAGTAAGATGTCTTCTTTCGCATGCTTAGTTGCCAAGATCTTTCTGGGGTGAAGCTTTAAATACAGTTGTACATGTTCTTAATATCACACCATGTGTTCCTCTTCAGTTTGATGTACCAAATAGAGTTTGGACTGGCAAAGATGTTTCTTATGACCATCTTCGTGTTTTTGGTTACAAGGCATTTGTGCATATACCAAAAGATGAGAGATCTAAGCTCGATGTGAATACACGACAGTGTATCTATGTTGGTTATGGTCTGGATGAATTTGACTACAGATTTTATGATCCAATTGAGAAGAAAATGTTAAGGAGTCGTGATGTTGTGTTTATAGAAGATCAAACTATACAAGATGTTGAGAAGATAGAAAAGGAGTCCATCAGTATAACGATGATTTGATTGACCTAGATCCAATTCCTTTATCAGTACATATGGAACAAAATTTTCAAGATGACCAACATGGTTTATATGATGTAGATATGCAAGTTGAAACAGATCACCAGACTACTGATCAGTTGCCAGAACCAAAAATTCCATTCAGGAGGTCTACCAGAGACCGGCGTCCTTCCACGCGATATGATATAGATGAGTATGTGTTATTGATAGATGAGGGAGAACCTCAATGTTATGCAGAAGCAATGGAAGATGGAAACAGAGCACAATGGGTTGGTGCTATGGAAGATGAGATGTAGTCATTGTATGACAATCACACATTTGAGTTGGTAAAGTTGCCTAAGGGTAAGAGAGCTTTGAAGAATAAGTGGGTCTACAGGGTGAAGCAAGAATAACACAATTCACAACCACGATACAAAGCTAGACTGGTCGTCAAGGGATTCAGTTAGAGAAAAGGTATTGATTTTGATGATATTTTCTCTCTTATTGTGAAGATATCTTCCATACGTGTTGTTCTAGGTCTAGTAGCAAGCTTGGATTTAGAAATTGAGCAAATGGATGTGAAAAATGCCTTTCTTAATGGTGAGTTGGAGGAAGAGATTTATATGGAGCAGCCAAAGGGTTTTAAGGTTAAAGGAAAAAATGATTACGTATATCGGTTAAAGAAAAGCCTCTACGGGTTGAAATAAGCACCTAGATAATGGTATAAGAAGTTTGAGTTAGTTATGGGGGTTCATGGTTACAAGAAGACTACTTCTGATCATTGTGTTTTTGTGCAGAAATTCTCTGATGATGATTTTATCATTATATTGCTCTATGTTGATGACATGTTGATTGTTGGCAAAAATTCTTCAAGAATTGATAATTTGAAGAAGCAGTTGAGTAAGTCCTTTGCCATGGAGGACTTGGGGCCAGCAAAACAAATTCTTGGTATTCGAATTTGTCGAGACAAGAAAATAAAGAAGTTGTACATGTCACAGGAACGATACATCAACAAGGTACTTGAAAGATTTCATATGGATAAAGCTAAAGTAGTTTCTTCTTCTTTATCTAATCACTTTAAGTTGAGATCGAGTCAAGGCCCTTCAACAGATAAAGAGAATGAAGATATGAAAAAGTTCCATATGCCTCAGTAGTAGGAAGTTTAATGTATGCAATGGTGTGTACGAGACTAGAGATAGCTCATGCAGTTGGAGTTGTTAGTCGTTTTCTTTCGAAGCCAAGAAGAGAGCATTGGGATGCAGTAAAATGGATTATGAGATATCTTCGAGGTACTTCCAAGTTAACACTTAGCTTTGGAAGTGGAAAACCAGTGTTAGTTGGATACACTTATTCAGATTCTCGTAAGTCTACTTCAGGTTATCTAATTACTTTCTCTGGTGGAACAGTTTCTTGGCAGTCAAGATTGCAAAAATATGTTGCACTTTCTACAGCAGAGGCAGAGTTTATTGCAGCAACGGAAGCCTGTAAGGAGTTGTTGTGGATGAAACAGTTCTTGAGAGAACTTGGTTTCAAGCAGCAGAGATATGTATTATTCTACGATAATCAGAGTTCTATTCACCTAGCGAAGAACTCGGCATTTCACTCAAGATCAAAGCATATTGATGTGAGGTATCATTGGATAAGGGGTACTCTTAACAATAAGTTGCTTGAACTTGAGAAAATCCATACTGATGAGAATGGATCTGACATACTGACAAAAGCAGTGTCAAGAGAAAAACTTGAAGTTTATTTTTCAATTGTCGGGATGGAAGATCCCTCCACCTAATCGGAAAAGGGGAAGATTTGTTGAGTTTTTCTCTTATTTGGAGGAGCCCAAGTGAAACCCATGTGGCTTAAAAGACCATGGAGTAAGAAGGGAAATTATTTCATTTCATTATTTTAATTAATAAACCCATTTAGGGTTTGTTGTGTGTGAAAATTAGCAGAGAAAAACGTGTGCAGCAAAGCAGCAGCTGCAGTAGAAAAACTGAGAGTAGTTTTTCAATTTCTCCTTCTCCAACAAGCCTTCATCAAGTGCTCCGATGAAAGGTCGTTTGTGGTTCGATTAAGCTAAAATGTTGCAGAAAGGTTCACGACTCAAGAATCTTTAATCTGTACAGTGGAATTTAGATTTGGCTAACCGGTTTGAGAAATTCTGAGCAGTGAACAGTGACTACGAATTGGGTTAGATCTCTACATTTTTCTTGAAATAATTGTTAATTTCCAAGAAGTGTATTTTTGATGATGTTGTTGATTATTTGCCTCTAGTTTTACCTAGAGAGAATTGTCGTACAATTGTTTCTTGATAATGAAAATTTTGGAGAGGAGTACCGTGGTTGTTTTCTTCCTACACCGGGAAGATTTTTCCACGTAAATTGCTTATGTTGATTTTGTACATGTTTCATTTTAAGCTCTATTTATTTGTTTCCTAAAAGATTCACACAAAGAAGGAGAATATGTTTAATTCCGCTGTTTAGAGCTTGATTAAGTTCGAATTGAAATTGTGATTCTCCTAACATCATTTTCTTATATTTTAATTGCTACTTTTTTTTTAATTTACTAGTAGTGCAAATGAATTGGTTAAGAGGTACCTAAATCCTAGTCTCTCATGATAAATTGTTTTTTTATTATTATTCATAATAGTTTAATAGATAACTTTATTATTTTATCACCTAAATAGTTTCTGCTTGCTATTTTTTGATATGTTATAATTCTTGTATGTATTTTGATTGGTGTGAAAATTACTTGGTTAAGGGATACCTAAATCATATATATTTTGTAGGATGAAATTGGATTCGTTAAAGGTATTGGATCATTATTTCAAATGAATGTTGGTTCTATCCCAGTCAAGAAAAGGGGGAAAAAAGAGAGAGTAAGGTATCAATCATACTATTTTTCCTTTTTATTTTATTTAATTATATTCCAAGTATTATATCAAGCTCTTGGTGTGTGAAAGAGGCGAAACAATTTGGTGTAATGTAATAGTTTTGATATATGTTTGGTTAGTATGCTGTAGTATTGTTTGACTATTTGGCTGAAACTGTTGGGACATTAGTATGAGAATATTGTTCTTTTGTAAGTGAAAAATTATTTAGGAGGGCATTACATGAAGGAACTGTTTGGCTGAAACTTTGATGCTGTTTTCTGTAAGAGCTCTTTTGAGAATAGTTCATGAAAAGGGTTTGTGTATGAACTTTCATGAAGGAAAAAAAAAGGTGTATGAACTTTGATGCCCAAATGAAGTTCCATCAACTGTTTATTTCTTGTAATTGTACGAACTGTTTGATGATGAAATCCTAATTCCTGCTTCCTTCCCACAAAATAAAAAAAAAACTATCTTTAAATTTTATGATAGAATCATTCATGCATTGTGAAGTACTTGATGCCATTATTTCTTCTCTTTCAATTGTAAAAACAGGGACTTGTTGCGTGTTGAAACAATTGAAAACAGGGGCTACTATTTTGGTATAAAATTGGTTGTGCAAGGGCTATTACATTTGGATGTGCAAATGAGGATTAGTATGGCTATTTATACTACAATGGTCATGAAACTGAGAAATCATTAAAAAAAAACAAAAACAAAAACTGATTTTGTATCAATTGCTTTGAAAAAACTATTCAGTTAACATTTTAAATAACGTTTGTTAAAATTGAAGGATATATGTGAAGATACATTAAACATTGAGGACATTATAACCTATTTTTAAAATCTTTAGGGCATTATTAAAAATACCTGAAACCTTTAAGGGTATCAATAATTTTTTCCCCCCAGTGATTATATCTCTTTCAAAATCTAAAGAAATAATGAATGCGACAAAAAGAATCTGTAGCTTGATTATGAGCTTCACTTCTTAGCTGGTCAAGAAATCATCACAATTAACTTCAATTAGGTCCATAGAGCTGGTGATCAGTTTGATAATACACATCATCTCCAGTGTCACTCACATAGTGTTTTTTCATGCTCCTCACCAGGATTCCAAATAAGTGAAATGGGAAAGGTCTTGATTTTTTTGGCTCCCTACAGTACTTATCAAATATAGCTTTGTTTGCTTAAGTATGTGTAACACAACTCATTAGCAACATTATCAAAACTTCATCAATATTATATCACAATCATACTTGATATGATATTTTTTTATTGGATATATTTATTCTAATACAAATGTACTCACTACTTCAACTAGATGATAATGTGGAATTTGAGGGGAGAGGTGGTGAATCACGTGTCCCAATGTGATGTTATTGATCTACCCTTAGTAGGTTGTAAGCCCTCCCCTTAGATAACCCCATTCCTGTTTGATAAATAAAGACCCTAGTATAAACATTTGTGTTTTCCTAGCTAACGAAGAATAGAACTTGATTATGAGCCTGGTAAATTGTTTTCTGTTTAGTTTAAAAGCACTTTTTTACTATTATAAGTGTTTAATGTCAGAAGCACTTTACAACAAAGTCTTAATAATATAAAGAGAAAAATATCAACCAAATCCTTCAAATTAAACTTTAGTGTGTATTTAGTTTTTAGACCATAAAAGATATTTTTTAGTCCAAAAATTATAAGAAAAGAAGTGACAAATAATATTATTTTAATAATTTTATATTAAAATATTATTTTTATCAACATCAAATGATTAAAACATGTCTTTTAATAATGAAAAAGTTAAAAAAATCTACAAAATATTTTTTGATTATTATATTTTAGTTTTTTTATAAAAACAAAAAATATGTATTTAAATGCTTTTGTTAGAATATCATTGTTTGGATGTTATGAATCAGGTACCCTTTACAAGGGTGTTACGAGGACCATGTGTATAAGAGAACACGAGCAGGGTTACACGGGGTGATTTGAGTACACGAGGTGTACGATGTATGCGAGATATATCACACACGAGGTGTACTGGTATATGAGGAGTTTTAGGTGTATGATCCCAACGGGATATCTCTTACAAGATCTAGTAAGATGACAAAAAGACATGAATTGTAGAGATACATTGATGTGATTGAAGATTGTGTGTTTTAAAAGTTATTCTTTTTGATAAAGATTTATGTATTGTTCATGATTTTGAATATTATGTATTCTTGCTCCTTGAGATTAACATGTTATATTTTGAAAGTGTTCAAGAATATGCACTTGGTCTTGAACCATAGAACTCTTAAAATAAGAAACATGTAATCCTAAATATGTTCACAATTGTGGTAATTAAAGAGGAACATTAATTACCGTGAAAGATTATCATGTCAATTAAAAGTACATTGTAGTTCTATAAATGTTGATAAGGGATTATCATTTAATGATATGAGTATATAAAATGTGTATTTTATATATTGAACATGACCTAACTAGATGGAACATTATATGGATTGTGTTTTGTATCATTAATGTTTCCATTGTGTTTTTAGAATATTAGATATAAAATGTGTAGGTTTTTCACATGAGAAGTATATAATGTAATTTCTATTTAAATACTATCTTATGATGTGAATGAAATAGTAGTTCGTTGTGTACAACCTGTGTGGAAGAAATCTATATGTTAATATTATCACTATCCCTCGATATCTAAGGGCGAGAGGCTGACTAGGGTTTTTAATTTATATATATATATTAAATATATTGGATCAGATTATACTAATTTAAATATTTTTACTCCGAATATGATATGACTTTGGATTGAAACCAATTCATTTTTTTGGATTTTTTAAACTAATTGGATATTTTATTCAATCCTAATTGATAATATCAAGAACATGGTTAGGTATGATTGTTTTTGCCTATTTATATAATAGTGTGTACATTTTATTTCTCTTACGTTTTTTGATTATTTAATAATGTTAATTAATAATCGGAGTATTGTCTTGTAAATGATTGATTATTTAATAATGTTAATTAATAATCGGAGTGTTATCTCATAAAGGAATGTTTTGTTCATCCAATAATGCTACCCATTTTTATGGATGTATGATCACCTAATCACTAGTGTCTAGGTAGTAAAACGTTAAAAAATTTATCGATGACTTGAGTGTTGATGTTTCTATTTTTTAGACTCCTAAGTTGTGTTTTTCAGAGTGTTGTCTTTGTTCCCTATGTAAATGATTTATTGTCGATAACGTTCACTGATACAAAAGTATTTTTTGTAAAAGACTATTTGCAAGTCATATTTGTTTTTTGGTTTTTTTAGAGAATCCAATCAATGATATATCTCTACCAATGCAACTTATTTTTCTCTAATCTCATCAATGTAGATGTTTTCGGTGTAAAATGGTTTTGGATGTTACTCACATTTTAAAATGTGCATTCAATTTCTTCCTTTACTTTCAAATTAATGATTTTGTTGAATTCATTAATTTGAGAGAGATTATTAGACTATATAAAGATATTGTGTATCTTAATATAATGTATAATTGTTATATAACTAACTTATAGAGTTGTAAATATATAAGTGTATAGATATATTTTGTGTGTATATTACATCTCTTATATAAAACATTGATGTGTAGTATTTTTGGTTAAAAATTCATTTAATAATAAAATGCATTGGATTTATGAATTCTGGAAAAAAGAAAGACATATATGTTTTTGGTTAAGCGAGTATATTGATGATATATGATTTATCACTACTTTCATCCTGTGTCAAAAATGTTGGTTCTTTCACAATGTAATCATACTTTTTATTTTTTAATATTTATTTAAAAAATTAAATATTAACATAATTCTTAACCTATTACAATATTTAAAATATTGATATTAATTTTCATATTTTAATTATTTAGCATATTTTTATGTAAAATCAAAATAATAATAAATAAAATCCAATCTATATCTTTTATTATTAAAAGTATATTATTATATGTAATTATATATTTAAATAAAAAATAATATTACTATAATTAATCATAATTTTGATATTATAAAGTCTTATATTATTTTTAAATAAAAATTATTAAAATTTTATACTTAATAATACATTTAATAATTCATATTAAAATATTCATCCCTAACAAAGTTGCCGACAAGAGTCCAACATCGTTATCCCGTTTCCTTTTCTTTTTAACTTCTCGGCCTATAGTTAGTGGGCTTGTGTAGCGTGATTCTGACATCGGCCTTTGGCCCATTCATTGGATCTGGTTGAACAAAAAGGAATATCATAATTTTCAATGTTACTCTTCTTTTTTCCTTTTCAATTTTTGTGCTTAAATTTTCATCAAACAAAAATGATTAATTTTTTCTCTCATTCTTCTACAATAAAACAAAATATTTCCCTACAACTGATTTTACATGGAACGTTTCCAACTTTTTCCTAGTTTGATGTGGGTGAAATAGCTCTGTAATAAAGGGCTTGAGATGGAGGATAAGAAATGAAGTATTGAAACAATTGCTGCAATATTAGGGTTTTATAATCCTTCTCGCTTATATATATTATATTGATAATATATATATAATCACTTTATTTTAAAGTATCTGATCTTATAACGAAGCAAGAACTTGGATTGAGGAGTGGGGAGATGTTCATGAGATGCCATTGACTAGTTTGAACCACAATGACAAGCTTATTTGGACGGAGTGGTTTGCAGAGAAAGTATTTGTAAAAGAATGAGTATGGAGTAAGTTTTTGATTACCAGCTATATGAAGAAAAAAATCATACATGATTACATGTAAATGCAATTTATAGATTACCAAATACCCCTGGTAGAAACTAGTAACACCAGCTCATAGACAAACTCTACAAACCAGACACCTTATCCACTACGAATCAAATACCTTATGTCGCTCCCTCACTATCTTTATCAGACAATAACTTAACTATCTCACTAACAATTTCAACGTCAGTGCTTGGAAATAACAAACCCAGATGATGACGACGTTAGTTTGGGTTTTATTTTCTCAAGAGCTTTCTTAACTACAGATGGAACTGGGACATCAAAACTCTACAAACCAGACACCTTATCCGCTACGAATCAAATATCTTATGCCGCTTTGGGACGCTCCCTCACTATCTTTATCAGACAATAACTTAACTATCTCACTAACAGCTTTAACGTCAGTGCTTGGAAATAACAAACACAGCAAGGGAACAGATGATGACGACGTTAGTTTGGGTTTTATTTTCTCAATAGCTTTCTTAACTACAGATGGAACTGGGACACCAAACCACTGTAGGTACCAAGAAAGGAAAATCCGACGACTCTCTCCCCCTAATTCCCCATCAGGCCACCTCCCAAAATTCATGTAATCGTGAAAATCATCCTTTATACACCCAGCAGAGCTTAGAAGATCTTCCAAACGCTTCCGAAGAGACCCTATAAATTTTGATTGAATAATACCACCTCTTGAAGATGTTAATCTTCCCTTTAAGAGAGCCTCATTATAGGCTACTGCAAGCTGTAAGCAGCAAGGGGTTGTGAGATACAAGACAAAGCTAAATCAGAGCTAAAGAATAAAGAAGTTGAGGAAATGAACTGGTTAAAGTATATGGCAAGGATGTAGGATTATAGAATACCACCTTTAGATTAAATATAAAGAGAGAATCGACCAAAGCCACCGTGCCAGTGGTGATCTGATCCGCCATGGACCCAATTGTTGTATACAGTGACAAATATACCTGTAGGATACTCGGGATGTTAAGAGATTTTCCAGCTTCTCTTAAAAGTGTTTTACAAAGTATTCATTCCATTTAGTACATTTGAAAAGTATAGCTTTGAATCTACCCTTCGAGATGAACTTTCTCAAGCAAAAGAACTTTTGGAAAATTACTATTTTGAGGCCCATTGTCAACTGAATCTGGAGACGAAAAATCAACTTATATCAAAACTTATAATTACCTGTAAAAGAGAGGGTCTGTCTTTGCTCACACACTCGAATAATACTTGCAAGCAAAATTCTTGGAAATCAGCATCAGTTCTGCACATTTTCAAGTTACTTATCATTACCGGTAGTCTTGGCATGTGAAAGAAGAAACAAGGTCGTTCGCTTTGAATAGATTAAATGCACAAACAGTAGGAGAATTATTTACTTTCATTATCAGCAAAACAAGCTAGGAATCATAAAGTAATAAAATACCCACCAATCAAATAATAGAGAAAATTAAACTTCTAAACTTGCTTATTATTGATCGTTCTTTATATATATATAAAAAAATAGGCACCAATCAAATTACAGAGAAAATTAAACTTCTATACTAACTCATTATTGATCGTTCTCTTTATTTATATAAATATTAATTAAATCTTCCAAAAAATAAAAATTAAAAACCCACGTATACCAGTGATGGGATGATCCAAAAAGTAAAGAGACGATAATAAATTGTGTATTTTCATATTCTTTATTGCTTATATATAAGACATTACATGCACATGTGCTATTTACATAGATACACAGGATTGTGTCAGATGATGGCTAAAAGGGGAAAAATATAGAGCCATTGATGCGTGTCTTCACACACATAACCCAGGCTCTTGGTCGGTCAGGCTTAACGATAATGAATCGTCTAGCCCTATAGGTATAAGCTCACCTGCAGGTCTAGTATTACATGTCAAGTCGTACTTTACGCTTAAACAGCCAGTATATTTATTTTGTTTCTTTACATGTGTAGCTGTTTGTGTTTGATTGGCTGCCTTAATATGTGATTATCCCATCTCTAGGCCCTCCTTTCTACTTAAGCAATGCCAAATCATTTTAATTCAAAACAAAAATATGAACGAAGGCTGAATCACTTACCTGCCATTCCAAGAAGGATCACAGCAGATTTGCGCAAAAGCAATTAAGCTTGGATCAGATGAGAAGGTACCAACCAAATGATCAACTGTCACAGAACCAGGTCCACTGTGGTCATCAGTGCACACATCAGCTCTTAAGTTTGTCAAACCAAAGACCTGAATTATTATATTTAAAAAAAATCATCGGATAAGCAGATTAATTGAGCTAGATTATTAAAAGGACAATGAGCTAACATGACCCTTTTTTATTATTCTTATTTTAAGGTGACCCTTACACATGCATAAAAAATACAAGTAGGATGTCCATATTAGAATAAAATCAATGAGAGGGTTATGTTAGCTTATTTTACTTAATAAAACCTTAACACATACAAGAAGTTTCTTAACCTTGTGCATTGTTCGCGAAAGCAGTGACTGGCACCCTATGGGGTCATCAACATATGAACAAGATCCGACCTTTCGCTTGATATAGAGCACACCAGAATTAAATGGGTTATTTTTGTCACCAAAATTCCACCAAGGTTTATCTGATTAACAAAAAACAATCCAACATTATAAGTCATATGTAACATTATAAATTTATACAAAATATCACATTTAAGCGTTGGCATTCTGACCTTCAGGAAGAAAATCTATAACTTGAGGCCAGTACCGTGGACCACAAATAGATATCCTTTTCATCTGCAAGTGGCAACATGTGAAGCAATTAAACAACAAAAACACTAGAACTACTAAAGATCCATTAAAAACTTAAAATATAAAGACAAACTGCATTGTATCTTGCATGCAAGGGGGAATACGTCCAACTAAAAGCAAATATCTTATATCACTTGAGGATTTTCTTGCCTTTAAAAATTCCCTCAACTCTACTCTAAAAGTGATCGGCTCAATGTGAAACTAGAGTAACATTTACCCTAGGCATAGTAACTAACTCTAAAGTGAACTACTATGAGGTTTACTAATGAAAAAGGCAATAGACAACCACACAAACTTACCACGGCTCGTTCTGGAAGAAGGCAGGGCGTAACCTCACAAAAACTTGTTTCTGCATGATGATCGGTTTCTCTAACAGTAATTTCAAGAGGAGCATAGACTGGTAGCCCAGTATCAACGTCTACTGTTTGGATCCAGCGAGCCTCTGTTGCTAGAACATATAAATGCCGGAACGCCTGAAAAGAAAATCTCTTCAGAAACTGAAGATGCTAAAAGAAGTGGAGTAGGAGTACCCTCCAATCCATCCATTTATAGATGGAAATCACGAATTTACTACAGATGAGCACTGAACCTTGCTTATGCTTATAGTTTAAAATTTCATTGGCTGATTATTTACACAGCAGGACATTATTTCTAGCTGCTCTCATAAAAGTTGAAGCCATTTAAGATAAGCTAGACATATGCCAATATCTACTTGACTACATTGACCCACAACCTATGATGAGAATGATGGACCGCTACAAATTCCAAGTGGACTCATCACAAAATCAAAGACAAAGCAACTCAAGGAAGCATTGATTAGACTTATTCAAAAATTAAATCATGATCAAAGAGCACCATAAATGGAGCACAAGGCATAGAGGGAACCAGTTAATGAGATTAAAACAATTTTGCATTTTCAAGGGACGCCGTGGCACGAGAATTAGCCCACCATGACGAGGGATTCTTGGGAAGATTTTGGACTTCATGCAAGGCCATGCACACCGCAGCATGGATTTTTGACCACCGCAGCCCGCGTAGTTTTTCTTGCATTCCCAGTTACGTTTTTGTTGTTTTCTTTTCACTTTTAGGGTTTTGTTTTGTATCCTATATATACATTTGTGCCTCCAATTGCTAAAACACCTTACATTTAATACATTTTGATAAATACCAAAGTTGAGAGCTTTAATGCTCTTTGTTCCTCTTCCAATTGACTTATCAAGGGATTTGCAAACCTTGTAGCGTCCTATTATCTTTTGTAGGAAATCAACCTAGGAGTATGGTCAGTTTCTTGATTTCTAGGGTGGAACAAACTCCTGATTTTAGGAGTACAGTTTCCTGATTTTCAAGATAGAACCAACCCATGTTTTCAGGATGTTAGTTTCCTGATTTTTAGGGTGATTTGCAGCTGTATACTAATGACCTTCAACAGTATATTAGACATAACAAATGTATATATAAAGGGATCTGATATTAAGAAATAAATGAAGTAATTTTCTATAAAATAAAAACAGTTTCATGGTATCAGAACATCATAAACTGCTGCTATTAACCTCTTATTCAACTAGTACTGTAAGTTCACCTAGTATGATGTCAAATACTCAGGTAGGGAATGCACCTTTTCAGTTTCCAACTCAAGTCTCAACTTTTGGGCATAAGAGCTATCAAAAAACTGAAAGTTTAAATGTTCTTAGTACACTGGAAGATGACATGGATGAGGAGGTTCCAGATACAAGTAACAGAACTGAATTCAATATGGGAAATTCAGGCAGCTTTGGGCTTGGATCCATTTTTGATCCTGCTCCTAAAAATAATCATTTTGGTGGTCTATTTAACAGTGCAGCTATTAATGTTTCTGCTTCTTTTAACCGTACCAGTCCTCAAGGAGAGTTATTTCGGCCTGCATCTTTTCAGTTCCAGTCTCTCCAACCATCAGTACAAACTCAGCCTTCAAACTCAAGTGCATTTTCTGGTAATCCTATCTCATTCACTAAGGAACAGTTAGAACTTCTCCAATAACTTATACAAAAGGCAAATATCAACACCACATTTAGTAACAGCAGGAATAACTCCACACACATTTCCAATAATTCAATAACGCATGCTGGAAAATTTCCCTCTTCATCTTGGATAGTAGACTTGGGTGCTTCCAATCACATGACAAGTGATCAATCACTTTTCAAAACCTACTCACCTTGCAACAGACTTCAAACAATGTGTGTCGCCAATGGTACTCGCACCCCAATGGTCGAAACAGGGACCATTTGTCTCTCAAACAACCTCACTCTCAAATCTGTGTTATTTGTGCCTAGATTTTGCTGCAATCTCATATCAGTTAGTAGATTAAATCATGACCTTAACTATGAAACTAAATTCTTGGCTAAATCTTGTGTTTTTCATAACCTAAGCTCGGGGAAAATGATTGGCGGTGCTGATTTACGTGCGGGCCTTTATGTTCTTGATATCAACACTCCTTCAAACCATTCTGGTAGTCATCAATGTCAATTGAGTCATAATCTTAAGTCTCATAGTCATACTAATAAGGAAAGTGAAATCATGATATGACATTTTCATCTAGGTCATCCAAATTTTTCGTATTTGAAACGTTTGTTTCCATCTTTATTCATCAATAAAAATCCCAATTTATTTTATTGTGAAGTTTGTTAGTTGACAAAACATACTCGAAACACTTTCTCACCACGCACGCACAAACCAAGTCACCATTTTTCCCTCATTCACGGTGACATTTGAGGACCATGTTGTGTTCCCAGTATTACTGGTGCTCGATGGTTCTTACTGTTAGTTGATGATCATACTCGATTATGTTGGACATTTCTTATGAAAGACAAATCTGAAACCAAGCACATATTTCCACTTTTTCATGTCATGATCCAAACTCAGTTCAATGCTAATATTCAAATCCTAAAAACTGATAATGCTAGGGATTTCTTTAATTCCGATCTTAGTGGATATCTCAAATCACATGGTATTGTCCAACAAAGCTCCTACGTTGACACACCACAACAAAACGGTGTAACCGAACACAAAAATCGTCATATACTTGAGGTTTCCCGAACTTTACTTTTTCAAACCAATGTTCCTAAAAAATTTTGGGGTGAAGCCATTCTTACTGCAACACACTTGATCAACCGAATGTCTTCTCGAGTTCTCAACTTTCATTCACCTTTACAAGTGCTTCAGAGTCAATATTCTACCTCACAACTTGTGTCACCAATTCCTTTCAAGGTTTTTGGTTGCACTATTTTTGTCCATATTTATTCACAATATCGTGGCAAACTTGATGCCCGTGCCATTAAATGCATCTTCGTTGGTTACTCAGCCAATCGAAAAGGCTACAAATGTTTCTCTCCCATCACTCGTAAGTTTTACCATTCCATGGACGTTACTTTCTTCGAAGAAACTCCATTCTATTCTAATTCTACAATTCAGAGAGAGAATCACACTAATGAATTGCAGAATTGGGATTGGTCATCACTCATTGAACTGAATTTATCATCTCATTTACCCTCCACTACCTCGTCCTCTTCCAACCTGATACCCATTCCAGATTCTCCTTCAAAAACCAAACCTGATCAATCTCCCATTGTCTATCCTAGACATCTTCTCCTTCCTAATGATGTCATAAAAGTTTATGGAAGAAAGAGAAATCATGACTTGCCCACACGAAATCAGCAAACCAAAGAAACTCTCCTGAGCCAGACTGAATCTGAAAAATTACAAGATGAAACAGAATCTAGTCCAAAACTTGGTTCTGACCCTGAGTAAGATCTTCCTATTGCCCAAAGAAAAGGTGTTCGATCATGCATTCAACATCCTCTTCAAAGTTACATTTTTTACACAAATCTATCCCCAAAATTTCAAGCATTTGTGACATCCCTAGACAACATCAAGATTCCTAATTCTATCAATGAGGCTCTAAAAGTTCATGAATGGCACAAGGCAACCTTAGAAGAATATAATGCACTTGAAAAGAATGGTACATGGATGTTAACAGAGCTACCACTTGGAAAGAAGACAATAGGTTGTAAATGGATATTCTCTGTTAAACAGAAGACAGATGGAAATATCGATAGATATAAAGCTCGACTAGTGGCTAAAGGGTTCACCCAATCATATGGAATTGATTATCAAGAGACTTTTGCTCCTGTAGCAAAACTTAACACAGTTCGTGTCTTGTTGTCTATTGTAGTTAATGAAAATTGGCCACTGCTTCAACTCGATGTCAAGAATGCATTCTTAAATGGAGATTTGATCGAAGTTTACATGGATGTGCCTCTTGGCTTTGAGACTAAAGATACACAAGGGAAGATATGCAAGTTGAGAAAGGCACTATATGGACTTAAACAGTCACCTAAAGCATGGTTCGAAAAATTCACTAAGGTCCTCAAACAGGATGGATACTCTCAGACACATGCAGCTAAAAATAACAAACGAAAAAAAGAATGGTGGAAAAGAAAAGGGAGAAAAGAGTTGGGGAAAAAAAGAAGTGAAAAAAAAGAATAATGAAAAGAAAGAAAAAAGTGTGAAATAACAAGAGAAAAAAATGTGAATTTGTATACTAAGGCAAGTGAGATTAAGCGAACTATTTTTGCACAATGGCCCACACTCGTACTTTTGTACAATGAGGCTTATTTTTCTACTAATGACCTAACTTCTTTGCCTAGTGCTATTGTTTCTTTGTTACAGGACTTTGAAGATGTGTGTCTTGAAAAGATTTTGGTGGAGTGCCACCAATTAGGGGGATTGAGCATCAAAATGACTTCATACCAATAGGTATTCCTTCGAAACCAACCAACCTATAGAACCAACCCAAAAGACACCAAGGAAATTCAAAGGAAGGTTGAGTAGGTCAAGTACGGGAAAGTGTAAGCCCATGTTCAGTTCCAATGCTACTTGTGCCTAAGAAGGATGGTTCAAGTCGAATGTGTTGATTGTTGAGTCATCAACAATATTACGGTAAAATACAAACATTATATGAATGGTTTATATGAATGGTTAGTCATGCTTTTTGGATTAACCAAAACACTTAGCATTTTTATGAGACTTATGAATCATATCTTAGGTGCATTTATTAGAAAATTTGTGGTTGTTTACTTTGATGATATTGTCATTTACAATAAAAATTAAAAAAAACATGTTTCACATTTGCAATATATACTTGAGATATTAAGAAGAAAAAATCATATGTTAATTTGAAAAAGTGTTGTTTTTGTATGGAAAAATTAGTTTTTCTTGGACATGTTAGTTCTAAAGGCATAAAAGTATATGAAGAAAAGGTGAAAGGTATTAAGGAATAGCCCACACCTAAATCTATTATTGAGGTAATAAGTTTTTATGGTTTTGCTAGTTTTTATCATAGATTTGTTAAAGATTTTAGTACACCAATTGTACCCTTAACTGAGGTAATTAAAAAAAACTATTGGTTTTAAGTAAGGCGAGGAATAGAAAAGAGCTTTTAACATGATAAAAGAAAGATTATATTCTGTACTTGTTTTAGTTTTACTTAATTTTACTAAAACATTTGAGGTTGAGTGGTGATGTTTCAGGTATACTCATAGAAGTTATTTTGATGCAAGAACGGAGGTCTATTGCATATTTTAGTGAGAAACTCAATGAAACAACCCTTAATTACCCAGCATATGACAAGGAACTTTATGCCTTAGTAAGAACTCTTGACACGTGGCCACACTATCTTTGGTCAAAGGAATCCATCATTCACACGGATCATGAATTCTTAAAACAGTTGAGGACTCAAAGTAAGTTGAATAGAAAACATACCAAATGGATGGAATTCATTAAGACATTTCCTTATATAATTCAATACAAAAGAGGTAAGGAAAACATAATAGCTGATGCATTATCATCTCTGAGGTATGTTTTACTTTCCACATTAAATGTTAGGTTGTTAGGATTTGACTATATTAAGGAATCGTATGTCAATGATGATTTTTCTGTTGTTTACAATGCATGTGACAAGATTGCTTTTGGTAAGTTTTACAAGTTAGATAGATACTATTTTAAAGAAAAACAATTGTATATACCCAACTGTTATATGCGTGAATTATTAGTTAAGTAAGCACATGAGGGAGGGTAAATGGGACACTTTAGAGTCAAAAAGACTTTAGAAACTCTGAAAGAACATTTTTATTGGCCAAAATGTGGTAGGATGTAGAGAGAATATGTTCTAGATGTATTACTTACAGGTAAGCCAAGTCCAAGGACCTCAAGGGTTGTATACACCCTTACTCGTGCCTAACACATTTTGGTAGATATTTCTATGGATTTCGTTTTAAGACTACCTAGGTCAAAGAAAGGTAGAAACTTCATTTTTGTGGTTGTAAATTGATTTTTTAAAATGGAACACTCCATAGCATGCCATAAAACCGATGATGCAATGAATATAGCGAAGTTGTTCTTTAGGGAAATTGTTAGGCTAAATGAGGTACCAAAAAGATATGTCTGATTGAGGTATTAAATTCCTTAATTACTTATGGAAAACTCTGTGGGCAAAGATGGGGGCTAAACTTTTATTTTCTACTATGTCATCCCCAAATTGATGATCAAATTAAAGTAGTTAATAAAACTATCTACTTTATTGAGAACTATAATTCAAAAGAACTTGAAAAATTGGGTAGATTGTTTACCTTTTCTTGAGTTTATTTATAATAGGAGTGTGACCATTCACCATTTGAAATTATTTATGGCTATAACCCACTTACTCCAATGGATTTGTTACCTTTGCCTATTTTAGAAAGAGCTGACTTAGATGGTAAAAGAAAAGTTGAAATAGTGAAGAAGCTACATGAAATCATTCATGAGCGTATTGGAAAGAAGAATAAAGAATATGCTTCTAAAGCCAACAAAGAAGGCAAAGAGTCATTTTTGAACCCTGTGATTGAGTTTGGGTTCACATGAGGAATGAACCATTCCCTAAAAAATGACGATCCAAATTGCAACCTAGAGAAGATAGACCATTTCAAATGCTTGAATGGATTAATGACAATGACTAAAAGTTAGATCTTCCAGGTGAGTATAACGTTAGCACTACTTTCAATGTTTTTGATCATTCCCTTTTTGATTATACAGGTGACGATTCGAGATCGAATCCTTTTGAAAAGAGAGGAAATAATGAGAATGACGGATCATTACAAATGCCGAGTGGACCCATCATAAGATCAATGACAAAGCAACTCAAGGAAGCATTGAATGACTTTATTCAATAATTAAATCATGATCAAAGAGTGTCACACATAGAGCACAAAGCACGAAAGGAGTCAAGTCAATGAGATCAAAGCAATTCTTGATTTTCAAGGTGCATCGTGGCACTACAATTAGCCCACCATGGCAAGGAGTTTTCGGGAAGAATTTGAAAATCAAGCAAGCCACGCACGTCGCAACTTGCGTAGTTTTTCTTGTATTTACGTTTTTGTTGCTTTCTTTTCACCTTTAGGGTTTTGTTTTGTACCATATATATACATTTGTGCCTCCAACTACTAGAACACCTTACATTTAATACATTTTGATAAATATTAAAGTTGAGAGCCTTAATGCTCTTTTTTTCCTCTTCAAATCAACTTATCAAGGGATTTGCAAACCTTATGTCGTCCTATCATCTTTGTATCTTGGTGAGTAATATCCATTGATGTCAAGGTGAATGCCTTAATTCTAAATATTAGTTTTTGTGATCTATTTCAATTTTGTTGTTGGGTCTTTGGGCATATCTCTTATAGTTCTCAAATTATATCGTGTTTGTGAGTTACAAGGTCTGTGTTCTTAGATTCGCATCAACCTGAGTTTCTATATAATATATATCTCGATCATGATTGATAATGTTAATATGAATGGAATTAGACTAAATGAAAATAACTATCATTATGTTTGATATGAACAATAGAACCAAAATGAGGATAAAATTGGAAACATAATTGTCATTGTCTAAATGGGGGCAAAAGTGGAAATTACATTTATTATGTTTCAAATGAAGAAATATTAGAGAAAAGAAAAACATACATAAACAAGTAAAACAATATAGCATTCAAAGGTATTACATAGGCATGTAGATGGAAAGAGTATTCCACCAAATGATGGAATTAATTCCTTTTTCTTCTCTCCTAAAAGTCAAACCAAACAAAGTAACATTCAAACTTTCCATTTCATTCTTTCAGTACTAACTAGGGGTGTCCATAAACCGAACCGGACCGGACCAAACCGTAAAACCGGACCGGATTGGACCAAACCGAACGGTTTTGCTAATCAAACGGTCTGGTCCGGTTTGTACTAATTTTAAACCGTTCGAACTGGACCGGACCAATTTAATAATATATTAAAAATTTCATTAAATTATAAAAAAATCGGACCAAACTGGGAACCAAACCGTTTTATAAATCAAACGGTCCGGTCCGGTTTTTATTTTTTAAAACCGTTTCAAACGGTCCAATTCAATCCGATCCGAGTAATATGAACGGTCTCCGGTTTGGTTAAAAAAAATTTAGAAAAAACCGGACCGAACCGGACCATGGACACCCCTAGTACTAACCAAACATAACCCTAGTGTACCCCTCTATCTTTTCTTTTTCTTTTTTTAGTGGATTATCTTGGTCCCATTATTTGAACATGTTTATGTATTAAGTATAATACAATGATTCTTACAATAAAATGTATTCCTTGCTAAAATCCAAATCATCATACCTGGAGGTGACATTTGTTATCATTTGGTCCAGTAGGCAAGCGTGGGTAAAGAGTAATCAGCAGTGCAGCAATTGGACTGTTGCCTGTTGAAAAAGTCCGTGTTCCTCCCCCAAGAAACAGGAAACCAATAGCTAAATTTACCTAACATGACCAATTTACCACAGTTGACAACATGAAACGTTTAATTACAGATAAATATGATACAAACTAAAAACCAAATTTAGTACAAAATTATAACTCTGTGTGGGCCAGGAGCCCAAGAGTCGGACACTGATGCTGAATTAACGTTAAATAAAGCCCGTGTATACTATGCATTTTGTTGGAACAACCTAAAGAGAAAATTTTAAGGTCCAATGCACTCCATGTCATTTTGAAATAAATGATTGCTTCCTTGGCTAGAAGCCATAGAAGCTACCCTACATAGTAAGATGCAAGATCATCAAGCTTTAAGCTTCATCCTCATTTGAGTTTGGATAGTGAGATGAAGGTGGTGATCATGATGATAACATTATAACAATAACTGAGGCACTGTCAGTATAGTGAATGATAAAAAGGATAAGGAAATCAGAGGAATGTAAATATGATTACAATTTTGGAATTAAATTTTTATTTTTTTATTACTTGACACCAAAAATTAATAGTTCAATTATAGTCAACCTTACTCAAAATAATCAAAGGATCAAATTTGATGAAATTTGGTCAAAAATAAGCTTGAAATTGAATTTTCGAACTTAAAAGTTAAAAATTAAAAGAAATATCCCATTTTTAATTTCTACTTTTCAACATTGAACTAGAAATTGGTTATCAAAAGACTTATTTTTTCCCAAAAAATTTAAAATTGAAAATTCGATTCAAAAACTAGAAATTAAAATTTATACATTGAATTGATTATCAAACATGGCCTTAAAAATAAAAAATAAAATATCTCCCTTTGAGTTGGACACTAAACCGTTACGATCAGTTTGATAAAAGTGAAAAATACATGTACATAATTATTACTTAGGCAATGACTTACTGCCATTTGAGCACCATAATTAGCATGTCCATCTGCGGAACTTCTGCTTCGAAGAAATCTCAAGAGCCTAAAGGTTTCTAAATGTCCAGAACCAGCCATAACCTGCTTTTACAGAAAATGAACATAATATGTGTGCATGTACAACATTAACAGGAAACTAAAAAAACCTAGATAATACAAATAGAAATATTTCACTCACCACTGATAAAGAAAGCACAATTAGATGAAGGCACAACTCCAAAGTGCTCCGATCAACATGCTTAGACAATCCCTTTGGTAACGGATAGGCTCCACTTGCAGCTGAAACTGGCTTAATCTGGAAAGAGATGCATTATTTACTCAGGTTCTACACTAACTTAAATTTTAGGATAAGAGGTAGTTAAGATGAGTAGACAGGTTAGTTAAGAATATTCTTTATTTTATTCCTAAGGGTATATTTAGGACTTATTATCATTCCTTATTTAGGATTTGTAAATGATTATAGAGACTCATTAGGCTAATAAACTCACGAAATAGGCTTGAGTTATCCTAAATTTCTAATATAGTCTGAATTACCTATATTACACAATGTCTCGGTGCATTGTTCAGCTTTTTTCTTTCTTTTTTTTTCAAGTTTTTTACACTCACTGTTCACAATTTCACATCATGCTACATAGCCATGTAGATTTATAATAGATTTACCCATGATATGTATTGTATCCATCCCACAGATAAAGGTAGCGTTAAAAATATAAAAATCAATGTAAATTACGTATCATCCTACTAATTACGTCTCTTCAACAAATACTAATGGAATAATATAAAAAGTGAGGTGACATATAGATTCCTTATATTATATCATTTATATTGTTTAATTTTTTAGATTAAAAATAGTGTCATTTAACTTCTTAGTTATGGAAAAAAAATGTTAATTAAGAACAATTATATAATTTTAATGATTTTTTTGTTAAAAATATTATTATTTTTCTATCAAGTGATTCAAATACAAGACTTTAACAACGATATAAGTAAAATTTAATATGAAATTATTTAAAAAAATCAACAATAACAATATTAAAACAAAATTTATTTAAATATATATTTTAATTTTTAATAAAAATTAAAAATCAATAAAACATTAAAATAAAGTGTGGCAATTAACAAATATTTTGTGAATTTTTTTATATTAATTATCACTATACTATTGTTAAAGATTCATGTTTTAATTGCGTTTAATTATTGACATAAAAATAATAATATTTACACAATTTATTAAAATAATGAATTTGTCCTAATTGACCAATTTTCATAATTAAATAAATAAATGACATCATTTTTAATCTAAGTACTAAGAGACAAATGACAATATAATGGACTTCTACAGCATTTTTCTCTGATATAAATTGAGTGGGAATTGAATATCTAACCTCATTCAAAAAGTAGAGTGCATAGTTGTAGAGTAACTCCTGTGCATTTCCATCTTTCGTACCAGCAAATCTCAAACCTGCCAACAAGATTAATCACATCATAAGTAAAATAACAGCAGCACTAAACTTAGAAATGAACATCTAAAAAATTAGGGCAAAGGGCACCAATGGTCCCTTACTCCCTTATGGCTACTAGAGTATTTTAGTCCCATACTTTACAGCACTTTAGTCACTTTCTTGTTCAAGGTAGAAGAATACATAAATTCTATATTAACCATACACAAAATTTGAGAAAAAAAGACTCACAAGTGAGTCACACAATTTAATTTCAAGAGTGTGGCTCATCTTGTAGTCTAACATATAAGAATCCCTCACCTCAAGTTTCAAGTCATAAATGTGAATTACATCAATATCATTTGACCTAAAGAAAACTTGATTTTCAAGAGTAAAACAGGATCAACAGTAAACTCTAATTGCTAAAAGATGAATTTAGTCATTATCAATATATCAGAGCTCAGTTTTTGGTGTAATTCTCAAATTTTTAGAACTAGTCTTTTGGTCAATAGTTAATATAGGACTTATGCACTCCACCTTGAGTAAAAAAGAAAATAACGTGTACCACCACCTTGAAAAAAAGGACTAAAGTTTTGTCACCTTGAACAAGAAGGGGGGTTAAAGTTGTACAATTGAGAAGTAAAGGAATAAGTGCTCTATTGGTAATGGACCACCAAACCAGTAGCGCCTTTTACTCAAAAAATAATAAAGATAATATTCATAACTTATTAGTATCTTAATAGTTAAGAGATGTGTCACTGAACAACATAACAACAACAATGTATCCTAATTAGTTTATAACAATAAGATTAAACTGTACAAATGATCTCTAAACTTTTCTCATTCTACGCATTAGTCCCCATACTCCTTTTTTTTTAATAATTTGCCTCATTTACGTTTTAATTTTTACGCTTTGATCCCTTTTTTATGATTTAGATTATTACTTTTTAATTTTTACTCAATTAGTTTAAAGTTTGAGATCAACCTTTAAATTGGACTTTCAACCATCAAAATTGATCATACGTGGTTAAATGTTTATCATGTGGTGGTTAAAATAATCCAACTTAAACAATATTCATAATTTATGATTATTTTAAATGCCAAAATCAAATAAAATATTATTAAAAATAGTTTCTTAACTAATCTCTATATTATTTGGCATGAACAAGAGACAAAATAAAATTTGCCACCATTTCCAAGTACAAGAGAGCTAAAGAAATTAGTTTTAGAAATATTTTAATTCTAACTCAACATTAAACTACCCATTATCAATTTTGAATGTTAAAGTTCAATTTCATGATGATCTCAAAATTTAGACTAAATATGTGAAAATTTAAAAGGAATCAAATTATAAGAAAAAAAGTAAGAGACTAGTGTGAAAATTAAAAAATAATGAGACCAAATCATAAGAAAAAAAAGTAAATTGAACATATTATTAAAAAAAAAATTGAGATGAAAGTGTAAAATGAGGAAAATTTATGGACCATTTGTGTAGTTCAACCAAACAATAATACAAGAAAATCTAAAAATGGCACATATAATCAGCAAAACATATGCCCTACCAATAGAAATGCATGTTCCAGCTATTATATTGACATATGCCTGAATAAGTGCTTCACAATCCATTTCATCGATATCACTCATATCATCCCCAAGGCATTGAACACAGTGCTTCACAATATCAGGAATTTGAGACTGAATCCAGTCTTGAGAAGGATAAATCCTGCATTAACACATCCTACTAACTAAGATACAAGATCAATGTAAATATAACTTAAATTGTTGGACATATTTTATGACCACCATTACCTGCTCCATATTATCAGATTCCGAGCAATGACGCGTAGCATAATGAAGTCAGGTCTTACATATTGTAAGTCAAAATGTGTATGAGGAATAGAGAGTTTAGACACAATTGCATGAGACTCCGTCTGTTATGAACATGGGGAAAAGTAAGAAGATTGTGATACATTTCTATAAAAGTTGATTGACATAGCACTAGAGAATGGTCAAGGCAGTGCACATGGTGAAAACATTGCATAGATTAACGGAATTATGTTACCTTCAGAAACATTAAAGCAAGAGCGACTATGGCTCCAGGTGCGGTGACATCTATATTGACTTCATTTCCGTCCATCATCTACAACACAATATTTAGCACAGGACAACAATCATCCATATCCAAAGGTGCATAAATACATTCGGAGACACTTAAGTCGTGTTTTTTTTTCAATAATTTACACTTAAGTGGTGTTAAAACAAGCATATGCTATAATCAAACCTGAGCAACAGCGCGGTTGTTTTCATCTGTTGATTGTATGGGAGAAATTGATCTATCCTGATGATGAATAAAATGTAATAGAGGTGCTCAGCCAAATTACTAATGCTCAAGGACATCAAGATATATAAACAGTTTAAAGCAGAAAAATTAAATAATAATCCCTAGTTCGGATCAGTCTGAATAAAAAAAATAGCAGCACTTTATTAGGTATTAAAATCAGGAAACATATGAAATGAAAAGAAAAGTCATACACTATGGACCTCTTTGCCACAAATATAGTGGAATAGTCTGTCAACCACTGTGTCCATTAAACCCAGAGCATCATAGCCTCGACCTTCAGCCAAAAGTGATGTTGGGGTAAGAAATTCAATCATAATAATCTATAAATAATAATTAATTGGTATATAATCACAGCCCATGGTACCCAATGCAACAAGTCCCAACGAAAATCCAGCAGAAACAGCATAACCCTCCCTTTCAAGTACATTATCGCCTCCACTCCTGCGGCCAATTTCACCCTGCAAAATTAATCATATAACAAATAAAGTATGAAAAAGGCTATAAGAATAAGGTAAAGGAGCAAAGCCAGAGGAAATTTGTCTAACTAGACACAAGACCCAAAAAGAGAAGCATATAGCTTAGGAATCAGATTATTGCTCTCTTTAGTGTTACAAGTGAAGAAGAGAACCATTTAAATTCATGTAATGTAGCTAGCTGGAAAATACCAATAGAATCTGCATCGTTTGTGGGTGTGCTGATCCTTCATAAAGAAGCCCAACAGACATTAGAGCTGCTGACTGGGACACCATAAGAGATAAAGTTAAAAATTTAATATTAGGAGGAAGGCCAAATTGTGACAAATAAGAAGTTATCCATCACATAAAAGCAGCCAGGATGCTGAGAAAGGAACATTAGCAAATAACATCAAGCCATAACTCTGCATAAATGAAAACAAAAACAGATGCATGTACACTTTTGGAAGATTTTCATACTTGCTTCACTAATTGGATTGATAAAACGACATTAGCATAGCACGTACCTGCAGAAGGGTTGGTAATTCAAGCTCCGGGAAAGAAGATGGATGGCGAGCAGGTATATGAACAAAAAGAGACTGCTCAGAACAATGCAATAAGTTCAGCTTACACACATAGTAATCACTTGGAAAAGAATGACACAAACTAACATCAACTAAATATTGATTTCACAAAGCTCAGAAGAAACAAAGAATTCCAGTACTAGTGGTACGGTTCACTTTCCACTGGCCTTTTCAAAACATCATGAACTGACAAGGAAGGGGCAAACAACGACGATTGACTCCCTAATAATCTTAGTAAAGGGGAAAAACAAGCATAAAAATTCAGCAAACACAAATCATAACATTACAAACTCAAAAATGGCCAGAATGATTGTTAAGTAGATTTAATTTTATTCTTTTGTTTATCATTTTTCGCATTTATTGTTGCTTCTTTTAATATACAATCCTATCAGGGAAAAGTGCATAAAATTTCAGTGACAATGTATTATTACTAATAGCTGAAAACACAAAAATTAAGAATGATAGTGTTACTATAAACACAATATACACTGAGAAATAACACAAAAAAGAGCCAGAGAACAGCTAAATTACTTTGGATATTGCTGGTTGCATAGTGCCTCTATAAGAAGCTGCCAGGCCAAGCATCAGACCCACAGTTGTGCTTTCATGTTCCTAAGAGAAAAGGTGGAAATTTCAAGAACGTAAAAGGATTTTTAAAAACCATTCACGAGATGGACTATATGCTTGCAGTATAACATATTCCAAATCCTCTGTTGGAAACAGAGCATTAGGAACTAGGAAGTAGGAACTCATGGTGTTCTAAAAATAAAGTTCATGATGATCAAACTAAACCTGTGCATAGTACTGATATATATCAGTGATGGCTAAGACATGCAAATATCCATGTAATCCAAGTGCAAGAAGAAGCCCCGCATGAATAGCATTTGGCTCTTCAGGTTTGTTATATATAATCCAGGTTCTTGTCATTTTACCCTGCAAATGAAAAGGCTTTCATGTCTGAAGATTGAACTCAAGATGTTTGATTTGCATGTTAAATATAAAATTTACATGCAACTTTTCTATGCTATTAAGATAACATTAACCTGAAGGGGAGCCAGCCTCAGTCCGGCAGCCACAGCATTGTGGAACTCAGGCCAAGATTTAATTTCTTGTACATTCCTTATGTTCGGATCCAGATTCACCTTTCCATTAAAAACATATATCCATAAGAAAGAATGATAGATGCAAAACTTACAATTCATAATATTTCTGACACTAGAAAAAATAGGAAGAGAATGGCAAAAAGAGCAATACATGTCTGACAGTGTTTGCACATATTATTCGCATTTCAGAAAACAACTTAATTACAATGATACAGTTAAATATCTTAAACAACTTGGAAGAGCAAAAAAAAATTAAAAATGGAAAACAACAGAATGTTGACTGGAATCTACAAACCTCTCATAATCAAATAAACAATATCTGTATAAAATACATAAAAAATACATATGACATGGAAAGAAATCAAGATACAGATATTTGCAGCACAATTCATCTTAAAATTGCCCACAAAACATTTTTTTTAAATATTCTTATTTCATGGTTCAAATCCTCAATTAATATTTAAGAATAACTTGTTCTTGTGGTATCTAGACAAGCTAATAGAAATAAGGTTTCAAAAAAATCATTTTTATCCTACTCGGGGACAAGGTGGATAACTCTGTACTTATTAACATTGAATTATGAATATAGGCACAATAACTCGCTAAAAGATATTATAAAGCCTCTGATCATAGTTGCACCAAGTTACTCAAAACAATAAGAGAATTTTTCATAAAATTGCACATGCAATAAGACTAATTCATTTAATATAGACAAAGGTTTACTCAATAAAAGGATATTTTATGAACATACAGTTGCATTTTGCTGAGCAGGCAACCGACCTGCTAAAACAAGCTTCGGCACAACAAAAGCCTGCAAAACCAAAATAAAATTAAAATATTACTGATTCTTTAACGAATAAAAAGATTTCAATGAAGGTGATAAACATACAATCAGGCACACGAGAAGAAATACCTCCGTCAAAAGCGTATATATGGTTGCAAGAGTGAATGCCCCTCGACCAAAAGGAAGAGCCGTGGTTCTTTGTGCAAGGTTCCATAACTGAGCCTTTATGACATAAGAATAAGATGTCACTGATTTATGATGTTACACACAACCCAAGAATAAGTATGAAACTTGTCTTAATCCCATAATTTGGAAAGAGTTAGTGGCCCTAAACTAGTCGCATTATACGGATTGATGCACTTTGGCTCTAAACTAGAACCAAAAACTACATAGTTTTGACCTTTAAAGATACTTTTTTTTTACCCTTTGTCATTTTTAAGGTTATCTTCAAGGTCAGAACTGGCTGGTGGCAGTGGTCAGTGCCAGCGCTTAGGTGACATCATCAACATTCATGGTAGGAAAAAACCTCCAATATATTGCCAAAAGTGGTCAAGAGTTGCTGGGGTTGGTCATTGATCACCAATTGTGGTAGCCAGTGGTGTCGTATTTATTAAGGGTATTTTTGTCTTTTCATAATGAGTTTTTATAGGATAATGCTATTTTGGGGGCCTAAAGTGAGGTTTGATGTCAAAGCACACTATTTAGTGTCAAGACTAGAAATAGAAAATTGCTAGTAAATGTGAATTGCTCACTTCTTTGTTATGGCATCTAAGACATACCAACCACAAAGCATAGGTAAATGTGAATTATTGTGAAATTGTCCTCCCATTATGAAGATATATATACATAAAATGGAGAATGTTCTGTATCTAAAGTCTAGACTCTAGACCTTCTTATCCATCACTCAAGTCATCAAACTAACAAACAAATTCAGTCAACAGGTTGATTTAAACAAAAGCAAAACCTCAAAACAGAATGTCCAGCATCAGGTTTAAACCATGTAGTCCACGGGTTACCTCAAATTAACAAATCCATTCCTTTAAAAATCACATACATCAGATACAAGTCCAGTATGCATTTGTTCTATTTTCCATTTAAGATTAACACGCAAAAACTATTTCCTTTAGCCCTCGTGATCATTTGAATTTAGGACATGATTCTTTCTTTCTTTTTCCTTCTTCAGTTTTTTTTTGGGTGTTCTTTTTTTTGTTTGGGGGGGAGGACTGGGTGTTAAGAAAATGTTCCTAAGAAGAGTTCAGATTGGCTTCACCTGACCATATCACCAGCAACATTTCATTTATCCAAATAAATGAATATGTTGAACAAAATAACTAATAATCCAATGTTTGACCACGATAAAAAATATGCCGTACCTGTTGGACATCCTGCTCGGAAGCACTAGGGTTTACAGATGTTTGTATTGCCACAGGTCTGGCTGAGCACAGAAGGCGTCTGACCTGGTTCAGATAAGAAGTAGCCATCAAAAACTCCATAAAATAATAACCTGTCTTTACTTTTGCATGATGAGTTGATGACCATGTCAGTTGATATGTACCATAAGTCTTTTATTGATTCAAAAAAACATGAATAGTTTAACCACCAGCATAGTTGAGATAAAATATAAAAGAAAAATTATATGAATTCCAGAAGTTGGTGCGAGAATCATGCTAAACGAAAGCAGTTAGACACCAAAAGTTCACAAACTATTAGAAGCAAAAGACAAACTGTCATTAAACCTGGCAATTAAAGAGACATAACATATGGCAAGAACATAATTCATAATTGAAAGTTGGTTACATGTTAACCAGTTCAAATCATGCCAAAAATGATGCTTATTGACTCAAACCATTCATAAAAGTAAGGTCGCATATAGACTTTCTAGTTGAAATCTAACTTAGGAATTCAAACATTAAAAGGAAAATGGACAAAGGTTAAGCCCAATATAGACCATAACCAGAGGTCCAATAAATTGCATCTGATTATTGTACATCATGCTGACATAACGGGAGTGTCATTCAAATTTTTGAGCGCTATCTATGCTAATCAATAATCTGTATTGGCCAGCAGACTGAGGATCTCAAAAAGATTTTGCATTGAGGGAAAATCTCCAGAAGAATTTGCACAATTGAGGCCCTAAATAGTATGCAAATAGGAAATTTGGTGAAATTGCATACATATGTTATACATAATAACACACTTTGTACATAATGTCCCATCTGTATAGTTTGTACATATAACTAGTGTCCCGAATGTACAGTTTGTATAAAAAATTAATGTACAAGTTGACAAGCTATTTTAGGGTCAACTTCGCTTAAAATTCTGAAAAAAAAATGCTACTTTGGTGTCACAAACCGAATTCACATTGGAGATACGTTAATACTTCAATGGTATTGCCAAAAGCCAAGATAAAGGGTTAAGATTAAATTCATGCTCCTTTGGAGGTAATTATAAGGAAAAGAGACATTTGCAGTATGAAAATCAAAGGTGCATCATAATAATTGCATCAATATATGACTACTAGAAATAGCCATATTACAAGCTCCGTCAGAATCATACATGTTATTGCTTGTACAGTTTTCAAGACTCACATTAAAACTAGCAACATACCTAAACAATGATAGGCACATTTGTTTGTTTGTGTGTGTACTTAAAGACCTTAAATAACAAGCAACATTTATATAAGCATAAGCACAATCTGAAACATAAGAATCTGATGTACTGAACTGACTACGGAATGATAAATAAGGGCCAAGAAAAAAAGTGTATAACCCAACAATAAAGTGTAAAATGTACATGTAGAAGAAAAGCTAACAACTCTTTTTTTTCCTTCTTTTTTTTGTTTTTTTGTTTTTTGCCTCAGACCAACAAGATTGATTTGATAGTAATTATTTTCACTTTACGGGGAGAACAGAAGATTACCTCATTCAATCGCAAATCACGGCCATAACGCAACTGTGTACTAGAGTTGAAGATATGCTCCATACCATCTGCCATAGAACCATCAACAGCATCTGTATCCTCAAATTTGGTACCATCCAGCCCAATTGTATCAGAAAATGTGGAAGGAATTGCCACCGGATGCAAATGTAACATGTAAGGCGTAGACATAGAGATTAAATTCATGTTAGTGTGAGTTCCAAACTCTTTGGATTTACAAGAGCGTCCCAAACATGACAAAGCCAAATCTTCTCGGCCAAGCAAAATGTATGCAGCTGCAGGCCAGTCAGTGGGAGGAGTCTCCCGGCACTTATCCAATGCCTATTGAGCATAAACAAATAAACATGTGATAATAAAACTAAAAGATCAAAGATTGTCAAGTGCACCAAAAGCTAATGACAGTATATAGAGGAAGAAATGATAAGAAATTAATGATACAATTATACATAAAGTGCAGACTATTTGTATTTTTCACAAATATGTATATTTGGAAGACAAGTCGTCAATGCATTTTTACAATGTTTTGAAGTTCCATATGGTATTGAATAGATCGTGACCCTCAGCACATCAAGCAGTATTCTTTCAGAACCAATGAGGCTACATACAAGCACTTTAATAGTGGTTGTTACCCTTCTGATACACTTTTAAATGACATCAATATTCATTAAATGGTTCACATCAAGGCATATGTATATTATCATAGTAGAACTTACATGTCTCAGGGGGAGAGATACACCAGAAGGTAACAAGTCAAGTTGTTGCAATCCAAATCTTTCCCCAACCATTGCCAAGACAGTTAGTTCCTCTCTTGTAGAATGTGATCCAATAGCAATGTTGCAGTGAACACCAGATGAAAGCTTTTTTCCAGTTTGCTTAGCGCCAGATAACAAACTATAGAAAGATACTATCTTCCTAGCCCAGCTAACAACATAGCTTCCATCTTTGAGAATTAATTGAGGGAGATCATTAATATTAGCAAATATATATCCATGTAGCAAACAGTTTTCAAGCCATCTGAAAATATTTGGAGGAATCTTTGCCAAATTTGAGGTTTTGACCACATCGACATCTTTGTAGAAAACAGGAAAGTCGCGAACATAATGTTCCAGATAGCTTTCCTCGCCCAGAAATTTAGCAATACCACATAAGAGTCCGGCCAGGAGCTCCAAGTCCCTTTAAGCACAACAATAATAATTCAACTATTGGGTAAAGCAAAAACGCAACATAAAGCTACAACTATTGAGCCTACTTGCACAGCTAAACAGAAAGTAACTGCAATTTTATAACAAAGTCAAGGGAGTTCTATCACCAATCCAAAATGGATGTATAAAAATCCCTCCGAGCAGTTTTATCAACTAACATGATTATGCAGTACATTAAGACCAACTGCATCCTTATCCCAACAACTTATAACTGAACTAAAAATCGTGAGTTTACAGCATGTCTTTATATGGCTGACATACATGGGAAGAAAAATCTTCCTATGGTCAAAGCAGAAAGAAGATACTACATGCCTAAGTAACTTGCCAGGTATTCAGTTCAGTAGCAACACACCATCTCATGCACCCTTTCTGTCCATACGACCGCTATATGATTTGATTTTTCAGTTGACACATAAACATGTCATGTGTAAACCACAAAAACAAATGAAAGCTATGTGAAACATCATTGGGGAAAAAAGAGTAGCATTAAGGACCAGTTGAAAAAGCCTTTAAATGGACAGAAAAATATAAACAAGGAAATAATGTGTACCTCCTGCGAAGAGTATCCAGCTTCAGACTCTCATATACTGCATGCAAACAATTAAAAGTCTCCTTCACTAGCTCTATGTGAGATGATGTTTCCGATTTATGAATATTATTCCAATTTTTTTTCAAGGAGGGAATATCTTGAGCACCACATGACTTTACAAAACTAGCTCCATTAATAAAGTTGTGTTTGCAGAAGTTTTTATGAAATTTGCTATTAATGAGAAAGTCCCAAGATGAGGAAGGCTTAGTATTTGAAAGCCTTGGAGAATTGACAGAAGATCCACATAGCTGCTTCAAAATACTACAGAAAGAATCCCATTCTGAATCAACACTTGAATCTGCCTCTGACAAATAGGTAGAATCGCTATCTCTCCAAATAAGACTAAGGAAATGGCCAAAGAAGCTTGAATTGAGCCCCTCAGCCATTGCTGTGATGCATTCATTTGCCAAAGAAGATGAAGGGCTCCGTCGTAATGCACACCGAAACATCTGGTCATTAATAGTAAGTTAGTAGCTGTAACTTCAAACTAAAAAAGATAACCGGGCAGAAGATTCGACCAACAGGAATGCTCAAAATAGATGAGGGACTCTTGCAAATAATATTTGAAGAGAACTTAAATACAGGCAGTAAAATTAGAATAAATCAATATACCTTCCCATTATTTACTATAACATTAATACGCCCATCAATAGCATCAGCTAGTCCTATTATCTTCAAGTCAGGGGAAACAGATCGTGTTTCTCGAAAGTCCGAACTATGTGATATTTGCTCTTTTCTCAAACAAGAAGGCAGCATGTACCTACATAGGCATTGTTTTCCCGACTGCAATTAGAACGCACAAGTTGGTTATCCAAATACAGCAAATGAAAATTTTAAAAATTATAATGATAACAATCAAACATTGACTACAAAATGCCCCATGCTGCACATAGAATGAAAAAGAAAAGGAGAGCCTTTTAAGTTTTAACCAAATCAATTAAAACATCGAGATGGAAAAGAATTTATAAAAGGGCAGAAAGAAAAGTCCAGTAGCCCATTGATATCACCATAAAAGGAATATTGCACCATAATGTAAAATATTAAACCTTAACTGGACACTGTCAAGGAGATTTCAATTCGTAAAACAATTGACATAAAAAACATAAAACCTTAGTGCTTTAAGAAAGCTAGTGAGTTTTGCATGAAAAACTTCTAATACAAATTTTTAAAAACTTGACATCAAAAGGAAATTTTCACATATGTCTAAAAGCATTTACGATGAGAAGGTAAAATTAGTAGAAAAAAACCATATTCAGAAAAAAAAAATTAATAGAAAATATTTGTTATTTAAAAAAAAACATAATCTCACATTTGATTAAGCATTATCAGAAGTGACTTGCAATATATTTAGAATTGCAATCCCCTGTAATATTTGGACCTCCAGGCACAAACAGAAGATAAAGAACATAATTAACTACTTTCAACATAAGCCTTTAATTCATAAAGCTTACATAAAGAAAAAGAGAATTTTCTGGTGCCAAAACAACTATGTCTGAATACTGCAGCAGCCCAGCTGTAACCCTGAAATAAGTAAATGGAGAAAGTCAAGTAGACAATAATATGAAACAATTTACATTTATGTGACCTGAAAAAAATTTACCTAGGACGGGTTACAATAACAGGTGCAGCAGCTATGGCAGGTATGCTCCAGCTCATGTCAGGTTTAATGTCAAAGACAAGTTCATTGTTTATTTCAACACTTTGGAGTCTTACAGACAATAAATGTTTTTGTTCTTGGTGAAGAAAGCAAAGTACAGGAGCTGAATCATCATCAGTTGCCAGAAAAACCTAACAAGGAGTTAAAGGTCTTAGGTCCTAAGAAAAGCAACCCAAAAAAAAATAGAGCAGGGATAACATGGATGTCAAGATCAATGCTAACAGCATAAATTAATCACTGAACATAACAGTAAATCAAAGTAATAAAAAAAGGACAGGACGGTACTTTGATAACATAACCTCTGGACAAAAAATAAAAAGAAGGCTGAGAAAAAAGTACAAATAAGAAGGAAATAATTGAGAGTAATTAGTATATAATAAATGAAATGTTGACTCTTCGAGAGTAATACAAGGTGAATATATCAAGGATGTTAGCCAAAAAAACGCAACTCTAGTTGACTTTTAGTAGGTTTTTCCCATTAGGCTCAAAAAGGTTATATTTACTTATGAAAGAATGTCGTCATATATCAAAATTGGTACAGATTTTGACATCAATATCAGGGTAAAACTCGCCATGATAAAAAAGACAGTAAACGTTACATTAAACAAATGAAGCATACTCATGTATTAAAAATATATGAAAGAATTAAGAAGTAACTACTTGAAGCACATGAGGCTTCCAGACAAGGAATCTAGGATGAATATGGACAGCCCGAAAGTCGAAGATAAATTAGATATTCACAATGAAGCAAACCCTGCCAGAGGCCCTGCTTATGTATGTATGTATGTATGTGTATATATATATATACCCAAAAATATGTACAAATTTCTAGTTAAATGAATCACTTTTTAGCAAATACTGTGGAAAATGTATCTATTCAACTTATCCAGTAAAACACTTTTTAGGTAAATCAAGATTAATAAACCTCAATCTCCATCTCTTCTTCATTGTATTACATGATGAATTTGTCTCTTGTACAAAGTTCTAATCCATTCATCACGATAAGTTCTCTTTATCTTTTTGTATCCATTTACAATAAATTGGTTTGACAGCATATATAAGCAAGACAGCTTTATTAAATGATTTCATATCAATTGAAAAGTCTACAAAGATCCATTGTTGGCACCTTACAGGCTGCTGTCTGGGCGCCCTTTCCCTGCCATATTCTACGGAAGGAGAACTTTTTGGGCAATACACCAGCAGGAACTGCATCCATAATGTTACCATTTTCTACTTCAAGGTGGCAATTCATTTCTACAACCCACACTGAGTGCTGCATCTTTCCTGTATACCACAAGACATTGTCACATAACAGAGGGAAGGGGGGTACAGAATAAAAACAATAGAGATCAAGAGACCTTCATTATAAGATGCCATCATAGGGATTTGGTCACTAGTCCAAATTGTTGTTTCATCAAATTCCTTCATTATGTTACACTTTCCTCTTTCTTCAATATAAGTCAACTGAAAATTTCACGGAGGAAATATTAGAAAATATCAAATCGTAAAAGCTATTAGTATAGCTAAAAAACAATAGATCAAGTATCTAGGCTATAACAGATATATAGAATTGAAAGTTCAAGCACACTTCAATCTGAGAGACTGACATACTTGTGGTTCTTCTAGTGGATCCTTGAGAATCAAATGTGAGGACATTGTCATGGTGTCTACCTTGGCAGTGTGATCAAATGGACTTGGAAAAGTAACACTATGATGAGGACTATGTCCAGATTCTTTTCTAGGACGGGATATATCACGCATACCAAAAGGACTTGAAGATTTAAAAGGAACATATGAGGTGGAAGTTGAATCGGCTTGTTGCTGGAGCAATAACCCAAAAGGAAAAGGCCATATGGATGTAATTGTCCGTGCAAGAGGAACAGATGTTACTTCACCTATTAAAAGATTTAATTTTTTAGTTTTCTCTTGGGCAAATAAATTAAACTTTAACTTCAAGGCATAACAAGAAAATAATGAGATAACCAAGCTTGCTAGATCAATATCACAAATTTTTCATGAAGACAAAATATTAGCTGTCATGACTGCTCCGTTCTGATTGGTGAATATATAATTTTGTGAAAATAAATGCAGCAAAAAAAATCCTACGTTAGGTGTTGCCTGTGCTCATACAAGACATTGATGCTTCTATAAAACACACAATGAGCAGGCCTTATTGGATAAATTTTAGCTATCTAACCTATCTTATATCCCTTAGAATACTCAAAATAGTTCAAACTTTCATTTAAAATTTAAGATGGTTGTAATATATAGGCACTTAAATGTATAAAACAACAAGTCTATCCAATAGTAGAGAAGTGGATCTTTTAAATACTTCGCATCTGGTAGTTTTCATTATGCCAAAAGCTTGATTCTGTATTGCAAGATTCAACAATACTAATACCGCACAGAGGATACATCTTACGGCAGGAAGAATGTCATAAGTGCAGGAAACAATGTGATTAGGTAACCAACAACAAAAATACTGATCAGCTCACCTGATGTGTTGTAGATTGTTAATGAAGCAATTTGAAGAACACAAAGAAGAGCTTCAGCAACATCACCCAACCGACACCAGCATGCCTAGGTGTACAAAGTTTGTTGCCAGGAAAATAGAAATGCATCGGTGATCAACGTACTAAATGCATTGTAAAATCTTTCAACGTCAACTTACAAAAAGGCATATAATATTAACAGCATAGCAAGCAAGACGATTCATTGAACAGTTCAATATCATGATATGTTGGCATAAGATAAACTGTCTGCCAGTGTAAACAAATAAATTTTACTTTTATTCAGAACAATTAATTGATTTTCATCATGATAAGCAAGCAGACAAGTTGTTTCTATTCTACACATACAAATAACATTGATACATGTCAGCCATGAGTTGTGAATACATAGATCAATCCAATTTGGAAAAAAAGGGAGATAAAAAAAAGAAAGAAAGACAAAAAATAATATACGGAGCTTGATGACTAGTACATACCATGATGACAGGAGAGGGCAATGTAAATCTTTTAAACACTCTAGAACCGGTTGACCAAATAATCCTGTTAAATAAGAAATGTATTTGTTAGAAGCTTATTTCTTCCCTCTATATACAAATTTCCATTAATTACCAAAAAATATAACAAAGTTACATTCGTAAAATTTAAGAAAGGAAACAAAAAATTTAAATAATAGTTACCGATTCCCTCTGATGAAAAGCTCATGATCACATCGATCGCTGAGTGCCATACTAGAAGCATCAAATTCGTCAACATCGTCTCTTTCGCGAGTAACTCTTGAATCGAAAAGGATGTAATCGTACTTGTCAGAGTAACTACCGGAAGGATTGTCGAAGCTATTATCAGGAGGCTTGCCGTCTAAAGCTTCCGCGATTAAGCCGAAGGGCTTAAACTCTCCGAGCACCGAGAGCTGCCTGACGCCCACCGACATTTCGCCTGATTGCCCGAACTCCTGAGCACAGTTCAGTGAATTGGATGTATGCTGCTAGTCTCTCCCGCTCTTTTCATTTATTTTTATTTTTATTTTATTTTATTTTTTCTCTTTCCCACCCCCTGTTTGGAACTTTGGATATAAAACGGGAGGGAATAGTCAGTTAGTAATTTGAAACCCTAGAATTAACGTCGTTTGGCTGCGTGGATACCAGTATCACGATGACGGTTAGGAATTAAGTTACACAAGCATCGGAATTTGAACATTTTCTCACCTTCGAAAATAATAATTTCCTGAAACTGTCCTTAATTAATTAAACTGGGAGGTGTTGGCTATTACATTTTAAGGTGTGGTTAATCTAATTAAACATGTATTAATATTATATTTCTTAAATACATATAATTAGAGATATTAATTTAATTTGAAGAATTTGTGAAAAAATCTCAATTTTAACATCTATCAAAAATGATCTCGTGTGAGCAAGTGGGAGGTAGGATCACTCTCACTACCCCACCCATTTCTCAATTCCTATTTTCCTATAAAAAAAATTAAAAATATTATATATTTATATAAATTTATAGTTAAATTCAATAAATTATTGAATATTATTGATTCTATTATTAAATTAGTATTTTAACAATAAAAATACAAGATAATTGAGTATATAAAAATTATTATTTTAATATTTTTAACTTGACTAAAAATTATTTTATAATTTTAAAATATGCTATTAATTTATATACTAATTTATTTCACATTTCCTTCTTATTTCCCTTATATGGTATCTCTACCTATCTGATTTAAGAAGTTTTTTTTAAACACTTTTTGTTTTTACAATGAAAAACTTGAAAGCTCGTGAAGAGAGGTCTTTATATTCGAGAAACACACTTTCATAAATAAAGTTTTATTATTGATTCCTTCCCTAAAAACTTAGTATTTTTTAATAATTTTATTTTTTATACTAGTAATACATTACTTTTTTTACTTTTAACCTTATAATTAATTTATCCTCTAAACTAAAATATATGTTTACTGCAACAGTACGAGAATAAAAAATAAAACATCATTAAACATATGTTTTTTAAAAAGAATAAAAATAAAATCGATTTAATAAATATGTATGTATGAAACAAATGAAAAAATAAAAAGATTCATATTACATATGAAAAATTAAAAATAAAAGAGAGACTTTAACCTTTGATAGAGTTAAAGTTAGTAGCTATTATTTAGGATGTTTTACTTTGGTTTATTTTCTTAATCAAATAAGAACTATTCTTTAAGAAAGTTGGTGACATAATTTATGTCATTTTTATGTTCATGTAAAGGTTATAAAACTAAATTAGTTACATTAGATTTCCTTTTTCTAACGTATTGGTATCAAAACTTAGGAAAGATGGTTGATTGTGAGAGTTAAGAACTGTGGTATCCTAACAGATAGAGAAAAAGTGGTTAAGCGAAATTAAGGAGAGATTTTAGTAGAAAGAAATTTTGTACCCAATTGCAATTCCATGATTCAATGGTCATTACGACCATTGGGTGATGCTCAAGGAGAATTTTCTCCAATTCAAGGAGTTTGAAGGCATCATCCAGCATGGAATTCCAACAGATAAAGTAGCTAAAACATTTAAATCCAAAAAAATTTCTACGGTGGTGACCGAGAGAATTTAACTCACAGAAACATAATGAAAGTAGGTTGTGAAGTAGAAATTAAATTATCTAAAAGTGAAAAGCTATCTCTTTCAGGCCATTGATCCCACAGTTCTCGACACCATCCTTAACATGAACACGACCAAAGAAATTTGGGATGCTGTGAAGAAAAAGTTTGAAGGAAATTGATGAGTAAAAACCGGCATCACCGATTCTTGCCAATACTTTGGTTTTATATTTATAAAACTCTCGCAAGTGCACGAATCATTTCGAAGAAAATGATAAGTATACTCCCAAGGTCGATCTAAGGAAGGAATGTATGTGGTTTTTAATTTATTATTCAAACTTTTAAAAACGAAATTAAATCTTAAACATCCTGTCACGATAGTTTGGTTTTTGTGTTTCTAATCTAATAACATAAAAATAAACATAGATACAAATTCAATAAATATTTATGCAAATTTTATCATTTATAATAGTGGAATATTTATGGATATAATAACTAAATTAATTATGTTTGCTCATATTATCTAGGTTATTAAAGATATAAATTGATATTTTATTGATTCTCTCTTTTTTATATGGATACCACCTTTGGCAGGGTTAGATATTTTTTGTTAACTAAACAAATCAATTAACACTTATAGGTGAGGTTGATAACTAATTTGGTTAATTAAATTAATTCCTTTTTCTAAGAGATTGAAAATGAACCATTTAAATGCCACATTTGGTGGGGTTAGACAGTTTAAACTTTATTCAAGATGTCCAAATTAAACATAAGAATTTAATTATCCGAGTACTAACTTTCAAGTTTTAAAACCACTACTGAAAACATGTTGTAAATACATTTTCACATAATAATTCTTATAAAAACTTTTGAAATAGAGTTTCACTCTAACTATCGGGCGATTGTACCAACAAATAAAAGAGTACTACTCTAAATTAGACCGGATAACTAAACCTTAAAATCTAATTTTCAGATTTAAGTTTGTAATGAAAAATAATATATTTCTCTCTAACATTCTTAATATAAAATCTTGAATAAAAATAAAATCAATTCATTTTAGAAATTTTCACCTATTTAATATTTCGCAAGCATAACAACGTTATTATTATATCACGTTTACAAACAGCCAGCAGAGTTAAATTTAATCTCAGACAAATTAAATATAACATGTAAGAATAAAGCATAAAAAATAACTGCAAAGAAAATAAAATCCTTACAGAACTTCGATGTTATTCCCGTAGTTGGAAAACCTCTAAGCGGAATTTGCACTCCCATTTATTGAATCAAAAAGCTAATAAATTACAAGAACATAACTAGTTCTTCTCAAAAAGAGAAGAACTCTAAAACTAAGAGAATTTAACTAAAAACTAAGAAAGAAACTAAGAAAAGCTTAAAAACTAGGAAATGAGAGAAAGAAAGAGAAGAGAAGAATGGTTTTTATGTGTGTTTAGAAGTGAATAGAAGTTTGCTTATAATGCACGAGTAGAAGTTTTAGAGACACAAAGGAGAAGAACAACCCTTGAAGATTACAACTGAAGGTGGAAGAGGTCGAGGAGCATGCAGGAGAAGAGGAAGAGGAAGAGATCGTCAAACTGTGACCAAAGCCACAATAGAATGATATCGGTGTCATAAGCTTAGACACTTTCAATATAAGTGTCCAACGTAGTAGACTAACTATGTTGAATTAGATGAGTATGAAGAAATGGTATTGATGTCTTATGTGGAGATGGACAACATAAGGCAGAGAGATATTTGGTTTCTAGATTCAGGTTGTTCAAATCATATGAGTGGAGATGCAACAATGTTTCGCAAATTGGATGAGGGATTCAGACAACATGTCAAGTTAGGTAACAACTCCAGAATGTCAATACAAGGGAAAGGAAATGTCAGACTACACATCAATGGCATGCGCCTCATTATCATAAATGTATTTATGTACCATAATTGAAGAACAATCTGTTGAGTGTGGGATAGTTGTAAGAGAAATGGATTGCAATTCTAATTCATTTCGAAATGTGTAAAATTTATCATCTAGAAAGGGCCATGATCTTCCAAATCAGCATATCTATCAATAGGATGTTTGTACTCTTGGTAAATGCACAAGAAAAAAAGGGTGCTTGTTTCCACACAATCTCATGAAACCTCACTCATTTGTGGCACTATCATTATGGTCACTTGAGATATAAAGGTTTAGAGACCTTTTAGATTAAAAACATGGTGCAAGGATTGCCTCAACTTGCTCCACCACAGTCATGTGTATTGATTGTCTTGTTAGGAAACAACATCGAGATAACATCCCTAAGAAGAGTACATAGAAAGCTACCAAAAAGTTACAACTAGTGCATGTTGATATATGTGGACCAGTGACTCCTATTTCCAACAATAAAATGAGGTATTTTTTATGCTTTATCGATGACTACAGTAAAAAAAAACATGGGTATACTTCCTTAGAGAAAAGTCAGAAGCATTGAATTCATTCAAATGCTTTAAGAAAATGGTAGAAAGGGAATCTAATATGTATATCAAATGTCTATGCATAGATAAAAGGAGTAGAATTCAACTCTAAGAGTTTTTTAAACATAATGGCATTAAGAGACAGTTGACAATGGTACACACTCTACAAAAAAATGGAGTAGCCGAGATGAAAAATCGTACAGTGATGAACATGGTACGTTCCATGCTCTAAAAAACCAGAATCCTGAAAACTTTCTGGCCAGAGGCAGTGAATTGGACCGTGTATGTACTAAATAGATGTCCTACCTTGAAAGTCTAAGATATCACTCTAAAGAAAGCATGAATAGGTATAAAATCTTTAGTAAGCCATTTCAGAGTGTTTGGATGCTTAGCACATGTACATGTGCCAGATGCCAGATGAACTAAACTTATGGATAAGAGTTTTCCTTGTGTGCTGTTGGGTGTCAGTGAAGAGTCTAAAGGCTATAGACTATATTATCCAATTAGAAAGAAAATAGTAGTTAGTAGAGATATAGTTTTTGAGGAAGAAAATCACTGGAAATTGGGTAGCAAATTTTGAGGAATAGATGCTACGTGATCTTGAGTAAGGTGACATTGATGGATATATGGATAAAGAGGCGGAAATAGATGGCTTTGAAGGAGTGGATGCTGAAGAAAGTAAAAAAAATAAAAGAAGAGTGGTCAAGTTCAAGCTTGTGAGAATGAGCAAATTGTTGTGAGTGGCTTATCAAATGCAGACAGGTTCAACACAAGGAGTAGCATAATCAAACAAAACCTAATATGGATGGAAGATTATGTTACTGGGAAAGGAATATCTAAGAAAGAGAATGAAGTCAGCATGATTCTAACTCAAAATAAATCCTAGAAGTTATGAAGAAGCAACAGTGAGTTTGAAATGGAGGGAAGCAATGGCTTCAGAGATTGACTTAATTGAAAAAAATCAAAATTAGGAACTGGCTAATTTACCAAAATGATGCAAGAAAATTGGAGTTACGTGAATTTACAAAACAAAATTAAATAAGCATGGGGAAGTATACAAGTATAAATCTCGATTGGTGGCAAATGGTTTTTCATAACAACATGGAGTTGATTATACTAAAGTGTTTGTTGCAGTAGCATGAATGAATATAGTAAGAATGATTGTAGCACTTATAGCACAAAAGAATTGGAAAATATATCAACTGAAAGTGAAGTCAACATTTTTGCATGGTGAACTCAAAGAGGATGTGTATGTGGAACAACTAAAGGTATGCGAAGAAAGGCAGTGAGGACAAGGTTTACAAACTGTACAAGGCTCTATATGGACTAAAACAAGCCCCACGAGCTTGTTTTAGTAGCATAGAAGCCTATTTCATTAATTTAGGTTTTGAAAGATGCCTAAATGAGTAGACAATGTTTTAGCAAAAGGAATGCAGACGATAAGATGTTAATTATAACCATTTATGTTGATGATTTGATATACATTGGGAATAATGAGGCTATGATGATTAAGTTGAAAAATTCAATGATGAGTATTTTTGATATGACATATTTGGGTGAGATAAAATATTTTCTTGAGATAGAAGTCTTGCAACAATTAGATGTTATTTTCATTTTTCAAAAGAAATATGTCATGGAAGTTTTAAAACATTTTGGTATGGTTGAAAGCAATCCATTAGGTAGCCCTATTATACAAGGTTGCAAATTAGTAGAGATAAACATGGAGTATCGTTTGATGAATTCTATTACAAGAAAAATTGTGGGAAGTTTGATGTATCTCATTGGAACTCGCCCGGACATGATGTTTAGTGTTAGTCTGATCAGCAAATTTATGGCCAAACCAACAGAGATACACTTATAGGCTACTAAAAGGGTATTAAGGTACTTAAAAGGTATATCTAACTATGGAATTCTATACAAGAAGGAAGGGATAGAAGAGCTACTTGTATACACAAATAATAACTATGTAGGTGATACAAATGATCAAAAAAGCACCTCAAGATATGTATTCTTATTGAGCTTAGAAACGGTCTTTTAGTTATAAAAAACAGCCAATAGTTACAGAAGTAGAATTTGTAGTTGTTATAGGCTGTGCAAGTTATGCCATTTGGATAAGATGGGTTCTGGAGAAGTTGGGACATCCTTAAAAGAAGTGTACCACCATTTGGTGTGACAACAGTTCCACGATCAAACTCTCAAGGAATCAAGTAATGCACGAAATGAGCAACACATATTGATGTATAGTTTCATTTTCTGAAGGACCTAACAAAGGATGACACTGTCAAGTTAGAGCATTGTGGTACTCAAGAACAGATGATAGATTTGATGACCAAGCCTTTAAAATTGGATGATTTTTAGAAACTTAGACAAAAGTTGAGAGTGTGCGAAATTACAGTTGTAAACTAATTGTCTGGAGAAATTAGTTTAAAAGAGAGATTGATAGAATTAAAATTAGTTGCTATTATTTAGGATGTTTTACTTCGTCTATTTTCTTGATCAAATAAGAGCTATTTTCCAATAAAGTTGTTAATGGTGGCACAATTTATGCCATTTTTTGTTCACGTAAAGGATATAAAAGCCTAAGTATATCTTCAATAAAACTAAATGAGTTGCATTTGATTTCTTTTTTCTAACAAGATCACCAAGTGATAAAAGGATGTGGAGATATGACGCATTATAAAGTAAGTATCATGACTTGATTTCTTCTATTAATTCATCATATATTTAAATAAGTAAAAGCAAGCAAATGTTAAAAATATGTCAAATTTTGTAGGCATACGTGAATGTAAGAATATTTTTTATAATGAAAACGTATGAATATTTTTTATTATGAAGTTTATTTCGTTGAGTTACTCAAATTTTAAAATGTATTTTCTAACCTTTTAATTTTAAAAAATTAATCAATTAAGAGTAAATAATAATATTTTAATATTTTTTATTAAAATATGATGTAAAACAAATTATTAGTTAAAATAAAGTAATATTTAATATGAAATTATTTAAGAAAAATCATTAATAAAAATATTATAACAAAAAAATATTTAAATATATTATTTTATATAAAATAAAAATAATGATAATAATTAAATAATAAAATTAATATTTTATGAAATTTATTTAATATCAAACTCATTTTTAATAAAAATATCGTTTATTTTTAGTTAATTTTTTCAAGTTGTAAGAATAAAAAATATTTTTTTGAAGTATGATAGATTAAATGTAAATTAGTAATTGGTTTACCCTTAAAAAAAATCATACAACACTAAATTCCACCCGAAGACGTGGAAATATGTGTATTATATTCCTTTGTCAGACCAATTTTAACATGCTTGACCGTTGAACGATTTTAGTCGTAAAAAACTGCCGGTTATAATCTTGCCTTTTTCTTTTTCTCACTTTATTAAAACTCACGACTTTATTAAAGGCTACCAATAGAAAGGGCACATCACTAACAGCGCGTGGTATGCATGTTTTATTGCTTAATTAATTGATTACGATTAATTATAATTTTAATATATTGTTTAAATTAATATTATCTTATTAAATAATATAAAAAATTAATTTTATCTATAATATTAATTATATTTTAACATCATTATTATTAAATAAATTATTTATATAATAATAACAAAAACATACTATAACTTATCTTAGTATACTATATAATATGATATTATAATGTAAATTTAATATATTATTTATAATTTTTGAATGTATAAAAATAATATAATTTATCAAATAATTATTTGATTTTAAATTAAATATTGAATTATATCAAATCCATAATACAGCAGTATTTACTATAAATAACTATTCAAATTATACATCAAGTTAACTATTTTTTTGTTTCTTGCTTTTTATTTTTCTCTGAACATGATATTTAAAATGATCCAATATTTAGTATAAAATTGTGCCAAACATTGTATTATTTTTAAGTATCCTTATATATGAATGATGCATTTTCTTTGCCTAAAAGCACATTTTAGCCCTATTTATTTTATTTTAATATTTAGGTTCTATATATATATATCGTAAGAAAGTGCATATCAAGTATTTTTTTTAAACCAAAAATGTTAAAATATAAATAATGACGGGTCCGTGGTAACTATAGGTAAAAAAGAAAAAAAAACTATTATTAATAATTACAATTATCATATAAAATATATAAATAAATAGGTAAAAACTTGTCAATTGACACCACAAATTAAATTTTTAGTTTCGTCCCAAAAAGTAAACGAAAAAACTACTTAAAATTCACATGACAGGTAAATTTTGCCATTTACTTCAACCAAATACAAAAAATAACTATTTTTCATTTGTTATAAGTTATTATTATATTTATAGCTATTTGGTGCCAAATGATATTATTAATAAATTGAAGGATAAAATTATCCTTTAAGGAATAATGGTTAAGAAATTATGATTTAACTTTTTTTAAAATTTATGAGATTTATAAATGATTTTTAAAACATGTAATATAAAATATGAAACACAACTTTATTCGAGAAAGCTAACATATATATATATAACCCATTAAATATAAATAATTGTTATTTTGAGAATACAAAGGATAATATTAAAGTATTATAATATTTTATTTAATAATTTAATATTAATTTTTTTAAATATATTTTTTAAATTAGTTAAAATTGTTTTAATAATTAAATTAGGGTAGCGATGTTATTGCAGGATAAATTATTATTATGATAAAAAATTTATTAATGATAATTTTATTTAATAATAATAATATTAATTTGTAATTAATATTAAAAAGAAAATAAATATTATATATAATAAAAGTTATTAACGTTATGTTAGTACTATTAAAGGGTATTTTTATTTTAAAAAATATTAAATTATAAAATAAAAATTTCATTACTATATCATTAATATTTTTTCATCTAAAAATTTCAACTTTTATTAAAATATCTTAAATCGTAATTTTCCTTCGTTATACATAAATTCAAGATACAGTCAAAGGATGGACTTAGCGCTTTTGCATAAAACGAGCGCGTGAATCATTCCGAAGTTTATATATATATAATTGTATATATAGAAGCGAAATGCCCCAGGCTAACATAGTCAACTACTGGTTATTTTACGACGATAGTTGTAGGCTCCTATATATTCGATGCGCGCTCTAAACCGCTTTCCTTGACAGAGAACGAAAACTGAAAGACAGAGAAATAAAAGAACTGCCTAACGCGATGGTAGTGCCAAACTCTCCGAATCCGACATTCTCACCGTCGAAAATTGCTCCGATATTTCACAAATCTCCATCGCCTTCTTCTTCTCCTAGAGTTTTCAATGTCCATCACCATCTTCCAAAGTTATCACGACCACCCTCATCGTCATCGCTGCATTTGTCTCCGTTAGCGTCTAGGCTCCGGCGAATGAAAACGGCGTTTTGTAATTCCGATAAAGATAGTCCAGACCATGGTCTGTGTTCAATTTCAGGCTCGGTTCTGAAGAGGAAAAGACCGGCGAGGATTGGTATTCCGATGTCATCCTTGAGTTTTACAGTTGAGTCGCCGAATGTTGCCGAAAGGATGGATGTGGTGGAGGTTGAAGAAGAGGATTTTTCGGTTTATTGTAAGAGAGGAAGAAGAGCTACTATGGAGGACCGTTACTCGGCTATAGTTGATCTTCGAGCAGAGTCTAGACAGGTATTTATCCTGTTAATTATTCATTTCCCTGATGATTAATGTGACTGAAAGCTGAGGAAAACAAATTTTAGTAAAAACTGCGCTCCATTTTGTATGGTCAGTATATATATACAACTAAATGGAGGTGAAAGATATCTAAAGGGTACTGTGCTAATTTTTGGAATTAGGCTGAACCATTATTGTTAAGTTTAACCTCTCTTAAGCAATATCACGTAACAGATATTAGTAGAAGTTACACATTAAGTTTGTGGAAATGCTGGTAAACATAATAAATGACCAAAATTGATGTGCACATTTGTAATTTGCATGATCTCATGTCTGAATTCGCTGTTAGATGTTTTGCTGATTATGATCCGTAATGCAGGCATTTTTTGGTGTTTTTGATGGACACGGGGGAGCAAAAGCTGCCGAATTTGCAGCCAATAACATTGATAGGAATATAGTGGATCGATTGAAAAGAGGAAGTGAAAAGGAAATCAAGGAAGCCGTCAAAGAGGGCTACCTCACTACAGATGCTGACTTTTTAAAAGAGGATGTCAGAGGTGGAACATGCTGTGTGACTGCATTGATTAGAAATCATGACCTAGTGGTCTCCAATGTTGGTGACTGTCGTGCTGTGATGAGCCGTGGAGGGATTGCAGAGGCTCTCACTTCTGATCACCGGCCTTCAAGAAAGGATGAAAGGGATAGAATTGAAACTCTGGTAAGCATTTTTTAGCTGGAAATGTGATTGAAAAATTAATATTATCATGCCTGAAGATTAAGTTGGAACTGAAGTACTTAATAGCTTATTAGCTGTTGCTATTTATGTTTGTAGGGTGGTTATGTGGATTGTTCCTGTGGTGTTTGGCGAATTCATGGATCTCTTGCTGTGTCAAGAGGAATTGGCGATCAACATCTTAAGCAATACGTAATAGCTGAACCAGAGACCAGAATCTTGAGGATCAGTTCTGATTGTGAGTTCTTGATCTTAGGCTCTGATGGTCTGTGGGATAAGGTAAACGTCAAATGAATATGTGCTGAATTATTGTTCCATTTTTTAACTGCATCGATAACGAAGGTGATGTATTCTTACAGTCCAATGACTTATTTCCAACTCTTTCAGGTTTCAAATCAAGAGGCGGTAGATGTAGCTCGCCCTTTATGCATAGGTGCAGATAAACCAGAGCCTTTTTCTGCGTGTAAAAAACTTGTTGACCTCTCGTTAAGAAGAGGCTCCACTGATGATGTTAGTGTAATGATTATCCAATTAGATCAGTTTATTTCATAACTCAGTTTAAACTAGAAAAAAAGGGTTTTTGCTTTTTCTGCAAGTGTTTTTTAGAAGAAACTTGCAGTCTTAGAAGCTTAGATAATTCTTCAGGATGGTCCTTCATACATTGGAATGCTACCATCAGATACGAACTGTCTGATTTTCCTCTTAAGATTTTGCCAATTGGGAACATGTAAAAGCAAAACAAATTACCATACTATAAATGTAACTGTTTGTGAGCTACAAATTAAAATCATTTTTGATATATCAATGAATGACCAATTCCATCAGATTCAAAGTTCTTGTTTGTCTCTCCCTCAAAGTGCTCATATTTTGCATTTTTCAGATATTGGGCGTGGCAATAATGCACCATTGGCTGAATTGCATAGAGGTTGACAATAACTTTTCAGCAGGAGTTGGTCCTATTCCTGTCTTTGAATATTCTAGAATCTATTTGCATATGTTATTCATTCTTCCTCATGGCTCACGCTCACTAGTTTGTCATTTCACAGTGCCTTTTTCATTCTATGAAGTCAAAATAGAAAGTGCTCACTTTTTCATTGATAATGGACCCAGTCAGTCTTGCCATACAAGACTGACTAATTAGAGCCTCAAATCATATGCTGCATATATCCTTTATGAACATTTCTAGATGCATAATTAGAGCCTCAAATATAGCTGCATAAATCCTTTTATGCAGTAACACGTGGAATTGTGACCAATAACTTGTTAGTCATCCATCGTATGGTTTATAATTACCAATTTTAACTCTTTATATTCAGTGAAGGGGTGACTTGTTGATATCAAATCATATTCACGTAGGTGTGAAATAAGTTGAGATTTATTGATATCAAATAATATTAATGTGAAATGAGTTGAGAAGTGTAATTTCAATACAATTTATTTTTAAATAAGTTTTATTAAACAGTTAACAAAGTAACTTATTTATTCTTCTAAAAAATTAAAAAATATAAAATATTTATAATTTTATTTATAAATAAAAATATTTTATTTTATAAAACAAAAAAATAATATATTTTAATTACGATATTTTATAATGATATTAATGTAATTATAATTTTTTTTATTAATATATGTATTTTATTAAATGAGCTCAAAAGCTGTTAATGAGTTAGGATTTAGTTTTATGAGTTAAGTAAACTATTATTTTTTAACTCATAATTTATTGAATTAATCTTAAATATATTAGGGTGTTAATTTGACACCATTAATAATGTGATGTAAAGCACTTGATATATAACATGTACTAGAATAAATAGCAAAATAGAAGGGGGAAATGGGGTACATAGTGAAGGTGTTGTTCCTTGCACGAAAGATTAGACCCGTCAATCATGCATGCAAACGAACTCATGTTGTACAAGGTAACCCATAAAATAGAAGATTCCCTCCATTCTTAAGTCAAAGGAACATATGTTAGAAACTCGTCTAACTTTGGGCATTTTACGTTACCATTTTGAAGGTTATGAACATATGCTAGAGAGGCAAAATCATGTTGATCATGATAGTTTTTTAAGCACATATTGCTCAGAAGTCCAATTCTTTTTCTAGTTTTAAAAAGGGTTCTAACAAGCCTTCCAATGTCAAGTCCAATTCTTCACAAGGTTCTTCAATTCTTTTTCTAGTTTTAAAAAGGGTTCTAACAAGCCTTCCAATGTCAAGTCCAATTCTTCACAAGGTTCTTCAGGTGATACCAAGGAAAATGTTTTTCTTCAAGTGATAAACTTACACGTCAGATTTGTGAACAACCTAGTCATAATATTGTCAATTGCTTTGTCTTACGTGATCTGTGATCTGTTAAATGAAAATGATAAATGTAAGTCTCAGCTCTCAGCTATGGTAGCAACTTCTAACACAATGCCTCAACAAGACACTTGGTTACATGATATTGGAGCTAGCCATCACCTTATATCATATGGTACTTAGGTTCCAAAGCAGTCATCTCATCATAGTTTAGGTAATGGTGATAACCTTTCTATTTTTTGGTATTGGATCTAGTTCTCTTTTTGTTCTAACAAATGTTTTCTTTCTTTAAATGATCTCTTACATACACATATTACTACTACAACTTACTTTTTGTTAATAAGCTTCATGCAGATAATAAGGTTTTTGTTGAATTTCATTCTAATGAATTTTTTGTTAAGGATTTGATCACGAAGATAATGGTGGTTTAAGGTGTTAGTAATGGTGGTCTCTATAAATTGCATGGCAATGTGGTTGTTACAAACCTATCAGTTCATCATTCAGTCTTCTACTTCAATTGTCGTATCTCAAGTGTCTAGTCAAGTTTTTTCTGCATCATTCTTTCAATGACACAATCGTATGAGGCATCCTTCTTTTCCAATTGTTCAACATGTTCTTACTTAGCACAAGCTTCCAGCTACCTCTTTTTCTCACGAGGATTTGTTTTGTAAGCCTTGTTCTTTGGCAAAGTCTCATAGACTCCTTTTTTGTTCCATTCATTCATGAGCAGATGTTCATTTCTCTTTGTTGTACTTGGATCTATGGACTTCCTTATATGTAGTTTGTACAAGGGACAAGTATTTTTTTGTTTATAGTCAATGATAATACCTATTTTACTTGATTATTTCTTTTATATACCAAGGATCAATTGCGTGTTGTTTTCTTAAACTTCAAATTAATGATAGAAAAGTAGTTTCATGCTCATATTTTGATCATTCAAACTGATGGTGGTTATGCGTTTAAACCTTTGATTAGGAAGCTTGAGAGTGAAGGTGTTGTGCATCGTTGCACTTGTTCTCACAGTTATGCTCAAAATGGTATGGTTGAATCTCGTCATAGACATATAGTTGAAAAAGGGCTAACATTGTTATATACTATTTCTCTTCCTATTAATTATTGGCCTTGTGCTTTTAAGGCTGCTATTTTTCTCATGAATTGTATGCTTACAAAAGTTTTAAATCAAAAATATCCTTTTGAAGTTTTGTATAATAAAAAGCCTAATTATCTTGATTTACGTGTTTTTGGTAGTTCTTATTATCCTTGTATACATTCTTATAATTCTAACAAGTTGCTTTTTCGTTTTATTGAATGTGTCTTTCTTGGATGGTACTCCTCTACTTCTCTTCCTCTGTGTCTGTTATGACTGCTGATGGTACTCCTCTACCATTAGAAGGATTTGGTTATGTTGACATACCTCATATGTCACTTTCTAATGTTTACCACATTCCTAAGCTTACATCGAATCTTGATTTTGTTAGTCAATTGTGTGATTCTGGTTATTTAGTGTCATTTTATTCTACCTCTTGTTATGTGCAGGATCCATAGTCTCATAAGTTGATTGGGACAAGTCGTAGGCAGGGGGGATTATATGTTTTGGATGAACTCAGATTACCAGTATTTATAGCTCTTAGTGTTGACTTGTCTTCATTTTATTTGTCTCTTTCATCCTCTAGTTTTTATTTATGGCATTCTCGTCTTGGTCATGTATCATCTTCCCGTTTAAGATTCTTAGCTTCTACGGGTGCCTTAGGAAATTTGCAAACTCATGATATTTCTGATTGTATTGGTTGTAAACTTGCAAAATTTTCTGCTTTACCTTTTCATCGAAATACTTCTTATTGTATTGCATCATTTGATTTAGTTCACTCTGATGTGTGGGGACCTTCTTCTATTGCTACAAAAAGGGGGTCTCGATATTATGTTTCTTTTATTGATGATCATACTCGTTTTTGTTGGATTTATCTTATGAAATGTCGTTATGACTTCTTTAGCATTTATAGTAACTTTCAAGCTCTTGTAAAAACTCAACATTCTGCACTTATTAAGTGTTTTAGATATGATTTGGGTGGTGAATATACTTCCAATAATTTCTGTTATTTACTTGCTTTAGATGGAACTATTTTCCAAACTTCTTGTATAGATACTCCTGAGCAAAATGGTGTGACCGAAAGAAAACATAAACACATTGTTGAACTGCTCACTCTCTTTTATTATCATCCTCAGTTCCTAGTGAGTTTTGGGGAGAAGCAATTCTTATTGTAGTCAACCTCATCAAAAAGATCCCTTCGTTTCATACTTTAGGTTTGTCATGTTTTGAAAAGTTATATAGGTATGCTCATGATTATTCTTCCTTGAGAGTTTTTGGTTCTACTTATTTTGTCCTTTTTCCTCATGTAGAGCGTGCTTAATTTTCATCCAGCTCTATCATTTGTGTGTTTCTTGGTTATGGTGAAGGGCAAATAGGATATCGTCGTTTTGACCTAGTGTCATGAAAACTATATTGTTCTCGTCATGTTGTGTTTCTTGAGCACATACCTTTCTTTTCTATTCCTACTACTACTCACAACTTTACCAAGTCTGATCTTATTCATATTGATCATTTCTTTAACCATACAAATATTTTATCTCTATATGTCCATTCCACTATACTCATCTATTACCACTATAGTCCCTTTTCCTCTTTATTATTCTCGTAGGGTTCGCACTGTTAGTTCTGGAGATACTGGTACCTTGCAATCTGGAGCTCTTGATAATCCCACTCCTCTTGCAGCTACCCAAGCTCCTCTTGAGATTATGGATTCTACTTCTCGTTATTCTCATTGTACTCATAAGTCTACTCACCTTCTAGATTTTGTTTACTCTTGTTATTCCATTTCATTTTCTTCATTTTTAGCATCTATTCATTGTCTCTCTGAGCCTTTATCCTATAAATAGGCAATTCTTGACCCTCTTTGGCAGCATGTTATAACTGAGGAACTTTTTTCTTTACAAAAAATTGCGACTTGGGATTTGGTACCTTTACCTTATAGTAAAAGTACAATTGGTTCTCATTGGGTATATAAAATCAAGACCAAGTCTGATGGATCTATTGAGCGCTACGAAGCTAGATTGGTAGCAAAAGGGTTCTCTCAGTAGTATGGTTTGGATTATGAGGGGACTTTTGCTCCTATTGCAAAAAGGACTAATGCTCGTACTCTTATTGCAGTTGCATCTGTTCGTCAATGGCATATATCTCAGATGGATGTTAATAATGCTTTCTTGAATGGTGATTTACATGATTCCCCCGCCTGGTTTCTCATAAGTATAGTGAAGTTTTCAAGCTTAAGAAAGCTCTATATGGTCTCAAACAGGCACCTCGAGCTTAGTTTGAGAAGTTTTCTAATGCTATCACTTATATTGGCTTTTTCTCCAGTAATTATGACTCAACTCTTTTTGTCAAGTGCACCACTACTGGTCATATTTTGCCTTTTCTATATGTTGATGATATGATTATTATTGGTGATGATGTTGCTAGAATTGCAATATTAAAGTCAGAATTAACTCGTTAGTTTGAAATGAAGGATTTGGACCCTTTATGGTACTTTCTGGGTATTGAAGTTGCCTTCTCTCCAAAAGGCTATCTTCTTTTTCAATCTAAGTACACTGCTGATATTCTTGAGCGTGCTTGTCTTACTGATACCAGAACTATTGATACTCCTTGTGAGCTTAACCTTCAATATTCTCCTTCAGATGGTAATCCTTTGTCAGATCCTACCTTATATCGCACTATTATTGGCAGTTTGGTCTATCTCACTATCACTCGTCCAGATATTGCATATGTTGTTCATATTGTTAGTGAGTTTGTTGCTTCTCCTACTACCGTCATTGGGTAACTATTCTTCGTATTTTGCGGTATCTTTGGGGTACCATTTTTCATAGTTTTTACTTCCATTCACTTCTTCATATTTTGTGTGCATATTTTGATGCTGATCATGGTCGTGATTCCATAAGTCGCAAGTCTTTTACTGGTTTCTGTATCTTTTTTAGGGATTCTCTTATTTCGTGGAAAAGCAAGAAACAAATAGTTGTCTCTCAATATTCTACTGAAGCAGAGTATCGTGCTATGACATCTATTACCAAAGAGATTGTTTGGTTACGTTGGTTACTTGCCGATATGAGCATTTCCCTTTCTTCTCCTAATCCTATGTATTGTGATAAAAAATGCTATTCAGATTGCTCATAACTCAGTCTTTTATGAACGGATAGTTATTTTACTCGTCATCACCTCAAGAATGGCACCATTATGTCGCCTTTTGTTTCACCATCCTTGCAGCTTGCCGACTTTTTTACTAAGTCGTATTCTATTTCACGTTTTCATTTTCTAGTTAGCAAACTCTCGATGCTTCTTGCAGCTGCATTGTGAGTTTGAGGAGGGGTATTAGAATAATTATTATAAGGGTATTTTACTCTTTTTGCTTATATTTTCCTTACTTCTTTATTTTTCATATTGTGTTTTTGTATCTCTCCTTTTGCAATAAAACCTATCCATTCTCTCTTCTTTTTTGCATTTCTCTTTGTATTTGAGTAATTCATAAAAACAACGTGGTTTCATATGCTTGGAATTAAAGAGCAACAAAGTCTATGTTAATAAAGATGTGATTTTTCATGAGCCACATTTTTCTTTTGGTTCTTAATCATATACTTTTACTAGTGGTTTTGTTTCCAATGGTATTTTCCTTGTTTCTCCATAATCCATTCCTCTTGTTCCCATTGCTAGTTCTTTGGTTGATTCTTCCATTGTATCTTTTCTTGTGCCATCTTGTTAAGTTTCCTTACCTTATAGTATTGACGTTTTATCTTCTTCTTTTTTTGCCTGTGTCCAGTGCATCAGTTTCTTCTTCTCTTGTTGTTAGTTCTTCTCTATTTCTTCTAGTAGCTAGAATACTCATTATATAACCAGTAGGTCAAAAACCTAGTGTTTGAAAGCCCAAGGTTTATAATGTATCCATCTTGTTTGAACCATCTAGTTACAAGTCTACCTTGACTATCCTTGAATGGAAGGCTACAATACAGTTTAAGTATGTTGCTTTTGTCAAGAATTCCACTTAGGAATTGGTTCTTCTACCAGCTAGAAAGATTGCCATAATCTGTAAATGGTTGCTTTTAAGTTAAACTTCTTCCCAACAAATTGTTGGAAAAATATGAGTCTTATGTGGTTGCTAGAGGGTTTCTACAACAAGCTAGTGTGGATTATTTTGATAATTTTTCCCCGTTATAAAATCTACCACCATACGTGTGGTCATTACCATTATTCTTTATCATGATTGGATAGTTTGTCAAATTGACATTAATAATACCTTCTTAAATGGTGAATTTTTAGGGGAAGTATATATGTATTAACCTCCTGGTTTTGAGGTTTATAGTCCCAATGGTGAGGGTTTGGTGTGTAAGCTAAAGAAGACTCTCTATAGCCTCAAGCAGGCACCACGAGTATGGTTCCAAAAGCTGCATTCATGTCTTCTTGGCCTTGGCTTTTCTAATGTCAAATCATATCGTTCTCTCTTTATTAAGCATACTTCCGAGTCAACTATTTTTGTGCTTGTGTATATGGATGACATACCATTGATGGGGGATAATGTTGCCAAAGTCAATGCTATTATTCTTCAACTAAATTCTCATTTTGCACCAAAGGATTTAGGGGAGATGAATTATTTTTTGGGTATTTAAGTGGTTTGAGACAATAAAAGACTGCACACTCAATCATCAAAAATATGTTGTGGATTTATTGGAATCCATTAATTTTTAAGAGTCTATGTCTCTTTCTATACCAATGGCTTCAAAAAGGATTATTCGTAAGTTTGATGGCGATTCACTTGCTGATCCTTTAGAGTATAAAATGGTAGTTGGTTCTTTACTCTACTGTACCATAACCGAGCCAAATATAACCTTTAGTATAAATAAGCTTTCCCAGTTTATGTATGCACCTACATAAGTTTATTGGGTAGTTGTCCAATGACTTCTAAGATATCTAAAGGGCATTTCTAGCCATTGTTTAATTATGTTCAAGTTAGTCAATTTAGATATAATTGCTTTTTGTAACTCTGGTTGGGCTTCTAGATCTAATGAAAGAAGGAGCACTATTGCCTACTACATTTACATGGGAGACAACTTGATTTTCTAGAAATCCATCAAACAGAAGATAGTGTCAGGAGATAGCAATGAATCAGAGTATAGAACATTAACTCTAACTACTACAAAAGTAGTTTGGTTGAAGTCTTTGCTAATTGAACTTCATGTTCAAATCAGCAAGCCATTAGTTGTGTTTTAAGACAACCTAAACATTACATATTTGACATAAAATCCAATGTTTCATGCAAGAATGAAATATATAGAAATTGATCATTATTTTGTTAGAGATCAGGTGGTTCAAAAGCTTTTGAATATGTAGCATATTTATTTGAAGATAGTAGATGCATTCACTAAGTCCTTACCTACTCAATGTTTTTTGTCCTAGAGAAGTAGACGATTGGTTTTCCAAAAGCCTATAGCTTGAAGGAAGATATTGTAAAGTAAAATGTGAAGTGAAATATGTGAGATTTAGTTAGTGTAAAGCTATTAACAACTAGCATCAAATAGTTTGTTACTACACGTGTGATTGGTTGTTAGCCACTACAATTTGTAGTATATAACACTCATTAGCTAACTAATCAAATATATTGTTTGGAGATAATAGATGAAGCTTAGCATTGAGTTCTTGACCCCTTTACATTACTTTCTTCCTTTTATACAAGTTTAGTAACATTATTACTATCTTACAACTATTATAAAGTATTGGCAAGAATCGACGATGCCGGTTTTCGCTCATCAAGTTTTTGGCGCCGTTGCCGGGGAAGGAATAACGTTTTTAAATTATTTATCAAAATTTTAAAAAACATTTTTGTGCTGTAAATAATTGTGATATTTTAACAATAATCAAATTTCAAAATTCATAAGAAATAAAAAAAATAAAAATAAAAAATAAAAAAAATAAATTTTTTTTTATTGTAAAATAATTTAGAAATTTGAAATTTGAAGTAAAAAAATTTTACCGTTCATGAATAGTAAAAAAATATAATAAATAAATAAATAAAAAAAAATTTAAAATTCAAAATTCAAAATTCAAAAAAATTTTAAGTTAATAAGAAATAATATAGCGTGAATAGTAAAATAAAATTACCGTTCATAAAAAAAAAAAAAACAAAACAAAACAAAACAAAAATTTCAAAAACTTAAATTTCAAAAATTTTAAGTTAATAAGACATAATATAGCGTGAATAGTAAAATAAAATTACCGTTCATGAATAATAGTAAAAAAAAAAAAAATTACTTGAATTCATATCTAATTAACTAAATAGCATGAAAAGTAAAAATCTAAGGGAGTTCTGTCTAGGAGACTAGTTCTTGAAGCCTTTGTGCCACTAGTCTTTCCTGGGAACGTTGCTCTGGCTAGGAGAATGGTATTTAAGGAGCCGTTTGCACCACCATTCTTTCCTGGGAACACTCTTGGTTAATACTAATTATGTTACAAAATAAAAAATTAAAAAAAAAAAATTAAAAAAAAAAATTAATTTTTTTTAGGGTTTAACTAGTTTTGTTTAGTCCTTTGAATTGAATAACATGTAAATTTTCTCTAAATTTTTTTATTTTGTTAACAGGAGTTTTAAATTTACGTTTACAATAGTCTATGCGTGGTAGGAGATCCTTAGGAAACCCCCTAACACCATATGTAAATAATTTTCATAAATTTAAACAAGTGTCAACAAAACTGGATTCTACCCATCAACCTGTTTTTGAGCCAAACATAGAACCAAGTCTTAATCCTTTACTAGAACCAAAAGAAATGGAGGAAAACCAACCTATGAGGGAAACCACGATGAAGGAGTTTGCAAGACCGGTAATTGGCACGGCAACTGCCGCTATCCAATTGGGAGAGGCTGCTCGGAATTATGACCTTAAAAATATTCATTTTTCTATGCTTCCTTCTTTTTATGGATTACCTAATGAAGATTCTCTTTCCTTTATGAGAGATTTCTATGCTACGGTCCAAACATTCCCCCTCGGTATTCTAAACGAGGATCAACTTAGGATGAGATGTTTTCCCTACACTCTAAAGGATAAGGCCAAAGCTTGGTTGATGTCACTTCCCCCAGGTTCTCTGATGACATGGGGTAACATTTACAATAAATTCATGGGAAAATTCTATTCCCATCAAAAAACATCAGAGTTGAGAGGAAAGATTGCTACTTTCTCTCAGATGGATGGAGAACCATTCCATGAAGCTTGGGATAGGTTCAAGATGTTTCTCACTCAGTGTCCCCATCATAGCTTTCCCCTGCAGTTGCAGAACCAATTCTTTTACGATGGACTTACACAACAATGTCAGTTCATTGTCGACAACGCTGCAGGAGGAGCAATAGGAGAAAAAACTGCCTCAGAGACGTATAACCTCTTTGAGATGTTGGGTGCTAATTCCCAACAGAAAAGCTCCCGAGTGAGAAAAGCTGGAGTTCATGAAATCGACTCCAGTAATGAAGTTCAACAACAACTTGTTCAACTGACTAAGCAAGTTGCCCTTCTCGCTACACAAACCAACACCAATAATGAACAATATGGTTTGTACAGCAACATGGGACATGGTACTGAAGCCTGTCCATATCAAGGAGATACAACTGGACCTGAACAGGTTAATGTGTTGGGAGCATATCAACAAAGACCAAGGTTTGATCCCAACTCAAATACCTATAATCCTGGGTGGAGAAGTCATCCAAATTTCTCTTGGAGGCAAAACAACCCTCCTTTCACTCAAGGCTCAAACCAGGCAGGTCAGCAATTCCACCCACCTATTCCAAGAAGCATTCCCAATAAACCAACCCTGGAGGACAACTTGAATTCTTTTATTCAAGTCTGTAGGGATAATCAATCTAAAACCAATCAACGGTTGGACTCTGTGGAAGCTTCTATCAAAAAGGTGGAAGTTCAAGTTGAACAGTTAGTTGAACATTTGCAAAAAGGCAAAGACTAATTTGAAACTTAAATGAATTCAATGAAGAGGAGACATTGAGTTTTTCATTCTGCAATCTCCAAGCAACGTCTTACTAGAAGACGATAAATTTTAGTCCTGTATGGGAGGTCACCCATTATTGTATTTTCCTTTGTTTTAGTTTGCGTGTAATAAAAATTCAGATGAAATAAAATTCGTTTGTTTCAAAAATTCTGTCCATTCGCTTAAATTTAAAAAAAATAAAAAAATAAAAAAATTTAGGTTCCTTGCACTTTTTGCTTTTACGTTTTATCAAGTTATAAATATTTCTTAGAGATATTTACTAAAAGCAAAATGTTGATACACAATAGGAGGAGGATCATTTTCAACTACAAACAACCATGGGAGATGCTGAAGATAGGCGGAAAAAGATGAAAGAATATACAATGCCAATCATTGGCAATGTAACTTCCGGTATCCAATTACAAGAGGCTGCAAGGAATTATGAATTGAAAAAGATTCATTATTCTTTATTGCCCTCCTTTTACGGTATCCCTAATGAAGACCCTTTGCATTTCATTCGAGAATTCTATGCTATCGTCCAAACCTTTCCACTACATGCAATTAATGAAGATCAACTTAGGATGAGGTGTTTTCCTTACACTCTCAAAGATAAAGCTTGGTCATGGTTCATTACTCTACAGTCAGGTTCTCTTAAAACTTGGGAGGCAGTCTATGAAATTTTTATGGGTAGGTTCTATTCCCATCAAAAGACTGTTGATCTAAGAACAAAGATAGCAACATTTTCTCAAATGTATGAAGAGCCCTTTCATGAAGCTTGGGAACGATTCAAACTCCTTTTCATTCAATGTCAAAATCATAGCTTTCCATTACAGCTACAAAACCAATTCTTTTATGATGGATTGACACTACAGAGTCAATACATGGTTGATAATGCTGCTGGAGGTGCTGTAGGAGAAAAGACCGCAGAGGAAACCTATAATCTCTATGAGCTATTGGGTTCTAATTCCCAACAAAGAGGTGGTAGAAGGAAAGCAAAGGTCAATGAAGTCAGCTCTGATAATGAGATAACCTTGCAACTTGCTGAATTGACTAAACAAGTGAAATTCCTCACTTCCCACCAAATTTCAAATCAAGAGGTATGTGAAGTGTGTTGTTCAATTGGGCATGGTACTCATAATTGTTCAAATACTTGTGGTTCTAGTGTCGATGCCATAGAGGAAGTCCAATCTTTTCAAAGGTATCATCCAAACACCTATAATCACCCAGCCTACACCCAATATCCAACACTAAGGTCGGATAACAACCACCCTTACCCACCAAGCCAATCTTTTAAACCAACCTTAGAAGATAGCTTGAATGCTTTTATTCAAGTTAGTCGTGACAACCAATTGATGACTAATCAAAGGTTGAACACCATGGAGGCTTCGGTTAAAAGAATTGAATCTAAAGTTGGGCAACTGGCTGAACAAATGCAAAAGAAAGAACCAGGAAAGTTGCCCAGTCAACCAGAACAAGCAAAGGATGTTAGAACCCTTCGAAGTGGTAAGGTAGTCAATACCAGTTTACCTGAAATCTCTAACAATCTACCTTGTAGTTCAGGTAACAAAGAAGGCGATATTCTAATCTCGCAAAAAGGAGAAACAAGTGTTAAACTTAACAAGCCTTCTGAAAAACTCATTGGGGGGTCATCTGACACCCCCAAAATTCAAAAGACAACAGAACCACACCAGATACAAGTACCTTTTCCCCACCGGTTGAAAGAATCCAAACAAGATAAGCAATTCAATGATCTGTTTAATATGCTCTCTAAAGTAAATATCAATTTACCATTATTAGAAGTGATCATGAATGTGCCCTCATATGCCAAATTTTTCAAAGAGTTGAACACTAAGAAAATGAGGTATGAACTGAATGAACGAGTAGTAGTATCAGAAATTTCTAGCGCTGTACTTCAGCACAAACTACCCCCTAAGTTGAAAGACCCTGGAAGTTTTATTATAAACATAACTATGGGGGATAGGAAGGTTGCTAAAGCAAAGCTTGATTTAGGTGCTAGTATAAATTTGATGCCCTACTCTATATTCTTACAACTCAACCTAGGGGATTTAAAACCCACAACTATGTCCCTTCAACTTGCAGATAGATCTCTTAAATATCCAGAGGGAATAGTTGAGGATGTTTTGGTACACGTAGACAAACTGATAATACCTGTTGACTTTGTGGTTCTGGATATGCAAGAAAATCCAGCATTGGATAGAGAGCACACAATATTGCTTGGTAGACCATTTATGGCAACTACTAAGACTATTATTGATGTCCAAGATGGAAATTTGACAATGACAGTCTTAGGAGAGACTGTTCATTTTAAAGTTTTTGATTCTTCACCTTTCCCTTCTATTTCTGCCATCGATGAAATATTCGATGTTGATCCTTTGGATAATCTTGTCCAAAACACCTTTTTCCGAACCAGAATAGAAGACAAGCTTGAAACCGTTCTTACACTTGAAAAGGTTGAAGAAGATTTAGATGAGGAAATAAAGGGGTACCTTGAACAACTAGACAATAATGAAGTGATGACAAAATCTAGTACACTTTTAAATCTACCCAGTTCTTCATCTATTAAAGAGGCCAATCCACCTGAACTTGAACTCAAAGACTTACCCGAGCACTTAAAATATGTGTTTTTGGGAGAAGGGGAAACTTATCCAGTGATAATTTCTTCAACCTTGACCAAACCACAAGAAAAGGAACTCATCAAAGTGCTTAAACAGTTTAAGAAATCTATAGGTTGGAGTATAGGGGATATACGAGGCATTAGTCCAACAATGTGTATGCACAAGATCAACTTGGAGGACGGTGCTAAACCTGTACGAGAGGCCCAAAGAAGACTAAACCCAAACATGCAAGAGGTAGTTAAGAAGGAAATTCTTAAATTATTAGAAGAAGGGATTATCTATCCTATTGCGGATAGTAAGTGGGTTAGTCCAGTGCATGTGGTACCAAAGAAATCTGGGATAACAGTTGTTAAGAATGACAAAAGTGAATTAGTGCCCACTAGAATAATCACTGGATGGAGAATGTGTATAGATTTTAGGAAACTAAATTTATATACGAAAAAGGATCACTTTCCTCTTCCATTCATTGATCAAATGTTGGAAAGATTAGCTGGGCACGAATTTTACTGTTTTTTGGATGGACTGTCTGGATATTATCAAGTACCCATAGCACCAGAAGATCAGGAAAAGACCACATTTACATGTCCTTTTGGGACATTTGCTTTTCGCAGAATGCCATTTGGGTTATGCAATGCCCCTGCCACGTTCCAGAGATGCATGATATCTATTTTCTCGGACATGGTGGAAAAATTCATTGAGATTTTCATGGACGATTTCTCTGTCTTTGGGAACTCATTTGATGATTGCTTACATAAATTGACTTTGGTTTTAGAAAGATGCATTGAATGCAATCTAACCCTTAGTTGGGAGAAAAGTCATTTTATGGTTCAACATGGGATAGTTTTAGGACATATAATTTCAAACAAGGGTATTGAAGTTGATAAGGCAAAAGTTGAATTGATATCCAAACTACCTCCCCCTACATCTGTGAAGGGGATAAGAAGCTTCTTGGGACATGCAGGATTCTACAGACGATTTATTAAAGATTTCTCTAAAATAAGTCGTCCATTATGTAACTTGTTATCCAAAGATGCTGATTTTGATTTCAACAATGACTGCCTTACTTCCTTTAATACCTTGAAAGATAAACTCACATCTACCCCTGTTATAATGGCACCAAACTGGTCTTTACCCTTTGAAATAATGTGTGACGCTTCTGATTATGCAATAGGAGCAGTCCTGGGACAAAGAGTGGATAAGCATTTACATGTTATCTACTATGCTAGCAAAACACTCAATGATGCCCAGATGAATTACACCACCACTGAAAAGGAATTCTTGGCTATAGTATTCTCTTTAGACAAATTTCGGTCTTATTTAGTAGGATCTAAAGTGATTGTGCATTCTGATCATGCTGCTTTAAGATACCTATTAAGTAAACCAAATGCCAAGCCAAGGTTAATCAGGTGGGTCTTACTCTTACAAGAATTTGACCTAGAAATCAAGGATAAGAAAGGCAGTGAAAACTTAGTAGCTGACCATTTGTCTAGGTTGATTTCTGACTTTAATTCTCTTAAAGATGAGAGTAATGACGATATAGTTGAAACCTTTCCTGATGAACAGTTATTTTTCATAGGTCCGAACCCATGGTACGCTGATATTGTAAACTATCTTGCCACTGGTGTTTTGCGACCTAACACTTCATATCAGGAGAAGAAAAGGTTTTTTAAAACTATTAAGGACTATTTCTGGGATGACCCTTATTTATACAAGATTGGTCAAGATCAAGTCATCCGGAGATGTGTACCTGAAGAAGAACATAAGAGCATTCTGACTTTTTGTCATGAACTTCATTGTGGGGGTCATTTTGGAGGTGAAAAGACAGCCCGTAAGATATTACAGTCTGGATTCTTTTGGCCCACTCTTTTTAAAGATGCTCATATGTTTTGTGCACAATGTGATAGATGTCAAAGAACAGGAAACATAAGCAAAAGAGATGAAATGCCTTTGACATCTAATTTAGTTGTTGAACTCTTTGACGTATGGGGGATTGACTTTATGGGTCCTTTTCCCCCATCTAATGGTTTTCAATACATTTTGGTTGCTGTGGATTATGTGTCCAAGTGGGTAGAAGCTATACCCACCAAAACCAATTATGCTAATGTTGTTGTGAAATTCTTGAAAGATTTCATATTCAGTAGGTTCGGAACGCCTAGAGCTATAATAAGTGATGGAGGTAGCCATTTTTGTAACAAACTCTTTGATGGAGTACTAAACAAGTACAACATCACACATAAGGTAGCTACTCCATATCATCCTCAAACTTCCGGTTTAGTGGAAGTAAGTAATAGGCAAATTAAGGGAATACTGGAACGCACTGTGCGTCCCTCAAGGAAGGATTGGGCATTTAAGTTAAATGATGCCTTATGGGCATACCGCACCGCTTACAAAACACCTATTGGGATGAGCCCTTACCGGTTAATCTTTGGGAAAGCGTGCCACCTTCCAGTTGAACTTGAACACAAGGCTTATTGGGCAATTAAAGAGCTAAACATGGATTTAGATAAAGCAGGTGAAAAACGAGTACTCCAGCTTCATGAGTTGGAAGAAATTAGGAATGAAGCCTATGAGAATGCCAAATTATACAAGGAGCGTACTAAGCGCTATCATGACAAGAGGCTAGTTCCTAAAACTTTTCACCCTGGAATGAAAGTTCTTTTATTTAACTCTCGTTTGAGATTGTTTCCAGGAAAGCTAAGATCAAGATGGGATGGACCATTCAAAATAGTTCAGGTATCTGAACATGGAGTGGTAGAACTATTGGACTCCAAGACACAAAAAACGTTCAAAGTTAATGGCCATCGTATCAAGCCTTATGTGGAAGAACCAAACAACATTGCTGAAATGGATTGCATTTGGCTGAGTAACCCTTAGCACCAAAAAGATACGTCTTGCTAAGACGTTAAACTAAGCGCTGGATGGGAGGCAACCCATCATGTTAGGTAATTTTTTGTTATTTGTTTTATTTACTTAATTTTATTGTTTATTTTAGTTTACTTATATGTGAATAATTTAAAAAAAAAATTGTTAAAACTAAAAATATTTGTTGAGATGTTAGAAGTTCACAGCGATCTGTCTGTACACACTTTAATGATGAATATGATGGATGCACCTGCATTCCTTCATTACTACTTACACATTCTCAAGAAATAGGTAATCTTTCTACTCTTTTCTCTTTATCTTTAATTTGCAGTTGTTACATTGAGGACAATGTAAGTTCTAGGTTGGGGGTGGTGAAAAGTTACCATGCTTAATAAAACAATAAAAATAAAAAATAAAAAATTCTCACAAAAAAATTTATCATTTCTTTAAATCAAATTTAAGTAAATAGTTAAGTCTTTGGTACTCTTAGATTAATTTTTGAAAACATATCATGAAATATTGTGTAATTATTTTTGATAATTAGTTAGTTTTTGTCACACTAGTATTTCTTGATAAAATGTGGAAATTATATTAAACCCAAAATCGGTGTTTATGAATTTTTTTTAGTGGAGACTACCCTTGTGAGATATAATTTGAGCCTAATTTCTTTTATTCAGAGTGAAATATATATTTTTTCTACTCCAAACACATTTCTTATTTATTCAAAAAGTTTAGATGATCTCTATAGGTATTAGCATTGAATGTATGAATTTTTTTCATCTTAATAGAGTATCATATATTTTTGATTATTATTTTTTGTTTAGATTAAACGATTTGAGTAGAAATTGATAGTATATGCTTATATCTCATTCATGCATGACTGCTACAAAAACAAAAAGACATATCTGGGGTTACCTAAACCAAGATCAAACAGAAAAGCCACAAAATTAACCACTCACCAAAATCCAAAAAATGTACAATCTGTACATGGGTTGGATCTCTAAAAAAATACATATATTGAAAAATATCTATAGAAAAAAAAAATAGAGAGATAAAAAAATAGTATCATATACATACTATGACCCACATTGCCTACAAAGTTGTGAGTAAAGGCTAATTACAAAAGAAAGATATAGGAAGTAATTCCCTAAAAAGTCATTTCAATTTCTTCATTTGTAAAAGCATATATCTTGAAATTCTTTCTTAATGAGTTTGATTTATGCATGAAAATAATTTTTGTATATGATATCTTTATAATTTATACATTCGATTCCTTTCATGAGATCAATGTTAAAATAACACTTTGAGCCTTTATTCTTTATACATATGCGAACATATTAGTTCATTTCTATACATCAACTCTTTCGCATATAAATTAGTATGAGTGTTTGAACCCATAGGATTCAGTGCTTTGAGAGTATTGACTTGTGAGGAATAGAGTCGAAGCGAATACTGATTCATGACACTGAAATTGGGTAAAATTAAATTGATACATTTTTGAAATGAAATATGAAAATGATTTTCGACTAATTATTGTAATAAAATCATGATTGTTTAAAGAGATTAAAATAACTTATGCTTGAGATTTTAATTATGATCTTAAAGGAGATTAAAAAGTATGAGATATTTTTGTGATATGTTGTGTTCTTTTATTCTTAAATTAATTTTTGATTGTGTTGTAATTTTAATTTTTGATTTGATTGTTTTTATCTTTACATTTAGTTCAATGTTTGTGGGTATCATTACTGAAAACCCTCACGAGACTCAAACTCGTCCACTAGGGCAACCTAGGGGTTTAACGGCTTGTTGCATAGGCTAAATGCAACCGTTTCAATCCACGAAAGTGATTTAGGATAGTTTAATTTTTAGCTTTTATCGCTTCTCTTGCTAAGGGACTAGCAAAAAGCTGGTTGGGGGTTGTGATGAGTGCTCAAAAAGCACTAAAATAACCATGATTTTATGTACCTTAATTGATTAAAAATACATATATTTATATGTTTTATCATATATTTATATAAATTTGTCTTTTTCGGAATCACGGGTATTTTTATTGTTTTTCAGGTATTTTGGCTTAAAAACGCAATGTAAAGACTCAAAGAGGAATATTTGAAGCAATACATCACAAATATATCAATAAATAAGTGAGAAAAGGTCAACAAACATGGAAAAATCGGACGAAATGGGTCGAAAAGGTCAAAAATGTCAAAAAGACGGAAATCGCGCGCCGCAACCCAGCGCCCCAGCGCCCCATTCCGCGCGCGCCCGCGGGCACTGTTCACGCGCGTCGAGCTGCGCGCCCAGCAGCCCCCCTCCGCGCGCCCAACGCGTTTTCGCCCCATTTTTCACGTGCAGCCACCCCTGTGACGTCATGCTGACGTCATTGATGACATCAGCAATTCCAATACGCGTTTTTACATTTTTTAATATTTTTTTTACATTTTTTACTCATTTTTTCTCTCCATCCTCACCTATAAATACCCCCCTTCCCTTCACTTCAAATGACACCTTCAAAACTCACTTCTCTCTTCTTTCTTTCTCTCATTTCTTAGTTTTTAGTTTCTCTTAGTTTCTTTCTTAGTTTCTAAGCTTTTCTTAGTTTTTCTCTTAGTTTTTAGTTCAATTCTCTTAGGTTTAGAGTTCTTCTCTTTTTGAGAGGAACTTGTAATGTTTTTGTAATAATTTAGATTTTTGATTCAATATATGGAAGTGCAAATTCCGCTCGGAGGTTTTCTAGCTACGGGAATAACGTCAAAGTTCTGTAAGGATTTTATTTTCTTTACAATTATTTTTATGCTTTATTCTTACATGTTATATTCAACTTGTCTGTGGTTAAATTTAACTATGCTGGCTGTTTAGTAAATATGATGTAATAATGACGTTGTTATGCTTGCGAAATATTAAATAGGTAAAAATCTCTAAAATGAATTGATTTTGTTTTTATTCAAGATTTTATATTAAGAATGTTAGAGAGAAATATATTATTTTTCATTACAAACTTAAACCTAAAAATTAGATTTTAAGGTTTAGTTATCCGGTCTAATTTAGAGTAGTGCTCTTTTATTTGTTGGTACAATCGCCCGGTAGTTAGAGTGAAACTCTATTTCGGAAGTTTTTATAAGAATTATTATGTGAAAATATATTGACAACATGTTTTCAATAGTGGTTTTAAAACTTGAAAGTTAGTACTCAGATAATTAAATTCTTATGTTTAATTTGGACACCTTGAATAATGTTTAAATTGTCTAACCCCATTAAAGGTGGCATTTAAATGGTTCATTTTCAATCTCTTAGAAAAAGGAATTAATTTAATTAAGCATATTAGTTATCAACCCCACCCATAGGTGTTAATTGATTTGTTTAGTTAACAAAGAATATCTAACCCCACCAAAGGTGGTATTTATATAAAAAAGAGAGAATCAATAAAATATCAATTTATATCTTTAATAACCTAGTTAATATGAGCAAGCATAATTAATTTAGTTATTACATCCATAAATACTCCGCTAATATAAATGATAAAAATTTGCATGAATATTTATTGAATCTGTATATATGTTTATTTTTAGATAATTATTTATTGAATTTGTATCTATGTTTATTTTTATGTTATTAGATTATATTTAATTAATCTGTATATATGTTTATTTTATGTCATTAGATTAGGAACACAAAAACCAAACTATCGTGACAGGATGTTTAGGATTTAATTTCGTTTTTAAAAGTTTGAATAATAAATTAAAAACCACATACATTCCTTCCTTAGATCGACCTTGGGAGTATGCTTATCATTTTCTTCGAAATGATTCGTGCACTTGCGAGAGTTTTATAAATATTAAAACCAAAGTATTTGCGAAGATCGGCGATGCCGGTTTTCGTTCATCAAGAACATTAACTCTAACTACTACAAAAGTAGTTTGGTTGAAGTCTTTGCTAATTGAACTTCATGTTCAAATCAGCAAGCCATTAGTTGTGTTTTAAGACAACCTAAACATTACATATTTGACATAAAATCCAATGTTTCATGCAAGAATGAATTATATAGAAATTGATCATTATTTTGTTAGAGATCAGGTGGTTCAAAAGCTTTTGAATATGTAGCATATTTATTTGAAGATAGTAGATGCATTCACTAAGTCCTTACCTACTCAATGTTTTTTGTCCTAGAGAAGTAGACGATTGGTTTTCCAAAAGCCTATAGCTTGAAGGAAGATATTGTAAAGTAAAATGTGAAGTGAAATATGTGAGATTTAGTTAGTGTAAAGCTATTAACAACTAGCATCAAATAGTTTGTTACTACACGTGTGATTGGTTGTTAGCCACTACAATTTGTAGTATATAACACTCATTAGCTAACTAATCAAATATATTGTTTGGAGATAATAGATGAAGCTTAGCATTGAGTTCTTGACCCATTTACATTACTTTCTTCCTTTTATACAAGTTTAGTAACATTATTACTATCTTACAACTATTATAAAATCTTCATTTTAGTAGCTTTGTTATCATTTCCTTTGTATTGATATTCCATTTTGATTTGATGATTTTATTGCCTGGAAAATTTGTTTAGACTTGTGTTGTATTTTCGACTATAACTACTAATAACATACATACTTAGTAAAGGTTTTGATCTAAACTTATGAACTTATTGATAAATATTTTTTTGTTTATCTTTGACCTGATATATTTGCAGCTCCCAAGCCTTGTGTTAAAGAACTAGAGATCCAACTGGTGGCAACCAATTGATGAGATTGATGCCATCCCCGGCAACGGCGTCAAAAACTTGATGAGCGAAAACCGGCATCACCGATTCTTGCCAATACTTTGGTTTTAATATTTATAAAACTCTCGCAAGTGCACTAATCATTTCGAAGAAAATGATAAGTATACTCCCAAGGTCGATCTAAGGAAGAAATGTATGTGGTTTTTAATTTATTATTTAAACTTTTAAAAACGAAATTAAATCCTAAACATCCTGTCACGATATTTTGGGGTTTTGTGTTTTTAATCTACTTACATAAAAATAAACATAGATTCAATAAACATTTATGCAAATTTTATCATTTATAATGGCGGAGTATTTATGGATATAATAACTAAGTTAATTATGCTTGCTCATATTATCTAGGTTATTAAAGATATGAATTGATATTTATTGATTCTCCCTTTTTTGTATGAATACCACCTTTGGTGGGGTTAGATATTCTTTGTTAACTAAACAAATCAATTAACACCTATGGGTGGGGTTGATAACTAATTTGCTTAATTAAATTAATTCCTTTTTCTAAGAGATTGAAAATGAACCATTTAAATGCCACCTTTGGTGGGGTTAGACAGTTTAAACTTTATTCAAGGTGTCCAAATTAAACCTAAGAATTTAGTTATCCGAGTACTAACTTTCAAGTTTTAAAACCACTACCGAAAACATGTTGTCAATACATTTTCAGATAATAATTCTTATAAAATTTTTGAAATAGAGCTTCACTCTAACTACCGGGCGATTGTACCATCAAATAAAAGAGCACTACTCTAAATCAGACCGGATAACTAAACCTTAAAATCTAATTTTCAGGTTTAAATTTGTAATGAAAAATAATATATTTCTCTCTAACATTCTTAATATAAAATCTTGAATAAAAACAAAATCAATTCATTTTAGAGATTTTTACCTATTTAATATTTCGCAAGCATAACAACGTTATTATTACATCATGTTTACTAAACAGCCAGCAAAGTTAAATTTAATCACAGACAAATTAAATATAACATGTAAGAATAAAGCATAAAAATAACTCTATAGAAAATAAAATCCTTACAGAACTTCGACGCTATTCCCGTTGCTGGAAAAACTCCAAGCGAAATTTGCACTCCCATTTATTGAATCAAAAAGCTAAAAAAATACATAAACATAACTAGTTCTTCCCAAAAAGGGAAGAACTCTAAAACTAAGAGAAATTAACTAAGAAAAGCTAAAAACTAAGAAAACATAACAAAAACTACGAAAAACTAAAGAAACCTAAAAATCTAAGAAAAGAGAGAAAGAAAGAGAGAAAAGAATGTATTTGGAGGTGTTGAAGGTGTGTTTTGAAGTGAAGGGAATAGGGGTATTTATAGGTGAGGATGGAGAGAAAAAATGTTAAAAAAATGTAAAAACGCGTAATGGAAATGTTGAGGTCATTGATGACGTCATGAGGCGCTGCACGTGAAAAATGGGGCGAAACGGGCGTCGGCGCGCGTGGATGAACAGTGGCCGCGTGCGCAGTTCTGCACGGATGAACAGTAGCCGCGCGTGGATGAACAGTGGCCGCGTGCGCAGTTCTGCGCGGATGAACAGTAGCCGCGCGTAGCTTGGCGCGGGATTGGGCGCTGCTGCGCGTTTTTCTTCTTTTTGACCCATTTTGTCCAATTTTTGCATATTTGTTGACCTTTCCCCATTTATTTATTAATATATTTGTGATGTATTGCTTCAAGTATTCCTCTTTGAGTCTTTAAGTTACGTTTTTAAGCCAAAATACCTGAAAAATAATAAAAATACCCGTGATTCCGAAAAGACAAATTTATATAAATATATGATAAAACATATAAATATATATATTTTTAATCAATTAATGTGCATAAAATCATGGTTATTTTAGTGCTTTTTGAGCACTCATCACCAATACACCAGTTGGAAACAACCAACAACAGAATGGTGGAGAACAACAGGCTGTCTAAGAACATGGTTTTCTCATAATTATGTCTATTTTAATTATTACACTTTTTCTTTTTCTATTGTATAAATTAGATTGTAAACATTCTTTTATATACACAATAAAACCATTTCTTACATGGTATCAAAGCTCAGGAAGTATTTGATGAGTGCTCAAAAAGTAATAAAATTACCATGATTTTATGCACATTAATTGATTAAAAATATATATATTTATATGATTTTATCATATATTTATATAAATTTGTCTTTTGGAATCACAGGTATTCTTATTGTTTTTCAGGTATTTTCTCTTAAAAATGTAACTTAAAGACTCAAAAAGGAATACTGAAGGCAATATATCACAAATATATTCAAAAATAAATGAGGAAAAGTCAACAAATATGGAAAAATTGGACAAAATGGGTCAAAAAGGAGGAAATCGTGCACGCAGTCGCCCAGTCGCACTGAGCAGCCGCCGCCCACGCCCAATCCCGCACGCGCTGCACTTCCTTTCCGCGCGCCCTTGATGCTTATGATGAACGAAAACCGGCATCGCCGATTCCCGCAAATACTTTGGTTTTAATATTTATAAAACTCTCGCAAGTGCACGAATCATTTCGTAGAAAATGATAAGTATACTCCCAAGGTCGATCTAAGGAAGGAATGTATGTGGTTTTTAACTTATTATTCAATCTTTTAAAAACGAAATTAAATCCTAAACATCCTGTCACGATAGTTTGGTTTTTGTGTTCCTAATCTAATAACATAAAATAAAACATATATACAGATTAATTAAATATAATCTAAAATCATAAAAATAAACATAGATACAAATTCAATAAATAATTATCTAGAAATAAACATATATACGGATTCAATAAATGTTCATGCAAATTTTTATCATTTATATTAGCGGAGTATTTATGGATATAATAACTAAATTAATTATGCTTGCTCATATTAACTAGGTTATTAAAGATATAAATTGACATTTTATTGATTCTCTCTTTTTTATATAAATACCACCTTTGGTGGGGTTAGATATTCTTTGTTAACTAAACAAATCAATTAACACCTATGGGTGGGGTTGATAACTAATATGCTTAATTAAATTAATTCCTTTTTCTAAGAGATTGAAAATGAACCATTTAAATGCCACCTTTGGTGGGGTTAGACAATTTAAACATTATTCAAGGTGTCCAAATTAAACTTAAGAATTTAATTATCCGAGTACTAACTTTCAAGTTTTAAAACCACTATTGAAAACATGTTGTCAATACATTTTCACATAATAATTCTTATAAAAACTTTTGAAATAGAGTTTCACTCTAACTACCGGGCGATTGTACCAACAAATAAAAGAGCACTACTCTAAATTAGACCGGATAACTAAACCTTAAAATCTAATTTTCGGGTTTAAGTTTGTAATGAAAAATAATATATTTCTCTCTAACATTCTTAATATAAAATCTTGAATAAAAACAAAATCAATTCATTTTAAAGATTTTTACCTATTTAATATTTCGCAAGCATAACAACGTCGTTATTACATCATTTTTACTAAACAGCTAGCATAGTTAAATTTAACCACAGACAAGTTGAATATAACATGTAAGAATAAAGCATAAAAATAACTGTAAAGAAAATAAAATCCTTACAGAACTTCGACGCTATTCCCGTTGCTAGAAAACCTCCGAGCGGAATTTGCACTTCCATATATTGAATCAAAAATCTAAATTATTACAAAAACATTACAAGTTCCTCTCAAAAAGAGAAGAACACTAAACCTAAGAGACTTGAACTAAAAACTAAGAGAAAAACTAAGAAAAGCTTAGAAACTTAGAAAGAAACTAAGAGAAACTAAAAACTAAGAAATGAGAGAAAGAAAGGAGAGAGAAGTGAGTTTTGAAGGTGTGATTTGAAGTGAATGGAAGGGGGGTATTTATAGGTGAGGATGGAGAGAAAAAATGAGTAAAAAAAATGTTAAAAAAAAATATAAAAAAATGTAAAAACGCGTATTGGAATTGCTGATGTCATCAATGACGTCAGCATGACGTCACAGGGGCGGCTGCACGTGAAAAATGGGGCGAAAACGCGTTGGGCGCGCGGATGGGCGGCTGCTGGGCGCTGCGCGCAGCTCGGCGCGCGTGAACAGTGCCAGCGCGCTGCGTTGCGCGCAGCTGGGCATGCCAGCGCGCGCGGGGCGCGCGCGGGATGGGGCGCTGGGGCGCGCTGGGGCGCGCGCGGCTGGGCGCTGGGGCGCGCGCGGCTGGGCGCTGGGGCGCTGGGCTGCGCGCACGGCCGGGCTGCGACGCGCGATTTCCGTCTTTTTGACATTTTTGACCTTTTCGACCCATTTCGTCCGATTTTTCCATGTTTGTTGACCTTTTCTCACTTATTTATTGATATATTTGTGATGTATTGCTTCAAATATTCCTCTTTAAGTCTTTACATTGCGTTTTTAAGCCAAAATACCTGAAAAACAATAAAAATACCCGTGATTCCGAAAAAGACAAATTTATATAAATATATGATAAAACATATAAATATATGTATTTTTAATCAATTAAGGTACATAAAATCATGGTTATTTTAGTGCTTTTTGAGCACTCATCACAACCCCCAACCAGCTTCTTGCTAGTCTCTTAGCAAGAGAAGCGATAAAAGCTAAAAATTAAACTATCCTAAATCACTTTCGTGGATTGAAACGGTTGCATTTAGCCTATGCAACAAGCCGTTAAACCCCTAGGTTGCCCTAGTGGACGAGTTTGAGTCTCGTGAGGGTTTTCAGTAATGATACCCACAAACATTGAACTAAATGTAAAGATAAAAACAATCAAATCAAAAATTAAAATTACAACACAATCAAAAATTAATTTAAGAGTAAAAGAACACAACATATCACAAAAATATCTCATACTTTTTAATCTCTTTTAAGATCATAATTGAAATCTCAAGCATAAGTTATTTTAATCTCTTTAAACAATCATGATTTTATTATAATAATTAGTCGAAAATCATTTTCATATTTCATTTCAAAAATGTATCAATTTAATTTTACCCAATTTCAGTGTCATGAATCAGTATTCGCTTCGACTCTATTCCTCACAAGTCAATACTCTCAAAGCACTGAATCCTATGGGTTCAAACACTCATACTAATTTATATGCGAAAGGGTTGATGTATAGAAATGAACTAATATGTTCGCATATGTATAAAGAATAAAGGCTCAAAGTGTTATTTTAACATTGATCTCATGAAAGGAATCGAATGTATAAATTATAAAGATATCATATACAAAAATTATTTTCATGCATAAATCAAACTCATTAAGAAAGAATTTCAAGATATATGCTTTAACAAATGAAGAAATTGCAATGACTTTTTAGGGAATTACTTCCTATATCTTTCTTTTGTAATTAGCCTTTACTCACAACTTTGTAGGCAATGTGGGTCATAGTATGTAGATGATACTATTTTTTTATCTCTCTATTTTTTTTTTTTTTTTTTAGAGAGTCAACCCATGTACAGATTGTACATTTTTTTGGATTTTGGTGAGTGGTTAATTTTTTTGGCTTTTCTGTTTGATCTTGGTTTAGGTAACCCCAGATATGTCTTTTTGTTTTTGTAACAGTCATGCATAAATGAGATATAAGCATATACTATCAATTTCTACTCAAATCATTTAATCTAAGCAAAAATAATAATCAAAAATATATGATACTCTATTAAGATGAGAAAAAAATTCATACATTCAATGCTAATACCTATAGAGATCATCTAAACTTTTTGAATAAATAAGAAATGTGTTTGGAGTAGAAAAAATATATATTTCACTCTGAATAAAAGAAATTAGGCTCAAATTATATCTCACAAGGGTAGTCTCCACTAAAAAAAATTCATAAACACCGATTTTGGGTTTAATATAATTTCCACATTTTATCAAGAAATACTAGTTATGACAAAAACTAACTAATTATCAAAAATAATTACAAAATATTTCATGATATGTTTTCAAAAATTAATCTAACAGTACCAAAGACTTTAACTATTTACTTAAATTTGATTTAAAGATATGATACATTTTTGTGATAATTTTTTTTTTTATATATAGCATGGTAACTTTTCACCACCCCCAACCTAGAACTTACATTGTCCTCAATGTAACAACTGCAAATTAAAGATAAAGAGAAAAGAGGAGAAAGATTACCTATTTCTTGAGAATGTGTAAGTAGTAATGAAGAAATGCAGGTGCATCCATCATATTCATCATTAAAGTGTATACAGACAGATCGCTGTGAACTTCTAACATCTCAACAAATATTTTAGTTTTAACAATTTTAAAAATTATTCACATACAAGTAAACTAAAATAAACAATAAAATTAAGTAAATAAAACAAATAACAAAAAATTACCTAACATGATGGGTTGCCTCCCATCCAGCGCTTAGTTTAACGTCTTAGCAAGACGTATCTTTTTGGTGCTAAGGGTTACTCAGCCAAATGCAATCCATTTCAGCAATGTTGTTTGGTTCTTCCACATAAGGCTTGACACGATGGCCATTAACTTTGAACGTTTTTTGTGTCTTGGAGTCCAATAGTTCTACTACTCCATGTTCAGATACCTGAACTATTTTGAATGGTCCATCCCATCTTGATCTTAGCTTTCCTGGAAACAATCTCAAACGAGAGTTAAATAAAAGAACTTTCATTCCAGGGTGAAGAGTCTTAGGAACTAGCCTCTTGTCATGATAGCGCTTAGTACGCTCCTTGTATAATTTGGCATTCTCATAGGCTTCATTCCTAATTTCTTCCAACTCATGAAGCTGGAGTACTCGTTTTTCACCTGCTTTATCTAAATCCATGTTTAGCTCTTTAATTGCCCAATAAGCCTTGTGTTCAAGTTCAACTGGAAGGTGGCACGCTTTCCCAAAGATTAACCGGTAAGGGCTCATCCCAATAGGTGTTTTGTAAGCGGTGCGGTATGCCCATAAGGCATCATTTAACTTAAATGCCCAATCCTTCCTTGAAGGACGCACAGTGCGTTCCAGTATTCCCTTGATTTGCCTATTACTTACTTCCACTAATCCGGAAGTTTGAGGATGATATGGAGTAGCTACCTTATGTGTGATGTTGTACTTGTTTAGTACTCCATCAAAGAGTTTGTTACAAAAATGGCTACCTCCATCACTTATTATAGCTCTAGGCGTTCCGAACCTACTGAATATGAAATCTTTCAAGAATTTCACAACAACATTAGCATCATTGGTTTTGGTGGGGATAGCTTCTACCCACTTGGACACATAATCCACAGCAACCAAAATGTATTGAAAACCATTAGATGGGGGAAAAGGACCCATAAAGTCAATCCCCCATACGTCAAAGAGTTCAACAACTAAATTAGATGTCAAAGGCATTTCATCTCTTTTGCTTATGTTTCCTGTTCTTTGACATCTATCACATTGTGCACAAAACATATGAGCATCTTTAAAAAGAGTGGGCCAAAAGAATCCAGACTGTAATATCTTACGGGCTGTCTTTTCTCCTCCAAAATGACCCCCACAATGAATTCATGACAAAAAGTCAGAATGCTCTTATGTTCTTCTTCAGGTACACATCTCCGGATGACTTGATCTTGACCAATCTTGTATAAATAAGGGTCATCCCAGAAATAGTCCTTAATAGTTTTAAAAAACCTTTTCTTCTCCTGATATGAAGTGTTAGGTCGCAAAACACCAGTGGCAAGATAGTTTACAATATCAGCGTACCATGGGTTCGGACCTATGAAAAATAACTGTTCATCAGGAAAGGTTTCAACTATATCGTCATTACTCTCATCTTTAAGAGAATTAAAGTCAGAAATCAACCTAGACAAATGGTCAGCTACTAAGTTTTCACTGCCTTTCTTATCCTTGATTTCTAGGTCAAATTCTTGTAAGAGTAAGACCCACCTGATTAACCTTGGCTTGGCATTTGGTTTACTTAATAGGTATCTTAAAGCAGCATGATCAGAATGCACAATCACTTTAGATCCTACTAAATAAGACCGAAATTTGTCTAAAGAGAATACTATAGCCAAGAATTCCTTTTCAGTGGTGGTGTAATTCATCTGGGCATCATTGAGTGTTTTGCTAGCATAGTAGATGACATGTAAACGCTTTTCCACTCTTTGTCCCAGGATTGCTCCTATTGCATAATTAGAAGCGTCACACATTATTTCAAAGGGTAAAGACCAGTTTGGCGCCATTATAACAGGGGTAGATGTGAGTTTATCTTTCAAGGTATTAAAGGAGGTAAGGCAGTCATTGTTGAAATCAAAATCAGCATCTTTGGATAGCAAGTTACATAATGGACGACTTATTTTAGAGAAATCTTTAATAAATCGTCTGTAGAATCCTGCATGTCCCAAGAAGCTTCTTATCCCCTTCACAGATGTAGGGGGAGGTAGTTTGGATATCAATTCAACTTTTGCCTTATCAACTTCAATACCCTTGTTTGAAATTATATGTCCTAAAACTATCCCTTGTTGAACCATAAAATGACTTTTCTCCCAACTAAGGGTTAGATTGCATTCAATGCATCTTTCTAAAACCAAAGTCAATTTATGTAAGCAATCATCAAATGAGTTCCCAAAGACAGAGAAATCGTCCATGAAAATCTCAATGAATTTTTCCACCATGTCCGAGAAAATGGATATCATGCATCTCTGGAACGTGGCAGGGGCATTGCATAACCCAAATGGCATTCTGCGAAAAGCAAATGTCCCAAAAGGACATGTAAATGTGGTCTTTTCCTGATCTTCTGGTGCTATGGGTACTTGATAATATCCAGACAGTCCATCCAAAAAACAGTAAAATTCGTGCCCAGCTAATCTTTCCAACATTTGATCAATGAATGGAAGAGGAAAGTGATCCTTTTTCGTATATAAATTTAGTTTCCTAAAATCTATACACATTCTCCATCCAGTGATTATTCTAGTGGGCACTAATTCACTTTTGTCATTCTTAACAACTGTTATCCCAGATTTCTTTGGTACCACATGCACTGGACTAACCCACTTACTATCTGCAATAGGGTAGATAATCCCTTCTTCTAATAATTTAAGAATTTCCTTCTTAACTACCTCTTGCATGTTTGGGTTTAGTCTTCTTTGGGCCTCTCGTACAGGTTTAGCACCGTCCTCCAAGTTGATCTTGTGCATACACATTGTTGGACTAATGCCTCTTATATCCCCTATACTCCAACCTATAGATTTCTTAAACTGTTTAAGCACTTTGATGAGTTCCTTTTCTTGTGGTTTGGTCAAGGTTGAAGAAATTATCACTGGATAAGTTTCCCCTTCTCCCAAAAACACATATTTTAAGTGCTCAGGTAAGTCTTTGAGTTCAAGTTCAGGTGGATTGGCCTCTTTAATAGATGAAGAACTGGGTAGATTTAAAAGTGTACTAGATTTTGTCATCACTTCATTATTGTCTAGTTGTTCAAGGTACCCTTTTATTTCCTCATCTACATCTTCTTCAACCTTTTCAAGTGTAAGAACGGTTTCAAGCTTGTCTTCTATTCTGGTTCGGAAAAAGGTGTTTTGGACAAGATTATCCAAAGGATCAACATCGAATATTTCATCGATGGCAGAAATAGAAGGGAAAGGTGAAGAATCAAAAACTTTAAAATGAACAGTCTCTCCTAAGACTGTCATTGTCAAATTTCCATCTTGGACATCAATAATAGTCTTAGTAGTTGCCATAAATGGTCTACCAAGCAATATTGTGTGCTCTCTATCCAATGCTGGATTTTCTTGCATATCCAGAACCACAAAGTCAACAGGTATTATCAGTTTGTCTACCTGTACCAAAACATCCTCAACTATTCCCTCTGGATATTTAAGAGATCTATCTGCAAGTTGAAGGGACATAGTTGTGGGTTTTAAATCCCCTAGATTGAGTTGTAAGGTTGATGGGTAGAATCCAGTTTTGTTGACACTTGTTTAAATTTATGAAATTTATTTACATATGGTGTAAGGGGGTTTCCTAAGGATCTCCTACCACGCATAGACTATTGTAAACGTAAATTTAAAACTCCTGTCAACAAAATAAAAAAATTTAGATAAAATTTACATGTTATTTTATACAAAACACTAAACAAAACTAGTTAAACCCTAAAAAAAAAGAAATTTTTTTTTTTTTTTATTTTTTTTTTATTTTTTTTGTAACATAATTAGTATTAACCAAAAGTGCTCCCAGGAAAGAATGGTGGTGCAAACGGCTCCTTAAATACCATTCTCCTAGCCAGAGCAACGTTCCCAGGAAAGACTAGTGGCACAAAGGCTTTAAAGAACTAGTCTCCTTGACAGAACTCCCTTAGATTTTTACTTTTCATGTTATTTAGTTAATTAGGTATAAATTCAAGTAATGTTTTTTTTTTTTTTTTTTTTTTTTATGAACGGTAATTTTATTTTACTATTCACGCTATATAATGTCTTATTAACTTAAAACCTTTTTTGAAATTTAAGTTTTTGATTTTTTTTTTTTTTTTATTATTTATGAACGGTAAATTTTTTTACTTCAAATTTCAAATTTCTAAATTATTTAAAAAAAAAAAAAAAAAAAAAAAAATTATTATTATTTTTATTTTTATTTTTTTTATTTTTTTGTTTTTTTTTATTTTTTTTATTTTTTTTTATTTATTATGAATTTTGAAATTTGATTATTATTAAAAACTTGATGAACGAAAACCGGCATCGCCGATTCCCGCAAATACTTTGGTTTTAATATTTATAAAACTCTCGCAAGTGCACGAATCATTTCGTAGAAAATGATAAGTATACTCCCAAGGTCGATCTAAGGAAGGAATGTATGTGGTTTTTAACTTATTATTCAATCTTTTAAAAACGAAATTAAATCCTAAACATCCTGTCACGATAGTTTGGTTTTTGTGTTCCTAATCTAATAACATAAAATAAAACATATATACAGATTAATTAAATATAATCTAAAATCATAAAAATAAACATAGATACAAATTCAATAAATAATTATCTAGAAATAAACATATATACGGATTCAATAAATGTTCATGCAAATTTTTATCATTTATATTAGCGGAGTATTTATGGATATAATAACTAAATTAATTATGCTTGCTCATATTAACTAGGTTATTAAAGATATAAATTGACATTTTATTGATTCTCTCTTTTTTATATAAATACCACCTTTGGTGGGGTTAGATATTCTTTGTTAACTAAACAAATCAATTAACACCTATGGGTGGGGTTGATAACTAATATGCTTAATTAAATTAATTCCTTTTTCTAAGAGATTGAAAATGAACCATTTAAATGCCACTTTTGGTGGGGTTAGACAGTTTAAACTTTATTCAAGGTGTCCAAATTAAACCTAAGAATTTAATTATCCGAGTACTAACTTTCAAGTTTTAAAACCACTATTGAAAACATGTTGTCAATACATTTTCTCATAATAATTCTTATAAAAACTTTTGAAATAGAGTTTCACTCTAACTACCGGGCGATTGTACCAACAAATAAAAGAGCACTACTCTAAATTAGACCGGATAACTAAACCTTAAAATCTAATTTTCGGGTTTAAGTTTGTAATGAAAAATAATATATTTCTCTCTAACATTCTTAATATAAAATCTTGAATAAAAACAAAATCAATTCATTTTAAAGATTTTTACCTATTTAATATTTCGCAAGCATAACAACGTCGTTATTACATCATTTTTACTAAACAGCTAGCATAGTTAAATTTAACCACAGACAAGTTGAATATAACATGTAAGAATAAAGCATAAAAATAACTGTAAAGAAAATAAAATCCTTACAGAACTTCGACGCTATTCCCGTTGCTAGAAAACCTCCGAGCGGAATTTGCACTTCCATATATTGAATCAAAAATCTAAATTATTACAAAAACATTACAAGTTCCTCTCAAAAAGAGAAGAACACTAAACCTAAGAGACTTGAACTAAAAACTAAGAGAAAAACTAAGAAAAGCTTAGAAACTTAGAAAGAAACTAAGAGAAACTAAAAACTAAGAAATGAGAGAAAGAAAGGAGAGAGAAGTGAGTTTTGAAGGTGTGATTTGAAGTGAATGGAAGGGGGGTATTTATAGGTGAGGATGGAGAGAAAAAATGAGTAAAAAAAATGTTAAAAAAAAATATAAAAAAATGTAAAAACGCGTATTGGAATTGCTGATGTCATCAATGACGTCAGCATGACGTCACAGGGGCGGCTGCACGTGAAAAATGGGGCGAAAACGCGTTGGGCGCGCGGATGGGCGGCTGCTGGGCGCTGCGCGCAGCTCGGCGCGCGTGAACAGTGCCAACGCGCTGCGTTGCGCGCAGCTGGGCATGCCAGCGCGCGCGGGCGCGCGCGGGATGGGGCGCTGGGGCGCGCTGGGGCGCGCTGGGGCGCGCGCGGCTGGGCGCTGGGGCGCTGGGCTGCGCGCACGGCCGGGCTGCGACGCGCGATTTCCGTCTTTTTGACATTTTTGACCTTTTCGACCCATTTCGTCCGATTTTTCCATGTTTGTTGACCTTTTCTCACTTATTTATTGATATATTTGTGATGTATTGCTTCAAATATTCCTCTTTAAGTCTTTACATTGCGTTTTTAAGCCAAAATACCTGAAAAACAATAAAAATACCCGTGATTCCGAAAAAGACAAATTTATATAAATATATGATAAAACATATAAATATATGTATTTTTAATCAATTACAGTACATAAAATCATGGTTATTTTAGTGCTTTTTGAGCACTCATCACAACCCCCAACCAGCTTCTTGCTAGTCTCTTAGCAAGAGAAGCGATAAAAGCTAAAAATTAAACTATCCTAAATCACTTTCGTGGATTGAAACGGTTGCATTTAGCCTATGCAACAAGCCGTTAAACCCCTAGGTTGCCCTAGTGGACGAGTTTGAGTCTCGTGAGGGTTTTCAGTAATGATACCCACAAACATTGAACTAAATGTAAAGATAAAAACAATCAAATCAAAAATTAAAATTACAACACAATCAAAAATTAATTTAAGAGTAAAAGAACACAACATATCACAAAAATATCTCATACTTTTTAATCTCCTTTAAGATCATAATTAAAATCTCAAGCATAAGTTATTTTAATCTCTTTAAACAATCATGATTTTATTACAATAATTAGTCGAAAATCATTTTCATATTTCATTTCAAAAATGTATCAATTTAATTTTACCCAATTTCAGTGTCATGAATCAGTATTCGCTTCGACTCTATTCCTCACAAGTCAATACTCTCAAAGCACTGAATCCTATGGGTTCAAACACTCATACTAATTTATATGCGAAAGAGTTGATGTATAGAAATGAACTAATATGTTCGCATATGTATAAAGAATAAAATTTGAAGTAAAAAAATTTACCGTTCATAAATAGTAAAAAAAAAAAAAAAAAAAAAAAAAAATCAAAAACTTAAATTTCAAAAAAGGTTTTAAGTTAATAAGACATTATATAGCGTGAATAGTAAAATAAAATTACCGTTCATAAAAAAAAAAAAAAAAAAAAAAAAAAACATTACTTGAATTTATACCTAATTAACTAAATAACATGAAAAGTAAAAATCTAAGGGAGTTCTGTCTAGGAGACTAGTTCTTGAAAGCCTTTGTGCCACTAGTCTTTCCTGGGAACGTTGCTCTGGCTAGGAGAATGGTATTTAAGGAGCCGTTTGCACCACCATTCTTTCCTGGGAGCACTCTTGGTTAATACTAATTATGTTACAAAAAAAAATAAAAATAAAAATTAAAAAAAAAAAAAAAAATTTCTTTTTTTTAGGGTTTAACTAGTTTTGTTTAGTGTTTTGTATAAAATAACATGTAAATTTTATCTAAATTTTTTTATTTTGTTGACAGGAGTTTTAAATTTACGTTTACAATAGTCTATGCGTGGTAGGAGATCCTTAGGAAACCCCCTTACACCATATGTAAATAAATTTCATAAATTTAAACAAGTGTCAACAAAACTGGATTCTACCCATCAACCTGTTTTTGAGCCAAACATAGAACCAAGTCTTAATCCTTTACTAGAACCAAAAGAAATGGAGGAAAACCAACATATTAGGGAAACCACAATGAAAGAGTTTGCAAGACCGGTAATAGGCACGGCAACTGCCGCTATCCAGTTGGGGGAGGCTGCTCGGAATTACGACCTTAAAAATATTCATTTTTCTATGCTTCCTTCCTTTTATGGGTTACCTAATGAAGATTCTCTTTCCTTTATGAGAGATTTCTATGCTACGGTCCAAACATTCCCCCTCGGTATTCTAAACGAGGATCAACTTAGGATGAGATGTTTTCCCTACACTCTAAAGGATAAGGCCAAAGCTTGGTTGATGTCACTTCCCCCAGGTTCTCTGATGACATGGGGTAACATTTACAATAAATTCATGGGAAAATTCTATTCCCATCAAAAAACATCAGAGTTGAGAGGAAAGATTGCTACTTTCTCTCAGATGGATGGAGAACCATTCCATGAAGCTTGGGATAGGTTCAAGATGTTTCTCACTCAGTGTCCCCATCATAGCTTTCCCCTGCAGTTGCAGAACCAATTCTTTTACGATGGACTTACACAACAATGTCAGTTCATTGTCGACAACGCTGCAGGAGGAGCAATAGGAGAAAAAACTGCCTCAGAGACGTATAACCTCTTTGAGATGTTGGGTGCTAATTCCCAACAGAAAAGCTCCCGAGTGAGAAAAGCTGGAGTTCATGAAATCGACTCCAGTAATGAAGTTCAACAACAACTTGTTCAACTGACTAAGCAAGTTGCCCTTCTCGCTACACAAACCAACACCAATAATGATCAATATGGTTTGTATAGCAACATGGGACATGGTACTGAAGCCTGTCCATATCAAGGAGAAACAACTGGACCTGAACAGGTCAATGTGTTGGGAGCATATCAACAAAGACCAAGGTTTGATCCCAACTCAAATACCTATAATCCTGGGTGGAGAAGTCATCCAAATTTCTCTTGGAGGCAAAACAACCCTCCTTTCACTCAAGGCTCAAACCAGGCAGGTCAGCAATTCCACCCACCTATTCCAAGAAGCATTCCCAATAAACCAACCCTGGAGGACAACTTGAATTCTTTTATTCAAGTCTGTAGGGATAATCAATCTAAAACCAATCAACGGTTGGACTCTGTGGAAGCTTCTATCAAAAAGGTGGAAGTTCAAGTTGAACAGTTAGTTGAACATTTGCAAAAAGGCAGAGACTAATTCAATGAAGAGGAGACATTGAGTTTTTCATTCTGCAATCTCCAAGCAACGTCTTACTAGAAGACGATAAATTTTAGTCCTGTATGGGAGGTCACCCATTATTGTATTTTCCTTTGTTTTAGTTTGCGTGTAATAAAAATTCATTGAAATAAAATTCGTTTGTTTCAAAAATTCTGTCCATTCGCTTAAATTTAAAAAAAAAAAAAAAAAAAATATTAGGTTCCTTGCACTTTTTGCTTTTACGTTTTATCAAGTTATAAATATTTCTTAGAGATAGCTACTAAAAGCAAAATGTTGATACACAATAGGAGGAGGATCATTTTCAACTACAAACAACCATGGGAGATGCTGAAGATAGGCGGAAAAAGATGAAAGAATATACAATGCCAATCATTGGCAATGTACCTTCCGGTATCCAATTACAAGAGGCTGCAAGGAATTATGAATTGAAAAAGATTCATTATTCTTTATTGCCTTCCTTTTACGGTATCCTTAATGAAGACCCTTTGCATTTCATTCGAGAATTCTATGCTATTGTCCAAACCTTTCCACTACATGCAATTAATGAAGATCAACTTAGGATGAGGTGTTTTCCTTACACTCTCAAAGATAAAGCTTGGTCATGGTTCATTACTCTACAGTCAGGTTCTCTTAAAACTTGGGAGGCAGTCTATGAAATTTTTATGGGTAGGTTCTATTCCCATCAAAAGACTGTTGATCTAAGAACAAAGATAGCAACATTTTCTCAAATGTATGAAGAGCCCTTTCATGAAGCTTGGGAACGATTCAAACTCCTTTTCATTCAATGTCAAAATCATAGCTTTCCATTACAGCTACAAAACCAATTCTTTTATGATGGATTGACACTACAAAGTCAATACATGGTTGATAATGCTGCTGGAGGTGCTGTAGGAGAAAAGACCGCAGAGGAAACCTATAATCTCTATGAGCTATTGGGTTCTAATTCCCAACAAAGAGGTGGTAGAAGGAAAGCAAAGGTCAATGAAGTCAGCTCTGATAATGAGATAACCTTGCAACTTGCTGAATTGACTAAACAAGTAAAATTCCTCACTTCCCACCAAATTTCAAATCAAGAGGTATGTGAAGTGTGTTGTTCAATTGGGCATGGTACTCATAATTGTTCAAATACTTGCGATTCTAGTGTCGATGCCATAGAGGAAGTCCAATCTTTTCAAAGGTATCATCCAAACACCTATAATCACCCAGCCTACACCCAATATCCAACATTAAGATCGGATAACAACCACCCTTACCCACCAAGCCAATCTTTTAAACCAACCTTAGAAGATAGCTTGAATGCTTTTATTCAAGTTAGTCGTGACAACCAATTGATGACTAATCAAAGGTTGAACACCATGGAGGCTTCGGTTAAAAGAATTGAATCTAAAGTTGGGCAACTGGCTGAACAAATGCAAAAGAAAGAACCAGGAAAGTTGCCCAGTCAACCAGAACAAGCAAAGGATGTTAGAACCCTTCGAAGTGGTAAGGTAGTCAATACTAGTTTACCTGAAATCTCTAACAATCTACCTTGTAGTTCCGGTAACAAAGAAGGCGATATTCTAATCTCGCAAAAAGGAGAGACAAGTGTTAAACTTAACAAGCCTTCTGAAAAACTCATTGGGGGGTCATCTGACACCCCCAAAATTCAAAAGACAACAGAACCACACCAGATACAAGTACCTTTTCCCCACCGGTTGAAAGAATCCAAACAAGATAAGCAATTCAATGATCTTTTTAATATGCTCTCTAAAGTAAATATCAATTTACCACTATTAGAAGTGATCATGAATGTGCCCTCATATGCCAAGTTTTTCAAAGAATTGAACACTAAGAAAAGGAGGTATGAACAGAATGAACGAGTAGTAGTATCAGAAATTTCTAGCGCTGTACTTCAGCACAAACTACCCCCTAAGTTGAAAGACCCTGGAAGTTTTATTATAAACATAACTATGGGGGATAAGAAGGTTGCTAAAGCAATGCTTGATTTAGGTGCTAGTATAAATTTGATGCCCTACTCTATATTCTTACAACTCAATCTAGGGGATTTAAAACCCACAACTATGTCCCTTCAACTTGCAGATAGATCTCTTAAATATCCAGAGGGAATAGTTGAGGATGTTTTGGTACAGGTAGACAAACTGATAATACCTGTTGATTTTGTGGTTCTGGATATGCAAGAAAATCCAGCATTGGACAGAGAGCACACAATATTGCTTGGTAGACCATTTATGGCAACTACTAAGACTATTATTGATGTCCAAGATGGAAATTTGACAATGACAGTCTTAGGAGAGACTGTTCATTTTAAAGTTTTTGATTCTTCACCTTTCCCTTCTATTTCTGCCATCGATGAAATATTCGATATTGATCCTTTGGATAATCTTGTCCAAAACACCTTTTTCCGAACCAGAATAGAAGACAAGCTTGAAACCGTTCTTACACTTGAAAACGTTGAAGAAGATTTAGATGAAGAAATTGAGGGGTACCTTGAACAACTAGACAATAATGAAGTGATGAAAAAATCTAGTACGCTTTTAAATCTACCCAGTTCTTCATCTATTAAAGAGGCCAATCCACCTGAACTTGAACTCAAAGTCTTACCTGAGCACTTAAAATATGTGTTTTTGGGAGAGGGAGAAACTTATCCAGTGATAATTTCTTCAACCTTGACCAAACCACAAGAAAAAGAACTCATCAAAGTGCTTAAACAGTTTAAGAAATCAATAGGTTGGAGTATAGGTGATATAAGAGGCATTAGTCCAACAATGTGTATGCACAAGATCAACTTGGAGGATGGTGCTAAACCTGTACGAGAGGCCCAAAGAAGACTAAACCCAAACATGCAAGAGGTAGTTAAAAAGGAAATTCTTAAATTATTAGAAGAAGGGATTATCTACCCTATTGCAGATAGTAAGTGGGTTAGTCCAGTGCATGTGGTACCAAAGAAATCTGGGATAACAGTTGTTAAGAATGACAAAAGTGAATTAGTGCCCACTAGAATAATCACTGGATGGAGAATGTGTATAGATTTTAGGAAACTAAATTTATATACGAAAAAGGATCACTTTCCTCTTCCATTCATTGATCAAATGTTGGAAAGATTAGCTGGGCACGAATTTTACTGTTTTTTGGATGGACTGTCTGGATATTATCAAGTACCCATAGCACCAGAAGATCAGGAAAAGACCACATTTACATGTCCTTTTGGGACATTTGCTTTTCGCAGAATGCCATTTGGGTTATGCAATGCCCCTGCCACGTTCCAGAGATGCATGATATCCATTTTCTCGGACATGGTGGAAAAATTCATTGAGATTTTCATGGACGATTTCTCTGTCTTTGGGAACTCATTTGATGATTGCTTACATAAATTGACTTTGGTTTTAGAAAGATGCATTGAATGCAATCTAACCCTTAGTTGGGAGAAAAGTCATTTTATGGTTCAACAAGGGATAGTTTTAGGACATATAATTTCAAACAAGGGTATTGAAGTTGATAAGGCAAAAGTTGAATTGATATCCAAACTACCTCCCCCTACATCTGTGAAGGGGATAAGAAGCTTCTTGGGACATGCAGGATTCTACAGACGATTTATTAAAGATTTCTCTAAAATAAGTCGTCCATTATGTAACTTGCTATCCAAAGATGCTGATTTTGATTTCAACAATGACTGCCTTACCTCCTTTAATACCTTGAAAGATAAACTCACATCTACCCCTGTTATAATGGCGCCAAACTGGTCTTTACCCTTTGAAATAATGTGTGACGCTTCTGATTATGCAATAGGAGCAGTCCTGGGACAAAGAGTGGAAAATCGTTTACATGTCATCTACTATGCTAGCAAAACACTCAATGATGCCCAGATGAATTACACCACCACTGAAAAGGAATTCTTGGCTATAGTATTCTCTTTAGACAAATTTCGGTCTTATTTAGTAGGATCTAAAGTGATTGTGCATTCTGATCATGCTGCTTTAAGATACCTATTAAGTAAACCAAATGCCAAGCCAAGGTTAATCAGGTGGGTCTTACTCTTACAAGAATTTGACCTAGAAATCAAGGATAAGAAAGGCAGTGAAAACTTAGTAGCTGACCATTTGTCTAGGTTGATTTCTGACTTTAATTCTCTTAAAGATGAGAGTAATGACGATATAGTTGAAACCTTTCCTGATGAACAGTTATTTTTCATAGGTCCGAACCCATGGTACGCTGATATTGTAAACTATCTTGCCACTGGTGTTTTGCGACCTAACACTTCATATCAGGAGAAGAAAAGGTTTTTTAAAACTATTAAGGACTATTTCTGGGATGACCCTTATTTATACAAGATTGGTCAAGATCAAGTCATCCGGAGATGTGTACCTGAAGAAGAACATAAGAGCATTCTGACTTTTTGTCATGAACTTCATTGTGGGGGTCATTTTGGAGGAGAAAAGACAGCCCGTAAGATATTACAGTCTGGATTCTTTTGGCCCACTCTTTTTAAAGATGCTCATATGTTTTGTGCACAATGTGATAGATGTCAAAGAACAGGAAACATAAGCAAAAGAGATGAAATGCCTTTGACATCTAATTTAGTTGATGAACTCTTTGACGTATGAGGGATTGACTTTATGGGTCCTTTTCTCCCATCTAATGGTTTTCAATACATTTTGGTTGCTGTGGATTATGTGTCCAAGTGGGTAGAAGCTATCCCCACCAAAACCAATGATGCTAATGTTGTTGTGAAATTCTTGAAAGATTTCATATTCAGTAGGTTCGGAACGCCTAGAGCTATAATAAGTGATGGAGGTAGCCATTTTTGTAACAAACTCTTTGATGGAGTACTAAACAAGTACAACATCACACATAAGGTAGCTACTCCATATCATCCTCAAACTTCCGGATTAGTGGAAGTAAGTAATAGGCAAATCAAGGGAATACTGGAACGCACTGTGCGTCCTTCAAGGAAGGATTGGGCATTTAAGTTAAATGATGCCTTATGGGCATACCGCACCGCTTACAAAACACCTATTGGGATGAGCCCTTACCGGTTAATCTTTGGGAAAGCGTGCCACCTTCCAGTTGAACTTGAACACAAGGCTTATTGGGCAATTAAAGAGCTAAACATGGATTTAGATAAAGCAGGTGAAAAACGAGTACTCCAGCTTCATGAGTTGGAAGAAATTAGGAATGAAGCCTATGAGAATGCCAAATTATACAAGGAGCGTACTAAGCGCTATCATGACAAGAGGCTAGTTCCTAAGACTCTTCACCATGGAATGAAAGTTCTTTTATTTAACTCTCGTTTGAGATTGTTTCCAGGAAAGCTAAGATCAAGATGGGATGGACCATTCAAAATAGTTCAGGTATCTGAACATGGAGTAGTAGAACTATTGGACTCCAAGACACAAAAAACGTTCAAAGTTAATGGCCATCGTGTCAAGCCTTATGTGGAAGAACCAAACAACATTGCTGAAATGGATTGCATTTGGCTGAGTAACCCTTAGCACCAAAAAGATACGTCTTGCTAAGACGTTAAACTAAGCGCTGGATGGGAGGCAACCCATCATGTTAGGTAATTTTTTTGTTATTTGTTTTATTTACTTAATTTTATTGTTTATTTTAGTTTACTTGTATGTGAATAATTTTTAAAATTGTTAAAACTAAAATATTTGTTGAGATGTTAGAAGTTCACAGCGATCTGTCTGTATACACTTTAATGATGAATATGATGGATGCACCTGCATTTCTTCATTACTACTTACACATTCTCAAGAAATAGGTAATCTTTCTCCTCTTTTCTCTTTATCTTTAATTTGCAGTTGTTACATTGAGGACAATGTAAGTTCTAGGTTGGGGGTGGTGAAAAGTTACCATGCTATATATAAAAAAAAAATTATCACAAAAATGTATCATATCTTTAAATCAAATTTAAGTAAATAGTTAAAGTCTTTGGTACTGTTAGATTAATTTTTGAAAACATATCATGAAATATTTTGTAATTATTTTTGATAATTAGTTAGTTTTTGTCATAACTAGTATTTCTTGATAAAATGTGGAAATTATATTAAACCCAAAATCGGTGTTTATGAATTTTTTTTAGTGGAGACTACCCTTGTGAGATATAATTTGAGCCTAATTTCTTTTATTCAGAGTGAAATATATATTTTTTCTACTCCAAACACATTTCTTATTTATTCAAAAAGTTTAGATGATCTCTATAGGTATTAGCATTGAATGTATGAATTTTTTTCTCATCTTAATAGAGTATCATATATTTTTGATTATTATTTTTGCTTAGATTAAATGATTTGAGTAGAAATTGATAGTATATGCTTATATCTCATTTATGCATGACTGTTACAAAAACAAAAAGACATATCTGGGGTTACCTAAACCAAGATCAAACAGAAAAGCCAAAAAAATTAACCACTCACCAAAATCCAAAAAAATGTACAATCTGTACATGGGTTGACTCTCTAAAAAAAAAAAAAAAAAAAAATAGAGAGATAAAAAAATAGTATCATCTACATACTATGACCCACATTGCCTACAAAGTTGTGAGTAAAGGCTAATTACAAAAGAAAGATATAGGAAGTAATTCCCTAAAAAGTCATTGCAATTTCTTCATTTGTTAAAGCATATATCTTGAAATTCTTTCTTAATGAGTTTGATTTATGCATGAAAATAATTTTTGTATATGATATCTTTATAATTTATACATTCGATTCCTTTCATGAGATCAATGTTAAAATAACACTTTGAGCCTTTATTCTTTATACATATGCGAACATATTAGTTCATTTCTATACATCAACTCTTTCGCATATAAATTAGTATGAGTGTTTGAACCCATAGGATTCAGTGCTTTGAGAGTATTGACTTGTGAGGAATAGAGTCGAAGCGAATACTGATTCATGACACTGAAATTGGGTAAAATTAAATTGATACATTTTTGAAATGAAATATGAAAATGATTTTCGACTAATTATTATAATAAAATCATGATTGTTTAAAGAGATTAAAATAACTTATGCTTGAGATTTCAATTATGATCTTAAAAGAGATTAAAAAGTATGAGATATTTTTGTGATATGTTGTGTTCTTTTACTCTTAAATTAATTTTTGATTGTGTTGTAATTTTAATTTTTGATTTGATTGTTTTTATCTTTACATTTAGTTCAATGTTTGTGGGTATCATTACTGAAAACCCTCACGAGACTCAAACTCGTCCACTAGGGCAACCTAGGGGTTTAACGGCTTGTTGCATAGGCTAAATGCAACCGTTTCAATCCACGAAAGTGATTTAGGATAGTTTAATTTTTAGCTTTTATCGCTTCTCTTGCTAAGAGACTAGCAAGAAGCTGGTTGGGGGTTGTGATGAGTGCTCAAAAAGCACTAAAATAACCATGATTTTATGTACCTTAATTGATTAAAAATACATATATTTATATGTTTTATCATATATTTATATAAATTTGTCTTTTTCGGAATCACGGGTATTTTTATTGTTTTTCAGGTATTTTGGCTTAAAAACGCAATGTAAAGACTTAAAGAGGAATATTTGAAGCAATACATCACAAATATATCAATAAATAAGTGAGAAAAGGTCAACAAACATGGAAAAATCGGACGAAATGGGTCGAAAAGGTCAAAAATGTCAAAAAGACGGAAATCGCGCGTCGCAGCCCGGCCGTGCGCGCAGCCCAGCGCCCCAGCGCCCAGCCGCGCGCGCCCCAGCGCCCCATCCCGCGCGCGCCCGCGCGCGCTGGCACTGTTCACGCGCGCCGAGCTGCGCGCAGCGACAGCCCCAGCGCGCGCGCGCAGCGCCCAGCAGCCGCCCATCCGCGCGCCCAACGCGTTTTCGCCCCATTTTTCACGTGCAGCCGCCCCTGTGACGTCATGCTGACGTCATTGATGACATCAGCAAGTCCAATACGCGTTTTTACATTTTTTTATATTTTTTTTTAACATTTTTTTTACTCATTTTTTCTCTCCATCCTCACCTATAAATACCCCCCTTCCATTCACTTCAAATCACACCTTCAAAACTCACTTCTCTCTCCTTTCTTTCTCTCATTTCTTAGTTTTTAGTTTCTCTTAGTTTCTTTCTAAGTTTCTAAGCTTTTCTTAGTTTTTCTCTTAGTTTTTAGTTCAAGTCTCTTAGGTTTAGTGTTCTTCTCTTTTTGAGAGGAACTTGTAATGTTTTTGTAATAATTTAGATTTTTGATTCAATATATGGAAGTGCAAATTCCGCTCGGAGGTTTTCTAGCAACGGGAATAGCGTCGAAGTTCTGTAAGGATTTTATTTTCTTTACAGTTATTTTTATGCTTTATTCTTACATGTTATATTCAACTTGTCTGTGGTTAAATTTAACTATGCTAGCTGTTTAGTAAAAATGATGTAATAACGACGTTGTTATGCTTGCGAAATATTAAATAGGTAAAAATCTTTAAAATGAATTGATTTTGTTTTTATTCAAGATTTTATATTAAGAATGTTAGAGAGAAATATATTATTTTTCATTACAAACTTAAACCCGAAAATTAGATTTTAAGGTTTAGTTATCCGGTCTAATTTAGAGTAGTGCTCTTTTATTTGTTGGTACAATCGCCCGGTAGTTAGAGTGAAACTCTATTTCAAAAGTTTTTATAAGAATTATTATGTGAAAATGTATTGACAACATGTTTTCAATAGTGGTTTTAAAACTTGAAAGTTAGTACTCGGATAATTAAATTCTTAAGTTTAATTTGGACACCTTGAATAATGTTTAAATTGTCTAACCCCACCAAAGGTGGCATTTAAATGGTTCATTTTCAATCTCTTAGAAAAAGGAATTAATTTAATTAAGCATATTAGTTATCAACCCCACCCATAGGTGTTAATTGATTTGTTTAGTTAACAAAGAATATCTAACCCCACCAAAGGTGGTATTTATATAAAAAAGAGAGAATCAATAAAATGTCAATTTATATATTTAATAACCTAGTTAATATGAGCAAGCATAATTAATTTAGTTATTATATCCATAAATACTCCGCTAATATAAATGATAAAAATTTGCATGAACATTTATTGAATCCGTATATATGTTTATTTCTAGATAATTATTTATTGAATTTGTATCTATGTTTATTTTTATGATTTTAGATTATATTTAATTAATCTGTATATATGTTTTATTTTATGTTATTAGATTAGGAACACAAAAACCAAACTATCGTGACAGGATGTTTAGGATTTAATTTCGTTTTTAAAAGATTGAATAATAAGTTAAAAACCACATACATTCCTTCCTTAGATCGACCTTGGGAGTATACTTATCATTTTCTACGAAATGATTCGTGCACTTGCGAGAGTTTTATAAATATTAAAACCAAAGTATTTGCGGGAATCGGCGATGCCGGTTTTCGTTCATCAAGTTTTTGGCGCCGTTGCCGGGGAAGGAATAGCGTTTTTGGCGCCGTTGCCGGGGATTTGGTCATCAAGTTTTTGGCGCCGTTGCCGGGGAAGGAATAGCGTTTTTAAATTATTTATCAAAATTTTAAAAACATTTTTGTGCTGTAAATAATTGTGATATTTTAATAATAATCAAATTTCAAAATTCATAATAAAAAAAAAAATAAAAAAATAAAAAAAAATAAAAAAATAAAAAATAAAAAAAAAATAATTTTTTTTTTTGTAAAATAATTTAGAAATTTGAAATTTGAAGTAAAAAAATTTTACCGTTCATAAATAGTAAAAAAAAAAACCAAAAAAAAAAACATTACTTGAATTTATACCTAATTAACTAAATAACATGAAAAGTAAAAATCTAAGGGAGTTCTGTCTAGGAGACTAGTTCTTGAAAGCCTTTGTGCCACTAGTCTTTCCTGGGAACGTTGCTCTGGCTAGGAGAATGGTATTTAAGGAGCCGTTTGCACCACCATTCTTTCCTGGGAGCACTCTTGGTTAATACTAATTATGTTACAAAAAAAATAAAAAAAATAAAAAAAATAAAAAAAAAAATTTTCTTTTAGGGTTTAACTAGTTTTGTTTAGTGTTTTGTATAAAATAACATGTAAATTTTATCTAAATTTTTTTATTTTGTTGACAGGAGTTTTAAATTTATGTTTACAATAGTCTATGCGTGGTAGGAGATCCTTAGGAAACCCCCTTACACCATATGTAAATAAATTTCATAAATTTAAACAAGTGTCAACAAAACTGGATTCTACCCATCAACCTGTTTTTGAGCCAAACATAGAACCAAGTCTTAATCCTTTACTAGAACCAAAAGAAATGGAGGAAAACCAACATATTAGGGAAACCACAATGAAAGAGTTTGCAAGACCGGTAATAGGCACGGCAACTGCCGCTATCCAGTTGGGGGAGGCTGCTCGGAATTACGACCTTAAAAATATTCATTTTTCTATGCTTCCTTCCTTTTATGGGTTACCTAATGAAGATTCTCTTTCCTTTATGAGAGATTTCTATGCTACGGTCCAAACATTCCCCCTCGGTATTCTAAACGAGGATCAACTTAGGATGAGATGTTTTCCCTACACTCTAAAGGATAAGGCCAAAGCTTGGTTGATGTCACTTCCCCCAGGTTTTCTGATGACATGGGGTAACATTTACAATAAATTCATGGGAAAATTCTATTCCCATCAAAAAACATCAGAGTTGAGAGGAAAGATTGCTACTTTCTCTCAGATGGATGGAGAACCATTCCATGAAGCTTGGGATAGGTTCAAGATGTTTCTCACTCAGTGTCCCCATCATAGCTTTCCCCTGCAGTTGCAGAACCAATTCTTTTACGATGGACTTACACAACAATGTCAGTTCATTGTCGACAACGCTGCAGGAGGAGCAATAGGAGAAAAGACTGCCTCAGAGACGTATAACCTCTTTGAGATGTTGGGTGCTAATTCCCAACAGAAAAGCTCCCGAGTGAGAAAAGCTGGAGTTCATGAAATCGACTCCAGTAATGAAGTTCAACAACAACTTGTTCAACTGACTAAGCAAGTTGCCCTTCTCGCTACACAAACCAACACCAATAATGATCAATATGGTTTGTATAGCAACATGGGACATGGTACTGAAGCCTGTCCATATCAAGGAGAAACAACTGGACCTGAACAGGTCAATGTGTTGGGAGCATATCAACAGAGACCAAGGTTTGATCCCAACTCAAATACCTATAATCCTGGGTGGAGAAGTCATCCAAATTTCTCTTGGAGGCAAAACAACCCTCCTTTCACTCAAGGCTCAAACCAGGCAGGTCAGCAATTCCACCCACCTATTCCAAGAAGCATTCCCAATAAACCAACCCTGGAGGACAACTTGAATTCTTTTATTCAAGTCTGTAGGGATAATCAATCTAAAACCAATCAACGGTTGGACTCTGTGGAAGCTTCTATCAAAAAGGTGGAAGTTCAAGTTGAACAGTTAGTTGAACATTTGCAAAAAGGCAAAGACTAATTCAATGAAGAGGAGACATTGAGTTTTTCATTCTGCAATCTTCAAGCAACGTCTTACTAGAAGACGCTAAATTTTAGTCCTGTATGGGAGGTCACCCATTATTGTATTTTCCTTTGTTTTAGTTTGCGTGTAATAAAAATTCAGATGAAATAAAATTCGTTTGTTTCAAAAATTCTGTCCATTCGCTTAAATTTAAAAAAAAAAAAAAAAAAAAAAAAATATTAGGTTCCTTGCACTTTTTGCTTTTACGTTTTATCAAGTTATACATATTTCTTAGAGATATCTACTAAAAGCAAAATGTTGATACACAATAGGAGGAGGATCATTTTCAACTACAAACAACCATGGGAGATGCTGAAGATAGGCGGAAAAAGATGAAAGAATATACAATGCCAATCATTGGCAATGTAACTTCCGGTATCCAATTACAAGAGGCTGCAAGGAATTATGAATTGAAAAAGATTCATTATTCTTTGTTGCCTTCCTTTTACGGTATCCCTAATGAAGACCCTTTGCATTTCATTCGAGAATTCTATGCTATTGTCCAAACCTTTCCACTACATGCAATTAATGAAGATCAACTTAGGATGAGGTGTTTTCCTTACACTCTCAAAGATAAAGCTTGGTCATGGTTCATTACTCTACAGTCAGGTTCTCTTAAAACTTGGGAGGCAGTCTATGAAATTTTTATGGGTAGGTTCTATTCCCATCAAAAGACTGTTGATCTAAGAACAAAGATAGCAACATTTTCTCAAATGAATGAAGAGCCCTTTCATGAAGCTTGGGAACGATTCAAACTCCTTTTCATTCAATGTCAAAATCATAGCTTTCCCTTACAGCTACAAAACCAATTCTTTTATGATGGATTGACACTACAGAGTCAATACATGGTTGATAATGCTGCTGGAGGTGCTGTAGGAGAAAAGACCGCAGAGGAAACCTATAATCTTTATGAGCTGTTGGGTTCTAATTCCCAACAAAGAGGTGGTAGAAGGAAAGCAAAGGTCAATGAAGTCGGCTCTGATAATGAGATAACCTTGCAACTTGCTGAATTGACTAAACAAGTGAAATTCCTCACTTCCCACCAAATTTCAAATCAAGAGGTATGTGAAGTGTGTTGTTCAATTGGGCATGGTACTCATAATTGTTCAAATACTTGTGATTCTAGTGTCGATGCCATAGAGGAAGTTCAATCTTTTCAAAGATATCATCCAAACACCTATAATCACCCAGCCTACACCCAATATCCAACACTAAGGTCAGATAACAACCACCCTTACCCACCAAGCCAATCTTTTAAGCCAACCTTAGAAGATAGCTTGAATGCTTTTATTCAAGTTAGTCGTGACAACCAATTGATGACTAATCAAAGGTTGAACACCATGGAGGCTTCGGTTAAAAGGATTGAATCTAAAGTTGGGCAACTGGCTGAACAAATGCAAAAGAAAGAACCAGGAAAGTTGCCCAGTCAACCAGAACAAGCAAAGGATGTTAGAACCCTTCGAAGTGGTAAGGTAGTCAATACCAGTTTACCTGAAATCTCTAACAATCTACCTTGTAGTTCCGGTAACAAAGAAGGCGATATTCTAATCTCGCAAAAAGGAGAGACAAGTGTTAAACTTAACAAGCCTTCTGAAAAACTCATTGGGGGGTCATCTGACACCCCCAAAATTCAAAAGACAACAGAACCACACCAGATACAAGTACCTTTTCCCCACCGGTTGAAAGAATCCAAACAAGATAAGCAATTCAATGATCTTTTTAATATGCTCTCTAAAGTAAATATCAATTTACCACTATTAGAAGTGATCATGAATGTGCCCTCATATGCCAAGTTTTTCAAAGAATTGAACACTAAGAAAAGGAGGTATGAACAGAATGAACGAGTAGTAGTATCAGAAATTTCTAGCGCTGTACTTCAGCACAAACTACCCCCTAAGTTGAAAGACCCTGGAAGTTTTATTATAAACATAACTATGGGGGATAAGAAGGTTGCTAAAGCAATGCTTGATTTAGGTGCTAGTATAAATTTGATGCCCTACTCTATATTCTTACAACTCAATCTAGGGGATTTAAAACCCACAACTATGTCCCTTCAACTTGCAGATAGATCTCTTAAATATCCAGAGGGAATAGTTGAGGATGTTTTGGTACAGGTAGACAAACTGATAATACCTGTTGACTTTGTGGTTCTGGATATGCAAGAAAATCCAGCATTGGACAGAGAGCACACAATATTGCTTGGTAGACCATTTATGGCAACTACTAAAACTATTATTGATGTCCAAGATGGAAATTTGACAATGACAGTCTTAGGAGAGACTGTTCATTTTAAAGTTTTTGATTCTTCACCTTTCCCTTCTATTTCTGCCATCGATGAAATATTCAATGTTGATCCTTTGGATAATCTTGTCCAAAACACCTTTTTCCGAACCAGAATAGAAGACAAGCTTGAAACCGTTCTTACACTTGAAAAGGTTGAAGAAGATGTAGATGAGGAAATAAAGGGGTACCTTGAACAACTAGACAATAATGAAGTGATGACAAAATCTAGTACACTTTTAAATCTACCCAGTTCTTCATCTATTAAAGAGGCCAATCCACCTGAACTTGAACTCAAAGACTTACCTGAGCACTTAAAATATGTGTTTTTGGGAGAAGGGGAAACTTATCTAGTGATAATTTCTTCAACCTTGACCAAACCACAAGAAAAGGAACTCATCAAAGTGCTTAAACAGTTTAAGAAATCTATAGGTTGGAGTATAGGGGATATAAGAGGCATTAGTCCAACAATGTGTATGCACAAGATCAACTTGGAGGACGGTGCTAAACCTGTACGAGAGGCCCAAAGAAGACTAAACCCAAACATGCAAGAGGTAGTTAAGAAGGAAATTCTTAAATTATTAGAAGAAGGGATTATCTACCCTATTGCAGATAGTAAGTGGGTTAGTCCAGTGCATGTGGTACCAAAGAAATCTGGGATAACAGTTGTTAAGAATGACAAAAGTGAATTAGTGCCCACTAGAATAATCACTGGATGGAGAATGTGTATAGATTTTAGGAAACTAAATTTATATACGAAAAAGGATCACTTTCCTCTTCCATTCATTGATCAAATGTTGGAAAGATTAGCTGGGCACGAATTTTACTGTTTTTTGGATGGACTGTCTGGATATTATCAAGTACCCATAGCACCAGAAGATCAGGAAAAGACCACATTTACATGTCCTTTTGGGACATTTGCTTTTCGCAGAATGCCATTTGGGTTATGCAATGCCCCTGCCACGTTCCAGAGATGCATGATATCCATTTTCTCGGACATGGTGGAAAAATTCATTGAGATTTTCATGGACGATTTCTCTGTCTTTGGGAACTCATTTGATGATTGCTTACATAAATTGACTTTGGTTTTAGAAAGATGCATTGAATGCAATCTAACCCTTAGTTGGGAGAAAAGTCATTTTATGGTTCAACAAGGGATAGTTTTAGGACATATAATTTCAAACAAGGGTATTGAAGTTGATAAGGCAAAAGTTGAATTGATATCCAAACTACCTCCCCCTACATCTGTGAAGGGGATAAGAAGCTTCTTGGGACATGCAGGATTCTACAGACGATTTATTAAAGATTTCTCTAAAATAAGTCGTCCATTATGTAACTTGCTATCCAAAGATGCTGATTTTGATTTCAACAATGACTGCCTTACCTCCTTTAATACCTTGAAAGATAAACTCACATCTACCCCTGTTATAATGGCACCAAACTGGTCTTTACCCTTTGAAATAATGTGTGACGCTTCTGATTATGCAATAGGAGCAGTCCTGGGACAAAGAGTGGAAAAGCGTTTACATGTCATCTACTATGCTAGCAAAACACTCAATGATGCCCAGATGAATTACACCACCACTGAAAAGGAATTCTTGGCTATAGTATTCTCTTTAGACAAATTTCGGTCTTATTTAGTAGGATCTAAAGTGATTGTGCATTCTGATCATGCTGCTTTAAGATACCTATTAAGTAAACCAAATGCCAAGCCAAGGTTAATCAGGTGGGTCTTACTCTTACAAGAATTTGACCTAGAAATCAAGGATAAGAAAGGCAGTGAAAACTTAGTAGCTGACCATTTGTCTAGGTTGATTTCTGACTTTAATTCTCTTAAAGATGAGAGTAATGACGATATAGTTGAAACCTTTCCTGATGAACAGTTATTTTTCATAGGTCCGAACCCATGGTACGCTGATATTGTAAACTATCTTGCCACTGGTGTTTTGCGACCTAACACTTCATATCAGGAGAAGAAAAGGTTTTTTAAAACTATTAAGGACTATTTCTGGGATGACCCTTATTTATACAAGATTGGTCAAGATCAAGTCATCCGGAGATGTGTACCTGAAGAAGAACATAAGAGCATTCTGACTTTTTGTCATGAACTTCATTGTGGGGGTCATTTTGGAGGAGAAAAGACAGCCCGTAAGATATTACAGTCTGGATTCTTTTGGCCCACTCTTTTTAAAGATGCTCATATGTTTTGTGCACAATGTGATAGATGTCAAAGAACAGGAAACATAAGCAAAAGAGATGAAATGCCTTTGACATCTAATTTAGTTGATGAACTCTTTGACGTATGAGGGATTGACTTTATGGGTCCTTTTCTCCCATCTAATGGTTTTCAATACATTTTGGTTGCTGTGGATTATGTGTCCAAGTGGGTAGAAGCTATCCCCACCAAAACCAATGATGCTAATGTTGTTGTGAAATTCTTGAAAGATTTCATATTCAGTAGGTTCGGAACGCCTAGAGCTATAATAAGTGATGGAGGTAGCCATTTTTGTAACAAACTCTTTGATGGAGTACTAAACAAGTACAACATCACACATAAGGTAGCTACTCCATATCATCCTCAAACTTCCGGATTAGTGGAAGTAAGTAATAGGCAAATCAAGGGAATACTGGAACGCACTGTGCGTCCTTCAAGGAAGGATTGGGCATTTAAGTTAAATGATGCCTTATGGGCATACCGCACCGCTTACAAAACACCTATTGGGATGAGCCCTTACCGGTTAATCTTTGGGAAAGCGTGCCACCTTCCAGTTGAACTTGAACACAAGGCTTATTGGGCAATTAAAGAGCTAAACATGGATTTAGATAAAGCAGGTGAAAAACGAGTACTCCAGCTTCATGAGTTGGAAGAAATTAGGAATGAAGCCTATGAGAATGCCAAATTATACAAGGAGCGTACTAAGCGCTATCATGACAAGAGGCTAGTTCCTAAGACTCTTCACCATGGAATGAAAGTTCTTTTATTTAACTCTCGTTTGAGATTGTTTCCAGGAAAGCTAAGATCAAGATGGGATGGACCATTCAAAATAGTTCAGGTATCTGAACATGGAGTAGTAGAACTATTGGACTCCAAGACACAAAAAACGTTCAAAGTTAATGGCCATCGTGTCAAGCCTTATGTGGAAGAACAAAACAACATTGCTGAAATGGATTGCATTTGGCTGAGTAACCCTTAGCACCAAAAAGATACGACTTGCTAAGACGTTAAACTAAGCGCTGGATGGGAGGCAACCCATCATGTTAGGTAATTTTTTTTGTTATTTGTTTTATTTACTTAATTTTATTGTTTATTTTAGTTTACTTGTATGTGAATAATTTTTAAAATTGTTAAAACTAAAATATTTGTTGAGATGTTAGAAGTTCACAGCGATCTGTCTGTATACACTTTAATGATGAATATGATGGATGCACCTGCATTTCTTCATTACTACTTACACATTCTCAAGAAATAGGTAATCTTTCTCCTCTTTTCTCTTTATCTTTAATTTGCAGTTGTTACATTGAGGACAATGTAAGTTCTAGGTTGGGGGTGGTGAAAAGTTACCATGCTATATATAAAAAAAAAATTATCACAAAAATGTATCATATCTTTAAATCAAATTTAAGTAAATAGTTAAAGTCTTTGGTACTGTTAGATTAATTTTTGAAAACATATCATGAAATATTTTGTAATTATTTTTGATAATTAGTTAGTTTTTGTCATAACTAGTATTTCTTGATAAAATGTGGAAATTATATTAAACCCAAAATCGGTGTTTATGAATTTTTTTTAGTGGAGACTACCCTTGTGAGATATAATTTGAGCCTAATTTCTTTTATTCAGAGTGAAATATATATTTTTTCTACTCCAAACACATTTCTTATTTATTCAAAAAGTTTAGATGATCTCTATAGGTATTAGCATTGAATGTATGAATTTTTTTCTCATCTTAATAGAGTATCATATATTTTTGATTATTATTTTTGCTTAGATTAAATGATTTGAGTAGAAATTGATAGTATATGCTTATATCTCATTTATGCATGACTGTTACAAAAACATTACAAGTTCCTCTCAAAAAGAGAAGAACACTCGCAAATACTTTGGTTTTAATATTTATAAAACTCTCGCAAGTGCACGAATCATTTCGTAGAAAATGATAAGTATACTCCCAAGGTCGATCTAAGGAAGGAATGTATGTGGTTTTTAACTTATTATTCAATCTTTTAAAAACGAAATTAAATCCTAAACATCCTGTCACGATAGTTTGGTTTTTGTGTTCCTAATCTAATAACATAAAATAAAACATATATACAGATTAATTAAATATAATCTAAAATCATAAAAATAAACATAGATACAAATTCAATAAATAATTATCTAGAAATAAACATATATACGGATTCAATAAATGTTCATGCAAATTTTTATCATTTATATTAGCGGAGTATTTATGGATATAATAACTAAATTAATTATGCTTGCTCATATTAACTAGGTTATTAAAGATATAAATTGACATTTTATTGATTCTCTCTTTTTTATATAAATACCACCTTTGGTGGGGTTAGATATTCTTTGTTAACTAAACAAATCAATTAACACCTATGGGTGGGGTTGATAACTAATATGCTTAATTAAATTAATTCCTTTTTCTAAGAGATTGAAAATGAACCATTTAAATGCCACCTTTGGTGGGGTTAGACAATTTAAACATTATTCAAGGTGTCCAAATTAAACTTAAGAATTTAATTATCCGAGTACTAACTTTCAAGTTTTAAAACCACTATTGAAAACATGTTGTCAATACATTTTCACATAATAATTCTTATAAAAACTTTTGAAATAGAGTTTCACTCTAACTACCGGGCGATTGTACCAACAAATAAAAGAGCACTACTCTAAATTAGACCGGATAACTAAACCTTAAAATCTAATTTTCGGGTTTAAGTTTGTAATGAAAAATAATATATTTCTCTCTAACATTCTTAATATAAAATCTTGAATAAAAACAAAATCAATTCATTTTAAAGATTTTTACCTATTTAATATTTCGCAAGCATAACAACGTCGTTATTACATCATTTTTACTAAACAGCTAGCATAGTTAAATTTAACCACAGACAAGTTGAATATAACATGTAAGAATAAAGCATAAAAATAACTGTAAAGAAAATAAAATCCTTACAGAACTTCGACGCTATTCCCGTTGCTAGAAAACCTCCGAGCGGAATTTGCACTTCCATATATTGAATCAAAAATCTAAATTATTACAAAAACATTACAAGTTCCTCTCAAAAAGAGAAGAACACTAAACCTAAGAGAATTGAACTAAAAACTAAGAGAAAAACTAAGAAAAGCTTAGAAACTTAGAAAGAAACTAAGAGAAACTAAAAACTAAGAAATGAGAGAAAGAAAGAAGAGAGAAGTGAGTTTTGAAGGTGTGTTTTGAAGTGAATGGAAGGGGGGTATTTATAGGTGAGGATGGAGAGAAAAAATGAGTAAAAAAATGTTAAAAAAATATTAAAAAATGTAAAAACGCGTATTGGAATTGCTGATGTCATCAATGACGTCAGCATGACGTCATAGGGGCGGCTGCACGTGAAAAATGGGGCGAAAACGCGTTGGGCGCGCGGATGGGCGGCTGCTGGGCGCTGCGCGCGCGCGCTGGCGCGCGCGGGATGGGGCGCTGGGGCGCGCTGGGGCGCGCGCGGCTGGGCGCTGGGGCGCGCGCGGCTGGGCGCTGGGCTGCGCGCACGGCCGGGCTGCGACGCGCGATTTCCGTCTTTTTGACATTTTTGACCTTTTCGACCCATTTCTTCCGATTTTTCCATGTTTGTTGACCTTTTCTCACTTATTTATTGATATATTTGTGATGTATTGCTTCAAATATTCCTCTTTAAGTCTTTACATTGCGTTTTTAAGCCAAAATACCTGAAAAACAATAAAAATACCCGTGATTCCGAAAAAGACAAATTTATATAAATATATGATAAAACATATAAATATATGTATTTTTAATCAATTACAGTACATAAAATCATGGTTATTTTAGTGCTTTTTGAGCACTCATCACAACCCCCAACCAGCTTCTTGCTAGTCTCTTAGCAAGAGAAGCGATAAAAGCTAAAAATTAAACTATCCTAAATCACTTTCGTGGATTGAAACGGTTGCATTTAGCCTATGCAACAAGCCGTTAAACCCCTAGGTTGAGTTGTAAGAATATAGAGTAGGGCATCAAATTTATACTAGCACCTAAATCAAGCATTGCTTTAGCAACCTTCTTATCCCCCATAGTTATGTTTATAATAAAACTTCCAGGGTCTTTCAACTTAGGGGGTAGTTTGTGCTGAAGTACAGCGCTAGAAATTTCTGATACTACTACTCGTTCATTCTGTTCATACCTCCTTTTCTTAGTGTTCAATTCTTTGAAAAACTTGGCATATGAGGGCACATTCATGATCACTTCTAATAGTGGTAAATTGATATTTACTTTAGAGAGCATATTAAAAAGATCATTGAATTGCTTATCTTGTTTGGATTCTTTCAACCGGTGGGGAAAAGGTACTTGTATCTGGTGTGGTTCTGTTGTCTTTTGAATTTTGGGGGTGTCAGATGACCCCCCAATGAGTTTTTCAGAAGGCTTGTTAAGTTTAACACTTGTCTCTCCTTTTTGCGAGATTAGAATATCGCCTTCTTTGTTACCGGAACTACAAGGTAGATTGTTAGAGATTTCAGGTAAACTAGTATTGACTACCTTACCACTTCGAAGGGTTCTAACATCCTTTGCTTGTTCTGGTTGACTGGGCAACTTTCCTGGTTCTTTCTTTTGCATTTGTTCAGCCAGTTGCCCAACTTTAGATTCAATTCTTTTAACCGAAGCCTCCATGGTGTTCAACCTTTGATTAGTCATCAATTGGTTGTCACGACTAACTTGAATAAAAGCATTCAAGCTATCTTCTAAGGTTGGTTTAAAAGATTGGCTTGGTGGGTAAGGGTGGTTGTTATCCGATCTTAATGTTGGATATTGGGTGTAGGCTGGGTGATTATAGGTGTTTGGATGATACCTTTGAAAAGATTGGACTTCCTCTATGGCATCGACACTAGAATCGCAAGTATTTGAACAATTATGAGTACCATGCCCAATTGAACAACACACTTCACATACCTCTTGATTTGAAATTTGGTGGGAAGTGAGGAATTTTACTTGTTTAGTCAATTCAGCAAGTTGCAAGGTTATCTCATTATCAGAGCTGACTTCATTGACCTTTGCTTTCCTTCTACCACCTCTTTGTTGGGAATTAGAACCCAATAGCTCATAGAGATTATAGGTTTCCTCTGCGGTCTTTTCTCCTACAGCACCTCCAGCAGCATTATCAACCATGTATTGACTTTGTAGTGTCAATCCATCATAAAAGAATTGGTTTTGTAGCTGTAATGGAAAGCTATGATTTTGACATTGAATGAAAAGGAGTTTGAATCGTTCCCAAGCTTCATGAAAGGGCTCTTCATACATTTGAGAAAATGTTGCTATCTTTGTTCTTAGATCAACAGTCTTTTGATGGGAATAGAACCTACCCATAAAAATTTCATAGACTGCCTCCCAAGTTTTAAGAGAACCTGACTGTAGAGTAATGAACCATGACCAAGCTTTATCTTTGAGAGTGTAAGGAAAACACCTCATCCTAAGTTGATCTTCATTAATTGCATGTAGTGGAAAGGTTTGGACAATAGCATAGAATTCTCGAATGAAATGCAAAGGGTCTTCATTAAGGATACCGTAAAAGGAAGGCAATAAAGAATAATGAATCTTTTTCAATTCATAATTCCTTGCAGCCTCTTGTAATTGGATACCGGAAGGTACATTGCCAATGATTGGCATTGTATATTCTTTCATCTTTTTCCGCCTATCTTCAGCATCTCCCATGGTTGTTTGTAGTTGAAAATGATCCTCCTCCTATTGTGTATCAACATTTTGCTTTTAGTAGCTATCTCTAAGAAATATTTATAACTTGATAAAACGTAAAAGCAAAAAGTGCAAGGAACCTAATATTTTTTTTTTTTTTTTTTTTAAATTTAAGCGAATGGACAGAATTTTTGAAACAAACGAATTTTATTTCAATGAATTTTTATTACACGCAAACTAAAACAAAGGAAAATACAATAATGGGTGACCTCCCATACAGGACTAAAATTTATCGTCTTCTAGTAAGACGTTGCTTGGAGATTGCAGAATGAAAAACTCAATGTCTCCTCTTCATTGAATTAGTCTTTGCCTTTTTGCAAATGTTCAACTAACTGTTCAACTTGAACTTCCACCTTTTTGATAGAAGCTTCCACAGAGTCCAACCGTTGATTGGTTTTAGATTGATTATCCCTACAGACTTGAATAAAAGAATTCAAGTTGTCCTCCAGGGTTGGTTTATTGGGAATGCTTCTTGGAATAGGTGGGTGGAATTGCTGACCTGCCTGGTTTGAGCCTTGAGTGAAAGGAGGGTTGTTTTGCCTCCAAGAGAAATTTGGATGACTTCTCCACCCAGGATTATAGGTATTTGAGTTGGGATCAAACCTTGGTCTTTGTTGATATGCTCCCAACACATTGACCTGTTCAGGTCCAGTTGTTTCTCCTTGATATGGACAGGCTTCAGTACCATGTCCCATGTTGCTATACAAACCATATTGATCATTATTGGTGTTGGTTTGTGTAGCGAGAAGGGCAACTTGCTTAGTCAGTTGAACAAGTTGTTGTTGAACTTCATTACTGGAGTCGATTTCATGAACTCCAGCTTTTCTCACTCGGGAGCTTTTCTGTTGGGAATTAGCACCCAACATCTCAAAGAGGTTATACGTCTCTGAGGCAGTTTTTTCTCCTATTGCTCCTCCTGCAGCGTTGTCGACAATGAACTGACATTGTTGTGTAAGTCCATCGTAAAAGAATTGGTTCTGCAACTGCAGGGGAAAGCTATGATGGGGACACTGAGTGAGAAACATCTTGAACCTATCCCAAGCTTCATGGAATGGTTCTCCATCCATCTGAGAGAAAGTAGCAATCTTTCCTCTCAACTCTGATGTTTTTTGATGGGAATAGAATTTTCCCATGAATTTATTGTAAATGTTACCCCATGTCATCAGAGAACCTGGGGGAAGTGACATCAACCAAGCTTTGGCCTTATCCTTTAGAGTGTAGGGAAAACATCTCATCCTAAGTTGATCCTCGTTTAGAATACCGAGGGGGAATGTTTGGACCGTAGCATAGAAATCTCTCATAAAGGAAAGAGAATCTTCATTAGGTAACCCATAAAAGGAAGGAAGCATAGAAAAATGAATATTTTTAAGGTCGTAATTCCGAGCAGCCTCCCCCAACTGGATAGCGGCAGTTGCCGTGCCTATTACCGGTCTTGCAAACTCTTTCATTGTGGTTTCCCTAATATGTTGGTTTTCCTCCATTTCTTTTGGTTCTAGTAAAGGATTAAGACTTGGTTCTATGTTTGGCTCAAAAACAGGTTGATGGGTAGAATCCAGTTTTTTTGACACTTGTTTAAATTTATGAAATTTATTTACATATGGTGTAAGGGGGTTTCCTAAGGATCTCCTACCACGCATAGACTATTGTAAACGTAAATTTAAAACTCCTGTCAACAAAATAAAAAAAATTTAGATAAAATTTACATGTTATTTTATACAAAACACTAAACAAAACTAGTTAAACCCTAAAAAAAAGAAAAAAATTTTTTTTTATTTTTTTTTTTTTTTTTTTTTTTTTGTAACATAATTAGTATTAACCAAGAGTGCTCCCAGGAAAGAATGGTGGTGCAAACGGCTCCTTAAATACCATTCTCCTAGCCAGAGCAACGTTCCCAGGAAAGACTAGTGGCACAAAGGCTTTCAAGAACTAGTCTCCTAGACAGAACTCCCTTAGATTTTTACTTTTCATGTTATTTAGTTAATTAGGTATAAATTCAAGTAATGTTTTTTTTTTTTTTTTTTTTTTTTTTTTATGAACGGTAATTTTATTTTACTATTCACGCTATATAATGTCTTATTAACTTAAAACCTTTTTTGAAATTTAAGTTTTTGATTTTTTTTTTTTTTTTTACTATTTATGAACGGTAAATTTTTTTACTTCAAATTTCAAATTTCTAAATTATTTAAAAAAAAAAAAAAATTATTATTTTTTTTATTTTTATTTTTTTTATTTTTTTGTTTTTTTTTATTTTTTTTATTTTTTTTTATTTATTATGAATTTTGAAATTTGATTATTATTAAAATATCACAATTATTTACAGCACAAAAATGTTTTTTAAAATTTTGATAAATAATTTAAAAACGCTATTCCTTCCCCGGCAACGGCGCCAAAAACTTGATGAACGAAAACCGGCATCGCCGATTCCCGCAAATACTTTGGTTTTAATATTTATAAAACTCTCGCAAGTGCACGAATCATTTCGTAGAAAATGATAAGTATACTCCCAAGGTCGATCTAAGGAAGGAATGTATGTGGTTTTTAACTTATTATTCAATCTTTTAAAAACGAAATTAAATCCTAAACATCCTGTCACGATAGTTTGGTTTTTGTGTTCCTAATCTAATAACATAAAATAAAACATATATACAGATTAATTAAATATAATCTAAAATCATAAAAATAAACATAGATACAAATTCAATAAATAATTATCTAGAAATAAACATATATACGGATTCAATAAATGTTCATGCAAATTTTTATCATTTATATTAGCGGAGTATTTATGGATATAATAACTAAATTAATTATGCTTGCTCATATTAACTAGGTTATTAAATATATAAATTGACATTTTATTGATTCTCTCTTTTTTATATAAATACCACCTTTGGTGGGGTTAGATATTCTTTGTTAACTAAACAAATCAATTAACACCTATGGGTGGGGTTGATAACTAATATGCTTAATTAAATTAATTCCTTTTTCTAAGAGATTGAAAATGAACCATTTAAATGCCACCTTTGGTGGGGTTAGACAATTTAAACATTATTCAAGGTGTCCAAATTAAACTTAAGAATTTAATTATCCGAGTACTAACTTTCAAGTTTTAAAACCACTATTGAAAACATGTTGTCAATACATTTTCACATAATAATTCTTATAAAAACTTTTGAAATAGAGTTTCACTCTAACTACCGGGCGATTGTACCAACAAATAAAAGAGCACTACTCTAAATTAGACCGGATAACTAAACCTTAAAATCTAATTTTCGGGTTTAAGTTTGTAATGAAAAATAATATATTTCTCTCTAACATTCTTAATATAAAATCTTGAATAAAAACAAAATCAATTCATTTTAAAGATTTTTACCTATTTAATATTTCGCAAGCATAACAACGTCGTTATTACATCATTTTTACTAAACAGCTAGCATAGTTAAATTTAACCACAGACAAGTTGAATATAACATGTAAGAATAAAGCATAAAAATAACTGTAAAGAAAATAAAATCCTTACAGAACTTCGACGCTATTCCCGTTGCTAGAAAACCTCCGAGCGGAATTTGCACTTCCATATATTGAATCAAAAATCTAAATTATTACAAAAACATTACAAGTTCCTCTCAAAAAGAGAAGAACACTAAACCTAAGAGACTTGAACTAAAAACTAAGAGAAAAACTAAGAAAAGCTTAGAAACTTAGAAAGAAACTAAGAGAAACTAAAAACTAAGAAATGAGAGAAAGAAAGGAGAGAGAAGTGAGTTTTGAAGGTGTGATTTGAAGTGAATGGAAGGGGGGTATTTATAGGTGAGGATGGAGAGAAAAAATGAGTAAAAAAAATGTTAAAAAAAAATATAAAAAAATGTAAAAACGCGTATTGGACTTGCTGATGTCATCAATGACGTCAGCATGACGTCACAGGGGCGGCTGCACGTGAAAAATGGGGCGAAAACGCGTTGGGCGCGCGGATGGGCGGCTGCTGGGCGCTGCGCGCAGCTCGGCGCGCGTGAACAGTGCCAGCGCGCTGCGTTGCGCGCAGCTGGGCATGCCAGCGCGCGCGGGCGCGCGCGGGATGGGGCGCTGGGGCGCGCGCGGCTGGGGCGCGCGCGGCTGGGCGCTGGGGCGCTGGGCTGCGCGCACGGCCGGGCTGCGACGCGCGATTTCCGTCTTTTTGACATTTTTGACCTTTTCGACCCATTTCGTCCGATTTTTCCATGTTTGTTGACCTTTTCTCACTTATTTATTGATATATTTGTGATGTATTGCTTCAAATATTCCTCTTTAAGTCTTTACATTGCGTTTTTAAGCCAAAATACCTGAAAAACAATAAAAATACCCGTGATTCCGAAAAAGACAAATTTATATAAATATATGATAAAACATATAAATATATGTATTTTTAATCAATTAAGGTACATAAAATCATGGTTATTTTAGTGCTTTTTGAGCACTCATCAGCTTACCGCGCGCGACCCTGCTGCTGTCCGTGCACGCCACTGCCCATCTGCGCCCCAATCCGTGCGCGCCACCTACCCGCTGACATCATCTTCACCTACTATGCATTTCCTCCATTTTTTATCATTTTTTTCACCCACTTTTTATTCCTTTTCTCACCTATAAATACCCCCATTCTCTTCACTTCATAACACACCTCAAAACACATATTCTCTTATCTTTCTTTCTCTCATTTTTTAGTTTTTAAGCTTTTCTGAGTTAGTTTCTCTTAGTTTTAGAGTTCTTCTCTTTTTGAGAAGAACTAGTTATGTTTTTGTAATTTATTTGCTTTTCGATTCAATAAATGGGAGTGTAAATTCCGTTTGGAGGTTTTCCAGCAACGGGAATAGCATCGAAGTACTGTAAGGATTTTATTTTCTTTATAGTTATTTTTTATGCTTTATTCTTACATGTTATATTTAATTTGTCTGTGATTAAATTTAACTTTGCTGGCTATTTGTAAACATGATATAATAATAACGTTGTTATGCTTGCGAAATATTAAATAGGTAAAAATCTCTAAAATGAATTGGTTTTATTTTTATTTAAGATTTTATATTAAGAATGTTAGAGAGAAATATATTATTTTTCATTACAAACTTAAATCTGAAAATTAGATTTTAAGGTTTAGTTATCTGATCTGATTTAGAGTAGTGCTCTTTTATTTGTTGGTACAATCGCACGGTAGTTAGAGTGAAGCTCTATTTCAAAAGTTTTTATAATAATTATTATGTGAAAATGTATTGACAACATGTTTTCAGTAGTGGTTTTAAAACTTGAAAATTAGTACTCGGATAATTAAATTCTTAGGTTTAATTTAGACACCTTGAATAAAGTTTAAACTGTCTAAACCCACCAAAGGTGGCATTTAAATGGTTCATTTTTAATCTCTTAGAAAAAAGAATTAATTTAATTAACCAAATTAGTTATCAACCACACCCATAGGTGTTAATTGAATTGTTTAGTTAACAAAGAATATCTAACCCCACCAAATGTGATATTTATATAAAAAAGAGAGAATCAATAAATATCAATTTATATATTTAATAACCTAAATAATATGAACAAGCATAATTAACTTAGTTATTATATCCATAAATATTCCACTATTAGAAATGATAAAATTTGCATAAATATTTATTGAATATGTATTTATGTTTATTTTTATGTTATTAGATTAGAAACAGAGAAATCAAACTATCGTGACAGGATGTTTAGGATTTAATTTAATTTTTAAAAGTTTGAGTAATAAATTAAAAATTACATATATTCCTTCCTTAGATCGACCTTGAGAGTATACTTATCATTTTCTATGAAATGATTTGTGTACTTGCGAGAGTTTTATAAATTTAAAACTAAAGTATTGACAGAATCGGCGATGCCAGTTTTCGCTCATCAGTAGTTCTCTAAAAAACCAGCCCACACAATTTTTTTTCTTCCTTTCAAATTTTGTTTCTTTTCAAAACCAATTTTGAATCACAAAAATAATTTCAAATTCATCCTATTATAATCTCCAAAAATTTCTGAGCAATTTGTAATTTTTTTCAACCCAATACAATCATCGACATGCCCACACGTGCCTTGCCTGAGTTCATCGGAGTTTTATGCTCCCATATGCACTCGCGCTGAAGAAGATGACTCAAACGACACGTCGTTTAGCCCACCCTCTGAAGAAAATGACGTGTTGTTTGTTCCAGTTCGGTCTTCCAACCGTCGTTTGAGTCACTCCAGATGCTAGTTCACCCACTTTCTAATCGATTCTTGATTTGAAATTTTCGATTCTATAATCCTTGATACATTTCCTATAAAATACAGCTCATTTTAGTTCATTATTTGTTTCATAAACAATCATTATTGTCTAAAATACACTAAATCTTATCCCATTTTTGAAATTTTCACTCAACAATCATGTCTACAACTACCAATACTAGCCCTACTTTACCAAAATTATATGATGATCCTAGCCATTCATTATATCTACACCACTCAGACCAACCGGGCATGGTTCTAGTGGATCAATCCCTAAATTAGGAAAATTATCATATTTAGAGTCATGCGATGCTCATAACTCTCATTACCAAAAACAGAGACATGTTTATTGATGGCACAATCACGAGGCAATCAAAAAAATCTAAGGTAGAAATAAAACAATGGACTCACTGTAACATTCTTGTCAGATGATGGATTCTTAATACCATATCGCCTAAAATTGCGAAAAATGTCATGTATAATGATACCGCATATAAGCTATGAGAAGAATTAAAGGAACGTTTTTCACACACCAATAACATGCACCTATTTCAAATTGAGCAAGAGATCTATGACTACATGCAAGAAGGTATGCGCATTGGAGAATACTACATCAAGTTGAAAAGTCTATGGGATACTCGCGATGCACTATGTCCCTTTCCATATTGTGGAGGAAATGCTGGAAGGGAACTACATGAATACCAACAAAGTAGCGAACCATAAAGTTCCTCGTGGGGCTTAACACAATTTACATAGCAACACATGGAAAAATATTGCTCATGGAACCTTTACCTACAGTAAATAAGGTATACTAACTCATTGTTCAAGATGAAAAGTAGAGAGTTGTCTCCATACAAACCATAGGAATGATGCCAGAAGTTGCCGCATTTGTCGCCAAGGATAGTCATCCTTACAAGAATTACCCACCAAGGAACTCACATCTCAAGTGCAATAGATGCAACAACATCGACCACAATTCTAAAAACTGTCGAAATCACCTCAAAATGTGATTCATGTAGTCTTAATGGAAACAATTATGAAAACTACCGAAAGTGCCTCAAATGTGATTTATGTGTTTTGAATGGACATGAAATCAACATGTGTCGAAAGAAAAGGGAAATTCAAGACAAGAGAAATGCAATTTATGGCTTCTCCTCCAAAGTTCACTATACTAACTTTCAGGAAAATAGCTCTGACACAAGGACACCATCCCACAACCTTACATCCGTCCATCTCATGAGCCTCTTACACTTCCCAATCAAGCCAAATTAGGTAGCATGACAAGTCTAGTGACTACTTCTTCAGGTAACACATCATGTGCAAATGTTTTCCATTTAGAAACCCGTTGGATTTTTGATACAGGAGAAACTGATCACATGGTCTATTCCCAAAACCTTATGAGCTCTAGCATTCCAATCACTAATCGACATGTGCATTTACTTCATCATTCCCTTGCTCATGTCACACATATTGACACTGTACATTTATCCAATAATCTCATACTCCATAATGTCTTGTGTGTTCCCTCCTTCAAATTAAACTTGGTTTCAGTAGCCAAACTAACTCAAACTACATTTTGTTATGTCACATTTGCTAATAATGTGTGCTTTGTTCAGGACAAACGCTCGGGGAAGACGATTGAGATGGGAACTGAGAAAGCAAGACTCTACTACTTGACTATTTCGAAAAAGGTTGGATGTTTCTTTGTTTCAAATACTGCTTCAACCAACCCTCATCTATGACATCAACGACTTGGTCATTTATCTAATAACAATTTGCGTGTAATTTCTCTTTCCATCAACATACCCTTTTGTTCCATTAGTGATTGTTCTATTTTTCCACTAGCTAAGAAAAATCGTAATCATTTTCCTTTAAGTTCCATCAATACAAAGCACCTTTTGAACTAATTCATGTTAATATTTGGGGTGGCTATCACATTCCAGCACTTAATGGATCATGTTATTTCCTCACTATTGTTGATGACTACTCAAGATGCATATGGGTCTATCTCTTAAATACTAAATCTGATACACACAAATTTCTCACCTTCTTAATTAACCTTGTTGAAACATAATTTGCATCCAGAGTTAAAATCATTTGTAGTGATAATGGACCAGAATTCTCTATGACCCAGTTGTTTTCTACCAAAGGAATCCTATATCACACCAGTTGTGTCTCTACCCCTCAACAAAATGGTGTTGCTGAATGCAAACACCATCATCTTCTCAATGTAGCTCGTGCATTTCTCTTCCAAGCTAATCTCCCTAAGCAATTCTAGGGAGATGCCATTCTTACAGCCATATACCTTATAAATCGTACTCTAACACCTGTTCTTAAGGGTAAAACACCATTTGAAATCCTTTTTCATAAAGTTTCTAGGTATGAACATCTTCGTGTCTTTGGTTCTTTTTGCTTTGTGTCTGCACATCATGATCGACCCACCAAGTTTGATGTTAGATCACATCGATGCATATTCATTGGGTATCCATCTGGGATAAAAGGTCATCGACTCTACAATCTGGAAACATGCAAAACTTTAGTGTCTCATGATGTTATATTTCATGAATATGTGTTTCCTTATTCCACTTTTGCTGTCAACACTCCAATTATATTCACTCCATCAGAAAATACTATTTATGATGACATGCCTAACATTCACCAATCAACCACTCCAAATACATCACTTCATCATCCACCATCTGTCCTTCCAACAATTGACTTAAACACCATTCATCAATTTCTATACCACACGTGACTTATCCACCACCAATTACACATAGACTTTTCCGATCCACTAATGTTCCTAGTTACCTTCACAAGTATCATGTAGAAGCTTCCTTTCCTTCTCGGTCCTTCCCTTAGTCTAAATCAACATCATCTGATAACAAAGGTACTTCTCATTCTCTATCTCATATACTTACTTATGATCGATTATCACCTACACATCGTGCCTTTGCTACTTCTATTTCCATTCTCAAGGAACCAACCACATTTTCTAAAGCTTTCAATGATCCAAAATGACGGCTTTCCATGAAATAAGAACTGGATGCTCTCGAAACTAATGGCACTTGGAGGCTTCAACAGCTTCCTCCAAACAAGAAACCAATTGGTTGTAAATGGGTCTACAAAATCAAATATAATCCTGATGGCTCTGTGGAACGATACAATGTTCGTTTAGTAGCCAAAGGATATAATTAGATTAAAGGTTTTGACTACCAAGAAACTTTCGCACCAGTAGCCAAACTTGTCACCATTCGTCTCCTTCTTGTCATTACTACTATTCAAAATTGGAATATTTTCCAACTCGATGTCAACAATGCCTTTCTCTATGGTGATCTTCATGAATATGTCTACATGTCTCTTCCATCCAGATTTGGACGAAAAAGGGAAACACGAGTATGTAAACTACACAAATCTTTGTATGGACTCAAACAAGCCTTATGATAATGGTTCATCAAGCTATCAACAACACTTAAGCTAGCCGGTTTTAACCAATCTAAGTATAATCACTCATTATTCGTCTGAAGTTATGGTAATTCCTTCTCTGCTCTTCTTATCTATGTAGACGATATAATCATAACATGAAACAATCTACAAGACATCAAAGAAACTAAAAAGCATCTCATACGACAATTCAAGCTAAAGAATCTCGATGAATTAAAGTATTTTTTGGGCATAGAAGTTTCACGATCCAAGAAGGGAATTGTTTTGTCACAATGCAAGTACACACTTGAAATATTGGAGGACATGAGTTATCTTGGTGCCAAATCTGCCAATTCACCTATGGAACATAATTTTTCCCTCCGCAAGGTTGAAGGGGAATTCATTACTGACCCCATATCCTATCGAAGACTTGTTGGGAGATTAATATACTTAACCATCACACGACCAGACTTAGTGTATGTTGTGCATATTCTCGGTCAATATATGGACAAACCACGACAACCACATTTGGAAGTAGCTCATTAAGTGCTACGATATGTCAAGAACACACTAGGACAATGTCTCCTTTTCTTAGCAACTAGTTTACTAAAAATAAATGCTTTCTGTGACGCAGATTGGGCTAGATGTATAGACACACGACGATCAACCATGAGATATTGTATGTTTCTTGGAAACTCACTAATTTCTTGGAAGACTAAGAAGAAAAACATAATCTCACGATAGAGTGAAGAAGTAGAATACCATTCTATGGCAGTAGCCTATTACGAAGTAACCTAGTTACGATACATTTTGGATGATTTAGGTATCAAACACTCCCAACCGACCAAGTTATATTGGGACAATCAAGCAGCCATTCACATTGCATAAAATTCAGCATTTCATGAACGAACTAAACACATAGAGATCGATTTCCATCTGATAAGAGAAAAGATTCAAGCTGGAATGATCAAGACTTATCATATCTATACATCGAAACAACCAACAAATATTTTTACCAAATCCCTAAGTTTCCACAATTCTCAAGCTTACTTAACAAGTTAGGACTAATTAACATATATTCCAACTGGAGGGGAATTGTTAAAGAACTCGAGATCCAACTGATGACAACCAATACACCTGTTGAAAACAACCAACAACAGAATAGTGGAGAGCAACAGGTTGTCCAAGAACATGGTTTCTCATAATTATGTCTATTTTAATTAATATACTATTTTTTTTCTTATATAAATTAGATCATAAACATTCATTTATATACACAATAAAATCATTTCTTACACCTTGGATTAGTCCTCAGTTCATCACATTTACGCATGTGACAATGACATATGATAAGTATTTATGTGTTAGGAAAACAACACTACAAAATAGTATTGTTATTTTTGATATGAGTATGCCAAATCAGCCTTTAAGGAGGCCTATTACTACAGACTTAGCGCTTAGGAATTCAAATTCTAAAATCCTTGGTTTAAAAGGTATGTTATGAACTACGATTATGTAGCTATAATGCAAAATAATTAGGGGTGTGTATCGGATCAAAACCGTTGATTTTATATTCATCTGATTCAATCTGACCATCCGATCGGATTAAAACATCCTAATCCGCAACCAATCCGATCAACTTTCAAATCTGATGCAATCCGATCCGTAATCTATTCGGATTAGATTGGTTGAATCCGATCAATCCGACTAATAAACTTAATTAACTATATTTTTGAATAAAAAATTTAAATTTTCACGTAACATAAACTTATTTGAGTTAAAAAAAACTTTAAAATATGACTAATATATGAATGAACAATGAGAATATGACTAATATATAAAATATAAATATATATTTAAGTATTTTTGGTCGGATCGAAATAGTCAAAAAATTAATGGATTGGATTAGTTGTATGATCGAATTTTTTGCACACCCTTAAAAATAATGATTAAATTTATGTATTACTAAGTTTAAAAACATGTGCTATACGTTTTGGTTTCTATGTATGTGCTGCTGTCAACCACATTTTTCATGCTACAACATTACTACGCTCAATTCTTGTATATATGTTTTTACGGGCATAAACATATTTTATATGTTGTGTTGTTAAAAAAACATGGATCTACTCTCTCTGGATCTGGAAAGAGAACGGCACCTAAATAACGGTTATTGCAAATTGAGAGTTTCTTTTACTTCAGCTTTATTACCGTGTTTTTTAAGATTCTCTATTACTTAGCTTGATTAACTCTGTTTCATGGAGACTCTCATTCTCTACACGTTCATGCTATAATTTTTTGTATTTGTCCTGCATTCATGCTAATGTTCTATTATTTTCTTGCCAAGCCCAAGTCCAGGGGACTAATCAGGATCATCTGCAAATATTTAACATTGAGATGAAAGCAAAACTGAAATGACATTTAATGCCCGAACAAGTGGGGCATTCCTTATTTTCAATTTTACATTTTCATGCGGTTCAGTCATGCTTTTGGTAGCATGGTTTGTTTCACAAGAATCAAACTAATTAGTATAACCTAGCCTGCATGTCATGTATGCAGGTTGTATTTGGGAAGTGGATTACCCCAATGACATTTGGAATAGTCACACAAACTACAGTATATCATTGGTCAATTGAAGGTTTGCTTATTTATAGTTCGTGCTATAATGGAAATTATAAGGTTCTTTATTTTCTCTTTTTGGTCATATTGTTGATTCCTGTTTTAACCATACGAACATACTACGTCTCTCTTCTTGTAGGAGAATCTGACTGTTGAGAAAATCGAGTATATTTTCCCTATTCTAAGTAGTAACTATTCACTTATGATTTAAATGAATAGAACTCAAACTAACTCGACAAAATAATACTATTTGAAATATAATGCTCAAATAAACTAAAATAGATATTGAAACAGAAATATTAAAGCAGAAAAATAATAACACCAGAAATTTAACGAGGTTCGGTATAAATGTTACCTAGGTCCTCGGGCGTCGTTGACCATGATAACTGTATTTTATATAGTTATTTTCACCTATTTTATTGATTATAATTGCTATGTTCCTAATGATTTTAGTTAATTTTGGTTTAATAAATTAGTATTTACTGTTTTTTAAATATTTTATTAAAATTAAATAATTTGTATCGAAAACGTACTTAATTGCAAATTTGTGTCCAAAAATATAATTTCAAATAAAAGAGTATTTAATTGCAATTTATAAAAGTCAAAAATATAATTTAAATTAAAATCGGGCTTAATTTTAATTATTAAAAGTTTAAAAATTTAATTTAAATTAGGAAAGGGCTAAACTGTAATTAAAGAAAGTTGAAATTGTAATTTGAATTAAATTTTGGGCCAAAATGCAATTAATTAAATTTTATTTTTCTGCGCATGTGAGAAGAATCCACGCGCCATACACCACGCGCGACACGTGGACCGTTCGATCAAAGAAGAAACGGCTACGATCCGCGCGTCCAGATCACGCCCGATCAACTCGCGTGGGTGCAGATTCTCTCTTTCACGCGACTCGGTGCCCGAGTGGGGCCCACCTGCCGCGTAGGTCGGCGTGTAGGTGGGACCCACATGTCTGACGCGTCCAGCCGCTGTCCCCCACGTACGCGCACCTCTGATCCCATGCGCCGATCTCTACGTGCAACCGGATTTTTAGCGAATCAAATAAAGCCACGTGTCTGCACGAATCCTTGCCGCTAATCAAAAGATGCCACGTGTCACACTATATTTTTAAGCCAATCCTGTTATGACACGTGTCAGGTTACGATGAGCGCGAAAGCGCCGAATCTCGCACGCGTTCTAGCCGTTGCCCCCACGCTTCGCGCGCCCTAATTCCGTGCGAAAATTTCTACGTGCGCCTATTTCCTTCAACAAATGAGGTGCTGCCACATGTCTCACTATTTGTTTCAACGAATCAGATCAAGATACGTGGCAGCGTGGAATGAAAATAAAAACAGAAACGCACAGCTCTCTCCACTCACATTAGCCGCGTTTTCGATTCCATTTTCGATACATTTTTGTCCCCCACTCGTAAGATGATAGAGTTAAAAAAAATTTAGTTTTAGTTTTAGAGAGTTTTAAAAGTTTTGGAGTTTTGGGTAGAGTTTAGTTTTCTTGTGTTACTCGGTTTTGGACGGCAGAACACGCATAAGCCATTTTTTGGCTTTTGTTGTGTTCTGCGTGTGCCAAATATTTGTTTTAAGTGTTGTTTTAATTTTCCTTCTTCTTTATCTTATTTTTCTGTATCTATTGTAATTTTTATTTTAATTTTATGAAATAATTTAATTTTTCTAGGGTTGCATTTGATCTTAATTTATGAAGCTTTTATTTTAATTATTTTTTATAGATTTATAAGAAGTTCGATTTGTTCGTTCTATTTTGTGCTTAATGCTTTTTGATTATTTACGAATCTTATCAAAATGATCTGTGGCACATGAATAAACTTGGAAGAGGCATTTGTGTGTATATTGCTCATAAATATGATGACATGTATGATGAAGGATAGGAATATACCCTAATTGTATGTGTGGCCATTTGAAAACTTAAAACGTAATGAATCTCGGTGAATTTAATTCTCATAGAGATATAGTGAATTAATTTAACGAGGTGTGTTTGTACGGAGCTCGGAAGAGATGTATGAATAAAATTAGAAGTATTCGGTTGACAAATTAAATGTACTAAAAAATATAAATCAAAAGAAAATAAAATGATTTGAGTTGATTTATTTGGTGAAAAATTGCAATCCTAGATTTCTTTTATTTTGTTTTTAAAACCTTTTCTTAAATTTGTGACAATGAACGAGCGTTTTGAATAAAATCAGAGAGAGATAATTTTAGTACTCAACAAACTATAGTAACAAATCTCCGTGGGAACGATAACTTACTTATCAAATATTATTACTTGTGACCGTGTATACTTGCACGTTTTTGTGTGTTGTAAAACACACAACAGACCACTTTCACTATCTCCAATTGGATGAACTCCAAAATTACAACTAATTGGGCAAAATTGAGCTAATCAATTACCCTTACAAAAGAGAGAAAGATTTACAAATTTTGGGATGTTTACAAATGGTGAAGGAGGGCTTCATTTATAGCCCCAAATCCAACACCCATCTTCATTCCTAACGAATGTGAGACTTTTCTAATTTGCTCAGTAAGGAGAAATATATAACAAATCTCCACCTTAGCGACTTAATGGTTTAAAATGATTTCTTCAATTACTAGATCAACGACGCCAATGCCAATTCAGATTTGTAGGATGTTAATCAAGTCTAGACAATGTTTGAACTTGATTGTTGTTACCACCTTGGTCATCATATCTGCGGGATTCTCTGTCGTACTAATCTTCTAAACTAGTACTCCACCTTCTTCAATAATCTCTCGCACGAAATGATAACGAACGTCAATGTGCTTTGTACGTGCATGATAGACTTGGTTCTTTGCTAAATGAATAGCACTCTGACTATCACAAAACACCTTAATATATTTTTGACCAACTCCCAAGTCTTCAAGCAAACCTCGTAACCAAATAGCTTCCTTCACAGCCTCTGTAACTGCCATATACTCTGCCTCTGTAGTAGACAAAGCAACTGTGGACTACAAGGTAGACTTCCAACTGACTGGTGCTCTAGCAAGAGTAAACACATAATCATTAGTTGACCGACGCTTATCTAAATCTCCTGCATAGTCAGAATCACAATATCCGACTGCACATTGACCAATGGTATTATCCTACTGAAATACTAAACCAACATCTACAGTATTTATAATATACCGTAGAATCCATTTCACAGCCAACCAATGTCCTTTACCAGGATCATGCATATACCTGCTTACAGCACCAACCACATGTGAAATGTCAGGTCTTGTACACACCATTGCATACATCAAGCTACCAACTGCATTTGCATATGGTACCTTTGCCATATATTCTCGTTCTGCATCATTCTTAGGAGATAATTTAGCACTAAGCTTGAATTGAGGAACTAGCGGAGTACTTACAGGTTTTTTCTGTTCATTCATACCAAAACGTTGTAGTATCCACTTCAAATATTGACTCTGGGTCAAACTAAGCTTCCCCTTCTTCCTGTCTCTACTTATCTCCATACCGAGAATCTTCTTGGCTTCTCCCAAATCTTTCATCTTGAACTCCTGACTTAGTTGAGCCTTCAACTTTTCAATTTCTGCTTGGCTCTTTGATGCAATCAACATATCATCGACGTACAATAGGAGATAGACGAAAGACTCATTTTGCAGCTTGCGAAAATACACACAATGATCATGTGTGCTTCTGTTGCAACATAAACTGATCAAATCGTTTGTACCACTGCCTTGGAGATTGCTTCAATCCATACAATGATTTGTTCAGCTTACAAACCCAATTCTCTTTACCAGCAACAATAAACCCTTATAGCTGAGACATATAGATTTCCTCTTCTAAGTCACCATGTAGAAACGCGGTTTTCACATCAAGTTGAACTAGTTCCAAATCGAACTATGCTACCAAGGCCAACAAAATTCTAATGGAAGAATGTTTTACAACTGGAGAAAATACCTCATTATAATCGATTCCCTCCTTCTGAGCGTAGCCCTTAGCCACCAACATTGCCTTGTAGCGAATACCATCTTTGTTAGGAAATCCATCTTTCTTTGCATACACCCATTTGCATCCAATTGCCTTCTTGCCCTTAGGTAGTTGTGTCAACTTCCATGTTTTATTCTTCTGAAGGGATATAAGTTCTTCATCCATGGCTTCCTTCCATCTTTCAACTTCAGGGCTTCTGATTGCTTCTTTATATATGGAAGGAACATCATCATGCACAACTGAAAGTGCACAGGCCACCGTATTCTTAAACTGAGCAGGTAGGTCTTCAAAATCCTTGTATCGAGTAAGTACCTTAACATTTTGTCATCGTGGCCTATCAACTGTAGTTTCTTCTTGTTGTTGTGGAGGTTTTTGGGTTAAAACCTCTTCATCTGATTCATCTTCTATCAATGGAGGATCAACTTCTGTCTTATCTTCACTATCTGGATTAACAATTTTGCTTTCAAACTCCACTTGTTTCGAAGTTTGCTCCACCTTCTCTAAAGTGCCATCAATCTTCTTAGTTACCTTTCTCAATAATACAGATTCATCAAAGGTAACATCTCTGCTAAAGATTATCTTTTTCGTTTCAAGGCACCATAGTCGATATCCCTTAGAACCAGAAGGGATCCCCAAAAAATGGCTTTCTTGGCTCTTGGGTCCAACTTTGATTCTATTACATGGTAGTATGCAATTGAACCAAACACATGTAAGAAATCGTAATCTCTAGCAGGTTTTCCAGACTATACCTCCATAGGCGTTTTTCCTTCAAGAGCAGACGATGGTAGACGGTTGACGAGATGACATGCATATGTCACAGCCTCAGCCCAATACTGCTTGCCTAAACCAACATTTGACAACATACACCGAACCTTCTCCAGCAAAGTCCGGTTCATACATTCTGCAACTCCGTTTTATTGTGGTGTTTTTCGAATAGTGAAGTGTCGCAATATCCCTTCTTCTTCACAAACTTTCATAAATGGATCGTTTGTGAACTCAGTGCCATTATCAGACCTCAGACGCTTGATCTTTTTACCAGTCTGAGTCTCGATCATCTTCTTCCACTTGAGAAAAATCCCCAACACTTCATCCTTTTATTTTCATGAGATACACCCAAACTCTTTTGGAAAAGTCATCAACGAAAGTGACATAATAATGTTTGCCACTCATGGATGGAGTTCTTGTTGGCCCCCATACATCAGTATGGATGTAATCCAAAATGCCCTTTGTATTATGAAGAGCAGTGACAAAGCTTACTCTTTTTTGCTTCCCCAATACACAATGCTCACAGAATTCCAACTTGCCGGTTCTCGCACCTTTTAACAGGCCTTGCTTTACCAGAATCTGTAAAGCTTTTTCACCAGCATGTCCCAAACGCATATGCCAAAACTTGGTAGTTTCTAAATCTCTTTCTTCATTAGAAACTGCTGCTGATGTTGTCCCAATAACCGTACTACCAAGGTAGTAGTACAAGTTATTCTTCCGAACACCTTTCATCGCCACAAGTGCTCCAGAAGTAACCTTCAATGCCCCATTTTTTATGGTCACAGTGAAGCCTTTTGATTCTAAGACTCCCACAGCAATGAGATTCTTCTTCATATCTGGAACATAATGAACATCTATCAAGACCCTGGTTGAACCATCTTGATTCTTCAAACGAATTGTACCGATTCCCAAAACTTTGCATGGATAATCATTACCCATGAAAACAACTCCACCATTTAGTTCTTCAAAGTTAAAGAACCACTCATTGTTAGGAGACATATGGAAAGTACATGCTGAATCAAAAATCCAATCACCAGGATGAGATGCTGTTGACGAACCAACCAATGAAAAATCTGAATTTGAATTGCTTTCAGCTACACATGCATTAGATTGCACAGCTTTTCCTTTCTTTTGCAGCTTCGGACAATTTTTCTTCCAATGGTCTTTCTCATGACAAAAGGCACATTCATCTTTACCAAGTCTTCCTTTTGATAGAGATCTACCTCTCCTTCCTTTATGTTGTGTTTGCGGACGTCCTCTTACAGACAAAGCCTCTGCTGCTTCATTCTTGCTTTCTCTTTTATCTTTCTTTCTAATTTCATAACTATACAAAGTAGTACAAACTTCCTCAAAAGACACTTTATCCTTCCCAATGAGTAAGCTCGTAATAAGATGATCAAACTCATCAGGAAGGGAAGCTAACAACATCAAGGCTAAATCTTCATCTTTAAAAGTTTCATCCATATATTAACAAATCTGCTACTAATTGATTAAAAGCAGTAATGTGGTCGTTTATTGTAGTACCTGGAAGGTATTCAAACCGAAACAAATTCTTCTTCAAATAGAGCCGATTTTGTCCACTCTTCTTCATGAACTTGTTCTCCAACGTCTTCCATAACTTACTTGCAGATGTCTCCTTCATGAACGTGTACTTTTGTTCTCTTGAGAGACACGAACAGATTGTACCACATGCCAATCAGTTGATATTTTTCCACTCTACTTCATTTGCTCCATCTGGTTTCTCTTCTTCAATGACGATGTCTAGACCTTGTTGAAACAGATCATCTAGAACTTCACCTTGCCACATGTCGAAATGACCGGTTCCATCAAACTTCTCTACCTCGAACCTTGTATTCATCACCATAGTTCTAATTAACGTGGATGACTGACCTTTGTTTGAAAGAGATTTTTCTTCCGCCATTTCTTCAAATTACAACAACTAGCAACTATATTCCAATAGCAAACAAACGGAATACAAACAAATGCCTAGGTAGAAAACCTTCGGCTCTGATACCAATTGTTGGGAAAATCGGGTATATTTTCCCTATTCTAAGTAGTAACTATTCACTTATGATTTAAATAAATAGAACTCAAACTAACCCGACAAAATAATGCTATTGGAAATATAATGCTAAAATAAACTAAAATAGATATTGAAACAAAAATATTAAAGCAGAAAAATAATAACACCAGAAATTTAACGAGGTTCGTTATAAATGTTACCTAGATCCTCGGGCGTCGTTGACCACTTCCACTATCTCCAATTGGATGAACTCCAAAATTACAACTAATTGGGCAAAATTGAGCTAATCAATTACCTTTACAAAAGAGAGGAAGATTTACAAATTTTGGGATGTTTACAAATGGTGAAGGAGAGCTCTATTTATAGCCCCAAATCCAACACCCATCTTCATTCCTAACCAATGTGAGACTTTTCTAATTTAATTACTAAGGAGCAATATATAACACTGACCCTGTTAAGATGTTTGACAGAACTGCTAATCTGGCAAACAATCAAATAATAAACTATCGGTGTGACCCTAGAAGTGGTTGGTCCTGATTGGAATTACCCCCGGTGCACCATAGGTAATATTTACCATCTGTAATGCATGTAATATTCGACTGTTTAGTGTATAAAAAAAGTGTTTTAATTAAAAAAAATATATTGTAATATTTATGATTAGTATTAGATTTACATTTTTTTGAGTTTCAATAGGATTTTTACAAAAAAAATCATAGTTTTTTTTTAAAAAAAGACAAGTGATCAAAATAAAAATTAAAATACAAAATATTATTTTAAATGACTCACAAGTGAGATGTTAGTTAATAAAAAAGAATGTAACAAATTAATTAAAAAAGTTAATAATATAATATTTATAAGTAATATGAAATTTAATTTCATAATCAATCAAAGTATTATCCCAAAATGAAAAAGTTGGAAAATGACAGACATTCCATTTTATTTCTGTAGATCTGTATATGGTGTTCTCCTCCCGCTCACTCTGTTTCCTACTTTCTTTGCAGAGGCCTCAATTAGTAAAAGGGAACACGCAACTCTTCTTAATGGATCAGCAGCGTAGTCAAGCATTGGAATCACATGCTGCTGCATTTGCTCAGTTTAAAGTGCGCTAAATTGCTTGCCACTCTTCCTCCCTATAGATAAGTTGTAAACACTAGTTTTTTTTCTCAGGTTCCGGGAATGACAACCCTTCTACTCTTATTTCCTTTGCATCAAACACTGTTAATGCAGGGCAGATCACGTCAAAATTACACTTGATCGAGCTTGGTGTCCAGCAAGGTCTATTATTTAATATACCTCCTCCCTCGTTTGAGCAGTTAAAGTCTTTTAACTTAGTCTCATTTATATAAATCTGCGTTTTTAGCCTTATTAGTCTATGAGATAGATAGATAGATAATGAATTATATATTCACGCTAAGTTTTTGATTTTCAGTAAAGCAATAACCATTCACGTTTTAATTTATCTTTATAAACCTTTTCTGCTGCTTAGGAACAGGTTTGAAATATTTTGACTACACTCAACAGAATTTTATATGGACTTTTTCATACATATTAACTTCACTGTTTTAGTTGAGAGAGCCTCTCAAGTAAAAGATGAGAGGAAAAATTAAGAATATGAAAGATAACTATTTAAGAGGGCTGAAATGTCTTTTTATTTGCAAGATAGGCTTGGTTTCTCAATCTTTCTCCCTTTTACTCTTCCGTTATTAGTTTGAGAGTCAAAAGTTCATAAGTGGTATGCAATGTGGATGCGTGGTTAAGGCAGATAGTAATTAATTATTTTGCAATCAAATTTAAAAAATTTCTCCTCATCAACGAATTTTTTACTTATGATCATTCTTTTAGTAGTTATCAACTTATCATGTGCTTTAACTTTGCAAATTTATTGGCAGGAAAGCCTTCTTTCACCAAGAAACAATCAGATTTGCAACTTTGAAAACGGTATATATACTTCTTAAACTTAATAAATAATGGCTAACTTTGAAGTTATCTTAATGACCTAGTTTGGCAAGTGCAACTTTTTGTATGATTGATAAATAAATTTAGAGAAACTGACATTCTTTTATAGAACAAAAAACGGTATTCTTAACTTGTTTCCAAGCTTCAATTATATTCCATCTGTTTTCTTTAAATACTTGATATATATATATATAGCTTTATTTTTTCTGTTCCTTCTGGGAAAATATATTCATAGATAACACGTCTAGGAAACAAATACAGCAGTTAAAACCACAGTGGATTCCAAGAGCTCCATAATCTGGCCTGAAATAGTTATTTACTGTGGGAAAAAACACAGAAAACTGAAGCAGTGGCCGAAGTTGATTACTTCAAAGATCTTCTGAGAAGCATCAAAAAAGAGAAAATTTGAGGGTACAATGAGAATTATCTTTATTTAAATAGTTTAAAATATGATTTTTAGTTTTTTAACGTTCAAAAATGATTAAATTAGAAATTCTTTTATAAAAAAAAATATCATAGTGATTATTTTCTTTTTCTTTAAATAAATGGTATATTTAATTATTTAATTTTAAAAAGTTATTCATCAATCATTTTAATTATAAACATATATAACTTATAAAAAATATCACATAAATACTTTTAATAGATTTAATTAATTTTTTTAAAATGTAAATAATGAAAAATGACAAGGGTATTATAGTTATTTTACTCGTATAATATGGAAAAAAAGAAGAAGTTAAAAATCGAAGAGCATCGAAAAATGGAACATTTAAATGAAAACAATAACCCTTGGTTTTTTATAATAATTAAATGATGTATTTTTTAACTTAAGAAAGTAAATAATAGCTGTGTTAGAGGATCAAAATAACCTTTTACCCTTTTTTTTATATTATGGTATTAAACGAAAGCCTGATGGTGTTTAATTCCCACTAATTGCAATCCAGACCCTGAGACGCGAACAAAGAAGAAATCTATACTAGTCGTCTCTCGTAAGTTCTTGGTCCTCACAAACAAAAAAATTATTGGTTGCTACTTCAATTCATGACGCAGTGACCATTCAAACACAGTCAGATTAAATAATTCTAGATTCAGGCTATGGAAAGTTGGTATTTCATCTGTGTTCTGATAACTACTCTGTTGGCCTTAACACTCGGATTTGCTTTGTTCGTAATCAATGTTCGGAAGAGCAATAAAAGAGCTGTGGGTTTCTTCCATCCTTTTACCAATGACGGTGGCGGCGGAGAGAGGGTGTTATGGTGCGCTGTCAAAGCTATACAGGAAGAATGTCCCGACCTTGACAGCGTGATCTACACCGGCGATCACGACGCTTCCTCTCAGAGCTTGAAGGCTCGAGCGATCGAACGGTTTGGGGTTCAGCTGCTTCGCTCGCCTCAGGTTTGAATAATCAAACTACCCTCTAGTAATTCTTTCGTATCTATTACTTACTGCCTAATTGGGTTAGATTTTTTATTTTATTTTATTTTAAGGAATCTTTTTTGTGTGGATTTTTAATTTTTTTGACCACCCATTTACTGGTGTTGAGCTAAGTTTCAGATTTTGAACCGATTTATATTTGAATAATGACCCAGCTCTGAAGTTGAATATAATTATAAAAATGAAAGAAAACCCAGAAAGAGCAGAATATTCCAAATGTGGAGTGGATAAATTGGACTTCAACTATTGGGGTGAAACTATGACGATTTAGTAACACTTGAAGTTGGGGCTAGTGATCTGATGTTAGATTTCTCAATTAATTAATATATTTTAGTTATTTTTAATGCTTAGGTTGTGCATTTGTATAAAAGGAAATATGTTGAAGAAACAACATTTTCTCGCTTCACAATGATTGGGCAAAGTGCTGGTTCTATGTTTCTCTCCTTGGAAGCTTTGTTGAAGTTCACTCCTCTGTATTATTTTGACACTAGTGGATATGCATTCACCTATCCAATTGCCCGGTTATTTGGATGCAAAGTCATCTGCTATACACATTATCCTACCATCAGTACAGATATGCTTTCTCGTGTTCGTGAGCAGAGTTCAATGTATAACAATGATGCAACCATTGCTAAGAGGTATGGCCTTTACATGTCACTTGGACCTGCTTCTTATTTTTTTCTGAAATATTTCTCCAACGATTACAATACGGTAGTTATTTGTAGATATCAAAGTGCATAGGTTGAGAAGTTCACAGAAAAATGAAAATTATATATAGGTCGATTGGATCCTCATGATCATCAATAATTGTGTATGTTATTTTTTTTTGGTACCTCATGATTTGTCTGAGCAATTGTTTTACGCTGATAACTCAAATGTATACAAGAACTATATGGGTTTTCATGTCTTCTGGTATTATTGAGGTCTTTCATTTTAATAGGTAGGAATTTTCTTCTACGACTTTAGTAGTTTTCATTCCTCTTTCTTGATTAATAGTTGCGTCTACCCACCCTCGGACGCAGACTCATCTGGTTTAGTATATTGAATATTTCTAAAATTTTATTTGCCATGTCTGTTCAGGACTTTCCCTGCTTTTTCTAGGACAATTACCTTTTCAGTTTTCTTGAAACATTTTCTCTCTTGTGGCAGCATATGGCTATCACGGTGCAAAATCATCTACTATGCTGTATTTAGTTGGCTGTATGGGATTGTTGGATCTTATGCTCATCTTGTAATGGTAAACTCTTCCTGGACTCATTCTCACATTGACAAGCTCTGGAAGATACCAGACCGTACTAAACTAGTTTACCCTCCTTGTGATACTTCTCGACTTCAGGTTTGTGATCTTTTATTTCTTTTCTTAAAATATTGGTTATATCATATATGTGAAGCTCTATCGCTTTGTCTTTCTCTGCCAACATCTCTGTTGTAATCCTGTTATGTGGTATAAGTAAACTATCATATTCTGTTATTTTTATGGAAAGGATAAAAATATAAGCACTAAGAGGGAGATAACAGATATAGACAAGCATAGGAGCCACACTGAGAGAGGGGGGTAGAGAGATCTGAGTTTGCTCGAGTTCCTTTTTTTTTCCCAGTTTTGTTCTAAGTTTCAACTGTTGCTTTTTGGCAGTTGCTTCCTTTGGAAAGACCAGTTGAACCTCGAAAGATTATCTCTGTTGCTCAATTTCGTCCGGAGAAGGTGGGAAAATAGACCTTTGAACAGAAGGTACTTGAATAGCTGGTGGCTCATTATAGGGCCTCTATTTGTGATAGAAAATCTGTTGTAACTTGGTTTCTTTATCTCAGGCACACACTCTTCAACTCGAGTCCTTTGCAGTTGCTATAAGGAAATTGGATGAAGGTGTTACGAGACCAAAGCTACAATTTGTAGGTAGTTGCCGAAACCAGTCAGATGAGGCAAGATTAGAAAATTTGAAGACTAAAGCTACTGAACTGAGGGTGGATGCAGATGTAGAATTCTACAAGAACGTAACATATAGGTCTGTCAGTAACATTACATTCCAGAACGTAATTTTTACTTGATGGTCTATGTGTTTAACTATCACTTATATGTGGTGAATTTGAACAATTTTAAAGGCCAAGATAAATTATTCTTCCGAGCTTGATGTTTAGGAAGGTGTTAGTAGAAGTACAAGTAGTTGATTTAGTGGGAACTGTGCATATTCCGATCAATTTGAGGTTTATGCATCTTTAGTTCATGTAGCCAACTATTTTGTAGCTTGTATTCCTTTGATAACTACTGTTGGTTTTGTTTCTCTTTCTCAGCCTCTGTTAATTTGATGTGTGCAGCAATTTGATTGGACTTTTGGGAGGTGCAATTGCCGGAATCCATTCTATGACTGATGAACACTTCGGCATTAGTGTTGTAGAGTACATGGCTGCAGGTGCCATCCCAATTGGTGCGCATCCAAAGTGGTTTTTTATTCATAATTAGAAACTTCATATTTTACCCTTTCTTGCAACGGCCTGTGTGCATTGTTAATGCTTCATTTGTATCTTCATGCTACAGCTCATAACTCTGCTGGCCCCAAGATGGACATAGTACGAGAAGAAGATGAACGGCAAACAGGATTTCTTGCCCGCACTATTGACGAATATGCAGATGCCATCCTGAAGGTCGTTACTATGCCCGAAGCCGAGAGGCTTGAAATTGCTGGAGCAGCTAGGAGAAGAGCAGCCAGATTTTCTGAACAAATATTTTATGAAGATATTAAAACAGCTATAAGGCAAATTTTATAACTAATGGTTCCAATGGCAGCAACACAGAACAAAATTTATAAATTATAGGTTTAGAGATTTTCGTTTGTATCTGTCTCTTGACCTGCTGCTTTTCTGTTCTTTTTGTTATGAAATAGGTTATTGGAACTTGGAAGAGATAAATAGAACAGCATTTTCGGAAATTAGTGATTTTTTATTTTCAGTGTGCTAAATTGGCTGAAAATATCTCTAGGTTCAACATTTTTATATTAGGTGTTTTTTTTTGTGTTAAACTCTAAATAAATAAAATAAGCCACAGATTCCATGATAAAGTATATAGTAGTGGAAAAAGGCAACAGTAAGGTATTATGGTAACACTGGTAATTAAATGTCGTGATTTATACAAATATTGAAACTTTAATGTTATTTAATGAAACTTTTGTAACTTAAAAATATCTTTTTTTTAATTATTATTATTATTATCAATTCTCTGATATATATATAAAAAAGTAAAAAAAAATGTCTTTACTTAAATATAATAATCTAAACCAAACTTAAATAATTTTAGATAAAAATGTACTTAAAGTAATAACATATATTGTTTTTATTTTAAATTTTTAAAAAAATTAAATTGCACACTTTTATAATATTATGGAGTTTAATTAAGAATTTAATATAAATAGTCTAACTAAATCAAAAATTTATAGTTAATTATTTTATTATTTATTTATTTATCATCGTATAACATGCATTTTAAATATATTTTAGAATTAAATATAAATAAATAATAAGTGTAATACACGTTTCTTTAACTAATATTTAGGGAATTTATATATGCATTTCAATGTAGAGCAACGCAAATTTTCGCTTTTTCAGGTAGGATCAAATTTTAACCTTGTTCATCAAAAGATTCTATCATTATAAATTTTGAACAATAAATCCAATTAAATTGAAAATTTTAACAGTTATTTTGTACCCGATGTTCAAATAAAGTATATTTTTGTTAAAATAAACTCAAATTATTTGTTTTTACGTAAATGTTATAAAAAAAATTCTTTGTTTTCTCATTCTTCTTCTTCTTTGTGTTCTTCTATTTCTCACAACTATAATTAATAAATGCTAAAAGTGCTACTTTAGCTTGTATTTTTTTAATGATTTAAGAAATATAATGATTTAAGAAATATGAATATCTAGGGATGTTAATAGTGATGTAATATCTCATCTAATATATCATTTGATGTATTTAATGGATTAATGAGATAATATTGTTTTATTGTATTTAAATATCATCTCATATTACTTAAATTACACTTATAATGAGTCTCACTTTTGATGCTCCAATTAATGTTGGCCAACAACAAAAAAAAAAAAAAAAGGAAACATTCAAAGATGGTGACACCGAAAGAAGAAAGAGAAGAAAAAAAAGTCAAAAAAATGTTAGCTGCGTGAAAAATTCATTTCCTTCTATAAAAGGCCTTAGCCTTAATCCCAATTTACAGATCAGAAGTAGAGGAAAAGAAAATAGAGAATTTTCTGAGAGAGTTCTTGAGGGGAAAAATTAAGAGAGTCAATTTGTAAAGTTTTACCCACAAATTGAAGATACATATTTGTTGTATTTTTGTGTGAGATCCACCTAAAGGTGAAGTGTGTAATCTCATCTTATTATAGTGGAAGTTTAAGTGGCCTACGGGTCCCGTGGTTGTTACTTTCATTTTTAAAAGGTTTTTTCACGCAAAATCTTGGTGTCATTTTTGTTCTATTTTGATTTGGGAAATTATCATGGGTGTGTGAAATTTATTTCTTTACAACCATCTATTTTTTCCAACAAGTGTTATCAGAGCCCAGTTATTTTTAGTAAGAGACTGTACACATATACATGACTATTCATATATACTATATTGTACTATTCATAGATACTATTTGGTGGGTACTATTCATCGTCAAAAAAGTACCAAGTTCGGCGAAACCTGTTGACTGACGATTCAAATGGAGGAGAGCACATATAATATGATAAAGTTGACCGCATTTAATTATGCAATTTGGAAGCCGAAGATAGAGGATCTTTTATACATTAAAGATCTATGGAAACCAATTATAATACTGAAGGAGAAATAACCAGTACAGACATTGAATGGGCCGTTCTAAACTGAAAGTGTGCTGCTCAAATCAGACAATGGATCGACAAGAGCATTTTTCAAAATTTTTCTAATGAACACGATGCTTATGTTCTTTGGCAAAAGTTGGAGAAAATGTATATGAGGACAACCACACAAAATAAAGCTAATCTGATGCGACGATTAGTCAATTTGAAGTATAAAGATGGAAGCAGCGTATCAGAACATATGATTGAGTTCCAAGGAATTGTAGATCAACCCAACTCTATGAAGATGACTGTAGATGACAAGCTACAAGCATTGTTGATGCTGAGCTCTCTACCAAAAAGTTGGGATACTCTAGTTGTGTCAATTAGCAACTCAGCTCCTGATGACAAGCTTACCATGGATATGGTAAAAGACAGAATGCTAAATGAAGAGTCTCGACGAAAAGATGAAGGATATACTCTTGACACTGAAGCTCTTGTCATGTAGAAACAAGGCAAGCAAGAATGGCACGAGAGAAGTAAAAGTAGAAATCCCCCTAACCAAAGTCAACAAAAAGGATGGTCGAAGTCTAGATCAAGGTATGACAAGAAGTGTCATCATTGCGGCAAGCCTGTACACTTCATTCGAGAATGTAGAAGATTAAAGGCGGAACAATCCAGAAACCAGGAAGCAAAAACCTGAACAAATGACACCATAACTGTCACTGAAGAAGTTGTCATTGTTCGAGATGCTGATTATGTCAATCTTGCATGCCAAGACACTACTTGGGTAGTTGACTCAGGCGCTTCCTATCATGTCACCTCACGACGGGAATTCTTCTCAACCTACACTCAAGGTGATTTTGGACGTGTAAGGATGGGAAATGATGATGCATCAAAAATTGTCGGCATTGGAAATATTTATCTAGAGACTAATCTTGGATGCAGATTACTTCTGAAAGATGTAAGGCATGTTCATGATATCTGCCTCAATTTGATCTCTACTGGTATGCTTGATGATGATGGATACAATAATTATTTTGGCGAAGGAAAGTGGAAGCTCACCAAAGGCAATCTAGTAATAGCTAAAGGCAAGAAAGATACATCAATCTACATCACAGAAGCCAGACTGTGTAGAGAAGAAGTAAATACCACAAGGAAATAAGTTCCTACCGAGCTATGGCATAAGCGACTGGGCCACATGAGTGAAAAAGGTCTCAGAATTCTTTCCAAAAATGAGCTCTTGCTAGGAATGAAAGGTACACCCTTGCAAACTTGTGTTGACTGTATTATGGGAAAACAATATAGAGTTGCATTTCGTAGTCTCGCACCATCTAGAAAGGAAAATATTATAGATTTAATATACAAAAATGTTTGTACAATGAGTTGTAAGTCATTAGGAGGTGCTCACTATTTTGTGACCTTTATTGATGACCATTCTAGAAAAGTATGGAATTTTGCTTCGAAAACTAAAGATCAAGTGCATGAAGTTTTCAAGCAGTTTCATGTAAAAGTGGAGAGAGAAACTAGTAGACATTTGAAGTGTGTACGTGCAGATAATGGTGGTGAGTATCGTGGACCATTCGAGGAGTACTGCAAAAGTTTTGGCATCAGGATGGAAAAATCAATACCAAAGACACCTCAACATAACGGTGTCGCAGAGAGAATGAACAGAACCATCTGTGAAAGAGTCAGATGTATGCTCTCATATGCAAAACTGCCAAACTTCTTTTGGAGGAAGGCAATGAGGACAACATTCGATTTAATAAACCTTTCTCCATCAGTTCCACTTAATTATGACGTACTAGAAAGAGTTTGGACGGGGAAAGGCGTTTCTTACAAACACTTGAAAGTATTCGATTGTATAGCATTTGCTCACATCCCAAGAAATGAGTGATCCAAGTTGGATGGAAAAGCAAAACAGTGTATCTTTATGAGATATGCCCATGAAGAATTTGGCTACAGACTTTGGGATCCTATTAGCAAAAGGATTGTCAGAAGTAGAGATGTGGTATTTCTTGAAGACCAAACAATCGAGGATTTTGAGAAATCCAAGAAACCACAGTCAGATGAAATTTCAGTTAATCTGGACCCAGTCTCTCTACCAATAAATCCTAATGACAAGGGAGTTACACCAGATACTGATGATGTCAATCCATCAGCTGGCAGTTCAGAACCAGAACAAGTTTCTGAACAAGTCCAACCAGAAATACGAACAAAAAGATCCACCCGAGTACGAAAACCTAGTAGTATATATTCTCCTAACGAGTATGTGATGCTCACTAAAGGGGGAGAACCAGAGAGTTATGACAAAGCTATCACTGATCAGAATAATACTGAGTCGTTAAAAGCCATGCATGAAGAAATGAAATCTCTACATGAGAACCACACATTTGACTTGATGAAACTACCACAGGGAAGAAAAGCTCTCAAGAACAAGTGGGTGTACAAAATCAAAAGTGAAGAAGGCAGTTCGCAACCACGCTACAAAGCAAGATTGGTTGTGAAAGGATTCGAGTAGAAGAAAGGTGTTGACTTCGATGAAATATTCTCACCAGTAGTTAAAATGTCTTCAATTCGAGTTGTTCTTGGTTTGGCAGGTAGTCTTAATCTGGAGGTTGAACAACTTGACGTAAAGACTGCATTCTTACATGGTGATCTTGGTGAGGAAATCTATATGGAACAACCCGAAAGTTTCCAAGTCAAAAGCAAAGAGAAGTTGGTATGCAGGCTAAAGAAGAGCTTGTATGGTCTGAAGCAAGCACCAAGGCAGTGGTACAAAAAGTTTGACTCATTCATGGAGAAAAATGAATACAACAGAACAACGATTGATCACTGCGTCTTCATCAAGAAATTCTTTGATGGTGATTTTATTATTCTTTTGCTTTATGTTGATGATATGTTAATTGTGGGTCAAAATATCGACAAGATTAACAAGTTAAAGAAGGAGTTGAGCAAGTCCTTTGCAATGAAGGACTTAGGACCTGCCAAGTAGATTCTTGGCATGACTATTACCCGTAACAGGCAAAAGAAAAAGATATGGCTTTCCCAAAAATGGTATGTGGAAAAAGTTCTTGAAAGATTCAACATGAGCAAAGCTAAACCTGTTAGTTGTCCACTTGCAAACCAGTTCAAATTTAATGTGAGTCAATTTCCCTTAAGTGAGGAGAAATCAAAAATGAGCAAGGTGCCTTATGCATCGGCAGTTGGTAGTCTAATGTACGTTATGGTATGCACCAGACCAGGCATTGCACATGTTGTTGGCGTTGTGAGCCGATTCCTATCAAATCCTAGAAAGGAACATTGGGCAGTTATCAAATGGATACTCAGGTATCTCAGAGGAACCTCCAGTCATTGTTTATGCTTTGGTAATAATAAACCTTTATTAGAAGGATATACAGATTCAGATATGGCTGGTGACGTAGATACGAGAAACTCTATATCTGGGTACCTAATAACATTTGGAAGGGGAGCTGTTTCATGGCAATCCTGATTACAAAATTGTATTGCCTTAAGTATCACAGAAGTAGAGTACATTGCAATCACTAAAGATTGTAAGGAGATTCTGTGGATGAAATAGTTCCTACAAGAATTGCATCAAAACCAAGAAAACTATGTTCTTTATTGCGATACTCAGAGTGCAATTCATCTTAGCAAGAACCCTAAATTCCACTCAAGGTATCATTGTATTCGTGATGTGTTGGAACATAAACTACTGCAAGTTGAGAAGGTTTACACCAATGGTAACGAGATAGATATGATGACAAATACCGTGACTAGAGAAAAACTTGTTATCTGTAGAAAGATTGCAGGTGTGGAAGAGCCCCGTCCCACATAAAGTGGATGGGGAGATTTGATGGTCCAACTAATGTGGGCCAGTAGCAAAGAAAAAAAAGAAAAAGGAAACATTCAAAGATGGTGACACCGAAAGAAGAAAGAGAAGAAGAAAAAAGTCAAAAAAATGTTAGCTGCGTGAAGGATTTATTTCCTTCTATAAAAGGCCTTAGCCTTAATCCCAATTTACAGATCAGAAGCAGAGGAAAAGAAAACAGAGAGTTTTCTCATAGAGTTCTTGAGAGGAAAAATTAAGAGAGCTAATTTGTAAAGTTTTACACACAAATTGAAGATACATATTTGTTGTATTTTTGTGAGAGATATACCTAAAGGTGAAGTGTGTAATCCCATCTTATTATAGTGGAAGTTTAAGTGGTCTACAGGTCCCATGGTTGTTACTTTCATTTTTGAAAAGTTTTTACACGCAAAATCTTGGTGTCATTTTTGTTTTATTTTGATTTGGAAAATTATACTGGGTGTGCGAAATTTATTTCTTTACAACTATCTATTTTTCTCAACAACTTTACACATATATTGTATCATTTTCTTATTAAACTTATATAATAAAGTATTATTTATCAATTTTTTGTTATTTTTGTATTTTTATTTATCTCATTTAATTACTTTAAGAAAAAATAAGATATCTTAATTATTAATATTTTATTACAATTTTATCTCATTAAAATTTAAACGAATCAAGATAATATAAATTTTAAAAATTAATAAATTATCTTATAAATTTTATTAAGATATTATCTCAATTTATAACTATGTTAAATGGGTTACTAGCCTTAACAATATAGTTACATCTTCTTTAGTGTTTGGCACTATAATCTATAACAACCAATTAAGTTCTTCGACCTTGAAACCAATATCAATGCTTCTTTCTCCATAAGCTTCTCCTTTTCCATTAACAATCTCAATTTGGGCCCTTATGGTGATGGGTTAGCTTTCTTTCTTCTCCCGATAACCAAACTCTTGGCAACCTAGGAGGCTATTTAGATCTTGTTAATTCGTCCCAATTGACCAAGAACAAGCTTATAGCCATTGAACTTGACATTCGATTAGATTTTCATTTCAATGACCCAAGTGAAAACCATGGTTGTTTGGACATTAATAGTCAAAATTCCATCAAGACGACTGATCCAATAGAGCAAGAGATTGATCTCAAGAGTGGAATATCTATCACAACTTGAATTAGTTACAAGAATGACCAACAAAGCTTGAAACTTGAGCTACTCAAATATAAAACCTGAGGAGCCACTTCTGAATGTGGTTATTAAACTTTTTGATTATTTAAAGAAGATGATGTATGTGGGTTTTTATGTATCAAAAGAGGGAAGTGCTGATATTCATCTGATTGAGAATTGGGATTCCCAAACTTTTGGGTTTACACCTATTAGACCAAAATCACACATGCATAATGTGTCAAATAATTCAATGATTATAACACCAAGAACTCCGGTATCAAATTCTATCAATACGCTGCATAAGAATCTTGGTTTGACAAAAATGCAATTTATTTGGGCATTATTTGCAAAGTATGTATTAAAATTCTCGATTTAATTGAATTTATTATTCAAAATTTACATAATTAGAACTTTTTTGAACAATGTTATCAAATTGAAATCATTTAAAAATAAGGATGATATTGAGTACCAATTTCTTAACTCAATATTACCATTATATCGAGTTCTTTTTTGTCAATCTCAATTCTCACACATTCAATAACGAGTAACGAATGAATTTATTTTAATAATCAATAAAAATATGATTTTTTAAACGGTGAAAAAAATTAGAATACAAATAATAACATAACATGGATTGATAATACATTAATTTATATTAAGTTATAAGTTTATCTCACCCATTTATCCGTACTTTTGGAATATTTAAAAAAAATCATCAATAACTCGCAATTTGTGAATTAATCTACAGTTTAGTTGTAATATTATTATGTTCCGTTAATTCTACCTTTTTAACGGAAACCGTTGCATAACTTACACCCTCTTTTGTGTCACCACGCTAGCCTGCCTGCCTCTCCATTTGTTTAATTTTTCCTTTGAACACTATTCATGCTGCCCCAATGATATGGTAGTTACTTCATCCACTCTTCCTCCCTACGCAAATTCTCATTCAAAATATTATTTTCTCCACTCCTCGAAATAATATAATCTCTATTTTTTCTTGATTATGTTATCAATTGTCCAACTAAGATATAAATTACACCTTATTATGTATTTTTAAGTCAAATAATACTTCCATCTTAATATATACTTTTATGGGTAGTTATATTTATAAATTAATATTTTTATTTAAATAAAATTTTGAAAAATTACCTTAAAAACATTCCTAAAATTTATAATAACAAAAATAACACTCTCTCTTTGAATTGAGAATAATAATGTTAATGTAAGGGATGGTGTTTTATTTTATTGTTATCAATTTTAAGAGTATTTAATTAATTATTTTCCAACAATTTTTTAGATGGTGTAAAAATAATTTTGATTTATAGAAAATTCAAAAAATAATAAACAAATTTGATAGAAATTAAGAAACGGCTCTCTGAGAATAGCTAGTAAATGGCCGTTATTACGAAATCAGTTGGAAAAAGAAGTTATAACCTTCCCACAACTCATAAAATTAGTACAGAGAAAGTGAGAATACTCTCCTATGCAATTTTCAACTTCTTAATATAAGATGTACTTTTCTCTATAATAAATTTTGGTCAGTGATATTACAAGTAATTTTATTATTATCCTAACAAAAATACATAAAATATTTATTTTATCATTACTATTAATTATACATTATTGTTATTAAAATTATATAAAATGATCATAAATGAATTCTTAATATTACAATAATATTTTAAATTTTGAAAATATTAACAATACATTTATCTTAAAATGATTCTTATTCAAAAGTAAAATCGCACGTGTTATTCAAAATAATCAAAGAGAGTGAAAATTCTCTCGACTCTATCGCTTCTATTTCTAAACCACCGTGAATTCTCTAGTGGGATTGTTATCTATCAATTAAATTACTTTACATCTTAAACTTATATCAGATATTTATTTTAAAAAGTTATATTAATTTTAAAATTTATTATTATATGCTACACTCGTATGCTGTTACACATAATCACTAATCAATTCACAACATAAGTAAAAAAATAATTTAATTTAATTTAAAAGAAAAAGGAAAAAAGAAGACAAACAGACACTCGCTGTTAACCAGCTAAAGTCTAAAAGACGAAGGGGTAGAAATCTCGAAGAAGAGGAAAGATTGAAAGACCTTATTAAAAATAGCGGTTTTTCAGTTCATGCCAAACCATACTCTTCCTCATCAAACGGTTATTCAAAACCTCCCTAGTTCAAAGTTCAAACCTCCCCAACCCATTTAATATAAAAAACAAACATATCAACCTTTCTCACACACATCTCTTCTCTCTTTTCAATCCAATTTTTTGATTTTTTTTTTGGCCAGATGGGTTCAAACAATGGAATTGATGAAGTTGAAAGAGTTAAGGGATCTTGGAGCCCACAAGAGGACGCCACTCTTATCAGTCTTGTGGAACAACATGGTCCCAGAAACTGGTCTTTAATCAGTACTGGAATTCCTGGTCGCTCCGGCAAATCCTGCCGTCTCCGGTGGTGCAACCAACTTAGTCCGACGGTGAAGCACAAACCATTTACTCCATCCGAGGACGCTATTATTATCAAGACCCATGCCATTCACGGCAACAAGTGGGCGATCATTTCCAGACTCTTACCTGGCCGAACAGACAATGCCATCAAGAACCATTGGAATTCTAAGCTCCGTCGTTGCCGAATTAACGACATGTCGTCCATCTCCTCTGAGTCCAACTCAATGTTGATGAAACTTTCTGGAAGAGATGAGGTTTATGCGGTTTCATCTGAGTCGAAATCGAAACGGCAGAGATTGGTGGTGTCGCCGGAACATCAGACTTCTGTTGGGCACGTGGAGGTTAATGAAGGGATTGAAACGTCTCTGACGTTGTCGCCGCCGGGTGATAGTGTGTTATCCATGCCTATTGATGAGAAAATTGGAAACAGTGTCGGATTGAAAAGGGAGGTCGAGAGTTGTAAGACGGTAGACGATCAGGCCAAGTGTACATTGGAGATGGAGGAGACGTATTTCCTATCGATCATGCGGCGTATGATCACTGAGGAAGTTAGGAATTACATTGATAACTTACGGGCTCAAAATGAGCTTGGATTTGGGTTTCAGTCTACGGCCCAAAAGGGTTTGAAGAATTAGATTTTTATTCATTTTTAATCCCAGCTTCTTGTCAATTCTAAAAAAGCTCATTTCTAAAACATTTCCAATTTTTTGTGTTCAGTTTTTATTTTTTCGATTGATAAATCGGAAATCTAGTTAAGAATAATGAATTAATCATAATTCTTAAAAAAATTAACAGCATATCAAAACTTTGATCAATTGTACCAAAAACCTTGAGACTACTACTCCACACAAAACAAAATGAATAGATCTTGGAAAAAAAAGACAAGACAAGTGATAAAAATAATATAATAAAAATGTTAAAAATATAAAATGAAGATTTTTACAAGAGAAAAAGACCCAAAAATGTTAAAGATAAATATTACACATTAATTAAAGATTCTATAGTAAAGTTTGAAATTGAAAGACTCATAATTCACCTTTTTACAAATAAAACAAACATAGGCCACAAGATTGAAGCCAAATTCTCATGTGCAAAAGTTGAATAACTGTGTACGCCACTACTAATAAAAAAATTGGCTGAAAAATAAGTCAGTATAGTTTATTTGGAGTCCAGAACGAAAGCCAAAACCAAGGGTCGAGGAATCTTGAAATACCAATATACTAAGAGCAACATCCTTGATCATGTTATGTGAGGTCCAAAAGTACACAAAAATTCCAAATTATTATGTAATGAACAGAACAACTATGTTCTTAATCAGAGAAGTACTATATTACAGTATTTCAGAACAAAGAAAAGAAAATGATCATTAACATGAGACCTAAATAGAAATAAAAAAACATCCCTCAGCATTTTAGCAAAAGAGGTATACACTAAATTTACAAAACTAGTGGTCACAATTTGCAATCCATCCAGCCCATGCAACCAAGCAACCAAATTTACATCGTGTCATTACCATTAGCCGAATGGAAAAATCCATTTATTACAAATTCGCGAATTACTTATTATTAAGTACAATTAAACCCACTTCACTATATTCAATGAAAAACCGTTACATCAATTATAATATATAAAAATGCTCTAGTCGAATACATCTTCATTTTTTAAGTTCCTACATGTAAGATAAACACTTGTAATTCAACAATTGTGATTACTAGAATTTGAACATAACCATGTTTGAAGTTGAAAAACCAACTAGAATTTGAACATAACCATGTTTGAAGTTGAAAAACCAACTAGAATTTGAACATAACCATGTTTGAAGTTGAAAAACCAACTATTCCAAAAAAAAAGCTATGTACTGAATGGCCAACTACACCGTTATACATCTATGAAATTTCATTTTGGAACTAACTTCTCAAAATTCAGCGCAGCATCTAAAGACCCAAGGAGTGTTGAACGACCGACTTACAAGATAATAAGACTCTTCTATCTAACAACAGTCATTACTTAATACTCACTAGTCACTGCCTAATTTTAGGATATTAATCCCCCAATTATGTTATTGTTTTCCTACTTGCTACAGCTGCACCCTACCGACGACGTTGTTTCTTGAAACTTGTAGCCCAAAAATAAGAATATTCAGGCACAATGAAATCTAAAGCATAATGATTATCAAACAATGAAACGCAGTCTCATATTTCACAAAATCAATAATAACAATAAGGAGGAGTGACACATAAAACATAACGATTATCAAAATATTGTATACAGAAATTTATTAGGCCGAGGAAATTACTCAAAATTAATGTTTCAATATCAAAATACTAAGGTTCAGAATTTGACCGGTTAAACAAAACACATCAAGAAAGAAATTGACTGTCTCTCAGATTGATACTAACTACGAAACAATAAAAACATATATTGAGAAAGGGAAGGACGCCGACTTGATATAACTACTTAGATCTCTGTCTCATCTTTCGGCGCTTCCTCTTCAACCTCCTCATGCGCTTCTTCTTCCACTACAAAACAAGAATTCACCATTGATAAATAAAAAAAGAAAAAATATCAGAATGTGCAGATAGTATGCCACAGAAACGTAGGAAGGATTATTAGCTTACCTTAGCTCTCATTGTGCTGCTGTGTCGATGATCCTTATCAAAACCCTAGTCTTCAAGATTAGGCCGAGTAGAGATAACTGCTCTTTGTAAAGGAAAAGCCATCAAGGGGGTGGATGTATTTTTATAAGTAAAATTAAAACCCTAACTCTGATTATGGGCTCGACAACTATTTCGAACTTGGGCCGGAGAAGATGGCCTAATCTAACGCATCTAACATTAAAATCCATTTTTAGTTGTACTAGTCATAAATCTTTGTGATGAAAGTAATTATTAAAATATTAAAAATAATTATTTTTAAATTTTATTTTAATTATAATATTGAGCAAATATCTAACGGTTTATTCGACCGGTTAAATATTAAATAATATTTAAAATTAATAAGTTAATAAAATGGTATAAATTAATATATATATATATTTCTTACAAATTTTGTAGTGTAGTAGTTACTTTGTTTATTTTAAAATTAATATATTTTTATTATATATTTTAGTTTCTCCACTAATTTAAGAATTTTATATATGGGTCTGATGAATTTTTATTTAAAATAGGATCTAGTTGTGTTTCATATTTATAAATGTTGAAAAAGATATTCTTTAAAATCATATATATGATGATAATATTTGGTCAATTTTCTTCCAACTAATTTAAAATCTTAATATTATAATATATTAAAATAATTAATAATGTAATAATTTTTTATACGACTTAATAATACATAAAAAATTTAAGAACTCAAAATGAGTTATACAATATGATTAAATCCATTTATCTGGTTTGTTAAGTGGGTAAAATACATACATCACGATAATTAAAACTATTAAATTAATATTTTAATAAATATGTGTGGGTACAAAAATTATCATTATATATTATATATATAAATATATAATTGTTTAAAAGTTATGTAGAAATGAAAGATTTTTAAAATGAAGTAAAATTAAAATAGATATTAATATTATTAAAATAATTTTTGTTATTATTATAATCAAATTACATGAAAGTTTATCATATTTTAAATATTAATTATATTTTAATGAAATTATAAATAATAAATTATTTTTATAATAATAATAATTTATATTAGGATAACATCAAAATAAAAAATATATAATATCGTGTTACCACGAACAAAAGTTGAAAAGTTACCTAAACATAAGCTGGGATCTACGACTTTTCGGAAGAAGTTGTTTTACGTGTTTTCAAGAAGTATGAAATACATTTACATGCTTTTAAATTTTTGTTTTCAAATTCACATGATTTTAAAAAATTATGGTAAAAATATTAATTATTTTAAAAATTATTTTTATTTTTAAACACATAAAAATAAATTTTAAAATATTTGATCAAATAAACCCTAATAATTTAATAAAAATAACTAATATTAATTTAAATACTAAAAACTTAGAAAAATTATAAAAAATAACAGTTCTAAAATTTATAATAATTAAAATAATATCTTAATAACATTAAATGTGTTTCAATTAAACGGTATACAATATTAAACATAATCTAATTGAACGGTCTAAGCAATTTTATTACCGTATAAGCTCGATTAAGTCTTCCCATATCTTTTCAAAATAATTTTAATACTAGCACAAAGTACGAGTCAAGATACATTTAATATTTAAATATTATATGTTATTATTTAATAACTTATTTTCTTGTATAAAGTAAAGTATTAATTTAAATCATTTTAAAGTTAAAAAAATTCAGGCATGTGAATGTTTTAAGATCAAGGTTTGAGTTTGTATTTAATTTAAATAATTTAATATGGCGTAGACCAAAAATATACATGGTTTACAATATTTAACCTAAGTTCAACTCATATCGAGATTTCAGTTTTGATTAGTCTGTTTTGTATGAATTTACATCCATACTTTCTATTTATTTTTTTAGATTAAACAATGCCTGTGGTCCTCCAGCTTTTATCAATTTACATTATGGTCTTAATTTTTTACAAGGAACTATAAACTTTCAAATTTAACCAATTTTATCTAAAAATAAAAATTATAACAAAATTTAACTATAATATTCAAATTTAACGTTTTAAAATTACTTTTTTAAGGAGAGTCTTAACTTTCAAATTTTACCACATTTAGTTAATTTTGGACTAAATTTATGCAAATAAAAATTATTAATAGATCAAATATTACAAAAAAATAATAATTAAAAAATTAAAATGTATAATTAATAAAAATTAAGGGATAATAAATATTATTTTTACACCTAAACTGTGGATGGTTATGATATTACCGAACTTTTACAAATAAACTTGATAGAATCTTCCCAAACTCTATAAATAGGTTAGTTAGTTACTTATCGAAGCTATAAAAAAATAATAAAAAATACATAAAATTAATACAGTTAAAATTTATAAAAATAAAAATAATATCTCTTAACATTAATTCATATTATAAATAAAAATTGTTGCGGTTCAATTTCCGTTATGAATTTTATAATATTATATAAAAGCTATAAACTAATAATTACTATTTGAACTTTATTAATAATTAGATTATTATTTTTTATTTATTTTAAAAAAAATTATAAGTTATTTAATAAAAATAAATTATCTTTTTATTCATTTCAGGATTTTCAATCTCTTCCAGAATCAAACATAAAATTTTCAATTCATTTAACTCTCCCACTCAATTATTTATAAATTTTTCCCCTATATTTAAATGTAATGAGAGCATCTTTTATTCTCTATTTATATTCAAAAATATAGAAACCAATTATACAAATATAATATTTAGATATTTTTTATAATAATTTTAAATTTTATTGATTTAAAATATTATATTATCATATATTTAAAAACAATAAATAATGAGAAAAAAAAAGCAACGTGGTAAGATTCTCCTCCTAATATTATAGGAGTAAGCATTGTAACACCAAAAATAGAAATAGAAAAAGAAAAAGAAAAAAGAGGAGACTAAAATAACTAATTGAGAAATACTAAAACTTTACAGGACACAAAATGCAATTAATTATCAATAAAGTGAAGACGTAATTAATTACTAAAAAATAAATTGAGCGCTTCGGAATCTGACTCAAATCCAGGGTCAATTGGTCCTATGATCCTACCTCACTGTAAGACAATCTCAATCTCCATCTCAATCTCAGGGAGATCCGAGTCAACTCGGAGGGAAGCTCGACAAAGAGGACAGCTAGAGTGAGCACAAAGCCACTTGTCAACACACTCGGGATGATAACAATGGGAGCACTTAGGCAAAATCTTCACCTTCTCGCCATCTTCAAATAGTCCAAGACATATACAACACTCGGCCTGCTCTGAATTACAGCTATTTGTATCAGACGACGACGTTTGATGCAAAATTATAGGTAGTCCTTTGATGATAACAGGGTCTAGACCTTGAGGTTCCGGTAAAGGAGAAGAACGAGGCGCGTGAGAGGAGGTGGGGAACCTAAGCGAGTGATGACGACATACCCACTTAGTGGATAGGAATACAAGTACGACAACGATGACAATGGAAAAGAGTACAATGATGAAGAAGAGTGTATGTCCATGGATTTGGAAGTTTCGGTCATCGAGTTCGCCGTAGTGCCAGTTAAATGGTTGAGATTCTTTAGTTGCCATTGAAGAATTTGTTTAAGCTTAAAGGAAAGATAAGAAAGATCATTGTGGAAATGAGAGTGACATTTTGAGGATGAACGACATGGAAGTGGGTCTTTTTGATATGATTTTAGGTTTCAGGAGAGAACAGAGGAGTTGAACAGTTATACTATTGCCTATTGGGGTCTGTATTGTGTTGTGCAGAGCTAAGTGTTGGTTAATTTATTAGCTAAGATATTATTTGTGGACACAGTTTACTACACTCGCTGATAGAGCGCGTGTGGAATCTAATGCTACTCAATTGGCATTCGCCGTCTCTTACTGTGATTAATTTTTGCTTCTTATATGTAGGTCCTGGTCGCTTGTTTGGTATGCCAATGTCTCATTGGTCTTAACCATTCATGGACCCCACGTGGTTTGGAATGCTCTGGATAAGTGGATATCTTAAAAGCAAAGTGTTTATTTACAGAAATTATAAAAAATATATAATCTTTAAAATTTATAATAATAAACCAATAAATAACTATGAACTTATGATATTTTAACAGATTTTTGTAAATAGATATTTTGATATCTTAATAATCTCAAACTCAATTATTCTACGCATCACGTTTTATTCATTGATAGGAGATTAATTAAATTAAGATGTGTAATGATATAGAAATTCTGTGATCATTTATTAATATCAATTAATTAAAATATAATATATAAATTATTATATATTTTTTAATAGAAAAAAATATATTTGGTTTTTTTTTTAAAAAAACATCCTAATTATCATTTTATTTAACCTGTTAAGTTGTCATTTGAAGTATAAAACATTATATATCACTCCTTAATTATTTAACCTTTGTTCATTATTCTCTTTTAAAAGAAAGAAGGGGAAGAAACGTTTGATTCTTATAAATAAATGGAAACTATATAAGCCACCAAAGAAAAGTATAAAAGTAGCTTCTATTATTAATTAATTAGTACATTTAAATCATGATGTTCTATGGGAGAAAATCAATCTTTCACGTTCATAGAAATCACAATTATATAAGAATTTATAAGTGGTATAAATATATTTACTTATTGCATTAAATTAAAAGTTAATAATTATTATAAACTCTAACGTGATATTAAAATTTCAATCTATACTAATTATGATTTGAAAAACATGTTACAATCATAATTTCAGTCATTACTAATTATGATTTGAAAAACATGTTACAATCATATCTAACAAGAAATACTATAAAATTTGTTGAATTTTAAACTTGAGATTAAACGGATCGTTATTAGGTTTATCAGATCTAACTTATTTTTTTAATTATCTAAATGATTTAATTTAAAAAATATTAAATTTTTAGATAATAATTATAAATGGAAATTGTTTTTTGGTATTTAAAAAAGCACATGTTACATCAAAAAAGAATAGAAAAGGAGAAAAAAAAAACATAAAAAGAAAAAAGTGTGTATATGATTTTTCTTTTCTCGACCAAAATATAAAAGAGGTTTTTGGATAGTAAATTACAAGTTTTAATCCAATTTCAATATCATAATTTATTTTTTCAGATTGTGTTTGAATATCAAACAAGTAAAATATTCGGTAAATAATCTATCTTTATTTATTGGGAAAATTATTTTGCAAATATCGATATATATATATATTTGAATTGTTATTAATTATTATATATATAAGAAAAACATACATAACCTTTAATTAAATGGGTTGTTCGTATTTTAAATTATTTTTTAAACAAAAATTATACCATTATAATTCTTATTTCATAAGCTTTTTAATAGCATATTAATTGTTTGTAAATTTTGTCGAACCATTTGAAAATTTACACTTCTTTGGAGCCATTAATGCTGGATACTGTTTTGGCAAAGAAGATTAACAGTAAAATGTTCTTTGAGAGAAAATGTTTATAAATAGATAAAGATTAATTTTTTTTTAATGAAAAGTCGATTTCAACCAAATACTCACTTGGGTTCAAAGGAATGAAAAGGTTTCAATCAATTTTGATATTGTTGCAATATTTTTTTGAGAAGATTAGGGACAGATGAGATCAAACCACAAACTCCATTTTTTTTTTACAAACAAAAACACAAAAAACAATTATAAAAATAGGTATAAAATAAGATGCACAATGTACTAAGAAAATTCACAAAATTGGCAACCCATCAAGTTGAATGGCTAATACATAGTACTTTAACAAAAGATCAGTTGATTGGTTCATAAACTAAACAAATCCAATAATTAGTTCCATATCAACTAAACAACTTGTAGGAATCTAGCAAAGGCATCAAAATTTTAAGAAAATATTTGTTTATTATTTAAAAAAATTAAGATTTTAATCATTTTTTAAATATTGATACATACAAAAATCTTAAGATTTTACTTAATATCTAAAAAAATGTTTGGTAAAAAAAAATCCTATTGAAAAATCTTCTTTTAAAAGATTTATAAATCATCTTATATTTTGATACTAATTTCTTAAAATATTAAAATTATTAGTAAACATATCTATCTTATTAACAAATAAAAAAATAAAATCAAATATTAAAAAATTAAAATCGTTATCAAATATATCTTAAATTATTTGAGAAAAAACATTGTTTTACCAAATTTTTTATTCCTCAACCATATAGTAAAAATTACAAGCTTTGTTCTCTACGTTATCATCACTTTATATCATTTTTTTTTAAAAAAGACATTAATTTTATATATTAATATCTAATAAAAATATCATTAAATATAAATATCCAGTGGAAGAATAAACCAATATTAATTTGAATCATGATCATCGTGATACATATTTTATCCTTTCAAACTCCGCTTGAATTTTTCCATATCCCAAATCGCACGCATTTAAATGTATAATACTTGTTTGAACATAAAGTGATATCAACATTTGTAGATGCTTTGCTAGACCTCACTAAGTTTGATGCCCTAAGTGGAAACACTACACCATTAACTCAAAGTGGAAGAAAAAGGTTGAAAAATATATTAAAAATTAAATAACGATTTTATTATAATTAATTTTTTTATTATAATGAAAGTATAAAAATATTTATTTTATTTATATTATTAATTAAATTTTAATGTTATTATTATTATTAATAATAAATTAATATTATATTAATAATAATTTTATTTGTGATAATATTTAAGTGATTAATATTAAGCAACAGTTCTAACAACCTTCCGGGTGCATGCTGCTCTATCTTGTCATATTGGTACACAAGACAAGTTCTCACATAAGCTTCAACATCGTCCCGTAGTTGAGGCCAATAGTAGATGGACTTGATCAAAGCAAGGGTGCGCCTCATTCCTAGGTGTCCAGCCTATAACGAATCATGTCACTCCTTGATAAGCTCTTCCTTATGCTCCCTCATTTTGGCACGAAGATGCGATTCTGCTTGGCATAGAGTAGTCCGTCACTCAGCCAAAATCATCTCATCTTTCCTTCCTTGATGAGGGCAAGGAGGTTTTGAGCAAGGGCATCATGCTCCAGCCCTTCTTTGATAATTTCCAACAAAGGACTACTTGGCCTACTCAAGGCTGCTAACTCCATCTTTCGACTCAATGCATTAGCCACCACATTTTCCTTACCGGGCTTGTACTCCAACCTATAATCAAACTTCGCCAAGAAGTCTTACCACCGAGCTTGCTTGGGACTTAACTTATTTTGAGTTTGGAAGTAGCTTGGTGCTACATTGTCTGTCATGATAACAAAGTGAGAACCCAACAAGTAGTGTCGCCACACCCTTAGGCAATGAATGATAGCTGTCATTTCCTTTTCCTGCACAGTGTAGCGACGTTCGGTGTCATTGAGCTTGCGGCTCTCATAGGCTATCGAACGCCCTTCCTGCATCAAAACTCCACCAATGGAAAATTTTGAGGCATCTGTGTGCATCTCGTATGTCTTGGAGGGGTCTGGTAGACAAAGCACCAGTTCTTCACTAACAGTCTTCTTTAAGTCTTCGAATGAGGCTTGGCATTCGCTTGTCCATTCCCAAGACTTTTTCTTTTTGAGCAGGTCGATCAGTGGGGCTACTCTCGCTGAGTAGGACTTGATAAACCTTCTGTAATAGTTCACCAGTCCAAGGAAAGATCTTAACTCAGGAACCTTGGTAGGAGGTTCCCAGTATTGGATGGCTTTCACCTTAGCTCCATCCATCATCAATTTCCCATCCTTTATCTTGTGCCCTAAGAACATCACCTCATCTTAGGCAAAGGAACATTTCTCCTTCTTGACATATAGCTTATTTTTCCTCAGGACCTCGAACACCTTCTTCAAATGCTCTAGATGTTCTTCCAAAGTCTGGCTATATATCACGATGTTATCAAGATATACTACCACAAACCGATCGAGGTAGGGATGGGAAATCTTGTTCATAAGCATGCAGAAGGTGGCAGGTGCATTAGTAAGACCAAATGGCATGACAAGGAACTCATAGGCACCGTACCTGGTCACACAAGTAGTCTTGGGCTCATCTCCCTTGGCTATGCGTACCTGGTAGTATCCCGATCGCAAGTCCAATTTTGTGAAGTATCTAGCATTCTCCAATTGATCGAACAAATCAGTAATAAGTGGGATAGGATACTTGTTCTTGACTGTGATCTTATTTAGAGCCCGATAGTCAATGCACATTCGTAGCGAGCCATCCTTCTTCTTTTGAAAGAGCATCGGGACACCAAATTGGGCTTTGGAGGGCCTTATGAAGCCAACATCCAGCAATTCGTCGAGTTGCTTCCACAATTCTGCCAACTCTGAGTTATCCATTCGATAAGGGCTCATTGTTGGTGGCCTGGTGCCGGGTTCCAACTCAATTTCGTGGTCTACCTCCCTTCTTGGAGGTAACCGTTTGGGCAATGCCTCAAGCATTACATCTTGGAACTTGTCTAGAACAGCTTGCACTTCCGTTGGAAAGCTTGGCTTTGGTGATGCCTCTTCATCATCGTATTCCTTTAAGATGGCCAAATAACTCTATTCATACCTCTTCAATCCCTTCTTGAATTGAAGTGCTGAGAGAGCTTGGGTAATAGGTCTGGTGGTCCTCTCCGTCGGTACCACACACGCCTTTGCACCATCCATGATGCACATAGAGTTTGAGCAGGGCACCAAGAAAGCTCTTACCTGGTCCAAAAAATCCATGCCGAATACAACAGAGAAGTCATCCATGAGTGTTACTGATAAGTCCATCTGGCTTGTCCAAGCACTAAGACTGACCTTAACTCCACGAGCAACTTCATGCAATGGTAGTGCTACCGAGTTAACCGCTTTGAGAGATCCCCCTCCATGGACTACCATAAGGCCGAGTCGTTTTGCTTTTTCCACTGAAAAAAAGTTATGTGATGTGCCTGTATCGACTAAAGCGTTGGCGACCTTCCCGTTGATGGCTGCATCTACATACATCAAGCCTTTGGGGGTCTTTGGGGCGCTCTGCATTGCACCAAGTAGGCGCAAAGAACCCATATTTGCACCTTCGTCTGACTGACCTCCATCTTGATCATGTGTGGAGGCAACTAAGGCACTCAATTCCTTTCTTTCTGGACATTCACGTGCCCAATGCGGTCCGTCGCATATGAAGCACGTCACACGGGGCTTCGAGGTACCACGTTCCTCCTTCTCCTTCCCCTTATCCCGTGGTTTGAATGAGGAGGCATCTTTATGATTCTTGGGTCCCTGACTTTTAGCGTGGCTTCCTCTACTCTTTATTCCAACAAACTTTTTATCTGTGGCTTTTGAGCTGTCCCTGTTTATGGAGTAGTCAATAAAGTTTTCCGCAATCGTGATAGTCGAAGACAAGTCTTGGACACCACGTCACTTGAGCTCGAGGTTAGCCCACGATTGGAGACCATCCATGAACAAGAATAGGGCATCCTTGTCTTATGTGTCAGGAACTTCAAGCAGCAAGGTTGTGAACTCCTTCACATAATCCCTTATGCTACCTGTCTGCTTTAACTATCGCAGTCGGCCTCTTTCCTCCTCTTCAACATTTATGGGGAAAAACTACATTTTGAACTCCCTTTTGAAATCTTAAAAGGTTTCAATTATGCAAACCCCTCATTGCACATCTCCATGCCTCTGTCTCCACCATAACATAGTAGTGTCAGACAAATACATGGCAGTAGTCCGGATCTTGCTGGCAAGGTTCGTTATGCCAATAGCCTCAAAGTATTGTTCCAACCCCCATAGGAAGTTCTCAACTTCCCTAGCATTCCTAACACCATTGAAGGTCTTAGGCTTGGGAACATCCACCCTCTTAGCCTTAATGACAGTGGTTGTGCTAGTTCTCGCAGCCATAGCCCACTTACATAGAGCTAGATCACCACTCATGTCCTCCACTCTAAGCAAGACATTAACAAGTTCTCTTTGGACAAGATCACTTACCTTGGAAAGTTCAGTTTTTAACCCATAAATCTCTTGCCTTAATCCGCCATCTAGCTCGTTAAGGGACATCTTGACCGCTGCATGGATCTCCACATCCTCGGCCTCCAAGCCATTGCAACGTTCCTCTAAGTTGTCCACCCTATCAAACAGCTCCCCTAAGCTGTCCTGCGTACTCCCAACTCATGCTTCTAAGCTAGAAAGCATGTCTTTCGACTTGGCTCGAGATTCCTTTGATGGTTTCCAGGTTTCCTCACGGCCATGTTCCATAGGTGGAACATCGACGCTTGGTGTAGATGGAGCAATGTTCTTCATTATGCCAAAGGTAGAAATGCTTCAACTGAAAGCTCTGATACCAGCTGTCACGACCTTATTTTTCAAGTAGAGATCGTGCGGCACTTAGCACCGTCCGTTGCACTAACCTATCTTTGAATCCGAATGAAAATCCAAAGAGACTAGAAAGAGAGTTTGCAAAAAATGCTTTGTGTTGCTCTAGAGAGAGTTTATCTTACAAGATGCTAAGAATTCCTAAGAAGAATACAAATGAAGACCAATGGGTCTATTTATAGTGTGGCTCTAAGCTTAAGACCATGCCACATCTTTCTAGATCTTTCTAGTTCTAGAATATACAAGAGTGTTCTTGTTTTATGTACAATATGCCACAAGGTTCTAGGACCTTTTAGCCAACTCTAGAGTCTTCTAGGTTTGTCTAGCTTCTTCATGTACGTTCCAGGATGTTCCGTAAGCTTCCAGCGACTTCTACACCCTTCATGAACCATCCGGCATGTTCTAGAATATTCCAGCCCATTCTAGCACCTTCCAGCGTGCTCTAGAACATTCTAGGGTCTTCAAAGCTTGAGTTGAGTCCATCCAGCTCTAGCTTATTCTAGACATCTCTAGGCCACTCTAGAACCTTCTCATGTAGAAAAGTCTAGATCCTTTAGGCAAGCACCATTTATTTGGATTTTGCAGGGCAATTCGAGCGGGATGTAACACTAGGCTCTAATAGAAGCTAATTATATCATTACTTAGGTGTCCATTGAGAATAATTAGAATTCTAACAACTAGTTTAGTAACGGATAGTTTCTTTTTTTAATGTATAAATATAATATTGAATATTAAGCAAAAAAAAATCATTTTTATGACCATTTCTTAAAAATTTAGAGAAAATTAACAATGTATCAGAGCAGACTTGATCTTGCTCCAAATCAATCCCACAAATAAGAACTGTACCAGTTCAAGAAATCCAGAAAATGTCATAACATATTGAGAGACTTACAGGTGTATTGCTAAACGTTAAAAATTACCATCTTTGGAGAAAGAGTAACAATTTAGTCATAAGTTGGTTACTAGCAACCATGGAAGCCCACGTCTATGATCTCATGACATATCTAGATATAGCTCGAGATATGTGGGTTAAAGCCGAGATGATGCCTCAAAAAAAGAAAAATTATTCCCTCATTTATCAACTTTAGTAAGAACTTCAACAGTTACAACAACAAAACCAATCTATCACCGAACTATTCAGCCAAATCCAAAAAAAGAATGATACGATTAGAGTGTACTGACCTCTCATAGCCAATCTTGATAAAATCAAACCAATCTTGATAAAATCAAAAGAAGGGAAGAGCATTATGGAATTTTCACCTTCATCTCCAATCTCGATTCAAGCTATGTGGGGGTACAGTCACGAATTCTTCTCATGGGTGAGCTATCATCTGTTGATAAGGTTGTAGGGATGGTTGAAAGAGAAGAGACAAGAAGAATAGTGATGGGTACTCAACTACCTGAAAACCTCGAAGCCAAGGCGTTCATCGCCAGATCTAACCCTAGGCCAAAAAGTCAGGGAGACCAAGTAATCACTTGCTGCGATTACTATAAGAAGGAAGGACATAAGCGCGAGGAGTGCTGGTATCTCAAACTTCATCTCCGGCCAAAGATAAGGTGAGACGGTAGCATAGTCAGAAGGGGAGATCGATTACAAAATCACGTAGAGAGCAGAGAGAAAAACAGGTTACTCTGCGCAAAAGGAAAAAAAGAGATATGAGTATAAACGAGGCTGAGAAAGAAATAAAGGCAGAAAAAGAAATAAAAGGTGAGGTGGATATGGATTAGATGAGGCAGTTGTATACGCAATTATCTGTGATGTTTCAAGGGAAAACTCTAAAAACCTCTAGTATGATTACAAATCTTACTCAATAATTACAAAAAAAATGAGACCAAACAATTTGTAATCGTTGCAAATGGTGGAAAAATGGAAATTTTAAGAAATGGTTAAATTAGTCTCCTTTCAAGAATTTTTTTTAAATGTTTTGCATGTGGAAAATTGTACATCTAACTTGTTATCCATTAGTAAAATCACACGAGACTTAAATTGTGAAATTACATTTACATCTAAAAATGTGATTTTTTAGGAATTGATAAGGAAGAATATCATTAGTGAAGGTTTTCTAGAAAATGGGCTTTATATTCTGAGTGAAGAAAAATGCAACTTCAATATTAAAAAAGAAGAAGAATTAGGCACTCTTTGGCATACGAGAATTGAATATCCTTCCGATAAGATTTTAAAATATATTTTTGATTTCAAACAACTAGATTGTAGTAGTTGTGAAAACATACAAGGTTACCATTTAAGAAAACATACAAGGCTACCATTTAGTTTATCCAATTGTAAAAGCAAAAAACCTTTTAAGTTAATACATTATGATATTTGTGGCCCTGCTCCAATTGAGTTATTTAATGGTTATAAATACTTTGTTATATTTATAGATGGTTTTTCAAGAACTACATGGTTACACTTGTTAAAAAAAGTGAAGTATTTTCTAAATTTTAAGAATTTTATAATTTTGTAGAAAATCAATATGACGCAAAGATTATAAATTTTAGAAGTGATAATGGAACAAAATTTGTAAATCAAAATTTCAAAAAAAAATTCAAGAAAAAAATAATTTTACATCAAACAACTTGTATTAACACACCCCAATAAAATGGTGCGTCGGAAAGAAAAAAAATGACATTTACTTGAAGTAACAAGAGTACTTTTGTTTCAAAACAACATTCCGATAACTTTTTGGTCGGATGTTATTCTCACCACAACATATTTAATTAATAGATTGTCAAGTGACAATTTGAATTTCAAAAACCCACTAGAAATCTTTTACCAAGAAAAACTTAACATATGTCATTTAAGGGTATTTGGATGTACATGCTATATGCATAAAAATAAACAACACAAGTTAGATTATACATTAATTAAAGATATTTTCTTGGGGTATTCATCTAAAAAAAGGGTTATAAATGCTATGATACGATTAACAAAAAAACATTATATTTTAAGAGATGTGACATTCCAAGAAAATGAGCCATATTACAAAACACTAGAAAAGGAGACTAATAACCAAGAGAAACCAAATGAATTTACATTTCCATTTTTTTACTTTGAAGAAGGAAATAAGGTAGAAGAAATTGAAAATGAAATAATCAATGAGAATGAAGAGGAAGAAATTTCTCAAAGTGAGGGGGAATATAGTACTACCGAAATAATACCATTGAAAAGGTTTAATAGAACTCCACAAGCTACAACTAGATTACGGGATTTTGTAACATATGAGGTAAAATATCCTATCCAAAATTATTTGTCTTATGAAAATGTTACACCCCAATATAAGACTTATTTGACCTCAATTTCCAAAGAAAATGAGTCAAATAACTATGAGGAAACAATAGGCCAACTGGTGGTGCAAAGCAATGGAAGAAGAACTTAGAGCACTTGAAAAAAATGAAATATAGGTAGTCGTACAACTACCCGAAGGAAAGAAACCCGTATGATGCAAATGGGTCTATACGATTAAGTTTAATAATGATGGTACTATTAAAAGGTACAAAGCATGATTAGTGGCAAAAAGTTACACTCAAACCTACGGTGTAGATTATCAAGAAAAATTTGCACCTATGGCCAAAATGAATATTGTTAGGATTTTAATTTCTATAGCGGTAAACTGAAATTGGACCCTATATCAAATGGATGTCAAGAATGCTTTTCTCTAAGGAACACTTAAAAAAGAGGTATATATGATGATTTCACCTAGTCATAAAAAAGAAAACAATTCTAACCTAGTGTGTAGGTTAAAAAAATCTATTTATGGACTAAAGTAATCTCCACGAGCATGGTATGGAAAACTAAGCTCTTATTTAATTTCTTATGATTTTAAAATTAGTAATGTCGATCACTCATTATTTTCCCAAAATTATGGTACCTTCACAACCATAATTCTAGTATATGTAGATGGCATAATAATTACCGAAAATAATTTGAAAGAAATTAAAAAAGTGAAAATGAAATTAAAGGAGAATTACTAAAATATTTTCTAGGAATAGAAATAGCACATTCACCCAAGGGACTCTTTATTTCACAAAGAAAATATACACTTGACCTATTGAAAGAAACTGGTAAATTAGGGAGTAAACCAATATCTACACCAATAGATAGTAAATGCAAATTAAATATTAAGGATAGTGAATCTTTAGAAGACATAAGCCAATTTCAAAGACTTGTAGAAAAAATTGATTTATTTAACGGTAACCCGACCAGATTAGTAAATTTATGCATGCAACTAGAACACCACATTTAGAGGTTATACATAGAATTTTAAAATATTTAAAAGGAACACCCAGTAAAGGAATTCTCATGAAACATAATAATTCTAACGAAGTGTGTGGCTACTCCGATGCAGATTGGGCCGGTAGCTTTGAAAGAAAATCAACCACCGATTTTTGCACGTTTGTAGGCAGAAATTTAGTCACATGGAAAACCAATAAACAAAATGTTGCAGCATGATCAAGTGTCGAGGCAAAATATCGAGCCATGGCATCAACCTCAAGCGAGCTAACTTGGATCAAACAACTTCTTTTGGATATCGAAATTAAAATTCAAAAATCAATGAAGATGTTTTACGATAACCAAGCGGTGCAACATATAGCATCCAATTCGATGTTTCCCGAGAGAACAAAACACATCGAAGTGGATTGCCACTTCATTTGAGAAAAAATTCAAGCAAAGAAAATTGAAACTCCATTTGTGAGAAGTGAAAAACAGTTGGCAGACATCTTCACCAAATGTTTAAATCTGAAATCATTTGAAGAAAATTTAAGCAAGTTAGGGTTGACCGATATATACACACCTAATTTGAGGGGAAGTGTTTAGAATAATTAGAATTGTAACAAGTAGTTTCTTCTCTTTAATGTATAAATATAACCTTGGACATTAAGCCAAAAAATCAATTTATGACTATCTCTAGAAAGTTTAGAGAAAATCAACAATGTCTTATATTACAAATCATTGATTTTATAAATTTTTATATTTAATTGTATTATAAATTAGAAATATAATAGAATACATTCTTAAAATAAAGGGATAATAATTTCACTATAATCTTTGATAATACTTATTCTATTTTTATATCTATTTTTTATTTGAATTTTATCCTTAAAAATACACAAATAAATCCTAAATTAAAAAAATATCAAAAATATTTTTCTTGTTTTTTAATCTTTTTATAAAATTAAATAACATTTTTAAGTAATAATGATTTAAAAATAATTTTAATTTTAATAATATATTTTATCTGATGAAAACTAACAATTAAATGATATTATTTAAACTTTATTAAATATAAGGATATTAAAGTAATATATAATGTTTCTATTTCATTTTAATTATAAAACAAATATTGTAATATTGATTTTTTATTCCAATGATCAAACCAAATATTCTAATAATAATAATATATTTTTTACATTTAATTCAATTACTATTTTCATTCTTATTTTTGAACTAAATTTTCCAAAGAGATTAGAATTAATTATTTTTGAAAAAATGTTAGTGTATTAAAATTTATAATGAAATGTTAGATATAAAATATTACTCAAATCATTTATTTATCTCATAAGTATATATAGTTATATATGATATATGTATCAATGTTATATTAGTAAGTACTCTATAAGGTATCATTGTCAACCTAAACATGACGTTTTACAATAATAACTCGTTTAGTGAAGTTAGGTCGCTATCCCAACGATTAGGTCGATGGAGTTATGCATTCTTTACACGAATGTCGAGTAGAAATGTGAAAAGCTAGCAAGTCACTTGACCTTGGTGTCCACATGTCAGGTTGATAGGCAAAGATAATGCTTCAAATAAAAATTGGTTTGTTACTCCAGTGCCAAGTTACCACACTAATGGTGCTTGATACAACGAGTTCTATATAAACGAGGTAATTAAAGTCATTAAAATTGCACACCCTTATTCCCTAGGCTGTTTGGAAGTCTAGAGAATATTTCAGAACATTAATTTTGATTTTAACATATAGACCGTTCATCTTCCATTCTTTCTTCATAGATAATATTTTTTTTCAGATTTTTACCCATTTATGTTCTTTCTTTATAGATAATATTTTTTTTAGCTTTTTACCCATTTACGTTCTTTCTTTATAGATAATATTTTTTTAGCTTTTTACCCATTTACGTTATTTCTTTATAGATAATATTTTTTTTAGCTTTTTACCCAAATGTTTCTTTAGAGAATCTTAACCCAGTATAACTTCGTGCACTACAATTCTGTACAACCAGCTCGCTGAACACACTCGTAGTTTGAAATTCAGTCTGTTTGGTAAGCGACTTTCCTAGATAAACCAATTTGTTTTACTACAATCAGGTTACTTGTCAACAGATCTGCAACTTTCTTCACTAGCTAGGTTATTTCTTCATCCTTTTTCTTCATTTTGACAATGTCTTCTGATAAAGAGAAATGTATAGTCTGCTTGATATCTTCCACAGATGTCCATCCAAGCAGTACTAAAAGTGTTTCTTTTAAGATAGGAACACCACGAGAAGGATCTCGAGATTCAGTTTGATTGTTAACGAGCTCAGAACAAGCTGAGCAAGCTATTGAAGCTCTCATAGGTCATGACAAAGCACCGATCAAAATAGATGGTGATCTAATTAAAGAGAGTGTTCTAGTCCTCCCAACTTCATTTAGGCCACACACACTATCTCTTCATCATTTTCGTAAGGACCGGTGCCCATCATTTGGATCCTCGCATTTACAGTAGCAAAGGTACCTTACCCCAAGAAGAAGCGTGATAAGAAAGGTGAGCCCACTCATCGAACTAAGGACATGCATCAGATCAAAAAAATTCCAAGTGATATGACTACCAATGACTTGGTGGTGATTAGGCATAAATATGGTATCCCATCCAGTGTAGGTATAATGTTGATACCCTGTCATTTATGTGATATCGATGATCCCCAAAGATAAGTGATACATTTAGCACCTTTTAAGATAGGAATTTGGTGTCCATTCTCTAGAATGGTGGATCGTGCCCTCAACACTTTCGACATCAGCCTCACCCAAGTCAATCCCAACAGATGGTGAATTGTCTTATATCTTTCAATCATCGTTGGTGAACATGGAGTGGACTTGACACGCAATGAAATAAGTTGTATGTACTATTTGAAGAGAAACAACATCAACAAAGGCAAGACGTATATATCGTGTATTATTTGACACATGTTACACCTAAAACTCCTTGATAGTACCTTCGGATGGAAGAATAAATATTTTTATATCACCAGAGACATTTAGGGTGATGAGGTTAAATTTCCAATATGCTACACTTGGAACCATCACTTTAGTTATTAGCTTATTTACAAGGGATTAGGATGTGCTAAAGTGATGGTTCCAGGTGTAGCATATTGGAAATTTAACCTTATCATCCTAAATTCCACATCCTAATCCCTTGTTTGATTAAGGTTAATTATGTACTTTGATATTTATACCTCGTTCACACTTGTAATATAGATTGCTAAATTATGTCTTGTTCGTTTTAGGTCTTGTCATTGGCCAGGGAAGGCAAGCTGTCGCTCAGGGTGTATAAGTACAAAATGTAAGTAAGTACTAGAAGCCTGAAGAGACTACAAGCTCACGAAGGGACTAAATAAGATCTTTGTTTGATCTGGTGGAGACGCTAAAAGTGGAGTGCACCAAGGCTTATAGAAATGGGGTGGGCTTTATGGTAAGTAGCTTAAAGACCTAGACCGAGAAGCTAGATTTGATTGTTTCCTACTTCATCTTGATGCAATCATTTTAGAGTAGTTAGAGAAAAGTACCCCCAACCAGCACTCCACTTCCTTCAACCCTTGGTGAAGAAGCGATGCAAGAGGCCCATTCTGAAGTTCTGGTCAAAGAAGCCATTCCATAGGTCCTTACTCTTGTAAGCCTCCCTTAGAGCATCCTTCTACTTCTATGATATCACCGCCAACACCTGACCGATTGATAGACTCTCAATCTTAGAGTGTATTTACTATTTGAACGCCCATACTTGTTGAAATTTACAATCACACATTATGCATGTATTTGAAACTAATAAAAAATTTATTGTATTTGCCTCTTTATATTTTTTACGTAATGATTAAATGGTCCCCCAAAAAATGTCTCATATGTTTCTCTATTTAATAGTTTTTGTCTTTAAAAATATTTTTGTATTCTTAAGAGTTTGAGGTTGCATCTTGAAATTGCAAGTCCCGTTCTTAGATTCCAAGTCATTGCGAACAAAAAAACCAACTCAATTGCATGAATTTTTAGGCCACCACTTTTAAGTTCTAAATCAAATGGATTATTAACAAATTGACCTAGATGATTTAATTGAGATGGGTCATATGTTTCTTGTATCTCGAATGCTTTTCCACCAGTCACTCAAAAACACCTTGTTTCATCAACCATAAGTGACGAGATGAATCAAATGCTACATGGAACTACCCAGTTGGGGAATAAAACCTAGAAATCTAGTACATCCCTAGCATCACCCATGGATTTAGACAAAGAGCTAACTCTAAGCCAATCCAGGTTACTTCGTCTACAAGACAGGGCATGATAAAAGGACTTGTTTGGTTACCTGATAGGTGGGGAGCACCCTGAGGTCTATTCCTTCTAAAGAATTCTCCCCATGTAGGGTAGACATAAGTTCACTACAAAGTATTTTTCCTTTTAAATCCGAACGGGGTGAAAGTAACAAGCTGGACAGTTTGTATGAATATGGCATGTTTGATAACCCTAATGCATAGGATGAGTTATATCATCACTTTGGGATGCCTACATATCGATCCACCATTTATGTAGCTCATAAGAAGGAAAAAGGAATGATCTGACACCTCATGGCAAGACGTGTGCTTGATGTGAGTAAACTTGTACGTTGTTTATGGAGATGTACATGCTAATGTGTACTTGCTAATAATATATTTCCTTGTTTTGTTTGTTTTTGTAGGCCATGTCTATTGCCATGGACTCGAAACAAGAAGTGGAGACTTGTTAGGAAACTTTCGAGTTTGTTGACCAAGAACTATGTGGCTTAAAGGCTCACTATGAAGCCATGGAACAAGAGTTGAAGAACACACGTACTTAGTTGAACCACACACTTAGTCAATAGAACAAATAGAAGGAGGAAATGGATAAACTATATAATCTAGTTGATTATTGGAAGTATAGGGCATTGGAGAAGAGCGTTTGCAATGCTCTTGTGATTGAAAGTACTAGATCACACCCCTGTTGATAAATAAAATCCAAACTTGATTCTAATATATAGTTTCCCTTATATATATATATATTGTAAAGGAAAGGTCCCCATTAGTGGACCCTCATTCTTATCAACCAAATCACCCAGATATCCTTCTGACAATAGACATTCAATTTCCCACTTGAGGTGTCAAAAATCCATAGTCCAATGACCTGTATTTTTATGAATTACGCAATACTTATTGGGGTCCTTAAGTGGATCTTTCATAGGTTATGACCAATTTATGTGATTGATATATTCCATGCTTGTAAAACCTCAACAAATGGGACATGCAATATGGGATATCTAAAAAGGGACAACATCTTTCCCCAAGTCTTTTGCCTCTCCTAAGTGTGATCACAGGTTTGAAACGAGGAAAATTAGGGTGTCTATCCCCATAAGGTCTCATATCTTCTTCCCTTTTGGCTAGGATAGACTTGTCTGAAGTTCTACTTAGCAATCCTTTGAGATACTTCATCTCTCTCTCTACGTAGACAAACTTATAGTCCTCTTCGTAGATATTTCCAGGGATCATGGAGTGGTCTTAGTCAATTCGATGAATATACTAGTGTCACGTTTTCTACTCTTGTGGAAAGCCTTAATGGCAATGGAGTCTGGGCATTGTAAAATTTCCATTTTCTCCATTTTAGACCTTCTCATATAAGTCTCGATGGTATCACTATCCTCTTGGATAATTGAAAATAAATTGTGTGACTCCTTCTAAATTGGCTTGTTACATGCGTAGTTGGTAACAAATACTTTTTCCAATGCATCAAAAAAATTTACACTCTTGGGAGGTAACTTTATAAATTACTATTGTTCCATCTCTAGGAATGGGGCAGCAAATACTTGCAATATATGGCTTCCTTTTTGTTCTCTAGGATGCTTACAGTGGCCATGGCTATCCTAAAGTGAATAACATGGGCCACATGGTCTTTTTTCCCTCTATAGGCAGGACATTTGGGGGTAGAGAATTTAAGGGGTAGTGCTATTAACTTGATGTCATCCGAAAAAGGTGAATTCGATAATTGGTCGGACACTATTTTGATATCGCTCCAAGGCTATAGTTTTCCTGACCTTTAAATCAATCAATCATCGTCGCTTCCATTTTCCCTTTCATATCTTTGAGCTTTTCATCAAGGTTACCACTTGGATGATCGAGTGGTATTGGACATCCTTCAGTGGTAGCATTTCTCAATCCCAATCATCTTAGGAATTGTTGGGGTGTATTTTGTGGCAGATGTTGATGGGTAGGGGGGTCGTGTATATAGATCTTGGAGCGGGGTTGGGCATCAGAGTTGTAAGTATGCATTGTTTCTCAGTTAAACCAAGTCGACATTGGTAGGAATCTTGTGATGCATGCTTCGATCTTGGTGCCTGGCTTGCCATTACTGGTGGACTATCGGTATAGAATTAGCTTTCAGCTTCTGAATAGTCATCACATACCAACTTTGATCTTAGTTTCTTATTATCATATTGAAACTTAATGAAGGCTTGTTGTAGTTTCGCTTCTTATTTTTGGAGACTCCTTAACATGACATATTTTTTGTAGGATGTGCTTTCAAAGTTGTACCTAGCATAACTGGTGGTTCGCAGAATTTTCCTAGTTGGCTTGGTCGTGTCATCGCGAGTTATAGGTCGTATGTTGTCACTGATCAAAGGTCGTGGGTGACCATATTCCAGACCGCAGTGCGGCGTACTGATTGGGAACAAGTGATGTAACTGATCATTGAGGTCGAACTCTTGAATTGGGCAGGTAAGGCTATTTTTTTGTTTTGGTTGAGGTTGTGGGCTTGCTATAACAAGCAGAGTGAATTTCCCCACGACACGTGTTGTTTCTCTAGGGATGTAAGATGTAAAGTCTCAAATACTAACTATGAACTATAGAGATACCACTTAGATCCAATATTCATTTCATCAATGAGGTATATATGGGTATACAAGATGTAAGTGCTAAAGTTACATTAATACGTACTCTATCAAGACGTCATTGCCAACCTAAACATAACATTTTACGACAATAACTCATTCAACAAAGTGAGGTTGTTGTTCCAACGATCAAATCGTTGGAGGGTAGAAATGTGAAAAGCAAACATGTCACATGATCCCAGCATCCACATGGTTAGGTTAATAGGTGAAGATAATGCTTAAAAAAATAATTGGTCTGTTACTTCAGTGCCAAGTAGCTATCCTAATGCTGCTTGATACAATGTGTTATATCCAAACTAAGTAATTTAAGTTGATATTGTTACGCATCCCTTTACGGGTAACATACCTAACAATAATAAAAATTCTAATTTAAGAAATATAAAAGGATAAAAATAGTAAAAATTATAATATATATATATATATATATATATATATATATATATTAACATATTATTTTTTTTATCAAAAATTAATTTATGATATAACTTTTTAACTAGTGCTTACCCTCACAATAATCAACCCATAATACAAATTATAATAATAATAAAATATAATAGAAATTAAAATATATGTAAGTAAGATCGATTTTTAGTGATTTTGTAAAGCTAAAATATCTAAACGACTCTATTAGGTCAGTTTTCAAAAAATTTAGACCTATAATAAACCAACCACCTAGGAATAGGTTTGTTTTGGTTTTGAATTTGGTCAGTTTGATAGTTTTTGAAAGAGGAAAAAAACAACTACCTCTACCAATCACATCCACAACTTGTTTTTCAAGCGATTTATGTGGGTTGGGTTTGTATGGCTGGAGGGAAGCTGTTCCAATCACATCCACAACTTGTTTATTAGCACTTTGTTTTCTAATGTCATTGCATTTGCTACTTGTTGGTGCTTGGTGCTTTGTCATATCCAACATTATTATCCGCTTCATTGCTTTCTTCTTCTTCTTTGTCTCAAGGAGAAAATCTGCGTGTATCGGATTTTCTGTAGAAAAATAAAAACAAGGCTAAACTATATGTTATTACCTAAATTTTAAATTGATTTATACAAAGATTATCAAAAAATTTAAAATGTATGATTTGATTATAAAAAGTTTAAAACTCTATACATAAGTTTTTAAACTTTTAAATCATCTCTAAAAAATTTAAAATTTACATATAAATTTTAAAATTTGAATTGTAAATATGTATTTAAGTTGTCAAGTTATAATTGTGTTAATTTTAAAAGTTTTAAAACTAAATTAATCATATAATTTAAAAATTTATGGACATTTTTATAAAATTTAAAAATTAAATTATATATTTTAAAAATTTATATGTAAAGTTATTTAAAATTTAAAAACTAATGAACTGATTAATATCAAAAATAAACAAACCTTATATTATAATACTCATAATTGATGGGTAGATTACGAAGTGATACCAGAAAACCAATATAATTGAGATGTTAAATTACAACTTTAAAATTTATCACTTACAACTTTTATTAAAAAAAAAAAATTGTGTTATAAAAATTAACAAAATATGAATTTATAATTAAATGATTAACTTTAACTAATGATTAATCCTTCACCTCAACAAAAGTTTAATCTAAAGATCTTTTAGATGAAAGATCATTGCAGTACTTGAGATCAGCCAATGGCTGCTTTCTTGGGGCAATAGATAAATGTGAACTTGGTGTGAATTTTAGCAAAAATTAACATGAGACTTGTTTGGTTTATTTCTCAATACTTAGCAATTAGCCTAAACTACTATTATTTACAGGTTCTTAGAGCTGGTGTATATAATAATCTAGTTAAGCCACGTGTAAGGCTCACATTACTTCTAGGTATTACTATTATTGTTATACAACTTGTAGCAATTAGTAAGTATCATTCATTATGTTTTCTTCTTGAATTAATAACTATTTTCAATCTCTTTCTCTCTTGTTCTGCTTGTTATCAGAACTAAGTTCTTTTTTTTCTTCCTTTTTAGCAATGGTGTTCCTTCTTCGAAGAACAATAATGGTGATCAAATTCAACAAAGTCTTTTGAAGAATGAAATTCTAAGACCCAATTTAATGGATACCCTTCTGCAAGGCCAGCACAATTCCCACTTCTATCACTCTTAGTAAAGTTGGATGATGATAATTTTTTTGTTGCGAGGGCTTAGATGTTGAGCTATGTGAAAGCTTACAATCTTGAGGGATTTTGTTGATGGTTTCATTGTTAAATCACCTAATTTATGGATAATACTCTTAATCATCCTTATATTAATTGAAGTAGTCTTAATTCAATCATATTATAAATAACACTTTTTAAGTCGGTGAATTGACTTAAAACGAGAGGACTTAAAATTTAAAATTGATTTACCAACAGAATCGACTTAAAATTATATTTTCTCTTTAACATATTTTGGTCATTTTATGTTATCCTCAGTGTCTATTTTCGATCACATAATAGCATAAAAAATCAAAATATGTTTAAAAGAGTTTTTAAATACTACAAGTAATTAAATAATTAAATATTAATTAATTACTTGAAAAATAAATTTATAACAAAAAATAATAATTTATATACAATATATATATATATATAACTTAATTATAGATAAAGTGATGATACCTCTTTTGTCATGAATTTTGTGATATTCTTACTTTATTTCAGAGATATAAAGCTTGGTTTGTTCCTTAGAATCACTAGTAATATCACATTCATAATGACCAAGGAACTCTCTATTGAGATGAGATGGAGTTTGGGAAAAAAAAAGGTTCCAAGTACTTAACTCTATCAGGTCCATATTAGGGATGTTCATAAACCGGGTTGAACCGGTTTAAACCAAAAAATCAAATTGAATCGGACCAAACCGAAAAGTTTCATAATTGAAACGGTTCGGTCTGATCTGCATTAAGTAAAACCGATTTTCAAATGGTCTGATCCGGTTATAAAAATTATAAAACGGTCAGACCAGACCAGTTTTCATTAATAATTTTTTTTAAATAACTGTTACTGTATATATATATATATCTTAAGAAATCGTCTGCCTCATAACCTAACCCTAATTCATTTTCAACTTCAGCGGTCGTCTGCATTTGCGTCTTTACAAGAGCGACAGCGACTCGGCGAGACTCAAAACAACCTTAGCCTAAGCTAGCCGTCGTCGCCTCTAACAGCACCCAACCACCCAACCATCCTTGTGTGGCCTCCATCACCAGCCAGTCACCTCTTCTCACGTCTTGTCATCTATGGACGAAATAGGTATATACTATGTAGTGAGTTGATTGTTTCTCCAAACATTCTCAGTAAAATTTTGTGTACGAGACATTATCTGTACTCTGTATTTTGGATTGGTTGTTAAGCCTTTTTGTTTGGTTTCTGATAGGGTTATTTTGAATTAATGATAGAGTCTTTTTGAGTTTCTGAAATGTTTCCACAAATGAGTTTATCATATGATTTTTTGTTTGTTTATGATACGATTTTTTTGAGTTTCTGATATGATTTTTTTGAGTTTATGAAATGTATCCTCAAATGAGTTTCTCATAGGATTTTTTTTTAGTTTATGATACAGGTTTTTTGAATTCTTGATAGAATTTTGTTGAGTTTCTCAAATGAGTTTCTAGTATGATTTTTTTTAGTTTATGATACGGTTTTTTTTAGTTTCTAATAGGATTTTTTTAGTTTATGATACAGTTTTTTTGAGTTACTGAGATTTTTTTGAGTTTTTGAAATGCATCCTCAAATGAGTTTCTGATAAGATTTTTTTTAGTTTATGATACGGTTTTTTTGAGTTTCTGATATGATTTTTTTAGTTTCTAAAATGCTTTCTCAAATGAGTTTATGATAGGATTTGTTTTAGTTTATGACAGTTTTTTTGAGTTTTTGATAAGATTTTTTTGAGTTTATGAAATGCCTCCTCAAATGAGTTTTTGATAGGATTTTTGGACACCCCCAAATTTTGTTTCTCTCATTCACTAGTCGTGTGTGCCAAAATTATTATTACATTGTGTTTGTCTATTTTTGATATTGTTTTGAATTATTAGTTTCAATCATTTTATTAAAAATGATAATAAATATCATTTTCAATTTCAATGTAAATTACATATTCTCAACATTACTAATATTTTATTCATTCTTTAAGCATCAATTGTGATTGTGATTAAAATAACATGTTCTTTTCATGTTTTTTCCCCTGATTTCTAATAAAAAATCGAGCAGAAAAAATCATGTGATTTCTGATTTTAGCTAGTATTAACATACATGTTCTTTACTAGCAGAAAATATAATGTGTTATTTAAGCTACAGAATTGCATATAATTACGTTTATTTCGATCTGTTTATAATGAAATGGATAATGTTTTGTCTTATTTATAGTATAATCTATCTTTCTTCATCTAATTAGTATGGATTGGCCTGATCTAATTAGTATGCAAAATATTTGGGATTTGAATTTTAGTATAAATGGACATCCAACCATATTGTTTATAACTAAGATCATTTAGTTATTTTAGTTTTGAAATGATTTTTGATTAAGTACAAAGTTAATATTTTAATATATTAGGAATATGTACTAATCTATATTCTATATATAGGTGATGATGATTTACATGAGTTTATTGGACCAATTGAATTTCTAGACTTTAATATGCCAATGATTGAAGACATTGAACCTGAAATTCATCTAGAGGAAATGGAAAATCCACTATAGAATTTAAATGACTCATCTTCAAAAAGAGGAATAGAAGTAAGTAATGTTTATTGTCGCCTTATCAAAATACAATGATGACCTAGAGATTTATGAAGATGTTGATTTAGGTAATTGCAATACTTAAAAATTATTCCTAATTTTATTTTTTAAATATTATTATCTAATGGTATATGATTTTATTTTATTATAGATTTCATTAAAGACACTACATTAATCATTGATGATTAATAATGGGTAAGAATTCTATGTAAATGAGATATTGAGCTTCATTTCATCATATCTAATCTGTTTTACTTTTGGATTTCAATAACAATTTGTGTATTTATGTATTTAACAATAATATTTATTTATGTATGATGATTGATGAGCATCACATTTGATTTTATACTATTAGATTATATCATATTAAACTTTATCATATTTATGTATTATTAAGTGTTTCAAACCGTTAATCAAACCAGACCAAACTGTTCGGTTACAAAATTTTGGATAGCCAAACGGTCCGATTTGGTTAAAAAACATTTACTCAAAACCAGACCGTGGACACCCTTAGTCCATACCATAATTCATTCTCCTAAATACATGAACCTATAAACAGAGAAACTAAAGCATTAAAAAAATTACCATTATGTTGTCCTATGTTGTTCAATATCATCGTATTCTTGTTCTGATTCTTCTTGTTATCTTATAATTTCAAGCATGTGTTTTGCCTATTTGTGAGCAAAATTGACATCGATGATCCTGTCAATACTTTGGTTTTATATTTATAAAACTCTCGCAAGTACACGAATCATTTCATAGAAAACGATATGTATACTCCCACGATCGATCTAAGGAAGGAATATGTGTGATTTTTAATTTATTATTCATTTTTTTAAAATGAAATTAAATCCTAAACATAATGTCACAATAGTTTGGGTTTTGGCGTTTTCTAATCTAATAACATAAAAATAAACATAGATATGAATTCAATAAACATTTATGCAAATTTTATCTTTTATAATAATGGAATATTTATGGATATATTAACTAAGTTAATTATACTTATTCGTATTATTTTGTTATTAAAGATATAAATTGATATTTATTGATTTTTTTTATATGAATACCACTTTTGGTAGGGTTAGATATTCTTTGTTAATTAAACAAATCAATTAACACTATGAGTGAAGTCGATAACTAATTTGGTTAATTAAATTAATTCCTTTTTTCTAAGAAATTGAAAATAAACCATTTAAATGTCACCTTTGGTGGGGTTAGACAGTTTAAACTTTATTTAAAGTGCTCAAATTAAACCTAAGAATCTAATTATATGAGTACTAAATTTCGAGTTTTAAAACTATTACTGAAAATATGTTGTTAATACATTTTTGAATAATAATTTTTATAAAAACTTTTGAAATAGAGTTTCACTCTAACTACCGATGATTGTACCAACAAATAAAAACACAATACTCTAAATCAGGCCGGATAATTAAACCTTAAAATCTAATTTTCATATTTAAGTTTGTAATGAAAAATAATATATTTCTCTCTAACATCCTTAATATAATTAAATAAAAACAAAATCAATTTATTTTATAGAAATGTTTTACCTATTTAATATTTTGCAAGAATAACAACATTATTATTATATTATATTTACAAACAGCCAACCATGTTAAATTTAATCACAGACAAATTAAATATAGTATATAAGAATAAAACATAAAAAGATAAGTGTAAAGAAAATAAAATCCTTATAGTATTTTGATGCTAATTATGTTGCTGAAAAACCTCCAAACGGATTTACATTTCCATTTATTGAATCAAAATGCTAGAAATTTACAAAAAAAAACATAACTAGTTCTTCTCAAAAAGAGAAGAACTTTAAAACTAAAAACTTAAGAAAAATAAAGAAAGAAAAGCTTATAAGATGTATTTGAAGTGTGTTTTTGGTGTGTTGTGTAATGGAGGAGATGTGGGTATTTAAAGGTGAGAAGAAGGGTAAAAACAATGGGGAAAAATGATAAAAAAATGTGAAAAACGTGGATGTTGACATCATCGTTAATGTAGAATGGATAGGCACTGACGCAAGCGGTGTGCTCGGGTTAAGGCAAATGCACACACGAGTTCGGTGTTATTTGGGCAGTGCGCACAGATGTATAGGCAGATGATCGGCGTGGTTAGGCATGTTGAGTGTGTTGCTCAGCGCGGCTATACGTGTAATTTTGGCTTTTTTGACATTTTGATCTATTTTGTCCAATTTTTTCATCTTTTTGACTTTACTCATTTATTTTCTCAATATACTCGTGATGTATTTCCTCTAGTATTTTTCTTCGAGTCTTTAAGTTATTTTTTGAAGCGAAAATACCTGGAAAAAAATAAAAATACTTGTGATTCCAAAAAAACAAATTTATTTAAAAATATAATAAAATCATATAAATATAATATTTTTAATCAATTAAAGTATATAAAATAATGGTAATTTTAGTATTTTTAAGCACTCATCGCCTATTCTTCTCGTAAATCATCAAAAATTTACATGTTATAGCCCGATTTGTTCCAACAAAAGAATTACATGTATTTAAATTCAAAATAAGAATGTAATATCATGAATTCATAAAAAAACTCATATATGTCAAAAGAGTATATTCATAAAAGAGATTATCATATATTCAATTGACATGTTGATATTTGAAATGATTTTGCTCATAAATTTCATGACAGAGTAACCACACATAACTCCGTCAATTTTTTATGGACCTACAAAAAATAATTATACATGGTTTATCAATTTGAATATCTTTATGATTAAATAGTAAAATTTATTAAATTATTAATATTTGCTTGTACATACCATAACTTCGTCGTATATAAGCTTATGTGATTTTTTAAGGGCAATGCCCTTATTCTTGTTCCACAGCTACCATGCCTATCAAAGTTTAAAACAGTTAGTTCTTTATTTAATATTACAAAGAACAATAGAAAAAAAATAGCTCGCTATAACTCTTACATTTCAACAACTATTTTTGTGTCTTTACTCAATTTTATGTAAATTGAGTGAGAGTACCAAACATAATTGTCATGTAGATCAAGGATTATCAACATGGAATGATCTTGGCCTTCTTCAAACTTTAGTGGCAAAAAGATTATCAACTTCTTATTTCTATAAATTGTTGAGGCCATATCATATAATTGTTTAGCATTGATGCTAACATCATACTCTTGATATTGATTGACAAATAATGAATCATAAAACATTGTTAAATGTGATAGGTGATTAGCTTGAAGTCGATAATATCATATCCTATATAAAAGAAGTATATAAATGAGATATATTTACTCATTAAGGAATGATAACTGTATTTTATATAGTTATTTTCACCTATTTTATTAATTATAATTGCTATGTTTTCAATGTTTTTAGTTAATTTTAGTTTAATAAATTAGTATTTACGATTTTTTATATATTTTAATAAAATTAAATAATTTGTATCGAAAAATTTAATTAATTGCAAATTTGGGTCCAAAAATATATTTTCAAATAAAATAGTATTTAATTACAATTTATAAAAGTCAAAAATATAATTTAAATTAAATTCGGGCTTGATTTTAATTATTAAAAGTTTAAAAATTTAATTTAAATTAGAAAAGGGCTAAACTGTAATTAAAGAAAGTTTAAAATGTAATTTGAAATAAATTTGTGGGCCAAAATCCAATTAATTAAAAAGTTTAAATTTCTACGCAGGTGAGAAGACCACGCGTCATCATGCACGCGCGAAACGTGGGTCATCCGATCAAAGAAGAAACGGCTGAGATCCACGCGTGCCACGCACGCCCGACCAGATCGCGTGGGTGCAGGTTCTTTTTACGTGGCTCGGCGCCCGAGTGGGGCCCACCTGCCCCGCAGGCCGGAGTGCAGGTGGGACCCACTTCTCTGACGCATCAGCCGCTGTCCTCCACGTACACGCGCCTCTGATCCCGTGCGCCCGGATTTTCCTCCAATCAGAATCTGCCACGTGTTCCTTTTGAATCCCTTCCTCAAATCAGCAACTGCCACGTGTCCCACTCTATTTTTAGCCAATCATGTAACGACACGTGGCATGTTACGATGAGCGCGAAAGCGCAGGATCCGCCCGTATGTGGCCGTTTTCGTCCGTTCCTTTTTGTCGTCGGCACCGTTTCCAACGTCCAATGAGAAGCTGCCACGTGTCCGTGTTAATTCATTTCAACGAATCAGACGCTGACACGTGGCACGCATAATGAATTAAAAAATGCAGAATCGACGCCCCTGTCTCACGCGTGAAATTATTTAATATTTTCGATTCGATTTTCGATACGCGTTATTTCATTTTTCGATAAAAATATTATTACGCGTTTTATAAAAAATAAAATAAAAAATGTAATATTTTAGATGTATTATTTTTGGGTATAAATAGGAGATAAGATGATAGTTTTAAAAAGTTTTTTTTGTGAGTTTGTAATTTTTGGGGGTTTTTGTGTGTTGGCTGTGGAACACGCAGAAGCCATTTTTGGCTTTTGTTGTGTTCTGCGTGTGCCAAAAATTTGTTCTAAGTGATGTTTTAATTTTCTTTCTTCTTCATCTTAATTTTCTGTAGGTGTTGTAATTTTTATTTTAATTTTATGAAGTAATTTAAATTTTTTTAGGGTTGCATTTGATCTAAATTTATGATGCTTTTATTTTAATTATTTTTGTTAGATTTATAAGACGTTCGATTTGTTCGTTCTATTTTGTGCGTAATGCTTTTTGATTATTTACGAATCTTATCGAAACGATCTGTGGCACATGAATAAACTTGGAAGAGGCATTCGTGTGTATATTGCTCGTAAATAGAATGACATGTATGATGAAGGATAGGAATATACCCTAATTGTATGTGTGGCCATTTGAAAACTTAAAACATAATGAATTTCGGTGAATTTAATTCTCATAGAGATATAGTGAATTAATTTGACGAGGTGTGTTTGTACGGAGCTCGGAAGAGATGTATGAATAAAATTAGAAGTTTTCGGTTGACAAATTAAATGTACTAAAAAATATAAATCAAAAGAAAATAAAATGATTTGAGTTGATTAATTTGGTGAAAAATTGCAATCCTAGATTTCTTTTATTTTGTTTTAACTCTTTTCTTACATTTGTGATAATCAACGTACGTTTTGAATAAAATCAGATTGAGATAATTTTAGTAATCAACAAACTATAGTTACAAATCTCCGTGGGAACGATACTTTACTTACAAATTTTATTACTTGTGACCGTGTATACTTGCACGTTTTTTGTGTGTTGTAAAACACACAACAAGGACTCAAACTTGTTTACATTTGAATTATAATTAAATCGATCATTTGAAATTCAAACAGTTGCAATATGCATTCGATCAATATATATGTTTGCCTAATGTCTGCACCATAAATTTCTCTAAAAAGTGGCATATTCCATCCATCATTTATGCTAGTCTTGCTTGCAACAATAGTCAACAAAAAGGCAAGATTTATGCTAAAGTTTATAGCATATTCATAACTGTACGTTTTCCATAACTTCTACTTGAATGACATAGTGAACGATTATTGTCCACTAGACATAAATTTGTCATACGATATTTGCTTTGTATCTCTTAAATGTGCTGCAATTACTAATTCTCTTATAATAGACTAAAGAATGGTTATTGTATATGTTAGTAATGATAAAAGAATAATAATATAATAGTAGTAAGTTTTTTTTATCTTAAGTAAAAAAATAATATCATATCAAAATTTATCACAACTTGATTCGATAGCCAAGCCACATGTTTTCCAATAGTTTCTTGGACTGTAGTAGCATCAGAAGGCACATGTAGTGGACTTTGATGGAGCAATGATTGATCAATTACTATTCGATAATAATTTGACAACTATTGATTATGAATAATTTGATTATCGCTCAATTATTGTACTATTACAATAGTAAAATAGTTCGTAGATGATAGATGTTTCAACAAACATTTCATATTTTATAAAAAAAATATAAGTTTTATATATAATAAATAAAATATATAATAAAAAATAAAAATAATAGACTATCTATATAAGCTTTAAATTTTATCACAAATGATTCATCAAATGAAGAAGGACTCTCATGTAGGGTAGCTATTAGAAGGACATTCTTATCAAAATATTCATCATGTAATGGATGATAATAATGCATAGATTGCATTAAAGATATTGAACCACTACTTGATTGCATCGACATTCCTAGCATAAATAGAGGATCAATAAGATAACTATATCCCATAAAGAATATATGTTGGGCACCATGAGATTGCATGGGTGGTATGCGTAGCATGGATGGTGACATGTCTGGCCAATTAAGTATGCCTTAATTGTAGTATGGTGTCATGCTTGACATGTGTTGTGATTTATATTGCTTTAAAATGGTAATCTTACTTAACACTGAAGCCTTAAAAGAGTTCAATTCTTCTTCAATTTTATAGTACTTTTACTTACTAACCATCTTAGGCATTTGTTTTGGAATATTAAAAAACTCCATATAACCATCATATTGGTTTCCTCCCCTAACACGACAAGGATGATCACATCCAAATGCATGATATATCGCATCTTTCCCCGATTGTTTGATTATTTCACCTCTATTAATTTGTTTTTGAACTGCTTTCTACAAATCATAAAGCAAAAAACATATATCATACATTATTACATCAATATGCAAAAATCATAAGAACTTTGTATCAAGTTAAATTACTAACCAACTTATTGAGTTGTTGTTTTCCACATTTATTCATTAGTCTTAACTTCTTTGTTTTGGAGGTCTTTGTCTCTATATACAATTATGCTCAAGTAATCGTTCTACCCAATTCTAGTATGGTTAGGAAGAATATTCTATATTTGTATATTTTGATGTTATTTCCTAATAATTTGAAATCCATATGTACTTCTATAATCTACGAAATCTTTCCATACTAATTAGGGTTCAATTCAGGGGTGATCTTCAGGGATTTCGTATAGTTCTTTTTCATTAAGTGGTTCCAAGTATGAAAACATATAATTTATGGCCAATTTAGAAGTTTTATATTCCTTTCATGCCTTATTTGTAATCTTGTAACACTTGTTCATCCAATTATCAGGGACTATAAAACAATTCTATAAAAAAACACATTTTAGATGAGATATAATATATGTAATTAAATATAAAACAAAAGAGACTTACATAAATGGTTTTTCATATCTTATACTTTTCAACATCTTCAACCTTAGTACAATCATTTATATTGATTAGTATACTTGACTTCACAAATCTACCAAGAATATTTCAATTGTTGGTCATTTTAACCTAATTGATTACCAGTTGCATCGAATTGAACGGATATTCTATCATTTGGATTAAGTAGAGTATCAAGTATATTTGCTCAACCCCTTATTTTCAAATGCCTCAATGGATCATTTGGATCTACAGTTTTTGGCACCCTGGATCTATGAAATATTTACAAACAATGATGAAAAAGAAATTAATGGAAAATTTTAAGTCCAAACATATAAACAAGAGTTATTAGAATAATATAAAAACATACATTATGTTTAATTAGGTTATTGATTGTATATATATTCCTTCATAATCCCTTCGAGTTCATGACAAAGAATCATCGTCATTAACTAGATCATCACATACATTAGGCAATTTGTTTGAGAAAGGACTAATATTGAATAATGTATCAAGCATGTCATCATCTTCTAAAGAATCATAATGGTAGAGTTTTGTGGAAGTGTTAACACAACAAACCATCTTGTATCAATTTGACCGTTCACGTAAAATTCTTGTTTTCTATGAAGTGCTAACGTGAAATGATCATCAGTGTGACTTATCTTGAATATGTTTACAAGAGTAAATCCAAAATCATCTATTTTATATCCAACATTGATAGCATCTTCGACCCAATTACACAAGAAAACTATTTCATGGAAGACCTCATAATCGAGTTCCCAAATTTCTTGAATTATACCATAATATGCTCTATCAGAAAGTACATGATTACCATTTTTTGAACTGGAAAATTGCATAGTTTATGCAATCATCTTCACACCATTATTTTGATTTACTCAGAATTTGTCCCTTGTTGAGTCATAAACCTCAAACCATTAATTATAAAACTAGAATATGATTTGACTTCAAATTTTGGATCATATGCAAGTCATTCTAAAGTTTTTGTTATTTTATGATTGAGTTTGTTGAGTTCAACTCGAATCTATGCATATAAAAACATGAAATGTGTTTAAAACATAGTTTTAAAATATTATATAGAAATACTAATGAACTCTTGTATGTGACACTTACATGATTGTGAAACCAATTAATAAACTCTCGCTTATGTTCATTATACAACCATTTTTCTCCTTGTTTTTGTATAATGAGGATCGATCTTCAATAAGTTTAAATACATTATGTAATGTTATTCAAGATATATCAATTACATATCATTAATAGTTAAATAAATAATAATTTATTTTAAACAAAAAGGTTGAACCTGTCATTACTTACTCTATATATGGTTGTGCCTCATTATTATTTACCAAAATGATTCGGTGTGCTTCTTCCCATCGAGTGTGATCAATAAACAATTTCTTACTTACACCGAGCATAGAGTTACATACTTGGATCATGTCACGTTCTAAGGAAAAATTATGTGTTGGATTCCCAATTTCAGTGCAACCACTAAAGTATTCAGAACAAAACTCAATGGCTTATTCAGCAATGTAATGTTCCATTATGCATCCTTCAGGAAGATGTCTATTATTTACATATCCTTTGAGGACTTTCATGTATCTTTCAAAAAGATACATCCACATTAAGTAAGTATGACCACACAATTGAACCTCTCAAACTAAATGAACACACAAGTGAATCATTATATCAAAAAAAGAAGGATCAAAATATTTTTCAAGTAGACACAAATTCTTCACAACATTTTTATGAAAAGAGTTTAACTCGTCAATTAATATAGATTTCTTGCATATTGTATTGAAGAATGAATAAAGATGAATTATTGATAATCGAACATGTTTTGGAAGAATTGACCTAATTGCAATTGGTAATAATTGTTGCATTATGATATGACAATCATGTGATTTCAATCCATAAAAATTCTTATTGGTGATAGACACAAAATTTCTTAAGTTATATGAGTAACTATCAGGACTTTCACACCCGTTAAACATTTACAAAACACATCATTCTCTTTTGTTGGCATTGTATATGATGTTAGTGGTAATTATGTTCGATTCTTATCATTTTCCACCCTTGGTGCCAATTCAGGTCGTATGCTCAGTTTCTTTAAATCCAGTCTTGCTTTAATTTCATCCTTCGTTTTTCTAGGTCTATTAAGTAATGTACCAATCAAACTCTAAAATAATTTTTTTTCCAATGTGCATGACATTTAAGATGTGACGAATGTATAGGTCTTTCCAATAAGATCATTTCCAAAATATTGATTTTTTATTCCAACAATCATGGTCTATTGATTGAGTAGAATTTTTCTTTTCACTCCATTATTGAGTATTCTTTTTTCATATTTCATATTGTTTGAATCTCATACCATTCAATTGACTTAATATCTCAACACCTTGCAAAGGTCTTAGTGCAAGATCACAATCTTCTTCACCATTGAAAGGTTTCTTTTGGTATCTAAACTTGTGTCCAGATGAAAAAAAACCTTCTACATCTTCTATAAGACATCTTTCATCTGTGAACAAGATAAGTTACACAAGTGTCATCACTACAAATAGAGCATCACATATAAATTTTTGTTGAATGTCCTAATAAATTCCCATAGGCTAGAAAATCATTAATTGTCCATAAAAAACCCTCTCAGGTTAATGTATTATTCTTTATGTGCATTATAAACATTTACACCATCATTCTACAACGTCTTTAAATCATCTATCAGAGGCTGGAAATATACATTAATATCAACTCTAGGTTATTTTGCTCTTGAGATCAATAATTTTAACATCATGAATTTTATTTTCATACACAACCATGGAGAGAAACTATATGTTATCATAATTACTGGCCAACAATTATATCTACTACTAAGAGAATTATGTGAATTAATTCCATGAGCAGTAATGGCAAGACAAAGATTGCATGGATCAGATGCAAATTGAGGAGATAAATTATCTACTACTTTTCAATTTAGAGAATCACAAGGATGACATAGCACCTCATCATCATATTGATTATTTGAATGTTAAACCTAAGAATGTACATATTTGATATCAATTCAGAAAATAAAAAAAACATAATATTGTATTTATTTCATATGGTATCAAAACTTAAGCTCGTTGTCAATGAAGGAAAACACAAGTGAATCTCATTCCTCTGATCACCAATGACACTAAAAAACCAGTCAGCCATTAGAAATGAATGGCTTAAAACTCGATGATCATCTTTTGGTTGGTCCATTCCATGAAGCCTTCAATAGGGAAAACATATCTCTTTCTAACAATAGCTAGAGATGTATGGTTTACAATGAAGGAGACTTACTCTGACGCTGGGACTTTCTCTTGGATGTTCGAAATTAAGACCCACATCTGGAAAATGAAGCAAGGGAACCACGATGTGACAGATTATTACATGAAAATTATGGCATTGTGGGAGGAGTTGGATCTAAATGATGAAGAGAAGTGTGAATGTATAGAGAATATCAGAAGATACAAGATCAATATGGAGAATGAAAAGGTCTTCAAATTTTAGGCTAGCCTCAACAGAAACCTTTATGATGTAAGAGGTAGAATCCTCGGCCAACAACCTCTACCTTCGGCAAGGGAACTATTCTCGAAAGTGTGCCATTAGGAGATGCATTGTGGGTTGATGCTAAACAAATATTTGGCTAAAGAAAAAGCTGAACAAAAAGATGGGCCATGAAGCCCCAAATGGTCCTACGGAGCTATCGAGTCGTGGACAGATTCAACCATTGGGTTATGGATTAGGCCTTAATAATTCTTTTAGGTAGTCTTGGCTTATTGCTAAAAATGAGCCACATAAGCTCTAATTCTGTAGGCCATAAAATAGTACTGAACATGCCCAACAAAAAAAAGGCTCTCATGTGATCATTATTGTAAAATTGGTCATACAAAAGACACATGTTGGCAATTACATGGAAAACCAATTGATTGAAAACTAAGGAAAAATTACATAAATCGAAGGTGTGAGGTCTCTATTGATCAAAATGAAAAATTCTAGAATGAACCATCCATTTCCAGTGTAACATTCAACTTGAGCAAATGGAACAACTCTATAAGATGTTTTCCAAATTCCAAACATCAAGTCAGTCTTCTACTTATGTTTCATTTTTTAACGACTTTAAATATGATCTTAAAAATAAATAATACATGGATTATTGACTTTGGTATGTCAGAACACATGATTAACAACCATCACCTTTTTTCTTCATATATATCTTGTGCTAGAAATTTGAAAGTGAAAATTATAGATGATACTCTTTCATCAATTGTGGGGAAATGTAGTATTAAAATTTATAACTCTATCACTCTTGAATCAATTCTTCATGTCCTAAAGTTATCATGCAATTTATTATTTATAAGTAAATTAATAGCTCACACAAACTACTTTACTAAATTTTTTCTTCATCATGTATATTTCAGGACCTATCGGAATACAATTAGCAATGCTAGACAGAGTGAAGAACTCTACTATTTTGAGATAGTCAATGTGAGTGAACATTATCATATTGCAAATTGTAATTCTACATCTATCCCTAAGAATAATAAAGAATTATCTCATTTGCAATGTGAAATGTGTGAACTTGCCAAACATTATCGCACCCCATTTTCAAAGTCTAAATACTCACCTTCTAAGTCATTCACCATAGTCCTCAACAATTTATGGGGATGTCTCAGTATCCAAACCACACTCATACAAAATGATTCATCACCTTTATTGATGATGATATTCATATATGTTGGATGCATTTATTAAAAGAAAAAATTGATGTTCAAACTATGTTCATCAATTTTCATTATATGATTCAAACTCAAATTCAAATATTACATATTAATAATGGTACGAAATACATTAATAATTCCCTCAAAGATTATCTTCAAATCCATGACATTATTCACCAAACTTCATGTGTTTATACTCTACAACAAAATGGGATTGCTGAACAAAAAAATAGACATCTCCTATAAGTTACTCTTGCCCTCCTATTCACCACCAATATGCCAAAAATGTTATATAGATATGTTATATTGACTTATACTTTTTTATAAATAGGACCATGTTCTTTCTTTCAAAATACCTATTAAAAAACTAAAAAGATGTTTTTGACTTCTCGTCTTATTTTGGACATTTTGTTTAAAATATTATGGTATTCGTACATATTCATTCACACGATCACGTTAAACTAGATCCTAGAGCCTTCAAATGTGTTTTTATTAGTTACTCTCCTACTTAGAAAGGGTTTAAATGTTATGATCATTGTGTGAAAAATGTTTTTACTAGTCTCGATGTCATATTCTTTGAAACCACACCATATCACTCTTCCAAAACTACTCTTCAGGGAAAGAATGTGAGTAAAGATCAATTTTGTTCCTTTGACCTTTCTTTTCCATATACCAATATCTCCTTTCCAGAAACCAATACCATTTTAAAGACTAAACATGAACCTATTATGCCATATCACTTTAATATGCCATCTATAGAAAATGATTTAGGCTCAAGAGGAGATGCAAAAATACAAGCAGACAAGAAGATACTTGTTTACTCAAGGAGGCCAAAATCAAAGTACAAAGGGAAATTAACACTTGACACACTAAGAAAGTCTAATCTGATGATGGATCCAAACAACCTTGAGCCTTCTTTCAATCCAGGTAACTCTAATTCTATTGATGATTTAACTATTGCTCTGAAAAAACAAAGTCAATCTTGCAACTCTCATCCTATATCAAAATTTATGTCATACAATACTTTTTCTCCCAAATTCCATGCTTTCATTACTAACCTTGACATGATTAAAATTCCAAAAAATATTGATGAGGCTTGGGAAATTCTTGAGTAGAGAGAAATAATAATGAAAGAATTACGAGCCTTAGAAAAAATGGAACTTAGGATGTGGTAGATTTACTAAGAGGAAAGAAACTGATGGGATGCAAGTGGGTCTTTATCGTAAAATATAAAACCGATGAGATTGTTAAACGGTACAAAGCTTGTCTAGTTGCTAAGAAATTTACTCAAACTTATGGGATTGACTACACAAAGACATTTGGTTTGGTCGCAAAGTTAAATACTATTCGAGTATTGCTGTCATTAGTAATGATCCTGGACTGAACTCTCTAACAATTGAATATTAAGAATGGCTTCCTCAAAGGGGTATTAGACGAAGAAATTTTCATGATATTACCATCAAGTTTTTGTGAAAACAACAGACATAATGTGGCATGCAAACTAACAAATCCCTTTACGGACTTAAATAATTACCTAGATAGTTTGACAAATTTGTGAAAGTGAAAAAGAGATCAGGATATCAACAAGGGAAGTCAGATCACACGATGTTCTTCAAGCATTCACGGGATGGCTTGAAATCAATATTAATTGTATATGTATATGACATAACACTTACAAAAGATAATCTGACCAAAATTGAAAGACTAGCTACAAGTTTGAAGTAAGAGACTTGGGGCAAATGTGGTATTTCTTGAGAATGAAAATTGCTAGGTCAAAAAAAGTATAAGTGTCTTCTAACGAAAAATATGATCTTGACCTCCAAAAGGAAACTAGTATGCTCGGGAGGAAACCAAGTGACAACCCAATTGAGATAGGATAGACAATGGAGAATAATGAAAAACTAGTAAAAAAGAGAGATATCAGAGACTGGTGGAAAAACTAATTTACTTATCATATACAGGACCCGACATTGCATTTGTGATTAATATCGTGAGTCAACATATGCACTCTCTAAAAGAAATTCACCTATAAGTTGTGCACAAAATTCTCAAATACATGAAAGGCTTCCTAAAAATGGACTATTCTTTAGAAAAATAGAAGAAAAAAAACGTAATTTTTTCGAATGTTGATTTGACGAGTTCAATTAAAGATAAGAGATCTACTATTGGATATTGTACATTCGTTTGGAAAAAATAATAGTAATATGCAGAAGCAAAAAACATATCTAATAGCCAAGAATAGTGTTAAAGTTGAATTTCGAGCAATTGTACAAGAGATTTGTGAATGATTATGGTTGAAAAATCTCCTAAAAGAATTACAAGTAAAAATATAAATTCTACTCAATCTATTATGATAAGAAAGCTACCATCAATATCTCTCTCAATCCAATTCAACATGATCGAATCAAAGATGTAGAAATGGATAAACATTTTATTAAAAAAAAATTGAGAACGAAATCATTTGCATGACCAAGACACCTACACAAGAGAAAACAACATATATCTTCACCAAAGGTCTTTCATTTCAAAGTTTTAATGATTTCATAAACAACTCTAACATGATTAATATCTATGATTTTTCTTAAAGAATAATATAAAAATCCCAAATTATTAAGGATTCAAAATTCATATAATAAAAAATCAATCAATTAGAAGAAAAATATCAACTTTTAAATTTTTATTCTTATTTTAATTCTCTACGTGTATTATATAAATTATAAGAGTATACTTATTTGATATCAATTCATAAAACAATAGAACATATTGTTTTATTTTTATATCATACACGTGCTTGTGTACATTGATACTTTTTTGCTTTTATCTCTCCGTATTATTTCACATTGTTTTGTTATGTTCTCATGGGTTATATTGATTTTTTCATTCACTAAAAAAAAAGTATCCAAAGCTTTTGAACTCGTGATGCAGTTAAAGTATTTTATATATATTTTTCTTATGTCAAGAGGAATACGATTACACGAAAATACGAAATAGAAAACTTGATAAAAATATTTTTCTATATATTTTGATTGTAACCATCTCACCATTAATTGGAATGTTAAAGCGACAAAGGCTTACTACAATGTCTTTGATAATCTGAAAGTTCATTTTACTATCTGAGATTCTGGTCTTACACTCTTAGCATTTTAATTAAAAAGTCCATCAAATTCCATAAAAATCCATGTTTTAAAAATCCTCTTTTGAATACATCTAATTTTTTAAAGACTTGTACAATTGAAGACACCTAAGCTTTTATAGTGTTTAAAAACCGAAATTGAATGCCCTTATATTTTAAACCATAACCTCATACTATTCAAATGGAGTATGGATGCATACATTAAATGTAGCCCCACGTTTACATATTTACAGATTTTAAATCGTAACAAAAACGACTAATTGAGGGCATGGAGTATTTCCTCATTTTTTGCATTACAATATCATGTTTTCTGAACCTCAAGTTTAATGTTTGAAAAAAAAAATCATAATTTTCTAAAGCTAAAATGCACAGCGAATCAGAAAACCCCAGTTACCTCAAATGATAAGTGCACCATCTCGTCGTTGCCCTGTAAAAAGATCCATACAAAAATTGAGGTTCCTAACTTGGAGCTGAGATGCTAAACGAAAACTAGTCTTCCCACGGTCCGCCTCATACTGCTTCAATATGTAGTAATAATTACACTGACAACAAAACCACAATCGTCAAAACCCAACACCTGGTTTTCTAGCTGAAGGAGTCAAATAATAAGCAATAGCCATATAAATAATCAAAGCATGATCCTATTTACATATTTAGTTTTACAGAAACATCAAGAGTAAAAGATGCTAAACAGCTTCTGAATTTTTTTTAATACTTGTGATGGTGAAAGAATATTCTCTCAAATTTTCTTCTCTAATGGAAATCCTCTTAAAATTCTTAGGCTCTATACTATGACAATTTTTTTTTCTCCCTGAATTGATCTGTTATGAAGCTAATTCTTCAAAACCTGCATTCCAGGCAACTTGGATTATGGACATCCTTTCCCAATAGCAATTACTAAACAAGACGTTGTTCAATTATATTATCATGCCAAACAATTCAGATTTAAAGGCTTACCTCTAAGCGGAAAATTTTTGTGGGTACAATAATCCCAAGCTCCAACAGAGGTTCGAAATGACTCAAAGAACCTCCAAGAAGAAAAGTTCCGGAGCTCATTCTCTGTCAACTTTGCAACGTTCCCAGAACCTGCAAAAATGTGTCCATGCACTCCATGTTCTCTTAAACGGCGAATTGGAGGATCAAAAGAAAAGTCTGCAAATGCAGTAAGAGCTAGGTCTCCTCCAATAACATCCCATCTAGGAGAACCTGAATTTTCTTCATTACTTTTATCCATAATTTGTCTTCTTGGCTCCGTACGGCCTATTCCTCTTGTTTTAAATCCCCAGACTGCTGTTGGGCCTCCCAAGGTGCAAACTGGAGAGAAATCACCGCCCAAGAAAAATCTTTCAGGAAGAGATGACGGCTTGTTCAAGAATCCACTTCCCCATGGAAAAACACCACCACCAGACATCCCAAAGTTCAGAGCAGCATTAAAAAATCCAAAAGGTATTGCATAACGAAGATCAAACTCCTGCTTCAAATTTTACAATAATAAGTTATTTGAACAAGAAAAGAAATTAAACAAAAAATGTGCTATAAATTGTGTGAATATTTCTGAGCGGAAAGAGAGGGGTGGACACCAGAGGTGCATGACTATACTGAGCCTACTTGCGGGCCAAAAAAATAAAGTTATTCCTTGGTTTTATCCTATAGTATCTTTGTGTTGCACAAGTCATTTATCCTCAAAAGTCTAAGAATTACAGAAAGTTAAACACTCTGACGAGTACAGGCCCACAGGCCCCACACATTTTGTATTCAAAATGCAACTCACTTCCACTGTGACTCAAACTTAACCACATCAAATGTAGGATGACAATGTGATTCACATTTCGCTCATCAACTCAATTGTTACATATCAGAAAACAAATATACGGTCATAATATCCGAGACACCATTGTGGTAAATTTTTGAAACTGATGTCTTAGAACCTTATAAACAAGAAAAATGTTATATGCATCACAAGAGGCCAATTACATTGTAACATGTGGGTTGTTGCATCCATCAAGTTGTGGTAAAAAAAATTAAAAATCACTTTCCTATAAAATAAGTGATTTGAAAAGCAAGTGCAGATCAGCTTCTGAAAAATTGATTTACAAAAATAGGCACTTTTAAGAAGGAATCTTGGCTCCCACATCTCTACTCAGTTTATAAACATATGGGGTAACACGTGCATATGCAACATCCAATTTAATCTTTGCAATCTGCGACAGCAATTTGGAATCATGATGGTATAAACTAAGAAACTTTATTTTCACAGTCACAACACTATTAAAAGACATAACCAAATACTATGTTGTAAATTTAATTCAAGATTGTTAAAAATCAACATATGTTGTAAATTAGTGTTAAAAAATGCCAAGACTTAAAAGCCTTTACACACAAAACAAGCTCTCTTAAAGTTGTATTCTTCTTATTCCTTTCTTCTATTAAATTCTCTTATACAAATCATATATATATATTAATGTTATAACTAAAATACACAACTGTAATATACTAAAATACAACTGGGATACACTAATACAAAGTGAGAAATAAATCTGAAAATTGAGATGGAAATAAAGCTGAAAATCATCCTGAAAAAAGGGGCTAATTCCACCATGAAAATCAGGAAACTCCCTCCTGAAAATCAGGCGCTGATTTCACCTTAAAAATCAGGAAACTATTTCCTGAAAATCAGGAGCTGTTTAGGAATCAATCATACGCCTAGATTGATTTCCTACACTCCCCTTCAAGCTAGACGATATATGTTTTTCAAACCAAGTGCTACACTTAATTCTCAAAAACAAAGTTTTGGTTAAGATGCTACTTGTTGTCTAGATACACATAGTTGAGGGAGATTATATTTGCCTTCAATTTTCTCTTTGAATTAAGGGTTAACATTCAACATTCTCACTCAAGCTGGATCCCAAAGGTTTATGGATCTAAGCTTGGTATATGATGACATCCCAAAAAGGATTACAGATCCTGTTGCTAAGTAGTCTGAAGATTGGAATGATGAGGAAAATGATGAAAGGGTTAACATTCAACACTCTTACTCAAGCTAGATCCTGAAGGTTTATGGATCTAAGTTTAGTATATGATGACATCCCAAAAAGGATTACAGATCCTGTTGCTCAATAGCCTAAAGATTGGGATGATTGACATAGATTTAACCATCAAATCTGAGTGGAATCTTACAATTGAATTTCATGCAGCTCGGAAGGTGGTATTTGAATCTAAGTGGAGCATGCAGTTGAATTTCCTACAGCTCGGAGAGTGGCCATTGAAACTAAGTGGAGCTTGCAATTGAATGTCATAAAGGCCAATTAGATTCAGGGACGTCTTCTAGTCACATAACTTCATCTTTAGAATGAGAAGTTTATTGGAAGAAACCGAGTGATCCTTCAAACGAAATCATTCTCATGGATTATTTTCTTGAAATGAAAAAGCTTACTACTTTACCAAATACAGAAAACGGAAGTCATTGTATTGACGTTTGATCTTTTTATGGCCAATTTGATAACGAAGAAGGTTCTTTGAAAGCTGAACTTGATGCTTGAAAATATTGAAACCGAAGAAGGTTCACTAATGACATCTAGACCCTGCTGTTGGTGTAGATAAGAGCAGTGAGAATTTTTCCTAAAATTTTGGACTGATGATGAAGTTGCAATTTGCTATGGATGAGGTTAACATCTGAAATCTATTATTAACATCCGTGAAAAATAAACTTGCAAAATCTGAACAAAAGTTGAAAGTCTTGTTATTGAGAAATTGTGACAGAAACAGAACACCGTTTGTAGGATAAGTCTGAACACCAAGTTTGTGGATAAGTGTGAAACTATTACAAAAGTTTGTGCAAGAAGCAATGGAGGCTGCAAGTTCAAGATGCCCGCATTCAGGGATGACTGGGTAGGAAGAATTGAAGACTGGAAACTTGGACTGCTTGTTGAAATAATAGAAGATGGCAAACACGAACTGCTTGTAAGAACAGAAGACTGCCAACTCAGAGTGCTACTTGGAAGCACCAAAGATTTCAGATTGCTGTTGGGATTGAAACCCATTTGAGGATCCATAGAATCCTTGCCAATACATTGATAGGAAGGCAAGTCCACTACCATTGGTGGTTGGGGATTTGGCAGCTGGAATTCTGGAAATGCTTTTGCCACATTTACCCAAAGTAAACGAGTTGTACTTGGAAGGATCCAATGCTAATTCCGTGCTTGTACTGCCAGAAAACCTGGTTGCTGCAGCATAGTTCACAAAATCAACCTTGAAAAGATTCTTACAGTTTGTTGGTTTGTCGGACAGTTTGTGTTGCATGTTTAAGAAAAAATAGTCCAACCTATAAAGCAGGAAAGAAATATTTGACAAACAGCATATTGCAAACAAGGAAGACAAGTTTGCTAATGCCCATATTAAAGGCAGCTCTAGAGACAACATGAAACCCAACATAACCAAACTGCAAGGCCAACATGGCTCCATGTAGTTGTAGTTTCTCTGGGACTGAACACCACATTCTCTTATTTGCAAACCATGAACTCAGTTTTTGAAATTGTGAGACAGATTTACATAAGCCAATGAATAATGAAAAGAAATGAAGGCCATTAATGAGGAGTGTGAGAGGAGGCTAAGAGCAACGGTTTTTGAACCTAATGCTTTGATACCATGTTGTAAATTTAATTCCAGATTGGTAAAAATCAACAGATTTTGTAAATTAGTGTTGAAAAATGCCAAGGCCAAAAGGCCTTCACACAAATTTACTAATGCCCATATTAAAGGAAACCTTGATACCATGTTGTAAATTTAATTCCAAATTGGTAAAAATCAACAGATGTTGTAAATTAGTGTTGAAAAATGCCAAGGCCTAAAGGTCTTCACACACAAAACAAACTCTCTTAAAGTTGTATTCTTCTTATTCCTTTCTTCTATTAAATTCTCTGATACAAATCATATATATATATTAATGTTATAACTAAAATGCACAACTGTAATATACTAAAATACAACTGGGATATACTAATACAAAGTGGGAAATAAAGCTGAAAATTGAGATGAAAATAAAGCTGAAAGTCATCCTAAAAACAGGGGCTGATTCCACCATAAAAATCAGGAAACTCCCTCCTAAAAATCAGGGGTTGATTTCACCCTAAAAATCAAGAAACTACTTCCTGAAAATCAAGGGCTGCATAGGAATCAATCATACGCCTAGATTGATTTCCTACATACTCATATACTGATTTATTCTACATCAAAACCATTACCTCTTTGCATGACGCTAGAGAAGTATCATACTGGACCTAAGCTAAAAAAAACAAAAAGACAAATATTGAACCTGACGTAAGCTGCGATGATCAAGTACAAGCCCACCAACTTGACTAGTAGAAACAAAAGCATAACCACGAGTTGGCCTCACTAATGAATTTCTTTTATCAATCTTATATGTATACTTAAGAGATGAAAGTAAGCCATGTCCAAGTTGCCTTCTTATTGACCTAGAGCCCATCTGAGAGGGATCTGTTAAGGTTTGCCATCCAAGATTGTATGCCAAATCATAATGCTTAGTTGTAATTAAGCCAAGAGAGAGACCCAATGTTCGTTCTTTATAAGAGGAGAATTCCAACCAATCTTGAGAAAGCAGGAAAACACGTGCCACCACAGGACTTATGAATCCTTTCAATCTGGGTAAATATAAGCCAGCACTTACCACAGATGTTAGGTTGGGGCCATATACCAAAGAGCCATCCCATAAATCCCATGTTGTAGCCAGTTTTTATACTTCAATGAACCTTCAAGGGTCCAAGACCTAGCCTACAAAAGCCCCACACTATTTCATAAGCCATACAAGTTACCTTCCGTTTTATATATAACCTACGTATTTATCTCATTTCATTTTTAATCTACTCCAAAAAAAAAATCAAAATTTTCATATTATTTTGAACATACGTCCAACACATATTTTATATTTAATTATTTTATATATAAATATTTTTTATAAATATAAATGTTAATTACCTGCCATATAAATATTTTCAGAACATTATGATAATTGAACATATCTTTATCTTCATTGCAGTATAAAAAACTGTACATATATTCATTGCATTATAAAAAATTGAACATATGTTCATCTCTTGTGAGAGAGCTAAAAATGATTTTTTATATAAATATTTTTTTATAAATATAAATGTCAATTACTTGTCATATAAATATTTTCAGAACATTATGATAATTGAACATATCTTTATCTTCATTGCACTATAAAAAACTGTACATATATTCATTGCACTATAAAAAATTGAACATATGTTCATCTCATATGAGAGAGCTAAAAATGACTTTATTTATGAAGGGTTATGTTGTGCACTTAAATCAATATGTTAGGCATGAATCTTTTTTGGGATATATATGTATGCCACCCATAAGTAAAATACGAAGATAATAAAGTGAATGAGCCCACTAAAATTTTCCAACAACTCATACCAATTACCAACAACGATACAACTCTCATCAAACATATGAAAATAAATATCCTGCAAGTCTAAAAAACTTTTTTTAATTGGTCTATGAAACCTTCTTACCGATTCAATTTCCTCCGATTTCTCAGCAACCAAACACAACAAGAATAAATTGTTAATTCCATGTTGTTAAGGACCCTAAAGTCCCACGTCGGCCAAGGATTCTGCTTCCGGTGTACTTATAAGTTTATGTCAACCCTTCTTCTTTAAGAATTTTTTTAGAAGTTAGATCATAGCTCTCGAACACCCCTAAAGCTTACCCTATTAGCACTCAGGGCACACTACGCTCGCTCTTTTCCGTCGATGTGGAAATGGAGTGTTAAGGAACCTAAAGTCCCACATCGACCAAGAACTACTTCTGCTACATTTATAAATCTAAGACAATCCTTCTTCTTCAAGAGCTCTTTTGGAGAGAATTGAGCCATGTATTTCAACACATTTAAATAACCCTAGCTTCCCTAGTTTCAAGTCAAAACAGGTATAAATTACTAGGGTAATTAGATGGTACTGCTGGCTTAGTGTAAGCGCATTCGCCAAAAAGAGGGCTTTTGATCTCATCAACCTCAACAATTACATTAGCAGTGCCAGGCAACTCGGCCGGACCAGAATCGAGAATGACTCGGACTGAATCAAAAATCTCAAGTTGTTGAAGCTTCGAAATGACAATCCCAGAAGTTCTTGCATAGAAGTGGAATGCAACAATGGCTCCAGTTCAGACTCGATCAGATACAGTTTGGTCTTGGCATTGCCCTTGATAATAACATCGTGGACTCTCACAGGAACCTTCTCTTTCCTCATTCGGCCGGCTAGATTCTCTAGCCTCAATCTATTCTCATGCAATTGAGTCGCCCGGGATATGTGCTTCCGTAGAGGTGGTGGTACTTGTCCATCATTTTCTTCTTCTTTTTTATCTTCATCATCATCTTCCTCCTTGTAGTCTTCGTCTTCTTCGTCCTCAGTGTCGTCGACGTTAGAAGGCTCTTGGAATTTCTGAAACTTATTTGAGTTTTGACTGCCCTCATTTAGATTCGCCATGGCTAGGATTAGAATACAGCGAAAAGATAAAGAAGAACAAATGTAAGAGCGCAGAAATTATCACTGCGGACTGAGCGCCTTTACTTTCTACTTACTATCCTCTAAACTTCCTTTTCTTCCCCCTTTTAAATGTAAATTATGTGTTTTTGACACACATATTACAAAAATATCTACGAATCTTTTATTTGTTAAACATATATCATAATTTATTAAAAAAGTTTAGATTATCAATGTTTTATTTCTATTTTTTTATTTTTATAAAAAATAAAAAAATAAACGTAAATTAATTCGATCATAACATTCTCTCCAATTTAAATAATTATTTTTTTTATTTTACAACCGATTATCCAATTTTTTAATTAATTGGTTCATTGAAAGCATCACAAGTATTTATATAAGTACATACATTAAATAATAACATTACTTTAAAACATAAATAATTGGTTATTATAATAATTTATGAAATTTTATATATATAAAAAATTCATAATTTGATATTATTTCTATAGTTTTTGCGAAATATTTAAAATAAAAGAAGAGTAAAGGAAGGAGAAATAGGAAACGAAAATGAGCACCTTCTGGTTCGTCTTTATCATCCTTCTTCATTTTCTTACTAAACCAGTCAAACCCAGCCTTTTTCCAGATAGTTTCACCAAATCCCTCTCCTCCTCTCATCTTTACAACTCATCCCTTCAATACTTTGAAGTTGGTCTTCCTCTACCGTCCGATGGTCTCACCCCATCATGCAACGTCCAAGTTATCCGCCACTCATTTGCCAACACCATCAACTGCCCTCCATTTTCAATCCCTTACTCTCCGCCGTCCGATTGTCCCTCTCCATGGTCCCACGTTGTCCTCGATTTCCACGCTAAATGCAAAGGCGAACAGTACGATCGCATCGCCGGCTTATGGCTTGGAGGTGTTGAGCTGCTCCGAACAAGCACCGCAGAGCCCAACCCCTCCGGAATTTCCTGGAATTTCCGAAAGGACATAACCAGGTATTCCTCTACTCTTTCTCTAACCAATCTCAACGTCACCATGATGCTCGAAAACATAGTCAACACTGAGTTCACGGGCGTATACGACGTCGAGGTCGATTTCCTCTACTACAACAATAACTCTGTCAGAAATGACGACGTTAGGCCATGGTCTGTCATTGCAAACGGGAACTTTGCTAGAAATTTTGGTTTTAAGAGGGAAAGTTTAGGGTTGGATTCTGAGAAAATTGAGGATAACTTTAGAGTTTTAGCTGAAGAGCCATCGCATTTGATAATTCCAGTATCCGATACTGGCAATAGGGGATTGTGGTTCAGAATCGAGAGTGAATCAGATTTGCATTCGAAGGAAATCAAAATTCCCAAGAACACTCGTAGAGCTGTACTAGAACTGTACGTTTCCTTCCATGGGAATGATGAGTTCTGGTACTCAAATCCACCAAATTCGTACATAATTATGAACAATTTGACAACTGGTCGCGCCAATGGAGCTTACAGGGAGGTTTTTGTAACCATTGACGGTGTACTTATGGGATCTGAGGTCCCATTGCCGGTAATCTTCACGGGTGGGATCAATCCGTTGTTTTGGGAACCAGTGGTCGCAATCGGTGCTTTCAATCTTCCCTCCTATGACATAGAATTGACGCCATTTCTTGGAATGCTTGTGGATGGCAATGTTCACACGCTTAGGATTGGGGTGGCTCATGGGATTTCATATTGGCTTGTTGATGCTAATTTGCACCTCTGGTTTGATCACAAATTAAATGAAGTTGAAGCGAGTTGGAGCTCTCATCATAAACCTTCCCTTGAGGTAGAGACAGAATCCGAGTTTGAAAAGCTTGATGGGTCATTCAAGATTGAAGCGGAGAGGAAGATTCACTCTGTTGGTTGGGTTAAGTGGAGTGGAGGCAATTACACCACGACACTTTTGCAGGAATTCAAATTCAAGAACTCGATCCAATTTAAGATAAATGGGACTCGCAAAGAAGTTAGACAAAAAATCAAGATGAAGAAAGAAGTGAGAGTTCAAAACGAGGTTGGTGAATTTGTTGCTAGAACAAAGGTTAAGAGAGAGTACCCTCTCAATGTCATTACCACAACGCAACCAGGGTTGCATGATAACACTTACCTCCTTGTTACCAATGTTTCTCATGCATTTAAGGAGAAGAGTTTTGATGGACAACAAAGGATCACCATCGATAACACACAGGATTGCGAAGGGTGGATGGAGGTGCAGGATCATTCCATTCTTGATGGGAAAGCCAATACAACACAGAGTCTTGATTACAAGGATGGCATCAGTTGCTATTCTCGGCTCGTTGAAGCCAGCAATGGTAACCTCACCATAGATCACAACATCTTTGGCTGTATGTCTTTATCCTCTTGATATCACAACTGCTTGGAAATAAAATGCAGGATGCCTAGTTTCCTTTCTTTCATGTTTTATCTAGTTTTAATCTAATGTTAGGTGTCTAAAATGCAGTTATTTCACTGTAGTCTGCATGACGATGAATGAAAGCATAAACTTTGTATCTTTCTGTTGTCCTTTTTTGGCAATGGATAAGCAAAACCTCATTGGTATCCAATGCAATGATCTCTATAGCTATTTCCTGTATTACAATGAATGAAGAAAATCCTGCAATAGTTGGCAAACTCCTATGTTTCCAAGTTTAGTTTGGAGTGAGAAGAAAAACTACTGCATTGCCAGTGCAATGATCTCTATATCTTTCCTGTATTACAATGAATGGGTTTTTAAATCCTGCAATAGTTGGCAAACTCCTATGTTTCCAAGTTTAGTTTGGAGTGAGAGAAGAAAAACCACTGCATTGCCAATCCATGATAAATTGCTCTATCCAATTTTGACTTGATCATAGCAAAATGAGATGATAATCTTGGGAAATAAAAAGATAAATATTCAGGATAAATAATTGACAATGAGAAAAATATAATTAGGCAGTATCAATTGTTTTCTTATACCCTGAAAAAAATAAAAAAATAAAATAATCTACAGGAATATCGAGGGGAGAAAATTACACCACTTCTGCCAAGATTTTCTTACATTTAAAAAGAATATAGAATGCAAAACTCGAGTGCCAGCATTTGATAAAAAGAAAATAAAGAACAATACCTTCTCAGCAAAATTAGTAGCAGGAGTAGCTGTGAAAAGTCTGGACCTTAGAAAATTGCTCAAGCTCGACTTAGTATATTGGCGAATTACCCCGGCCATAAAAAATCTCAAAATCGGTTTTATACAACCGTTACAACAAAAATTTAAAATCAAAGTTTGAAACCCAAAGAAAAGGAGAGGAAAAAAAGCTAAAAAAAATTTGGCAAATATCTGTGACACATACTTCATTCTATAATTCCAGGACCCTTTCCCACATCAACTTCACCCATTCCTGTGTCCTCCTCCTCCTCGCTATCTTCATCACCACTGATTTCCTCATTATCTTGGCGTAGCTTAGCCATGTGTTCTGCCAGTAATTTATCATCCCGTTCACTCACCTATATTCAATGCACCATAACATATTAAACCCATAAAAGTGATAAAACTGGCCCTTTACTTAAGGGCATAAGCAAATTCATGATGGAAATGAAATCAGCTAGGTACTGAAAACAATTAGTAAGATATCTAAATTAGCAAATTGGTAATAAAATTGAATTCAGCAATGCAATGCAATGCACTCCAAATGTAAGAGAAAGCCGAAACCATATATAAGAAGGGTTAACACTCACCGCTCTCGCAGCCTCCTTCACTACTAGTTTTCCCTTTTGTTGTTCTATTGATAGGGTACAAGCCTCAACTGCCTTATTTAGAACCAATATCCCTTGTTCCTGCAAAAAAGGGAACATAAAAAGTTAATTGGCAACACTTGAGAAGACTGACCATGGAAGAGCTCCACAATTGCCTCAAATATTGAATAAAAGAAATGTGTTTTCTTCACATAGTTCAAATAATAGTCGGTGCATGGGAAGAAGCAACGTTGACATCATCATATGCCTACCACACTTAAGCTAACCTTATCAAGAGTGTGAGTGGTAAGAACATAAAGTGGAGGAGCAACCAGCTTAATTTTAACAGGACAATCACTGTTGCCTGCAGCTTCTGCTCTTCGCATGGCTTCCTGTAAAGTTACAGAAGTCACACATGTCAAAGAGCAAAGGAATATTGACTAATATTTAAAAAAGAAAATGTCTACTACTGCTTTTGGTCTTTCCAATTGAATTTCAGACAAATAGTGAAGAATAACTTAAAAGATCATAATATGGATATAGTGATATCCATTAAAGATCATCAACAAACCTTAATGTGAAGAACACCATCAAGCTGAAAGCATTTCATTTCAATGTCAGCCCGAATTTTCAAAGGTTGTGGGGTCATTCGTCTCCTTATATTCTTAATTAAAGCTTCTTTTACTTCCTCTGCCATTGCAGGAACCACCTTTGCAACCTAAAAACAAGGAAATGAACTTGGTCACCAGAACCAGAGAATTTTCATGTAACATGCCTGAGCAAAAATTACCTCCTGTCCATCAGGGCCGACTTCTTTGACTTCACGAGTAAGGGAATTAAGTACAGAATCAGGATCAGTAACAACTATCTTGAAAGCCTGCAAAAAACAGAACTTCAGTCCTTGATAAATTCTTAAAAAGAAGAATATTTTATAAGGGGTTTACATTCTCACCTCAAAGGCATGACCATACTTTCGGTATAGAGGCCACCCAACATGGATGTACAAATCCTGAAACAGGTGAAATCCTTGAGTTTTAACCCATGAAAAAGGCAATGTATTTAAGCAAAACCACCAAATAATGTCTAAATCATGAATTAAATTTCAGGCACAGTGTTAATCAGATCTCAACAGGTAGCTTAAACAATAATATTTCTACAGATTGGGATGCTTGGTTCAGCTGGGCATTTTCCTTTCAGCGAGAGGGAAACCTCAAGCAATTCAAGATATTCTAACCAGTCATCGAACTGAACACATTATGACTAATAGATATCGCATATTAAATTTTTACATGAAAGACTTATAGTCAAAAGAACTTTACAATTGGAATATAGCATATACATCTTGCAGTTGAAGAAGTAGTTTAATTGGTATTGTCGTATCAGAATGATTCAATGTATTCCTTCGAAAAATTAAGCCACGTATTTTCTTCGAACTTTCCAATTGGAACATAGCATATGCAACTTGCAGTTGGAGTAGTTTAATTGGTATGGGAATGATTTAACGTCTTCCTTCGAAAAATTAAGCCACATATATTCTTTGTACCCCCTTCCTTACCTAGTAAACATTCTTTAGAAGTAACGATAAAGCAAGTAGCAACTTCCTTCAATTTTACTCACAGCCATATATTGATATTGGAGACCGACCCAGTCACCCACCACACTGGAAAATACCAATTTTGATGCATTATACCAGCTTAATTTAAATACTCACTTGCAATCACCTTTAACTTTTTCGCCAATACATTCCTCTTTCTTAGACCAACATAAACCTCTTCCAACATGATACGCCTATGTTTCAAAAACTAACATAACTAAGCTTACTAGAGACCCTTTTGAATTCTCTCTTATTTCATTTCATGGACATATTTTACATTATTGCTCTCCAAGCTTCGAATTGGCTAGGGACAAAAACCAACAACAAACTAATCAGCCATCCTCACTAAGAATTTATACATCGCAAATTCGTTCCCCAATGAAATTGAAAGAATCCCAAAAGACTAAAACCCGCTTAACAAAACAAATCCAGCAAATAAAAATTTTACATTAATTCACATGGAAAAAAGGGAAACTAAATCCAAGGGAAAAGTGAAAAACCTCCAAATCGATGCCCATTGTCTCAGCTACGTGTCGCATGATGGAGTGAACAAGCTTGCTCTTGTTGTACCTCTCATCACAAGTAGCAATATCCTCCTCAGAAACCCTCCTCTTGCTCAAATCAATATAACCTTTTTCCTTATCGACCCTAAGAACCATGACGGGCTCGATACGGCCCACCTTGATCAGGCTACTGACACTACGAATCCGACGGCGAGAGAGCTCCGAGAAGAGAATCATACCCTCGATGTTATTGTACTCGAGAAGTGAGACGTAAGCACCCATGTCTGCTATGTTCTTTACCTGAATCATTACCGCCATGTCGACCTCTGGGTACTTCGCCTCGTACATGCGGCACTCAAGGTTCGGCGTGTTGGAAGCCATGTTTGCTCAATTGACTGTCGTCTCTGGTGTTCAGGGCAGTGATGTTAGCTAAAGAAAATTAGGAGATTGAAATGAGTCGCAGCTCAACAGTATACGGTCAGCCAGTCGATGGAGGATTAGGGTTTTTAAGCAAACTGTACTTTGTAGTTTCTTTGAATGTGATCATTTGCAATAAAACAATTATCATATATAATATTTTTGTACCTTAATTTTTTCAGTAATATAATAAATAATATCCATATTTTTTAAATTTAATATAATTAATTTATATTTAAAAATTAAACTAAATTATATTCTACCTATTGACCTAATAAAAAAATAATTTTTTTATTATAGAATCTATTAATTATTATTGTTTAACATATCTAATATATCATTAAATTTAAATTATAATTATTAAATTTAAAAGATAATTGCAGAATATCAGTTTTTTATTATAGAATCTATTAATTATTATTGTTTAACATATCTAATATATCATTAAATTATAATTATAATTATTAAATTTAAAAGATAATTGCAGAATATTAAAAAATATTAAATAAGATAAAATTTAAGCATCAATTATGTATGTAATTCAATATATAAATAATTTTCATTTGAGATTGCTTTATTGTTAAGATAATATAACTTCTTACTCATATCATTTTAATTCCAAATCCAAATCTCGATTTTTACCAATCGGACTTTGGAAATTTAACTTTTTGGTGAAAAAACATTCGGATGAAAAAACAATGTAAACGCCCACCGTGGGGCTCGAACCCACGACCACAAGGTTAAGAGCCTTGCGCTCTACCAACTGAGCTAGACGGGCTTGTTGGTGAGTTTTTAAAATTAATAATAAAACTTGTATTATGACTGGAAGACAGTATTTACATTCTCTGAATCTTTATTTCAGGTACGAACAAACCTCAGCCTTGCCATAAGCCATTTCATATCTTTCAGGATAATGCTTTTCTAAAGTTACACAAAAAGTTAGTACGTAGATATCACATGGAGCACTAATTTTCTCAAGAAAAAAGAGAAGCATAAGAAATTTGTAAGAATGCAACTAAGAAAAGCACCAACGATAATAGGGATTTGCTTGTAGTATATATAATATGCTTTCCAATCATATTATTATGGATTCAAATTCCAAACATACTCATATAATATATTATTTATTTAATTGAAAAATGACTTAAGTATCACAAATTCGCTTTCTCACATTTTCACTCTAATATTATGAATTTAAATTAAAAATATACTCCTATAAAATATTATTTATTTAATTGAAAAAATAACTCAAGTTTCACAAGTCCTCTTTTTTATCATCACCAATGTATTGTTATCATTGGTATCACATAAAAAAAGCACCAATGGTAACATCACTTACGACACCAACTAGAATCAAAAAGCTAAAAATACTCATCAACCATAGGTTGAAGAGTAGAGAGATGTTAAAATTACTCGTGAGTTCGAGTAATCATAGGTAATAAGCAAAAAGACTTGGTTTTGAATGATAAATTTTGGATCAATTTTCAAGTTGGGTTATTAGTTTATTTTAAATTTTTTAGTTCAAAATTGGTTTTGGAGGTTGAGAAATCCGAACCTAATATCCAAAATTATAAATTTATAGTTTTTGGGGATAAAAATACTTATAATTTAATAATTATGGAGAAAATAAAATTAAATATATTATTATTTTTAATTTGTAATAATTTTTTTGTTGATTTTAATATTTTGAACCATTTTACAATAAAAAAATATTAAAATTCAATTTTTGGATCTCTAAACGGATAATTGTTACCCGATGGTAATTCTTGTAATCGATTTGTTTCTATTCTTCAATTTTATTTTAATCTATTTTTCTTTAACGAATCACTTAGTGTGATTCATACGTTTTGGTCATTAAAGAGACATAACTCATCTGTTATGGTTGAAAGATGGTAATATTGTTGAAGCTTTAAATGGGAAGCACGACTATAAAAAGATTGTTATGGTCTCTAAGCTCAACACACAATTTTCATTAAAATACATAATCTAATATGAATTTTATTGAGAGTTTAGAATATCCAAACACAAAGAGATAAATAGCTTATTTGTTTTGCAACTTAGAGAACAAATTCAATGGTTGGAGGTAAGATCCTTGACTTTATAAGTTTTCGATCTATTTAGTTTGTTTATTTTTCTTTTGGATCGTTAAATTATGTTTACATTTGGTATCATAGCAATATATTATTACCTCTACCTTGATCAATTTATATTCATCTCTATTTTGGTCTATTTCACCGTAGCACCTTAAAAATGAGTTTTTTATTTGACTTGGTTTTGATGCGTATGGAAATTAAAAATTATTATAGTATTGATATTCGAATGATTTTGTAAATCAAAATGTGAAAACCATGAAAAACATCATTCTAATTTGATGTTCACGTTCATTGGAATTTTGGAATTAATATTTTTTTTATTTTGATATTTTTGATTTAAATTGAGACCATGAATCACTCGAAAATCGAATTCTGAGAATTTTGATAAAAAGAATGTCATTTTTTTGTTGTTGGAATCACAAGAAACCATCGGGCCTCCAATCGAGTCAAAATTAGGCTGCATGGCCCGATTGGAAGTTAAAGATGACAAAAAACGACATGTCATTTTTGACTTAAAGAAAAATGACCTGTCATTTTAAAAAAAAAAGTATCTATTTCTTGGAATCAAACTCGTGTCTCATGCGTGAAAGATAGATATCCCATGGTGGACTATAAAGGATTTGGTGCTAATTTTGATAAAGGCTTCTTATTATTATATATATTCAAAATTTAATTTTTATTTTTGGTTAATTTTGATATTGAATTAAAAATATAATTTTAATATGATTAATTTATTTAACTTAGATTTTTTTTTGTGTAGAGTATTTATTATACATGTGACATTTGTTTAAATATTTTTTTGCATATTAAAAATTATTTATGATTAAATACATTATGCTTAAATTATTTGTTTTGGTATTTGTATGTATAAGTTATGCATATGAAATTTGGTTAAATAATTTATACATAATAGAATTAATTGGTAATGGCTCTTTATGAATTTAATCTGTACTTATATTATTTATTTTGTTTGTATAATTTATTGTAATTTCTTTATACATGCAATCTTAAGTTAAATAATATTTGTACAATTGGAATTAAATTAATATTGCTTATGATTTTATGCAATAATTGAGTCTAAAGATTTAGTTAATATTTAAGTTATTTATATATTTTAATTAATTAGGGAGTAATCACAACATCTTTAATTAATTAAACTAAAATAATATTTATTTAGGATCATATTTAGAATTGTGTGAAATAATAAATCTTATCCCATTGAAGATTTTATTATATTTAGTATAATTAATTCGAATATAATATCAAATTATATTTTCTAATTTATCCACAGGGATTAAGAAAAATGACATAATTTGATAGTTTTATCTTTAAGTTATTATGAATTGAATTGAATTAAAACTTTAGCCCACATGAGATTCATATTTTTTCATTATTTACAATGGTAAATAATGAATTTTATTTAGGTATCAAATTTAATAAGCAAATAATATTTAATTGTTGCTTCACAACTTGCGAATTTCTCTGATTTTCATTGTGATATTCCCGAATTAAAAGGAGATAATTATAAAGTATGAAAGGAAAAAATTCTCATTCATCTAGGGTGGATGGATATTGACTATGCTATTAGAAAAAACGAACCACCTAAAATAACTGAAACTAGTATTCCAACAAATATCACATTTTATGAACAATAGAAGCGAGTTTTATCGTGATTTTCATTAAGACTAAGATCCTACTAGTATTTGTGGTTCTGTTGATGATCAATTTTTCACTTTAGATAAGGCTTTGGTAAGCACCCTTATTATGAATTTCTCTTCCTTAAGACTTACCAGTGTGAAAGGTATATGCGAGCACATTATGCAAATGAGGGACATTGCGACTCAAGTTAAGAATCTCGAGGTTGAGGTGTCAGAATCTTTCCTAGTGTACCATATCCTGAACACTCTCCCATAACAATATGAGTCATTCAAAATCTCATACAAAACACATAAGGATAAATGGTTAATCAATGAACTAATGACTATGTGTGTTCAAGATGAAGGGAGCTTGTCATGGAGCTTATTGAAAGTGCAATGTTGGCTACAATGCATGGGAAAGGAAAATCTCAAAACAAATAGAAAGGGAAAGGGAAAGTTCCACCTCATGATGATATTAAGAAAGAAGCCAAATGTTTCTTCTATAAAAAGAAGAGACATATGAATAAGGAATGTATCAAATTACATAAATGGCTTGAGGATAAAGGTAATCCAACCTCGTTTGTTTGTTATGAATCTAATATGATTAATATTAATATTAACACCTGGTGGATTGATGATGGATTTACAATCTATGTTGTAAATTACTTGCAGGGTATGTGAAACCTAAGGAAGCTAATGGTGAGCAATACATCTTATTTGGTAACAAGATGGCCTCACGTGTGGAATTGTATGAACATATAGTTTAATTTTAAGTAGTGGTTTTGTTTTAGAATTAGAAAATATTTTTTATGTTCCAAGTTTCTCTAGAAACTTGATTTCTATTTCAAGACTTGTACCTTTTGGTTATTCCTTTCATTTTTTAGAAACATCTTTCAGTTTATTTTATAAATTTGATTGTACTGGGAATGATATTTTGTCTTATGGTCTTTACTGCATTAATTTACAAAATAATGTCACTCGTAATATTGTGCATGTTCAAATTGGCACTAAAGATGTATTATTAACTATGACTCTTCTACATTGTGTCATAAAAGATTATAACATATCTCTATAGAAAGAATTAAAATATTAGTAAAATATAGGGTACTTAGTACTCTAGACTTTGTTGCTTTTGAGACATGTGTGGACTGCATTAAAGGAAAGTAGACTAACAAATCAAAGAAAGGTGCATATTAGAACCCATACATACTAATATATGTTGTCTAGACATGGATATACATGGTCATAAATATTTTATCAACTTTATTGGTGATTTTTATCGATATATGTATATCTATATGCTTCATAATAAGAGCGAAGCATTAGATGCCTTCAAGATATTTAAGGTTGAAGTAGAAAAACAATGCGGAAAGCAAAAAAAGCTTGCGAGGTCAGATAAATGTGATGAATATTATGGTAGATATATACTAAGAATAGACAAGTGTCTGGTCCGTTTGCTAAGTTTCTTCAATATCATAGGATAATTGTCTCATACACTATGCCTAGTTTATCAGATCATAATGGTGTAGCAAAAAGGAGAAATTGAACATTATTGGACATGGTACAGAGTATGCTTAGCTACTCTAATCTTCCTAAATCCTTGTAGACTGAAGCTTTAAAGATGGTTGTATATATATTAAACCAAGTTCCAACCAAGGTTGTCTCAAATATGCTATTTGAATTATGGAAAGGTTGGAAACTAAATTTGCGACATATGCGCGTTTAGGGATGCCCGTCTGAAGTGAGGATCTATAATCCACAAGAGAAGAAGCTAGACCCAAGGACCATTAGTGGGTATTTCGTTGAATATATCAAATGGTCTAAAGGCTATAGATTTTATTGTCCATTTCATAGTACTAAGTTTGTAGAATCAAAAAATACAAAGTTTATTGAGTATGACCTGATTAATGGGAGCGATCAAATCAAGAACATAGTTTATTATACTGATTATTTAGACTCTCAACCTACCACTTTAAAAGATAGATTAATTGTAGTTCATAACACCTTTCAAGTACAAGCTTGTGTTGAACAACTAATCGTTGAAATTCCACAAGTTATTAATAACATTCCAATAGATTAAAATATTCAAGAGATTTTTAAAACTTCTGAACAACAAGTTGAACCTCATAATTCCCAAGAAGATGATGGTGCGACATTAAGAAGATCTACTAGAACTAAAAGATCGACAATTTCTAGTGATTATTTTGTGTATCTACAAGAATCTGACTGTAACATCAGGGATGAGAATTATCCTGAATCTATTTCATAAGCCATTAATGGTTATTAAATGAAATCGTAAGATCGGTATTGCAAATATCAATCTTACGAAAATTACCCTTTTGTGTTTTTATTATTTGTAAAACTCTTGCAAGTGCAAGAATCATTTTATAGAAAATGATAAGTATACTCCCAATGTCAATCTAAGGAATGAATATATATGGTTTTTAATTTATTATTCAAAATCTTAAAAACAAAATTAAATCCTAAATATTCTATCACAAATATTTTGGTTTGTTTGTTTTCTAATCTAATAACATGCAAATAAATATAAACATAGATATAAATTCAATAAACAATAATGTATTTTTTATCATTCATAACAGTGAAGTATTTAATGATATAATTATTAAGTTAATTATATTTGCTCGTATTATTTAGATTATTAAATATATAAATTAATATTTGTTTATTTTCTCTTTTTGATATGAAAGTGTCCTTAGACGACACCCAAATTCTTTTGTTTAATATTAACTAACTAATATCCTTAGGTGGTGCCTATTAATTAATTAAATATTAAATTTCAGCTTTATTTCTAAGAAAATATTAAACCATCTAATCATAGCTTTAGGCGAAGTCAAATAATTAAACTTTATTCAAGGTGTCCAAATTAAACCTAATAGTTTAATTTTCCAATTACTTACTTTCAAGTTTTAAAACCAATATTGAAAATATGTCGTCAATACATTTTTGAATAATAGTTCTTATAAAAAAAAATTGAAATAGAGTTTCACTCTAACTATCGGACGATTGTACTAACAAATAAAAAAGTACTACTCTAAATTAGACCGAATAATTAAATCATAAAATCTATTTTTCTAATTTAAGTTTATAATGAAAAATAATATATTTCTCTCTAATATTCTTAATATAAAATCTTGAATAAAAACACAATCAATTTATTTTATAAAAGTGTTTTACCTATTTAATATTTTGCAAGCATAACAAAATTATAATTATATCATATTTATAAACAGCTAGTTATGTTAAATTTAATCACAGACAAATTAAATATAACATATAAGAATAAAACATAAAATGATAATTGTAAACAATTCATTAAAATAATACCTAAAAAGAATCCTTACAATAGTTTGATGTTAATTCTATTACTAGAAAATCTCCAAACAGATTTGCATATCTTCTTATTGAATCAAAAAATAAAAATTTATAAAAACATAACTAGTCTCTCTCAAAAATAAAAGAACTTTAAAAATAAAACTAAAAAAAGAAAACTTTCTAGAGATAGAAAGAGCTCAGAAAATTATTGTGTGTTTTGGAATGGGGGTAGAGGGTCCTTTTATAGATGAGGAAAATGCCAAAAAAAGGGAGAAAAATATTTCAAAATTTGAATTTGGACGCGTTTGGACAGGTTGGCGCGCATATGAGACATGAAAATCTTGACAGTTATTTTTTATGCTTTATTTTTACATGTTATATTTAATTTGTCTATGATTAAATTTAACTTTGCTAGTTTTTTGTAAACATGATATAATAATAATGTTATCATGCTTGCAAAATATTAAATAGGTAAAAATCTTTAAAATGAATTGATTTTATTTTTATTCAAGATTTTATATTAAGTACGTTAGAGAGAAATATGTTATTTTTCATTATAAACTTAAATCTAAAAATTAGATTTTAAGATTTAGTTATCCGGTCTGATTTAGAGTAATGTTTTTTTATTTGTTGGTACAATCGTCCCGTAGTTTGAGTGAAGCTCTATTTCAAAAGTTTTTATAAGAATTATTATTTAAAAATGTATTGATAACATGTTTTCGGTAGTAGTTTTAAAACTTGAAAGTTAGTACTCGGATAATTAAATTCTTTGGTTTAATTTCGACACCTTGAATAAAGTTAAAACTGTCTAACCCTACCAAAGGTCGCATTTAAATGATTCATTTTCAATCTCTTAGAAAAAAGAATTAATTTAATTAACCAAATTAGTTATCAACCTTACCTATATGTGTTAATTGAATTGTTTAGTTAACAAAGAATATCTAACCCTACCAAATATGATATTCATATAAAAAATAGATAATCAATAAATATCAATTTATATCTTTAATAACCTAAATAATATGAGCAAGCAAAATTAACTTAGTTATTATATCCATAAATACTCCACTATTATAAAAGATAAAATTCGCATAAATGTCTATTGAATCTATATTTATGTTTATTTTTATGTTATTAGATTAAAAACATAAAACCTTAAAATATCGTGATAGGATGTTTAGGATTTAATTTTGTTTTTAAATTTTTTAATAATAAATTAAAAACCACATATATTCCTTCCTTAGATCGACCTTGTATTATACTTATCATTTTCTATGAAATGATTCGTACACTTGCGAGAGTTTTATAAATATAAAATCAAAGTATTGGTAGGATCGACGATGTCAGTTTTGCCTATCAATGCACAAGGCTTGACATTGCATTTTTTGTTGGAATGTTGGGACGATATCAGAATAATACAGGTTTGGACCATTGGAGAACTACAAAGAAAGTGACGAGGTACCTTCAAAGAACCAAGGATTATATGCTCATGTATAGACGAATTGACAATCTGGAAGTGATTGGCTACTCTGATCCGAACTTTGCTGGCTGTTGTCGGTTCTGCTCATCAAGTTCTTGGTTCCGTTGCTAGGAAAGGAATAACGTTTTTAAATTATTTATCAAAATTTAAAAAAAAATTGTGCTAAAAAAATTTAAATTAAAAAATAAATAATAATTATTATAGCGTAAATAGTAAAATATTTTAGAAATTTAAAATTTAAAGTAAAAAAAAATAAAAAAAACTTACCATTCATGAATAGTAAAATAATAATAATAATAACAAAAAAAATAAACTTAACGTTCATGAATAAAAAAACAATTTACCGTTCATGAATAGTAAAACAAAAACAAAAAAATTAAATTAAAAAACAAATTTCAAATTTCAAATTTTATAATAAAAAAAATTAACAATTTTTAATTTTAAAAAATAATTATAATTATAATTATAGCGTGAATAGTAAAATAATTTTGAAATTTCAAATTTGAAGTAAAAAAAAATTAATAAATTTTAAATAAAAATAATAATAAATTAACAAAAAAAAGAATGAAATAAATTTTATTTATTTAATTATTAAAAAAATATAAAAAAATTAAAAACAAATAAATAAATAAAATTTAAACTTTATTTTATTTAAATAAATAAATAATAAAATTAAAAAAATTAAAACTAAAATTTTAATTTTCATTTAATTTTTTTATTTTTTATTTATTATTTATTTTAAATCCTAAATTTAATCTTTTTTAAAAAATAAAAATAAAAAAAAATTATTTACAATTTTTTTTATTTTTTTTCTTTATTTTTGGTTTAATTTTTAATTTTTTTTCCTTTAATTATGTTTTATCTTAATTTTTGTTTAACTTAATTAACTTAGGGTTTTATTAATTTAATTTTCGTTTAACTTAATTAACTTAAATTTTATTAACTTAATTATGTTAAATTTTTACTTAACTTAATTTAATTTTAATAACATGAAAAGTAAAGATCTAAGGGAGTTATGTCTAGGAGATTAGTTCTTGGAAACTTTTGTGACACTAGTCTTTCCTCGGAACGTTGTTCTGTTTAGGAGGATGATTTTTAAGGAGCCTTTGCAACACCATTTTTTTCCTGTGAGCACTCTTGGTTAATACTGATTATGTTATTTTAACTTAAAAAAAATAAAAAAACAAATTTTTGAAACTATCTTCAAAATTTTCAAGTTTTAATTACAATCTAATGAGTTGGTTGCTTTGTTTGATTTAGGTCCAATTGTATTTTGATGCCTTAATTATTTGATTTGTACTTAGATGTGGGTTATCTAAAACCCTGAAACTTGCCATTAGTTTTAAGTACATAAAAACTTGAAAATCAATAAGGCATGACTAAAAAAGTACAAGTAGACAACTTTGTCTTACATGTAGGTTTGATTTTATTTTAATTCAAGATTTTATATTAAGAATGTTAGAGAGAAATATATATTTTTTCATTACAAACTTATATCTGAAAATTAGATTTTAAGGTATAGTTATCCGGTCTGATTTAGAGTAGTACTTTTTTATTTGTTGGTACAATCGCCCCGTAGTTAGAGTGAAGCTCTATTTCAAAAGTTTTTATAAGAATTATTATCTGAAAATGTATTGATAACATGTTTTCGGTAGTAGTTTTAAAACTTGAAAGTTAGTAGTCGGATAATTAAATACTTAGGTTTAATTTGGACACCTTGAATAAAGTTTAAACTAACCCCACCAAAGATGGCATTTAAATGGTTCATTTTCAATCTCTTAGAAATGAATTAATTTAATTAACCAAATTAGTTATCAACCCCACCCATAGGTGTTAATTGATTTGTTTAGTTAACAAAGAATATCTAACCCCACCAAAGGTGGTATTCGTATAAAAAAGAGAGAATCAATAAATATCAATTTACATCTTTAATAACCTAAATAATATAAGCAAACATAATTAACTTAGTTATTATATCTATAAATACTCCATTATTATAAAAGATAAAATTCGTATAAATGTTTATTGAATATGTATCTATGTTTATTTTTATGTTATTAGATTAAAAACACAAAACCTCAAAATATCGTGAGAGGATGTTTGTGATTTAATTTCGTTTTTAAAAGTTTAAATAATAAATAAAAAACCACATATATTCCTTCCTTAGATCAACCTTGGGAGTATACTTATCATTTTTCTATGAAATGATTTGTGTACTTACGAGAGTTTTATAAATATAAAACCAAAGTATTGGTAGGATTGGCGATGTCGGTTTTGCCTATCAATGCACAAGGCTTGACATTGCAGTTGTTGTTGGAATATTGGGACGATATCAGAGTAATCTAGGTTTGGACCATTGGAGAGCTGCAAAGAAAGTGATGAGGTACCTTCAAAGAACCAAGGACTATATGCTCATGTATAGACGAACCGACGATCTGAAAGTGATTGGCTACTCCGATCCAAACTTCGTTGGTGTTGTTGATTCACGTAAATCAACATTTGGTTATGTTTTCATGTTTGTCGGTGGAACTGTGTCTTGTGGGAGTGCGAAGTAGACCTTGAATACTACTTCTAGTATAAAGGCGGAGTCCATGTCATGCTTTTAGGCCAAATCACATGGTATATGGTTGAAGATTTTCATTTTCGTGTTTAGAGTAGTTGACTGTATTTCTAGGCCATTGAGATTATGTTATGACAACTCAGTTGCTATGTTTATGGCTAAGAGCAACAAGAGTGGTAATCGTAGTAAGTACATCGACATCAAATACTTGGCTATAAGAGAACATATTAAGGAAAATAAAGTAGTTATTGAGCACGTTAGCACTGAGTTGATGATTGTTGATCCTTTGACTAAGGTCATACCATCATTGAAATTTAAGAATCATGTAGAGAAAATGGGACTTTTTCCTACTTTGTAAGTGTATATATACGGTTTATTATTGAACCTTTTATATATTGTGATATTTTCTCATATTCATATGCACCTTAATTTATTTGAGAAAATATATTTGTATAGGACCAAGAATAAATATAGAATTTATTTATTAAGTTTTGTTACCACATAAATTGTAATACTTGAGAAACTAAATATATTATAATAGAGGAAAGATAATACTAATTTTTAAAGGACTTATCGTCATGATTCATGTGTTTATTTTTTAAGAAATATAACCTATGAGATTAAGTTGAACATTTGGACCAAGTGGAAGAATGTAACCGGTCCATTTCTATTCTCCAATTTTATTTTAATCCATTTTTCTTTAACAGATCATTTAGTGTGGTTTATACATTTTGGTCATCGAAGAGTCATAACTCATACGTTATGACTGAAAGATGGTAACGTTGTCGAAGCATTAATGGAAAACACGACTATAAAAAGGCTACTATTGTCCCTAAGCTCAACACACAATTTTTATCGAAATACACCATCTAATCTGAGTGTTGTTGAGAGCTTAGAAGATCTAACACAGATAGAAAATCAGTTTGTTTGTTTCGTAGCTTAGAGAACAATTTCAATGGATGGAGGTAAGATCCTTAACTTTACAAGTTTTTAATCTCTTTAGTTTGTTTATTCCGCTTTTGGATCGTTAAATTATGCCTACGATTCCTTAAATTTATACCTATCAATTTTGATTTCAATTTCGAATATAATATAATATTTCAATTTTGATTTCTTATAAATTATCAGCCCATTTTTCCCTTTAACATTATAAATTATACAGCTTAAGTGCTAACTAGATCATATTCATGTGTTGGCATAGTTCCTATTCAGAGTTCAGATTTGAAATGTGATTAGTTTAAATGTGTTTATACTAATCATTAAGACTATCAACATTGAAAAAAAATGGGTAAAACAATGTAAAAGAGAGAGAAAATTAGGAAAAATATAACTATATGGCCTCATTTTCATGTTTCTCTAATTGGGAAACATCCTGCTGTCTCAAACCTGTAGATACAAAAGTTTATTGACTTTGGGCACAAAAGATGTAAGGAGTATTGAGAGTAGTCAAATGAGTCCCATCGAAACTACTCAAACGAGTCATAAAAGGATAGTAGTGATATTTATATTTTTCTTTTTTACCCATCATAAAATGAAATAACAAAGAAAATTAAGTAAACCAAAGAGAATATTTTTTTCCCTATTTTATACTTCAGTTTTTTATTAATGTTTATAAAATCACAAAAAAAAATAAAATTTAAAAACTTATAACAATAAAAATAATATATTAATAATATTAAGACGTTTAAAATAAAATAATGTGTCATACCTTTTTTAAGTATAAAAATATACTAGATATACATAATGTGTGTTGTTTTTATGATTATAAGTTTTAAAGGTACTATTTTTATTACTTTTTTATATTTTTTTTATGATTTGATCTATTATTTTTTAATTTTCATATTTTAATTCACTTATTTTTTCTTATAATTTAATTGTAATTCTTAATTTTAATATATTTGATCAAGAATTTAACACCAATTTAAAATTGAACTTGAAATAGAAAAAAAAGGAATAAAGTTCAAAATAAAAATATAAAGTGACTAAATGATATGGAAAAAATTAAGAGAATATTAGTATTAAATTAAAAAGTAAAGGGAAAAATAAGGAGCAAATAATAAAATGTGTAAAAGTTTATGTCATTTGTGTAGTTTATTTTTTTTAAGAAAAATTAACTAATAACTAGTTCAATTGCATAAAACTAAAAAAATATGTTTTTATAAACCAATTTATTATATGCATCAAACATGTTACTTACTAAATGAATGTAAAGTTAGATATATAAAATGACGATCTTATTGTTGGATTGCTTACTAACAGTGTCCAATTACATTGTATTATGTGGATTTATGAACACATATAAAAAAATTATGAAATTATAAAATTAAAATCCCTTTAATTTATAATAAAAAATATCACTATAAACGATATTTAATTTGGTGAAATTTAAAATGAAAGATACGTTAAAAAATTAAATTTTTTTGAGATAAATATAAAAATGTTATTTTTCTAATTATATTATTTTATTATTTTCTCAAAATTATTTTTAAAAAAAGAAAAAATAAGAGTTCGTAGCCGTATAGGCCCGTAAGCCCAAACATGAGGCGACCAGCCCAATGGTTAGTAGTATAATAGCATTCCAACCTCCTTAGGGTTTAAAGAGGTGCAACTGAAATACTGATAACTCAGGAGTTGTTTGCATTAGGGCGCCATAGCTGCAGAGGCTCGTGTACTGATTCAGAGTTTCTCATAATACCAAAATGGTTTATATTCCTCAACCATTATGTTTCTTTCATCATCTTGATATTCGTCTCTTCGTTCTTTTCTCTTTTTCTTTTTCAGTTTTAGGAGATGTAGGCGATATGCACCGAGTATGTTAATTCACATACCACTTTGGCTTTGTATATCTTACACGATTGAATGAGAAAACATGACGTAATGCGATATGCTGATCTGATTTCAATTGTTTTGATGTAAGCTTTATAGTTTGAGTCGCGATCCGTCCTTGTGTCTGTTTACAGCTAGAATTGGCTTGTTAGGAAGCGCTAAACCAACTTAGCTCAGTTTCTTTTGGTGATTAGAGATTTGACATAATGCGTTGGTTATTATATATCATACGTTTTGTTTGATTCGTTATTTGAATACTATTCGATGGAAACTTTCTAGTTGAATAGTATTCCTTTAATTGAAAGATTTTGTATCCATGAAATTACCCTAATGTTTTGAATTATAGGTGAAATAAAAATGTCTTAATTCAGTTATTTTATCGTGACTTCAAACAAAGCATTGGTTCTGATTTTGCATATATCTGTGCGTAAACCTGTTGTGATTGAGCTCATGGACCTGATGTTGTATGACAGGCTAGAGGGTTAAAAAAACATCTGAAGAGGCTCAATGCCCCTAAGCATTGGATGCTCGACAAACTTGGTGGTGCATTTGTAAGTCATATAGTTATATCAATTGATTACGGGAGAAGCTTATTGTATTTGTCTGCTCATAATCCCTTTATTTATAACATTTATAGAAGTTTGTTCCTTAAATTTGGATTATTTTTTAGGCACCTAAGCCGTCATCTGGACCTCACAAATCCAGAGAATGCTTGCCATTGATCCTTATCCTGCGTAACCGATTGAAGTATGCTCTAGTGTACCGTGAGGTTATTGCAATTTTGATGCAAAGACAGATCTTGGTTGATGGCAAGGTTAGGACTGACAAGACATATCCTGCAGGCTTCATGGGTATGTATTGATAGTCTTCTATCTGTTATTTTTTTATTTCTCCTAATTTTTTGTTGTGATTTCATCATTAAAGTAATGGCTTTGCACGAAACAATTATGATGCAAAGTATGTAATGAGTGATTATTAAGTTTCTTTTGAGCAACTGATAGGTGTTAGAGGAATGTTGAATTTCAGCTGTTTGCTTATTTGCCAAATTGAAGATAAGATCATTCCTGTTATGAATGAGCTTCTACTTGGTCCACTGTGCTGAATTAATGAATTCAGTGGACCGAGCTGGCTTCTGTGTGTGCGAATTGGTTCCTCTAAAAAATAGCATCGAAGCTTAATCTGCTTCCCTATGTTCCTGTATCCTGATTTTTTATTCATTCATCATATTGATTGAAATGTAAAAATCATTCTTACTATTTGCTTTTCTTTAACAGATGTGATATCCATCCCCAAAACTAATGAAAACTTCCGTCTTCTTTATGATACCAAGGGCCGGTTCCGTCTCCATTCAATTAGGGATGAAGAGGCAAAGGTAATATCTTTTAATTTTTCGAAATCTTTATTATGTTTTTGATTTGAATGAGATAATTTGAATATATATTACAAAATTTTATACTCATAATATATCAAGGGATGAGATTTATAAGGAAATTACTCCTTTAAATCTCAACCCTTGAAATAAGGGAGTGTAAAAAAATTATGTAATATTTTGGGCCATTGATTCTATCCCTATATATATATATATACATGCTGCTTCATTATTTTGCCCTTTTAAGACACCAAATTTTTTGTTTGAGCTCTCTTACAGTGTATTATGTCAAACAATAGGCAGTTTAGCAATGTTATTAATATTAAATAGATGCTGGTGTCATGCATTCGTTATTACAGTCTTTCTTATTTCGAGTATTCTCTACTGGCTGCAGTTTAAGCTGTGCAAAGTGAGGTCCGTACAATTTGGCCAAAAGGGAATCCCGTATCTGAACACTTATGATGGAAGAACAATCCGCTATCCTGATCCCCTTATCAAGGCTAATGACACCATCAAGCTGGATCTAGAGAGTAACAAGATTGTGGATTTCATCAAGTTTGATGTTGGGAATGTGGTCATGGTGACTGGTGGAAGAAACAGGGGTCGTGTTGGAGTCATCAAGAACAGAGAAAAGCACAAGGGAACTTTTGAAACAATCCACGTCCAGGATGCATCCGGACATGAATTTGCAACTCGATTGAGCAATGTGTTCAACATTGGCAAGGGAACAAAACCATGGGTATCACTTCCAAAGGGTAAGGGTATCAAGCTTTCCATCATCGAAGAGGCTAGAAAGAGGCTAGCAGCCCAACAAACAGTTACAGCTTAAGTTGTCATGGAATTTGGAGGACTTTCCAGACTTTAATTTTTATCACTTTAATAGTTGGACCATCTCTTTGAATTTATGTTTCGATTTTGGCCTGATTCTAAGACGTGGTGTTTGCCTAATTTTGAATTATGGAAGTGTTGCTTAATTGCTACCTTAGTTGTGATTGTCCAAGTTTTCTTACGGTTTAGGGTTGAGTTGCCGTGACTTTTTTTCTTCCTCGGTAAAACTAAAACTCATCTACGGCAATCTATCATTACTAATGTCACATTCTACTCTCATTCCATCCCACTCCAAAACACCTAGGTTGTAATTTGATAGAAATTGTTATGCTGGTACATGTACAGTATATCTAACAATTACAATAAAATCAAGTGATGATATTCTTGTGAAATAGGAAGCCCAGTGGAAAACCAAATACTGAGCATAGATGCCTGGAAAGGTCGTTAAGTATTTGATAAAGGAGTTTGAGTCTAGACCCTTAAATATGTCAAGCCTAAAAAAAAATCCACAAAACAAATATTACTAAACCGTTGAATCAGTCGTTTTCCGCCCATGGTTTATTTGTTTGTTCATCATTTTAATAGTCGTAATGTTCTCTTCAGCATGTTCATCACTTTGTCAGCTTGTTTTCTTCTTGTTTTTGTATTTCTAAAGAAAGGATCCAAATACCCTTTTTTTATTTAAGCTGCTGCTAAGTATATAGTGCCATAAGAATTTATGACCGTATTTCAAACTTTTTTTTCTTCTTTAAAGAAAACAATAACAAATAACACCATTATATCTAATTTTAAAAATTTCAAGTTCAACAATTCAAACGTTTAAATTAAATTTCTATTATTTATACCCTTAACTCTTCCAATTTAACCTTTAATATTAATGAGTGATTTTGTGAATCAAAATTTTAAAAGTGATTTTTGATAATAAAAAAAAATAGTATTTATTCTAATAAAACCATCTGTTTTTTCATTTATAGAATCTAACAAAGGGTTTCAACCACACGAACAAAAAACAAAACACTGATCTCGACACGAACAACTAGTAAGTAATCAATACAAACATAATAAACATATTACAACCAACCCCTTCCAAAATGGAGAGGAAGATAAAGCAAACTCTTCTTTTCAGGCAGTGATTTCGCCCCTGTGGAGCAGCATCTGATCGAAATGCCAAACCCCTGAAACAGCACATGTATTAATTCAATAAATCAAAATGTTAATATATAAGTAATAAAGTACGTTGACAATGTTCCTAACAAAGTGAAAAATAGAATCATTAGCACTCACCATGTCCTTTTCCCACTCTTCTCAGTTGAGCAACATAATTTGATATTTTCTTTATGGATTCAACCTAAAAGAGGAAGTGTAAAGAAAATTCATGTTACATATAAGGGGAATCTACCCCTGAAGAATAAGTATCACAGGAGGAGTTCAAAAGTGTTGCATAGTACCTGCTCAAATAAAAATTCACTTTCAACGAAATCTGACAGCTGCACATCGGCGTTCATCTCAGCAACCTGACATGGTGTTTTGAAAAGCATTTTTAGTATCCGTGATATAAAAAAAGTAATACTTTTTTAAAATAGTCGTTTATATAATGCATGCTCCATTATAAAAGTAGTTACTAAACACCATACAATCACTTTTGGCCAAACCATCTCATTTCAAATCACTTCAAGGAACATCCAAAGGTCTCAAGCCTAAATTTGAAATGGATAAGAGCCTACAAGCGTTACATTGCTTATGACTAGTACTAACATGGTAATGGATGAAATCTAATGATAAATTCGAATAGGTTAAAAAAAAAAGGATCAAGTTCATAATATCCTTAACCAAGGCTAGATGTCTTACCTTGTGTAAGTTGAGGAGCTTTTCATTTGTCAACTTCTCCAGTGACAATGCAAGCTCCATGGCTGATTAACAGTTCAAAATAGTAAGAAAGCTACCGTTCAGTATCATATCAATACATTAAAAACTTCACCAGTTAAGTGTGCGCACGACAAAAAAGAGTAGTCCTTTCCTAAGAACTTCAGAGGTCTACGAAGTGCAACAGAACTAAACATTCAAAACTACATGCAATTTCAAGTAGATACATCAAAAATCTAAGGGAACTCATATACGCTGCAGAGGAGCCAGGGCAAATTTCTGAAGGGGACCAAGTTAGCCCGGAACCATAATATATTTCATACAAGGACCGGGACATATCAAACCTTGTGTTATAAACTATTTGGTGATAAATAAAGTTATATTTTATATGAGAGATAAATATCAGAGGATTTTTAAAATACAAAAGATTATATTAGTTGTTTTATTTTTATTTATTTATATATAATAATAACAATTTTATTACAATAGGAGGGATTAAATGTCTTATATTATCTTTAAAAATGTTAAAAATTACATATATTAGTAGGAAAAATTTATCGAGCTAGGGGAGACGTAGCCAACCCAATTCCCTCCAGCTCTGCTCCTGAAAATATACATACTAAAAGTGCAAATCATATATACATGAAAGTTTTGGGGAGAGAGGGAAGGCTTGGCTAAAGGTAGGAGTGTCAATATTATTGTGTTAAACGTGTGTTAATTGTGATACGATCATGCCCATGTCATGTTTTTCTACCCAAAACATATATTTCAAGAACAAAACATATAGCAGTTGATTCAAACCAAAATTCATTTGAGTCGTGTGCCATGGCTCAAATTTGTAAAAGTTTACAGTCTCAAGTATAGTTGGCACCAACAAACATTTACAAACAAGCAGACTGATACTAACCGTATAAAGCATCTCCCTTCTGCACATCATCGAATTCAGAAGGGGGAGCCACTATAGACTGCAATTTAACTTTCCCACCTCGCTTGTTCTGACATAAACAAAACAAACAAAATCAATAAGTTCACACCTCTATATATAACTCAATTAAACTAAAAGCCTACAAATGATGTCAATGGTGACTGAAAAGCTTTCATGCGCAATATGTCAAATACCTGGTATTTCATTAGTTTCTCAGCATGATCCCTCTCTTCCTCACTTGATTCTCGAAAAAACCTACAGACACAAAAATGGGCGAGAATAAAATAAAATAAAAAGCTTGTTTAAAAGTATAGAAAATTAAATGAAAGAGTACATAGATTTTTCAATTACCCAACTTTTTAACTTTGGTTACAAAAATAACATATAAATTTTTTGTTTTTACTTATATACCAGTAAAATTTACAAATATTACAAAAAATAGTATTTTTTTAACAGCTTAAAATTCGAAAAATGTATTTATGTTGAATAAAAATTGAAAATAAAGATAATTTCCAAAATTACTTGGCAAGACCCTTGAGCGCGACGTTGTCTCTGTCGAAGTATGCATACATGGCATGGTATACATACGAAACGTTGTATTCTACGCTGGTAATTTCACAAAACAAAAAGATTAAATTAAATTATTAGAAAAAAAATCCAAATATAAATATTCTAGAATATTACATAAAATTTGAAAGTCAGATCAGATTAAAAAATAAGAAATAAAACGAACTTTATCTGCTCGTTAATAGCAGCTTCAGACCCCTCAGAAAACTTGTGGCGAGCAAGAGAAACTTGAGGTAAAGTGGGAACGAGATCAAGTTCCTTCTTAACCTCTTCAAAGGGCTCGAAAATCACACCAACCAGAGGTTGATTATTTGACCCCTGTGTCGCAGAAACAGAAAGTCCACCTCCATTTCTTGACCGTGAGAATCGGAGAATTGAAGGAAGAGAGGCCGATGCGTTCAATGGAGAACAGGAATAGGAAATAGGAGAAGATGACGAAGATATATAGGGAAACAGAGGACTTAGGTTTTCTCCATGAGAACAGAGAAGAGAAGAAGATGGAGAGAGTTTAAGAAGCATGGTGCTGGGGAGAGTTTATAAACAGTAGAAGGAGATAAACTTGAGAGTGATATATAAAGGAGGCGATTAGACAAAGAAGAAAATGGTTGCTGGGAAAGACAGGGGAATCTAAGACTATATAAAGGTAAGGAAGTGTGTGGTGTTGTGAGTATGAGATTGAAAAGCACAACTTTGTATTGAAATATGACCATTGGATTGATGTATACGTGGACGGATGAGATTATTTTGATAATATTGTCGTGTGGTATGCTCGTGCCCTATCTTTAAAGTTTGAACTTTATGGGTTCTTATTTTGGAAAAATTAGATATTGATATTCACCGATATATCGACGTATTGATCGTTTGATCTACATTATTGTAAATTGAAATTATAAATTTATATATGTAAAAAATGTGGATTAAGTTTTTTATTTTTTATTTTTTTATTTTACGATCGTGATATGTCATTAATTTGTATTATCTTTTTGTATAATTTATACATTCATCCTATTTCTTAATGAGAGATTATTTTTTAATGGTTAATGATTTAGATTTTACACTAAGAGAATAAAAATATTTAATAATAATAAATATTTAACAAGCAATTACACTTATATTTATGACACGTTTTATTTATATAGTTATGTAAATAAATATAAAAATCTTGAGATATATATAAACATTTCAACCAAATTCTTTGTTTCAGGATAACGTGTTCTTGAGTCATGAGAAGGAGATACCTGTGTTTGTTGTTAACATGGGTCGAAAGTTATTGGTAACTAAATTTTTCGCTCCAATTTTAGTGTGTAATAATCTCATTAATATTTTTTATATTTGTGGTAATTTTTGAATAAATTATAAATAATATATCTTAATATTATTGATAAGTATAATTAAATAATATTAAAAAAAATTCACATCAATATTCATTTATAATTATGATATATAAAAATAATTATTTAAAAAATAATATATATATTAAATTGTTATACTTTTTAAATATCCAATAAATTTTAACAACGTAAGAATAATAATTTCATTTTTATAATCTAAATCATTAAATTATGACATAAAAGATTTAATAAAAACAATAAAATAATATTCCTTATTTTTAATTCTTACATTTTAATACAGTTATTTAAATTCGTTCAATATTAAACGTTATTCAATTACCTTCCCTTTTATATTATTATTAAGATATATTTTTTTTAATTTTCAAAAAAATTATTTACTTTGTTATTAGTGTTTTCTATTACTAAAATATCAATTCTCTTCTATTAAATTGTTACGTGATGATGGGTAGAGTTTTAATGTAAATATGTGATCATCTATCAATCTAATTGATATTTCAATATCAATAAAAGCTAATATTAGAGTAATATAATTTTTTTTCTTATAATTTAATGTTTAAATATATTTGAAAATAAAAATAACACGACAAAGGGTTAACATTAATAAAAATAACTACAACAAAATGGCCACCCATACAATAATTTCCAAAATTTCTGGGATGTATAAAGTAGACGATTAGACAAAGAAAATAGTTACTGGGATGGATAGACAGGGGAGGCTAAGACTATATAACTGTAAGGCAAGGGAGCGTGTGATGTTGTGAGAATGACAATGGGGATTTGATGGGTTAGTCCCTTCCTACCGCAAACTAATTTTGGGTATATTTTTAACTTTATTATTTAAGTGATATTTTAATATTATTTTTATTTAAAAATAAATATTGATTTAATATAATTTTTATAATAAATTAAAAATTTATCATATTTTAAATATCAAATCTATATTAATTTAACATAATTTTTGTATTAAAATATGACGTATGTATGATAAGGATAAAAAAGAGTTTAAAAAAATTGAATTCAATATTAGTGAAGTAATGAAAAGAGAAAAGCACTGCTTGTACTGAAAGATGACCATTGGATGGATGTATACGTGGACGGATGAGATTATTTTGATAATATGGTCGTGTGGCATGCTCGTGCCCTAGATTTAAAGTTTGAACATTATGGACTCTAATTTTAGAAAGAAAAAAAAAAAGATATTCCTATTCACCAATATTCATGTATTCAAATATATGGAATTATTTTGAAAGTTTTATAATTTTTTTTTTACTTGTACCATATATATATTTTTTTAAATTTTATCATTGTTGCATTTTTAGTGTGGATTTATTGTTTGTTGACTAATGAATTAGATGAATAACATGTTACAATTATGAGAGGATAATAAAAATATTTAAAAATGATTTTTTATATATTTATAATTTAAATTATGAGATAAATACATTATAATCGGTCAAGAAATGTATAATTATTTTTTGAGAATTAAAATTTATAAAAAATAAAAATAAAATATTTATTTTGAATTAAAAAATAGATGAATTAATATTAAAGATTATATTTATTATTATTATTATTATTATTATTATTATTATTATTATTATTATACATAAAAACAGATATCATATAATTTGATTATATTAAATTATTTGTATAGTTTATTTCATTAGATTAAAAGAGTATCATTTAATATCTTAATTTTATAAAAATGATTAATTAAAAATAAATTATATTATTTTAATAATTTTTTATTAAAATATTATTATTTATTAATGAAGTGATTAAATGTGATTAAAACTCAAGTCTTTAATAATGATAAAATTACTATTAATATAAAACAAAATTTACAAAATAATTATTTTTGATATTTATTATTAATTGTAACTATTTTATTTTAATTTTTTGAAATGTATATTTTAATTTTATCATTATTTATTTTTCTTAAACTATTTCATATTAAATTAAATTTTTATTTTTATTAAAAACTCATATTTTAATTATTTGATAAAAAATAATAACATTTTAAATAAAAAATTATTACAACAATATAATATATTTTGAATCGATCATTTTTATAAACCTAATGAATTAAATAACATTATTTTTAATCTGAAAAACTAAACAACATAAATTACTTAATTTAAAAAAATTGTGACAAATAACTCGTATACATATATATATATATTATAATAATTTGAAATTTATACTCCTAATTTAATAATCATACGTTTTTAAAAATAAAATAAAAACAGCTTTTACAATAAAACTATTTTCTTTTCAATCAAATTGTTATATATTGATGTGTAGAGTTTAGAATACTATAAAATAAAGAGGTATATCAAAATATCATATTAAAATATTAAAACTTTCTATAAGAAATTCTCAATCAGATTAAATATTTATTTAATATATCAAAATATCGGAGAATTGATGTGAGTCCTACAGCTTAGAAAATAAAATTCACAGATTTCTCTCGAGCTAGAGAAATCGGGGATTAGATCAATTTCACTGTCAATCCTCTTTCATAATGTCTACGTGTTACTTACCATATATATTCATTTTAAATTCTAAAGCCTTTAACTCCGTATTATTAGAGGTGTGAAGGTAAATTATATTTACCTTATTTTATTTTATTTAAATTATAATTTTAATAGATATAATTTTAAATATATATTATATTATTTTTTTAATTAAATTTATATTATATTTTTTTATATATATTTTTATTTAAATTATTAAAAATAAATAAGATATTTTAATTATTATTTTAATTTTATTAAAAATTAAATAAGATAAGATAAGATAAATTTTAAAAATTCATATATTATATAATAGGTTAATGTTAAATTAAAAAAAAACCACTGTTTTAATAATATATAATTTATTTAAATATATAAAAAATAGATTTTAATTTTTAATTGGTATATATGAAGATTTTAATTATTAAAAACATTCATCAATTTTTTTTTAATTGGATAGTTATCCAAGTTGGCTGGCTAAGATGACTTAACAGTTAACATGGTCTAATATAAATATTAATAATACAATAGTATAATTTACAAATTATAATTTTTAAATTTTTTTAATTGTTATTGAGATATTAATTTTAAAGATTTTTTTAATAATAGATAATAATAACTACAAAAATATTTTTTTATAATTTATTATCATACTCATTTTTTTTATAACAATCCCAAGTGGGGGGGAAAAAATTTCTTACTATTTTTCTCAAATTGAGGTGGTTGAAAGATTACTTACATTAAAATAAAATAAAAACTCTCATATAATTTTAAATCTAAATTAGACTTAATGTTGATATATAAGTTTTTTTTTTAATTATAAAATATTGAGTTCGTGGAGGACAGATGAAACAGGGAACAAAATATTATTAAATGATTACTCGAAGAAGTGGGGTTATTATTATTATAATTATTTTAGGAAGACTTTTCCAATTGTCTCACAATAATGATCAATATTTCACTAATATTTTTGTTAAAGTAGCTTATCGTACGTGCCCCGTGATAAGCACCAGATGAAAATTGAAAACATAATAAAAGTATAAAATATGATATCCAATTGTAGGAGCTTATAAGATAATGGAACACCTATTAATTCTAATTCATATGATAACATCGTTGTCGTAATGCATTTTTTTCTTTTACAAATAGGTAATTAGTAGGCTTGTTTTCTAGTGACATTTCACATTAATTTAAGAATGTTAAAAAAAACTAGGTGTTAAGTTATCTATATCCTCGATTTAGTTTTTATCTAATAAATTTCAAATATATATATGATTTCACATAAAATAATAGGTACAATTCAGGTATGATTATAATGATAATCGTACATGTTCATACTCAAAATTAATTATATTTATTAAATTAAATTATATATTAAATAATAATTAAGATTTATTAAGAATTTAAAAAAAAAATTGGAAGAACAATTTTTTTGAGTATTTTTAATAACTATCTGAATCGTTACCCACGAGTAAAAAATCGTCATCTAATCGTAACGATTTTTGGACGATTTCGAATATATATTTTATATTTCGATTCGTAGACAATTATATCAATAACCGTCATCGCCTGTGCCCATTGCTAATTAAACTTTTCACTAAGAATAAAAGTTAATAACTAATTTTAAAATATATAATTATAAAAATGAAATCTTGTATATTTATCTCATATATTTTTTTATAAAAATATCTCACACATCATTTACTTTGAATATCATTTAAAGTAAAATAATATGATATATTATTTTAATAATAAAAATATAAGAGGTGAACATAAGAGTTACTCATCTACAAAATTGATTAACAATTATGGATTCTCGTACACTTTTGTATATCTATCTTTGATTCTTTGTAATACAATATGAATGTTCTTAGATTATTTTAAGTTATGGTTTTTAACAAATGTTATTATGTTATAACAAGTGTTATAAGAGACTCTTCATGTTGAATCATTAGGAATTAAATTTATTTTCGATTTATGATAATTTTGATTTTAATATTATCGGATTTGAAAATAATTGTGATTGTTTTTCAAAATTATGGATACAAATCTAAGAATATTTTATAATTGTGATAATTTGATCTTAAATTTAATATATAAATTTTTTGTCATTAAAGAATTCATAAAAACTTATTTTTGATATTATTTATGTTGATAAATAGATACAATTTTGATAAAGTTTTTATTTCCTTTTACTATTCATTATAAAAAAAAGCTTTGCGATGCGAGAGAGACTCTTATCGAGATTTGTATGTTATTATTTTTAAAAAATCCCACAAATATTCTATGGGCTTAAATAAAATTATTATGAGCTTAAATATATGAATTTGGGTTAATGGATTAAAATATAAATATAAGTTTTATGACTTAATAAGAGTTTACGAGTGTTAGCTAGCGTTGAAGGTTAACTTTGATCAATTTTTTTTTATACAACTTAAAATTTGGCTATGGTATACCACATGAGATTAGGTCATATCTTTAGACAAATAATGAAACGACGTGTGTCTAATGAAATTTTAGAATTCCAGTAAGAAAAAATGTGTTTTTCTTCTATATCTAATGAAAAAGTTCTAAATAAGGTTTTTATTGCGGCTTTATGTATATCTCACCACATTTTTTATTTTTATGTTGATTCATAAAAGTTATGTTTGATACAATTAAATCTTTTTCCTATTTTTGACACATAAATGGTTTTAACATCTAATGTGGTTAGACTTATTTTATCTAAATATTTCGTAAAAGATTGATATAAGTTTAAGAAATTATTTCTTATTAATAAATTAACTCTTGTTTCCTACTAATATATGTTAGGAATATGAAATTTTCTTTTCCTAATATTATATCCATATCTTTTAATAATTTATTAAGATTTATTGCAGTACTGTTAGCAATTCTTAGAATTAAGTCTTTTGATTCTTGGTTCCAGAGTTCCTCTGAGGACACATATTTACTAGCTACGCAAATACTAGCTCCTACATCTACATATGCATGTAAATGACAACTTATGTAACCTTTAAATTTCAATCCTACCTTAATATAAATACTGTTTGGATTTATAATGCTCTACAAACCATTCATATTCTCAGGAAGTGTATTCATATTCTGAGTCAGTTATTTCGTTCTTAGTTTCTTTTAATAGATAAATACTATAAGTAACATATACATCCAATTCCTCGATTGGATCTAACTCCATCTTAAAATAATCTTCTAAGATTTTTATCTTTATATGAAAATTCCTTTTTAAATTCTTTTTTATGATGAAACATGTTAGGGCATTCACCTAAAATATATTTTGCTATAAGATTCTTTATTATGCCTTCTTTTATATTTTTGAATGTATTATTTTCTAAATTTATTATCTTTTGAATATTTTTTATTTTTTTTAATATTTTTTTATGTTTTTACTTGTTTGATTTTATGTTACATTCATATTTTCATAACATCCTAAAATCTCTGTATCACAACAGATTTTATCATCCACTTATTTATTTATATACCTAGACTTAATTATTCAATCATATAGAGTTCATTTAATTATCCTAAAATCTCTAATAAATTCTTTATATATTTCATTTACTATAGTATCAAAGTACTACTTACCTATCAAATCATTTTCATGCATTTGTAAATATTTTTGTCGTGTTTTCTTTCATTTTGTGAGCTACTAAAACTTCACAAGTTGAAGGGTTTAATTTTGTGCTTGGAGAAGTTTGTATAATTACACTCATACCACTAGATCAATCATCTAAGGTTTTTTTCATATCTCTTATACAATTTAAATTTTAAAATTAGATTCATAATTTTCATGAAGTTTGAATTCTGGTGGGACACTACCTCTAGTTACCTAATAAAATCCTTCTTTTATTTTTGGTTGTTGTTTTTTTTTTCTATAAGAAAGGTTTGGTTCTTTTGGCATTTGCCTAATTCTTTCTTCCCTATGTGGGTCAAATGTTCCTTCTTGATAAGGAACTAGTAATGAAATAGATTTTATTTGATTTGTTTGGATCATATTTTCTAGTGTAGAATCAATTTCACTAACTATTATGATATCATATTTCTCTTTGTTTGTATAATTTTTTTTATCATAATGTCTTCCTAATTCTTCATCAATTAGGGTTAATAAACTATCTAATTTTTTTATATTCATATTATTAGGATCCATAAATTATTCTTCTATTTTTTTTCTATATTCCATTAAAATAGGATTATAGCTTCTTCTTTCTCTTTGGGTTTTTCCTCATTCTTTCTTTTCTCATTCCTAGGTATCATTGCATCTAATTTCTTAAGTGGTTCTTCTTTTAATCTTACAATTAGATCAAATTTATAGCATATAATTTCATTATCTCTAAGTATGTTATTGTAAAACCCCAAAAATTCATTATAAATAATTAAAGTATCTTAAAAGGAATTTTAGACAATAACTTAAAGTATAGGGATGCATAGTAAAACCTTCGTGTGACCCTCACCAAGGGTGGTCAAGATTAGCAATTTTGTTTACAAATTTGGCTGAATTCATCCCTTTCTCACCCTCACAATTTATCTCTCTCTTCCCTCTCTTTAAAACTTTATCTCTCTAAATTGTTCGAGATTTTCGACACTTTTTGAAGGGAATTTTGGAAATAAATATCAAGGAGTTTGGATTCAAAAGTTTAGTGATGGAATAACTTTCAATTTCTACTCTTACTTTTTAAATTCTTGCATTATTTTTATAAAATTATCATGCATCATATGATATGAATAAAATGAAAACTGGATGCCATGATTTATATTATAAGTGTTATAAATGTTGTTTAAAATAAGATATTCATTATAAACATTTTATTGTGCATACATTCAAAAAATTTATATATAAAATGAGTATGAAATGTTAATATGAAATGAACATTAAAAATATTACATGGAATCTGAGATTTTTATACATGTATTATGAAAATGGTTTATTTTGTGGGGAGTATACTTGTATGTTGTCTTGCAAAGTATGGTACCTATGAACTACTAGTTACAACAAACTATTGTTCTACAAATTAAAGGTATGCATCGCATCACATGTATTCTCAAGGTTTTTCCATCTATGGTGCCTCGAATTATTGACTACACACGGACCTTGGATTTGGACCCTTCGTTGTATCTTAGAGTTTGCCGTCTAGTGGGTTTCGGAGAATGATTGCACATAGGCCTTGGAGTTAGACCCACATTGTGTTTCAAATCCTTAGATGAGGGCCCATATGATGTTGACTTGACCAATACATATGTCATGTGTATTATGATCATGCATGGGATCAGATGTGGACCAACGTGCATCTTGGAGTTGGACTGCACATATACCTATGTATTTTAGAGACTAATACATATGGGATTACATATCATGCATTGGATTTATATCACATAGTATATTTTATATTTTATGAGCATGCATTGGAATACTTGGAATGTACACTCTCATGGTCCCCTAATAAGCAGAATCAGCATCGTCAATCCTGAAATACTTTGGTTTTATATTTGTAAAACTCTCGCAAGTGTACAAATTATTTTATAGAAAATGATAAGTATACTCCTAAGGTTGATCTAAGGAAGAAATATATGTGGGTTTTAATTTATTATTAAAACTTTTAAAAATGAAATTAAATCATAAACATCATGTCACGATATTTTGGTTTTTGTGTTGTTCCTAATTTAATAACATAAAAAATAAACATAGATATGGATTCAATATATATATATATATATATATATATATATATATATATATATATTGATGCAAAATTGTATCATTTATAATAATAGAGTATTTATGTATAAATAACTAAGTTAATTATGTTTGTTCGTATTATTTAGGTTATTAAATAATATGCATTCTATGAATATCATCTTTGGTGGGGTTAGATATTCTTTGTTAATTAAACAAATCAATTAGCAACTATGGGTGGTATCGATAACTAATTTAATTAATTAAATTAATTCCTTTTTTCTAAGAGATTTAAAATGAATAATTTAAATGCCACATTTGGTAGGGTTAGACAGTTTAAACTTTATTCAAGGTGTCTAAATTAAACCTAAGAATTTAATTATCTAAGTACTAACTTTCAAGTTTTAAAACCATTACTCAAAACATATTATCAATACATTTTCGAATAATGAAATAGAGTTTCTCTCTAACTACCGAACGATTGTACCAACAAATAAAACAACACTACTCTAAATCAGACTGGATAATTAGATCTTAAAATCTAATTTTTAGATTTAAGTTTGTAATGAAAAATAATATATTTATCTTTAACATTCTTAATATAAAATTTTGAATAAAAATAAAATCAATTCATTTTATAGAGATTTTTACCTATTTAATATTTCGCAAGCATAACAACATTATTATTATATCATGTTTACAAATAGCTAGTCATGTTAAATTTAATCACAGATAAATTAAATATAACATATAAGAATAAAACATAAAAATAATAGTAAAGAATAAGAATTCTTACAGAACCTTGTTGCTAATTCCGTTTTTGGAAAACCTAAAATAGATTTACATTTCTGTTTATTGAATTAAACACCTAGAAATTTACAAAACATGCATAGTTTTTATCAAAAAGAAAAGAATTTTAAAACTAAAAACGAAAAAAAAACTTTCTAGAGAAAGAGAGCTAAAAAACTTATTTCTTGAGGTTTGATTTGTATAATGGGGAAGATGGGGTATTTATAGGTAAGGAAAAGAGAAAGCAAAGTGGAAAAAATGATAAAAAAACAAGTTAAAATGCGTAATAAATGGATGTTGACATAGGCAGTAGCGCATACGAATTCAGCATGATGCAGCGTGGCAGGGTGTGGATGTGCGCGTGAATTACGCGTAATGCGGCGTTGTTGGGCGCATTTTTGGGTGTGGTGCGACAAAACTACACACTTTGTTTGGCATAGTGGCGCGTCTACACTTGAAATGCAGTGTGGTTGGGAGACTACGCGCAGAATTTTGGCTATTTTGAAATTTTTGACCATTTTGACCAATTTTGTCTAATTTTTTCATCTTTTTTACTTTTCCTCATTTCATTTTTCAATATATTTTTGATGTATTGTCTCTAGTATTTTTCTTTGAGCCTTTAAGTTATTTTTGAACTAACATACCTGAAAAACAATAAATTTATAAAAATATGATAAAATCATATAAATATAAATCTTTTTAATCAATTAAAGTACATTAAATCATATTAATTTTGGTGTTTTTTAAGCACATCATCCCCTAGACCTGATATTAATTATAATTACTTATATTCATAAAAAATATTAAATTGGGGATGCATAATGAATTATTGATTTATTATGATAATATTTTAGAATAGACTCATCTTGAGTTATAAACTTAACCCACCACTCTTTTCTTACCTCTCAGCTACGTTATTCAAGATAATTGCATTAAAAGACATGAATGTCTTACATGAAAGATTAAGATGTTACAAGATTTGACTTAATTGGCTATTATAATTTATGTTTAGGTAGGCTCAAACTACTTTTATAAATTTTAAATTGACTTTATAAATGTCTTGGATTTAACTTTATGATTTTATAATGAATTTTTTTCTTTCGAGAAGAAAATTTCTTAAGGATACTTGAATTATTTATAAAATTGATTTTCGAAAAATTTTAAATTGAATTTTTTTTATTATTAAAGGAATTTCTTTTAAACATAAATTAAAATTTTCCCCCTTTCTATCTCAGGGACTCATTTTTCGGAACATGATAGTTTATTAGTAAAACATGATTTTGATCTCCTATGAATAAAATGGCTTTCTAAACCTTATTTTTGTCTCAAATACCTACTCCTAGAATAGCTAATAAGAAATGTGTGTAAATTAATTTCACTAAGTAACGATTGAACTCAAGAAGAACTCGAGGAAAACAATAGAAATTGCTACCATGATTAATTGTAAAGGATCATTTTCTTAACTTCAACAAAATTCAAATTTTGATAATGATACGAGATATTTTTGAAAGAAAAGACATATCATCTACCTTCGAAATGTGTTTGCATTAGTTGCTTTTGATTTTTTTGGAGAAGTTGGATATTTTGTGAAATATCCATCAGATTGAACCAATTTTAGGAGCAACTAACAACATTTTCTCTTTGTTGAGATGTAGGAGTCTTCTCAAATGAATTATAATAGCCACTCGTCATATTGAACAAGTTGAATCAAATGATTAGATCTCATATTGTTAGTATTTCTATGAGATAATACACGTTAAGTGCAATAGTTTCTCAAGATAATTGTATAAAAATAATGGATGAGGATTGCATCCTATTATGGAGCATAAAATACTTGAAGAAATTTTTCAAGTGAAAGTCAATAGTTTAGTTGACAATTTCATGAATTGTTTTTATAACTAAGACGACTTTTTCAAAAACCATCATTTCGACCTTATAATTTGATTAACGAGTCTTTCTAAAAACAATCAAATTCTTCATAAACCTATGATTGACATAAATATATACGAGGAAAGGATAATGACATCCCTTCACTTCTTTAAGCTATCCCAATTTTTAATTTTACAAGCCCTTTTACTTTGAATATTCCTCTTAGAATCTTTTCTTAAGACAACATGAGTTGTCCTTTCTAATATTTACCTTAAGCACTATCTAGAATGAAGACAGAACCCAATAAGTGTAAACCCTCTATAACTCCTTAGAAATGGATTTTAATGACAGAAAGAGCTTGACAAGACTACCCATAGCATTGAGATGTATTTCAAAAAAGTTACTTGAAAACTATGCCAATAACTATCTCTCTTTATCAAATGGTACCAGCAAAGAAAGGAGTTAAGGAAATTGTTGGATGAATTGTTGATAAAAATATTCGTTTGACCAAGATTGTCATCTTATGGAATGCCTCTTCTAAAGAACATAAATTTCAAGTTATACATTGATTGCCATCAAGCGACAAATATAATTGGATTATTTAATCAACTCGAGGATGCAAGATTTCAAGGTCAAGAAATCAACAATTTTAAGAGAATCGAATGCATCAAAACTACTTTTCAAGCTTAAAATAAGCACTCTTGGGAGGAAGAGGAACTCATAGAAGGATTACTATGAAACAATCAAAGATTGATGATTTTATGTAAAAGTTGAGAAAAGACAAATTTGGAGACAACAATACTCCCTCACACAATTGACTCAAAAAGGTGGCAACTTTGTACCAAATAAGGAACTTGAATGAAAAGCAACTCTATGAAAGTCAAAGGTGAGATCATCAACAAATCTTTGTATTGATTAACAAAGCATCACATAAAGTGTATACTAACACATTGTAGAAAGGATTTGGACACACTTGAATATTTGCATAGAGATCAATGATTTATACTAGGAAACAAGATCCGTATCTAGAATGACTTTGAAAACTTGTAGCATTATCTATTTGATTTTGAAAGATTAACTATAGTTGCGTGAAAAAGGATGATAAAATCTGTGCATTTAAAAAGAAATCAACCTCAAGATTTGTGAATATTAATTAAGGTGAGTCTATTAAGTATACACAAATCAACTTGTAGTGACAGTGATAATAGCACACAATATAGAGAATTTGATGATGAAGTTGTCAAGTCATAATCATGCCTTAGCACACAAATTGAAATTAAAGAGCTTACAAACTGTTATATATTTCCATAAGAATGGAGAGTAAGATCATGAGTTTAAATAGATTTATAGGAAATGTATTTTCAAAGGATGATTTCATTATACAGCATCATTCAGAGAAGTTTTCACATAAATGATAATGGTAACAAGGGAAATGCTTGAAAGTATATGATGTAGCATACTTTTAAAAGAATTGACTTGTGGAGTAAAGTAAAAAAAATGTAGCTAATTTAAAGCAAAATGCATTAGATGATGACGATATAAGAGTCGATATTCGATAAATGATTTTATGAGAGATATTGTAGGACTACATAGCATATCGAAAAAATTGGGTTAGATCAAGATATTAAATTCATCCTGTCATTTGTAGAATTGTTATAAGAATTTTGTGAACAAAACTATTACGTAGAACATAGTATCATTTTTAAACTAATGTATATTCCAAAAATAATTATTCAAACGTTTGAGGACATGCTGCGAGCATGTGTTATAGAGTTTAAAATAAACTGAATCGAACAACTACCATCGGTTTATTTTTGCCTATAACAAATAGTTGTCATTAAAGCATTGGGATAACCCTGATGAAGCCTCGTATAAATGACCTTATAGATCTCCGATGTGTTGCGCTAAAGGTAAGAATTACAACATGACAAAGACTGGTCTTATTCAAGAAACAATTAAATGATTAAAATCAAGATAAGCCTCATATAGATCAAAGTTTGTACAAGTATCACGCTTATGGTAGACAATGACTTTTGAATCTTGAAAAGGACGATTATATTTTCTCAAGTGCCTTGTTTTAGGATAAAAAAGAAAGTTAACACCTCGTTACATCAGACTATATTCAAACTGTTAAAGAAAGTGGGGATGTAGTATATCAGTTGGAGTTATCCCAAACTTTTCACAAAATCACGATGGTTTTCATACTTCTACCCTACAAGAAAATTCTCAATTTAATTAAGTGGTGTTCTTAATTGGAAAAAATTATGTTATAGGAAGACACATCATATTAAGAAAGATTAGTGATAATAATTGATTCTCAAGTTAGGAACTTAAGAGAACGAATAATATAACTAGTAAAGGTTTAGGGAAACATTATAGCATTGAAAATGCAATTTTGGAGTTAAAGTATAAGGTCTACATGAGCTATTCTAACTTTAAGAGCAATGAAATTTCGAGGAATTTTTTTAAGGTGATAGACATGTAAAACCCCAAAAATTCATTATAAATAATTAAAGTGTCTTAAAATAAATTTTAGACAATATTTTAAAGTATATTATATAAAAAATATTTCATTTGAAAAATCGGATCGAACGGGACTCTCGACAAGGGTGGTCGATGAGTTGCAATTTTGTATATAAATTTAGCCGAATTCACTCCTCTTTTCACACCACAATTTCTCCCTCTCATCCATCTTTCTAAAACTCTCATTGTAAATTTTTTGGATTTTTTGTCATATTTTGGAGGGTATTTTGAGGATAAATATCAAGAAGATCGGGTTTGAAAGTTTAGTGGTGGAATAAATTTTTAGGTAAGGGTTTCTACTCAAAATTTTAAATTCATGCATTGTTTTTATAAATTTTTCATATACCATTTGATATGAATAAAATGAAAACCATATGTCATGATTAATATAATAAGTGTTATAAATGTTGTTTAAAATCATATATTAATTATAAAAAATTTATTATGCATACTTTAAAAAAATTTATATATAAAACGAGTATCAAATGTTGATATAAAATGAACATTAAAAATATTACATGGCATCTTAGATTTTTATATATGCATCATGGAAATTGTTTATTTTGTGGGGAGTATGCATGTATGTTGTTTTGCAAAGTATGGTACCCATTATCTACTTATGGCGATGAATTATTTTTCTATGGACTATAGGTATGAATCATATCATATGTATTCTCAAAGTTTTTCCATCTATGCTTCCTCAAATTGTTGATGGTACACGGGCCTTGGAGTTGGACCCCCTGTAGTGTCTTGAAATTTTTCATCTAATAGGTTTCGGATTGTGACTACACATAAACCTCGAAATTAGATCAACATTGTGTTTTGGACACTTAGACCCATATAACGTTGATTTGACCAATATATGTGACATATGTATTATGATCGTACATGGGATCGAAGGTGGACCCATATGCATCACAGAGTTAGACTGTGCATGTGTCCATGTATTTTAAAGACTAATACATATGAGGTTGTATATCATGCATTAGATTTATATTGCATAGCATATTTTACATTGTATGAGTATGCATTGTAACACTTGAAATTTACACTCTTACATAAGCGAGGAAGTATAAATATACCCAGGTTTTAGGATTGAAATCTCCCTACACTGTATATTAATGGTGATTACTTACATTTATCAAAATTTATTAAATTGAGTATTCATCATGAATTACTGGTTTATTATGATAATATTGTAAAGTAGACTCATATTGAGTTGTCAACTCATCCCTCATTCTTCTCTTACCTTTTAGCTATATTATTGAATATAATCTCGATAAAAGACACAAAGGTCTTACACGGAGGATTTAGTGTAATAAGGTTTGACTTTCAACCTTATTTAATTCAATATTATAATTTATATTTAGTGAGGTTGATATAAATTGATTTTATAAATGTTTTTAATTTAAATTTATGATTTTATAATAAATTTTTGCCTTTTGTATATAAAATCTATGAAAGGTGTTTGAATTGTTTAAAAAATTGATTTTCAAGTGATTTTTAAATTAATTTTTTCATGATTTTTAAAAAACAATTCTTTAACACCTCTTATATCTGGTATACTTATTTTTCGAGATATTTTATTTATTTACATACCTTTTTAATTCTGTAAATTATTTGTATGTCTTGTTGTAATTTCTTCAAAAAACAAATTACTAGTTATCATTTTTTGCAATAAATATTATGAGATGTCTTGTGTTTCTATTCTTTTCTATTTTATTTTTTATTATTTTTATCTTTTTATATATAAAAATTGTTATTTATTTAGAGTATTTGTAATATTTTTGAAATTTTATAGATATTTGTGATATTATATTTATATTTGTTTGAATTTGAACAAATATTATAACAATAATTTAAATAAAAATATTTCATGTATTTAAATTAAAAATGTGGGTAAAAAGATGTAAAAATAAGTATAAGAATGATATAAAGTTACCAATTCCATCACATCACCTCTGAAATTTAAAATCAAACGTTACAACTATAACAATTTTTTAAATTAAAAAATATGTCACTAGGACACTGGGCTACTTGTATGAACACTTTAGTTTAGAATACTGAAGATGTTTCAAACCTGAAAATTTTGGTTTGGATAAAAACAAAAGTATCCATGGGCCAAGTCCATTACATATTTTCTTGTTGGGCTCAAGACATGTCAAGATCCCTAAAAAAAACATAAAAACAAAAATGTAAAGCCTACTCATAAAAATGAGGAAAGAGATTAAATATCACGACAATATTTAAAGATAAGACTTGAGCTTGAAATTTAAGAGTTAATTAAAATATCATACAATATAATCGATCGAAATTTGAAAAATATATATGTAAGTAACCTTTATAGAGTTAACAATAACTCTCTCATACGTACCACAGTAGAAATAGTACAATTTAAATTGAAAACAAAACGGAATAAAGGTGTTTGTTTATTAAAAAAATATTAATATCATTGTAAATTTAAAATTTAACTTAACAATATCACATTCAAACATTATAAAACCAAAAAAAAAAATCTGCTCTTGATTTAGTGTTTTTTTTCTTCTCAATATCACCACCATATAATAAATTAATGAATAATGTTGAGAAATTAAAAAAAAAATTAAAAAATTTATAAAAAAAATAACATTCAAATAATATTAATAATAATTTAATTTGAAAAGTATTTAATTAATTATGTGAAAAAAAATTAATAATAAAATATATGAGTTTTTTATAAAAAATATTACTTTTATAGTTATAATTTTACAAGTATTATTTTTATTAATTGTCATAATTTAATTGATTGTGTATTAATAATTTGTTCTAGGATTACTTTATAATTCGATATTTATAACTTTATATTCAATTAATAATGAAAATATTATTTAATAAATACAATAATTTAATACATATATTATTATACTAAATTAATTAAATAGTATATATTTTATATAATTATATAAACTGTGAGTCTAAAAATCATGTTTCAAAGTATTTTTCTTTTCTTTGAAATATTACGATGATGTCTACTTTTTCGTTATTATTATTATTATTTAATTGTAAACATTACATAATTACAGTAATCAAACAACGTTGTCTTTACCCCGCTTTCACCTGTGCAAAAGATTTTTTTCCCCTTTCGCGATTCCATATAATTCGAATCCATTTTCTATATTCATAAAACGCTTATTCTAATCATTATTCTAACTTATTCTAATTTTTTTTTCAAATAAAAATATAAAATTAAAAAAATTCAACATTTTAATTATTAAAAATATTAAAATAAATTAATACTCAACGAATAAATAAAATAATAATTTGGAAATATGAGAATTGATATTAGAGATAAATAAGTTATTTTATTGAATTTTTTTTATTTAAAAATTGTGTTTAAGGGATAAGAAAAATATATTTCTTAATGATTTGTTGAAATATTTCAAATCTATGTTAAATTAATAGATACATGTATGAATCAAATAAATTTTATTATATTATAATAACAATGGTAGTAGGTTTTAAAACAAGTCATTATATTTATATTGACCAAATTTTATATTCAAAAAACATTTTATTTTAACTATACTTATACTATAGATATATCTTATATATTCATTCATAAATCTAATTTCTCATTTATAATAAAGACACTAATAACTATGAGTTTCTTATATATGTGGAGTATATGTAAAGCTTAAATACATAATGATTTATTCGAAAATTGAAACAAATAAACCCTTTTATTTCAATGGTAGAATAATGCCATGATATGTTAGTCATCAGTTCAAATCCGATAAAAAACTTTGATTTTGTCATAAAACAACGACAATGAGATTCATATTTGAAAAAAAGATTAAAGATATTGTTGATATTTGTAATAATTAAGGTTAAAAACATCTAATTCAATAAAATTTGAGAATTTATATTTTTTAATTCAAATTATGATGAAATTATTTATAAAGATGAACATTTATATATTATTATAAAGAATATCATTAAAATAAATAATGAGAAATTATCTAATTGAATCTCATAATATTTTCAATTCCTATTTTATAATATTCAAAATATTATTATAATCAAATAAAAATTAACAAAATAAAATGTAAGTAAACCTAATCCATTGAATAATAACTCTATCAATTATAATGATATTAAAATTCTATAAGCTATTAAATTTGGATGTGGGTCTAAATGGAATGATTTTATTCTCATTTTATTTATTTATCACTAATTGTGATATAAATATAACAACATAATAGTGTAGTAAGTACAAGTATAAGTGGCATAATACAAATACGTTCCTCATCGTTAATATAATATGTTTGCTTATAGTAATTGTGACATTTAGTGTAAATCGATGAATGTATTTTTGATGCACTTACTAGTACCAATACATATGAGAATTTTTAATTGAATAACAAAGCCCGACCTATGCCAAGGTATTGACAATAATTCTCAAATATTGTACAATAAAATGTGATGTGAATATACAACTCTTCGAGAATGTATCACTTTGAAAATTCTAACGATTTGTTTAAAATACATTTTAATTATTAGTTTTTTTATTAGTATATTTTAATTTATAATCTTTTAAAATTTAATAACTTCAGTTAAATTTAAAACTTTTTGTAAAAAAGGTTACCTACTAAATTTTATTTTATGAAAAATTAAAAACTAAATTATATTAAATTATTAAATTTTAAAAAGTAAACATTGGAGTGCAACATTTTGACTAACTAATTTAAATAAGATATTAATAAGATTTATGAAATAATTTATTAATTTTTAAAAATTAATCTTATATTATCTTACTTAATTTATAATGAGATGATATGATAATAAAATGATATTATAAATTAAAATGTCTAATTTGTCACTAATAAATCTAAATAATACAAATATAAAAATAATTTATAATATAATATATATTTAATGTTAAGTCAATTAAAAAATTAAATAAGATAAAATGATATTTAAATAAAATGTGATAATATTATATCATGAATTCATTAAAAATACTAAATAACTAAATAACATATGAGCTAAAATAACACAATATACCTCTTTATATCCATTTAATCAAAAATTAAGGTTCACGCCAAAGATTTCTTAGAAATCCTTTTGGCATATACGGCCTCTTTTGATACATTTATTAGCTAACTTACAAAAAAATAAAAAAAATAGTAATAGTTGTGTAATATATTCACTAATTGTTTTTTTTAAGTAATTTACCTATTTCATTTTTAATTTATCATATCATCGTTAATCGATAAATATGTGTACACAAAATTTATATTTTATATAACACATCTCACATTTTTAATAAATTTTATACACATATATAATGTATATTAATAATATATATTTAGCCGCTATATATATATTAATAATATATATAACGGTAAGTATAAAATGATGCTGGAAAATTGTGAACTGATGTTCTCCCAAGAAAAGTCGAAGTGTTGAATTCAATTGAAATTGGATTGTACGGCCATTTTGTAAACTGACCTGCATAGGAAGCACTTTATCCACTTGTTTTATTTATGTATCAGTCACTACTTAAATTTTAATAAATAAATCATTTAAATTATCTTTTAAGCCACTTTTTAAAACCAATTTCAATTTATATATGTTAATTATTAATTACATATATAATAAATATTTAGTTTAAGTTTAGTTCATACAATAGAAAAAAGAATAAGAATATAAATAAAAAAATAATATTATTATTATATTATTTATTTTAATTAATGAAATCGAATAAAAAATTAGTATTTAGTTTATAATTTATATGTAGTAAAAAATATTATATATTATCTTAATATTTTTATATTCAATAAAATTTAAATAATATTATTTAATTATATTTTTTCATCAGATAAAATATATTATTAAAATTATTATTTTTTTAAATAAGATTTAGAGTTTAGAATTTAGTATTATATTTATAATTTAGAGTAAAATTAAAATAAAAAATTAACATGAGAATGAAATTATAATTCATAAATAAGAATGAAATTTTTTTTATTCTTTTTTATTAATTAAATTTATTCAATTCACAATTTATAATATAATAAAATATAAAATTATAAAGAATCAATTTTATTCATATTTTCTTTCATAACAACCAGATATAAAATTAAATTAAATAAAAAAATTACTCATACAAAATTAATAGAGAAATATTGATTTTCTTTGTGATTCACGTGAATATTGATATAGTTGATATTTGTAACAATGAATGTTAAAAACATTTAATTCAATAAAATTTGAGAATTTATATTTTTTAATTCAAATTATGGTGAAATTATTTATAAAGATGATCATTTATATATTATTATAAAGAATATCAATAAAATAAATAATGAGAAATTATCTAATTGAATCTCATAATATTCTCAATTCTTATTTTATAATATTCAAAACATTATTATAATCAAATAAAAATTAACAAAATAAAATGTAAGTGAACCTAATCCGTTGAATAATAACTCTATCAATTATTATGATATTAAAATTCTATAAGCTATTAAATTTGGATGTGGGTCTAAATGGAATGATTTTATTCTCATTTTATTTATTTATCACTAATTGTGATATAAATATAACAACATAATAATGTAGTAAGTACAAGTATAAGTGGCATAATACAAATACGTTCAGCATTATTAATATGTTTGTTTATAGTAAATGTGACCTTTAGTGTAAATCAATATTTTTGATGCAATTGTTAGTACTAATACATATGAGAATTCTTAATTGAATAACAAAACCTAGACCTATGCCAAGGTATTGACGATAATTCTCAAATATTGTACAATAAAATGTGACGTGAATATAAACTCTTCAAGAATGTATCACTTTGAAATTTTTTTTTTCTTTAGGTTGACTTGTTGCTTATGTGTCCATACATAATTAGATTAACGAGTTAATAATTTTGTTAGTGCCTTATATTTATATTAAAATACATTTTAATCATTAGTTTTTTTATTAGTATATTTTAATTTATAATCTTTTAAAATTTAATAACTTTAGTTAAATTTAAAACTTTTCTTAAAAAAAGTTACCTACTAAATTTTATTTTATGAAAAATTAAAAACTAAATTATATTAAATTAAACTTAAATTATTAAATTTTAAAAAGTAAATATCGGAGTGCAACATTTTGACTGAGTAAATTTAAATAGGATATTAATAAGATTTATGAAATAATTTATTAATTTTTAAAAATTAATCTTATATTATCTTACTTAATTTTTAATGAGATGATATGATAATAAAATGATACTAATTAAGATGTCTAATTTGTCAGTAATAAATCTAAATAATACAAATACAAATATAAAAATAAAAAATAAAAAATAAATGATAAATGATAATTTATAATATAACATATATTTAATTTTAGGTCTATTAAGAAATTAAATAAGATAAAATGATATTTAAATAAAATGTGATAATATTGTATGATATTTAAATAAAATGTGATAATATTGTATGATATGTTTCTTAAAGATACTAAATAACTAAATAACATACGAGTTAGCTAAAATAACAAGATTTACGTCTTTATATCCATTTAATCGAAAATTAAGGTTCACGCCAAAGATTTCTAAGAAATCCTTTTGGCATATACGGCCTCTTTTGATACATTTATTAGCTCAACTTACAAAAAAAAATAAAAAAAATAGTAATAGTTGTGTAATATATTCAATAATAGCACTAATTGTTTTTTAAGTAATTTACATATTTCATTTTTAATTTATCATATCATCATTAATCGATAAATATGTGTACACAAAATTTATATTTTATATAACACATCTCACATTTTTAATAAATTTTATACACATATATAATGTATATTAATAATATATATTTAGCCGCTATATATATATTAATAATATATATAACGGTAAGTATAAAATGATGCTGGAAAATTGTGAACTGATGTTCTCCCAAGAAAAGTCGAAGTGTTGAGTTCAATTGAAATTGGATTGTACGGCCATTTTGCAAACTGACCTGCATAGGAAGCACTTTATCCACTTGTTTTATTTATGTATCAGTCACTATTTAAATTTTAATAAATAAATCATTTAAATTATCTTTTAAGCCACTTTTTAAAACCAATTTCAATTTATATATGTTAATTATTAATTACATATATAATAAATATTTAGTTTAAGTTTAGTTCATACAATAGAAAAAAAATAAGAATATAAATAAAAAAATAATATTATTATTATATTATTTATTTTAATTAATGAAATCGAATAAAAAATTAGTATTTAGTTTATAATTTATATGTAGTGAAAAATATTATATATTATCTTAATATTTTTATATTCAGTAAATTTAAATAATATTATTTAATTATATTTTTTTGTCAGACAAAATATATTATTAAAATTATTTTTTTAAAATAATTATTACTTAAAAATAAAATATATTATTAAAATTATTATTTTTTTAAATAAGATTTAGAGTTTATGATTTAGGATTATATTTATAATTTAGAGTAAAATTGAAATAAAAAATTAATACGAGAATGAAATCATACTTCATAAATAAGAATGAAATTTTTATTATTCTTTTTTATTAATTAAATTTATTCAATTCACAATTTATAATATAATCAAATATAAAATTATAAAGAATCAATTTTATTCATATTTTCCTTCATAATAACTAGATATAAAATAAAATAAAATAAAAAAATTAATCATACAAAATTAATGAGAGAAATATTGCTTTTCTTTGTGCTTCACGTGAATATTGATACTTTACATATGCTGGGTCTAAGTTCTAACAAACATTCACGAAGAGGCTGGTTTCTTTTTTAAATATCTAATTAGGATTATTTTTTCCCTAGTTTATATTTTAAATAATATTGTTGATAAACACAAAGACTTAGATATGTAGAGTTCATGTTCCCAATCTTAAGTTCACACACATATAGATGAGTAGTTAAGTAGGTTTTTAAAGGAAAATTTAATTTTCAAAACTATTTTTATTATTATCATAGTAAAAATTTTATTTTTAAAAATATTTCATCATTATAACGTGAATATAAATTTTAAAAGGTAATCCTATTGTCAAAACATTTTTTTGTCAAATGTAAAAATAATATTTATATTTTTAAAAATCTAAAATATTAAATTATGAGATAAAAATCATTAATGATTTATATTTTAAATTATTATGATATTATTATTTTTTACTCAAATATAAATTCAATTTTAAATAGATGAACAAAATACTGAAAATAGGGAAGAGAAAACGTGAAAGCCATACATCAACTCACAATTATTTTGATATTGCCAACCCTATCTCATACGCGTTTGCGGCGGTCAACGTCCATGAACATTTGTTTTCATGTGCTTTATTAGTTAGTCACTCACTCACTGCGTGAGCCCAAGAGTAGGAAAGGAATATAACCGTATAAGAATCTATAATATTTATGAATGATTAATTTTTTATTTAGTAATTAAATCATAGGATAAGTAAAAAATTGGATGAAGAGTAGAATTACATTAATTATAATAAAAACATGTAAAAATTTATTAATTTTTAATAATATAATAAAAGTTCACCAAAAAAATTAATAATTTTTTGTATATTTTTATCAAAATTAATATTATTCTTTTATCTTTTATCCTAAAAGAATAAGTTGAAGTTACAAACAAACGGGCACTCATGTTATAATTAATGGCAAAATGAAATATTATCAATAATAATAATAATAAACATAAGGAAAGTTTTTAACATATAAGGATCTGTTTTTAAATGAGTTATGTTGGAAAGCATTAATGCTAACTTCGTGGTAAATGACTATTGAACCAAAAGAAGAGGTGTGTAACGTATATTTCACACAATAAATTAAACATACTTATTTTTAATTTTTATAGTTTAAATAATTATTAATTAAATAAAATCAATATCTTAATCTTGATAAAAAAAATATACTTCGTTACTATTTATCACATAGACGGTTTTTTTTTATACATTACTCTAAAATCCATGTTCAAAACACTCTCCTTTTAATTTTGGGAGATTTTTCTTTCATATTTTTATTGCGTAAATATTAAAGATTATTTTTATTCTAATAACAACGTTATATATATTTTGTTTTTTTAATTTTAAATTCATTTATAATCAATTTCTAACTAAATTCGACTAGTTTATTTATAAATTTATAGACTTAAAATTTATTATAAATCATTTTTTACTTACAATCGACTTAAATATCTTTTAAACTAATAGTAAAATTATTTAAAATAAAAAATAAACATATTAAATTAATTACTTAATACTATTTTAAAATTAAAAATTAAAAATATTAATATAATTTAGGTATTAAAGTTTAAAAAAATATTAACATAAGAATTCAGTTAAATTAAAAAGATTATTACAATAAGATGTCACGTAATATTATTACATGATATATATTTATGAATAAAATATATGAATTTAAAACTAAAATTAAAAGATGATAGAATATTTTAGATTATATATTATAAAACCTATTTATATGTACGTTGATTTAATATAAATTATTTCAATTTTCTATTATTATAAACATAAATAGTTAATATAAATGATCATAGTATGTGTAGTATATTTCGGGTTCTATGGAAAATTCTTTATTAAAATATATGCATGTAATTTATTTTGAGTTAAATTTTTTGTTTAATTTTTTTAAGATTTTATATGTAACTAATAATCTATATAAATATTAAGAATGAGCAAAGTTCGATTATCTGCAGTTATTCGTATCGTCGGTTCAACTTTTATCCGATAAATTTCATGAACGAATACGATTTCGGGTAAAAATCGAACATGAGACAATATGTACGGTTATACTGATAAATGTACTTATTCGTACCTAAAATTAATTATATTTATTAAATTAAATTATATATGAATTAATAATTGTGATATATTGATTTGTTTGGATAAGTATATAGAAATTTTTTAAAAAGTAAAAAAAAATGATTTTTTTGGGTATTTTTTAATAATTGTCCTGAACTTACCCGCGGGTAAAAAACCATTTCTACACCATAACAATTTTCGGATATAGATTTTATAATTCGGTTCGAAAATAATTATTGATATAACTGTCCCTTGTTTGTACTCGTGTCCATTATTAATAAATATGAACATAAATACTTAAAAAAATGAGTAAAAATGACTTAAATTTTAAATATATTAAAATTTTATCAATAACATATACATATATAATAACACGAATAAAATAAAAAAAAATGGTATATTACATTAATATTTTTACAAAAATTTCAGTCAAGGCTACAATTTGATATAGCCCCCTACGTTGCTCTCCATATGATTGTATCTATATTTGTTAGAGATTGTTATAAAGCTCCTTAATTTAAGGAGCAAATTAAGGAGCAAAAGATGGAGCAAAGCATGAAGTTTAATTCAAGGAGCAATTCAAGGAACCATTAATTTAAGGAGTGAATTTTCCTATAAATAGATGTGTAATTGTAATGAATTAATCATCCAAAGTGTTCATTTCAATTGAGAGAAAAGCTTTTGTGAGAGAAAATTGAGAGTAATTTTCTTAGGTGCAATTAAGTTGTGGGTTGTGAGTTGTGAGTGTTGTAAACACCTTGTGTAATTTCTCCTTTTTTAGTAAAAAGATCTGTAGCAGGTCCGGAGACGTAAGCAAGATTGGCCGAACTTCGTTATCAAATTTGTGTGTTATTTTTATTCTTGTTTTCTCATAAATCTGGCTTATCGGGAACTTTCATAATTTCCCAACAACTCGTATCAGAGCTATTGGCGGTGATTTCTGTCAATTTTCTACAAGGTTACTATTTACGTGAATAGTGAATTACGTGAATAGTGAAATTTTGTCGACGATATTTGTTCGATGATAGAGGTGTTCTAATACACGGTGGTTTATAGAAATAGTCAGAAACGATCCGGAGGAAGTCAGATTTGAGTGGTAGCAATGGCCGTAGATGAAGTAAGGGTAAAACTCGAGAAATTTGATGACATAGATTTCGGGTTTTGGAAAATGCAGATAAAGGATTATCTGTATCAAAGAAATCTATATCAACCTCTCTCAGGGAAGAAGCCAGAGGCTATGAAGGAAGAAGATTGGAATCTTCTAGACAGATAAGCCCTCGGAGTTATTCGATTGACGTTATCCCATAATGTTGCTTTCAACATAGCAAAGGAAAAGACAACGGCGGGTCTTATGGCAGCTCTCTCCAATATGTATGAGAAGCCATCAACCTCAAACAAAGTGCACTTGATGAGGCGTTTGTTCAATTTGCGGATGAATGAAGGTGCATCGGTAGCTCAACATCTCAATGAACTCAACACAGTTACAACCCAGTTGAGTTCAGTGGAAATTGAATTCGATGAAGAAGTACAAGCATTGATACTTTTGTCTTCTCTACCAAAAAGCTGGAATGCTACTGTCACGGCTGTGAGTAGCTCATCAGGAAGCAATAAGTTGAAATTTGACGATGTTCGTGATTTGGTTCTCAGTGAAGAGTTCTGACGTAGAGAGTCAGGTGAATCGTCAACTTCTTCAGTTTTGCATACAGAGTCAAGAGAAAGAAATTCAACCGAAGGGAATGGGCGTGGCAGAACAGACTACTGAGGTAGATCAAAGGACAGGAGGTCCAAATCCAGAAATCCTAATAATTCCCATAGCTCGAAGACTATCGAGTGTTGGAATTGTGGAAGAACCGGGCACTACAAAAATTAGTGCAAGAGTGCACCGAAGGACAAACAAGTGAAGGCAGAGGCAAATGTTGCTTCCACCTCAGGAGGGGATGATGCATTGATATGCTCTTTGGAGAGCAAGGAAGAATCTTGGGTGTTAGACTCTGGAGCATCGTTCCATGCTACTTCACAGAAAGAATTCTTTGAGAGTTATGTCCCCGGAAACCTTGGAAAGGTATATCTTGGTGATGATCAACCATGTGCTATTATTGGCAAAGGTGTAGTGAAGATTAAGTTGAACGGGTCTGTTTGGGAGCTGAAGGATGTCAGGCATATTCTCGACCTAAGAAGGAACTTAATCTCAGTAGGGCAGTTGGCCAGTGAATGCTACACTACGATCTTCCATGGTGATGATTGGAAGATTTCAAAGGGTGCAATGACAGTTGCTCGAGGCAAGAAAAGTGACACTCTTTACATGACATCAGAGGCACGTTGTTCAATCACAGTTGTAGCAGGCAATGATATACCAAATTTGTGGCACCAGAGACTAGGCCACATGAGTGAGAAGGGGATGAAGATTATGCACTCAAAGGGAAAACTTCCAGGTCTACAGTCTACGGAGATATACATGTGCGAAGATTGCATACTTGGAAAGCAAAAGAGAGTCAGCTTTCAGACAAGTTGCAGAACCCCAAAGAAGGAAAGGCTAGAGCTTATTCACTCTGATGTTTGGGGACCAACGACCGTCTCATCTATTGGTGGGAAACACTACTTTGTGACTTTCATTGATGATCACTCTCGGAAGGTATGAGTTTACTTTCTAAAGCATAAGTTTGAAGTATTTGAGGCTTTTAGAAGATGGAAAGCTATGGTGGAAAATGAGACGGGTTTAAAGATCAAAAAGTTCAGAACTGATAATGGTGGTGAATATGAAGACACCAGATTCAAAAATTTCTGCTATGAGAATGGGATCAGAATGGAAAGAACTGTGCCAGGCATGTCTTAACACAATGGTGTAGCTGAGCGTATGAACTGAACGTTGATAGAAAGAGCCAGAAGTATTCGTATACAATCAGGTCTACCGAAGCAGTTCTGGGAAGAAGCAGTCAACACGGCAGTTTACTTGATCAACCGAGGCCCATCTATTCCATTGGAGCATAGAATACCAGAGGTGGTATGGAGCGGAAAAGAGATGAAACTATCACATCTAAAAGTTTTCGGCTGTGTAGTATTTGTGCATATCAGTGATGAAGGCAGGAATAAGCTTGATCCCAAATCCAAGAAATTCACATTTATCGGCTATGGTGAGGATGAGTTTGGCTACCGCATTTGGGATGACGAAAACAAGAAAGTTATCCGTAGTAGAGATGTGATTTTCAACGAAAGAGTGATGTATAAGGACATGCATAAAATAGATGCCAATGACTCAGAGCAGAATGAGTCAGTATTTGCAGATGCAGATGATGTCCCAGATAGTTCCACAACAGACCAAATTGTAACAAGTCCTCAGCCAGAGGAACTTGTTGGACAGAGCAGTACGCAGCAGTCCGACACACCACAGCCTCATACTCCAGCTCCTGTATTGAGAATGTCTTCTCGACCTCATGTGTCTAATAGGAGATACATGAACTATATGTTACTGACTGATGAAGGGGAGCCTGAATGCTACGATGAAGCTTTCCAAGCTCGAGATTCTAGCAAGTGGGAGCTTGCCATGAAAGAAGAAATGAAATCTCTCATCTCTAACCAGACATGGGAACTAGCTGAGTTACCTATGGGAAATAAGACACTTCACAACAAATGGGTGTACTAGGTGAAAGAGGAGCATGATGGTTCCAAGAGATACAAAGTCTACCTAGTTGTCAAAGGGTTTCAACAGAAGGAAGGAGTTGACTACACTGACATTTTTGCTCCCGTTGTGAAGCTCAATACTATCATATCAGTATTGAGTATTGTAGCTATTGAAGATCTTCATTTTGAACAGTTGGATGTGAAGACTTCATTCCTTCATGGAGATTTAGATGAAGAGATATACATGTACCAGCCAGAAGGTTTCTTAGAAAGAGGGAAGAAGAACATGGTGTGCAGACTTAAAAAGAGTTTGTATGGCCTGAAACAAGCCCCGAGACAATGGTACAGAAAGTTTGACAGCTTCATGCACAAGGAAGGTTTCCAGAAGTGCAATGCTGACCATTGTTGCTACTTCAAGAGATATAGGTCCAGTTATATCATTTTACTACTTTATGTTGATGATATGTTAGTAGCAGGTTCAGATGTGGATGATATTAAAAGGTTGAAGCAGAAATTGTCAAAGGAGTTTGACATGAAAGACTTGGGTCCACCAAAGAAGATTCTTGGAATGCAAATCACAAGAAATAAGAAGAAAGGATCCTTGCAGTTATCTCAGGCAGAGTACATCAATCGTGTTTTGCAAAGATTCAACATGGGCGATGCCAAGCCAGTTAGCACACCCTTGGCCAGTCATTTTCACCTATTAAAGGATCAGTCCCCTCAGACAGAGGAAGAGAGAGAATTCATGACTAAGGTTCCTTATGCCTCAGCCATTGGAAGTTTGATGTACGCAATGGTCTGTACGAGACCAGACATTGGCCATGTAGTGGGAGTTGTTAGCAGATTTTTGTCAAATCCATGGAAAACTCATTGGGAAACAGTCAAGTGGATTTTGAGGTATCTGCGAGGCACCACAGAAAAGTTCTTGTACTTTAGTAAAGGAGAGTTAAAAGTACAAGGGTATGTAGACGCAGACTTTGGAGGTGAAGTTGATCACCGAAGAAGCACCACCGGTTATATATTTACTGTTGGAACTACAGCTGTTAGTTGGATGTCACAAATATAGAAAATTGTCACTCTATCCACTACAGAGGCTGAGTATGTAGCAGTAACTGAAGCTAGTAAAGAGATGATATGACTTTAAGGTTTGTTAACTGAGCTGAGATTCAAAGAGGAGAAGAATGTTCTGTAAAGTGATAGTCAAAGTGCAATACACTTGGCGAAGAATTCAACATTTCATTCTAGAACCAAGTATATTGGACTTCGTTATCACTATATCAGATCTCTATTGGAAGATGATGTGTTAATATTGGAGAAGATTCAAGGAAGCAAAAATCCAGCAGATATGTTAACAAAGGTGGTGACTATTGATAAACTGAAGTTGTGCTCAACTTCAGTTGGTCTACTAGAGTAACAAAGACTAGAAAAGCTACTGCATTGATCAAGGTGTGAAGACAGATTGAAATCAGTCTTCAAGTGGGAGATTGTTATAAAGCTCCTTAATTTAAGGAGCAAATTAAGGAGCAAAACATGGAGCAAAACAAGGAGTAAAACATGGAGCAAAACAAGGAGTAAAACATGGAGCAAAACATGGAGCTTAATTCAAGGAGCAATTCAAGGAACCATTAATTCAAGGAGTGAATTTTCCTATAAATAGATGTGTAATTGTAATGAATTAATCATCTAAAATGTTCATTCCAATTGAGAGAAAAGCTTTTGTGAGAGAAAATTGAGAGTAATTTTCTTGGGTGCAATTGAGTTGTGGGTTGTGGGTTGTGAGTGTTGTAAACACCTTATGTAATTTCTCCTCTTTCATTAAAAAGATCTGCAGCAGATTCAGACACGTAAGCAAGATTGGCCGAACTCCGTTATCAAATTTGTGTGTTATTTTTATTCTTGTTTTCTCATAAATCTAACTTATTGGAAATTTGTGTAATTTCTCAAGAATATCTATCATCAATAATTTCACTTAGTATAGACAAAAGTATAAGTAAATTTGACAAAGTGACGTAAAAAGGAATAAGGAAAAAAAATTAAAAATTGTTTATTTGTTTTAATGTTATCGGTGATACATGTAATAAAAGAGAGTAATGCGATAATTAAAAAAAAAAGAGTAATGCGATAATTAAAAAAAATAAGAAATATAAGAAGTTTTCATAAATTAATTTAGTAGGCTATTTTTTATTCTATTCCCCAAATCCATAATTCGGAACTTTTTAGTTTGTGCTAGGAATTTGAATTTTGGTGCTGAAAAAATTGCAGAATTGTTATTATTTTTAGTTAAAAACCGGTTTTAGATTAAATCGCTTGAGTTAATTATCTCCTTTTACCAATTGGATTAAAGAAATTTCTTGTACTTTTTCCTTAAAAGATAACATTGAAATTCAATGAAAAATCTTGATCAGGATCTATTTTATTTTTTTAAGTTTAGAAAGAGGATTTCTAAAATATTCATGAATGATGTAGCGAGAAAAGCTTAGATACGATGATATAGTTTCCCTATACCCTTTGTCCATTTTCAACCATTTGTTTGAAATATATGTCATAAAAAATAAGGTTAACGTGTTCTATATATATGTCATATGATACCCAATTTGAATTAAATAATTTTTAAATTTGAATTGTTTATTCATTTAAAAAAATATATATTATAAATTGATATTTAAACTTAGATTTATGATAATAAAAATGGAAAATAATGATATATGAAACACAAACCAATTTCTTATTTACTTTATTCCAATTACATAACCTTTCTATTATTGTTAAAAGCTAATATACAACTCATTTCTTGAATCTCAATTTCTACCTATTTTCACTCCATTTTAGTATTGGTATAAGATATTAATGTATTTATTTAATTTAAATAATTTAATCTTTTAATTATTAGGTTAAATATCATAGATCTTATAATTTTTTAAAATAATCACTTTAATTTAATAATTTATGAGTTTGTCATATATAATTATGTTATTTGTGAAAATTAGACATTATGTATACTCTTTTTTATATTTTTTATGGACTAAAAATGTTCATTTTAATAAATTATAGGGTTAACAATATTTATTTTTTATAATAACAGAATTAATATTACTAACTCATAAATTAAATACTACAAGGTTTATGTTAGAAAAAATTATAGGATCAATAATACCTAATTTAATAATTACAAATTTATATAGGATAACTGATACCTAATTTAATAATTACAAAATTATATATAAAATTAACGTATTATACCACTAGCTCAATTTGTTACCATTTAACCAAAAAAACTATTAAATTTAATAGTGTTTAATAGAATTATTTCTAATTTTTTATTTATATTACTTATTCATCATTTCATAATTTAACCCAATTATTTATATGTGCACCGGTTGGAGATGGATTTAAGATAAAACTAATTTTATGAAAAAGTTACAACATGCAGCTAAATATTTATTTTTTTTCCATTCAAATACATATAAATAATTTATGTTTAATTAATTTTTTAAATAATTGTTTATGTTCTCTAACTCTTCTACTCTTCCTAAATTGTGAAAATTACCAAAAACGCCCCTAACTAGAAGGTGTGTAATATATAGTAGCTACGGGTTCATCTATGACACAGCAATTAGGTACTTAGGACAAAACAATCTCCCTTGAGAGCTAAATGATACCAAGTACACTCTCATGTGAATTATTATAAATAACTATAAACCATATCATTATTTAATAAAGTTCCCATCTCAAACATATTTTATTTATTTATTATTTATTATTATTATTATTTTATCTTGTGCGCCTCACACGTTCTCAGCTCTAATATAAATATACATACACCATTTGATAATTCTCTCCAACTAGTTTTCACTGATCATCACCTTCAAACCAAGAGTCATCTATCTCTCTCCTCTCTTTCTAATTATATCCTTACACCATTTATTACACATATAAACAAGACATGGGTAGTATTGGAAATTCGCCTTGTGCTTCATGTAAATTGCTGAGACGTAGATGTGCCAAAGATTGCATATTTGCTCCTTACTTTCCTTCTGATGAACCCCACAAATTTGCCATTGTTCATAAGGTCTTTGGTGCTAGCAATGTTAGCAAAATGCTTCAGGTAATTCCCATCTTCAAATTTTGTTTAAATAAACGTTTACATACTCACATACAAGCTAGGCACACGTAACTTTTTGCCAGTGAGACTCAAAACCATTTCATTTAAATGACCTCAAGAAACAAATGTCTTTGTCAGTTTGCTTCTTTTTGAGACTCAAAACCACTTTCCTTCTGATGAACCCCACAAATTTTCCATTGTTCATAAGGTCTGGATCCCTCGTTTTATGCTTCATGTAATATGTGATTTTTGATTAATTTATGTGATATATATATTGCAGGACATTCCAATGAATAAGAGAGGAGATGCAGTGAGTAGTTTAGTGTATGAAGCAAGTGCAAGAATGAGGGACCCAGTTTATGGATGTGCTGGTGCAATATCTTATCTACAAAACCAGGTCTCTGAGCTCCAAATGCAACTTGCTATGGCTCAAGCTGAAATACTCTGTATTCAGATGCAACAAGCTGAGCCTTTGATGGCAATAAGTAATTCCCAAGTAGAAAAAGAAGAACTAGAATTAACAGCTGATGATGAAAAATCTTATTTTCTCCAAAACAATTATATTCTTCCTCAATATCAGTACCTCAATTTTGCTTCTTCTACCAATGTAAATCATGAATCTGTCAAAAGAGAGACCATTTTTAGACATGACTTGGTTTCTTAATAAAATCTTATTATGCCTCGTATGTTTGTTTGTATTTTTATTAAAAAAGTGATTTTAGACCAGAAAAAAAGTGCTTTCATGAAATTATATATTAGTTACGGATTTATATATTTAATTTAAAAGCGCTTTTATAGAACATACAAAGTGTTACAATTCATAATATATATATATATATATATATATATTATGGGGAGTTGTTTGTAATTTTGTTTTATAACGAGAGGGACAAAGTTGGAGACTTTATATATATATATATTTTATGGGGAGGTGTTTGTAATTTTGTTTTATTAACGATAGGGACAAAGTTGGAGACTTAAAGCAGAGACATGTAAGATAGTGAATATGAGGTCAAACTCTAAGCATGTGAGAGGTGAGCTAAGCAAACAAAGTATAGCTTTCAATTAATTTCTGAAGATAACTTATTAACTACAGCGATCATATAAAGTAACAAAGTATTTAAGAGAAAATGCAGGCTGTCGGTGGCTTTTCTGAATCAATCTTTAACAAATTCTTATAATGACCTATTAATTTTACGGTGACGTATAGTTTGCTTACACTAAATTATTTGATTTATTTAATATCTTAGTTTAATCGATTAGTTATATAAAAAAAGTAAATTAAAGATAAATTATAAGATTATAATAATTTTTTATTAAAATATTATTATTTTATATCAAGAGATTAAAAACTTAATTAAAATATAATTCATATGATTTTTTTAAAAAAAATCAACAATAATAATATTAAAACAATAAGTTAATTTTTTAAAATTTAATATAAATCATGAGTAATTAACAAATACTAAAACAAATATTTTGTAAATTTTTTTATAATAATTGTTATTTACTATTGTTAAATATTAATATTTTAATAACGCTAAATCATTTGAATTTTTTTTAATAAATAAGTCTTTAAAATGATATAATTTTAGTTGGTTGTAATTCTATATATCTCTACGTTTATAATTGAATCTCTTCAATCTATTTTGTTTTTTTTTATAAATTTAACAAAAATAATATTAAAAGCATATAAATTTATGCTTTATTATTAATATTATGATACGTATTATTACTATTTTATGAATACTTTTTAAATTTTTAAAATAAATTTAAAACAGGAGACTATATAAAAGGTATTATAAATTTATTTAATATTAACATTTAATTCTCTTTATATAAAAATATGATTTTTTTTATAAGCTGAAAAGCCTTTTTCTTTTGTTTCCATTTCTTATATCTCTGTCATCTTTTTTGTATTTTCTTTTTTTAAATTTTCAAATTAAATTGTAATATATGTTTAGTATTTAAATTATAAAATATATTTTTTCCTTCCCAACTTTGATAAAATATGTCGGTTAATAAAATATATTAATTTTTTAATTTTTTTATTAAAATATTTATTTTAATAAAATTATTAAAATATTATTTTATTTTTTTAATAATACTAAAATAAAAAAAATCATAAATATATTTATAATATTACTACTAATCACGATTGTTGTTATTATTATTTTTAAAAATAAAATAATGTGTTTAAATCATTTTTATTATAATATTAATATTATTGATTATTTTTAAAAAATATTTGCATATAAAATTTCTATTTTATCTAATGATATATGTTTTTTTGTATTTTAATTATAATACGAGAAAAATAATATTTTACTAAAAAAATATTAAAATAATATAATTGATTTTTAATTAATTATTTTTTAAATTAAAAATAAAAAATATTTTATATTATAAACAAATAATAACATTAACTTTAAAATTTGAAACTTCTATCATTTATTTTTTTAATGATAATAAAATAAAATTAATATGTATTATTTATTATTTTTTAAATTATGTTTTATTGATTTTTTTTAATTTTAATTAAATATTTATTTTTTAAAAAAATTATATTAATTTTAAATTTCATTAATGTTTAATTTTATGTTAACATATATTTTAAAACTAACGGATAATTTCTGATATAATAGTTAAGATGTTTACATTATCTGCACCTCTATAAAAGTGCCGAATTTAATAATTATGTGGGCAACCGAATCAGACAAAGTTGAGACATGTATGGAAGACTTTGATCCCAGTAAGTAGACATGCAAAAGACAAACCTGGACATTTTTTTTGTTTTTTTCATCTAAAGAAAATAGTATTTCTCACATATTTATAATAATTATAATTAATGTAAAGTAATATTATTAATAAATATAATTAAAATTATATGATTTTATTTAATAAAAAATTATTAAATTAATTATAAATATAATATAATTGTAATGTAAAAATGATACAAACTTATAACAAAAAAATTTACTAGTACAAAAAAATTGGAAAAATTCCACCTAAAAACAGAAAAGAAAATCAACCGACTATTAAGAAACGCAAAACCAAACACAGGAGTAATACTAATAACCTATAAATTCACTGAGTTTAATTATTTTATTTTATTTTTAATTAATATGTTGCTATGTAAAACAAGCATTATTATTTTATCTCCTATTTTATTTAATAACTTATTTAATCTCATTTTATCACATTTAATTTATAGTCTTAATGTAACTAACTTTAAATATATTTTTTATAAAAAAATTAAAATTATATTATAAATAATAATTTATCATATTTTTTTATTATTACTTGTAACAAGTTATATATCTTAATTAATATAATTTTATTACTTATTCATCTCATTAAAAATTAAGTAAAGAAGACAAAACATGTTTTAAAAATTAATAGATTATTTCACGAATCTCGTTAATATCTCATATCAATTTTTTTTTTATATATATATGTAATTTTTTATTTTTTTTTATTGTTTTTAATGCTTAAAAGTTCATTAATTCTCCAAAGATTTACATGGATCCATTAATATAGCACTCTCCCAATAAGGAACATCAAAAGTTAGGGCAGACTTAATAGATGCTTAAAGACAAATAATAGAGAGAAAATAATCTTGGTGCTAAAAGATAAATAATTAATGAATAACCGAATCTATCTAGAAAAATAAATGAATGGAGAATGGAAAATTGAAGAAGAGAAGGATCACTACATGTCACATACCATAGTATAAATTAATTAAATTATTGATTTATGATGTGAATAGTAGTTTATTAATACTTTTTTTCCTAGTTTTTTTTTTAAATTAATTTTCTAATAACCCATGAGTATAAATATATGAATTTAAAATTTTTGGGTCATATTGTAATAAAAATTATTATTATCATAATTATTAATGATAATTTTTTTTATTAATAATTACATTAAAATGTTATTAATTTTATGAATATAGTATATATATTTAATATTTTTATTGTAATAATAACTAAATTAATTGTATACTGTATGTACCTTGGTTACATTTCAAAAAGTTTAAATTTTTTTGGTTGGATTAACTTCAACCTTTATTAACTTTTAAATTACTCCATGTTTAATTAATATGGGAATTTGATTGTAGATATTTAACAATCTACCATGTAACAAAGTATGACATGCTTAATCTCATTTATTAGAAGGATAAAGATTCAGTTTGTGATGACTTTGATACATCTTTTAAGGAACTTTCGAGTTACATTAAAAAAAATGGCTCTAAATCACCCAAATTTAATCAATATGCACGACTTTGTTGGGGTGTAGCCAGTTACCCAACATATATTCTCTTTTTTCCCTATTATTACTGACTATATTTTTCCAAGTTCATCTGTCTGTATTCATAAAAAAAATTCGTCTCTTTGTACAATTGCAAGTTAAATTGGGTTTTTTTTTGGTTTAATTTCAATTTATTATTTTATTATACTTTTTTCTTAATTTAGTACTATAAGTTTTTAATTATACATATATTTAGTATTTTCGTTAAAATTAGAGTCAATTTTAGATGGAAAAATTCAACTAACTTTTTTAAGGAAGATTTCAAAATTTCACATATTTGGCTTCAACAAAACTAAAAATAAAAAAGTTGAACACGTCCCCGCAAATCCCATCTTTATCATTTTCACTCGCAAATCCAAATAAATCCCTTACACAATACCCCTAAGTTTAAAATAATGTCATAAATATTTTTAAAATATTAAAAATATCATAAATATCCTTCAATTTGATAGAAGTTAACATTAATGAAATTAAATAGTAATTTTTTATACTTAAAATTGAAAAAAATAATAAAAAATCAAGAAACACAAAATATATCAAGTTGTTTCTCACAAGAAATAATAATTAGTAAAAACAAATTTTAAAAAATACAAAAAATAAGATTAAATTTTAAGGAATATAATACTAATATGACAAAGAGCTTTTAAGTTTGTTAATAACCTATTTAAAAGCGACCAAACGAATTAAATTGAGGTGATTTCCTATTGTCTACTTAAAAAAATTATTTGATCTTACCCTAAAATTGACTTAAAATAGTATAACTCTTAAACATATTTTGGTTACTTTTTGTTAGTCTCTTTCAATGTTTTAAACACATAACAACAAAAAAAATCAGAATATATTTAAAAGAGTTTTTAAAGCTTTTTATTCATTTAAAAATTAGATATTAATTAATTTTTAAGAATTAATTTATAACAAAAAAATAACTTACATACAATGCGTATTTATCAAGTAGACACAAATTCTCCACAACATCTTTTTGCGAAGAGTTTAACTCATCAATTGATATAGATTTATTACATGTTGTATTGAAGATGAACAAAGAAAAATTATTAATAATCAAACATATTTTGGAATAATTGATCTAACAACAACTAACAATAACTATTGTATCAAGATATGACAGTCATGTGATTTCAATCCATAAAGTTTCTTATCAATCATAAACACAAAATTTCTTAAGTTGGATAAGTAATCATTAAGAACCTTCACACCTGCCAAATATTTACAATACACATCTTTCTCTTTTGTTGATATTGTATATAATGTTGGTGGCAAATATGTTTGATTCTTATCATTTTCTACCTTTTGAGCCAATTTAGGTCTTATACCCAGTTTCTTTAAATTCAATCTTGCTTTAATTTCATTATTTATTTTTTCAGGTATATTAAGTAATGTATCAATCAAACTATCACATACATTTTTCTCAATATGCATAACATCTAAGATGTGACGAATGTGTAGGTACTACTAATAAGGTAATTTCTAAAATATTGATTTTTTATTCCAACAATCATGTTCTACTATTTGAGTAACATTTTCATTTTCACCCTTTTTATTAGTTGACCTCTTTTGTTTCCCTCCAGTAGGTATTCTTTTTTTCATCTTTTCATATCGTTTGAATGTCATACCATTCAATCACCTTAATATCTCAGACCCTCATAAAAGTCTTGGTGTATGATCATGATCTTTTTCACCATTGAAAAGTTTCTTTTGGTATCTAAACTTGTGTCTAGATGGAAAAAATCTCCTATAAGACATATTTCATCCATGAATAAGATAAATTACAGAAGTGTCATCGTTACGAATAAGGCATCCTATATAACCTTTTATTGCATGTCCTGATAAATTTTCATAGGCAGTAAAATCTTTACCTTTGAATAACCTTTGAAAGAGAGGAATTAGAGGAATATACAAAAGATCCTTTACGGGCATGCCTTTCTTAGGTGTTGTCTTATTTATGGCATGCTTTCATCTTGATTCTTTACATACCAAGAAACCATTTAAATAAGCATAAATCTTATGATATTACATGCTAAATCAACTAAGATATTTCTTCACTTCATACATTAAAGATGAAAACTCATTACCCTCAAGAAACATATTTATTAGTACATTTAGTAATTCTGTAAATCTCTTGTCCAAAAAAATCATTTTTTCCTTCACATTATACAAATAAACCAATCCTAATATTTTAATGTATTTTTTACATTCGAGATACAATGTCTTTTTGGCATCTTCTAAAAGTTTTTTTAAGATTTTAGAGTCATCCTTATGTAGATTATGTCTGTACATTATGTCTAAGTGCATATTATGATAAAATGTGTATAATCTAGTTACATCCTTATTTATCTCTTACCTATGAGTATCATTAATATTTTCTCTATCTTAATACCAATATTTATAACTCAAAAGAACATCGCTACGAATAAGGTGATACTTAACCTCATCAACATCATGAAATTTCTAGTTTTTACATTTAACATATGGACATTGAATCATATTGATTTAATTATTAGTATTTCTACGGGCTAATTCTAAGAAAGTTTTAACTCCAAAAATATAGTCGTGTTCTCTACACTTTGACATCTAAAATTTGTTCATTTTATATTAATGGTATTAAACATATTAAATATGTAATCAATAAATATAAATGTATTAAGCACCAATACATTTCAAAATTTATTATATGAAGTTTATAAATTATTAGAATATCAATCAAAATATCATATAAAAATAAATACATAAAATATAAACAATTAATAAATTCATTATAACATTAAAAATATATAATATTATTTAATACATGAAATAATAAGTTAAAAAAATTAAATTCAAAATAAATTAATATGTGTGTGTTTCTATATATATAAGTAAATAAATAAATAAAATACATTGTCTTCTTTAAGCTTGAATAAAAATGAACAATCTACATACAACAAAAATATATACAAATAATAAATAACACATAATATACATAAAAATAAAAAATAATTTTACAAAAATTAAATAAAAATATAAAACATCAAAATAAGTATAAAATAATTCATAGAAATACTTACAAGAATCAAACAAGTGAGAAAATAAAAAAGAAAATGTATTTGGTAAGTGAGAAAGTATAGGAAAATGGGTAAAAAAATATTATGTTAAGATAAAAAAGATAGATCTAGATCAAAAGGTGGAGGCAAATAAAACCCAACTAATAGTGCCAAAAATGGTCAAATATATCACATGCGTGAGAGAGAAAATATGGGACAATATTAAGAACCGTCGAGGGGAGGAAGGAAGAAGAAGAAAATGGTAAAAAAGTCAATAGCATTGGTTCTACATGTCAACCAACGTGATGCCACATGTAGAGCCGATTGACGTGTAGGACTAATGTTACTTGTCATGTGTAGCATCGGTTGACATGTAAAATTGACGTTATGCATAAAGCGTTGGTCTTACGTGGAAACCAACACTAAAAGTGATGTTGCATCGGTTATATGTGTCAACCGACGTGATGTCAAGTGTAGCATTAGTTGCTACGTAGGACTGACGCTACATTATGTGTCATTTTGATGTGTACAACAAACGCTACACTTTCCCTAGCATTGGTTGACATGTACAACTGATGTTATTTTTCACGTGTAGCATCGATTTTACATGTTAATCGATGTTATTTTTTGATTTTTTTAATATTTTTTAATTTTAAGTTCAATTAAAGTCATTTTTAATTTTAACCAACATTAAATTTTAAGTTGGTTTATAAGCATACCAACTTATAATTCCTTATAATTTGTTTTTTTTCTTCTTAAAATCGACGTTTAACCTCAACTTAAATACTATTTATTGTAGTATTGTACATTTAAAGATTCATCATTCTCAAAGTTAAAAAAAATATTTATAATAAAAGATATAATTTATATGGAATAAGTAATAAAAAATGAATATTAATATTATAGATGCTAAAGGAAGGTATAACATACCATTAATTGACAAACAAATCATTATGGATAAATCATCTAAAATTTCCCAAAAAGATAAGAGGAAGATTGGATACATTCATTTTGGAGGAATTCAAATATTAATAAAAACATATTTTAAAGAAGAAATTGATACACCAATAAAACTAACATTGCTATATAAGAGAATAACAAATAGAAAAAATATTTTATTAAGAATTATCCATGAAAACCTAGGATACCAAAAATAAAAATTCACAACATATCATATGTTTGCTATTAATATTAATGATAAGAACCTAAACCAAGTGTTAAATTTAGCCTACGAATTTGAAAGAAAATATTTAATAAAAGAAGAAAATCATCAATTTTCAGTCCACTACATAGTAGGATATTTTTTAACAAACAACCAAAATAGTTCAATATAAGGACAAAATGAATTCATAAAAATATATAAAACTTCCCAAGAAATTGGATAAATAATAAAATCAAAAATATTAATAGACTTCCAAATATCATAAGAATGGAACTTAGATGTTAAAAAACATCTACTATTAGGAAGAACAAGTAATGTAGCAAAGAATAGTAATTTATCAAGGTTTACTTTTATCCTGAATGAAAAACTTCTAACAAAGAAAGATAAGTTACAAATATAAAACAAGAATGAAAATATTAGTTCATAACGTAATATTATGAAGAAAATAATATCATTGTTATCCCAATAATGTTCAAAAATAAACTACATAATACAAAATTATGTTTTAATGGAAGCCGAATAAACATATCAATAAATAAATAAAAATAATGAAAGTTTTAATTCTTTTAACATAAGAAATGAATATAGTACAAGAATCAAACATCAAGTATTTATAAGACATAAATGAAATACAAAAATAACTCCTTAAAGAAATAAAAAAATATTGTTATAATAAGAAATTACAATAAGAAATACATAAGGAATTTATAGAATTAAGAAGAGGTATAAAAAAACATACACAAGGACAATGAAATCATAGGTTATAAGTTCAATCCATTTGTAGGATTAAAAGAAGAGCTACCTAAAAGATCAAATGCGTTAATACTTAGGAATGAGAAAAAATCAAAAGATAAAGAATAAGTTATAATCTCTGTTTAATAGAAAATAGAAAATAATTAATAATTTTTTTTGAACCTTGTGAATAGGAACATAGTAAAAATAGTTGGTTTGTTAATCCTAACAAATGAAGAGCTAGGAAAACATTATGATGAAAAACTTTGTAGAAACAAAGAGAAATATGATATAACAATAACCAGGAAAAATAGTCTGTTGTAACCAATAGTCCATAGCCCATGGATATCATACTTCGTAAGACAATATACAAGTATACTCCCCACAAAAAAAAATCATTTTCATGATACATGTACAAAAATCTCGGATGCCATGTAATATTTTTAATGTTCATTCCATATAAAAATTTGATACTCTTTTTTATAAAGTTTTCTAATGTATGCATAATAAAAGATTTACAATTGAGTATTTCATTTAAATATCATTTATAACATTATTTATAAAAATCATCTGCCCATCGACCATACATACTTAGGGTCCGGCGAGAATCCAACTAGGGGTTCATTGAAGGGTTTGGTAAGGGTATAGAAATTTTTCGATTTTTTCCCATTTGATCCGATTTTTCCCTCGAAAACTTTATGATATTTTCCTATATTTTTGTTTGAAATTCCTTTTTAGATGGTTTAATTATTTATAATGAATTTATAGGATTTTAAATTCCTATCCCTTTAAAGAAAAATTCATCCTAAAAAATTATAAGCAAGAATATTTCGAGCAAACTTCAGACTCTATCTTTGAAGTTGTGTCTCCATTTTCATGATACCTCAACTGAACTTTCACTAGCGATATTACTCTTCTTCTCAAGTGTAACTTGAAAATAAATTATCGCCTTTTTTTATTCTTCATGCGATGCATCTTCCTACAATGGTAGTTCTATCCAATCTAGAATACTATTTTGATTTCATTGACATTTTCACAGAGTAGACACATGAAAGACATTATAAACTCATGAAAATTCTAGGGGTAACTCTAATGGGTATGCTACATCACCAATCCTTTTTATAATTTTGAATGATCAGATGTAGTGTAGTGTTAACTTTCCTTTTATTTTGAAATGAGTTACTCCCTTTTGAGGTTGAACTTGGAGAAAAACTTAATCATCCACTTCAAAGTTCAATAGTCATAGTTCATGATCAACATAACTCTTGTATCAGATTTGAGTTGCACGAAGTTTATCTTGTGTGATGCAAATTTTTCCAATTGTTTCTTCTATAAGATCAGTCTTCATCATACTAAAATCCTCACATTTCACCTAGCACATCGAAGATCTACATGATCGTTTATATAAGGCTTCGAAAATAACCATATTAATATTGTTATAGGTAAACTGAACCAATGATGGGTGTTTGCTCTAGTTTTCCTTGAATTCTATAACACAGGATTTAACATTCCTTCTAATATTTGGATAACCCTTTTAGATTGTCCATCCATTTTAAGATGATAAGTTGTTCTATACAACAATTCTGTACCAAATCCTCTTGTATACATCTCCATAAACATGTGATAAAATTTGGATCTCAATATGATACAATTGACTTTGGGATACAATACAATCATACTATCTCCCAAATGTACAATTTACATAAAACATTCACCAAACATCAAGTTTTGACTGGAATGAAATGAGTAGACTTTGTAAGACAATCGATAATTATCCAAATGGAATCATGACATTGAGAAGTATGTGGTAATCCTTGTACGAAGTCCATGGCTATTCATCCCATTTTCCATCCCAACACTAGGAATGGTTAAGGTAGTCCTGTAGGTTTTTTGTCCTTTGCCTTCACTTGTTGAAATATCATGCAGTTGGCTATGAACTATAATATCTTTCTTCATTCTTCTCCATTGTTAGGTCTTTTTTAAATCACGATACATTTTTTGCTTTCAAGATATACCTTAAATTTTGACTTGTGCATTTATTTCATGGATATACCTTGTCTGTAGGTATCGTTATCTTTCTATGAAAATGAAATGCTTCACGTTATAAGTCTATCATTCCATCACCTTTCTCTTAGTCATCATACACTATACTTTATAAATTTTAGGATAATTAGATTAGGATGCCTTAACATTCTTCAATAATATAGGTTTGGTTATGAGATTGTACAAAAATACTTGGCCTCCATCATCATATAAGTTGACTCATAACCTTCCACAATTTGAATGTTTCGCTAGGGGTCTAACATTATTTGTGCAACAAAGGCCAACTTTTGACTCAAAGCATTCGTTATTATGTTATCCTTGCCAAGATGATATTACATAGTAAAATCATAATCTTAAAGATACTCTATCCATCTTCTCTATCTCAAATTGATATCTTTATGAGTAAAAAGGTATTTAAGACTTTTGTGGTTCGACAAGATTTAGAAGTTGGCACCGTAAAGGTAGCATATCTACATCTTTAGAGCAAAGACCAAAACTACTAAATCCAAGTTATATGTTTGGTGGTTTCAATCTTGAAACTTAAGTTGTCCTGATTCATAGGCTACTACTTGATCATTCTACATTAAGATGCACCTAAGGCTTTGTTGTGAAGCATCAATAAAAACCACATAAGGTTTTGTGCTATCTAGCATATTGAGAATTGGTACAGTTGTAAGTTATACCTTTAACTCTTGAAATTACTCCTCATAAGCTTCATCCAAAAGAATCTAACTCTTTTTCAGGTATGCTTTGTCAATGGTGCAATAATCTTTGAGAATCCTTGTACAAGACGTCGATAGTATCCAACCAATCTAAGAAAACTTTGAACTTCGGTCATATTTCTTTGTTGATTCTAATTTAATACTACTTCAATCTTGGTAGATACATCGTAACTCCTTTTTCTTGATATTGCATGTCTAAGGAATTTTACTTTGATAAGCCAGATATCACATTTCTTAAACTTTGCATACAATTGGTGTTCCCTTAGAGTTTACAAGGACATCCTGAGATATTCCTCATACCCTTCATGAAGCTTTGAGTAAATAAATATATCATCAATAAATACAATGCTAAATTGATGTAAGTATGGTTGAAATACCCTATTCATTAAGTCCATGAAAGTAGCAGGGCATTGGTTAGACCAAATGGAATAACACGAAATTCAAAATGCCCATACCGCGTATGTAAAGTAGTTTTTGGTATATCCGACTCTCTGACCCTCATTTATTGACATCCTGAATTGAAATTGATCTTTGAGAAGAAACTTGCTTCTTCGAGTTGATCAAATAATTCATCAATCTTATTTTTTATGGTCAACTTGTTCAATTGACGATAATCAATACATAATCTAAAGCTTCCATCCTTATTTTTGAAAAAAAGAATAAGTGCTTCTCAAGGTGACGAACTTGGTTGAATGAATCCTTTCACCAATAAATCGTTTAACTATTTATTTAGCACTTGTTTATTTACATGTTCCATACGATAATGAGTGATGTATATTGGTACAGTTGTAGGATATAACTCGATTACAAAATTGATCTCTTGAGCATGAGGAAGTCCAGGTAATTCTTTCGAAAACACATCCCAATACTCATTCACCACTGGTATTCAGGCTAAGCATCTTACATTGTTAGTGTCTACTTTTAGAGAATTCAGGAGAGCTATGTTTTCTTGGTTTCTTCTTCCGCCTAAGAAACACTCGAGGATGGAATTAGAAGGTTCGCTCTTTTTTCACTATAAAACAAAAATTATATTCCTTTGAGAGTTTGAACGGTAACCTTCTTCTCTAAACAATTTACAATAGCTTGATATTTGGTTAGCTAATCCATTCCTAGGATAATGTTAAAATAACTCACATCGAGTATAACAAGATCGACTATGAATCGATGACCGTTAAAGTCAATAAAAACATTTCTTACAAATATACTAGAAATTAAAAGATATTCCAAGAGGAGTGTTTAAAGTAAGGGGTTTCAATTTCTTCACAAGTAAGTTTCAATATTTGTACACAGGCTAAAGAAATGAAAGAATGAATGGCACCGGTATCAAAAGGAACTCATACCCAAGAGTGACATAATAAGATCAAACCTTCTACAATGTCTTTAATTTTGGACTTTATTTGTCTGTCGGATATCGTAAAGGCTTGACCTTACGATCCTTTTTCTTGTGGGGTAATACCTTTGCCCTTTTCCTTTCCTTAGGTAGAAGGTTAATGTTGAACAATCTATGTCGTACTGGAAGGTTATTGGAAAGACTATCTAGAAGGCTAATAGGGTTAGGAGGATTATTGTTGGAATGATCGTCTTGGTTTTTGAAAATTTTGTTAGGGTTACCAACCAGTTTGTTGGCTCTGCCTTTGAAAATTCCTCCAGGTATTTGATACTCCAGAACTAAAACTAGACTAAGATCCGTCTACATATCAACCATCGGTGAGTTGAGTTATGTTTGAGGTGTCTCAATTGATTGCAATTGTAGTGTAAGGATGATAATGAGGACTTTTGGACAAATTAATGCCTGATGATCCGATACGTTGGTCACCATGCCTTCTTTTGAGATGATATGGTCATCTTCAATTGCTTCATGTTGACTTGTCCAACTCTATAAGCTACAGAAACAACAGTTATATTGTAAGTCTGTACATCTTGATACGTACATTAGTTGCATGTAAATATCGTCCTATAAGTCAATCAAATTTTTTGCAATTTTTTAGAGCCTCTCGCTACCATGTTTTATGCAAATCTTGACATTTGATTAAGATGATTCTCATATTGTAAGATAGTCATGTCGTCTTGTTTTATATTCATAAACTCGACCACCTTATTCGCTTTAGGGATCTCGTTGAAGAATCTCTCGTAAAACATCTCCTTGCATTCTTCCCATTAGTAGTCAGATTCGCCAGTTAGTTTATATGTAGCTAAACCAACTTTAAAACATGTAAGAATATATAAAGCATTCATTTTCTTCTTGATTTTCTAAATCCATCCTTCTACGATGTTGGGATTGGGTGTACCATGATATAGTAACGACCTCATCTTTTTGAACTCTTTGAGGTAGTAAGCTCTATCTTCTTCCTTGATTTCTCTACTCGTGTAATTGATCTTCGTAGCACTTGTAATAGACTATGCTTTTCATTTTCATCCTATGAGGGTTAATCCCTAGCTACTCTTGCGAGTTGATTCCTAATTACCTTTCTTCTTGAGGTTATATTATGATAAAAATAGTTCAAAAATATTTTACGATTATGAAGGAATATTATTCTCGAGAGATTAGAACCATGCTATAATACCAAATTGTCACGTCTTAAAAAATAGGTACGTAAAATAGAAAGAGGTTAATTTTAAATTATATTTAAAGGAAAATATAATTTTTTGATTTAATAAAGTCTATAGTAAATTCGAGATATCCTTATTTAAAAACAAAATTTAACAAAAAATATTTAAAATATAGAAAACATAAAATACATATATTAAAAGATTATTTATTTTACATTATGTCTCATTATTGTTTCCAAATACAGGATACAAAATAAATAAACATAATGACCTAAAACTTTTTCCTTTTAGTTCTACATCTAGTCATATACTACTTTAACAAACTCTAATTTGGAGGAGAAAATGGAAATATGATGAGCTATATATAGCTTAGTAGGATTCTAGTCTAATTAATATCATAACAAATCAATAATTCATGATGTTGGTAATTTATTAACAAATTTTCATGAATGTAAGCAATCATTATCAGTATACAGTGTGAGGAGATTTTAATAACAAAATATGGGTATACCTATACTTCCTTGCTTCTGGTGGACTAGGGAAATATGCATTCCATGTATCTTAATGCATACTCATATAATATAAAATATGATATACGATATAAATCTAATACATGATATGCAACCCCATATGTATTAGTCACCAAAATACATGAGCACATGTGTGGCCCAACTCTGAGACGCATGTGGATCTATCTCTCGCCCCATATACGATCATAGTACATATAACACATGTATTGGTAAAATTAATGTCATATAGACCCTTGTCTATAGGTTTAAAACACAATAGGGACCAAAGTTGAGGCCCAATACAGTCAAACTCTAAGGCCCGTGTGCAATTAAGAATCTGTGCTGCCACAGACGAAAAAAAAACCTTCAGAATATAATATGTGTATGCAATGTGTACCCATAATACGTAGAAAATAGTCTATTATAACCATTAACTAATGAGTATCATACTTAGCAAGACAACATACATGTATACTCCCCCACGAATAAAATCATTTTCATGATGTATGTATAAAAATCTTGGATACCATGTGATATTTTTAATGCTCATTCCATATTAAAATTTAATATAGTTTTTAGAAAGTTTTTCAATGTATGCATAATAAAAGATTTGTAGCAAGTATTTCATTTTAATATCATTTATAATATTATTTACAAAAATCATATTTATTTATCTTTTTTATTGATAATATATAATACTTGATATTTTTATTAAAAACAATGCATGAAATAAAAAATTTAGAGTAAAACACCTACCTCAAAACTTGATCCAAATACTCGAATATTTATCCTCAAAAAGCATTCCAAAATATACCAAAAAACTCAAACACTTTATAGAAAGAGAAAGTTTGAGAGACATTTAAGTGAAAAATGGGAGGATTTTTAACCAGATCCAAAATTACTACTCGTCAACTATCCTCGTTGAGGGTCAATAAGGGGCTTTGCGAAGGGCTGGTAAGACCATTAAATTTTTTTAATTTTTTCTTGTTCGGTTAGATTTTTACTCAAAAATTTCTATATATTTGCCTATATGTTAAAACATTGTTTAAATTTTTTTAGTTAACTTAATTATTTATAATAAATTTTACAGGGTTTACAATATCTACTGAATTTTTTGATACACAGTACTTTATCAAAAATGACGGTACATCAACAAAACCTCCCATTTGTGGTTTTGAAAATTACAGTTTTTTTCTTCTACCCATTTTATTTTATAAATCGGGGTGTAAGGATTTTTGATATCGCACGGGAGGGAAAGAAGGATGGCGATTTCAATTTTTTTTTCCGCCGCAAAATGTTATATGTCATGATTATCTTTAAAGCTTTTTTATCTAAACTTTAACGAAAATATTAAAATAATATATGATTAAAAACTTTAAAATATAAAATAAATTAAAATGTTTACTATAAAGGTGAATACCATCTCAAAACTATTTAGTTTTTGTCAAAATCTAATCCAATAAATATCAAATTTGAAAATTTAAATTTAAATTCGATGTTATCGATTCTAACAAATCTAAATCATAACATTTTAGATTTTGTAAAATCAAATAAACTTGAATTCATATTAAAATTTATTTATTAAATATTATATATAAAATACGATATATAATATTTAAATTTTAAATTTTTGTATTTCTATAAAAAATTATTATTCATAATCATAACTAGGGGTGTCCATGGTCCGGTCCGGTCCGATTTTTTCTAAAAAAAAATTAACCGGACCGGACCGTTCATATTACTCGCATCGGACCGGACCGTTTGAAACGGTTTTAAGAAATAAAAACCGGATCGGACCGTTTGACTTATAAAACTGTTCGGTCCGGTTTTATTCCCGGTTTGGTTCGATTTTTTTATAATTTAATGAAGAATAATGTAAAAAATTTAATATATTATTAAACCGGTCCGGTCCGGTTTGAACGGTTTAAAATTAATACAAACCGGACCAGACCGTTTGATTAGTAAAACCGTTCGATTTGGTCCGGTCCGGTCCGGTTTTACGGTTTAATCCGGTCCGGTCCGGTTTATGGACACCCCTAATCATAACTACAAAAATCAAAATAATAATAAATATGTTTGGATAATTATTAAAATATTATAGAAATTTAATATTTATTTTTATTTTTAAACTAAATTAATAATTTAATATAATTATAATATGTATAATATTTAAATATGATAAATTATAAAATAAAATATTTATTTATTTATAATTTTAATCGTAATTCGATTTATATCGAATTAAAAATATTATAAAATATAAGAATTTGAATTCAATATGAATATGAAAAAAATATATAATTTTTAATTTAAATATGATATTATTATACCATTATAAAAATTCAATCGGTTTAAATATAACTAATTCGATTTTAGATATTAATGATTATTTGCTCCATAGTTTTAATAGTAAAAAGAATTTAATCGTTGAATAGTAAGCAAAAAAATCGAAAATGTTAAGCAAATATTCCACATGAAGGGTGTGAAATGTTATATAAAAAAATTAAAAAGAAGCAAAGTCAAACTTGTAACTTTTCTTTCCTGATATATTTATTTAAAAAACAAAACATTTTATTCCACGTACACTGTTTTCCTTCCTTTTTGTGAAACCTAGCTATTTCTAGCTGTACGTGTGCTTATAAATCCAGTACACATATATTTAGAGAAGCTTAATCATTGCATCATTAAGATTTCAAGTATCATTGCAACTTGCACCAAAAAAGACAAAAGAAACACTGTTGTTGGGTATTTTCGAATTTTTAAGGATTTAATATCTTATTATTTTAATATTTATTAATATAAAAAAAATTAATTATACTTTAAAAGTAACTAAATTTTCAAAATGTTATTTATTTAATCCAAATCATAAAATTAAAGGATAATATAATCATTTAAAGTTTTTTAATTTTATTTATATTTTCTTATATATATTTTTCTTATCTCTGCTTAATTTCTCATACATCCGTATAACTTTTTTTTAAATCATAAATAATTAATTATAAACTTTAAATTCTGAATTCAAAAAATAGTTCATAGGCATGTGAGTATTAGTGATATATTTGATCCAAATTTGACCATCACATTATTATTATTATTATTATTATTATTATTATTATTATATATTATTATTATTATTATTATTATTATTATTATTATTATTATTATTATCTATGCAATGAAAGTTTCCTGGTTTTCTCTACGGTGCGGTGCGTCCATAGTTTTAAAAATGGAAAGAAATCATAAAATTCATGGTCCAATGAGAAGACGAATGGACCTGTCTTTTTCATTGGTGCCTTGCTGAGGAGGACACCCCTATACGTGCTTGAGAGTTTTGTTGGCTTAATGTTCGTTTACGTGAATTGCTAGTAAATTTGACGAAAAGTTATTGATCGCTATTCAGTATGTGACAAATGTTAATTTAAATAAATAAAATTTAAAATTATTATAGTTTTTTTAAATAAATATACAACATAAAACAAATTTAATTATCAATATACTTAATAAATAATGATAACAGTTACTTATTGTGATAAATATTATAAACTATTAAATGTGGCGTTGGAAATTCACTTGATGATAGTAAACTTCCTAGTGTTTGATGAGTGTTAGACATCGATGTGCTCATAAACAGTTAATCTATTTGGTCTTGTAAGTACAACTTGTGTGAACAATTTCTATTGACTTTTGGTCAAGTGCATGAGGCGTCCAATGTATGTGAGAGTCAAGTGGAGCTGGAAACAAATAAACAAAATCACTTGATAATTTTAAATTACAAGTAAGTTTTTACATAGTTAATATATTCATATTATTTTATTTTTAATCGTATTAAAATACATATATTTTTTAAATTATAAATGAAATATATACATTGTACTTTTAAATACATAGAAAATATATTTTTTACTTTATACAAAAGATATATATTATTAAGTTGTGGTAAAAAATAAAACTATATCTATAAAGAAATAAAGTTATATCATAAAAATAAACCTTTAAACAATCTTATTTATATCAATTTTTGTAAATATTAACTAAAATTATCTTCCATAAATCTACAAAATAAATAAATCGTTAAGACATCAAACCATGTTATGCTAGAGTGTCTTTAGACCTCCAATGCTTAGTAAGTAGCAATATAATGAAAGTTAAATGAGACCTACTATCTCTCTCTAAGATGATAGAAAATAAAATATTTAATTATGATATTAACTTATTATGATTGTAAATATAAGTGAGTATAATAAGAGAATTATTTTTTTATGATAATTATTTAACATTTATCATTTTATCATAATTATCTTTTATCTCATTATTTGGTATTTATTAGACTTAACTTATAAAACTATACTAGGATTATAATAGTTTTTTTATTATCAAATAGTATGTAATAAATTAAACATATCTATACGATAATAAGAAAAAGAAGTTCGTTAATCTCGAATGTCTATCACTAATTAAAATCAAAAGCTATAATTTTTTCATGGAAAACGATAGCTAGTGTGGAGCCTCCTCATTTCATTTTCCCATTTTCCCTTTCGAGGGATCGAGGTTTAAAAATTTCCAAAACAGAGGTGATTAGATTTTAAAATAGGATACATCCCTTTTTCCCTTATTTTGTTCCATCTTCTCTTTTTTCTTCTTCCTTCCTTTGTCCAAGTGCTGGAATAAGATTTTATTTATTTATTTTTTTCACTTCTAAAGCATTTGAATGTTCTGTTTGAAAACGCTTTTTGGGGCAAAAGCGCTTTAATCTTGGAGAAACAAGTTTGATCTAATTCAGCACTACCATAAATTTTGCTCATATGGAGCACTATGTAAATTACTTGTATATTTTTTTATTAATTTTTTAAATTATTTAATATAAATTTTATTAACAAATATGGGTACAATGTATGATATAGAAATTTCATTACTTAAAAAAAAAGTTCATTGATCCAATTTATATTTTTTACTTTTTTTCCTCTTGGACATCAATTTGGAAATGTTCTAAAAATTAAAAATAATAAACATATAATGCTGTAATTTGTTAACAAATATTGTCATAAAAATATAAAATATGAACCAAATTATATATATGAAGGAACGAAGATGTTAAAAAAAAATTTATTGGTTCAATATTAAATATATATTGTCAAGTGGTCAAAAAAATTGCGTGACAAAAAGCATGCCATAATAAGAGAATGAAAGAAAATATTCTAAAACTAGGTTGATGTAAGAACAGAAAAAAAAAAAAACAGTTATAACACTTATAAAAGTGTTTATTGTGGTATGGTAACATAAAATGTAATTTTTTACTTGAATATGAAAACATCACTCAAAATTTTAGATGAATCACATAGTATAATATACCAAAAAACAAACACAAATTACTAATAATAATAAATAAATATTGTAATAAGGTTAAATCACGTGAATATAACAATCTAACAATAAGATTTAAGATATATCACAAAGTAAAGATGTAAAATATTTTAAAAAATTACAAAAAATAATATCTTTAATATTTATAACAATAAAAATATCATTATAATACAACGTTCATTATTGTATGTCAAGTTAAACTACGTACAAAATAAAATGATGTGTTATATTTTTTTTAATAGTAAAAATATATGAAATAAATATAAAAATATTATTTTTATTATTGTAAATTTTAAGAAAAATATTTTTATTTCTTTTCTCGAAACCACGTTCACCAATTTTACAAAATTACAAATATATTAGTGTTAAGAAAACTTTTAGGCAAAATTAAGGAGGAGCAAGTGCCTGCTCCGTCACTGTAGCCGTGCCGTCACTGATCTGATTTACCCTACGGGAGAGAACATAAAGCACATCACATATTGACAAGCTCTTTGTTTGTTTGGAGAATGTAAATAAAAAGCACATGGTTTAATTTTTTGTTGGGCATGTAAAGGGTTATGCCTTTCCTATCAACCAAACTGCTGATTCTTCTTTGTATACGTACGTTGTCTCAGAAAACTTTGTTGCAAAATGCAAATTGCAATACCAATATATGCTCCAGTCAATAAAAGTCAAATCATAATTAAGCTAATTATATCCTAAATAACCAATAAGTATTAAATTATCTACAAATATACGTTGCTATCATAAATCAAAGGAAATATTGATAATATTTACAATTAATTGAAGGTTTATATGATATAAAAACTTCGTATTAGTCTAAAATTATATATAATTCATCTCAATTGATTTTTTTATATAAAATGATAAAGATCTTCCTAATTTGTATCAACTAATTATGACTTAATTTTATTTAATTTGATCTATCAAAATTAGACCGTTATCTAATTAGTCGAAGTTATCGATGAGTAATCTTACTCAGTGAAATAGAGTTAAACATATGTCCAATTAAATTAGATAATTCTTAAACTAGTACACTTAATTCGCCAAAGTTAAGTTAGACATATATCTAACTAAATTGGATGGCTATTTAGCTGGTCAAATTTTGACCTAATGATAAAGTTACTCGTTTGAAGATTCTTGATTTTAATTGGACATGTCTTCAGCTTTTTATATTTAATTGGACATATGTTCAAATGTTTAAATGTGTGTTTATTAATAGTATAATGAGAATAATAATAAAATTATAAATTTGTGATCCAATTTAGAATATAAATAACGATAGATAATCATATAAACCTATTTTACTTAATTAAATCTCATAAGATTAGATAACGAGATTATGGCTTAGTTGTATGTAAAAAAAAAATGAACTCAATCATTCAAAAGAGGAAATCAAAGAAAAGTGAAATATACTTATTTAAATTTGATAAGTATATTGTAGTATATTGAACAAAAATTGTTCTCACTTTAAAATTATTTATTTTATAAAATAAAAAAATTAGTCTTTAAATATAAATTTTTAAGTTGTTTTTATTAAAACAAGATGAAAAATAAAAGTTAATTTTTTTTTGTAAAATGATTAAAACAAATAATTAATTAATTTACTACTTTATTGAAGAATAATATTTAACAAAAAATATTTTATGAATAATAAAATTCAAATATGATATAAATTAATATGATGGATTTGATTGGATATTGTATAACTTTATTTAATAAATAAGTTAAATATAATATAAAAATATACGTATAGATTTGTTTAATTAATATTTTTTATTAATCTAAGAAGTAATCCTGCATGGATACGAGAGACATAACTTCATTGATCGAACTTAATAAAAAAATTTACAAGCATTTTTTGATTAAAAATAATTTATATTAATTAATTATTTTCTTAATTGATATGAGATATGCTATGATTTTAACACAACTATGATTAGTTGAACACAAATATAATATGCTCGGGTAAACATAAGTCATATAAATTGCTACCCATAATATGGTTAAAATAATTATCAAATAGTAATAAAATGATAACTTGTATAATTTGACATAATTTATCACTTCTCAACTTTAATTTTAGTATAATTTTATTTATTTTTCATTGAATTTAGACTTCATTATTATTATTTAAATTTTATTGTAGATTTGAAGATAATGAAGATCCAAAATTTTAGAAGCATATCATCTAAGGACTCAAATTTTAAATAAAGATTTATTTAAATCAAATTTAAATTAAGATGTTTTTAGATATATATAAATGGTTTTGCTTCTTTTATATCATACAAGAGTAAATCTATAAGTCATTTAATGATATATATGACTTAATGATTTACTTATATCATAATATGCAAGGTTGTTGCATTTATACATTAAATCCAGACGAAGGGTTGTAAGTCACGTTTAAGCCATGTGTTGGCGTTGAGGGCAATAATACTTTATACATGCCGGTGTTTAGTAAACGACCTATTCTAATATAAGTTGAAGTAAGTCATAAATATTATATGAAAAATTAGGACATGAAAATAAATGTTAAATGTTTTATGTATGATTTACTTAAAGTATTTCTATGACCTCAATTTCATGAATAAAATTCAAGTATCTTGTTATTTAATAATAAATAATAATTTATATGCTAAGAATCATATTTACCATGCAATAAATGTTATATTGATGATCAGTTTTGTCATACTATTTACAATTTAATTTAAATTATGAATAAATAAAACTTATCTGCATTATCACCTTTATTAAGCAAAACTACATCGTCTTCTTCAAAGAAATCATACATCACCAATAGTAACGAAGTACTATTAAATAATTTCAAAAGTCTATTGATTGTTGGAAGATCCCAAAGATCAATAAAAACCAAATTTATCAATTAATGATGATGAATCTTTTTAAAATTGATTACATCATTAAAACGGAAGAAAGAGATCTTCAACTTTCATTACATTTTGAATCAATAAAACTTCTTTCAAAAGAATCATTACAAAAACATTTTGATAAACATTTCAAGTATGTTCATTTCGGTTTAGTCCAAGTTAGATTAAGACCCTTAACCAAAGAAGGGTTAAGTTCATCAATTCTAGTAGTCCTCAAGGATGCTAGATTAACAAATTTTAAGGAATCTTTATTAGGTACGGTAGAAACAAGTTAAGCTTAGGACTAGTATCTTTTAATTGTTTCCCAAACTTCATGGTATCTTTAAAAGATTGCCATATATTAAAATCATTAACACTTCAAATCCAAACTCATAATTCTAAAGTTTTACCAAAAACAATTCTAGTAGCTTTATTTTATAGAGTTCATTACAAAATTATGACGTCCACTTGGGACAATAGGAATATCCATAACTCTGAAAAAGGAGAAACAATCTTATTACAAACTGATCTTTCTAGGTCAAATATTACTATCCATAGGCCAATAAGTTCGGATAATGTTGTATTCCCAGATAGATGGCTTCTGAAAGAAATTTCTAAGCCAACATCTGAAACTCATCAATCGGAAAAACCTGCACAACATACAAAACTTACAGAAATAATAAAATATAAAAATGAAAATATTGAGATAGGATTCAATAGATCTTCATCAATGAGATACTCTTCGAATGCCTCAGAATTTTCATCTATGGATTTACCACTCAAAACAAACCTAGGTTATCAACCTCAGATATCCTTAGGAATACAAAACTCAAAGAAGTAGACTATAGTACACTACACCATTGACCCAACCACTGAGATGAGAGATTCACCTCAGTTACCACCTATATATCTAGCATCACTAACTCAATCGAATGCACCTAGCCTACCAGTTAGGACAAATGAATTGAATGTATTAACAGTGGAACATAAATGATTAGACATAGAATCCCTACGTCTAGATTTAGATTATCCACGCAATAAAATAATTAAAAAATGGTTCTTTAAAGCACACTCAAAACACTCTAGGGCAAGCTTCTTTAGGAAACATGAGCGTTACGTTAAAGAACATAACAAAAACATATCATTTTTGGATTGGTTAGAGATCTATAAGGCAACCAAAGGTCTAGACTCTCCGTACATTTATAAAACAAAATCATCTACTAGGAAGAAACTTAAACCAGTTAGTCCAGTAGAAACATGACCAGATCACATTGTTAACCTACCCAAGTTAGCACTGTAGAGACATCACCTATAGTTAACCCTGAACTAGTTGGCTCGGTATCACCAGTCAACCTTGTAGAGCTAGTTGACTTAGGCAAACCATTAACAATCTCAAAGGTTAACCCTAAACCAGTTATCTTAGAGGATCCAAAACCTGAACCTATAGTTCAAATTGACCCTAAACCAGTCAACATTATTGTAGAACCAAGAGTTATAGAACCTATAGCTATAGTTCTGCGTTATAAAACATTTCCATTAATTAGCATCTCAGATGTCACAGAAGCTAACTTTGACATGCTATTAGATGACGATACTATAGAGCCTTTAGCTAGAAAACCAATAGCTATAACTCCACAACTCCAAACATTTTCAGATATTAGTCCTAGTGATGTCACCAAAGTTGACTTTGATAGACTATTAGAAGAAATTGATGAACCAGTTAACACAATTAACATTGTTAATATTAAAAAGAAGTTACCTATATGGGAAACTCCTAATGGTTCAGTAGAAGCTGAACATCCTCCATTAAGACATATCACCTTTCCTTTTTAGGATAGTCATATAAAAGCCTTCCCTCTTAAGAACCCTCAAGATAACCAGACAGTTAATATCAAAAACATTATTACCCAAAACAATTTTACAAATATCAACCTAAATACTTTAAGTAAACAACTCACTAAGATAGAGAAAAATCAAAAGATTGATCTTCTCTCTACCTTTTATCAAACATTAGATAGTAAGGTTAAGAACCCTATCTTCAAACCCTTCTAGGTCTCCAAACCAGCCCAGGAAGAAATAACATCAAAAATTGAAAAACTTTAAAATTAGAATAGTACCCTTAGGTCCCAATTAGAAGACCAATTTTCAAAAACAAAACTATGATTAATTGTTCTTGAGTCTCCAGTGACTTCAAAAGTAATCCAAAAACCAACATAGGATCTTAGTGTTCTTACCAAACTAGGATATAGTATATCATCTTAGGATAGTTCCTAGGAAACCTTTTTTGAACAAACTCCTCATATTCAAAAATTAGCTTGGCAAGAACCTAGCACAGTTAGGTACCCAGCCTAGTCAAGTTATCCAACCTAAATATAATGCGTCTTCTATCTATGTTTGGAACATTGATGGAATGAATGATCAAGAGATATTAAATATCTTATAACAGATGACCATGACGCCAAATGCTTATAAAACCCAAATTGGCACAACTGATAAAACATTTGTTGGATTATTAATAGCTGGCTTCTCTGGCCAACTAAAAGGATAGTGGGATCATCATTTTTCAAAACAACAACAGTGAGATATATACAATGCGATATTAATTGACGAGTGTGGTATACCCATACTGGATCAACATGGAGCTCCTATACAGGATGCAGTTTCCACATTACTCTTCACGATATCACATCATTTTATGGGAGATCAATCCCATCTAAAAGATAAAAATGTTGATCTTCTTTCCAACATAAAATGTAGAAAGATGAGTGATTTTCAAAATTATAAAACTATATTTCTGTCTAGAGTTATGTTAAGAGATGACTCTATTCAACCATTTTGGAAGGAGAAATTCCTAGCAGGACATCCTTCATTCTTAAGTGAGAAAACCAGAAACAAAATCTGCGAAACTTATTAGAATCACATCATTCCATATGACCAACTAACCTACGGTTAATTGACCAGTTTTGCTCAAAACCAGGGTCTTCAAATATGTCAAGATTTGAAAATCCAAAAACAAATGAAATTGGAACTAAAAGTTTCCAAAAGAGAAATTGGATCATTCTACAAATAGTTTGATGAAAATCTCTCTATTGACAAAATCTGTGAGGAAAATTGTAGTAAAATCATATCAAAACCTTATAATAAATATCATAAAACTTATAAGACTTTTTCAAAAATTAGAAAACCATTCTTTGAAAAAAGAATGAATTTTTATAAAAAACCTTATAAAAGAAATTTTAATAAGGAATCCAAACAAAATAAAAAACCCTTTAAAAACTTTAAAGAGTTTAAATGTTATAAATGTGGCAAGAAAGACCATACTTCTAATTACTGCAAAATGTCTAAAAAACTTCATGAATTGCAACTTGAAGAAGACACCTTTGCCAAAATATCTACCCTTATGGTAGACACATCCTCATCATCTGAGTCTGAACAATGGTCAGATGAAGAGCCAAATCCCCAGGATGATGAATTTGCAACCAACAATTCAGATTCCTCTTATAGAAGTATTCATGTATTAACTAGGGAAAAAAGATTAACAACTTCAAGATAAAATCCTTAAGTTAAACGACCCATCAATAACCAAATTATATGTAGAACACCTAACAACATCTTTGGCCAAATCACAACCATTAAAGAAAAAATCTAAACTTCCAAATACCAGCACATGCTATTATAACCTCACTACTATTATGGAACGAAAGAACAAAATTATTAAACCAGAAATTCAAATCCAAGACTTAAAAATTGAGATCAAAACTATTAAGTTAGAACTCCACCAGTTTAAAGAAAAACAAAAAGAATATGATATTAAGTTAGAATTACTTAATAAAAATGGAGATAACATATCAACTTATGTAAATAATTCTAATGATGAACTTTCATCTAATCAAGAGTTTAAAAATCTGGAGAAAATTCCTAAAAATATTCTTCAAAATTTAAGGAAAATTACCACCAGGAAATATAAGATTAGTATAACCTTAATATTCCCTGATGACTCAAAACTTGATGTCATTGCCTTGTTTGATGCACGAGTTGATCTTAACTGCATTAAACCATCGATTGTTCCCAGAAGGTTTTACAAACCAACTGAAGAATAACTCAATTCTACCAATAAATCTCGTATGGATATTATTAGGAAAACCGAGGTATCTATTCTCAAAGAATCATACATTATTAAAACTCCATTTGTAATAGTTTTTTATATAGGTTACCCAGTCATACTAGGAACTCCCTTTATGGATATTATCACCCCATATTATGTCAAAAATAATAAGATTTCCTTCAAAATTGGAAGAAAATCCTTCAACTTCTTTTTCATTGAAGAACCCAAAACAAGAGATCTTAATCTCATAAAAAATCATTCAATCTATTCAAAAGAGATTTATGTTCTTATCAATCATAGAAAAAAGGACCTTCTATATCATATATATAATATGGCATGAGAGATATATATTAGAAATAAAGATATATATAAATTAGAAAAAATGAGGAAATGAAAGAGGAGAGAATATGTTTCAATATATATATATATATATATATATATATAACAAAAAAAGGCAACCGCAGAACTAGGGAGAAGAGAATTGAAAAAAAATGTGCAGAAATGAAAAAAAATGTAGGAACTGGGAAAAGAGAAAGAAAACGCGAGAAAGACATGAAAGTAGATTCTTTTTGCGATTTGATTTTCTTTTAATTCTTCTCAGAAAATTATGGTGAATTTGTTTATGTTATATTTAATTTTTAGCATGGACTAATTTTTCTTTATTATAGAAAAAAGATGTAATTTAATTTCAATCTATGCTTGATTTTATATGTTAATTTGAATTATTTCTCTTCATGTTTGTCTAATTTTAGTCTTGTGATTTACTATCGAAAGATGGAATTATATGATAGATTTGGAATATTTTGGCATAGGTAAATATAAAGATTGAAAGACTTATATGAACCTGTGTAGTATTAAAATCTTTGTTCTTAATGCTTGCGTGCTTTATTAAATTGTATACTCTTATGTAAATTAATGAACAAAAATATTTTCAATTGACTATCGAAAGAGGCATTTGGATATTTTTAGAGATTGTTAACAAACAAAGAGAATTAAATTCAATTAGCTAAATGAGTAAAGCATAACAAGGGATTAGGTGAAATCGATTGAAAGAACATTTAGATCATGAAGAAAGAAAAAAGTACTAGCCATGGTTGAAAGAGAACATAATGCACATCCATGCTTGATGGATTATGTAAGGCCAATTGTTAATGACAGCTGCTCAGGTGTAAGACGCCAAGCCATTAATGCCAATAATTTTGAGCTCAAACCTGCGTTAATCGGCATGGTGCAACAAGCCCAATTTAACGGATCACTACTTGATGATCTCAATATTTATTTGGTGATATTTTTGGAGATTTGTGACATTGTAAAGATTAATGGTGTTACTAAAGACACTATTAGACTAAGATTGTTTCTTTTTTTTATTGAGGGATAAGGCCAGAGGTTAGCTACAATCTTTACAACCGAGAAGCATCACTAGTTGGCAGGACATGACAGAAAAGTTTCTTGCTAAATTCTTCCCATTTGCAAAAACAACCCAACTTAGGAGTGAGATTGGTCAATTTAGACAAAATGATTTTGAGACACTCTATGAAGCATGGGAAAAATATAAAGATATGATTTGACATTGCCCTTAACATGGATTTTTAGATTGGTTACAAATTCAGATGTTTTATAATGGGTTAAATGGGCAAACTAGAACTATAATTGATGTTTCTTCTCGTGGAACTTTGATGTCAAAAACACCCTAAGGTGCTACTTCTCTTTTGGAATAAATGGACTCAAACAACTATCAATGGTCGACTGAAATATCTATGGTTAAGAAAGTGGCCAGGATTCATGAATTGGAGTCGTTTGCTGCCATTTCAGCTCAAGTAGCTTCTCTATCTCATTAGATTTTTGCCTTGACAACTCAAAGAATATCACAAAGTGTAGAATATGTTGCAACTTCAAGTATGACAATTCCGATGAATGAATTGAAACTACAATTATCATGGTGATCCTATGCCAAATTACTACCATTCATGGCTTCGAAATCATGAAAATTTGTCTTATGGTAACATAAAGAATGTGTTACAACCTCCTCCAGGGTTTGATAGTCAACCGAGTGATAAGAAGATATCACTTGAGGATGCATGGTTTCCTTTATTGAGGAGACCAAAACAAGGTTTAAAAAGAATGATTCACTCATTTTAACAATATGAGAACCACTATGAAAAATCTTGAAGTGCAAATTGGGCAACTAGCCACAACCATCAATGCTCAACAAAGAGGAACTTTTCCTAGCAATACATAAGTGAATCCAAAGGAATAATGCAATACCCTTACACTTAGGAGTGGAAGAGAAATTAAGAGGTCACCATCAAAGGAAATCGAGTACACCCCTACAACTCCAAACAATGGCCAAAGCAATCATAAAGTAGTAGAAGAAGAGATTATTAATGATACACTAAGAGAGACTAACATGCTTATATAAAATTTCATTTCCTGACAATCCTCCTATTGTTTCTACTCCACTTCCTTATCCTCAACGTTTTCAAAAACAAAAATTAGATAAGCAATTTTCTAAGTTTTTAGATATCTTTAAGAAAATTCACATAAATATTCCTTTTGTAGATGCCTTGGAATAGATGCCAAATTATGCCAAATTCCTAAAGGACATCATTTCCAAGAAGAGAAGGTTGAAGGAGTTCAAAATAGTGAAACTTTCTGAAGAATGTAGTACCGTTCTTCAAAAGAAATTGCCTAAAAAATTAAAAGATCCAGGGAGTTTCACTTTGCCTTGTACTATTAGAAATTCATTTTTGAGAAAGTTTTATGTGATCTTGGTGCTAGCATTAATCTTATGCCACTTTCTGTCTAAAGAAAATTGGAATTTGGAGAAATGAAACAAACAACAATTTCTTTGCAACTAGTAGACCGATCCATTAAGTAACCACAGGGAATCATAGAAGATGTATTGATACTGATTTATTTTATAGGAATAAAAAGCTAAAAATTACAAACTAATGCGGATCCACCATAAAACTAGGAAAGTTTCTTTCATTTCTTCAATCTGTCAACTTCTATAGTCTTTAGTATTGAATTCTCTTATCAAACATGTATTTAAGTATTTTTGAATTTGCTATAACTATGAAATTTGTGATTAAGGATAGATTTGAGAAAATTACTCAAAATATGTTATTATGTTAGTTAGAGTTTTGTGTGTACTTTGATTTAAATCTTTGTCTTTGAAAATAATTGAACATATAATAAAATTTTCTCTACTCCATTTTGCCAATGAAGAGAAAAAGTTGAATTAACTAGGTTGGAAAAGTTCAATCTTACTTTGCTTTATAATCTGTTGATAGACATCCCACCGTAAAGGCCACCCACTGCAAAGGACCATGAAGATTGAGTAATGGTTGAATGTCAAAATAATAATACAGATTTAAGAAAAACTCGAGTACTTATTCAAAATTGAAGTTAAACAACAGAGGAATGTGGCCAAAAATAATAGAAAATGATGAAGGTAGCTAAGGCGGTTGCAAAAACAGAGGATGAAAAGGATTAGGAATAAAATAGAGAAAGATGAGTTCGAAACCTTAAAATATAGAAAGAGACTCGACCCTCCAAACAACCCTTCTTTATTACTAATGCATCTCTATTTACTCCCATTGATAGTTAATTAGTTATATTTAAGATTTAAAATTTTGATATTGCTTAAATTATTAAGATTTAAATTTTAGGGATATATAAAAATATTATTGTAATAGAAAAATATTAAAAAAAATTACAAAAAATATAGACAAATAAAACTATGAAAAACTTAATAAATTTTTAAAACAATTAATTATTTATTTTTTAAATTAATTGTCTTATAATTTAATACATATAAATATAAATACATTTCATATTTATTTTGACAATAAATTAAAAGTTATAAAATAAGTAGTTAAAATATTTAAAATAATTATTTAAACTAATTAATTTTATGATAAATTATTTTAACAATAAATAAAATTAAAGATAAATAAAATTTTATTGATATTATTTGACTTAGATATAAATAAAGTTAATTATAAATATTATTTTATGGTAATTTATTAAAATAATTGCCTATGATAAACTGCAATAAGTAGAAATCTGGATAAAATAAAAGACACTACTCAAATATATAAATTTAAAAAATATACATTGTTTTTCTTAAAATGATAGTAAAATAAAAGATAATGAATAACATATAAAATATGATCCTTAAAGTGCGTAACACAAACTAAAAATTAATAGAAGATGCGTAACACAAACTAAAAATTAATAGAAGATATATTAGATAATTAAGATAATAACTTATTAAATTAGAGAAGATGTATTTTATATAATGTTATATGAATGACATGATTAACAAAAAAAATCATATTATTTTGACTCTACACGATTAAATTGTGTAACATGACACTCATGGAAACAATTAAAGATGAAATTGCAGCTTGAAAACAATGTGATGGTTTTTCTATAGATAACAACTTTAAAGATGAGTTTTCTTTCATGTTTTGCCCACGTATATATCATATATTAAATTTTAATTATAAATATAATTAAAATTAAATATAAAGTTATTATTATATTGTTATAAAAATATGTATTTACATGTTTATGTATTATTAAATAAATATATTATTAAAGTATTAAATCTTTTTAATAATATAATTATCTTTATTTATATAAAATATGTGATAAAATTTATAATTTAAAATATAAAATTATAATATGTAATTTAAAATAAATTGAGTATTATTATTATTATATTAGTTTAATAACATATAGATAATATAAATACGTTTTGGTTAAAATGAGTACCTTTAGGTGATGTTTGATCGGAGAGAATAGAAACCAATCAAAATTAATTCCTTCAATTTGTGTGTTTGGTTGGTCTGAATGGAATGTATAGAATGAAATCAATTTTAGGAATCATGATTCCATTCTCATTTCAATTTTTTTTTCAATTTTACCATCATCCTAAATATGAATTTAAACTCAAATCCTAAATTTCTAAACCCAAAACCTTAAATCTTAAACCCAAAATCCTAAATCCTAAAACCCTAAACCTAAAAATCCTAAATCCTAAATCCTAAATCCCAAATCCCAAATCTCAAATCCCAAATCCCAAATCCCATCCCAAATCCCAAATCCCATCCCAAATCCCAAATCCCAAATCCCAAATCCCAAATCCCAAATCCCAAATCCTAAATCCTAAAACCCTGAACTCTAAACCTTGTATCCTAAACCCTAAACCCCAAATTCTAAATCTTAAAACCTAAACTCTAAATTTAAAATTCAAAACCCCAAATTCTAAAACCGTAAACCCTTTTTAGAAAAATAATAATTTTAATCCTAAACCTTAACTTACAAATATATCCTTGAACCCTAAACTCCAAATCCCTAAACCCTAAATCCTAAACCCCAAATCACAAACCTCAAAACCTTATTTAAAAAAATAATTTTAATAATATATTTTCTTTTTAATTAAATAATAATTATTTATAAAAATAATAATTTTAATAATTTATTTTATTTGATAAAAAAATAATAATTAAATAAAATTATTTAAATTTTAATAAATTTAGATTTATTAAGATAATTTATAATTTTTTTATTTCATTTCAGTACCAAATCAAAATATGGTAATTCTTATTCTGAAATTATTACAACTATCAAATCAAACAATATTATTTACTTTATATTCAGATTCTGATTTCAATTCTGATATCAATTACGTAACAAGTAAAACAAAGAATATCTGTATCTTCACCTTCCCCAATTGCTTGTAATTTGGGACCAAAACCAAAGTCTCGGTCACATACTCTAACTCAAGCATTGCATCTCTGCCCAAAATAAACAGATAACATAAATAGAATGTTCAAAGAACCAATTCGAGCTTGGTAGAGAACAATGGCAGTAGTGGGAAATTCAATGAAAATGTTTCTCCTTCTGCTAACGATTCTACATCGGTTTACGAGCTTCAAATCGGCCAGAGCTATTTGTGAATACAGTGTTGCTGATGGCCACAAGATTTACAATTACATCTTGGCTTCTCCCATCTCGAGATACCCCACGGCGTCCTCAGCGAAGATGGGTATTACTAATTTATCTTCTTAACTTACTAGATGGGTATTTCTTATTTTCCGTGATTATTATTTGATAATTATACTCTTAATTTGTTGCTTAACGAGGTCGTTTTCTCATCTTCTCTGATTTGTGATATGATAGCTGTAATTTCCTTATGTTGCTTCATATGGGTACATCTCATTTTGCACGAATTGTCTTCTGATTTTTGACTTTCTCAGTCCATTGCATTAATGGTTTTTCCATGTCCAGATTTAGCAATGCTAGAGTTGTTTTGGAAATGGGTTTTATCCGAGCTGCTTTAAGCTATTTTGGAGTTGTTGGATCACTTACTTATGACCATTTATTTGTGTGAGAAAGGAAATTAGCGTTTTAGTATCGTAGCTTTTAATTTGAGAATTTTAGACGTTTTAGTCCCATACCTTTGGTATAAAAGGTGCATTTTAGTCCGATCTTTTGGGTTTTTAGGACTAAAGCGCACATTTTAGTCTCGAGTGTTTCTTGCACGCTTAGATTGTGATGTCCATCTTATTCACCATGATTGGACTTTGTGCTATAACAGATATATATGTAGCATTTTGTTTGATTTAAAATGAGACCAAACCCTAATTTGAAACTTACTTCTTTGCCTCTTAAATGCCATTTTGCTTGATTTAAAATGAGACCAATCCCTAATTTGAAACTTACTTTTTTGCCTCTTAAATGCCATTTTACAGATTTTATAAGCTGGAAGTAAATAAGATTGTGCTCTAATTTCAGGTTGGCTTTATCAGGTCACTTCTTTGCTTTAAGATTTTTCTTGCAGATTCATTCATTCTATACTAATGAAGAACTATTGTTACTTGTATGCAAAAAGAATCAATGACTAGTTAATAAGGAGTTTTTTATGCTTTATCTTTATATCCTTGGACTTTGAGAAAATTGTTTCGAATTCAGACCAAAGATCCTTTAGAGCTAAGTTCAAAAACTTTGCATGTATCCATTATGACGAACTCATTTTACATTTGTTTCTTATTTATTTATGGTCTCTTTATTTTGCAAACTATTTGTAGATTGAATGTGATTCAACAATACTGAGTTTTCCTCATTGATGTTTTTAATTAGCTTTTTGATGGACTGGTTATCAATCACATTTTCCCAGATGCCTTGACTGCATGGTAGTGCTTTTAAAATTCTACTTTGTTAATTTGCTTCTTTCATGGAACGGGCAGCATTTGCATTTTGATATTCATTTGCAATATGTTTATTTAGTTATTTAGATTGAGACACCCTCTGTGTATCCATGTATTTGTAGCTGTTTGAGAGAATTGTAAGTGCTACAGGGTTCTAGAGAGATCTAAGAGAGGGTTCTAGAGAGATCTAAGAGAAATGATCAGATTTCTTTAATGGGTTATATAGGTCCATATATATAGACACCACTATCTTCAGGTGTTAGCACCTCATTGGAATGACCACATCTAACTTATACTGACACAAAAGTAAGTCCATTCTCCCAGGATGAAGTCATGCCTATGTATCTCTATAATACATATCTTCTTGTCCCTTGAGAAGGTCAAGTACCTCACTACCTCGGGTCTTGTACCTCATACACCTCATTCATCTCATGCAGCTCATATACCTTGTATATCTCGTGGTTATGAGATACCTCGGTCCATAACACCCAAACATTAAGTCCCCTATTTTTTATCTTGAAGCTTGATGAAAGAATCCTATTTCTTATCAGGTCATGTCATTTTAATAGGTATAAGTCTTTCAAATTCTTCAGTTATAAACCTTTCAACTTTCCCTGGGAAATCTAGGTCCTTCACCTACTATATTAGGAACCCTTGTCTCCTCTTTTGAGTTCATTTCCATCTGTTTCAAAAGTGAAAAACTCGTTTAGAGAAATCCAGTTCGTGTGAAGAATTTCAAGCCATACTTGAGGGATTTTAACCCACACTTAAGGACTTTCAGGTCTTGGAAGAAGAGAATTAGTCCATTGTTTTTAGGTGTTTTGCTTTACCTCCGTTTTAATTTCCTTGCTTTTATCTACAACCAAGTAAACCTAATTCCCAATCTATTAGGATTCCATCTAGGTCCACCCCTACTACAAAAATCGATGACATCCTACCACCAGTCATAAACACATACAACAAATGGGGTAGAGAAATACAAATAAGAGAACCCACAACACGAGACAGGGTATTGACATTCCCCGTTTCCACCCTTGGTCCAAATGACGAGATATGTGTGCAAGGAACCACACGATTTTGGATGAAGCATTCCAGGACAACCGGGAAGGTAGGTCAAACATCCTGTGAGACTATCTCAAGCCATACTAAAGCCATAACCAATAGAGCTTAAGTTCTTGCATTTACTATCACCTCGGTTTAAGATCCGTTGGGTGCTTCAACCTCAGGTTCTATACCTCTCATACACATCATCGTTTCTCCAAAGGTTTAGAAAAAAAAGAAAACACGTCGTTAGGTAATCCGAGAACCCTAAAAAAAGGAAGAAAATTCAAAAATTACCAAGTATGTTGATTGTGGAAGACTTGTACCGCCTAAGGAGGAATTATTCAATTTCACCCCTCTTGGGGTTGGTTTCAGTCCCCAACACCTTCTCAAGACAGGCGACCCACCCAAAGGATGGTATGTATTACACGAGGAGGCCTTACGAGTTGGTTTGAGGTTTCCCATTCCTCAGGTGGTTACTCGTTTTTTGTCCACTTATGACTTAAGCATGGCACAGATCAATCCCAATTGGTGGAGAACTCTTCTAAATATGGCCGACCAATGAGGAGCTTGGCTACGAGTTGGAAGAAGGTGAGTTATGCACTATGTATTGTATCAAACTAAATGGAAGGATAAGTGTTTCCATATGGGCGATGATATATAGGGTGGAGAGCCAGTGGTCCCAGTATGTTCCACTTGGAACCACAACTTTGATACATCGATGCCACGTGGTCACAAGATGTGCTACTTCGGCTTGCGCATGATGGTAGGGAAAAAATACGTTGTCTAGAGTTACAAAACTCCTTACACTTTAGGGGTGAGCTAGTCTGAGTTCGCATCTAAGCGACTATGAGAAGACACTGGCTAACCCACGGGGAAATGATTGCAAGTCGTATGTTGGAGGTATGTAGTTGCACACTTGCATTTATTTTTATCAATTTGTATGATTCTAACCTTATTTTTATTGCAGGTCATGTTCCTGTTGAAGGAGGGGGAAATTGCTAGCATACCGTGCCCGTGTGCACGAGGCTGAAGCCCTAGTTGCCTAATTCTAGGGTGCCCTCGAGGAGAAAGACAAGGTGTTGGAAGAAAGAGAGAAGTGCCTCGGGGTGCAAGAAACCATAATTATTGATATAGAGAACGATCTGGTGGATCATACCCAAAAATTGAAGGCAACCTCGAATTTTGTCTTGGTGAGGGACACCTTGGCCAAAGAGGCCGAAGAAAGGGCTAGCCTTGCCGAGCAACGGGCATGGTTAGCTGAAGAACGAGCTAAACTGGCTTAGAATTCTGCGGGGTCTTTAACAGAACAAATAGTCTCGCTAAACGATCTGGTGACTAGGCTTAAAAGTGATTGTATATGTGGATATCGTAAGGGGGTATCTTTTGTTATGACCAACTTCAGGGTACAAGTTGTGAAGTCTCACCCTTTCCTCACGTTCTTGGGTTATGTACGAGGTCTAAAAAGTTCACAAACTAACCCTCTTAGAACATCCCAGTTGCACCATTTGTTGCCCCACCTATTTTATTTAATGCTTGTATTTTTCATCTTTTTTTTTGGCTCTTAAAAATTATAACAATACTTTGATATTTTCTTGAGGGAAATCCAACTCTTGAATTTGTAATTTTCATTTTTTAGTCCATTTTCTTAGCAATTTCAATCATTTGTTTGAGAAATTTAGTCCAAGCACCTTGTTACTATGAAATTCACAAGTATCAACGTTGATGATCTCATGACTTATTTTCTTGTGGACATGAGCAACATGGAACCACGTGAGCTCGTATTTGAATGAGGTGATTTAAACTCCCATACACAGGATGTGATGTAAACCTGTAATGGAAACGAGATTGATTTCAAATAAGATGTGATATTCGTTGTGGTGAGTCTTTTGCTTAGTGAGATGGGTGTTGGTTTTGTGACAGATGACAGAGAGCGCCTTGTCCAACATGATCATGAGCCAAGCTTTCTTCTATTCACGATAGGATAAGACTTGGCGCTATAAGATTACCCAGTGAAAGCCAACTCGAGCTATTCTTAAAAAATCCAAACGACGTGCACATAAAGCCCCAATAACTCTTGTAGATGAAAGTGAGGTACCTTACATGGTATGTCATAATAAGAACCTTCCTTTACCTTTTGAGAGTGGTATTTTTGGGAGTAAAGTGGCCTAGAATGACTTGTACCATCATTTTGGCACCCCAAAAGATCGATCAGCCATCTCTCGCATAAGGAAAGATGAAGGTTCAATTTGGCACATGGCTGAGCATCGCTTGTTTGAGGTAATTATTTATTGCCATCTTTCCCTCATTTATGATTACTTGAGTTTTAATACTTGCTTTCGCAGGCAATGTCACTTGTTCACAACTTTGAGAGATCTGCTCGAAAATTATACGAAGTAGGTCGTAGTGTCGAGAAATACATTGTAGTTAAACATGCCACATGTATAGAAGCGTCGCAAGAGCTCCAGAGTCTTCAGGATGAAGTTTGTCTCATTAATGAAGGACGTGGCACAATTCTTCCTATGAATCAAAGCTTGACTGCTGAACAAGATGAATTGCTCCAAGAAGTTGGTACCCTAAGATGTAAACTTGGTGAGGCGAGTGGAGAACAACTCTTGTTACGCTAAGAGGCAAAGGTCTTCGAGTGTTTCCAAGAGAGTTGAGCGTTAATTGATATACTTGTATTGTTGTAATTTAATAAAATGAGACTTTCTTTGTTTTTTAATCCATTTGGATTTATTTTCAAAAGGTCTACCATTGTGAAATTGAGATGCTTACTTAGGATGGGTCACATGCCATTTATACCTACATAGTTTTAAGGGGGGGACCGTTTGGCCTACTTCTTCATATTTGGGGTTATTGCTTTATTTTATTCGCAAGACAGGTGATAAGAATAAGTCAAAAAGTACGTTCTTCACTTATTCTTTTCAACCCAAAGAGGAGGTTCATGTTTGTGAATTCACGACCCTTTCTTAGTATAGATCACATGGCTCTTATACCTGCATCCCAAGTGGGGGAGACCGTTTGGCCTTCTTTTCCATACTTGGGGGTCCATGTATTATTTTATTCGCGAGATAAGTGATAGGAATAAGTCGAAAAGTACATTCTTCACTTATTCTTTTCAACCTAAAGAGGAGGTTCATATTTGTAACGATCTTTTCTTAGGATGGGCTATGCGCCTTTTATACACGCATCTCAAGTGGGGGGACTGTTTGGCCTCCTCTTTCATACTTGGGGGTTAATGTATTATTTTATTTAGGAGACAGGTGATAGGAATAAGTCGAAAAGTACATTCTTCACTTATTCTTTTCAATCCAAAGAGGAGGTTTGCATTTGTGAACTTACGACCCCTTCTTAGGATGGGCTATGCATCTTTTATACCCGCATCTCAAATGGGAGTTATTGTTTGACCTCTTCTTCTATTCTTGGGGTTCTTGAACAAACTTCATTGATTGATTCAATATACACGGTGTTCTATTTAAAAGTAGTAGTACTTAAATTGTTTGCTATTCTAGCTCTTGCTCTCCATCATTTTCTATCTTGTAAGACCCTTCTGAGGTAACATCGTAGATCACATAAGGGCCTTTCCATGTTGCTGTGAATTTGCTAAAAATAGTTTCTACCTTATTTCCAAGAGCACAAGATCCAATCTACCATTATCAAGGCGTTCTCTCTTCTCTTCTGCTAGTAGCAAGTCTTTTCTTCATATGTCATTATTGCCATCTTGGGATATATCAGAACATATGGACTCTCCTGTTGCGATCCTTGGGGTTATTCTAGTGGCCCATAGCACCCTAGACAATTCATCAACTAACTTATCCTTCACTCCTTGTAGTTGCTTTCGTAGAATATTAATCAACGTCTTATTTGAGGATTTTGCTTGACCATTGGCTTGTAGTCTATATTAGTTACTAATTCATGCAGAAAACCAAACCTACATGTTATGTTACACCAAATGAACTTTTGTACGTCACTTTCTTGTATTCATGCCAGTAGTTCGACTTCTATCTACTTGGAAAATTAATCAATGTTCAGAGCAAGGAATTTCTTTTGAGTTGGAACGACAAGGGATCAACTATGCCTGAACCACACTTTTGAAAGGGCCAAGGGTTGACGATGGCCTTTATTTCACTTGAAGGCAAGTGTGGTATGTTGGCACCTATTGTATTTTTTAGCGTGGTCAATGTACTCCTTTTGCAAGATAGGCCAATAATAACTTTGTCACATGATTCTTTGTGAAAGTGTCATTTGCCTAAAATGTGTCCCACAATGTTTCTCATGTAGCTTCCATAATTCTTCTATTAAAGGGTTTCTTGAAGAATGGTTTAATTTTTGGACTTGGTTGTAATTTTTCGCATTGTTGCTTTATTCGTGGGGAGGATCCCTTGAATGAGGTACCCCAAATATGGAACCATTCACGAGGAAGCAATATTGATGCTAGTAAGCATTGGTGGAGTAGAAGTTTTAAGGTCCAGTGGGATGCTAGGACCTGTTAGGCATAACACTGGGATAACTCTATTCATTTCTGTGATCATTGTCGCTGCCAAACTAGCAATTGAATCAGCATGTGTGTTCCCTCCTTAGGGTACTTCCTTGATCTCAAATGCTTTGAAAGTAAATATTTCTTTTTTTGTTTCTATCAAGTATTTCTTCGTTCTTTCCTTCTTTGCTTCAAAGGTGTCACTGACCTGATTGACGATTAAGAGTGAATAGCTGTGCACCAACACTTTCTTTGCTCCCAAGGAATGCAATTGATGAAGTGCCAATAAATGTGCCTCATACTCAATGACATGTTACTGGCTGGGAAAATAATTCTGATACATTGTTCCATCAATCCCCTTATGGAGGTGAATATAGCTATTTTCACCCCCAATGCTTTTGAATTATAAGCTCTATCCACATATACTGTCCACGAAATGGGGGTAGGTGCTTCCACAGATACCACCTCTGCGAGTGCATTGCCTGGTTCATCCATGAGCTCATTCTCTCTCCACTCTGCAACAAACTTTGCCAGAGCTTGTTCTTTGATGGCTTATTACGACTTGTAATGTATCTAAAATTCACACAACTCAGTGGCTATTTAATATAGGTGACTTGATTGATCTAATTTTTCCAAAATATTCCTTAAAAAGTGATATGTTAGGACAATTATCTTGTGAGCTTTGAAGTAATGTCCTAGCTTTCTGGAGGCCATCCTTATGGTGAATGTTGTTTTATTTATGTGTGGGTACCTTTGTTGTTCTCCAGTCAAGGAGTGGCTCATGTAGCACAACAGTTGTTGTCTTCCTTTTCACCATGAGGACAACACTAGCTGCTTTTTTGGTAAATGTCAAATACAAGTACAAAACTTCACTAACCCTAGGGTTTATTCAGAGGGGTGTTTTCCCCAAGTATTCTTTGATAGACTGAAAGACGTTTTTGTATTCTTCACTCTACAAATAATCTTTATTTTTCTTCAATAGTTGGAAAAAGGGTAAACATTTTTTTGTGCAATCTTATCAGTATTTGCTTCAATTCCTTGGGAAGATATTAGATACCTCAAGAATTTACCCGATGTTACTCCAAAGACACTTCTTAGGTTTGAGATGTATTATATAGTGCCTTATGATGGCGAAAACCTCTTCTAGATTAGAAACATGATCTTTTATGGCTTTGGTTTTGGCTATCATGTCGCCTACATATACTTTCATATTCCTCCCTATCTGTTTTTCGAACATTCTGTCGACCAACCTTTGATAAGTTACACCTTCATTTTTCAATCTAAAATCCATTCTTGTGTTGCAAAAGGTCCCTTCCTCTGTGACGAATGACGTTTTATCTTCATCACTTGGGTGCATTTGGATTTGATGGTAACCTGACTATGCATCCATAAAACTCATCACTTCGAATCCTGCATTGGCGTCTACCAATTATTCAATATTTGGTAGAAGAGAACAATCCTTTGGGGTAGCAATATTAACATCAGTGAAATCCACACATATGTTGTGGTTACCCTTAACTTTATTCACTAGGACAACATTTGAGAGTCATGGGGTAGTCTACCTCTTGGACCCATCCCACTTTTTTTAGGGATTTGACTTTGTTTTTGATGATGTCACTGTTTCCCTTGCAAACCTTCTCTTTCGTTGTTGGATTGGTTTTTTCGTATGATCCATATTCAGTTTATGTGCGATTATATCAAGACTAGTACCAGGCATGTCCTCTAGCTTTCAAGCAAAAAGGTCCATGTTTCTCTTCAAAAATTCCACCAACTCCTTTTTGGCTCAGTCTAGAGTTTTGAACTAATCTTCAAAAATTTCTTCTCCTCTAATGTCTCGATAGAGATGACCTCATAGTTCTCAGGGGATACTGTTAATATCCAATTGTGTGGGTGATGTGTACTAATAGGTCTTCTACGCTGACCACCCCTTAATTACTTTCTTGAATTGGATGAGGGTACTACATTCTTCATAGTGGCATTCAAACAACTCCTTGCTTTCTTTTGATCCCCCCTTGATTTTTTTTATTCCATCCATCATCGGATACTTATCAATTGGTAGTAAGTGAATGTGACTACCATCATCTTATGAATCTAATTTCTTCTCAATATTGTGCTGTAGGAGATGGGTGTATTCAAAATAACAAAATTTGTAAGTACAATAGCTCCCTCTACAGAGACAGAAAGCTGTATTGTACAAACATGGTGCCGTTGCAATTGAACCCTACCAATGGCATTTGTTGTTAGAGTTATCTCTTTGGGGTCTATGTCCGTGTCAAGAAGCGCCGACAAGAACAACAAATTTAAGGAGTTGTTATCCACCAATTACCATTGTTTGTATTAAAAGCACAATATTTGTTAGTTTCTTTGAGGGGATCTCATAGGTTGTGGCCACCTCACTTGATTCATTCTCTCCATCTTTTGTATCGCGTTAGCCAGGAACACTCGTAATGGTGGTTCTTTAAAAGGAAACAGAGGCCTTCCCCTAGGTGTTAATTATTGGCTTGAAATGAGGTGGGCTTAGGCATCTATCCAGAAACGGTTTCCTTTCCCCACTATCTTTGCTTGTGGTGGACTTGTCAGATGGTTTGGACAACAAAGCTTAGGAAGGTTTCATCTCCTTTTTCACATTGACAAACTTTTGGGCTTCCTCCTAAACCACGTCAAGAGAACGTGGGGTGATCTTAGTCAGCTTTACAAATAAACCTGTGTCTCTTTTTATTCCCGTTCTAAAAGCTTCAATAGCAATGGAGTCGGGACATTGTGAGATCTCCATTTTCTCTATTTTGAATCTCTTTATATAATTTTCCATTGTCTCCTTATTTTCTTGGATGATGGAAAACAAATGGTTTGACCAAGTGGTTAAAATTGGCTTGTTGCAACAGTAGTTTATGATGAAATCCTTTACCAAGTGGTTAAAATTGGCTATGCTTTTAGGAGGAAGCTCTATGAACCATTTCTACGCCATGTCTTGGAAAGTAGAGGCAAAAATCTTACAAAACATGATGTTTCTCTTTTTTTCGAGCACATATACCGGCGCTATGAGCTACGGGATCCTTCATTCCCTTATAGGGTGTACAATTTGGAACGGGGAATTTGGGTGGTTGAACCATCAATTCTATATCATTCGAGAAGGGAGATGTCGATAATTGATCACGCCTAGCTTCAATATCGTTCAGAGGGCATCCCTTGCCCTTCTTTTTAAGTTGATCAATCATTCTTCCATTTTTTCCTCTTTTTCCATTTTTCATCCCACTTGCTATCGTTGGTTTGCTTGAGTCTTGATGGGTGCACAAGTATCTAGGTCACGTAGTTTAGGTTGGTGAGAGATGGTTTGTTTGGGGTAATAGGGTTCATAAAGTGGATCTTATGACGGATTTATGGGTGGGGGTTCCCTATATGTGGGTTTTGGTTCTTGACAGTGACACCTTCTTTGCCCATGAGAAGGAGCTTGTTGAGTTCTTGCAAGGCGTGAAGGTTTAAGGGGTAGTGTAGCTGTTACAGTTCGTAAGGAGCTTTTTGCTTATTCTGGATAGCTCTCCTGTAGTAAACATGTTTGTAATTCCTTATCATTTTGTGATTTGATGAAAGTTTGTTGCAACTCGTTGGAACTTTTTCATCCTGGCATCTTTTTCTAAGGATGCATCCTTAGAACTCGTACTCATTGAACTAGTTGCACGTGGGATTGTCTTTGTAATCTTTGATCTCCTAACTTCTGGGGTTGAGGGTTGAATGGAGTTATACCTCAATTCATTCAAGATGAGCTACATGTTGAGGTAATGTTCATTAGGGTCACTTCCAGGAATTGGATGCATGGGTGCTTGGGGTGGTTCTAAGGGTTGTTTCTTCTTGAATCAGAGGTAGTGTGGTAGTTGGTCATGTTGGCAGGGATGAATTTTCCTATGACACAAGATAATTCTCTTGGTTTTCTATATGAAAGGTTTCAAATTCTCAGAATTAACTGAAAAAATTTAAGGCCTTACGGTGGACATTAGTTATTTAGGAGAATTGCAAGTATTACAGGGTTATAGAGATATCTAAAAGAGAGTTAAATCCTCTTAATAGGTTACATAGGTTCATATATATAGGTACGATTTCCTCCTAGTGCCTGCACTTTATTGGAACAACCACATCTGACTTATAATGATGCAAAAAATAGGTACACATCCCCAATATGAGATCATGCCCATGTATCTTCGTAATACATGTCTTCTTGTCCCTTGAGTAGGTCAAGTACCTCAGTATTAGAAACCTCGAGTTGTACAACTCATATATCTCATTACCTCGTGTACTTCATGTAGCTCTTGTACTTCATGTACCTCGGGGTTATGAGGTACCTCGACTCGTAACACTCAAACAATAGCTATTATGATTAGGTTTTCTAAAGTCTTATTTACAAAACTCACTTAATCATTGCATACAAGGGCAAAACTTTCTTCCCCAAACTTAATAGATTACTTTTGGAATAAGTGTCGAGGTATGGTTGTATGCTGTGATGACTTTATATTGGTCAAAAAATCAAATATGACCTTCTCTCATTTGACTTTTTATACAAAGTAAAAAAAATGTCCTTAGTTTTTATTGACCAATTATGGTTTAATTTTGATTATATATTTATCTAATTTGAGTGGTTAGAATTAGATAGCTATCCAATTAGTTGGAGTTTGGTTGGTCAGTGACCCTACTTGTTAAAATCTAGTTTGACACATGTCTAACTGAACTGAATAATTGTCCAATTAGTTTGAGTTTGGTCGGTCAATGATTTTATTCGTCGGAACCAAGTTAGACATATGCTCAATTAAATTAAACAATTGTCTAATTGGTCAAATTTTGATCGAACGGTGACCCTACTCATTAGAAGTGAGTTGGACACATGTTCTCAGAATAAGATCCCTATTTTTTAGTTGAACATGTCTAATTCTGTTGTGTTGGTTGGATATAAGGATATAATGAAAATAGTAATAAAATTGTAAGCTAGGTCCAATCTAGAATAAAAATAGTAGTAGTCATATAAGCCTATTTTCCAAAAAACTAATCTATTAGTTTCTTATTTATTTTTATCACTGATTATTGTAGGATTGTGGTGGCCCGTCATACTGTGGCATGGGTTGTAGTGCACTTGTGGCTAACAACATTGGAGGTAATAATTCTCCTGATGCATCCAGTAACTACTGCAGTTTCGCTTTCACGTGCAATTTAGTCTACTCAATGTCCGTAGATAAAGCTAGGGAAGTCTTCATTTTATATTTTCTGCTGGGAGGGTATAACAGTGTCGACTGTTTTCTCAAGAAACTACTCAAGAAATCAAGTTTTTTTTAATAAGTTATCAAACTTACTAATTTCAAAAATTTGTAATATTTGAAATTGGGAATTAAGAATTGAAATGGTTATCATACGAGCCCCAAGAAAATACAGTCACAACACTTTTTTTATTTTTTGTATTTTCTAATCTTTTTGGAGGAACATACGGCTCTATACATCTCGTTTGGAACACAAGTTGTGTTTGAGATTTAGCAAGCTTCATCTTGTTTTAATATAATTCATGCTGTCATTGCAGGTTACTTGGTGTGCAGTATCCTTGGCAAGGCCTCAAGCATACACATGGACACTATCAGTGAGTTCTTTCTTTTCTCTCTTGTGTTCTATCCTTATAAACTATGACAGTTTTTTTTTAATTTATGAAAATGTAGCTTTAATTTGGCTCCGTACATGAGTACATGTAGTCTTATGCTGGTGTTTGCTTATCCAAGCTGATTGGGTAGAAAAATGGGAGTTAGAAAATTAATGGTTTTCTGTCTTTACATTTAGCAGGTAAAAGGAATCCTCACACAGGTGTCATTGTTAAGATGTCGAGTAGTGGCCAAAAGCTTAATTGCTCTCTCTCCGTGTCAGTAATTTGTGATATGAATGGAATTCAGGTAGTGTTAGTAGAACTTGTGATTTGATAAACGTTATACGTCCAGTTAAGATTCATTATATATTTTTATTTTGCTTTTATCAGGGGCCTAATTCGCTGGCGAAAACAGGGGCATGTGATTATGTGAGTACTTTTTTTAAGGAAAATAAATCAGTGTTCTTTTTCATTTAGCAGCTCGGGCAAATTACATATGAACATATTCACTTCATTCTTCTTGTATTTATAGAACTATATTTGCTGTTTTTGTGTCAGTATTGCTTGGGAAGAAGAAGGATAATCTAACTGCACTCTTGTTCTGTACTTTTCAATTTTCACTTTCCAATATATTAGATTTTGTTGTTGCTAGGTTGCAAATTAAATGTATATAAGATTCTGATGTTACACATTCAAGTACTCTCTTATAGATATATAAAAACAATGTTGGTCTTTCTTTCAATAGCATAAGCTTTTAGGAGAATTAGCTTCCCAATAACTTTTAACATGGTTTCAGAACTGGAGATGAGCCAGCACTTGTTGGAGAGTGATGAATGTATAAAAGTAACTTAAACTTTTGGGAATGTTGATTTTTTCTTCTCCTTTTCCTCTTTGATATAGTATGTTCTTTTTCCTTAAAATTTTGGTATCTCAGATATATGTGGCTTGGGAGGGCAACAAAGATATGGTTCACTCATGAAAATAAATGGGTTTTGTCTGTTTTGCATACTTCATGAGGCACATTCTGCATTCTAAAATATGATATGAATGTGATGTTGCGTTTACATTCATATGTTTCAAAGTCTTCACTCCTTAAGGTTTATAATTCTATTTCTGTGACAGGCTACTGTGCTGAGACACCCTTCTGGTTGTGTAGTGACTACACATGTTCATGGGAAAGGATGGGGCTGCTTTGGCACCCTTTTGTTAATGTGAGGGTTTAAGTACACATTAATTTCATTAGAATACATGCTAAACATTAAATACCAGTCATGGTTTTCTGAATTTCAGTGTCGTATGCCTTTTTGGAGGGTATTTGCTGGCTGGTTCAGTTTATAGACATTTCGTCCTTGGAATTCGTGGAATATAGGTATGTTTTTTGCAGTCAAATGGAGCTTCCTTTTATGGAATGGAGGTATGTTTTTGCTTGTGTTCCATTGGTTTAACAAAACTCTTATGTGGTGTCTTTCTCCTTCCAAAGGTTTTTCCAAACTTGAGCTTCTGGTCAAGCTTACCTCATAGAGTACAGGTGTACTTTTCATTTTTATATTTCCATTAGATTCATTTCTCGGTGTTATGAATGTTACTAACTTTGAAGTTTATTTTCCATAACTTATAGATGACAATTTTATTTTCTTCTATCAGAGTCTGTTTACATATGTGGTTTGGAGATTTAAGGCAACTTCGCAAGGTTATCGAAGCTCGTATTCCCCAGTCAACTTTTGAACTTTTGGAATTTCCTGCTAGCTAACTTTGAATAATCTTAACCTCACAATGAAACCAAAAAGAATGCAAAAGCCACGCCCTGGGCAAAGAGGTCTCAATTTTTCTATTTCCTGGACTACACATTGAAAAATATGTGCCAGGTTTGGGATTTATGCTATAGATATGCATCACAAAGGAACACCCTGAACATCCCATCCTTCCCCTTTTCCACATTATCAATATATATTTAATTTATTGTAGCCACCAAAATTCTTGAAGTATATCTTTCAGAATTTGAATCGCTAAAGATTTTGTAGCTAGTATTTGTTGGCGTGTGCAGTGAAAGTGACAAACAACAAAGTTAATGGAGTTAGAAAATGACAGACAATGTGGTTAGTGAATCAGAAATTAGGGAAGTAAAACAGCTGTTAGGGTTAGAGTTTATATTCTTTTTCATTAGTATACATAGAAGTAGTTTTTGTACAGAAAAAGATGAGAACAGAAATTACAGAAATAAACTCAGAATAATTTGACATGGTATCAGAGCAGATTATGATTCTAAAAAAATAAAAATCCTACGTTGCTACCTGTTCTCCTCAACATTGGTTTGATCTATTAAATCCAGAGATCAGATCAATAATACCCCATATCCATTTTTTTTAAGAACTGTCTTCTTGGTCAATTTGCTCAGCTTCTTCCATCCACTAGTCCAAGCAGAAGGGTGTTTGTGTGTCAACACTTTACGAAATTGTCTCTGCAGATTCTCCATATCCTTTTGGAGTTCAAGGTTCTTAGTTTTAATTCAAGTTCGAGTGTCTCTGTGCGTGCAAAGTTGATTCTGTTGAATATTATAATCAACAAGGGTGCGATTGCGACCATCTTCAATCTACTTTTCCCCTAGAAAAAAGAAGAAGAAGAAACCAAGAAAAGATGGAAACGATTACTGACCTAAATTAGGTGTCTGTTTCTCTACAACATTTGAAACCAAAAAAGAAGAAGGAAAAAACAGGAAGGGAAAAATCAGACAGTGCAAGATATAGCTCGAACAACAACAAATCAGATAGTGTAAGATATAGCTCGAACAAAAAAAAAACGAATCAACTTCACTGGATTTGCTAACTCCTCGCTGGTCAGTGAGGTTTTTTTTCAGAGACGGAGGACCAAGTGGAAGGTTAACTTTGTCTGGATTTGTAGCCAGCTAAAGTTCGGCCATCTTGACCTAGCTGCTCGTTGCAGAAGACGGGCGCCGCTCACGTGTAGAAGAAAGTCGCGCTCGGTTGCAGAAGGACGCCGCTCCAGGGTTGGGCGAGGAAACTGCTCAACGCACAGGGAGAGAAAAGGCGCCGCTTGCGAGAGAAATTAGGGTTAGGGTTAGAGCTCAGATCAGCTCACAACCTCCGCCAACTGAAGCGTCGACTGCTCCCATTAGTATCAAGTTGGGAGGATCTAACTATGTCGTATGGTCCCAGGTGGTGGAGATGTATATCTCTGGCAAAGATAAACTGTGATACATTAATGGGGATTTTTCTCAACCTGTTGAAACCGACCCCTCATTTAGGAGTTGGCGTACTGAAAATGCCATTGTTAAAGGATGGTTGATCAATTCGATGGACCCCTCCTTAATTGCAAATTTTATCAGATTCCCAACTGCAAAACAGGTTTGGGATTCGGTGGCTACCACTTACTATGATGGGACAGACACGTCTCAAGTGTATGATCTTCGCCGTCAAGTTACTCGTACGAAGCAAGCGGGTGGATCCATTGAAAAATACTACAATGACCTTCAAGGGTTGTGGCGTGAAATTGATTTCCGTCGTCCTAATCCAATGGAGTGTGCGATTGATATACAAAAATACAACTCCATCGTACAGGAAGATCGAGTGTATACCTTCCTCGATGGACTTGATGATAGATTGGATAAAATTCGAAGTGATGTGTTTCAGATCAAACCATTCCCTACGGTGGAACAAGCCTATGGATTCGTCCGTAGGGAAGAGGTCAGGCAGATCGTGATGATCACAGGTGTAGATACGACACCCGGAGCAGTTATGGCTTTGAAAGGGGTCAAGGGACACCATAATCTAATGCCACCAAAAACAGGAACTTCCTTGGGTAGCAAGAAATCCATGGGAAATCCACCATCTCTTGACATGAAATGTGGCCATTGCGGAAACTCCAAACACACCCGTGAAAACTGCTTCAAATTACATGGGTATCCAGAATGATGGAATGATCTTCAAGCACGGAAGAAACGGGACACCACTGGGCGAGCCGCTGTGGCTACCAATAATGCCTCACTATCCCTTATTTCTCAGGCCGAATCTTTCCAGGATCCAGGTATTTCAAGTAAAGCATTTCACATCTCTACTCGTAGTGATAAGGAGGATTGGATTCTGGACTCTGGAGCTACAGATCATATGACATTTGACCCAAACGATCTCTCCAAAACAACCCAGCCAAGACGGAGTCGTGTTGCCAATGCAAATGGGGTCACTTATCCAGTTACAGGAGCTGGAACAGTGACTTTATCTTCTTCATTATCATTATCTAATACTTTACTTGTACCCTCTTTGTCAAACTGACTAATATCTGTAAGTCAGGTCACTTCAGATCTTAACTGTGTAGTACTGATGTATTCTACTTTTTGCCTTCTACAGGATATTCTTACCAAGGAGATCATTGGGCGTGGTACTAGGAGAGGAGGGCTATATTATGTGGATGACCTCAGTTCAGGAAGAGCCAATCATATGCAAAACATTGTTGGTAACAAGGAACGACAGATTTGGCTATGTCATCGTAGATTTGGGCATCCATCATTCGGGTATTTAAAGCACCTACTCCCCAGTTTATTTTCAAATATCACACATTCAGATTTCAAATGTGATACTTGTATCCTAGTAAAAAGTCATAGGGCGTCTTATCCTATGAGCATGAATAAAAGTGTGACTCATTTTGCTTTAGTACATTCTGATGTTTGGGGACCTTCTCCGATCATTACGTCATCGGGTCATCGTTGGTTTGTTATTTTTGTTGATGATTGTACACGAATGATATGGCTTTACCTTCTCAAACATAAAGATGAAGTATTTGCTACATTTCACTTGTTTCACACCATGGTTCAGACACAATTTTCTGAAAAAATTAAGATACTTAGGTCTGATAATGGAGGGGAGTATGTTAATCAACAATTTCGGACATACTTGGACAACCATGGTATTCTCCATGAAACCTCGTGTTCACAAACCCCACAATAGAATGGGACTGCGGAGAGGAAGAATTGGCATATTTTAGAAACGGCTCGGGCCTTACTAATCGGTGCACATATGCCTAATAAATACTGGAGTGATGCTATTACTACAACGGTGTATCTACTGAATCGTATGCCCACAAAAACATTACAATTTCAGACTCCATTAAAGGTGTTATCTGATCATCTTCCCTTGCCTACTATTTTGATGCTTCCGTCCCGAATTTTTGGATGTGTTGCTTTTGTCCACCTCCATAAAAATCAACGAAATAAGTTGGATCCATGTGTTGTCCGCTGTGTGTTCTTGGGATATGGCGTACAAAAAAAGGGTTATCGATGCTATGATCCAATTACTAAAAGAACCTATATTACCATGGATGTCACTTTCCTCGAATCAGAATGTTTTTTCCCATCACCGGTATCCAATTCCACTCTTCAGGAGGAGAGTTATGGTGAAGAACAAAATTAGCTTGATGTTGAAATATTAGACACTAGTCCAACATACTCGGATCATGCCAATCATATGGAGGAGCCAGTATCTAGACCCGAGCTTGAACTTCCAAGAACTGAAGCTGACGTAGTAATTGAATCTCCAGAAGATGAAGTGGTTGATGTACCCCTCCACTCCCTAGTACCCAATGATCCTCCTGCTGAGAATACTCCTGAGGTAAGCTATCCTATCACACCGTTACAAACTAATGCTATAGATACATCTGTTGGTTATGTTTTACCTTTCAGACACAATCGAGACAAACCTCCAAATCGATACTCCCCAGAAAGAGAAGAACGACAATCTAAGTATCCAATAGCAAGTTATGTATCTACTCAAAGGTTATCAGAACCTATCAGGGTATTTACACAAACACTCTCCTCGTGTCAAATTCCAAGTAGCATTGAAGAAGCCTTATCTGATCCAAAATGGGCTCAAGTTATAAAAGAGGAATTTAAGGCATTGCAGAAGAATAACACATGGGTGTTAAGTGAGTTGCCTCAAGGGAGGAAGATGGTAGGATGCAAGTGGATTTTCTCCATTAAGTATAAAGTAGATGGGTTAGTTGATCGATACAAGGCGAGACTTGTAGCAAAAGGATATACATAGAAACACGGGATAGATTATTAAGAAACCTTCTCACCTGTGGCTAAACTAAAAACCGTTAGAGTCTTGTTATCTCTTGCTGCAAATTTAGATTGGCCATTGCACCAACTTGACGTAAAAAATGCCTTCCTTCATGGTGATCTTGAGGAAGAGATTTACATGGATATCCCACCAGGATATACTATTACATCAGGAAAAGCAACTGCATGTAGATTACAACGAGCATTGTATGGACTAAAACAATCACCTAGAGCATGGTTTGGTAGGTTGAGTTCAGCAATGAAGAAATATGGGTTCCAACAAAGCAACTCTGATCATACTCTTTTCCTAAAACATCGATTAGGGAAGATAACAGCCCTTATAGTCTATGTAGACGACATGATCATTACAGGGGATGATAAAGAAGAAATCTCTAAGCTTCAAGAACAACTGTCAAATGAGTTTGAAATGAAGAATTTGGGAGGGCTCAAGTACTTCTTAGGTATTGAGGTAACAAGGTCAAAACAAGACATATGTCTTTCCCAAAGGAAATATACTCTGGACCTACTGGCAGAGGCAGGACTACTAGATTGTAAACCTGTCGATATTCCAATGGTTCAAAATCATAAACTCGGAGAATATGTGGACCAAGTACCATCAGATAAACAGAGATATCAACGGTTAGTAGGTAAACTCATATATTTATCTCATACTCGACCTGATATTGCTTATGCTGTGAGTGTCGTGAGTCAGTTCATGCATTGCCCAAGTGAAGACCATATGGATGCGGTCATGCGAATACTTCATTACTTAAAATCCTCCCCTGGCAAAGGACTTATGTTCTCAAAGAATGGTCAATTGGAAGTCCTTGGATATACAGATTCAGACTGGGCAGGGAATATGAAGGATAGGAAATCTATTGCTGGGTACTTTACTTTTGTGGGGGGCAATCTTGTTACATGGAGGAGCAAGAAGCAAAAGGTAGTTGCCTTATCCAGTGCTGAAGCTGAATTTCGAGGAATGGTCAAGGGAATATGTGAGCTCCTTTGGTTGAAAAAACTTCTAACTGAGATTGGTTTTGCTCCTAACTTTGAAATGAATTTATTTTGTGATAACAAAGCAGCCATTGCCATATCTCACAATCCAGTTCAACATGATCGCACGAAGCACGTTGAAGTGGATCGGAACTTCATCAAACAGAATCTTGAAGAAAAGATTATTAAGCTTCCATTTGTTAAATCAGAAGATCAATTGGCTGATATACTCACAAAATCTGTGTCTGCAAGGAACTTTTACAACACACTTGACAAGTTGGGCATAAGAGACATATATGCACCAACTTGAGGAGGAGTGTTGGCGTGTGCAGTGAAAGTGGCAAACAACAAAGTTAATGGAGTTAGGAAATAGCAGACAATGTGGTTAGTGAATCAGAAATTAGGGAAGTAAAACAGCTGTTAGGGTTAGAGTTTATATTCTTTTTCATTAGTATACATAGAAGTAGTTTTTGTACAGAAAAAGATGAGAACAGAAATTACCGAAATAAACTCAGAATAATTTGACAGTATTTACTATTTGTTATTACATGCTTGCTTTTTGTAGGAGCACATGTTCATTTCAATATTATGAAATAATCCAAACTACAAAATTGCATGTCTAAACTTGTTCGAAAATGAGCTGTACAAGGCTTACCTGATGGGCCAAAATCTGTAGCTTATTGAATTTCTACAAGCCATATGACTTAACCTTATAGATGTAAATACAAGTTCGGAACCGATAATAACTGTTATTTATAGTAAAGGTGTCTACTATCATGTTTATTCTAGTTTTAAGTAATTTTTTAATCAAATTGGACTGTTTATATTGCTTAAATCGGATCGAATTTGACCATTTGACTATTAAAAACGTTGTAATTGAACGGTTTGGTTAATGGTTTTCAATGGTCTTGTTAATAATATATAAATATGACATAGTTTAGTCTGAGAAATGATTGGTGATTTTTGTTTTTGCAAGTAGATGAAATTCATTAATTACATATAATGTTTATGATAAAGGAAATTAAATGATAGAGGAAACTGAAATAAATAATAGAGTCAAAGTATCATTCTTGTCAATAAAGATAGAGAAAAATGAAGTAACCTTTCTCCATAAGTTGACAAAAAAGCTACCTATCAATTCAGACCATCTGCTTCGTAAGTAAGAAACTTTTAATAATGTTTTTGATTACATTCGTAAGTTTACATATATTTAATATTTTTGATTGCATTTATAAGCTTACATTTAATTATTTAACAAATAGGAAAATACTTATCCATTATTAATCATCAATGATCAATGTAATATCTTTAGTGAACTCTACAAGTAAATAAAATTATATATTATTAGATAATAATATTTAAAAATTAAAATTAGATATATTTTTTAAGTATTTTAATTATCTAAATCAACATATTTATAAATCTTGAGGTCATCATTATATTCTAATAAAGCGACATAATCATTATTAATGGAATAACGAAACCAATTTTGACTACATACTAATACCCTATATCATTTTAGGGTTCAGAGAACTCTTAAATAAATCAAGAATATGTCTTCCTATGTTAAAAACTGATTTTGATGTAACAATTGAAACTTGAACTGCTAGCATATCACGTGCAATGTGATAGATGATAGGAAACTTAAAAGAATTTGTCTTTCATCATTTTAATATATCAAACTTATCTAACATGATATTTTCATATGGGGTGTTCAAATATTTCTCAACTTTAGTTTTCAACTCAACTATTTTTCTCTTCTAAGCGTTTAAGAGATTTCATCTTTCTTGCCTTCTCATACGAGGGAATCCTTCCTATTACATCTTGTGTTTGAGTCACATTCGATTGACAATAATTTCCATGCATTAACTTATAGTAAGCTTTGAACATATCTATGAAAGTATTTTTGACATTATCACTTAATTTTTTAACAATTTCTAAATCATAAATCTCCCCAAATAGGAATTTCAAATACTCTAATTTGTACCTTGAATCAAGTACATATGCAACATACAACATCTTATTAGTCTTATCTACATTTTCTCAATACTTCTTAAATTTTGTTTTCATGTTAGCAGCCATATTTTTCAACAACTCATCATTTGAACCACATCATGTAAGTATTTGAGATTGAATGTTATGTAATTATGTAAAATATAAATTTGATGTGGTACATAAAGATGCATTGAATGCTAATGTAGAGTCATAAAAAGTCTTCAAAAATTTGACAAAAACACTAGCATTCTTCCAATTATCTAATGTTGGAGGCCCAACACTCAATCACTCCTCATGAAAATAAGAACTAAAGTTTGTTCCTTCTTCTTTGTCAAGACAATCAAAAGCTTTTTGAAAATCTAAAGAAGATTTTAACATTAGATATGTGGAGTTCCATCTTATAGGTACATTTAGCACGATACTTCTTTTGGACTCAATATTTTCCTTAACAAAATACATTTTAAACTTTTGTAATCATAAAGGAGAAGATCTAACATATCTCACTGCACAATGAATACTTATAATAATATTGTGAAGATCTTTAAGTTCTTCTCTTATAACTAAGTTCAAAATGTGAGTACAACATCACACATGAAAGAACTCTTCACTTATAACAAGTCCATCATTCCAAATTTTTAGCTTCCTTTTCAAGTATAACACAACAATATCATTTGAGGAAGCATTATCAAGAGTTATGGTGAATACCTTACATATACTCTAATCACGCAAACTATGTTCTATCACTTCCCCAATTGTATCACCTTTATGATTCTCAACTTGACAAAACTTTATAATTCTCTTTTGTAATTTCTAATTTTTGTTAATATAATAAGTGGTTAGACAAATATAATAAACATTTTGAATTCAAGTCTAACGATCATTAGTAAGAAAAACTCTTTGCTTTTCACTTGTGAAATATTTTCTCAAACTTTTTTTCTCATCTAAATAAAGTTGAAACATATCCCTAGAAATTGTTTGACGAGATGACACATGAAACTTAGGAAAAATTTCAGATATAAAATCTTTAAATCCCTCACCCTCAACAAACCTAAAAGATAATTCATCAATAATAATAATTTTTGCCAAAGTAACTCTAGCACGTTTTGCATCAATTGATGCAACAACTAATTTATGAGTTGTCATATCACCGTATCTTTTTTGTGTTTAAAAACTGAACATCTTTTGTCCTTTATCTACTTCTTTAGGAATCTTTTTACATAAATTTTTGAAGTGATATATCATTGAAGTAGTTCCATTCTTTGTGGGATGAGCAACATAACTTTTATTACAATAATAACATATAGCCCTAGGATTTTCCACATCATAGGGTAAAATAAATGAAAAATGATTCCATATTTCTAACCTAATTTTTTTTATTTCTTCGTATCAGATTTGTTATTCGAGTTAACATTACTTGCTTCTAATCCTCTTTTCGAAGATGAGTCATTTAAATTTTGTGATGACTTTTCCATTTCCTCTAGATGAATTTTAGGTTCAATGTCTTCAGTCATAGTAAAACCTGGAAATTGACTTGGTCTAATAAACTTATGTAAATCATCATCACCTATATATAGAACACTTGAACTTGAAAAATCTCTTTTTGACTAGAAAATATATAATAGGCCATGCAATGAAGATTGCATGGGAATTGATTTGAAACAATAGGGTAGTAGTGAGCCATGTGGTTTGAAAGACAACATTGGTTTTGCTCATTGGGTCCTAAATATTGCTAAGAAATTCGGCATCAAATCTATTTGTTATAGTGTTGTTTCTGCTTCCTTTTTAGCAATTGTCTTATCCTTGCAAGAAATGTACTAAAAAATAGGGAAATAATAGAGGAAGAGCTTAAAAATCCATCTCCTAGCTACCCATCATCCATTATTGTGCTTCGTGGGCCTAAAGTTCATTCTTTGTTATTTGTCGCTTTTCCATTTGGAAATGGGATTACTTTTTGTGAAAGAACCACAATAACTTTTAATAATTGTGATGTTATGTCTATAAGAACATATAGTGAAATAGAAGGTGATTTGTGTGACTACATTGAGAGAACAATTTGGAAAGCCTATTTTATTAATAGGGCCAGTTTTGCAAGACAATATTGATAACACATTATTAGATGAAAGATGGGCAGAGTGGTTAGTAAAATTTGAGATTGGTTCGGTTGTATTTTGTGCATTTGAGAGTCAGCATATTTATGAAAAAGATCAATTTCAAGAGCTTTTATTAGGAATTGAGCTAAATGGGTTGCCATTTTTTATTGCCCTGAAGCCACTTATGGATTGCAAAACTGTTGAAGAGGCATTACCAGACGAGTTTGAGAAGAGAGTTAAAGGGAAAGGTATTGTTTATGGAGGTTGGGTTTAACAATCTTTGTTATTGAAACATCCTTCAATTAGGTGTTTTGTTAATCATGTTAGGTTCGGATCTATTTGGGAGTCTTTAATGAGTGATAAGCAAATTGTGTTGGTTCCACGTTTAGGTGATCAAATTTTGAATACTAGGCTTTTGGTTGAAGAGCTTAAGGTTGGAGTTGAAGTGAGTAGGGAAGAAAATAGATGGTTTTCAAAGGAGAGTTTATGTGAAGCTATAAAAACTGTGGTGGATATGGATAGTGATGTGGGTTTGCAGTTGAAGAAGAACTACGAAAAGTGGAGAAAGTGTTCAACAAGCTAGGGTTCATGAGTGGCTATATAGATAAGTTCGTGGACAGTTTGCATTAGATTGTTATTAAGTAGGAAGTAGAAGATAACTAGCATTAATATTAGTAAGATTATTTGATGATTCTATTTGTTTTGTTTGATTTGGTTCTTCTTAATAGAGTACAATGCATTAATATTAGTATCTACATTTGAAACTGAACAAGTTCTCCTCAATACAGTACAATGCATGTATTATTACACATTCATAAAAATCTTTACGCCTTCTTAATTTCTAAAACTAGAAAGGGAAGGAAAAAAACGCACATACACACACATTTAAGTGTCCATTTTCCTTCTTGATACAACATAATAAGACATTTTCCCAACAATGCTAATTGGATCCAACATTAATACAAAAGATAAGACAACCCAATAAAGTCAAAAAGGAATAAGAGCGTGACATGCTTAAGAAAAGTTTAATCTCCAATAGAAGTTATACTCAAGATCGTAGTACATCTTAAGCCATAAACATAAGTCATATATTTTCTTCTGGTCAAGAAGAGTCTAATAAACTAAAAAATTTCTTGGAACCATTTGTAAGTAGAGTTTTCCTCCCACTATTAATTTGTAAGCCAAATATGATTATTAGAGATATTACAACGAAATGAAAGGAATTGTAAGACTTAGAGTTGATGCAAAAGAATATTAAAACTTTACGTACCTATTTTGTCCATAGATGATAGGATTGAAGGTGAGGCAAGAATTGTTGACTGGTGTTAGAGGTGACGAGGATGCAGATTAGGGGTTTAGGGTTTCAAAGAGAAATCGATTTGCTTTGTAATTTTGTTATAATATCCTCTGTTCATATAATTTTTTAATATATTATAATAACGGTTTGATCCGATTTTACTGGTTTAAAAATTAGTATAATCAGATCGAATTTTTTGAAAAACGGTTTCAGTTAATGCAAACCGAATCAGACCATGTGATTTATAAAACTAATCAATTTGGTCTGATCCGTCTGATTTTTCAATTTAATTCGATTTGGTCCAATTTTTAGACAACTATTAATTTATTGTTAAGAATAAAATGGACAGAAACAGGGTCCATTAATTAGAAGATAAATTTTGAATACAAAGAAAAATCGTGATTTATTAATACTATCATTTTATTTTAATTTAGGGATTCAATATTATAGTATATATAGGACCATTTTAGTCTTTTTAATGTATATATATGTTTTTTATTTTTTAAAAAAATATATTTCAATTATTAAACATGTTATTTTTATATTTTTAAATATAAATACTTATTATATTAAATTTTTATTTTATATAAATACTTATTATATAAATACTTATTGTTTCTTTTATTCACTGGTCCTCTGATTGTAAAAACCCATTAGAAACTAGAAACTGGTTTTCGAGATTGCAACATAATTCTAAAAGTCAAGTCATTTTTTATTTATTTATGTTAATTTGTGCATTTTATTCGAGGGTAAAAGCTTTCAGGGCCTTATAGCTTATATAAATAGGTAGTATAAGTTTGGTAGTTTTTAATAGATTACATAGGTTTTTGTTATTTTTATAAAATTAATATTAAAGTATTATTTTAATAATTGAGAAAGAAATTTAGGTTAGATTTTTTCATCATATAATGTTGGATACAAAGAAAGCTAAAAAATAATCAAATACAATAAAAGTGAATGTGGAAGTGAAGATGAAGGGGAAGAAAACAAGAAATTTACTTAATTCTATAATTTACATAATCTACACACAATTTTAAATAAATATACTAATATTAATTTTTCAACGCAAGTCTTTCTTATTCTTTTTTTTTTTTTGAAACACCATCTATCCCAAAAATAGTATTAAAAACTTAATATAGCACTCAAATTTAATTTTTTATTACATTCAAATCTCTACGATCAAACCCAAAACCCAAAAGTACCCATATTTGTATTTTGGCTGCACACAAAATCTCTCATTATCCGAAGTATATGTAGCAATAGGAAAGCCTTTTGGCTTCACCTTCGTAGGCATAATGTATGTAGTAATAAAGTAAGGGTTAATATAACTTTATTAGCTCACTAACTCTTTTAATTAATAATCAAACTAATCATGTGAAACTTCAACAACTCATTTCATATTTTTTGCCGTAGTGCTCCCTATTTTTTTTATATATAACTATTTCAATACCATATATTAATAACAACATTTGGTTTTTTATTTTATTTTAGTGGCTTTTGAGCTACCTATATCAACATGTAATCAAATTTATAAGATTATTTCAAGTTATTTATCATCAACTTAATAAATTTAATAAAATTATTATTTTAAAAAACACATAAATATTGATAATATAACTATTAGATTATAGAATTTGACTTAATTTCTTAATCAACTATCAAAGTAGAACTTTAGAGTTAATTTTATGAAAAATAACATGATTTTTATAGTTCACTAAAAAACTACAAAACTTATATGCTCAATCTATGTAAGCTATAAGAAAGGTGCGAAACTTATACGGTAAATTTATGTAAGCTATAAGAAAGATATGAAATTTATACGCTCAATTTATATAAGTTATAAGACATCTAACGTCTTTCAATCTAAGTCAATTACCTTCAACGAAAGTACAATTCAGTCTCGTACATATTATTTGAGATAACACAAATCTATTATATTTTCAAAAATAATCACAAAAATCATTTTTTTTAAAGTGTGATAATACAAGTCTATTATCTTTATAAAATAGACTTTTGTAATCTTTTTTTGTAAAGGTTAGACATGTGCATACCATGAGTTTGTTTGGATTTGAGGTTAAGTTGAAATTGAACTAATAATGTCGATCCCTAAAAAGTAAGAATCGATTTGATCCAATAAAATTATAAAACTAATTCAAATTGAACCTTTTGGATTGGCCTGGATTATATTGGGTGGATCGGATTTTATATATTTTTTTTTTAACAATTGGCAATTTTTTGAAAATATATTTGTTTTTAGTAACTAAATAACTATTGTATTAAAGTTTATGCTTTAATAATTTATTAAAATTTGGACTAAAAAGTTTTTTAAATAATAAATAAATAAATATTATGTACTCAATTTTATATTTCAAATAATTCATAAACTAATATCAGTATTTATTACTTAATTTTGAATCAATTTAATTGTATGCATAAATAAACGTTTAATTTAAATAATAGAAATGTAAAAATTAGAGTGTCATAGCTTGAACTTACTTGGGTTTTGAAAATTAGATAAAATTATTAGGTTGTGTTTTAGAAATTAGATAAAATTATTAGGTTATAGTAAGGAAGTAAGAAATAATTAATTGAAATTTGGAAAGAAGAAGTAAGTTTGTACAATGTGGGCCAGTATTTTTCTTAACATTTTTATTAAATAAAATTATGTATTAAAATAAAAAAACAAAAAAACAAAAAACAAAAAATATATAAAATAATATAAGTACGAGTTTTATCGATCTTGTGAAAATTTTAGTTTTTAAGAACTGATCCAACCCATGATAAATCAATTATGTAATTTCTAAATTCAGACCAACTTGATAGTACTTATTATGGGTGTTTACCGGTCCGATTTTGGTTAAAAAAAATTTAATCAAACTTGACTAAACTGTTTGAAACGATTTTAATTAATATAAATTAGACTAAACCGTTTGATTTATAAAACTATTCGATTCAGTTCGATTTTTTTGACAACTTTTAATGAGAAATAATGTGAAAAAATTAATATATTATTAAACCGATCCGGTCCAATTTGACCGGTTTAAAAATTAATACAAATCAGACCGTTTAATTTGTAAAACCGTTCGATTCAATCCGATTTTACGATATGATCCGATATAGACCGGTTTATGGACACCTCTAGTAGTGATAAAAGTGTAGAACTTAAGTTGGGTTGGATGAGTTGTTTGAGTTAGATTGGATAGAGTCATTTTGAATTATCCCATAATAAAGATAGTAAATTTGTGTTATATCATATAAATACAAATTTAAAATACAATTTTTTTTAAAGATAATAAACTTTAACGATTTGTAATTTTCTTTTTCATCTTTGTTAATTTTTCTTCAGAAGGAGTTAATCTCTCAACGCATATGTATTAACGATGTGGATAGCTGAAAATTCTTGATAGGCAACATATCTAGAAACTTAGCTTGCATTTAAAACAACTTTAAATGTTTAATAATTCCTATTTTTAAAAATAAAAAATATTAATAAATTATAAAAATAAGATATTAAAATTTATAATAATAAAAATAATAATACGTAATATTTAATGAGTTTAATTTGACAGTATTAAACATTAAATAAATCTAAATAATCATATGTAAAATTATTTTTAATAGTAAAAATATATTAACCAGTAATAACTATTTAAAATATTTTCTTAAAATCAAAGAATAAATAATATGTTTCGGTCATAGAGAAACAGTATTAGGTTTTACATGTCGATTTTTGCTTAATTATGCCCAACAACGGCCAATTAACTAACTTAATAATTAATATTCTTATCTATCATATTATTAACACATATCTATAATTTGAAACAATATTTTTTTTTTTACAAATGGGAAGAAAATAAATTAAGTTTAGTAATTTCAGAAAAAAAAAAACTGATAACATAATCTAAAATATTGAGATCGACTGGTCAAAGTCATTGATCCACAGTGAATAATAAATTGAACTTTCATATACTGAAATGTCAGTCCTAGCAAAGTACTATAGATGGAGAAGGGTTTCTTGTTGGCATTAGGTTAGAGACCATTAATGGTTTGAATTGGAGTCCCTTTTAAATATCCATTGTCGATAGTGATTTTTCTGATACAACTTAATTTACATATTTATAATTAAAATTTAAACATTAAACCTTCGATAGGATCACTAATCCTTGTATCATTAAATTATAAGTTAGATAATAAGCGTAATTATTAATTAGAATAAAATATGTATAACTTATAATCTAAATAATCAGTTTTTTTTAAGAGAGAAATATCTACCCACTTTTAAAGACTAATAAATAAGAAAAAATATTAGTAGGTACCATAAAGCATTTGACAATACTCAAATTTTAGAACTATAAATTAACTTAAATATATCATTCAACTAATTTTGCTATAAACTAAAGTTTTACATGTAATTAGTGGATGAATGACATGAAGAATACTGGCAATCGAGATTTTTTTTTTGTGTCCAAGGGGTCTGTTAAAACATAAATAATATATACTTAAAAATATCAAGATATACAATTTATATATACACCTACTTATTATAAAATTCAATATTTTGCTAAATGATGAGTAGTTAAGTAAAATCATATTAATCATTTCATTTCATGTGACATCTGAAAATGCTAAAAGTAATTGCACGGAAGAAAAAAAGTAAAACAATTGTGCCTTATTAGTATTATAGAAAATGCAAATTTTTTGATTAATTTTACATATATGTGACATATTAGTATATATTAATTAAGATAAGTAGATGTGATATGAAAAGAATATCTAACATGTTAGTATATATTAATTAACATAAGGAGATGTGATAGTAAAAGAGAATAAAACATACACATTTGTGATTATTACTCTTAAAGTATGCTATTTATACTTTCCATTAATAATATTAATTTCTCTTTTAATTAAGTTCTACATCTTGTATTTTTTTAAAGAAATTCATTTCACTAATGTTTCATTTCATTGGTTTTCAATATCAAATTATCACTTATTCTAACAAAAATGAATAATTTCTCTTTATCTCTTTTTATATCTCTCACTTTCTATATTATTCATTTTAATTAAGAGGAAGCAAGATATTAACTTAATGAAACACTAATAATGTTATTTGGTGATTTGTTTTTGGGACAAATGTTATTGACTAATTGCTTATGTTGATGATACTAAAATAAAAGAATGATGATACATATATCAAGTTATCGTATATATTTTGTTAAAGTTGATTTTTATTAAGTCGATTTTTTAGAAACATATACCCTCAAATCATTAGAAAATTATGTCAAAAAGAAAGATACCAGTATTTGTCATATCTGTTTCGATGCTTAAGTGGTTTTTGAAAGAAAATATAAGATCAGAGGAAGTTTAAGAGAATTTGAGTAGTGAACTCAAGAATTTAGGCATTAGTTTGTGCGTATATTTTCTGTTTGTATTGACGTATTTAAAGATTTTAGTGAATAATATCATCGTAAATAACTAATATCGACTTACTAGTATTTAAATATTAAATTAATAATATATAATTATTTAAAATATCAACGAATTTCCATAAATGTAGATTTTATCACTAATATTTATTTTTAATCTAAATAAATATACCTAAATATGCACTGATTGTATCTATTTGATTTTTTTAAAATTGACATAGATCAATTAAATGGAAATGTTTGGTATTATAAATGCAATAGGAACGCAACCTAGAAAACTACACAACCTTGCTACTATATAACGAGGTGATGAAGATCAAGACCTGATGAGTTTGGAGCTTTGTACCATAGAACGACCTCGATATATAGTGAGGTGATGAAGATCAAAACCTGAAGAGTATAGATCTCGGTACCATAGAGAGACCTGAGTGACCAATTCAAAAACCTCAAATAATCTGTATACAATGACCTAGTTAATAAAACTTGTATTATATGTATTTTAATACATATTTTAAATGCTTGTATGATAGCTTCTACCCATGTAACCCATGCACTTGGTTATGTACTATATATACTCTTTCAATGGGGAGAATATAGGATATGTTCATTTTACCAATATTTTATACTCTCTAAAAATCACTAGAATCCCCAACACATCAAATTCTATCCAAACAATTGTCATCGTCTATGAGAAATTAAATATTTCTAGTCTATAGTTAGTATTTGAGACCTAATATCTTATCCTTAAGAGAATTAATCTATGTTTTAGGGACTTCCACATCCAACATGAACAACCCGCTATCACATACCAAACAAATTGATAATGTTATTCGTCCCGCTCAAGAATTTGATCTCAATGACCAGATGCATGTCTCTTATCCCGTTAGGCTATTACTAGATCACAAACCATGTAGTGCTCACCCCCTAGTCAGTAAATGTCACCAAATTGCACCTCGTAATGAGGTGAACCGACCCACTAGAAAATATTCCACTCAATACCCTACCAGTTCTCTTGAAAAGGATCCAAAAATGAAGAGTCTTCAAAGAGAAATGAGTGAGTTACAACAAGCTTTCACTGAATCTTAAAAAGAGAATAACAAGTTAAGATAACAATTGGAACAGGAAGAATATTTGGAGGCTATGAGTTCATTTCATATGCCTAGCCCACAGATATTGGTTGATCACCCATTTAGAAGGGGACGTGTATCACACACTCCTTACCCACAACAACATGTAAGAGTTGTCGAATAATATCCTTGTGTAACTCCAAACCTCAATTATGCTCGAGGGCCTTCCCAGATGAATCCACCTATTAATGAGCACACAAGGCAGCATGCAACCCTTCCAAATCCCCTGTTTGACTCTGATGATGGCTTGGAAAAAAATTAAAAGATATGGAGAAGAAGATGTGGGCTAAAATGAATGAAAACCTTAAAATATAGGAGAAGCTTAGGCCTTGGGGCGATATCGAAACTATTTGTGACCAATTTTCAACATCTCCTTTTTCAGAGGCCTTAGAATTAACCTTACCCCTCAAAATTTAATGCTCTTAAATGCCCGACTTATAAGGGGACAAAAGACCTGGTGGCTCATGTTCTTCAGTTTAAGATGGCTATGGCTGCCGTAAGTCTTCTAGAGAACAAAAGAAAAGAAATGTATTGTAAGTTATTTGTTGCTACTTTCCAAGAAACTACGCAACAATGATTCATAGAATTACCTCCTAAAAGCATAAATTGATTTGATGCACTTGTCAAGGTGTTTATTACCAATTTTGCATGCAATAAGCCCATAAGAAAGGAATCTCATCACCTATTTTCAATAATCCAGTAGAAAGAGGAGACAATTGAAGCTTATAGGAGGAGGTTTAAGACGGAAAAGATGGAAATTTCTCAATGTCCTAACTCTATAGCAGTTGAGGCTTTTCGTAAAGGATTCAAGTGCGATACTGGCCTTTTCATTGAGTTAACAAAAACCACACCTCGATTTTTTGACGTGGTCTACAAAGAAACCCAAAAATTTGTAAACGTGGAAAGGGAAATGAAATCCACTAAATGAGTGATTAATAGAAGAGTGAATAAACCTACTTGGAGTAAAAGGGAAGAAAATAGAAGGCCTATTAGGGAGAGGCATTCAAAACCTCATCGTTTTAAACTTTTGATCACACCAAGGGTAGGTTCAAGGACTTGGGGCCGAGCCTTATCCCCTTTCATGGGTCCACCTTTATGGGTCTTATTGACAGAGGTAATGCAATGAATATAGCGTCTTAATAATATTAATTGTCCATCACCCATGAAGGCTCCACTCATAAACCCCAAAAAATATTGTGTGTTCCATAAAGACACAAGACATTGGACTAGATATTGTCGACACCTTAATTGGGAGATTGAACATTTTCTTGCATAAGGATATTTGTGAGACATTGTTGATAGAGTAGGGGGCCACAAGAAGGAAACCTAGGAGGTAACAACCCCATTCAAAGAGGTAGATCACCCCCAAATCTAGCTCTTAGAGATGCAAATATAACTAATCATGCTTCACCGGGGGATGTGCGAATAGTTCATATCATATGCGGTGGACCTATTATGACTGGTCATTCCAATAATTCTAGGAAAAGATATGCATGAGAAGCTAAAGACACAAATCAATTGGTCTATAGTTTGAGACCAGAGGGAAAACTTGATGAGCAAAACCGGTATCGCCGATCCTACAAATACTTTGGTTTTATATTTATAAAATGCTCGTAAGTGCACGAATACGCCAGAAGCCCAAGGTCGATCTAATGAAGGAATATATATGGTTTTTAATTTATTATTTAAACTTTTAAAAATGAAATTAAATCCTAAACATCATGTCATGATATTTTGAGTTTTTTCTGTTTCCAATCTACTAACATAAAAATAAACATAGATACAGATTCAATAAATATTTATGCAAATTTTATCATTTATAATAGTGGAGTGTTTATGGATATAATAACTAAGTTAATTATGCTTGCTCATATTATTTAGGTTATTAAAGATATAAATTGATATTTATTGATCCTCTTTTTTTTATATAAATACCACATTTGGTAGGGTTAGATATTTTTTGTTAACTAAATAAATCAATTAACACCTATGAATGGGGTTGATAACTAATTTGGTTAATTAAATTAATTTCATTTTCGAAGAAATTGAAAATGAACCATTTAAATGTCACCTTTGGTGGGGTTAGACAGTTTAAACTTTATACAAGGTGTCCAAATTAAATCTAAGAATTTAATTATCCGAGTACTAAATTTCAAGTTTTAAAACCACTACTAAAACATGTTGTCAATACATTTTCATATAATAATTCTTATAAAAACGTTTGAAATAGAGCTTAACTCTAACTACCGGGTGATTGCATCAACAAATAAAAGAGCAATACTCTAAATCAGACCGGATAACTAAACTTAAAATCTAATTTTTAGATTTATGTCTGTAATGAAAAATAATATATTTCTCTCTAACATTCTTAATATAAAATCTTGAATAAAAACAAAATCAATTCATTTTAGAGATTTTTACCCATTTAATAATTCACAAGCATAACAACGTTATTATTATATCATGTTTAGAAACAGCCAGCAAAGTTAAATTTAATCATAGAAAAATTAAATATAACATATAAGAATAAAGCATAAAAAATAACTTAAAGAAAATAAAATCTTTATAATACTTTGATGTTAATCTTGTTGCTAAAAACCCTCCAAACGGAATTTGTATTTCCATTTATTGAATAAAAAAGCTAATAAATTACAAAAACATAATTAGTTCTTTTCAAAAAGAGAAGAACTCTAAAACTAAGAAAAGAACTAAAAACTAAGAAATAGAGAGAAAGAAAGAGAGAAGAAGATGTTTTTGAGATGTGTTTTGATATGAAAAGAATGAGGGTATTTATAGGTGAGGAGAGGAAGAAAAGTGGGTAAAAAAAATGATTAAAAATGGAGGAAATGCGGAGTAGTGAATGATGATGCCATTATTGATGTCATGGTAGGTGGGTGTGGCGGCACGCGTACCCGTGATTCTGAAAAGATAAATTTATATAAATATATGATTAAATCATATATATATATATATATATATTAATCAATTAACGTGCATAAAATCATGGTAATTTTAGTACTTTTGAGAACTCATCACAACTTCAAACCAGCTTCTTGCTAGTCCCTTAGCAAGAGAAGCGATAAAAACTAAAAATGAAACTATCCTAAATCACTTTCGTGGATTGACATGGTTGCATTTAGCCTATGCAACAAGTCTTTTAAACCTTAGGTTGCCCTAGTGGATGAGTATGAGTCTCGTGAGGGTTTTCAGAAATGATACCCACAAACATTGAACTAAATGTAAAAATTAAAAGAAATAATAAAAACAACTTAAAAACTAAAATTACAAAAAAAATCTAAAATTAACTTTTAAGAATAAAATAAAAGAAAACAACATGAAACATAAGACAAAAATGTCTCATACTTTTTAATCTCCTTTAAGATCATAATTAAAATCTAAAGTATAAATTATTTTAATCTTCTTAAACAATCATGATTTATTATAATAATTAATCGAAAATCATTTTCATATTTCATATCAAAAAATGTATCAATTTAATTTCACCCAATTTCAGTGTCTAGAATCCGAAGTTGCTTCGACTCTATTCCTCACTAGTCAATACTCTCAAAACACTGAATCATATAGGTTTAAACACTTATACTAATTTATATGCGAAAGAGTTGATGTATAGAAATGAACTAATATGTTCGCATATGTATAAAGAATAAAGACTCAAAGTGTTATTTTAACATTGATCTCATGAAAGGAATCGAATGTATAAATTATAAAGATATTATATATATAAATTGTTTTCATGCATAAATCAAACTCATTAAGAAAAAATTTCAAGATATATGTCTTTTACAAATGAAGAGAATGCAATGACTTTTTAGGGAATTACTTCCTATATCTTTCTTTTGTAATTAGCTTGTACTCACACCTTTGTAGGCAATGTGGGTCATAGTATGTAGATTATACTATATATTCTTTATCTCTATATTTTTTTCAGAATATTGTTTTCAATATATATATATATATTAGAGAGTTAACCCATGTACAGATTGTACATGTTTTTAGGATTTTAGTGAGTCGTTAATTTTGTGGCTCTTTTTTTTGTTTGTTTGATTTTCGTTTAGGTAACCCCATATATATCTTTTTTTTGTAGCAGTCATGCATGAATGAGATAAAAATATATACTATCAATTTTAACTTAAATCATTTAATCTAAGCAAAAATAATAATAAAGAATATACAACACTCTGTTAAGATGAGAGAAAAAAATTCATACATTTAATGCTAATAACTATAGAGATCATCTAAATATTTGAAGAAATAAGAAATGTGTTTGGAGTAGGAAATATATTTATTTCATTTTAAATAAAGGAAATTAGGCTCAAATTATATCTCACAAAGGTAGTCTTCACTAAAAAAAATTCATAAACACCGATTTTGGGTTCAATATAATTTCCACATTTTATCAAGAAATACTAATTATGACAAAAACTAACTAATTACCAAAAAAATATTTCATGATATGTTTTCAAAAATTAATCTAACAATCCAAAAAACTTAACTATTTACTTAAATTTGATTTAAAAAAAATGATAAATTTTTGTGAGAATTTTGAAAACTAAATCTAAAATTCCAAAAATTACTAAATTACATAGAAAATAAAACCAAACACGATAAAAATGAAAATGTGAACATATAAATTAAAAAAATATATTATATTTATTTTATTTTTTATTTTTTAAAATTGTTAATTTTTTTGAAATTAAGCATGGTAACTTTTCACCACCCCTAACTTAGAACTTACATTGTTCTCATTGTAACAATTGTAAATTAAAGATAAATAGAAAAGAGAAGAAATATTACCTATTTCCTGAGAATGTGCAAGGAGTAATGGAGAAATGCATATGGATCCATCATGTTCATTAAAGTGCACACAGATAGATCGCTATGAACTTCTAACATCTTAACAAATATTTGTAGTTTTAACAATTTTAAAACTATTCACATGTAATTAAACTAAAATAAACAATAGAAATTAAATAAATAAAAGAAAATTACTTAAAATGATGGGTTACCTCTCATCGAGCGTTTAATTTAACGTCTTAACAAGACGTAACTTGGGTGTTTTATTTTAAGTAAACTCAATGTCCCCTCATCATTGAGTCAATCAAACCTATAGGTAAGATAAGGTTGCCTACCTATACTTTTTCAATCATGTCCTATAGATTTTCAAAATTTTCTGTACTTAAAACTAGGGATATGCTTATGGGTTTTAGATAACCCATGTCTAGGTGCAAATCAAATAATTAGGACATCAAAACATAGTTGTACCTAGAATTAACAAAACAACTAACTCCTTAAATTATAATTAAAACTTTAAAATTTTAGAGATAGTTTCAGAATTTTTTTATTCTTTTTTTAAGTATAATATCTAAGTTAAAATAACATAATCAGTATTAACCAAGAGTACTCACAGGAAAAAATAGTGGTGTCAATGCTCCTTAAAAACCATCCTCCTAAACAGAACAACGTTTCAAGGCAAGACTAGTTACACAAAGGCTTCCAAAAACTAGTCTCCTAGACAAAACTCCTTTAGATTTTTATTTTTCGTGCTATTAAAATTAAGTTAAGCTAAGTAAAAATTTAAATTAATTAAGTTAAATAAAAAATTGGTTATTTAACGAAAATCTAAGTTAATTAAGTTACTAAATTAAGTTAATAAAAAAATAGTTAAAGGAAAAAAATTAAATTAAAAAAATTAAACCAAAAATTAAATAAAAGAAAAAAAATTGAAAAATATAAAAGAAAAAATATATATTTTTTTGTTTTTGAAAAAAATATTATTCATTTATTATTATTTTTATTTATTTATTTTAAAAAAAATTAAAATTAAGAGTTAAAATAAAATAAAATTTTAAAAAAACTTAAAATTAAATGAAAATTAAAAATTCACTTTTATTTTTTTTAATTTATTATTATTTTTATTTAAAAAAAATTTTACTTCAAATTTCAATTTTTTTTTATTATTGACGCTATAATTTTTTTACTATTCATGAACGGAAAGGTAAGTTTATTTATTTTTTTTCGAAAAAAAATATTTATTTTAAGTTTTATTAATTTTTTTAAAATTAAAAAGAACAATATTTATTTTTAAATTGTTTTTCTAACTATTCACGAACAACAATTTTTTATTTAATTATTATTTTTTTTGTTTTTTTATTTAAAAATAAAAAAATGATAATAATTTAGGATTTTTACGAAATTTTAAATTTGATTTTTTTTGTTTTGTTTTACTATTCTTGAACGGTTAGTTTTTTTTAATGGAAAAGAAAATATTTATTTTAACTTTTATTTAAATTTGTTTGTTTACTATTCATGAATAGAAATTTTCTATTTAATATATTTTTTTTGTTTTTTTTTAACTTAAAGTTAAAAAAATCACAATTATTTAAAGTAAAAAAGTTTTTAAAATTTTGATAAATAATTTAAAAATACTATTACTTACCCGGCAATAGCACCAAAAACTTGATAGATAGAATCAGTATCGTTGATCCTACAAATATTTTGATTTTATATTTATAAAACTCTCGCAAATGTACGAATAATTTCATAAAAAATGATAAGTATACTCCAAATATCGATGTAAGGAAGGAATATATGTGATTTTTATTTTATTATTTAAAATTTTGGAAACGAAATTAAATCATAAACATCATGTTACGATATTTTGGGTTTTTTGTGTTTCTAATATACTAACATAAAAATAGACATAAGTACATATTAAATAAATATTTATGCAAATTTTATCATTTATAATAGTGGTGTATTTATGGATATAATAACTAAGTTAATTATACTTGCTTATATTATTTAGGTTATTAAAGATATAAATTGCTATTTATTGATCCACTTTTTTTATATAAATAACACCTTTGGTGGGGTTAGATATTCTTTGTTAATTAAAAAAATCAATTAACACCTATGAGTGGGGTTGATAACTAATTTGTTTAATTAAATTAATTCATTTTTCTAAGAGATTGAAAATGAACCATTTAAATGTCACCTTTGGTGGGGTTAGACAGTTTAAACTTTATTTAAGGTGTTCAAATTAAATCTAAGAATTTAATTATCCAAGTACTAACTTTCAAGTTTTAAAACCACTACAAAAACATGTTGTCAATACATTTTCATATAATAATTCTTATAAAAATGTTTGAAATAGAGCTTAACTCTAACTATCGGGGTAATTGCACCAACAAATAAAAGAGCACTACTCTAAATCAGATCGGATAACTAAACCTTAAAATCTAATTTTTAGATTTAAGTTTGTAATGAAAAATAATATATTTCTCTCTAACATTCTTAATATAAAATCTTGAATAAAAACAAAATCAATTCATTTTAGAGATTTTTACCCATTTAATATTTCACAAGCATAACAACGTTATTATTATATCATGTTTAGAAACAGCCAGCAAAGTTAAATTTAATCACAGAAAAATTAAATATAACATATAAGAATAAAGCATAAAAAATAACTTAAAGAAAATAAAATCTTTATAGTACTTTGATGTTAATCTTGTTGCTAAAAACCCTCCAAACGGAATTTGTATTTCCATTTATTGAATAAAAAAGCTAATAAATTACAAAAACATAATTAGTTCTTTTCAAAAAGAGAAGAACTCTAAAACTAAGAAAAGAACTAAAAACTTAGAAAAACTAAAAACTAAGAAATGGAGAGAAAAAAAAGAAAAAAGAAGATGTTGTTGAGGTGTTTTGAGGAGTGTTCTGATATGACACTACTACAAAAAGGAGCATTAAAGTCGGTTAAAAACCGACTTTAAGTTAAATGACTTAAAGTGTAAAGTTGGTTCAAGGTGTGGCATCGGTTGACGTGGCGCACCGACACTACACATGGACGTAGCGTCAGTTGACGTGGTGAACCGACGCTATCCACGTAGCGTAGCATCGGTTAACACCTAGAACCGACGCTATGTCCATGCATAGCGTCAGTTTGACACATCAACCGACGCTACGTCCTACGTGGATAGCGTCGGTTCTATATCGAACCGACTTTAAACCAATTTAAAGTCGGTTTTTGGAAAAAACCGACTTTACGTATCGACTTAAATACCCATTTTTGTAATAGTGTGAAAAAGAATGAGAGTATTTATTGGTGAAAAGAGGAAGAAAAAGTGGGTAAAAAAATGATTAAAAATGGAGGAAACACAGAGTATTAAATGATAACATCATTGTTGACGTCATGGTAGGTAGGGCGTGGAGGCGCGTGCGGATTGGATGATGTGCACACATTGCTCGGCGCGGCTGGACGAATGCGTGCACAATTTCCTCTTTTTTGACATTTTTGACCCATTTTGTCCAATATTTCCATATTTTTTGACTTTTTATCATTTATTTAATGAATATATTTGTGATGTATTACCTGCAGTAGTTTTCTTTGAGTCTTTAAGTTACTTTTTTAAGAAAAAATACTTAAAAAACAATAAAAATAACCGTGATTCCGAAAAATAGATTTATATAAATATATGATAAAATCATATATATATATATATATATATATATAATCAATTAATGTGCATAAAATCATGATAATTTTAGTACTTTTTGAGCACTCATCAGGTAACAACCCCATTAAAAGAGGTAGATCACCTCCAAATCTTACTCTTAGAGATGCAAATATAAGTAATCATGCTTCACCGAGGGATGTGCGAATAGTTCATACCATATGCGGTGAACCTACTATGGCTGGTCATTCCAATCATTCTAGGAAAATATATGCACGAGAAGCTAAAGACACAAATCAATTGGTCTATAGTTTGAGACCAAAGGGACCTAGTTACCCTATCACTTTCAATGGACGAGAGTTCTTCCACCTCATAATGACCCTTTGGTCATCACAATTAAGAATGCACATTGTGAAGTGCATAGGGTTTTAGTGGACAATAGAAGTTCTTCGGATTTATTGTGCTAGCTCGTCTTATTGGATATGGGGATCGACCCTAAAAAGATTATAAAACAACGAATATGTGTTGATTTCATAAACTCGTATAAGGCGACAACAAAGGATTGTTTCCCATTTCCTAATATTGATCAATTAGTTTATGCCACAACGGGTTTTAAATTGATGAGTTTATGGACGCTTATTCGGGTTACCATTAAATCTAAATACACCCTAAAGACGAAGAAAAGACAACATTCATCACGAAAGAAGGTACCTATTGTTATATGAGGATGCCCTTTGGCATGGAAAACACAAGGACTACTTACCAAATGATGATCAAAACAATATTCGAAGACCTAATTAGCCAAAATATGAAGGTCTATGTTGACGATATGATGGTAAAATCCAAGTGTGCCAAGGATCGCATTTCCGATCTCAAGGAAGTATTTGCTATAATAAAGAATTATAAGATGTGGCTAAACCCAAAAAGTGCATCTTTGGGGTGACCTCGGGAAATTTCCTAGGGTATTTGGTATCATCTAGGTGTATAGAGGCCAATCTCGACAAAATTTTGGCCTTGATAATTATGAGGTCCCTAAGTTTCCTTAAGGAAGTTCAACAATTGAAAGGTCGTATAGCTGCACCCAGTTGTTTTATCTCTAAATGTACCAAAGCATGTTTGCCATTTTTTCGATTATTGAATAAAAACAAGGAATGTGTGTGGGATAACGATTATGAACAAGCTTTTCAATCCATTAAAGACTATTTAGAGAGAATGCCTCTTTTGACCAATTCTATTGTGGGAGAGGTGTTATACATGTACATGTCTTTCATGGATAAAGTTGTCAGTGTCGTTTTGATAATTGACAGAGATGGAAAACAACACCCTGTGTATTATGTAAGTCACTCTTTGATAGAAGTGCAAAAACTATATTTCCCATTGGATAAGGTGGCATTCATAGTAAGAATGACAGCATGTAAACTAAGGCACTACTTTGGTGCCCACAAAATAGTGGTTCTCATTTCATACCTCTTAAAAAACATCTTGGGTAATTCGGTATACACTATAAGTCGGTGTCGGTAATCATAGGACAAGCCCTTGTAGATTTCATCACTGAATGGAGTCAAGAGTGTACTCCAATATCAAAGACCTTTGAACCATAATCTACAGTTGTAATACTTTCCCTCATGTATGATGTATGTAAGGTATATGTTGATGGGATAAGTAACTCGAAAGGAAAGGATTGGAATTGTAATATTTTCTCAACCACGGGGCTTGATAGAGCAATTTCTTCGTATCACTTTCCGGGGGACCAATAATGTGGATGAATATGAGACATTACTCTTGGCCTTACACCAATTGATAACCCTGGGTGCTAAAAGAGTATTGATCCATAGCAACTCACGACTGGGAGTAAACCAAGTGAATGAGGAATTTGAGGCTAAGGAAAAAAAATGAGGGCAATCTTTGAAGTATTTGAGATTAAAAAATTCTTCAAAGGGGAAATGCATATGTCGACTCCTTAGCCATATTGACATCAGAAGTGAACTCAAACTTAAAGCGGGTGATCCCGATATCGTGTTTATCAAGTCCTAGTATTGAAGAAGATGGAGTGAAAGATTAAACTCAACCAGCCATCAATTCTACAATTCATACTTCTTATTTAACCCCATACTTAGAGTACCTCATCAATGATACCCTACCAGAGGACAAGGAATTAGCTCACAAAATTATGGGTATTGTATTGTATTGTCAGTCCATGGCCATTTCAAAAATGGGGACTAGATATTTTTGAGCCCTTACCTCTCACCACTGGTCAAAGAAATTTTTTAAGCAACTGATTATTTTTCTAAGTGGATAGTGGCAAAATCACAGGCAAGAATTTAGGAAGTGGATGTGCAAATTAAAATTTATTTGGCAAAATATCATATGTAGATATGGTCTACCTTGCGAGCTAGTCACTGATAATGGCCGATGGTTCACAGGCCAATGTTATTATCTTTTTGCGATAAAATGAGCGTCAAACTATCCCGTTCCACCCCTTATAGACCACTAGAAAATGGCCAAGCCAAGTCATCTAACAAAACACTTGTCAACATATTATGGAAACATTTGGAAGGGGTGAAAGGTAAATAGATGGATAAAATGCCTGGTGTTCTTTGGGGGCCACAAGAACCACCCCTAGGGGATTAACAAGAGAAATTACTTTTTCTCTTATCTATTGTACAAAAGTAGTTATATCATCGGATATACATCAAACTACTCTCAGGTCAAGGATCACGTAACAAGATAATGACTACCTTAGAAGTGAAGACATCTTATTGGTTGAAAGGAGAAGGGAAGAAGCTTTGATATGCATTGAATCACAAAATAGAGTGGTTCAAAAGACATACAACAAATTCGTCAAGCACAAAAGCTTTAGTATAGGGGAGTGGGTCTTGCGAAAATCATTGGGAAACAGAGTTGAAACTACTTATGGAAAATTTATCATAGTTTGGGAAGACCCATATCAAATATATGATATTACTACATGAGGGTTTTATTTGATTGAGCGTGACGACAAAAAGGATGAGTTAAGTTGGAATTGGGAGTACCTCAAGAAATACTATGTATAAAATCTCGTGATTGACATATGGAAAAATTATGATGTATTTTAAGCTCACCTTTGTGTTATATTATAACGTGAATAAATCATTTAATGGTCTTCTATGATTAGAGGAAGGAGTCAGCTGACCCCTCCACTTGGGATGCCAGATACGTCTCATGCCTCATGATTCGAGGAAGGAGTCCACTGACCCCCAACTTGATATGTGGGATACATCCCACAAAAGTGCTTTGAGTTCCATAGTGAACCTCCTCTTTAGGACCACATTAAGAGGTTGAATTCAAATTCTCCCTTACATATCTTCTTTCCGTTGAAAAGAAAACACGATGACCCCCCATGATTGGAGGAAGGAGTCAATTGACCCTTCCACTTGGGATACAAGACATGTCTCACCTCATGATTGGAGGAAGGAATCTATTGACCCACCCACTTAAGATGTGGGATATGTCTCATGAAAGAGCTTTGAGTTCCACGGTAAACATCCTCTTTAGAATAACATTTAGGGGTTGAATTCAAATTTTCCCTTACTTGTCTCTTGTCCCGTGAAAAGCAAACATGATGACCCTTCATGATTGGGGGAAGGAATCAACTGAGCCTCCCACTAGGGATATGGGATACATCCCATGCCTCATGATTGAAGGAAGGACTTCAGTGACCCCCCGAATTGAGATGCAAAATATGTTCTAAGCGCATCACCAAGACACTGACAACACATTTATTCCAACAATATAAGGTAAATGAAATGTCTAAATTTTATTACATTATTTCGCGAAACAAATTATAATCCTTAAAGCCAAAAATTATAGTTATTATAAATAAGAACTTTGAGCTACATTTTGAGATTCATCACTTGTGTGAGGGATGTGCTTTGGGGTTCTATGATATAGGAGCCTTCTGAGTATTGTTATCGAGTGCCCTATGTTTCCAATACTCTACCAATTTGCACAAATCATCCTATTCCTCCTTATATGTATCTTGTTCGTGACATACAACCTTAAATTCATTACGCATATCTATCAGCTCTTTCTTTATAACTCCACAACGAGTCTTCAAAATACATAACTCTTGATCTACAAATTTGGCCGCTTAGCAACAAGTTTCAGCCATCTCTTTTAAATCTTTTGCAAGTGCTATAGCCTATATTAAGATGATATGAAAAGTAATACAAGTGGATTAATAATTATATATCTAAAACAACACATAACTTATAGGGTCGCTTATATCAAGAACACGTTTGGCCATTATATGGCAGATCGTTCCCTTTTCTTATTTACGAGCTACATAAATTAGAGGTCGGTCTTTGGGCACCCCAAAATGGTGATACAATTCATCTTACACATCATGATTATTAAAGATCCCACCTTTAAATAAGTCAGTTAAACCACTCCCTTCACCTCATTCTCTTTTTAAGGGGTATATGCTTTGCAACAGACTCATACCATAACCTAATGACGACAAGCCCTTACCAATTCCTACACTATCAGCTCGTTGTCCATCTAAATTAGGGGGTGTACTTACCTTGCCATCCTCTTTTTTTAATAATTTCGACCCAATCTAGCTTCACAAATGATCTACTATCTAGGGAACGAGGTGAGATAAGGACTGTCTTTGATCTTTTCATTGGCCCACCCATTGGGATATTAGGAAGGATTTGATTTACCTCTTCGCTAAAGGTGGGAAAGGTAGCTCATTTTCTCATAATAGGAAGAACTTTATTAGCTTGTAAGGTCATTTGATTCACCTCTTCGCTAAGGGTAGGTGAGGGAAGTTGTCCTTCCTTAACGGGGAGTTCTCTAGTGATTGGAAATGATACTTATAGGATACAAGAAAATAGGACCCCATTTCAATTAGGTTGTCTAAATTCAATTGGCTATAATCCATTATTTTAAACTCATAGCCTCAAATAATTTTCTAATTTTCCTTAGGTCGATTTGTAACTTTATAATTAATCTTAATTTTAAGACGCAACCTCATACACTTAGGAAAAACCATTTTTTGTGATTATAGATATATCACACAAATGGTAGGAAGGACATTAATTATAAATAAAACTATGCATTTAATGGCCATAAAAATTCAAATTCCCAAAATATTCCTTACAACAAATGTACATCCAAAATGACATCTCAAATGAATAAATACAATGAGGCATTTTCTATAGTGTGGCCTCTTCAACCATCCATTTAGGTTGGTTGGTAGGTGACACCTCATCAGCACGAGGTGAAGGTTTCAGAGTATCAACTAGGGGCGTCTTAGACCTGATAACGCGTATACTTGACTTTGCATTGTGAGAGCTTTTTCTTTAGCCTCTTTAGTGACATGTTTGGCATACTTAGCCATTTGTTCAAAGTGAATAGCTCATTGTACTTGTTCAAAATAGTAGTTATCCATTTTTTTTTTCATTTTTTTAGATTTTTCTAACAAGTCTCCCTCCGACTTTAAAAGTTTGGCCTTATACTCAGCCACAAGGATGTCCTTCTCCTTCACAACTTTGTCATATTTTTCTATCTGTAGGAAATTGGCCTACACCTCTCTTACTAAACACATGGTTGTTGTGTGTTTTACAACACACAAAAAACGTGCAAGTATACACGGTCACAAGTAATAATATGATAAATAAATTATCGTTCCCACAGAGAAATGTTACCAACTCTTGTTAATTACTAAAATTATTTAAACCTAATTTTATTCAAACAATCAATAATTTTATGCAGTTTGACTTAATCAATAATTTTTTTTCTTTTTAACAATTTTTATGAAGATTCTAGGATTGCAGTTTACCCAAATTAATTCACTTGAATGTTTTATTCTCTCTTGATTTATGGTCTCATGTTTTAAGTTATTAACCAAGAACTCCTAATTTATCCATATATCTTTTTCAAGCTCCATACAGACACATCCAGTTAAAATGATTCACTATATTCCTATGAAAATTAAATTCAACCAGATTTATTAAGTTCTGAGTTCTCAAAAAGTTACACATACAATAAAAGTATATTTCTATCCCTTATGTATATACGTTATTTTATCCCGAGCAACACACAAAAATTCATTTTCAAGTTTATTTAAGTGCCACATATCAGTTAATTAATCTTCCGATAATTAAAAGCATTTAAAGCAGGTAAAATAAACAACTTAAAACAGTTCCACAAATCATTCAAAAATAATTACTTCAAGTTTCATAATTTACGTAACACTGCAATCCTAGAACAAATAGATTAGTTCATAGCAGAAATTAAAATTATAACACCACAAAAATAAAACATTGCAGAGAAACAAAAATTAAAAGAAAATGAGTTAGGAGAAACTCTTTCACGATTCCTCAATGAAAAATAATTTCTTCCATTTCCTTCTTCTTCGTCAACCTCTTTCTCTGTAATTTCCCTAAGATAATACACAACAAAAATGTCAAAATAAAATTTTCTGCGTGTAAAAGAGACACGTAGAGAGGAAAAATGACAACTTCTTGAGAGAGAACTCTCTGCTCAAAATAAAATGAAAAAACGAAGAAGAGAGAATTCTACAAAAAAAAACTAAAACAAAACCAAAAATAAAAACGCATCCAAAATGAAAAATTTTCGTTACATATATCCCCCACTTTTCAATTATTCCTTTTTTAATTTTTAATTTTTTTTTATATTAGTGGGGGACACAAATAAATGGGGGAAGAATAAAAAAACATCACGCATGAAAACAATTCTGCGCGTTTCTATTTTTTTTTTTCTACGCATGCCACGTGTCGCCATGTGATTGGCTGCGAGGAATTCAGAGACACGTGTCAGCATTTCATTGGACGGGCAGGTCGGGCTCATAGAGAAACGATGGAGCGCAACGCACGCGATTTTTTCGAAGAGTGGCTCGGTGCGCAACAATTGGATCCACGTGCTTCAATCTGGACCGTTCAACTGATCCAACGGTGAGCGATGCGCCTCGGGGAATTCTGCGCAGCCGACATGTGGGTCCCACCCTGCACGCCAGTCTGCGCGGCCAGTGGGCCCCACTCGGGCGCCGAGCCGCGTGATAGAGGAATTCTGCATCCACTCTCCTTGGTCGGGTTTGAAGAACATGCGCGCATCCTAACCGTTTATGCGTTGATCTGACGATCCATAGTGAAGCGTGGATGATGCCGCGTGGAATTTCTCTCCTGCGCAGAAAACTCACTTTTATTAATTGTATTTTCACCCACAAATATATTTCAAATTACATTTTAAACTTTGTTTAATTGCAATATAGCCCTTTTGGTAATTTAAATTAAATGTTTAAACTTTTAATAATTAAAATTAAGCCCGATTTTAATTTAAATTATATTTTTGACTTTTAAAAATTGCAATTAAATACTCTTTTATTTGAAATTATATTTTTGGACACAAATTTGCAATTAAGTACGTTTTCGATACAAATTATTTAATTTTTATTAAAATATTTAAAAAAAACAGTAAATACTAATTTATTAAACTAAAATTAACTAAAAACATTAAGAACATAGCAATTTTAATTAATAAAATAGGTGAAAATAACTATATAAAATACAGTTATCAATGGTCTAAATACATTAACAAATGAGTAAGGCCTAATAGAGATTATGAGTACAACAATGAGGAGACGATATAAAACTTACTTCAATCTTGCGATCTGCCATCAACTCGGTATTTATACCACCCTCCATTCTACGGGCACCTTGACTTGGGACCTGTCAACATCAGTGCCAAAATGGTAGGTCCCTCTTTAGGTCAATTCGCCCAAATATTACTTCATTGAAGTAGGTCACCAAGATGTCCAACACAACGGCATCCTTCAATATGACTTCGTCAAATTCGAAGTGATCCATGTTCATGGCCTCCATGCTTGGGGTGTAATCCTCCCCAACCTTCCTCTTTTTGGTGGCCTCATGACTGAGGGGTGGAAGAAAACTTGATTAACCAAACACTACAAGAGCTGGTATGACCTTTGTTATAGGTACAACCTCTATAGATTCCGTAAAGGGAATCCTATCCCTGAGGGGAAGGTGGAATAGGTTCCAGATATGGAAATAAGGACTCTAGGCATGGATAAGTGGGAATCAAGCCTTGGATACTAGAAATGTTTATTAAATATTCCAGGTCGATATACGAGTAATCCATACCTATACAAGGAAAGTAAAAAATCAATAAAATGGTACGAACCATGAACAAGAGTAATTACCTCATGAAAAAAGGACAACCTGAATACTCGTCTATGTATTCCCTCCATACCATGGACTTTTTCAGGTGAGCTACAGTCAAAAATATTTGATAGCCTTCATGTGAGGTATTATGTAGCTTGATCCTCTTAATCTTTTCCTTGCCACTTTGATCTAATTTATTAATCAATTCTCGTGCATGGGGTTTGGTGGTACTAAAATGATGCTTCCAAGTGTAACAAACATGAAGGTCTACCCCACTTCCCAAAATATCATCAGTAATATAAAAATATATGTCCTTCCAACCTGAAATATTGTTGGGGAGTTAGAGATGAAGCTCGTGCCCAATAACATAGGATATATATGCTCTTCCTTTATCTAGGTTGTTCTTATTCAAATAATACAAGCTCATAAGTTCGTTTCTTGTAAGGTCTATCCCGTGTTCACCAGCGGCCATGGAGAGACACATAAGAGTTTTCCACCCGTTAGGATTTACTTGTGAAAAATTGATATCAAAAGTATTAAGGGAACGAGCTACCAACCTAGAGAAAGGACATCGAAGACCAATTTTAAAGGCCTCTAAATGTATTACCCACTATCCCATAGGGGGATCATGGACATCACATAGATGAGGAGATACTGGCATTAAACCTACGCGGGGAGGAATGTCGTATTTTTTCATATTTATGAATCACATACATAAGAATTATACATCTCTGTCTAGAAACTATGTATGTTATTCAATCAAGATAAATAATTAAATAATTCTCTCAAATCTATTTAATTGCCTATATAGATAAATTTTTGGCCAAACAATTAATAGCATAAAAATCATATTACATAATATAATTAAATTATAATTTTAATTAAGGTAAAATATTAGATCATCACATAGTGAAAATTGTGTTCATAAGATCTCTAAATTAATAAATTAACTAAACATAATTTTGTCCATAAAGCTCATATTTTCCTTTAAAAAAAGACATAAAAACTAATAAAGAAAAAAGTAGAAGAAGAAATACAATCAATCTCTTAAATTTTAGTACTAATTTTCTCTTGAATCTCTACCAAAATTGTATCTTTTTTTTTGTATTTTTCTCTATTCTAAGCTCCAAAAACTGACCAAAATTATGCTAATAGCAACTTCTTAGATTTTATGGGGTTATTAGGGGCTTAAATATAGCTCAGGCTCAATCTGATCCATCAGATCAACTTCAAATGAAGGGCTTAGATCAAAACAAGCAAAATTAACAACGTCAACCAATCATAGCATGACACGTAGCATATAGAATTTATTGGACGAATTAGAGCGCAATGCATGGAAAGAGAGACCGGTTTGAGTCAACACATGTTGAGTCAACGACACGCGGTGCATTGTAATTCATGCATACAGATGAATTTCATTTTGACACATGTCATATGCTGTGTTCCTCCTCACGTGCGACAATTTATTATTTTTTTTTCTTGCTTGTGTGGTATCCATATAGCTTACCCTATCAACTTTTTTGCTTGTGTGGTAGGTCACGTGGTAGCTTCTGATTGGTTATGCGTTAAAAATTCATAAAAATCCATAAAATTCTAAAAAAATCCCAAAAATGATATAAATTATTTTTTCACCCTTTTTGTATTTTAATATTTTTAGCCATAAAAATACTATTTATTGAATAAAATAAGTAAATATTAAGTAAAAAAGTACACTAATGACTCTATTTTTATAGAGTTATCACACCCCCAAACTTAACTTTTTGCTTGTCCTCAAGTAAAGCCAAGTATAACTAAATAAAATAACATTGGTAGTATATTCATAAATATACTTCTATTAGTACATGCATATTTCACAAAAACTATCCCTCTCAAAATTCGTACACTCATATGATAAAGAGGTTCACATATTCATCAATTAATGTTCCATCAATACAAGAATATGCAAGGTTTTTGACAAATTGGTTCGTGTGTGTGTGCTACACATGATATCATTTAATGCACTAATGAAATCAACATATGAGCATGATAATCAATTCAATCTTACAATAAGTCTCATAATTCTATTTTTTACATCTCTCTCCATTAATATAAATATGCACTTAGCTAAAGATCAATAAGAACTTTACAAGCTTGTAATATAAGGCTTAGGTGAGGGTCGATAAATAAAGACATTTAGGCTATTTCCATACCTTAGCTTTCTTTTTTTCATCATGCACTTTTTAATTGTAATTGAGCTTTTACTTGATATTTTTATGCACCTTTTCTTATCATTCTTTTTTTATTATTCTATTCCATATCTGTTTTTGAAACTTCACAACACCCTCAAACTTATTTTCAATTCTATTTTCTTTTTATTTAGAAGGATAATTGTGTTATGAGTTTTCCTTCTCTCTTTTTTTATTAAGGTGCGTTACATTTCACCTTACTTTATAGCATAGCACATGATTCCAATTTTTTATTTTCAAACAAGCTAAAGGTGCAAGGATAAAGGTAATACTTATTGGTTGGGCATAAAATGTGGCTTAAAAAAAAGAAAGGTTCTTTATTAGGTTCAAATGAGTTTCTACAGATATTAATAATAGTTAGCTTGAAACGCTCAATCGATCTAAATAAAAGCCTAAATCATTTCTCTTGCTAAATACTATTTAGAATTTCACCTCAATGGATGATCAAATAGATTCTAAAACTTGGTAGATCTCATCAACTCACATAACTCACTACAAAATTTCTCTCAATAAGCACACCAAAATCAATCATGAACATGTGCATACAAATTTAAATAAATCCAATCTAGACTGGCAAGCATATCACATGATTAATGTAAGTATCTTAACAAATATGTTACATTCCTCATCTTAGTTATGACAACCAATTTTTATCATTAATTTTTTATGTTTCATATCAAGCATGCATGCATTTAGTTTCTATATATTTATCAATTTCTAGCCAAATCATGATTAAAAACATCCTAAGAAATATAAAAGGTTCCCTAAAAAATTTAAAATGCATAGTAAACATCCTAACGTTGGGTTTCCTCCCAACTAGCATCGCGTTTAAAGTCCTTGCCTAGACAGTCATATCAAGTTCTAAGGCACATCCTTCTGTGTCCATTTACTTTTGAGTTTGCATGAAAATAGCTTGAGTCTTGATTTGTTCAATAATACTTTATGTTCTGGTTCGCAAACACGATACTCAATTCTCTTCTCATACCATTTTTTTTCTTTTTGAACTTTTTGGCATTCTTATAAGCACTTCACCGTAACTCATTCAATTTATATATTTCCAATATTTTTTTCACCTCTCTGTTAAACTCTTTCACTTTCACACTTGACTGGGGATGAGAGAGTAAAAGTATGGAGTCTAAACTTAGTGGTCCTTCAGTTGATAGTTTGAGCTTAGATCTTATCTCAGAATTTTCCATAATCATCTTTGATAGACACATGAAAGGCATGTCCTCCAAAAAGTTCACACAATCCAAAATATCAACCTTTGATTCCATACTTTCAAAGTTAAAATAGGTTGAGATGTTTCTTGGTAAGTTTATATCCTTGTTCATAGCATCATATGTAACATTATTAAGTATAGACGACTCAATAGATTCTTTTAAGTTGTCCCCATAATCAGTAACATTTATCCTTAAGCATTTATTAGCATTATCAATATCAGGGAGTTCAGATGCTTTTAAAAATTTTAAACATTACTTTTTCATCCTACACTCTCATTGTAAGGTCACATTTTTGTACATCAATGAGTGCTCTTCTGGTTGCTAAGCATGGATGACCAAGTATGATAGAAATTTCACGGTCCTTCTCCATGTCTAGCATAATGAAGTCTACCGGAAAAATGAATTTGTCTACTTTTACTAGCACATCTTCTACCACACCCTCAAGTTTTTTAATTGACATGTCTGCCATTTGTAATGTTACTAAAATGGGTTTACCTTTACCAACCTCCAATCTCTGGAAGACTAATAAGGGCATAAGGTTAATGCTAGATCCCAAATCACATAGTGCCTTGCCAAAATGGATGTTTACAAAAGTGCAAGGGATGTCAAAACTACATGGATCTTTTAGTTTTTGTGGTAATTTTCTATGAAGGATGGTGTTACAACCTTCAGTCAAGGTTATTGTTGAATGATCTCTAAGCCTCTTTTTCTTTGATAATATATCCTTCATGAATTTGGCATAAGAATACATTTTTTCAAGTGCCTCTACAAATGGTATGTTTATGAACAGCTTCTTGAAGACATCAAGAAATTTTGAAAACTGTGTATCTAATTTTTGTTTTTGTAGTCTTTAAGGGAAAGGAATAGTGGGTTTGTAAAGGTTCTTTTTCTTTGGCTCAATTATTTCCTTTTCAATGCTCTCTTTATCCACTAGTTCATCCTCATCCTTATTAATTTCCTATTTCTCCTCATCCTTTTGTATTATGTTCATATTCTAAAGTTTTACCACCTCTCAAGGCTATGGTGTTGCACTGGTACTTACCTTCTCTTTGCAGGTTTACAAGTATGTCACTTGGAGGTTACCTTGAGGCCTTTGACTTATAACCTGAGCAATTTTCCCCATTTGGTTCTCCAAATTTTGAATTGAAGCCTCTTGAGTTGAAAATTTTGCACTAAATGATTGGATGAAATCTTTCATCATCCCTATTAAGGAATTTGTATTATCCTCAGTAGGTGGATTCTTCCCTTGAGCTTGTGATTGATGTGGTTGTTGAAAACCAAGTGATGGAAATGATTGACGGTTGAATTGATTACCACCTTGATTGTTGTTATTCTAAGAGAAATTTGGATGTTGTCTCTATCCTAGATTATATGTCTTCAAGTATGGATTATTGTTTCGATTCACATTACCTACAAAGCATATAGATTCAAGATTATTTGGACAATTATAAAAAAAGAGCCCCTCCACAAAATAGACACGACACTCTTGTATGTGTCGTTGGAGAGTTTTGAGGCTTCAAAAAATTAACCAAAGATGACACTTGAGTTGTAAATATTGTGATATCATTTACCTCATGCACTTTGACTACTCTTCTTGTGGCTTTTGTTATGTCCATTGGCCAATGATAATTATTTCTAGCCATTTTCTCAAGTAAATCATAAGCTTGATTGTAAGATTTGGCTAACAAAGCTCCATTAGCATATGCATTAACAATAGTTCTTGTTTAAGCATTGAGACCATTGTAAAATGTCTCCATTTGAATTCAAGAAGGAATACCATAATGATGACACTTCCTTAGCAATTCCTTGAATCTTTCCCATGCTTCATATAAAGATTCTCCTTCATATTGTTGTTAGAAAGTAATGTCATTCCTAAGCTTGGAATTCTTTGTTGGTGTGAAGTATTTCATCAAGAATTTCTCCGCCAAACCATTCCAAGTTGTAATAGAATTAGGTGGCAAAGAGTTTAGCCAAGCTTGAGCATGGTATTGTAAAGAGTAAGGGAACAATCTAAGCCTAAATTCTTCCTCGGTTACATCACTGACCTTAAATGAATCTACAACTTCAATAAACAATCTAAGATGGAGATGATAATCCTCTATTGGTAATTTGTTGAATTGTCCAACTGTTTATAGCATTTGAAACATCATTGGCTTTAACTCAAATTGATTAGCTTGAATGTTTGGCCTTGTAATACTTGGATTCAACCCTTCCAACGTAGATATTGCATATTATCTTTATCATCCATCAAAAGCATTTGATTGTTCAAGTTTAGCTCATTATTATTTATGTCTAACGGCACCAAAAACTTTTATTGCCATAAAAATTGTGTATGTAATGAATACGCAAGTATACACATCGTAACAAGTAATATAATGATAAAAAAGATCGTTCATACGGAGATTATTTTATTAGAAACTAATTTTTAAAACTAAAAAAAATTAAAAATCAATTTTTTTGTGTTTTTATATTTTAAGGAAACAAAATTAAAATAACTAAAAATAAATAGGAATAATTAATTAAATTAGATTTGATAACTAAGAAGATATATGATAAAATATCGAGGAATACTTAATCCCCTAATTTTTTAAACATGTGAATAACTAAAATTCCCTCAATATAATTATCAATTAATTATATGATCAATTGAAACTAATTTAGTATGTATTCATATCTCAAGTAAACTACACATCATATAGAAATTAATTTAATCACATTCTCATGCCAATTAAATTGCATACTACTCATTAAGTTCATCAATTATGGATCACATACATAAAAATCATACATCTTTGTCTAGAAATTATGTATGTTATTTAATCAAGATAAATAATTAAATAATTCTCTAAAATCTATTTAATTGTCTCTATAAATAAATTGTTGGCAAAATAATTAATAGCATAAAACTAAAATTACATAATATAATTAAATTAAAATTATAATTGGGGTAAAATATAAGATCATCATACGGTGAAAATTGGGTTCATAAGATCCCCAAATTAATAAATTAACTAAACATAATTGTATCTCATTTTGATTTTTTCTGTATTTTTCTCTCTTTTAGCTCCAAAAAATGACCAAAATTATACTAATAGCTACTCCATAGGGTTTATGGGGTTATTAGGGACTTAAATATAGCTCAAGCAAAACAAGCAAAATTAATAGCGTTAACCAATCATAATGTGACACTTGGCACACATAATTTACTGGACGAATCAGAGTGTGACGCATGGCAAGGGAAACCAGTTTAAGTCCACGCATGTTAAGTTAGCGACACGCGGCGCATTGTGATTTGTGCATGCAGATGGCATGGCACGCTGGTGGAATTCGGGGAGCAATCGCATGATGACACATGTTAGTGTTGTTTAACCATGCTTCGAACTCGGATTGAATGCCTTGTTGACTCGTGTCATACACTGTGTTTTTCCTCACACGCAACGATTTACAATTTGTTGTCCCTTGCATGGCATCTGCGTGGTTTGTATAGTCAGCTTATCTACTTGTGTGATAGGTCACGTGACAGCTTCTGATTGGTTCTGCGTTAAAAAATTTAAAAAATTATATTTTTATCATTTTTTTTTCTAAAATGTTTTTATTTTAATAATTTTAATCCTAAAAAATTATTTATTAAATAAAAAAATAAATATTAAATAAAAAAATACGTTAATGACTCTATTTTCATATAATCATTAATTTTCTACTTTTTAAAAATCATTGTAATTCTTAACAAATCAAATTCTTAATAATATATTAATTATTAATTGTATGTGAAAGTAAGAATATGATAAAATAAAATGATGGTATAAACAGAAGAGGCAATTGGATAATAACATAGGAATCATTTTATGCTACAATTTATATAAAAAAAAACATTATTCAAGATATAATTAAAGGGGTTGAACAGGCCGTAATTTAAGGGCATGGGCATGGCTTAATTCCAAAGCCTCCAGTCTGCACACCATCATCGTGCAATAATAAACGCAGAGTTCATATGATTGCGGATTGGCTACCGACCTGCACGCACGCAACTGCTTTTGTTGTTTTCTTTGGCATCTGACTGCGAAAATTTTTTAAATACTTAATTTGATACTTTTAAAAGTAATATAAATTTATAATTCTAAATTGACCTATGTATTATCGATCGACATATGTTGCTTGTAATAATTTCGAGATAGTTTTGTACTTTATGCTTAGATGGTGCTTACATGATTACATAGTTACAACTGAAAACATTAATTCTTACATAGGGTGGTAGATCGACCAGGTCTGTTAGTAAGGTTTGTGGCATTCATTTAATAAACGAATTATATTATGTTAACTCATATGAAGTCGTTATAGTTATGTTTGATAAATTCTTCGGTAAAAATAACAAATTGTTTGTAAAATTTATAGATTATATTCTTTCTATTTAATTTATATATATTTTATTATTATTAAATAATAATTTGATTAAATGTCATTTAAATTATAATATAATTATTTTAATTCATTTAATATTATAAATCGTTTGTTAAATATTATTGAATATTATTTTTATTATTATAAACACTAAATAAAATATATATTATAATAAATAAAAAAATAGCTTATTAAATTCATTAAAGATGTTTTATGTTATTCTTATATTGATTATTTTGTTAAATTAAATTAAAATATAAGTAAAATGAATTTATTCGGGCGTTTTTTTTTGGGTAGTGTAGTGTCACTCATACTCATATTGTAATATCATCGATATGTCACAAATAAACATCTTTAATTATTATGTCGGATAGAATATCCAAAAATATAATTATGATAAAAGTTACAATTTAACATTATTTAATTATAATTAATGATATATTTATTAATAATATAAATATGATATTATGTTATTTTTTAGTAATTATGCTATATTTTTATTGATAAATTTATATAATTAATAAAAAAATTAGTAGTAAATTTATAATACTAATAAGAAGATAAGTGATAAATTTATCACAATATTAGTAAATTTGTACCACAAATAATATATAAGTGTAATTATTATCACTTGATAAAGAGTTTAGATGTTATATTTGTAATTTTTATGATATATTTATTAATTTATTTTTACTATGATAAAATATTATTATTTGACACATGTAATTAAAAAAAATTATTTAACGAATAAAATTGATATTAAAATTAAAAAAATGAGTAAGACAAATATATAGCGACTAAGATTTATTGTTAAATGATAAAAATAATTATTAAAATGATAATTTTAATTAAATTAATAAAAATACTTACAAAATATGTAATAAATTTAATTAAAAATATTTAAAATTTAATTTTATTATTTTAAGATATTGTTTTTAAATAAATGATTAAATGTAAATCAATTGACTATATCGACTCTTCCCCTATAGAAAGTCACAAGTTGTTTGGTGGCACTTTCAGTTTCTCGGATGACGACAATTTTATATATTCAGACTTCGATCGTCGAGTAAGCTATAGCCAATGCCATCCTTCTTTATCAAACTAATCGTTGTCTTTTACAAAACTACTTTTTCCAAAACATGCACAAATATCAAGGAAAAGATTTTTGTATTTGAAAGTAAATTGGCTGAAGGTAGACGTAACAATAATTCTAACGGGGACGTAATACAATTTAATTATGTGATTTACTTCTAATCATTGATTTAACTCCATGACATTAATATATAAATTTAATTAAGTTATATAATAATGTTTATAATAGTTAACTGGGAGTACTTCTTGTGTGATTAAATAATTAAAGAAAGATGGTAATAAATGGTATAACAATAATAATAAGACTTGGTTAATAGTCTAATAATATAAAAATAATAATTAAAAATTTATGAAAATAGTAACACGTAGATAAGGTTTACCTCTATATCCTGAGTCAAATTTAAATATACGAATTATTATTTGGATGTTAAATTACATTTAGGAAAATTTATTTTTATAATGAAATTATGTGATGGATATACATAATATTAGAGATGAGTATGAGTACGGACACAGACATAGATAATTATTGATATAATTGTTTCTGAATTGAATTATAAAATATGTATAAAAATCATGCGAAAATTGTTACGATTTAGGATGACTTTTTATTTGAAAATAACGATTCGAGACAGTTATAAAAAATACTCGAAAAAATTATTTTTTAAAAAAAATTAAATTTTTTTTAGATAAGCAAAAAATCAATAAACTTTAACTATTAATTAATTTAGGATATAAACATATATTGTTATCAATATAACCGTATCCGTTATTTCATATTCAATTTTTATCTGAAAATGTATTCATCTTTAAAATTTATCATATAAAAATTAAACCGATGGTATAAATAATCGAACACATAATTTTTTTTGTTTTAACATTCCTAGGTCATAGAAATTTTTTATTAGTCTTAGATTAATGATGATGTGATAAAAAATTAATGATATAAATTTTAATGGTTAAAAAAATGAATTACTTTTAACTTTCTTTTCAAAGTAATGTCATATTTTTAGTTTGTACCATTGCTTCGAAACCATTGGTTCCGAACCTATAAATAATTCCTCCACATCACTACTACACAAAGGTAAGGCAATGGCTTTGGATGTATCTCAATTTTCATACTATCATTTAGAATGATAAGTAAATATGAATTTATATATATTTATATTTAAATTAATTACTATATATCACGTATTAAAATATATTTTAAAATAATTTTAAAATAATATTAAAGACAAATGCGTAACTATAATTTACAAAGATCGACAAATATATATACTTGTTAATAGAAGAAACAACGAGAAGGAGAACATTATAGTCCACTTGCATATCAAGTACCAACTTGCAACTTGCAACTTGCAAATTGCAATCTCATTGCTCCTAACACCACACCATATAATACATCTATCTTTCTATTAAAGACCACGCAAAAAATTAACCAACTTGCTCTTCTTTCCACAACAAGTTGTTCTTTTTTTTTCTTTTTCTTTTTTTTGTTATGCCAACTTGCATATATGCTTCACATTTTTAAAACTAAAAAAAAATAGTGAAAGAAAAAGACAAGTTGTACAACTTGCAAAGCTTCTGTTGATTCTTTGATAGCCAACACCTACTAATTAATTAATAACTTTAATGTTACATTCAAAATCATTATATATTAATTCTAAAACCTCTTGCACTATTTCAATTCAAACGAGTTGAAATATTATTCTTTATAATTACTTTATATTTAATTTAGATCAATTATATCAAGATTTGGTAGTTTTGTTCATAAATTTATGATATCATCTATCAAAAGTTCAAATTTCAATTTTCAATTTTCTACCCCTATATCCTATCCCAAAATAAGTGATAATCGAATGAACTAAAAAAATATATTATAACATATCGATCGAAAATCAAAACTAAAAAAAATATATTATAACACGTCACATAGAATGCGATCGAAAATCAAAATAATTACCCTACAAAAATACAGTATGTCCTTTTGCTTTAATAGAAAAAAAAACACATAAATCTATCAAATATCAATTAAATTACCTTGTAAAATTATGAAAGCAAATGCATTTTACAATTAAAAGATATAATTTAAATAAAAAATCAACAATATATAATATATTAATAATCAAAATTATTGAACCAAAATTAAAAGCATTCTTAAACACGTCTAAAAAAAACTTTAGTTTTTATATTATACTTAAATTTTTTGACGTATTATTTGACAGTTTCAATTGATATATTTATGAATCTTTTAAAAAAATAAATGATTGATATCATATAATGATTTTTATGGTATTCGATACTATAAATTTAAATAAAGATATATATTAACAATAAAATATAAATTTTATTAACATAAATATGACATAAATTATACTAGATGACTAATTATACGAGAAATAAGATCTATTTTAAGAAAAATATACAAATATATATTTTTATTAAAAAATAAAAATAAGAAGAAAAGAAATATAAGCAAAATAAAATTATGTCAAGGTGAAATTCATCTTCACCCTAACACAAATTAATTAAATACTCTAGAGAGAGAAAAAGAATAATAAAAATGGGTAATTTTTTTTCTTTAAATAACACTTAATTGTTAATATATACGTGTATCGTTGCATGAGCAATAATACTCATCGTGCATATTCATTTATGAAAAAAAATCACCATATATTTATGCATACGATAATTCACTTATTATAATTTAATTAGATATATATTTATTATTATTCTCACAATTATTTTATGGTCTAATATTTTAATAATTATAATTTACATATTAATTAATATATATAATATATTAATACATATAATATTATCCTTGATTTATAATTTTTTTCTTGAAAATTAATTCAATACTTAAATAAATTGTTTTTTTAGATAAAGATGATGGATGTTTTATTGACAAAACTATTTAAAAGACAATACAAATAAATAAAGTAAATTATTAGAATAAAAATAGAAAAATAAAATTTCTAGCACCTCATAATTTTTTTTAAGTAATTAATTTTATTTTATTAAATAAAAGAAATATTATACGAGTAAGATTTGATTTTGCGTCGTGATGAGATGAAAAATCATACTAACTAGATTACAACTCAATCTTTGAAAGCTTTACTTTTAAACAAGAAAAAAAATGCATTTTTGTTTATTTTAATTGAGTTTCTTTTACTGGTATTTGTGTTATTTTTAAAAAATAAAATTGAAAAATTATTTAAAATATTATCTTTAAAATTTATAACAATAAAAACAATACATCAAGAATATTGAACTAAATTAAACATAATTTAATATTGAATTAATATAAATAATTAAATTTTAATTTAAAATATATCTAACTAAAATCATCAAAGTCAAATATTAAGGTTAAATTTTTTTTAACTGTATGATATTCAAAGAATATATATATATATATATATATATATATTATTTTAATAGTTATAAATTCAGAAGAAATTATAAAAATCATCTCTGGAATATTAATGTAATTTATTTTTTATATATAATTTACATAATGCTTGATAAAGAAAATAAATAATATATGGGTAAAAAAATACTTAGAAGAACTAATGACTTATAGTTTGAAATATGATCAGTTGGAGCCATTGTGTATTATTAACCACTTATCATCTCCACCACTCTTGTACCCTTACCCTCTTATAAGAATTAAGTCCCTAATCTCATAATTAATTAACCAAACTAAGGTTTAACGCATCCTACCATGGAAACGTACCTTTTTTCTATATGTTTGACAAAATGCATAGAAAAAATGAAAAACCTTGAAGAATGAAATCAATTGTTGATACAGGTACCGGTTCTATTTAAAATTCATTTATTAAACTAGCATAAATATTTTATTTGATAATATATAATATTATTAGTAATTATAATCCTAAAAAATAATCACACTCATTATAATTACGATATAATTGTTATATATATAATTATTCTTATTTTTTTTAACTTACACTAACAAAACCTTCTAAGATTTTTGTTTTTTAATCACGTTTTAAAAAATCAGACACAGACTAGAAAATTCAATTGATGATGCTAAAAAATAGCTAGAAGAAGCAATGTTAATCTTCATATATATGTATTTTTTTAGACTAACTATGAATAGATATTCAGAAGCCATGGTTATAAAAAGAAGATAAACAAATAAAAACATTTACACGAGTCAAAAGTGGCATAGTACTGTAACACCTTGAAGTTTCAACCATTGCAATCTCATCATCATTAATTAAACCAAGAAAAAAGTAAACAATTAAATTAAATCATATAATTATTGATGAATTCATGATCCTTATTTTCTCAGCGATATGAGCAAGTGAAGTCATATTACACCGTAAGATTGTATCAACAAACGCGCAAGTCTCTTCAATAGTATTCCCAGGCGGCACATCAACGACGTACGACTCAACGACAACAGTTCCATTGCCGTTTTGTGAGGGGTGGAGTGTAGTTACTGATCTGTAATTTCTCAACCGGTGATCTCCTCCAACGACACTAAAACTCAGGACATGATCTTCGTCATCCAGGATTTCTAATTTCTCAGTACTAGACCCAGCAGGGAGACCCGAAACAACATGGACTTGACGGAGAGACCCAACGTTACCATCACCGTCGATGACGTGGCAAGTCTTGACAAAGTGTTTGTAGGCTTGTGGGTTATCGAAACGGCGGACAACGGACCAGACAGTTGGAATTGGGGCGTCAATGGATTGAACGACGGCTGAGCAACACTGGTTGGGTTCCACCATGTGGGTGTGGTGGCGAGTTACGGAGTCAGGAACTTGGTGTTTGTTAGGTAAAGGGATTACGAATTGGATATCTGCGAGGGAGTGTTGTGGGCAGTTTTGTGTTGATATGGTGGTTGGGATTGTAGGGTTGATTCTGTGTAGTTGAAGAGAAGGCGGCATTTTTTTCCCCCTCCCCCTAAACGATCTCTGTGAATTTTTCTTATTAGGTTTTTTGCTTTTCCTTTTCTCCTCTCCTCCCTTTCCCTCTTCCTCCTCTTCTATATTCTCTTCTGTCTTGTATCCGAAAGTATATATAAATATGAGTATACAAAAACGCATTTTATATATACCATCATTACTAGAGTAATAGTAATTACTTTGTTATTAATTAAGTGTCAAATAATTAATAAATGTATATCATTAAAATCGGTGATACATGTGATGTAACACTAGAAACTAGAAATTTGTAGTGCTAGTCATAATTTAAAGTAAAATATCTCATCAGTTGTAAAATAATCTATTTTACTATACATATTATCTTTTTTAAGTTATAATTATAAGATTAATAATTATTCATTAATTCATCATATTCTCATAAATTTATTTATGGAAAAATTTAAATTACATCATATATTATTATAAATGGTAATAACTCACTGCTTAATAGTTATCTATGTTCTCCTAAATAAGTAACCTTGTATGATATACTATGATTATGTAACTATTAATTTGATGTTAAATTTTATAAATAATACTATCTTTTTTCTCAAAATAAGTAAAGAATAAAAAATTAAATTGATCCCACAATATAACATACTCTTCATTATTTTCGCTTAAACTTTAGATTATAAATTTTCAAGAGATTTTTACTAATTTAAAGAATATTTAAATTCAATTTGATCATTTTAAATATTTTCAAGAAGTTTAATTGGGAAAGTTTGATGTAAAATTAATCAAATTTAGAATAATAAATTGATCACTAAATCAAATTAATAAATATTATTTTATAAATATCTATTTTAAAATTAATATTAAGTAATATTTTTGTAAAATTATTATAAATTTATAGCTTTTCTTAATCACCTAGACTTTTTAATTTTATGCATACAATAACTTAATACATATAATATATAATACAATTTTTAACTATATAAACTATATTTGAAAGATTTAATATTGAGCATTATTTTATTGATTCAAAATAAAAATATGTCAATAATATTTAAATTAAAAATATATCAAATTATTAAAATTATGTAAGAATTGTAACAACATATAAGGAGTAAACTTTTTCAAATATTTTTTTTTAACACTTTTTTTGTCTCTTTTTAAGTTTAACTCTTCTAATCGATAAATATTTCACAAAATTTGATTATCGATAGTTTGAGTTATTCAACTTATGAACTATACTGAAATTCCAAATAACAATACGAGATTAAGATTTAGATTTGCTAAAAATATTTGACAAAACATAACAAAAACATTCTAAGAACATCTCCAACCCATTTCACCGTTTTAATGCAAAAGTTATAATATATTTTTTTATTTTTTCCAACTCACAACAATAAATATTACACTAGAAAATATATTCCTTTACAAATAAAATATTTTTTTATATTTTATTTTTAATTAATTAATTAATTAATAATTATTATATTAAATCAATTAATTATTATTAAAAAATGATTTACTCAATTCAAAATTATTGTTTTAGTTTATATTATATTTTTAACTATATGTTATATTTAATAATGTTTTTACTAATTTTTATCGTATAACTAATTTTAATTTTTTATATGTAATAAAAATTAAAAATATTATTAAATAAAAAATATATAGAATTATAATAAATTTTAGTTTAAGATATATAATTATAATAAAATATAAATGAAAACAGTACTTTAAGATTTTTATATTTTATTAAAAAATAAACTGTTAATAATGTCACTTCAAACGAAAAATGTCATATCAAAATTTGACACATTATTCATCGTGGTAAATTTGATGTAACATTTAGTGTTTTTTTTAGAGTAATTTTTGATGAAAAAGTTGTAACATTTTGAGTTTGAGATGTTCTAAGGTAACCATAACTTAGATAAATGGATAAATTATCAAATTAAATTCAAATTTGAAATTAAAAAATATATTAAGTAATTATTGTGATATTTATTAAAAGTAAAAATAAATAAATATTAATTGATTTGAGAAAACATTCCTATGTAATAAAAATTCTCCAGTAAAAAAAAATAAAAAAAAAATGAGAAAGAAAGCCACCAAGGTTTTTCAAGGATAAAGAAATAAAAACATTCTTATAAAATACCTAATATTTATTATCATCTATTATAATTGATATAATAATTTATTATTAGATATAATTATATGATTTAAATATTTTTTTTTAATAAAATTATTTGATATGTGATTTGAATTGAAATAATAAGTTATTATTAGAAATAATTATATGATTTAAATATATTTATTAATAAGATAATTTGATATTTCATTCAATTTTTGAGATATATAAATATAAACATAAACTTTTCTTCGTGTTTAATGCACTTTCCTCGAAGAAAGTGAGGGAGGGAAGATTTATTTTTTAAAAGAAAAATGAGGGTTGATGATATTTATAATCGCACACCTTACGCCAGACTTGCAAGTGGATCATCAAGTCGCAATTCCTTTGGACCTAGCCTACTTTTGTTTTTTCTTTCTATTGTTTTTATTTTATAAATTTTAAAATAATTTTTAACAAAAAAAATCCATATATTAAAATGAAGATATATCTTATCCTTTATAATCTAAAAATTATAACATTTAGAAAAATATGCACATCTTAAAAACAGTTTGAAAACTCAAAGATTACAATTAATTTAAAACCTTACCGAATTTAATTTTGTATTTTAAATATAAATTAATCAAATAAATTATTTTTATAATTAATTTAAAAGCTTAAAGAATTTAATTATATATTTTAAATATAAATTAATGAAACAAAAAAATTAAAATAAGTAAAACAAATTCACATGAATCGTGTGATTTTAACTAATAATCTTATATAATGTGAAGTGATTAATTTATTATTTATATCTATTAAATGTGTTAAGTTTTTATCGATCTCACGTCAGCCAGAAGTTTAGCAGCAGTACTGCTTATAAGTTTAGACAACCTTTAACTCAATGAAATTTTATTGGGTTGAGTTAGCTATATGTTTCTAACATGGTATCAGAGTTAAGTCTAACTTGATTAATGACTTGAGTTTTGTCCTTAACAATCTCACCTGATTTTGTGAGACCATTTCTGTATGTGTGGATGTGAGCTACTAAGTTTACTTCAGTCTCATATCGACCAGAAATTCGTCAATAATACTACTTATAAGTTTAAGCAATTCTTAACTCAATGAGATCTTATTGGATTGAGTTAGGTCTAGGTTTCTAACAAGATGCAACATATAATAAAAAATAATATTAGTTAATTTTTAATTAATATTTATTTTTAATTGAAAAAAGATAGTATATTTACTTCATTTTAGTTAAAATATATTTAAATTATTAAGTTTTTAGTAAGATATTGATATTAAAATCAAAAGTTTAAAATTTAGATGAGATGTAATTTTAATTTATATATATAATTTATTTTTAATTCCATAAATATTATAATTAAATAAATATATTTCCTCTTGAGTAAGGGAACAAATGGTTAAAAAAAGGGAGAAATCTTACCAATTTTGATTGTTTTGAGGTTTCAATGTATGTTTCAATTTAATTTTGTAGTTATATTTGATAATAATTTTTTTATAATTTATAATTAAATAAATTATTTTCTTAAAATAATCATTAATATATTTAATTATAATTCCTAATTATGATTTTCTATGAAAAATTAAAAATCATTTATAAGTCCTTTAATAAAGTTTTTTTTAAATCTAGAGATTAGGATTTTTTTTTGTTTTTTCAATAATAATTATATTTATAATAATTTATTAATATAAAATCCATAAGATTTGATTTATACTATATTTTATTTTTTTTACGTAAACTTGAAAAAAAAATATAAAATCTTTACAAAAAAAATATTTTTTAAAATGTATGAATGTAGGTAATAACTAAAATAGAAGTTTTGAGTGAGTGAATTTGGTTATTAAATAAATATTTCAACCTTGCATTACCAAGTCAGACTTTTTTTCCAAAATGTTTACGCTAATGAGAATTTAAAAAGGGTTAATTTGTAAAGTAAAAAAATGAAAGGGAAAAAATAACAAATTAATATAATTTTTTAACTCAGGAAAAAGAAATAATATCTCAACTATGGGACAAGGAAATGGAATAGTTACATATTAAATAATTTAATTTTGTTAAATGGTTACTACTAGATCATGCTGTGAAATTCGCCTTCAAATAGTCAAAAGTAGAATTTTTTAAAAGAAAAAATGGTCAAAGTAGAATGAGTACGTGATGACTAAAGGGCCGTTCAAAGTTATTTTTCTATCCTTATCTTTATAAAATCTATTACAAGTTTACAACTAATACAACATTTTCCTCAAACTTAGAAAGGGACCATTGCTCATATCAGTCGTATAATAATTCCGTCCCTATATAAATCACTCTAAATATTTTAAAAATAATAATAAAAAAAAGAGATTCGACGGTATGTGAAACCTATTTGAAGGATAATCTCAAACTATTATTCAATAAAAATTGAATCATTTTTTATATACTTATAAACATAAATATTAAAATAACTCACTTTCACTAATCGTGGTGAGTTTTAGGAACAAATCATAAAAACACTTAAGTGAACAATAAGAATAATTAAATCAACACTCTAATTTTAACATCATTCCTAAAATTGTATTACAAAAGCAATCAATTTATACATGTAATTGAAACCATTTCCATTAACTCACACATTCATAAAAATATATCAATATTTACGACCTATTCTTGAGTAGGACAATGAATCATTTCCACCATTTATTTTCTTGTGAGTTCACGTAAGAAGTGAAACCACACATCGATGTGTTTGTTGCGACGGTGTATCACGGGATTCTTAGAAAACTTAATTGTTGAAATGTTGTCATAGTTCACTCTCGTACGACCTTCCTGAATATGTGTAAGCATTTCCAATATTTTTCTTAACCAAACATCTTGACAAACACAAGTTATTCCTATAATGAATTCGACCTCAATAGTGGATAAAATGACTACTAGTTGCTTCTTAGAGGAACATGATACCACACTTGAACTTAACATGAATAAATAGTTGGACGTGCTCTTTCTATCATCCAAATCTCCAACATAGTCATTATTTGTGTAGGAAATCAGTTCCTTGTTTCCTTCCTTTTTGTAGAACACTCCAAAATCCAAGGTTCCTTTTAGATATCTTAGCACTCTTTTTGTAGCTACCAAATGAATTTCATTAGGTGATTTTCATGTATCTGCTGATGAGATTCACCATGAACATAATTTCAAGTCGAATAGCAATCAGATACATAATACTCCTTACAATCTGTTTATACAATGTGTTGTCTACCTTCAGATCTTTCAATCATTGTTCTTCAATTACCTTCTGCTATCCTTTAGTGAGTGCAACTGCTTCTACTGATGTAGAAACCTCAGTTTCAATCAAATCCCAAAGTTCTTTTGAGCTCAAAAAATTCTCAATGAATATGCTCCAGTAATTATAGTATCCATCGAAACGTGGAATTGTTGGTTAAACGAAACTTCCTTCAACTGCCATTTAACAGTTTTACACGAAATATTTTAACGTTTTTAAGTGATGGTCATATCTCGTGATCAAGCTTTGATACCAAATGTGAAATTTGTTTGAAGAATAATATGAAATTATTATTCAATAAAAACTGAAGGAGCATTTATAGGCTTACAAACATGAATACTAAAACAACAAGGCTTAGGAACAAATAAGAAAAACACTTAAATGATTTCCTAAATAACAAGGATGATTAAATCATTACAAAAAAACAAAAAAATTATTCTAATTTTAACATTTTTTGATCTTCTTATCCTAAAAGATAAATTATAAATTCAAGATCTAGTAATCTCAAAAGAAAAAAATATATATGAAACTTAAAAAATGTTTTTAAAAATACTTAATTGAAAAATAAAAAATTAGAAATCAAAATTATTAAAAAGTAATATTTTAATTAACAGATGAATATTTGGTATATTTTAGTTTCAAGATTATAAAAATTCATAAAACTGAATCGATTGAATCATATAGTAGTTATATTTATTTTATTTGTTATATAGCTTATGCATATTTGTCTATTTTTATTTATGATTTACGTTTAATTTTTCCATTACCCAGTTGTAATACAGTTTTTGATCGAATATCATTTTTTCCTTAAGTCGCGTCGTGGTACACCGCGTTTTAAAACTATATGTTTACGTTTTTTTCTTCAATTTTCATGTACTATTTCCATCTTGTATTATATTATCTTTATTTTATATTCATTTAAAATTAAACTAATTTTTTTTATTAATTATTATGAATCTCAATTAATTTAATAATAGATTTCATTATAAAAAATAAATATAAAAATAAAGATATAACCCACTTGGTATCTCTTGCCATTATTCTTCTCATGAATATTGTTTTCTTTATTTTTTCATGTGTTGGATTTATATGGAAACAGAACAAAAAGATGAGAAAAGAAGAGATTAATTTTAATTAAAGATTGGACTAAACCGGATCCACTAGTTATCCAAACTAATGAAGCTCCAAGAGAAGCTGCAACTTTGATGCGTGTAAAATGGAGGAAAAACTTCCAAACCCAACCGAAATCCACTGTGTCTCTATCTTTGTATTGAGTAAGAGAAAGCAAAGATTTTCATTTCCTTTGTTTTTTTCCCCGTTAGCCAAAACTGATTACACCATCTTTGTGTTTCTATCTGCGAGTCCCGCTCTATTGTTTCTTTCTGGTTCCGGGTGAAATGGAGGAAGGTAGTGTCTTTTAATGGATCGAGAAAGAAAGTTTTGGTCTTGTGCTTCCACGTTTTTGAAATTATGAACTGCCATTCAATTGTTCACTTGTAATGTTTATGATTTTACTATACTTTTTTCTCCTCTATTCCAATTTATTTCTTTCAATTGTCTTATATGTCTTGATCATTGGCCTTTCTTGAGCAAATTATTCAAATTTATAGAGCCAACAATTTTGCTTAATCCCCGTGTTGATGCTCAGATCTTGATTGAATAAATCTTTGGCCCACTCCTTCCTGTTAATAAATGGTATATTAGTTGTATGCAACTAATATACTTTATAAGCTGTATATTAGTTGTATGCAACTAATATATCTTTTCTTAAAAGTGTTTTTAAGAAAAGCAGATTCCTTTTATTCTATATTTATACATGTATTGAACTTCAGTATTAGGAACCTTGTAAATACATTAAGTGAATTCAATTTGGTATCAGAGCAGGAAATAAACAAAAAAAAAACACATTATACCGGTTTCTGAATAGAAGCGCCGCCAAGCGCCTCCGTATTCTCGCACTGTTTAGCTCGCGCTGCAGGTGCAGATCTGTCGTCCACCCGCGCTGTCCAGTCCGCGCTGTTCAAACCGGTGTTATTCACCGCGCAGCCCCAAGCGCCGTCGCTCAAGCCCCGCGCCGTTCAGCCCCGCGCAGCCCCAAGCGACGTTCAAGCCCCGTGCAGCCCCAAGTGCCGTTCAGCCCCGCACCCCTGCACGCAGTTCAGCCCCGCGCCCCTGCGCGTCGTTCAGCCCCGCGCCCCTGCGCGCCGTTCAGCCCCGCGCAGCCCCTGCGCGCCGTTCAGCCCCGCGCAGCCCCTGCGTGCCGTTCAGCCCCGCACAGCCCCTGCGCGCCGTTCAGCCCCTGCGCGCCGTTCAGCCCCGCGCAGCCCCTGCGCGCCGTCCAGCCCCCTGCAGCCCCTGCGCGCCGTCCAGCCCCCTGCACAGCGTCCAGCCGAAACCTGGTGTGCAGTTTCTTAAAAAAAAAAATTTAGTTCAAAACTTGGATGCAGTTGTATTTTTCAGAGTGTTAATTATCAGCCATTGCAGTTTCTTTATTTTTCAGAGTTTTAAACCCTAGCCCAGTTCAGCCCAACCCTAGCCCAGTTCAGCCCAACCCGAGTCCATCAGCTCCTAGCCCATCAGCTCTTAGCCCATCTGATCTAAACCCATCAGCTCCTAGCCCATCAACTCTTAGCCCATCTGATCCAAACCCATCAGCTCCTAGCCCATCTGCTCCAAGCCCATCAGCCCAAACATTCAAACAGCCCATTTATCAGCCCAACCCGTCAAAAAAAAAAAAAAAAAAAACCAAAATTTTTATTCCGCTGCACAATATACTTTTTATTATTATTTCAATGGAAGATTCAAGACAACATCAAGTTTCTAGAATTCATGAAGTTCCAAATTTTGAAGTTTCTGTTAAGAGTTCAGAAATTGGTTCTTTCGGGGGTACTAAACTTAATGGTACAAATTTTCGAACATGGAAAAAGGTTATGTCTGTTTATCTTCGTGGAATGCATAAGATGGGACATGTATCTGGATCAATCAGGGCTCCTAGTCAAGATGATGTAGAAGTCTATACTCGGTGGGAAGATGATGATGGCTTTGTCATGTCAATCCTATTTAGAGCAATCACTGATGATATATTACAAATGGTGGAGGAATGTGAAACTGCTGAGGGTATATGGAATACCTTAAGCGATCTTTATACAAATGAGTCTGACTTTATTCAAGTTCATGAACTCATGTGCAAAGCTGCTGGCATGCAGCAAAATGGGCAACCAGTATCTCTTTTTTTTACCAAGCTGAAAAATGTATGGGCTGAAATTGACCAGAAACGTCCATGCAAAATTAAAAATCCAGAAGATCTTCTGTGGTACCAGAAGGAGAAGGAGCTTGAACGAGTGCATGCTTTCTTAAGAGGCCTTGATATAAAACATAATAGTGCTAAAGGCGAATTGCTTCGAATGTCAGATCCTCCGAGCTTGACTACCGCCTTTACATACATCCGTAAAGACGAATCTCAGCAAGAGAGTCTTCATCAGGCACATGTTGAAGTATCAAGCCTAGCCATTCAAGCTAAATCAAAGGCACCTTTCCTCCAGCAGCAAAATTCAATTTCATCTCATCAGCAGGGCCCTTCACCAGGTTTTACCAATCGCCCTCGTTCTCTCTGCTCTTATTGCAATGAACAGGGGCATCTCCGTGACACTTGTTGGAAACTATATCCACACTTGAAACCAAAACGACAACAGGTGCCCCGTTCTAAAGCAAAAGCAGCTGCAGTGCAAATTGTCCAAGAACCAGACTACTATGGACAGAATCATCCTTTGGAATGTGGAGGTATCCCTACAGCTTCAATAGCTGGTCGTGGTAAGATTGGTATGACCTTAAATGTTTCTCACTCTGTTGGGTCTAATACTTGGATTATTGATTCTGGTGCATCTGATCATATGACTTATGATAAATCTTATTTTAATAAGTTATCTCCCCCACCAGTGTCTTATGTTACAAATGCTAATGGTGAGGCCTTTCCTGTCTTAGGACAGGGGTCAGTTCATATCACTCCATCTTTACAGCTCCATAATGTTTTATATGTACCTGACTTATCTCATCACTTAATATCTGTCCCACAGTTGAATATTGAGTCTAAATGCTTTGTAACCTTTTATCCTATGTATGTGATTTTCCAGGATCTTCTTACCAGGGAAATAATTGGTCGAGGGTATCTGAGGGGCAGATTGTTCCGCTTGGATCAGAACTACGGAGGGGAGAAACCAGGAGCACGGGCAAGCACTGCATTGACTTCTAGTTCTGATAAGCTAAGTGAAATTTGGTTGTGGCATCGCCGCTTAGGGCATCCGTCTTTTAGTCTTATGAAAAAAACCATGCCTACTTTATTTATTGGTGTTAGTGAGACTGTGTTGCATTGTGAGACTTGTGTTTTGGCCAAGAGCCATCGTGTTACTTATTCTTCTAGCATTTCTAATAAAAGTACTATTCCTTTTGAATTAATTCATTCTGATGTTTGGGGACCATCTAAAGAACCCACTATATCGGGTATGAGATATTTTGTTTCATTTATCGATGACTGTACAAGGTTATCATGGATTTCTCTTCTTAGAACAAAAGATGAAGTTTTTTCTGTTTTTCAAAATTTTCATACCTTTGTTCAGAGACAATATAATGGCATCATTCGGATCCTCCGTTCTGACAATGGGGGGAATATGTTAATCATGTTTTTCAAAATTTTTTCAAAACACATGGGATTATTCACCAAACTACTTGTCCGCAAACACCGGAACAAAATGGAGTGTCTGAAAGAAAAAATCGTCATTTACTTGATATGGCTCGTGCACTCTTATTTAGTGCTTATATGCCAAAATATCTTTGGGGTGATGCTGTACAGGCTTCTGCCCATCTCATCAATCGTCTCCCGTCTAGTGTCCTTAACGGAAAAATCCCATTTCAGATTCTCGCATCTTACGTATCCTTATCATCCTTTCATAATCTTCCTACTCGAGTTTTTGGTTGTGTTGTTTTTGTGCATGTTCCTAAAAATCAACGTTCTAAATTAGATGCTCGGGCAATTAAATGTGTGTTTGTTGGTTATGGAAGTTATCAAAAAGGGTACAAGTGCTTTCATCCACCAACCAGAAAGTATTATGTTACTATGGATGTTACCTTCTTTGAGGACATGAGTTATTTTTCCTCACCTGATACTGCTCGTCAGGGGGAGAATACATATTTCGAAGAACTGTATCATGGTGAAGGGGAGGCATTAGGTGAGTCACCAACTGATGTTTCAATGAGACCAGATGAGACTTCTAATTCATTGAATCCAGTCATTGCAGAAACAGATGCTTCAAGTATTCAAGCATCAAATTCACTTACAGCAAATGACATTGAAGACAGAACTGTACCCTCAGGCATTACTCCTACCCTTGATCAACAACTCCCTGGTACTGAAGGTCACTCATCTGAGGTATGTACACCTACTGATACTAATAACATCGTGTCTAATATTGGACAGTATGTGTTACCAAATAGGTCTACTCGAGGTCAACCAGCCAAAAGGTATGAACCAAATATTCATGCAAAATCAAAATACCCAGTAGCCAATTTCATGTCCACTAAAAGATTATCTAAGTCATACAAATCATTTGTGAATCAAATATCTGGTGTATCAGTACCTAACAAAGTGCAGGATGCGTTGGGAGATCCAATATGGAGGAAGGCAATGGATGAAGAGATGGATGCATTAAAGAAGAACGATACTTGGCAACTTGTGTCACCACCACAAGGAAAAAAGGCAGTTGGTTGTCGATGGGTGTTTACTATAAAACATAATGGTGATGGATCCGTAAATCGGTATAAAGCTCGTCTTGTAGCAAAAGGGTTTACTCAAACGTATGGTGTAGATTACGATGAGACTTTTGCTCCTGTTGCCAAAATGAACACAATTCGGGTTCTGCTCTCACTTGCTGCTAACCTAAACTGGCCACTTCGGCAGTTTGATGTCAAGAATGCGTTTCTTCATGGAGAATTAGCCGAGGAGGTGTACATGAGTCTTCCACCTGGGTATGTAGTTGATTCTCCTGGTAATTTTGTATGCAAATTGAGGAAGTCTTTGTATGGCCTCAAGCAATCCCCTCGAGCCTGGTTTGGAAGGTTTTCACAGTTCATGCAAAAGGTTGGTTACAGACAGAGTAATTCAGACCACACTCTGTTTCTCAAACATCAACGAGGGAAGGTAACAACCCTAATCATTTATGTTGATGATATGGTAATCACTGGTGATGATACTATTGAGATGGATAAATTACAAAGACAGCTAGCCTCTGAATTCGAAATGAAGGACTTAGGTGAATTAAAGTACTTCTTAGGAATTGAGGTAGCCAGGGGAAGAGAAGGAATATATCTTTGTCAAAGGCAGTACATTATAGATCTGCTAACAGAGACAGGTATGTTGGATTGCAAACCTATTGACACTCCTATTGAGCAAAACCATGGTTTAGCAGAGTATCCAGATCAGATACCAACTGATCGAGCCCGCTATCAGAGATTGGTTGGACGTTTGATTTACTTAGCTCATACTAGACCAGATGTTGCATATGCAGTAAGTGTGGTGAGTCAGTTCATGCACAATCCAAGTGAGAACCATATGAATGCTGTTGTGAGAATTTTAAGGTATTTGAAATCGGCTCCAGGAAGGGGAGTAATGTTCTCTAAACACAACAATCCTCTTGAAGTCTGTGGATTCACAGATGCAGATTGGGCAGGAAGTATTACAGATAGAAAGTCAACATCGGGTTATTTCACCTTTGTGGGAGGAAATTTGGTTACATGGAAAAGTAAGAAGCAGAAAGTGGTGGCACGATCTAGTGCTGAGGCAGAGTATAGAGGTATGGCTCATGGGGTTTGTGAATTGCTGTGGATAAGAACTTTGTTATTAGATTTGGGTTTCGAACTCAAAAATACTATGCAGATGTATTGTGACAATCGGGCAGCCATTGATATATCACAAAATCCAGTACAACATGATCGCACTAAGCATGTAGAGGTTGATCGTCACTTTATAAAAGAGAAGTTAGATGCCAAACTTATTAGTTTTCCTTTTGTTCCCACAGAAGAGCAACTTGCAGATATACTTACCAAAGGAGTCTCCAAGAAGTCATTATATGGCTCACTAAGCAAGTTGGGCATGATTGATATCTACGCGCCAACTTGAGGGGGAGTGTTAATAAATGGTATATTAGTTGTATGCAACTAATATACTTTATAAGCTGTATATTAGTTGTATGCAACTAATATATCTTTTCTTAAAAGTGCTTTTAAGAAAAGCAGATTCCTTTTATTCTATATTTATACATGTATTGAACTTCAGTATTAGGAACCTTGTAAATACATTAAGTGAATTCAATTCTTCCCATAATCATTGTGAACAAAAATATAACTCTTTAATAGTTTAAATCCGTAAAACTCTTTTTAACGTAAGTTATACTCTTATATTTAAATGTAATATATTATATCTGTTAAATATTAGTTCTAAAATTAACAAATTAGTGCCATAATTTAGGGAAATTAGTGGCTTAATTTATGTCATGATTTGTGGCATGATTTAAGGAAATTAATGGCATAATTTAAGGAAATTAGTGGCCTAATTTAAGGCTTAAATTATGACACAATTTAGGGAAAATGAGTCTTATTTCATTTATAAATAGAAAAAAGTTCATACATTGAAGAACAAGGCAAAAATAAAAAAAATCAAAGAGAGCATAAGCAAACTCAATGAGAGAAAATACTTGTAATTTTGAGAGTTTTCTATAAGTTTGGGAAAACACTTGAGAGATATTATTAGTGAGGAAATCTGTATATGTATTCAGTATATTTCCTACTCAGTTCAAATAATATCTACTGCCTCCCGTGGACCTAGGCGAATTGCCGAACCACGTAAATTCTGTGTGTTCATTTTATCGCTTTGATATATTCACATACCGCTATTTATTGGTTCTACCCATAACAAATTGGTATCAGAGCAAAATATAGCAGTATTATATATCAAATCGAAGCTCTCAACGATACCAACGCAACGGTGAAAGAATCGGTCAAATCGGAAGTCAGAATCACCGCCAGAAGCTGACGGAGTGCTGCTGCCAGCAACTGAGTCAACTCACTGAGTTGGACCGAGTCAACTCAGCCATTAGTGATATTTGGACCGAGTTGGTCCGTTTTCATCCGTTTTCACCAGAGTTTGATCTATTCTTAGCTAATTGGACCATTCCGGATTCAACTACGGACTCCATTTTTTCAAATAAGGTATAAAATTTAAAATAAACACTGTTTTAAGTTGTAAGTACAAAATTTCTATTATCTACTTGTACTTATGGTTGATAAAAGAGAGATCGAAGAAGGTGAACAAGTTGACCATAGAATTTATGGAAAGTTAAGTTGTTCTACTCGAAGAACTATGTTGTCCAACGTAAAGTTTGAGGTGGAGAAATTCGACGGCACCAATAACTTTGGCATGTGACAATGTGAGGTATTAGATCTATTGTTTCGAGAATGATCTAATATAGCCTTGGAGACCAGGCCAGGAGATTATTCAAATGAAGATTGAAATTATGTAAACCGACAAGCTTGTGGCACAATTCGACTGTGCTTAGGAAAAGATCCGAAGTACATTGTCATAAAAGAGAATGTAGCCACAGTTCTCTGGAAGAAACTAGAGGACAAATACATGACGAAAAGTATTGAGAACAGACTCTACTTGAAGAAGAAACTTTTCTGTTTCCAATACAAGAAAGGTACCCCTATGATTGAGCACTTAGATAATTTCAATAAAATTTTAGCCGATCTGCAAAATTTAGATGTTGAAATTATCGATGAAGATAAAGCTTTGTTGTTGCTGAATTCATTACCTGAGAGTTATGAACATTTAACCACAACCTTGTTATATGGAAAGGATGAGGTTAAGTTCGTAGATGTTTCAAATTATTTGGTAAATAACGAGTACCGGAAGAAGGATCAACATGATCACAAAGACTCAATATCAGAAGCATTGACGGCATCCAGAGGTAGGACTAACAATAAAAAATCTAGCGGATCAAATAATAGGGGGCAATCCAGATCAAAGTCTAGAGGAAATTCATCTAGAAGACGTCCTGCAAAGGACGAGTGTGCCTATTGTCACCAGAAAGGGCACTGGAAGAAAGATTGTCCAAACAAGGACAAGTCAAATGAAAATGTTGCACAGAAGGCTGATGAAGATGAAGAATCAGCCTTTTCAGTTTCATCATCAAAAACCTACTCAGATAAGTGGATCCTTGATTCTGGATGTTCTTATCATATGTGTCCAAACAGACATTGGTTTTCGAGTTTTGAAGAGCTCGATGGAGGAGTTGTGCTTATAGGCAACGAAAATGCATGTCAGACAAAAGGGATCGGAACAGTACGACTAAAGATGCACGATGGTATAATCAGACGACTTACAAATGTAAGGTATATTCCTGACCTAAAGAAAAACCTTATTTCTTTAGGTGTTCTAGATTCTGATGGTTACAAGGTAACATTGGAAAATGGAGTCTTGAAAGTTGTACGAGGTGAATTTGTAGCGATGAAGGGTACTCGGAAGGCAAACTTGTATTTCCTAGATGGGAGTACAGTTACAAGAAGAGCAGCTGTCTCTAGTAGTTCTGAAGAAAAGACAAATGATTCTTCCCGCTTGTGGCACATGCGCTTAGGGCATGTCAGTGAAAAGGATTTGCTAGGCTTAATGAAGAAAGGTCTTTTGAAAGGTGCCAAGACTGGAAAGTTTGATTTCTGTGAGTATTGTGTAATGGGAAAACAAACAAGAGTCAAGTTTGGCACTACCATTCATCGTACTAAGGGATCTCTTGATTATATTCACACGGATGTCTGGGGATCTTCAAAGAATGCTTCACTTGGAGGTAAACGCTGGTTTGTGACTTTTATTGATGATTTCTCTAGATATGTCTGGATATACACCATGAGTCACAAAGATGAAGTTCTGGATATCTTTCTTAAATGGAAGAAAATGATTGAGACTCAGACAGGCAGGAAAATTAAGAGGCTCAGATCTGATAATGGTGGCGAGTATAAATCAGATCCCTTCTTCAAAGTTTGTCAAGATGAAGGGATAATCAAACATTTTTCTGTTCCTCGTACACCACAACAGAATGGAGTTGTAGAAAGAATGAATCGTACTTTGGTTGAGAAAGTTTGATGTATGCTATCTCAATCCAAATTGAGCAAGGCATTTTGGGCTGAGGCTTTGTCATATGCAACTCATATAGTCAACATACTTCCTACGACTGCATTAGATGGGAAAAATCCTAAAGAGGTATGGTCCGGACAACCTGCTACTGATTATGATTCATTGCGAATATTTGGATATCTAGCATATTTTCATGTTAGTGAATCCAAACTGGATTCTAGAGCAAAGAAAGCTGTTTTCTTGGGCTTTAAGGAAGGAGTTAAAGGATTTTGACTTTGGTGTGGTGAATCCAAAAAGATCGTCTTAAGCCGAGATGTTACATTCGACGAGTCTATTATACTTAGACAGACAAATTCAGAGAAAGAGAATGAAAGTCCAAATACTCTTTCTAAGGTGATGCTTGAGACTCCGGAAGATCCAGAAAAGATTGCACCGATTACCGATCGTGGTGAAGATGAAATTGATGATCAAGAAGAGATCTCAGTTGAGGTGGAGGTTCTCTCACCATCACCACTGATCAATCAACAGCCAGAATCTATTGCCACTACTCGGCCGAGAAGGGAGATTAGAAAGCCTACCAGATACACAGACATGGTAGCATTCACACTTCTAGTAATTGATGATGATGTCCCATGCACTTACAAAGAAGTTATGCAGAGAGTTGATAGTATGAAGTGGAAGATGGCAATGGATGAAAAGATGAAGTCTCTACACCAGAATCAGACTTGGGAGTTGGTTCAACTTCCCAAAGGAAAGAAAACTATTGGCTGCAAATGGGTCTATGCCAAGAAGGAAGGTGTTTCTGGTAAAGACAACATCAGATACAAAGCCAGACTGGTAGCAAAAGGTTATGCTCAGAAAGAAGGAATAGACTACAATGAGTTATTCTCACCTGTTGTTAAGCATTCATCTATTCAGATACTATTGGCTTTGGTAGCACAGTTTGATCTCGAGTTAGCTCAACTCAATGTCAAAACAACTTTTCTCCATGGTACTTTGAATGAAGAAATCTACATGTCTCAACTGGATGGCTTCAAAATTCCAGGATGAGAGAATTGGGCTTGCAAGCTGAGCAAGTCAATTTATGGTTTGAAGCAATCACCCGCGACAATGGTACAAGCGCTTTGATAGCTTCATTAGAGAGAAGAAGTACACACTCAGTCAGTTTGATCACTGTGTATACTTTTGGAAACTCCAAGACGGTACCTTCATTTATTTTCTCTTATATGTTGATGATATGTTGATTGCATCTAAGAGCAAGGTGGAGATCGACAGATTGAAGGCTCTGTTGAGTTCAGAATTTGAAATGAAAGATCTTGGAGAAGCTAAGAAAATTTTTGGGATGGAAATCACAAGAGATAGAGTTGCAAGCACAATCTGTCTAACACAGACTCAGTATCTGAAGAAAGTACTACAAAGGTTTGACATTGATGAAAAAACTAAACCAATAAGTACACTGCTTGCTCCTCACTTTCAGTTGAATGCATTGATGTCACCTAGCACCACCGATGAGAAGAAGCAAATGGAACGTGTTCCATATGCAAATGTTGTTGGTGCCTTGATGTATGCAATGGTTTGTACCAGACCTGATATTTCCCACGCTGTTAGTATGGTGAATCGGTACATGCATAATCCCGGTAAAGGACACTGGCAAGCAGTGAAGTGGATTCTACGGTACATCTATAGTACTGTGGATATTGGTTTGAAGTTTGAAAGAGACAAGACTGAAGGCAAACACCTAGTTGGATATGTGGATTCTGACTATGCTGGAGATCTGGATAAGCGTCGATCTACAACTGGTTATGTGTTCATAATGGAAGGAGGACCAGTTTGTTGGAGATCAACATTGCAGTCAACTGTAGCTTTGTCTACTACAGAGGCAGAGTATATGGCTGTAACAGAAGCATTCAAAGAAGCTATATGGCTTCCCGGGTTGACTAAGGATTTGGGTATTGTTCAGAAGAACGTGGAGGTTTTCTGCGACAACTAGAGTGCCATTTGTTTGGCAAAGAACCAAGTTCATCATGGTCGCACCAAGCACATCGATGTTCGATTTCATTTTGTTCGAGAAATCGTCGATGAAGGGAATGTTATACTCTAGAAAGTCAGAACTGCAGATAACCCTACAGATATGCTTACAAAGATGGTTACAGGGATCAAGTTTCAACACTGCTTGAACTTGATCAACATCTCTTGAGCTTAGAGCGCCTAGGGCGCATTTGGAGGCAGCGTTATGAACTTTTTCGCCAAGGTGAAGATCGTTGAGTATTGGCTCTAAAAGTAACAAATTAGTGCCATAATTTAAGGAAATTAGTGGCCTAATTTAAGGCTTAAATTATGGCACAATTTAGGGAAAGAGAGTCTTACTTCATCTATAAATAGGGAAGAGTTCATGCATTGAAGAACAAGGCAAAAATTAGAAAAATCAAAGAGAGCATAAGTAAACTCAAAGAGAGAAAATACTTGTGAGTTTGAGAGTTTTCTATAAGTTTGTGAAAACACTTGAGAGATATTATTAGTGAGGAAATCTGTATCTGTATTCTGTATATTTCCTACTCAGTTCAAATAATATATGCTGTCTCCCGTGGACCTAGGCGAATTGCCGAACCACGTAAATTCTGTGTGTTCATTTTATCGCTTTGATATATTCACATACCGTTATTTATTGCTTCTGCCCACAACAATATCAACTCAATTTTCTCATGATAAATTTTTGAAAGTAACTTAAAATTTATTATTTTAACTATCTAACACATCTAAAATATTACTTAATCATCTCTATCTTTGTGCATAATACATTAAATATACATATAATTTTATATTTAATGAGTTACATTAACCTTTATTTTTGTATATGATATGTTATAAACATATCTATATTTAATTGTAACATAATACATTTTTTATGATCTATATTTATATATAACATATTATATCTATCGCATTTCTAACGATTCAATAAATATAATATATTACATTCACATGTATCTCTTATATAATATATTACATCAATTTTAATTCACACCACCACAAGTTACATCGAGATGTATATTTTATATGTAACATGTTACATTGTAATTTTGGAGACCTATAAGATGTACTATGAATGACATTGTGATGGGCAAAGATAGTTATTTTAATAACAATTAACATGTCACATTAATTTCAAATACATTCAACTAATGATTGTTGATTATGAACGGATAGTAGTTTCGTTACGATTTAGTCACGTTTTTTTTTATTTTTTAAGATTTATTCAAAAATATATTTAGTTTAAAAAAAAGTTGACATAATTCTTACTTTATTATATTATATTACTATTTAAAATATTAATATTAATTTTTATTTTTAACTATTTATAGCATATTTTTTAGTAAAATAAAAATATAAAAGTAAGAATAAATAAAATTCAATCTAATTATTTCAAGTATATATTTTTATTATTAAAAGTGTATTTTTTTATATAATCATATATATATATTTATAAAAAAATATTATTAGTATATGTTCGATTATAATTAAACACATTTTTGGTATTGTAACACCTCACAATTTATCAATTATGATTATTTTTGAGAAAAAAATTGTCAAATTTTTACAAATAATTACAATTTCAATTATCTACAATTAAAATACCTATTTATAAATATAACATGTTACATCATATATCTTTGTATCTAATATGTTATATCTATTATAATTCATATGATCCAAAAACATAAAATATGTACCAAAATTCCAATAGGACCACTTATAGATCATCATAACTCTAATGAAATGGTTGGTGGTAACTATTGAAGCTCCAATGAGTCATCGAAACTCCAATTGGATTGCTAGTAATGTTTTCATAGATATGTTGAATGTTACATGAATCTCATTTTATTGAAATTGTAAAAAAGGAACATTTTAATATTTTTATTATATAATTTAATATAAAATTATGAGTTTTAAAACGAGGTATTTAAAAAAATACTAAAAAGTTTATACAACTTGTGTTATAAGCCCGCTAATTGGATCATATTTTAGGCCCTAGGCCTGGCTGTTTCCAAACCGACCCAAAAGGACTTTTCGGGGGCGAACCTTGAAGTTCCCATAAGTATAGTTTTGCGTTTGATTTTGTTTTTTCATTTTTAATTTGTAAGATTCTACTAATGGTTTGGCGTTTGGTGTCGACTATTTTCATAAGAAAACCAGTACATTACGAGAAACTTTCATATAAATCAGACCCATTGATAATATGAAGAGCTTCTCTATTCATTGATCGTTTTACAAGGTGCATTTACATATCTACTTAGATATTATCAAAACATATCCATACGTACAGAAGTTTTTCTATATACTAAACGATCTCAACATTCACGTCACTACAGTTTTCGAAGTTTTCTGTTTCATTGATATGAAGAAATAGCAAAAATAGAATAAAATCAACCGATAAAGTAATGTCTAAAACAAGCCGTGCAGGCCCGTTAGATGTCAAAACCGTGCTAAAAAGAGAGCTCCTTTTCTTAACTAGTTTATTCAAACAAAATACCATAATAAAAAATGTAGCCCTACTCTAATATTGGTTTTGCTATTGAGAGAGAATTTAAAAAAAAAAAAAAACCTAAAATATAAGACCTAAATAAAATCATTTCCTCACTTTCAAACGTAAAATATCGAATAATTATCTAGAAATTTTGACCTGAAAGATCAACGCTGACCGGTGATGACTTATGATTACTTTAACTCCAGCAAAACTTACCAATCTAAATAAAATTATTTCCTCACTTTCAACCATAAAATGTCAGATGATTCTCAAGGTCAAGCTCAAAACAGAACAAACTACATAGAAGTCATTTCATGATAAATTTGAAGTACATTGGCCGAAATTATATATTCATTATTGTTACATGCATCATAAACAGACCTCAGAGCTTACTATTGCAATTCGTGACTCCATATAACTTATTCATATCTACAAGTATGAATTTCGTTTCCCTATTAGATTTCTCAGTGCAGATAAAAAAACAAAAAAAAAAACGCAGAGCTTAATTCTCCACACTAAAACCTCAAGAGAATCAGCCAATGAACTAAATCAGAAGGAACGGTAGCAACAGATGTACATGGTAAACTACATAGTCCAGCTTTGGGTCTCATTCCCAAAGATCATATGAACATACAAGAGAAAAACAAATCAGTTGCACACAGTGACTATGGTACATTGAGGACATTGCAATTCGTGGCCATATGTTGCTTGTTTCATTTGAGTAGCTACAGCATCCATTCTCCATCATCGAGTTCGATTTGTTCCTTCACTTCATGCTTAACAAGCTCAGAATCCCATCTCAGGAAATCCCAAATCCAAATAGCCCGGATCATCTATTCCAATATCATTGTTGTTCTCCTGCCTCTCAGGTTTCAAGAAATCAAAACTATAATCAACACCAGAAGGTGCTTGTTCCATATGATGCAGACTACCAAGTAACTTGGCATCCGGGTTCTGCATTTGATAAGAGAGTGTTGAAGGCCTCTCAGACTCGAAATTCTTGCCATTTGAGGAACCAAATTCACCATTATAACTAAAATCTTGTGAAATGCCAACTGGATTCTTGTCCATAAGTCCCAAAAGCTCTTCCACATCGAACATCTCATCTATTGAGAAATTATGCAGGTAATCCTCACAAGCATTATCAGATATGTTATTGGCCCAACAAAGATTCTCTCCTTCAAGAGGCTCCTCCTTAACCTGAGATTTAATAGTAGACTCCTCATTATCTTCGGGACTGACCATATCGTTAGGTGCACTAGTTTCAGCCACTGTATGGTGCCATGGACTAATTCTTGATTCACCTTCACCATTTTCTTCACTCTTCACATTTGAGACAAGTGACCATAACTTGGAATCTTCATCTGCAGAAACTTCAGAGTGGATTGATGTGGTGGTGGTAGAGTCAGAACCCGCTGGAGTAGTGACAGAAGAAGAACCCGATGGGGTTGCAACTGATGAGGAATCTCTTGAAGATTCCCTCCAACTTTGATATGACAAATTGGGAAGGTTAAGACGAGCACAGGGACCATACATTGCTTTTGCAGCCTCATCATATGCAAGAGCAGCTTCAAGGGCAGTTGGGAAAGTGCCTAGCCAAAGTCTACTTCCCCGATTTGGCTCCCGAATTTCGGCAACCCATTTACCCCATGTCCTCTGCCTAACACCCCTGTAATTGCAATGGGAATTATCAGGTCCACCTTTACCTTTCATACATCCCTTCTTTGACCCCTTGGCCGGAACTTTACGAACAGATTTACCATCTTCGCTAAAAGTGTCCAGCTTGTTATTGTATTCTTTCCATTTAGCTAGAGTCTCTGCCACAGAGTTGCCATCTCTTCTGCTCCGTGTTTTCCTCTTCCTTGTAGAATCAAAAGACAGAGAATTCATGTTGGATCCTTGACCAAGAGCACCCATTCTACCAAAATCTGACGGTTCAGTCGAGAAATATTCCAGATAATCACTTCCAATCAAAAAGCAGAGATATACTGCAACTTCCCCTTCCGAATTTAATCAGATTTCAAATATGAATTATAACTTCCAAGACTCCAGAATCTGCAGGAATATATGAAAGAAATCCCTTAGTTATTATTCAATAAGGAACAGAAACTCTGCTACAAATAAGACGAGAAAGTAACTGTCTTCCTCGAAACCCCCCTTATGGTGGTAAACAGAAAAAGTAGAATGAATAATTAAACAGCTCTCTTCACCATAACTTAATTTCCTTGGACACCAAGACTTATCTAAAATAGAATAAATGTATTCATTCCTAAATCTAAAATAAATAAAATCCAAACTCCGAAAAAAAAAGCAAAAGAAAAAAAAATTGAATGTTCAATACTTCTATGTGTGAGTAATCAAAATAAACTAAACTACTGAAAACCGCGTCCAGGACCACACTACGGAACTATAAAAAAACAAATCTACCATCTGACCAATAATCGAATGGTACAAAAAATGAAGTTGGGAAAACGAAAACCTAAAAAAATATCAAAATGTTCGGAAAAAGAAAAAATAAAAAATAAAAATTCTGAAGATTTATGATTCCTAATTAACAACTGAAAAAATGAATGCGAAACCTTCACTTACAGACGAACAATAAATTTTTCTAAAGAAAATTAAAAAGTAAGGAACAGAGATGATACCAACCTTTCACTGTTTTGTTTTCACAGGATCTGCAATGCTAGACGATAAATCCAAGCGATCTAGACCACTACGTTGAGATAGAATTGGGGTTTTTCGGCGCCCTTTGTTCTGAGCTAGTGGTTATACGACTCGGTTCAATATCCAATGTGCGCTTGCGATATTTTTTCTGTGAGAGTACGCTTTAGGTATGGGTAAATGTAATAGAGAGCTTTAGCTGAGTAAGTCTTATTTGCGAATCCAGAAATCTTTAGAACCTATCTTGTGAGAGATATTTATAGCCTTCTCTAGATATTTCTGATATTTATTTATTTATTACCCTTGAAGTTATCGTTGACGTGGCTCTTTCCTAATCGTATTGTGGCGCTTCATCTTCTGAATATCCGACACGTGTCAAATGAACCTTCCGGAACCATTCGATCCTCCCATCTTTTTTCTTGGTTCCGAAGTCTTTTCCTTTTGAGCCCATTTCCAGTATTTGACCATAATGTACCTACTTCCCTTGAATAATTACAGTTGGGCCACTAAACAGTTACGTTTTGTGACGAATTTTAGTTTATGTTTTATTTTCTTTTGTTTAAAATTAATTTCTTTAATTCACTTAAAAAAACTCGTTTAATAAAAAATATCTTTTTATTTTACTTATTTTAAGTCAAAAAGTTAAAAAATTATAAAATTAATTAATTAAAGGAAATAAATTTCAATTATGATTTTTTTTAAAATATACTTAAATACATATATCACAAAAATAGTATTTTTATATCCAATATACATTTTATTATTAAAAAATATGGATTACTTTAGATTTAAAACGTTTAAACAAATCTTTCTTACTCGTTCTCTCAAAATGTACATTTTTACACTTCTATATGAACCATTAAAATTTAAGTAATTTTTTTTTACTATTTTATAAATTTTAATCTATGATATAATAAAATTATATACAAAAATATTAGGATCATCAATCATATTTCATATGTGTATGCGTGCTTCAATTATGAGAAAATATGATATTTTTAGTAAATTTAAAGTATAAATATGAAAATGTTATTTTAAAAATATCTTTCAAATATTCATAAAAAAATTCACATTTTTATGAAAATATGAAAATGTCATTTTTTTTATTTTCTTAAGTTTTACAATTTTGATAAATTTTGAAAAATATTATTTTTAAAATTTTTAAGTTTATAAAATTAAAAATACATATACTTTACTTAATATTTATGTAAAAATAAACCATTTTAATTTAACTTATTAAATTATAATGTATTTATTAATAATTAATTACATTAATTTTTCAAATTATCTTTCTCGCTCATTACCATTTCTTAAATTTTTAAATATAATAATAATATCCAAATTTATAATTAATAGGTAAATTTATGAATTTTTTAATAATATTAAAATTAGTGAGTTTATATTTATATTTAAAAATAAATGTTTTGGTATATTTTTTTTGAATAAAAATATTATAATTAATAAATAGATTTATTAATCTTATCACTTATAAAAAGTGCGCTAATTTCATTTATTCATAAAAAAATGAATTACCTAAAATATATTTTTTAAAATAATTAAATAATTTTGTTAATAAAATAATAAAAATATCTTTGATAATTGTTTTATAAAATTATTAAATAAATCTTGGAGAGAAAAACACAGAAATCTACTAGTAAGACACTTAATATAAACAAGAATAACAGAATACGGCCTACGTTCCGAATTTGCATGTTTGCCACGTGGTATACAGAGGAATTCCCACGTGTAATTGCTCGAGAGATGGAAACTATATATGTCTCCTGCAGCAAACGACATGTAGCTTTAACCTCATGTCATCAATGACTACATAATTTTTCAGTTGTTTTCTTAATTCGAACAACAAAGGAGAGCCAAGTGAACGTGGATGATGTTGTATGTTTTTTAAATGAATTATTTCGAGAAACGTGACATAAATATTGCTTACAAAACGCGTTGTAGCTGACACATCTGCAAAAATGCAACAAGCTCTTATATTCAATCAAATTAAGATAGATACTGATATTAATTTTTTTTTAAATCATATTTTTTATAAATAATATATAAAATAAATTTTCTAAATTAATAATTAGTTGTAACTTAACTGTAACTAATCTATTTAAAAGTATATAATATTTGAAGTTTAAATCACAATTATAAATATATGAATAATATAATTATTTTAAAAAAATTATAATTTATTATATTTTTATATTATTAATATATAAGAATTGATATCAATAAAGTTAATTGTTATAATAACAATTTAAATATAATAATATTGGGATTCTTAAAATTTTGAATAGATAGAATTTCATCCGTGTTTACAAATAAGTGATTCGATGAATTTTCTGACATTTATCGACCTCAAACATTAAACTAATGTAATATTAGCAAATTACTTGAGATGCATCTGAATGTAATGCTATGGTTATACACTACAATAATATAATATAAAATGTATCATGTACCCCTATATTAAAATAAATAAATAAATAAATAATTATTTTATGTATATATATAAAATAATAATTATTAAAAATGTTATGTAAAATTTTATATGACAGTTTTAATTGTTTAAAATTATTATAGATGATCTTAAATGTTAACAATTAAGATAATTAATTAACGTCTTATTTGATAATATTTATTACTATTAATAGCCATGTTAAAAGAAATTGTTTTCTTTCTTAGTTTAATCGCATTTCATTTGTCCTTTTACGTCCGCGAACCCTAGGGTGAAAAAAAGTGTAAAACATTATCACTAATTTCTCTAAATTTTAGTATATCTTTACATCTAATGTTTATAAAAAAAACACAAATACTCGAGTTATTTTATAACGCTCGTTGTTGTACAAAGATAGTTGTTATTTTTTTATATATTATTATTTAAAGATAAATTTTTAAGTTTCTTATTAAAACATTATTTTAACTTTATTATTTTCTTATGTTTATTTTCGTATAGATTTGTAATTAATTTCTTTATCTTCATTTGTCTTATTTGTTTTACAAATGTTATAAGCAAATCTTTAATTATTTAAAATCCTTAATTCAATTAAGATTATAATAATCATACTTTAATTTAATGGGTTCAACACAATATTTTATTCTTTTGTTACAGCCTCAGCTTGTTCAAGGTTTAATTCAAGGTTTAATTCTCTCATGGTAATAATGAAGCTCTTATATCTGTATATGTTTATGATGTCCAAATTAGACTTAATAAAGAATAAAAAAAGAGTAATTATACTCCAATTTTATTTATAATATTAATAATTATTATAATTCTAAAAGTCAACTAAGAACCTTGAAGAGATTCCTTTTATAGGATAAGGAATCCATGTTTCTATCGACAATCCTTTTGATGATGAAACATCTTTATCTTCTCTATCTTTGATGCATTATATGCATTTATGATCCTTAGTAGTTATATTAGTGTAAAAATAAAACATCTTTCTTATTTCTTGACAAATTTTTAAATTACTATTGTTAAAATTTGTTTCAAACTTACTAGTTTTTTCATAACTTTACTAGTTGAGTAATTTACTTTAACTTTAGAAGAATTATCATTTTTTTGAGTTTGTGATAAATTTGAATATAGAGTTTTCTCACCATTGTTAGGTGATATTTTGATCCCTCAATACTACTGGTGGTGATACTATCTTTATGAGAGACATTTATCTGAATAGTACTCGTGATCATACTATTTAGATAAATGATACACTACTACAAAAGGGTATTAAAGTCGGTTAAAAATAACTTAAAATTTAAAGTTGGTTCAACCCGTGAACCGACTTTAATTTTTTTAAATTTACTCATTTTCTATTATACTCAAATAAAAACATGTATTCGAGCAGAAAAAAAACCAAAATTAGTTTAGCAAATAGTTCAAATAATACAAATATTTGAAAATAAAATATTAATTAATAGCAGAAAAATTACCATGATTTTGTTCTATTTTATTCAAGATCATCATATTCTTCTCTAGATGTTATAATACAAACCTACATATATAATACAAAAATTTATATATATAAATAATAACACATAATAATAGAAAAAAATATGAATAATAAGTGCGTAAAATTAATAGAAATACTTACAAAAGTCAATGAAGTGACAAAATGAAGGAAATGAAGAAAAAAATAGTGTTTTGTAAGTGAGAAATGGGTATAAATTTTTTGAGTATTTTGCTCAAAAAAATAGGGGATCTAAAAGATTAGTTAGAGAGGAAGAAAACTCACTAACTCGCGTTGGAATTGGTAGTCGTAGGTGGCCAGAAAATGAGAAAGAGTGGAGGAGGTTTTGGGTTTTTGAGAGTTATGCAACGCTTAAAATAGTTTCTGTTTGGGGAAGAAAGAAGAGAAAAGAATTTATCCACGTGTGTAGCGTCGGTTTCACGTGTCAACCGACGCTATGTTATGTGGATAGAGTCGTTTCCAGGTGTCAACCAATGCTATGCTACGAGGATAGCGTCAGTTCCAGTTGTCAATCGACGCTATGCTATGTGGATAGCGTCGGTTTCAGGTGTCAACCGACGCTACGTCCACACATAGCTTCGGTTTGACACATCAATCGACGCTACATCCTACATGGATAGCGTTAGTTCTACACCGAACTAACTTTAAATTCATTATAAGTCAGTTTTTTCTAAAAATTGACTTTGCATATCGACTTAAATACCCATTTTTGTAGTAGTGATACTATCTTTAATATCTTTGTTGTAATACTACATAGTAATTTTTAACTATATCTTCCGGAATTATTAATTTTGTATCACGTCCTGTGTGATTTTTGTGAAGAGAAATATATTAAAAGAAAATATTCTTCATAAACAATTCGGGTACCTTTTAAAGTTTATCATTGCAAAATAAAAAGTTTGATATAATTTCATAAAATTAAATCCAAAACATTTATGAAGTAAAATAAAATTCATTAAATCAGAGTGGTCTCAACCTTGCCTAAACATAACTTATAATAGCTAATAAGTTAAATAATGTTTTAGGTCAAACCTTGTAACATTTGAATTCTATGTGAAGGGTCTTCATGTCTTTTCAAAAATTACCACGATTGTTGTAGTTGAAAACTAATGGAAGGTGGGGTGAGATTACACCTCAATAAGAGTCTACTCCAATATATTAATGTAACAAACAAGTATTCATAATGCATGTTATTTATTAATAAATTTCATGAATGAAAGTAATTATTATTAGTATATAATGTTGGGAGACTTTAGCCACAAAACTAGGGTATACCTCTACTACCTCACTTCCTAGGGATTAGGGGAATTTACATTACAAGTATCACAATGCATGCTTGATAACTGTATTTTATATAATTATTTTCATCTATTTTATTAATTATAATTACTATGTTCTTGACATTTTTAGTTAATTTTAGTGGAATAAATTAATATTTACTCTTTATTTGTTAAGGAATATATTTTCAAGAAAATTAAATAATTTCAATCAAAAAAGTACTTAATTGCAAATTTATGTCTAAAAATATAATTTAAAATAAAAGAGTCCTTAATTGCAATTAACAAAACTCTAAAATATAATTTGAGTTAAAATCGGGCTTAATTGTAATTAACAAAAATTTAAAAATTAATTTAAATTAGAAAAGGGCTTAATTGCAATTAAAGAAAGTTAAAAAGTTAATTTGAATTAAATTGGAGGGCTAAAATGCAATTACAAAAAATTTAATTTTCTGCGCAGGAAAAAGAGGTCACGCACGCCACTATATCTTGTAGCGAATCAGATCACGACACGTGGCAGCATGTATTGAAAACAAAATCAGAAACGCGCAGCTTGTTCCCCACTCAGTTTAAAATAATATTTTTAATGTAACCGTTTGTTTGCCATGCATTTTTTTATTTTCGATAAAATGTCTACCGCGTATCTAAAAAATGTATTTGTTTTAGCTATAAATAAGGCATTTATTACCAAAAAAAGGAGTTTCATTTTTTTACTAAAAAATATAAATCAAGAGAAAATAATATGATTCGAGTGGATTAATTTGGTGAAAAACTGCAATCCTAGATTTCTTTTATTTTCTTATAAAATTCTTTATTTAACATGTTCCAAATCAACCATTATTTTGGATAAAATCAGAGTGAAATAATTTTAGTAATCAACAAACTGTAGTGACAAATCTCCGCGGGAACAATACTTTACTTATCAAATTTTATTACTTGTGACCGTATATACTTGCACGTTTTATGTTCTCCAAAAGAGACAACAATGCTCATACAATATAAAATATGTTATGCAATATAAATTCAAGGAATAATATGCCATCCCATATGCATTAGTCACCAAAATACATAGGCACATGCACGGTCTAACTCTAAGACACATATGGGACCACCTCTAATCCCATGTATAATCATAATACATTTGGCACATGTATTGGTCAAATCAACATCATATGTGCCCTTATTTATAGGCTCCAAAACACAATAGAGGGTCCAATTTCAAGATCCATGTGTGGTCAAACTTTAAGATCCAATAGATGGAAAACTTTGAGACATGGTAGGGGTTTCAACTCTAAGGCCCATATGAGGTCAAAAATTCAAGGAACTATGGATGGAAAAACTTTGAAAATAAATATGTATGTGATGCATATCTATAGTCTGTAGAAAATAGTCTAGATCTGATGCAACCAGTAACCCATCTGTAACATACTTCGCAAGATAACATACATGCATACTCTCCACGAATAAAACCATTTTTATGATGTATGTGTAATAATCTCATATGCCATGTAATATTTTAATACTCAATCCATATCAAAATTCAATACTCATTTTTACAAAAAAAAATCAATATATGCGTAAAAAAATATTTACAATAAGTATTTCTTCTTATTAATATATGATGCTTGATAATTTAAAAAAATAATGCATGAGTTAAAAAGTTAGAGTAGAAAACCCTTAATTGAAAAGTTATTATGCTATACTTTTGAACCCAAACTCCTTGGTATTTCATCCCCAAAATGTACTCTAAAATATATAAAAAAATCGAACACTTTTAGAGAGAGGAAGGATAGAGAAGTTTTGGTGTGAGAAATGGGGTGAGATTTGACCATTTTTATTTTTGGTTTTTTCGACCACCATCGCTAAGGGTTCGACGAGGGGTTCATTGAGGGTCTAGTGATTTTCCGACATGGCACTTCGTGAGACATATAGAAAATTTTCAATTTTTTCGTTCAATCCAATTTTTTACACAATTTTTTTATACATCCCTATACTTTAATTATTTAAAATTCATTTTTGGATATTTTAATTATTTATAATGAATTTTTGAGGTTTTTCATTCCTACCCCCCTAAAGAAAATTTCCTCCCCAAAATTTTATAACTCCTTAAGTATGGATATTTTGTGCGTACTTCAAACTTCAACTCCAAAGTTGCTTCTACAATGCTATGACATGTCCACTTGACTTTCACTAGTGATATTGCTCTTCTTCTCAAGTTTCCAACTTGAAAATCAATTATTGATATCAGTTCTTTTCCATATGATACATTTGATGTGATGACAATTCTATTTACTCAAGAACATCACTTGATCCAATAGAGACTTTTACATAAATAGATGTGTGAAAACCATTGTGATCTTGTGACAAGTCTATAAATAAGACCAATCTTTATTAGGGTTATTCAAATACTTGTATAATAGTTGTTGTTGTAGGAAAAATCAATTATTGGAAAATGTTCAATTTAATTTCTTCTGAACTCCATAACATATGTTTGCAACATGTTCTCTAATATTTGAATAATCCTTTTGGAATGTCCAATAGTTTCAGGATGATATATCGTATTACAAAACAACTCCATTCACAATGTTTATTGTATTAATTATTTCGACGAGAGGATGAATTTGGATCTTAATCTAACACAATTGACTTTGATATACCATATGGTTGTGCAATTTCTCATAAAGGCATTCACCAAATATTAAATCTTATCTTGTCATCATCTAATGTAGTTTGCTTCAAATTAATCTACATTCTTTTTCATTCTGCTCCACCAGTCAATCCTTTTACAATCATGATATATAGTATACTTTCAGTATGTACTATAAATTATATACATTTTTCTCCATGGTTCCTTGCCTTAAAGAGTCTTTATATAGAACTACTATCTTTTCATTGAAAACGAAACTCTTCAATAGCAAAAGTTATTCTATCTACCATTTCTCCTTCTGATAATCTTCACCATACTTCGTAAATTTTAGGACCGTTACATTGAGCTATTACCTTGTAGGGTTGGCTACCAAGCTATACTTATTTGTAAATTCATTCCATAATCCTTTTATCTATCAAGAGTTTTTGCGAGGTACCAACATCATTTGTGCGAGAATTTTCACTTTTGGCTCAAAACATTCGTTACTATATTTACTTTATCTGGATGATTCTATAGAATGGAACCGTAATCCTTAAAGATAGTTCTTTTGTAACTCCATTTAAACTCACAAATCTTACATATCTTTATGGAAAATATAATAGTATGCAAGCTCTTCACTGTTAACATGTGTGTTAAGATGTGCAACATGCTTTGATATATTATGACTTGATAATTCTATCATCGAATTCTCCATATTTATACTACTATCGCTATTGTCACAAGTTGATTGGTGTATTACCAATGGATCCACCTTGGCTTAATCTTCATAATTCTTAAGTTTAATTCCTTTTGAATCGTACAGATGCTCGTCTTTCAAAATCAAACAAATGATATAGTTCTCCATGATGTTGTTGATACAATTTTTGTTTACTAGTGTAGAGCATCGATCTCTATGCCAAAATTCATGTATGTCCAAGTCCTTCCTTGTTTGGTACAAAATTTGTGTCCTTTGGTTCAATCATGTGGGGTATTATGGCTTCTAAATTTTTCTTTTCTCAAATTTCACTTGAAATTGATCTCTTATCATTTCAAAGTAGTCCTATTTTGAGAGTGCTAATTTTAAGCTTGAAAGATAGTTTTAGTACGTTCGATTATTTTTAACTTATAATCATTGATGTCTTGACTTTGAAAACTTGCATTTTCATGTTGATCAAATAATCCAATTACATTTATTGTTTGATGATAATTGATGCACATCTTGAAATTTACATCCTTCAAAATAGGCATTCTACAAGGCAATGATCTTGATCGAATGAATTCTTTTGTCAATAGGTCATCCATCTGTTTCCTTAATTTCTTTCTCCCATGGTGTCATTCAATAGGAAGATATAGTTATTAATGTAGTTCCAACTTGATTGTAAAATTGCACTTGAGTTGGGGAAAGTCTAGTTAACTTTTTTGAAAATATATTCCAATATTCATTCACTACAAGTAGACATATTAAGCTCTTTACATCATCAACATCCACTTTCAGAGAATTTCAAAGAGATCACACTTGTCTGATTCTTTCTTCCTAATAGTCAATATTTAAAGAAAATACTGGAAAATTCCATTCTCTGTTTCATAAAATTGAATTGTTACAAGTATAAAGGACATCAGAAGAGATTCCAAGAGAAATATTTAAAGTAAGGTTGGTTGTAAGGTTTAACACTTTTGCATAAATTAAAATAAGCAAAACAATGGGTGGCACAAGTATTAGAAAGAATTTATATCCATGAGTTGTATAGTAAAATCATATCAATGATCATTGATTTATGGTTCCTCTTGTTAGATATCATGAATGTTTGCTCTTTTGCTCTTGTGATCCTTGTCCTAGAGTTACGATGCTTATGTCCTCGTAATTTTTTCATATTGGTTGTTATTGACTAAGGATTTACAAGGGGATTTGATTGTTATTTGGAAGGACTACCTAATTGACTAACAAGGTGAGGAAGTTTGCTCTTGAAAATGTCATCTTGAAAATTAATATGATTTCCATCCAAACTGTTGACTTTGTCTTGAAAAAATATTTTTAGTATTTGATGCCCTAAAGTAGAAAGTAGAATGCAATTGATGTGGACCCTTCACTCTCTATCAACAATCCTTGTCTAATTTTTCAAGTTATTTACTTAACATAGATCATCTAACAACAATACTAGCAGTATAAGATCTAACCATTTGATTGAGATCTTGACAACTAATATAAGATCTTGACTTGTTTCAGGGCCAATAATTTAAGAATAAACGAATGCTACAATTTATTGAGAAAACTCCTATATCTCGATAAGAAGATAACTGTTTTCGGTTGCTCCCATAATCAGTTCGATCTGAGGAGTCATTCGTAAAATATCCAACTTCTCTAGAAAATCAAAAGTAGCTTATGTGAATATGTTTTGAAGATAGAAGACACGTCCTATTTTTTGAGATATTTTTGAAATTCATCGTTGTGTTGAATTAAAGAAAATGAGTCTTTATAACTCTTTGTGGTAGCATTCTACTTTTCTCCTTGGGCTCTTCCCGAATTCAATTGTTACTTAGTGTAATTAATTTACACACTTTCTTATTGGAAATTCTATAAGTAGGTAAGCTGAGGCAAAAAAAATTAATTTTTTTTTATTCTATAAAGATCAGAACCATGCTCCGATATCAAATTATGACGCCCTAAAAATAGGGTACATGATTTGTGTGAAAAGAATTATATTAAAAGAAATATTCTTAAATAATTATGAAAAACCAATCAAAAACTATTATAAAACCAATTCTTTATAAATAATTCATGTATCTTTTTAAAGATTATAAATTCAAAAGGCAAAGTTGGATATAATTTCATAACCTTAAATCCAAAACATTTATAAAGCCAAATAAAATTCACTAAATTAGAGTGATCTTAGCCTTGCTAAAAGTAAATTATAACAGTTAATAACTTAAATAAGGTTTTAGGTCAAACCTTGTAACATATGAGTCCTTCGTGAAGGGTGTTCATGTCTTTTCAATAATTACCTCAATTATTGCGGTTAGAAAGTGAGGAAAGAGTAGAAGGTGAGCTTGCAACTCAGTAGGAGTATGCTATAATATATTATTATTGCAAAAAAGCATCCATGATGTATGTTATTTATTAATAAATTTCATGAATGAATGTAATCATCATCAGTATACATCGTAGGGAGATTTTAGACCAAAACTCGAGTATACCTGTACTTCTTCACTTCCAGAGGATAGGGGAAGTATACATTCTAGGTATCCCAATGCATGCTCATACAATATAAAATATGTTATGCAATATAAATCCAATAGATGATATGTAATCCTATATGTATTAGTCACCAAAATACTTGGGCATATGTGTGGTCCAACTTCTAAATGCATATGGGATCACTCTAACCCCATATACAATCATAATATGGCACATGTATTGGTCAAATTGACATTATATAGCCCTTTGTCTATAGGGTCTAAAACACAATATTGGTCCAAATTTGAGGTTAATGTGCGGTCGAACTCTAAGACCTAATAGACGATACACTTCGAGACATAATAAGAGGGTCTAACTTTGAGGTCTGTGTCTGGTCAACAATGCGAGGCACCATAAACGAAAAAACTCTAAGAATATACGTGTATGAGGTACATTATTGTAGTTGGTAGAGAATAGTCTGTTGTAACCAGTTGCCTATATGTATAATATCTACAAGATAACCTACATCCATACTTCCCACCAATAAAACCATTTTCTTGATGCAAGTGTAAAGAGATAAGATGCCATGTAATATTTTAATACTCACTTCATATCAAAATTTGATACTCGTTTTTACAAAAAAATTAATGGTATGCATAATAAAATATTTACATAGAATATTTCATTTTAATAACATTTATAACATTATTTATAAAAATCATGCCATTTGGTTTTTTTATTAATAATATATGATTCATGAGTTAAAATTTTAAGTAGAAAACCCCTACTTAAAAAGTTATTCCACTACTATACTTCCAAACTCAAACTCCTTGACATTTCATCCCCAAAAAACACTCTAAAATGTACCAAAAAACCCGAACACTTTTAGAGAGAAAAAATTTAAAGAAAAGGAGGAAAGGGAAATTGTTGGTGTGAGAAATGGTGTAAGCATTAGCCATTTTTATATAACAAATTGTTGCTTGTTGACCATCATCATTAACGGTTAAGTGAGGGATCTGTTGAGGATTTAGTGAGGGGCTTGGAAAGTGTTTCGATAAGGCAGATATAAATTTTCCAATTTTTCCCGTTCAATTTGATTTTTCCATAAAAAAATCCCGATAAGTCTGTATACTTTAAAATTCCTTTTTAGACACTTTAATTATTTATAATGAATTTATGGGGTTTTACAGTTTGGTACTCTATAGTTGGCATAACTTCATTTAGCTTTTATTGTATTATTGAAAGCTCTGTAAGTTATTTCACTAAATCTTATAGTAGCTTTGATAACTTCAAGCCAATTGTTGTAAATTTCTAATTTTGGGCTATTATAGATTACATAAATCTTTTTTGGCTTTTTTTCTTCAACCTAGTTGAGCTTTTCTTTTTTCTTTTCAGAGATATTACTCTCTTTGTAATTGTTAGGTTCTTGGTGAGTTTCTTGAAAAACACTAATATTATATGATTTACTTACACTTAAATGTTATAAATAGATTAGAATTTGCATGATTTTATCATTTTTAAGAAAATCTATGTTTTCGAAATCACGTGTATGTTCTGTTATTTTGAAGTATTTTTAGCTTCAATTTGATTAAATTGATAAACACATGAAGAATCATACTTGAAATACCCATTTTCAAGTTAGGAGATTAAAAGAAAAAAAACATGTAAAGCTTACATGTATTTGCTTTACATGTATTACAACCAATATGTAAAGGGTGAAACAATAAAGTAAACACATGCCCCATGGGCTGCAAGATGAAGTAAAGTGGACCAAGGTGCATTCCTTTTTTTCCAAAATCAAATTCATGTAGTTTTACACATGCCATGGTGGTGGAAACATTAGGCCACGATGCAACCTTTTCAGGATTAATTTGACGCATAACAAACGAGACATGGGCCAAAGTGGAGAAAACATTGGACTGCAATGTAGGGGGTTGTTTCTTCATGATTATATTTTCTCTCATTTCCTTATCTATAAATTCACTCATTTTCTTCTCTTCAAAACACATCAACATTGATCAGAGCATTAATTCTTGATAGCATTTTGTTCTTGTTCAGTTTTTCTTTAATTTCTTTTATATATAATTTAAATCAAGTTATCACAAATAAGATACAATAAAGGGGAGTTATTCTAAATCAAGAGATACTAAATTGTTGCTATAATGTAAATAATATTGTGAAGATTAATACCTTTTTTGTGGAGTAGGATACATCCATCTTTCTATCTTTTAAGTATAAATCTAATACGTATTCTTATTTCTTTTCAATAAATAATAATGTATTTCTTAAATTTGTTATAAAATAATTTATTGATTATTCATAATTTTTAGCATGTGTTGACTGATTGTGATGGTAAAATTTTAATTATGTTGATATTTTGTGTAGATTATTTAGGAAAATATTTTAATAATAATTAAACATAGATTATTTTTTTATTTCAAAATTTTTAGAGAGTTAATTATTGAAAAATATATTGCCGATATGTTTTTAGTAATAGATTTAAAATATGAAAATTAGGTTTTAGATATATCAATCTAGATCTAATTTAAACAGCTTGAATATGAGTTTAAATTATCGATCTAGAATGTGTCAAGTTAAATGATTTATTAATTTCTTAGATAATAAGCTTAAATTAATTAAATTAATTAATAACTCAAGCAAAAATATTTAGTAATTTAATTAATAATGAATAACATGCTAACCAAATATGTTATTAATACATATTAGAAAGAATCAATTATCTGAATTTGTATTTCATTAACTTAATTAAATCTATTAAACATAGTCAACTAGCTAAATATCCTCATAATTCTCCATTAACTTATTAATTGTATATATGCTTGAAATTTGTGTGAACCAATCTATCTTCTATCATTTTATTATTTTTATCATTAGATTAGAATTTTCCAAACCAAATGTTGTGACATAATATTTAGATTTATTTTTGTGTTTTTTTAAAAGATTTGTTAAATTATTTAAAATCATGTAGTTTCTCTTTAGATTGACCTTATGAGTATATTTATAGTTTTTTACAAGTAATTCATCCACATGTGAGCTATTATGAATTTTACAAAATTTGGCTACCAAGTTTTTATGTATATGTTCTTCCTTTTCATTTTGAATTATTTCTTTAAAAGTTTACTTTTTTTAGAATGAATCTCTAATGTGGATTCCTCCGATGAGTTTTTGGACTCTATTGTTGGTTTTAAATTATTAAGTTCTGCCTATTTAATTCTTGTATTCAAAAGAGGATTTTCTATGTATAAAATCTTGAGTTGTTCCTGAAAGGATTCTTATCTCCATTTACTTTTTCTTGATCTTGATATCAAGATGTTCCATTCCTATAAGAACAAAAATAGTTAAATGTGTTAATTCTCTTATAAAGGCATATGCTAAACTATTCTTATTTCTTGGAAGATGTTATACATAAAAATTATAGTGGTTAAATATTGTTGTCATTTAACTAATCTTCCTTATTTACAATTACTTGCAATACTAATTCTTATAAAATAACCAAAAAATTGTTATTAGTTCTGACAATGATTCTAGAAATTATTACATATATTATAAATTTGTTAATATCTTTTTTGATAATTAAGTATTCTTTTTCATTACTATGATAATTTAATTTTGGATTATGAAAAGTGTCCGATGTATATATGAAATAATATTTATCTTTTTCATATACTTTTTCTTTGGAAGTTGCTCCCCATCTAAAGCATCTATTTCAATTATCATTTTATCATCTGGACCTGAAGTGGACGAAATACGCTATTTCTTGAAAGTTTATAAGATGTGGATCTAATTAACCTATGAGGGGTGAATAAGTTATTTTTAATTTTTACCAATTTATAATTTAATAACCGAAACAAAGCGGCCAAGCATGCAATTGTGTGTAAGAATAAATGACAGAAATAAAATAATAACACACAATATTTTTAGGTAGAAACAACCTAAACCATACCCATGACCTAAGAGAAAACCACCGGTTCACTAGACCACCTAACTTTCCACTATGAAAAACAAATGTTCAAGTACAAACTTGATCTTATGCTACCATCCCTAGGATACTGCCCTAATGTACCTTACTTACGAGTCACTGCTCTATTTTCACAATTTCTAATATTAGCATGAGCGGTTTTTAGACCAACGTTCTAATAAACTTTCCACCAATGAGATATATTTCCAAATTAACTGCAAAAATGGTTAGCATAAAAACACAAGTGTCTGTGTATGTTTTAGAATGGATTTAATAATGAATAATCCTAACTAGATGATTCAAAACATATGTAACTTAAATCAAATCAACTAGTAAATCCTAGAGCAAAAAGATCAAGCACAAGTTCAATAAAAATAGCTTCTTTAAATATTAATAATCAAATCAAATAACTATGATATGATAAAAACAATTATTTGATCTAATAATTTAAGAACAAAAATAAAGAAGAAGCCATAAGAACATATTATCAAAATATCATAAAATAATTAGGCTTATTAATCAATCAAACATAATCACCAATATTTGACAGATTTACTAAATAAAGAAGCCTAAAAAATTATGATATTATATTTGTAAAATAAGATAGAGAAATTAAGAAGAATAGAATAATGCTCTTGTGTGGTTGATTGAAATAATAAGAAATGAGTTTTTTTATAGGAAAAATTACCTTGGCCTTAAACATCCATCTACAACCAATGAGTTTCGTACCTTTGAGCAATGGAAAAGATATGAGATGTAATTGTCCTTGATGGACTTAATTACCTCATTCATGGCATCAATCCACTTTTGAATGTATAGGGCATGATGGAAGTTGATCATATTTTTTTATATGATTCAAATATCAAATTCATGTTTTTGGAGAAATATAAAGTAGTTATTTTTCATTGCACTTGTCCTTTCCCTAGTGGATCTCCTTAATAGTATGAGTTCTCGAGGTTATAGAGTTTTTTTCTTCTAGAATAATTTCATGAATGAAAGGTTTTTTGAGATTATCTTGATTTTTTATATCTTGATCAAAGTTAGAATTGGGATTTTGATCAATGCTAATAATACTTGTGGAAATATTAACATATTCCTCTTCAAATACAAAATCCATAACTATATCTCTCCCTGTAAACTCAACATCCTCAAAGAATCGGGCATTTTTCGACTCAAAAATCGAATTAGATGTGGGTTCATACAACTTGTACTATCTGAATCTTTTAAAACATCCAATAAAATAGTAAGTCACCATCCTTGAAACCATTTTCTTTTCATTAGGACCGTAAGGCTTTTCCTTAGTTGGACATCCCAAGATGTACAAGTGCTTTAAACTAGGCTTCTTGCCTATCCAAATATTTTAAAGGGTTTTAGCTATCACTTTAGTTGGAACTACATTGGTGATATATGTTGCGACCTTAGATATTCTGGTAAGGTAGAATGACAAATCATACTCCTCACTGTATCCTTAAATGTCTGATTTTGTCTTTCAACAACATCATTCATAGTGTACTGTGGGACAATACCGCATTCCTATAAGAACATAACAAACAATCCTAAACATTGTTCACCTGAACCGTTATATCTGCCATATTATTCATCACCATAATTAGATTTGACACTTTTGACCCTTTTTCTTAGTTGGTTCTCAACTTTAACTTATAAGTTTTGAACACATTTAATAACTGTGACTTTTTATAAATGAGAAATAAATAGCCATATCAAGAAAATTTGTCTATGAACATTATAAAATATTATTAATCATTCCAAGAAAATGTAAGAAATGGCCTACAAATGTTTGTATGTATAGTATAAATCTTGTTCGCTTCATATCTCATTTTATTAGTTTTTTTCCCTTTATATAGTTAACACAAACATCAAAATTTGCGAAATCTAAGGGGTGTAAAATTTTGTCAAACACAAGTCATTCTATTATCCGTTGGGAGATATGACCTAATCTCATGTATTTATTTGAAGCTTTCTTGTCCTTCTTCATAATCTTTCCCTTGCCCTTATACTTGGATATTGAGGCTAGTTGAACGCTCTATGTCTTATCTTTCTTAAACTTTTCCTTTTCCTAAGTGTGAGATAGGCTCCTTTAGAGACCAAGTATATTTTTGACCGTTGTAGCTCACCTTAAACTAGATAAACTCTAATGAAAGGGATATTAAAACCAAGTGCACTAGTAAAACCTCTGAGATTTATAGTTTAAGTTCTCTCAACTCAGAAGCAAAATGAGACATCTTTATTATGTACTCCCTGATATTGCCTTTACCCGCACACCTCATTGAAATTAGACTTGTCAAGAGCATACTTATTTTTTCCTTTTTTATTCTTGACAAAACTCTTTTCAATGTCTACAAGGAAATCCTTAGCAATAGTTATATTTTTAGACATTGTGCCTATGAATGCTTTCAGAATGGCCTTATTCTATATTATCATGCATATGCGATTTGATCTCTCCACCTTTCCTTTTTCATTCTTTTCGTCAGAAGTACTCTTATTTTTAAGGAGTGTAAGAGAATCATCTCTTATCACAAATTCAAGATCCATGACTCCGGTAACTATCGAGAGTTTCTTTTGCCATGACTTGAAGTTGGTACTAGTTGAAGTTGACAGTAATATTAGTAGGATTATTCATAATTTTAAGAACTAAAATAATGAATTCAAATAAAGGTAAATTACATCTCAAGATACTAGACATTCCATTAATATTTTGTGTTTGGAATAAAGATATTATTTTGTAAGTGATTTCTTGGTACAATGATCAAAAATTGACAATAAGAATATGTTGAAAAATAAATATTTCTTTGGGCTAAATTATTGTTCACATGTAAAAATTGAATAATCATCACGCGTTTATTACCATAAGCATACATGAAATTATGTTAAATATTAATCTATGTTTGGGCCAGTCAATATTCACATAAGTTACATACACATAACTGTTTATGTTCTAAAACAAATTAATTTTTACGAGATAAGTCATTTTAGCAACATATTACTTCAATGAATTTATCTCAAAATATATATAAAGCATACCCATATTAGAATTTTAAGTTGTATAAAAAAATATTGATCAAAGTAAACTCAATATTGGTCAACGTTGATCATACTCGATCAATTAAGGTCAATTCTTATTAAGTCTGTAAGGTTTATGTTAATGTTGGTGATATTCGTAAACAAAACATATAATTGTAATTTTAGTTTCTAGGTGTGTCTTAGAAGAATATTTTCAAGCCAAAGAAACTATCAAACCCCAATGGTCACATATATGGTATATTTATATTCTCGTACATGTTAAATTGCATAATAGACACAATAAAAACAATGTGAAATTAGGCCAATCAATCGATCGAATAATGATTGGATCAATCGAGCAATATAACTTGATTAATTTAATTTTAACATATAACTAGATCAATAAGAGATTTACTCGATCCATTAAGTTAAATCACTAGATCGATCCACTTCTTGAATATTTAATTAAATATTGATTGGATCAATCGATACTACATTCGATTGATCAAACAATGTACTCGATTGATCGGGCACTTCGTTAAATCGATCGAGCAGCCAATTATCTGATTTTAAAACATATTTATTTTACGATTTGGATTGACTTTTTACTATATTGTCCTTATATCTTAATAGTATTTTAACTGATTTTATACATAATTAATTCCATTTTAACCTAATGTGCTTCAAAATATTCTATATATACAAACCTAAGCACACATTTGAAAACAACCATATGCATAAAAGCTTAATTATGCTTATTCTCTTCATCTTTTATTCTCTCTTGTTTTTGTAAAAGTTTGAAAGTACATTTTTTCATTAAGTTAGTTTATCAAATCTTTGTGGTTTTGTTTGATGGATTAACAAGCCTACAATAATAATTGTGTTATTTGCTTTTAATTGATTATTCTGGAATTGTTAGTTGTTTTCATTTTATTTGATACATTGTTTAAATCAACTAGTTAGAGTTGTTCATTATTGAATTTTCTCTAGGACATACACTTACACTTGTATTTATGTGCTAACTTTTCAAGTGATAGGGGGTGTGTTCGATTAACTTGGGAGACTCAAATTTTTCAGAAAGTTGGTCCAGATCCAAATGCATATCTCTTAGAGACTATGATCAAAACAGTAACTTGTGAGTAGATTATTTGAGAGTATTACCTAGGTGAATAGTTTGAGTTATAACATTGTAACTTGATACCTATATTTCATAGTGAATAATTAAGTAGTTTGGTAGACCGGTTGTTTTCCTCTTAGATCATTGGTGTGATCTATGTTGTTTTCACCTAAAATTTTCATGTGTTAGATATTTTTATTTTTACGTTACTTTATGTACATATAATTAGTTGTTTTGATCGCTTACCAACTTTTAATTTATCATATTTTTAATGATTAGATAAAACCTATATATATATTTTGATTCATTAACCCAAATTCATATCTTTAAATTCATGAAAGTTTTCTTTAAGTTGATAAAATATTTATGGAATTTAAAAAAATTATTCGTATGTTTTAAAAAAATAGTTACTTTGGGCTTCAATTTATTACATTTTGTAAGAATCAAAATCCTAGTTATAATTATTGATGGTTGATATTATTTATGTGGTTTTAAAAAAATATTTATGTGCTTTTTTTTAAATTATGTAGCAATCAAAATCTTAGTTGCAATATAAAGAAAACTCTAATTATAATACGAAAAGGAAACTCTAATTGCAATATAACTAACCCAAAAAAAATTAAATTAATAGCTGCAACTACTACTTTTTTTAATTATATAAAAACCAAAATAATAATTACAATACAAAGAAACGTTAATATAATACTCAAATAAAAAACTAATCGTAACAAATTGGTAAATAAATTAATAATTATATTAACAATTTTTTTATTTATATTATTTTGTTAATAACTATCTAATAGTATTATAAGTGAATAGTATATTTAAAGTAATTTAAATAATTAAATAATGGATTTGAAATAATACAGATTAAAATAAGATGAAAATAATTTAATAATACAAATTACACAAATATAAGATATTTTCGTAACTTTACCTTCTTTTTCTGTCATTTTCTCGAGAAAGTTACCGACTTTAAACTGATCTTTATTTTGATGCGTGGATATAAAAAATGGCAACAAAAACGAGAAGGACTCGTTGCTTGAGTTTACTGAATTCAGATTGAGCCAACTAAAGAATATAACTCCTGGGTTTTCGTCGGAGAACGTTGTTTCAAAACAAGGAACAGAAAAAGCCCCCAATATTGAAGGAGGGTTCACGTGCTTGGACTAGTCTATTATAGCTGTGTGTAGAGTTTAGCAGCTGGCATGTACTCCAAGTCTTGTATAAATGTAGATAAACTCTAGGATGTAAAGCAATTAATGAAATATCATTCTTGAAGCTTATCTATATGTTCAGTCTTGATTTCTTTACTTAAGTTTATCGGTGACAATGAAATTTAAAATTTAAAATTTAAAATTCATCTCGTTTTGCAATACATAAAATGTAAAATATTAAAAAGAAATATATAATCATATGTAATCATCTTATATGTTTAGTTTATAGTTTATTTTTTATTAGACAATGTTAAACTATAAAGGATTATTACATATATCTTTTAAAATTATCAATGATTATCATATATTAAGATTTTTATTATACTGATAGTTATGTTTAGTACAGTGAATTTATAATAAACTCTCAAATTATAAGTCAAAAAGTAAATAATAAAATGTTAAGATAGTTTCATGACATGAAACATGATTTTAAAATTCCTATTTCCAAGTATTTATCTTATATATTATCTATTCAAGTCTAATTTATCAACATTTATTTATTTTTAAACAATATTATTACTCAATTTTTTATAGTCACCAAAAGGTATTCCAATGACTTTTTCTTTTCTCTACGATAGTCCACGATTTTTATAAAGGAATTTTTTTTTCTTTTTTTCTTTTTAACCAAAATACAATATACATTATATCATATTATATATAATATGTATTTATTTATTTATGAATTATACATAGATATATATTTTGTATCTTACTAATTATATATTTGGCAATAATTAGATATTTATATATAAATTTAAACCTAAAATACAAATTCTAATATATATATTATTTTAAAGTTAATTTAATTACATATAATATATACATACAATATATACAGTAGTTATTTTTATTGTCCAAAAATTATTCAATATTTATTACTAAAAAAAGTTTTGGGCAAAAATCTTTACTCGAAAAATTGAAGCCATAAAAATTTGTCACATTTATAATAATAATAATAATAATAATACCAACTCATGAGAAAATGAAGCCTAAGTTTTTTTATTAATAAATGGTAATAGATTTTTCATCAATACTTAGATCTTAAAAATACAATAAGAATATTATATACATATTCAAATATTAAAAAGTAGAGTACACACAGGGAGAACAATAATTTTATTAAAAAACCATCAAAATATGAATTTCTTTATCTTACTTATCTATAGGCATCTCTACTACCAAACATGATTATTTGAAATTTTGTATTAACGAAATAAAATATCTATAGCTTGCTCAACTTTTTAAAGATTTGAAAGTTGTAGAAACATGACATAATCACCTTATTGATAAAAAAAAACTTCTTACCTAGCAAATATAGATATGAAGATACATTAATAAAATCAGATTTTATAGAAAACCAATGTAATAATAGTAGTAGATTATTTATAAAATAAAACTTCCATTAAGGATAGAAACTAAGCAATAAAGCACAATAAGAGAATATCCATCGAAGATAGCACTATTCCTAATGGGAGGCCTCCCTCCCAGCATGCAAGCTAAAGTAGAGAAACTAGAGAAGCAAATTAAATGAAAAAGAAAATAACGATATCGGGTTATTTTTGAAACCAAGAGATTTCTATCTAAGAATTTTGAGATGAAACATCTTGGTAATGACTCTTTTGTATTAGGCATACATATATTTCAAGATCAATCTCAAAGTATTTTAGGATTGCCACAAAATAGCTATATCGAAAAGGTTCTTAAGAGATATGACATGGATAATTGCAAACCAGGTGATACCTATGCTGTGAAGAGAGACAAATTTAATCTAAATCAATACCCTAAGAATGGTTTTGAGGAAAAAAATGCATATGATTCCTTATGCATCAATAATAGGGAGTCTTATGTATGCTAAGTATTGTATACATTGTTGGGATGTTGGTTAGCTATTTAAGCAATCAAGAAATTGTGGTACTTATAGATAATAATAGATTACATGATCACGTATCAGAGATCAAATTAATAAGCTTGAGATCATTGGATATATTGACTTCGATTTTGTGGGATGTCAAGATAGTATGAAATTTACGTTGGTTTATGTCTAGTTGCTAGCTAAGGGAGCTATTAATAAGTGCTCAAAAGTACTTAATATATCATGATTTTATGCATGTTTAATGATCATATAGATTTATATTTTCTTATTTTATTATCATTTTACGAAAATCTATCTTTTTAAAATTATGGATATATTTTGTTGTTTTTCAGGTATTTCTTATATAAAAAAGATTCAACTTGAAAGAATTATACTTGAAGCACACGTTACAACTTGGAAGATTAATAGAAAATATTATTGAAACATTACATATATTTTAAGAATTGAAAAAAGAAAATACAAAAAATTCAGGGTTCCAAAGTGATGCAGTTTGAAGTATGCCACAACATGAAATTGTTGGGAGCCGTAGCATAAGACCAAAATAAAGGATCAAATGCATCCCAGTTATGATGCGGGTCATGGTGTGAAAACATTATGTGTCTTAGTACAAAGAGAATGGATCGTGAGTAAATCGTGTACATGTTGTGTATGCTACAGCATGAAAAAATTGTGTGTTGTGGCACCAAGTTGAAAAAAGCATTTTTTTCTTCTTTCCTCACCCTATAAATAAGACCCTATTTCTTTTGTTAAAAACATTTTATATCCCATCAACTCTCTTCTAACTGATTTCTAACATTTCTTTATTTTTTCGTTTAATAATTTAAATTTTTTCTCTCGTTCGAAAGTTGAACAAATTTGGTTTATGTAATAGTTTTAGTTTTAGTTCAATAAACAACACAAAAGTTTCATTTGAAATTTTTCCAGAATAGAAGTAATTCTAAAAGAATTTTATTAAGATATATTTAAATGTATTCTTTTCATATTATCTCTAAGCGTTGTTTTATATGTTTTATGTTTAATTTATGGATCATTTATTAAACTATGCATATCTGGCTATAAAAGTATGTGATATTGGTAATGTTGTTACGTCTGTAAAATATTAAAGTAGACTACAAAAAATTATAAAATGAAATAGGTTTTATTTCATCATCAATATTTAAACCAAAGTTTGTAAATGAAAAATATATTAATAAAATATTTTTCATAATAAACAAGAGAGTTAGATTTACAATTTAAGTTTTTTGAATTTTATTTAGAGTAGTGCTCGTAAATATTTTGATCTATATCAAATGTATAGTTAGAGTGAGTTCTATTTCAAATATTTTTATATGAATTACTATTGAAGATATATTAATGGAATATTCTTCATAATAATTTTAAAATCTAAAAGTTAGTTTCAGATAGTTCAATTATAAATCTAACTTAAATACCTTGATGAAAATTTAAATTATTGGCTCGACTGAAGGTGTCAAATTAATGTTTTAGTAATTTCTAAGAAAATGAGTATAATTTAATTAAAGTTTAAATTATCCGTCCGACTGAATGTGGCAAGTTAAAGTTTAATAAACAAAGAAAACGATCCATACCTTATGATATTTTCACACTTATAAGAAAAAAATCAATAGTCTTAATTCATATTTTTAATAATCTACTTAATATTAAACAAACATAATTAACTAGTTAATGTATCCCATAAATTCTTCACTACATGATAAATATTTAATTGCTTAAATGTTTATTAAATTCATCCTTATTTTTATGTTAATAGTTTAGATATTCTACCAAAACAATCGTGATATGATGTTTAGGTTATTAATTTTATTTTTAAGAATTTGTTGAATTATTTTAAAATCATATAATTCCTCTTTGAACTGAAATTAAAAGTATACTTATTTTATAAGTTATTCATATACTTGCGAGTCATTTTATAAATCATATAAAATTTATATGTAATAATTTTTTTGCAATCAAGTTTTTGGTACCGTTGTCGGGGAATTAGTAATAACAGTAAAAATTTGCCTGAATTTATATTATCAACTATCTCTTGGAAGAGTGCTAAATAGTCTCAGACTATAGCCTCTTCTATCATGGCACGAGAATATATAACATGTTATGAGGCATCCAATATTGGAATATGGGTGCAAATTTTTATCACAGGGCTGCGCATAGTAGATGATATTGAAAGATCACTTAAGTTATTTTATGATAATAAGTTAGTAGTGTTATATTTCCCTAATAATAGGAGCTCGAGGAAGTTGAAGCATATAGAGATCAAATTCGTGGTTGTTAAACAAAGAGTTCAAAGTGTACAAGTGTCTATAAAACAAATCAATACAAACTCTATGATTGCGGATCCACTTTTTAAGAAATTGCAATACAAAATGTTTCATGACTATACTGCTTGTATAGGTTACATGTCATTTGAGGATATTCAGTTTTAGTAGGAGTTTGTAATTTTAAATGTTTCTTTGATAGACATACTTTTAGTTATTTCAATTTTTGGATATTTTGAGTTATTTTCTACATAAATAAAGTTTATTTACACTTTAATTTTGGTATGGTTGATCTCACTAAGGTTTAAGGTTGGACCAATTGGAAATATGTATGTTAAGATCACAGTGTACAAAATTATCATGGTACGCATCCACATCATGATCCATGTCATTCAATTGTATTTGTATACTTAAGCATTGAAAGACCAAGTTATGATAGATGTAACGAAGTTTGCTTTGATCCTATGTTGGTATAATTAATTGACTCGATTAGTTATAGATACATTTTGGTAATGACAACAAAGTTGAGCTCATAGGTATTTTTACAATGCATAATTATAAGATTATATATATAGCCCAAGTGATAGATTATTGGATCATTAATCAAATGTTGGGCTTATATTTTCATATGAGGTTAAACCCATTTAAAAGTGATCTGTTAAGGTTTAAATATTTTTTTCTTTGATGTATCTAATAAACTATGAGCATTTTAATGTGTAGAGATCTAAAGATAATGTTTATTTTAATGATAAAATAAAATAGATATACAGTTATTATATATATATATATATATAGTGGTTATGATTTTTAGATCACACGTATTATATTCTTCTTATATGATATTCCATCGCCAGAGAGAGTATATAGAAAAACTGAAGGGGTCTTTAAGGAAGAAAAAAATAGATATGAAAGACTAATCACTCAGTTACAAAATTAATTAATTGTTATGAATTCATATATGTTTTCACATGTTTTTTTATTCTTGGTGATATAACATAAATACTCCTAAATTATTTTTAGGTGATAATTTTTACTAAAAGTTATTTTATTTTAACATATTTTTCTATAATAACCATTAATTTTTCCAATATATGAAAAGGCATAAACAAAGTAAACAATTTTATAGGAATTAACTCTTTATAATTTTATTCTTCTAGGGTAAAATGAGGATACATTTCATAATTTTTTGTTTTGAAACTTATAATATCAAAGGAGAGCAAAGAGGAGAAAAAATAAAGAGTTTAGAGGAAGAAGAGAAATACATGTACATCCTTGAGCATAGTTAGCATCTCTTCTTGCCTTTTTTTAAATTAATTTTTCTATATAGAAAGTAAAAGATGTTTCATTAAAACTCAAATAAAAAATACAATAATAAAATCACTTATTTAGATGAAACTCAATAATATATATTTAAAAAGTTTAAAAACAAAACACGTATAATAATAACGATGGTTCTGTTAGAAGTATCATCAAAAGATGAACTTCTTTGTCTTGTTTATCTTTAAAAATCTTTATCACTAATTATAATTCTTTGAATAGATATATTAGTAGAACTAACAAAAAAATGTATAATTTGTTAAATCTTTAGAAATATAATAGTTATAAAAATACATAAACACCTTCCATATCAAACTCAATAAATGTAGATTTAAAGACATATTAAATTTGATATAGCAATTTTAAATTGTTGTTCAATTAATTCTTTGAACTCATAACGGAGTCAATGCATTTACAACCAAACTATTAAAAATAAATGAATATAAATGAAATAAAGATTTCAAGACGAATATCTCTTTTACATGTTCAAATACAATAATTATTAACTCAGTACTGTATCGAGTACAGACTTTGTGGGCTTTTTTGTTTTGTTTTAGCTTATAAGATAGGATTTTGAGCCACCTAATACGTAATTAAAAGCTCCTTACTATACCTAAAATTACAAGAAAACTAAAGCCCACAAGAGAATGCCTCACATTTCTTCTCTCTATTTATTTTGATATATTAAAATTAATCATAAAACTGTGCGAAATTTAATTCATAAAATATCTCAAAATCCAACAAAACTCCACCATCCCAAGTGAAAAAAAGGCGTTTGGAAAATCCACAAATTTGCAAAGACTTTAATATGTATAATGCGTAAAAGATTTCTTAAAATGCATACGTTTTATACAATTTTTTAAATTATTTTGACAATTATGATAACATATAGTTTATATTATAATGTAAGTATTTGTGCAACTTTACTTGTCTATGACGATCATCTGTTACCATGAGTTAGGGTGTACATGGTCCGATCTGGTCCGGTTTTGTTTAAAAAAAATTTAATCAAATCGGATCGTTCATATTATTCGGATCGTATCAGACTAGACCGTTTGAAACGGTTTTAAGAAATAAAAACCGGACTGGATCGTATGATTTATAAAACGGTTTGGTCCGATTTTGTTCCCGATTTGATCCGATTTTTTTATAATTTAATGAAAAATAATGTGAAATTTTTAATATATTATTAAACCGATCCGATCTAATTCGAATAGTTTAAAATTAGTACAAACAGGACCGAACCGTTTGATTAGTAAAACCGTTTGATTTGGTCTAATTCAGTCCAATTTTATGATTTGGTCCGATTTATGGACACCTCTTACATGATTGCAACATATAGTTAATATTATAATGCAAGTATTTGTGCAACTTTACTTGTCTACGAAGTTCATCTGCTACCATGAGCTATTATTTTTCTATGCCTTTCGTGTCTTTTTCCACTTACTTTAGCTTTTTAATATTTTAATTCCCAATACTTATTTTATGTGTTATGTTCTCAGAATTGGCAAGAACATAATAATTGCTGGCCTTAACGTGCAGTATATGATATGCAAGTTTGTTATAAGTAGAACAGACTTTTGCTTTGCTTTCTGTTTCATCCATACTTCAACTATCAAATAAGTAGCAACTGTAAGTATTTACTACCAGTCCTATCTAGTACCTAACGTATTACTATTAGATTAGTTTTTTTCTATTTTATTATCTTTATTAACTTAAATAAGGATATTATAATCTTTTAGTATCTTTTAATTGTGAATCTATATAAATTATTTTTTTACTTGTATTTCATTTAACTTCATAATAATAAAAACCCTATTCTTTTTATTATCTCCAAATTTATATGCCATACACAGTAATTTTTCAGGATGGCTATTCGGTTAATTTTTTGTTGAAAGTGGTGATTTTTTCATTGTTTTCTTCAATTGATAAATTTAAGATATTTTTTGCCTTGTGATTATTTGTTATTTTTTTATACAAGATGTTTGTTCTTCTTTGATATGTAATTAATTGAAATTTGTTGGATTTTGACAATCTGATTAGAGGTAAAGATAATTCATTTCAATAGTTAAATCGTTAAGTGTGTAATAATTAGATGGAAAGAATTCCTCTTAACGGAGTGTTATCTGATGAAAAAATTGAAAGGCAATAAGTGTGATATTTTGTTACTAGTATACAGATTTGTTGGAAGTTTAGGATGTTAATAATTCAAAAATTAGTACTTAAATTAATAATTTTGTGATACATTCGATAGGATATTAATTGGAAAAAGTATTAGGATATAAATGATATTTAGAATTATTTATCTAGACTATACAACATAATTATAAGTTTTATATCTTTAATTGCTCGTAGATAATAGCATCGATTAATTTAGTTTTTTATGATTATTTGTGATGATTTTGAAGGATTTTGTGGGAGAAAAAGGTAAAATTATACCTTTATATTATTATAATAATAATTTATTAACGATAATTTTAAGATAATGATATTTTATAATAACCTTTTTTATTATATAATAAAAGTGAATGAAATATCCATTTATCCATATTATTAATTATATGTTAATGTAACTATTATGGATAAATTTATTATTAATGAAACATTCTTGTAGCATTAATAATTTACATTATAACAATATCATTATATTAATTTTATCTAATATTGTTTTATATACATATAGTTTAGAGTATTAAACTTAATAAAATTTCATATTTGAAAACATTATAAATGATTAACATAATATATATATATATATATGAAGTTTAGAATATTAAACTTTAATATAATTTAAGTATAATTTTTTTATTTAATTAATTGATACTTCTAAAATTGCTGATAACAATGTTGAATGATTTTAAGTTTGTAAAAATGATGAAACAGATAAGGAACAGAGAGAGATTCAAAAATTCAAACTTTATGATATATATAACAATCTAATATCTATGCAAAAGAATACAGCATTCAAAATCAAAGAGAAAACCCACATGGTTTAGTCAGTTGTGTCCCAAATATCTGCTGAACATGTGAGGATACAAGTTTGAATATTGCTTTAAATGTTAAACATGGTATTTATTCATTATATACACATAAATGATAATAATACTAAGTACAATTATGGACAAAAAATCTTGATAGATTAATGAAAAATTGTACTACATAATCAATAACTGGGATATATAGGACTGATAAGCTAACTTATAAGAGTTAATTTTTATTTTTTAACCAAAAAACAATGAAGAGAAAGCTAGGAGGGTATATTTTTTTTGATAAATTAAGGCACTATCTCTCTCCCCTAAACCATCCTTATCTAATAAAATAGAATATCATAAGACACAACTACAACCAAATTAACCCCAAAATGCAGGGACAAAAGAAACAATATATATCCTTGCTTGTTTTAAACTAAAAGGGAAAATTGAAGAGTAAACCCCAGTTTTAATATTATTCTGATAATGAATTTCTCTATATATGGTGGGAAACTTATTTTTTATGATCGAAGATCTTTAATTAACACAGAGGTAGATCTACTGGTGGAGGCTCTATTGATTGTAGTGGTCCAACTCCATTGTCTACTAAGAACACCATAGCCAAACCCCACCTTATATGGACGTCCAAGTGACAATGCATTATCCAAGCACCTATTCATCATTTCGTATCAAACATATTAATTAGTTTAAACACCAAATTTTCCCTATAAAGAGATTTAAAAAAAAATCGATTTTTAATACATTGTATGTGCTTTCATTATGAATCTTAAGATAATTTTTATTTTTTATTTATTTTAAAATCCTAGTAGTTTAGACAATTTTTTGGTATGTATAGAAAGCGTTTTTAATTAAAGACCTTCCAAGTATAAAGAAATTAGAGAATTCAATAGTAACATTTAAGGATGTTATGTAAATAATTAGGTTTTCAAGTTTTTGTTATTGAATCCAAGTTCTCAAAATGTTATGAATATTTGTATTTTTAAATTCAAAATCAGGTTAGGATTCATTTTTATTTTTACATTCTCTTATTATTTTCGAACTTTAAAAAAATAATTTGAAAATTATATTCTAAATTCACTTTTCCTTTCTTAAATGAATTCATAGTAGGTATTTTTGGTGGAAATTTTTTATTTTGATTTTGATTTTTTTAAGAAATTATTATAAAAATATGGAATGACTTATAAATCTTTAAAAATAAGATTTTTGAATAATATTTCTAATTTTTGATTTTTTTTTCATTTTCACGTAACATTTTTTTTAGATAATAAATTAAGTTTTTATATTTATTAATTTTTGAAGAAAGTGATTAAAAATATAAATTTTTTGAATGATAATAAAAAAAATTCTTTATTTTTTTAAGAATTTGAAAAAAAAATAATATCAAAAAATATGTAAGTGATTTTTGAATTTTTTTTTAAATAACACTAAGTAAAAATTGTTAATAATTTTCTAAAAAATTATAAATCACAAAACAATTTTTTTAATCATAAATCATAATTAATATTCCTTAGCTAACTCCTTCTTTGTTGTGGTTAAGAAGAAATGAAACAATAAAAAAAAACTTTTTACTGAATGATTTTTTTTAATGATTTAAAAAATAGAAAAAGGAAAACAGAAAACAGAAAACAGAAGTTGAATACAAAATTGGTTAAAAAAAAAGATTACTAGAGTTTATTTACCTGGGTTATCAGCTACGAATCTAATAACTGCCCAACCGTTAACAGGCACGGACACTGTGTTCCTCAATGGTGGATCAACAAAGTTAAATTTCTTAGAATCAGTTTTGTGATTGAAATTTCCAAATCCCTCTGCTAAAATATAGAAATCATATCCATGAAGATGAATTGGATGATTTTCAGGTGTGACAATACTCGTGTCTTGTAACACGACTTGTACTCTTGACCCGAATTTCAACGGGTATACTTTAGTTCCCGTAATTGGTTGCCACAGTGATCGGCTAACATTTCCAGTATAATCAAATTTCAAAGGGGGTTTTGCTGGAAAATCAGTAGTGAAAACACCTGGAATGTTCTGCTGTTGAGCTTGTAATATTGATATATTGCTTGGAAGTACAAATGATACGTTGTTCATACTCGATGTGAATCGTGTTCTATTTGGACCTTGACATCTTCGTGATCTGAAATTTTTGGGACAATTGTTAAGTCCCAACCCAAATGTGAAAAACAGATTTTCGTCAATTTCAGTTGGGACCTCTACTTTTTCTCTGCTTCTGAAGCTTGAAGTAAAGGAAGTGACAGTAGTTGTGTCGTTGAAAGCTGGGAGCAGTGGCATAAGTGGTTTTACTGTTCTACCCTTGAGAGGACAAGGTGCTGATTTGTATTCAAGAATGGCAGTGGTGGTTGTGTTGTCAAAAGGTGTGTTTTGAGCACTTTGGTAGGCACGTGCTGCCATGTAGTATCGTGACGGAGGCTGATCGCCGGTGATTAGAACGTCAGTGGTTTGACCGGGTCCCAGCATGAGAACTGAGGTGGTGAAGGGTTTGACATAAGAGGCATCAGCACCCACAACAGTGAACTTGTGGTTGGCAATAGTCAAGAAAAGTGGTTGGTTAAGTGCAGCGTTGATGACTCTTAGAAGGTTATTTTCGCCGACATCAATTGGAACTATCGTTGTATCTGCATACATACAATGAGACACTACTTTAAATAATTAAGAGAGAAATAAAGCTAATAATCTTATATTTATTGTAAATTTAATACTTAATTATATCTAAGTAGCTTTTATTATATTTTAATATGAGTATTATCAAAATATATTTTGATAATGTAAGAGTGATGAGGTACAATATTTAATTCCTATAGTATTGATAAAATATCATTTTCTTTTAATATTTTGTCATTAAAAAGTGTTGTACAAAAGAGTTATTTATTTTTATTTTTTAACTACATTAAATATAAATAGTTAGGAGTTTAAAAAAATAAAAATAATAATTTTCTCTTGTAACGTCACTTACTGATAATAATAATAGTATTTAAACTGTAATATGGTGAGACTAATTAAATAGATCAGTTTTGCCATAAAAATCATATCAGTGGTCACCTTCCAATTAATATAGTATGCAAATTCGTTAAGATTAATTTATGCAAGTAAATTTTATGTAAAGTATATTTACCAATCCGCATTAATTAAATATAAAATCCTATATATAATTGGTAGAAAGTTAATTTAGATACAACAATAAAAACAAATCCCTATCAATATTCTGAGTATAATGACATTACTATTAATTAGAGAGTAGTACGTGAGGCTCTCTAGTCTCTACCATGCAGGAACAATTTAAGTAAGTGAGAAAGAAATAAAATAAAGATTGTATGTACCATCAACTACTGTTGCCCCTATTAAAACCCTTTTTTATTCTACTTCAGATTATATTTGAAATTTTAGGTAATTAAGATTATATAACATTATTTATTAATTATATAAATTAAAGAAAATTCACCTTCTTTCGAGCAATTGTAGAGATCACCGGGTTGGGCATTAATAGTATAAGCATCAGAAATATTAGGAGCACCTCCTGTTCTTGTTGCTTCATTTACAACATCAATTGGATTTGCATCCCACCATTCACCTAATAATTATATTATTACATTAATATAAACAATTCAAATCTATTAAAAAAAATGTAACATAAAATATTGTTACAAATGGAGTAAAAGAGTAATCATTAATATATATATATATATATACCAAGAATAATCGGAGTTTCACGTTTTGGTTTGATAAAAGGAAAAGATTTTCCATCTTTAGGATGAATAATAAGAGCACCATAAACAGTAGCTCTTAACCATGAGCTATGAGCATGCCACCAAAGAGTTCCTTCTTGATCTTGAACTGTGAATCTATAAGTGTAACTATATCCAGGTCTTATTGGACATTGTGTTATAAATTCTGGTCCATCTGCCCAACCGCTTCTCATTTGTCTAATTCCATGCCTGTTAGAAATACATATACTATTAGATTATGTTTATTTAAAAATCGAGATAATTTTTTAAAAATACTTATCTAAATTATCTATAATAGAAACGGTTGCTTAGACAGTATCAATGGTTCTAATTGTTTACACCCTCTCACATTTTAACGTTTGATATTTATAAGATGTAAGAGGGAGAAGATTATTTCTTTACCCTTGAAGTGATTTAGAAAAATATGTAGTGTTTTGATTTAGTTTAAAAAACAAAAAAAAAATATTGCTTTTTGTTACTAAAAAAACACTTAGACGTTATAAGTAGAAGCGTTTTTTTATTTTATTGCCAAATGCTTAAAACAGCGCTAGCTTGTGTTTATAAAAGTGTTTTTCAAAGGTTCATCTAAACATGCACTATACATACTAATACATACGTATTACAGTAGTGCATGCACGAAGTTAAAGAAAAAATTAGTTAATTACCAATGAATGGTAACATTGTAACGAGCTTTGTTGGTGACTTTGACAACAAGAGTATCACCATTGTTGATTTCTAAGGTTGGCCCTGGGAATTGTCCATTTACCGTTATAGAATTGTGTGTTTTGCACAGCCTCTTCACTGGTGTTGTTTGAACCTGTACATGTTTAATATAAATTTAAGAACTTAGTTATATATTTGATATAACAAATTACAACTAAAGATGAGCTAATAAAAAGAATATGATCAAGACTTACAACAAATTCATGATGGTGGGTTTTGGATACTAGTGTTGCCAAGGAAAATGTGAAAGAAAAGAGAAGACAAAATGCAAAAAGCAATAGAGAGCAACGAGCTGTAGTTTTCATGAAGTTGGAGTACTCCATTTTTCACTAATTATGAAGCAAAATTAGCTAGCTCTTATTAAGTAAATGAACGTTACGTTTAAGTAATATTATTTGGAAAAATATGAGCTGTGAGAGAATGAGAAATAAAGAGGGCCTTTTATAGGAGAAGAAAATAAGTTGGAATTTTGATCAGGTCAGCAAATTAGGTTTTGATTTTGCGAAATGGTCAGATTCCAGAGCCAAACTTAGTTCAACCCTATTGAAGTTGTTGCACCCACTGCCCATTGTGACAATTAAAAACAAAATTATTTCTTCCGTATGCTTGCTTGTCAAGTTTTCCTTCAAACGTTGAATTTCAACGAGGGTTTATTATATATAATATAGCAAACCTAAAAATATATATATACAATTCAATTATTGCATTTATTTTATTAATTATTTTTATTTAATAAAATCGTACGTTAATAATTTTAAACAATTATGATAGTTAAGTGATAGATTTAAAAATTTAAATAATTAAGTGATATATATATATATATATATATATATATTCTAATTTGTTCCAAATATATCAATTAATTATGAATTATTTCAAGTATATCAATTAACTATCTAATATGTGAAGATTTTTGATGGAGACTAATAAAATAACATAAATTGTATAAATGCAATAATTATGTGATATAAACGAGATAAAAAATAATTTGATAATATAAACAAAATAAATGTAATAAATCAATAATATTTTTATAAGTTTACTTTATTATATATAATATTTCAGATTTATTTTTATGGAAGAAAAAAAAATCAAACTCCTCTTCGTACTTGCCCAATTTTACTGATTAATAAATAATTAAATACAAGTTTCCTATATAGTACGTAACAAACATGGATCATAGATTATCCGATAAAGCGAAGGCTTTTTTTTTTTAGTATAGGAATAACCGTGATAGTTCAAATATATCAAAAGATAATTTTGTACATGCAAAATCGTTAAGTAATTTTTATGTTGCTAAACAAAGTATTTATTTAAAAAATAAATAAATAAAGTAATACAATGAAGTGTTATCCTTTTTATATATATATTTTAAGAAATGGTGTAGAATTTCATTAACAATAGAAAAAGCATACAATCAATCTCCATTTTTTATACATGAAATGAACATATTGAAAACTAAAACTAATATCAACAAAACATCCAATAAATCTGTGAGATAATATTTATCAACTTTTATTATTTGATGTATATTATTCTTCATTTTAATGTTAACCAAATCAATTAATACAATGGTATATTTTCATAAAATATAAAAATTCATACATATTTAATGTCATTTTTTGTGAAAAACTTAAAATCTTTTTTAAATGTGCTTCTTATGATCCATGATCGCTTCAAGAGATATCTCGATAAATTTCTATATCGATTTAAAAATATAAATCTTGATAAAATTTTATAAATATGTTAGTTAAAGAAGTATACAAAATTGTTCATAATATCATATTTGATCTTCATAAAATTAGATATAACAAAATAAAATTTTAAAAAACATAAATAATATATTAACTTAAAGATATGGAGAAGAGAACTCCTAAAGAATGAGACTACCTCTCACAAACCAAAAAGAAAGAAGAGGCAAAAAAAAAAAGATTTATCCTTCTAAGAAGCTTCTCTCTAATTTTAAAATAGTAAAACAAAAAAATTATCCCACGGTAAGCACATTTTGTATACATATTATGTCTTGGTATAATTAATAAATATAATTAAATTTTTATTAATATAATCACACTCATACAATTATATACAATACATAATAAGTTATCCTAACAATTAGGATTGCATACATTTTGAAAATATATTACCTCTATATATTGAACAAAAACACTCATTTATTATTATATAATCTTAGTTTTAATTATAATATTATTGCATACATTTTGAAAATATATATTACCTCTATATATTGAACAAAAACACTCATTTATTATTATATAATCTTAGTTTTAATTATAATATTAATAGGGTAAAAAGTTTTTGCTTTGAAAGGTAGAATGAAAAATCAAACCCTAAAAAGTGTACCAATTAATAAATGAGAAGGTAATTCATATAGAAAAAGTGCAGTCTTCTCTTTAATTAGCAATTAGTCTAAATTAGCCTACACAAGAAGGTTCCCAAAGTATATAAAACAGGCCATTTGGTTTGACTTTGTTCACGGGCTAGCTAGCTTGTAGGCTTGAAGCAAAATAAAACATAAGTACATACAAAATTATAACCTTTTTGTTCCAAGTAAAAAACAGCATAATATTTCTGGTTTAAACCATTAAAAGGAAGAAAAAAAAAAGTTTTGAAGAACAAGACTGCTCAATGACAGTAAATATAATTTTTTTTAAATAACTATAATATTTAGATACCTTAATTTGGACTCTAACCACTAATATCATGATAATTAATCAATTGGTTTGACAAAAGTGTTACAAAATTAAGATAGCAAAGGAATCAAGTTTTGTCAATATCAAAATTGTGAAATTTTTGATTAAATCAACTTGCAAAAGCCAAGTGCAAAGTCTTTCAATATTTTCTTTATTTTTTATCTGTTATGTTTAAATGATCTAGTTATTTAATCAATTTTATTTTTAATTCATTAAAAATATATATATTTATTTTAATTTAAGAAAAATAAACATATATTTTTTCGTACAAAAAATTAAAATTAAAAATCTGTTATGTCTTATAATTAAATATTTTTTTCCTCTCTTTTAACTGTTGTGTGATTTTCGTAAATCCTATGTTTAAGGCATGTGTCATTTTATTTTATTGGGTCCAACAACAATTCAGTTTAGAGATTCCTAAAGTAGATAATCTAGAAAGATTTGATGTTGATTAGGTAACAATTTGTCTTTGAACAGTACTCCTAAATCTGAATCACTTCAGGAACATTATCTCTTAAAAATAATAATAATAATAATAATAATAATAATAATAATAATAATAATACATGAGTACTTTATTTCATTTTCAAAGTTCATCAGAAAAAGTTAGAGAGAATGAATCATAAAATGGTCGATCAATCCAACAATAAATAAAGATTTTAGATTTTGTTTCTAATTCTAGTCACCTTAATTGTTTTAATAAGTAATTAAAGACACGAAATAGAATAATAAAGAATATATATATTTTTTAAAATCAAATAGTTTGATCACTTATTTTTTCATGAATTACATAAATAATTTATAATATTTGTTTTACTTTATACTTTTATCCCTTTTTTTCTTATAGTTTGATTGATATATTATATGTAATTTTTCTTATGAAACACATATATATAACATGAATAGTTTTATACAATGATAATGCTTTTATTTTACAAAATTATCTTTAAATCACTTAAAATTGTTTACTTGTCACTAATTTTATGATGTTTTATATTTTAATGAAATTCAACCAAAGATATCCATAATTATATACAATTATTTTTTATTTTTAGTAATGATATTATCACGTATTTATTTTATTCATATTATTAATTAAATTTTAATATTAATACTATTAAATAAAATTATTATTAATAAATTATTATAGTGATAATAACAAAAATACTTTCGAGATAATATTATTATTCTTATTTTAATATCAAAACATAAATACTAATTAATTTAAAACCTAATTACATCATTACTGGTGCTACTTTATCTTCAAAATTTATTATCATTGGTGAGAGTAATGCTTAATTCTCTACAGAAAAATTGATATTTTCTTAACAAAATTTAAGAATAATTAAATATTTAATCTAACAATATCAGTATCATTTTTCTATATATCGTATTAAATATGCTTTAAGCAAAAGTAATAATGATTTGTGATCGAGGCCTTGCATGCATGGTCTACTTGTTCCTTGTAACGGACAGAGTAACAGAGCTAAAACAGAGGGACGTACGACAGCCGTTACAAAGTGAAAAACCGTTAAAACTCTTTGAAAGGAAACGTGTAAATTTTATTTATTTATTTATTTATTATTTTAAAAGAAAAAGGAAAACATTTGGATTAGATACGTAAGCTAGAATAATAAGAAATGAAATTAACCAGAGTTGGTAAAGTTTGTTAATGACTTTTAAAGATCAAAAGAAGTAACTTGTCAAAATTGTATGATGTTGTGTCTATCACATCTTTTATTCTTTATTACTTATTTGGTTCTTTCTTTTTCTTGTGTTTTCGTTTTTATAGGTAGTTATAAGTGGGTGTGAACTTGTAATAGCTTTATTTCATAGCAAAAATTATATACAACTAAAATGGGTGTGGAGGTAGAATAGGTCATTAGTAAGTAAAAATTATAAATTAATTATAGATTAAAAATTATAAATTAACTTAAGTTTAAAGGATACAAGTTTTGAAGGTAGATTAAAGAGAGTACATTAATTATATCTAATGAGTAGGGTTAGCACCAATTATCTACCACTCTTATTATTATTTTAATCAACCAGGATATTTTATCTTTTTATTTTTTATAAAATACTTAATTTTTCAAAAAAAAGTTACATTAATATTAAATTTTATTAACGTAAAATATTAAATCATTATATAATAATTAATAACTATCGTGGAGGGATTTAAGGACTTGTAATGAGCTAAATAACAATCTAAATTTTGGACAATTATTTTATATTATTTATATAAATTTAATATTTTTTAAACCTATTAAAATTAAGCATTTTAATCCATTCAATATTTTTTTTGATAAATTATATAAAATGATATTATTAAAATTTATAACAATAAAAATAACATATAATAGTATTGAATTGATTGAGTCTAAATGTGTATAATTTGAAGTCTAATTGAATAATGTAATATATGATAAACTTGAATTTATGTAATAGTAAAAATATATTCATTGAACATAAGAGATACTAATACTTTTATGGTGTTAAGTTTTAAGTTTTAAGATATATTATTTTTATTATTTTTTCATATTTGTTTTTATCCCATGATGCAATTGATTTTGAGATACATATTCACTTAATAACAAATCTAAATTATCATATTCAAAAATATATAAAACATTATATTTACTATTGAAATGATGAACAATCCAATCATTATTTAAAAGATAAAAAAAAGTTAATATATATATTAAATATAAATTATAAAAAATATAAATATAAAAATATTTTTCTAAATGAACTATAAATAATAAACAATATCTTATCTTATCTATGTTTGTTATGCTTATCTTTTAATTTTTTTATTTTCTTCTTTATTTATTTAATTGTTATTATTTTTAATTTATTTAAGTAAAAAAATTACAATCATTCTCCTTGTTTTATTATTATTTTCCTTTTATATTCAAATTTTTGATGCATAATTTTTTGATTTTTTTTATAATAAATAATTTTTATATTTGAAGAATATATAAAACAATTTTGTAGAATTTTTTTATACTTAAGTATTTTTATTATTTTAATAAACATATTGTATATTAAAAATTATGATATTTATAAATTATTTTGTGTTTAATTTTTAATTTTACTATTAAATTTATTTCTCATATAATTATATATTTTTATAAAATGACATTTCAAACCTGTCTAAGAATCACTTTTTGAATTTATCACTGGAATAATTTCTCTCACCAAACATATAAAATCATGAGAAGGAAATTGTCACCTATCAATGTGTCGGTTAAGGCCCATTAGAACCCAAGATTGACTTCATAACGGCATTACGAGCAAGAGCGGGTTGTGTCAGGGGTTTGCTGAAACATAAAACACTACAATTAGGAGAGTAGTTGTAGACAATGGTGGAGGTCGGAAAAAAAAAGTGGGTGAAAGCTTAATTTTTTTATATCCTATTGTAATATAATATTTAAAGCTTTTATGTTAATATTTTATTATAATCTTTTATAAAAATTATCTAAATAAGTAAAATATAAAATACATTAAAATTTATACAAAAATATATTTAATTAATTAATTATAATGTTCAAAATCAAATTAAAATAAACATATTAAAGTAAAATGTAAGATATAAAAATTAGATGATTTTATTGAAACAGTAAGGATCTAAAATAAATGATTATAACGTAATCATTTATTTTAGATGATTTCATGGCATTTTAGAATATAGACCTAAAGTTTTAATTTATCATATTATAATCTATAAAAAAAATTATATAAAATAAATAAGAAGACAAAAAATAATAAATTAATAGAATATTAAAATCATACTAATTAAATTAATGAACTAAAAGTTAATATAAACAAATGAGAAGTTGAATCAAACACGTTAAATTGTTAAACTAAAAACTATAAAAATATAAGATATAATTTATGATTTTCAATTTCAAACAATATTTAAAAAATACATCTTGATTAATAATATAAGACTAAAAAATTAAAGAAAGTAAACTTGAAACAAAGAAAAAATAAAAACATTAACAGTTTCATATAAATAAAACATTGAATAAATTGCAAATATACTAAAATATAATGCCAAATAAGAGAATATTATGTAAATTTAAAATTTAAAATGAAATAAATTTTAAGATACTTTAATCACTACTACAAAAGGGGTATTTAAGTCACTATGTAAAGTCGGTTTTTGAAAAAACCCGACTTTTAATGAATTTAAAGTCAGTTCGGTGTACTTGATCAATCATTGTTTCATGATTGTCCACTATTTGTGCCTTCTGATGCTACCACAGTCCAAGAGGCAGTTGGACAGTATGTGACTTGATTGTCGATTCAAGTTGTTCTAAATTTTGACGTGGTACTATTTTTTAACTTAAAAGATAACACTTGTTTATTACTATTATTTTATTATATCTTATATTGTTACTAAAATACATATATAATACTTTTTTTAGTCTATTATACCAGGACTCTTAAATACGGAACATTTAAGAGATATGAAGCAAGTATCTCGTGCTAAATCTATGTCTAGTGGTCAATCATCGCGCACCAAGTCATTCAAGAAGAAGCCTTGGAGAAAGTATAGTCATAATTATGCTTTAAACTTCAGTAGAAATCTTGGCACTTTGATGACTATTATTGAGAGGGCATCTAGCATAAATGATGGATGGACTGTGCTACTTCCTATAGAAATTTCTGATGTAGACCTCGGCCAAACTTATATATCGATCGAGTGCATATTGCAACTATTTGAATATCAAATGATCGATTTAAGTATAATTCAAGTGTGGACAAGGTGAGTCCTCAAACTATTTATTTTTCTTTCATTTATGTAGAATATATCTAATTATATATATATATATATATATTATATAGGGCGTGCTATTATCGACTTCAACATAATCATTCATCACATTTAGCAATGTTTTATGATTCTTCATATGTCAATCAATATCAAGAGAAGGATGTTAGCATCAGAGCTAAACAATTATGTGATAGGGTATTAACGCTTAACAGAAATCAAAAGTTGATAATCCCTTGGTCATTAAGGTTTGAACAAGGTCAAGATCATTGGATGTTGGTAATCATTGATCTGTTCAATAATCATGCTTGGTATTGTGACTCAGCTTCCATAGAACTGAGTAAAGATATAAAAGCAGTTGTTGAAATGTAAGAGTTATAGCTACATATTAGTTTCTTCTATTATTTTTTGTAATATTTAATAAAAACTAACCATTTTAAACCTTGATAGGGTATGAAAGTTTTGGAACAAGTTTAGGAGCATTGCCCTTAAAAACTCTCATAAGCATATATGGACAAAAGTTATGGTACGTACCAACCAATTTTAATAATTTTATTAATTTTACAATTGAATAATAAAGATGTTCGAATATGAAAAATCATGTACACTTGTTTTTTGTAGGTTTCATAACAAAATAATGGAATCATGTGTGGTTATTATGTCATGAAGTTTATGAGTGAAATCATCACAAATATCAAAATTTCAATTAATGATGTGGTAATATCTTTTACCCATATACATAAAAGTTTTTAACATATTTGAGTTATTTTTTGTAAATAAATGAAATTACATTTAAAGGTTGATTTTAAATACATGTAGTTCTTTGGTTGGAACAAGACAGACTATGACCAGCAAATTTTTGATGATTTACAAGAGCAATGGGCAGAACACATGGTTCAAATTATATAATCACAAGAAGAATCAGGAGAAGATTCTGATGACCTTGAATAGCATATGACAATATAACAGTAAATTTTTTAATGATTTAATTTCTCTATCTATTCCTGTGTCTGAAGTCACTTGTTTGATGGATGATTATATGCTCATGTATTTAGGGGAATGCATTGTTTGATGAATGTTTACGTGCTCATGTATGTATGAGAATATGAATTGTTATATGAATCAACTGTTTTTTGTCTAGTTTTCTTGTCATAATGCTTGTGATTGCCAACCAAGCAGTTTATTCGCATCCAATTACACTTTGACGACATTATTTTATTTGTAATAAATTTAATTATCAAATAATTAATTATATTTAAATTTTTAATTATGTATTATTATTTATATTTTAGTTTTTTTATGTTATATATATTGAATAATACGAAAAATGAGAATAAAAGTAAAAAAAATTCATAAAATGTACGTGTAAGTCGGTTCATCGCGTGAACCGACTTTACATTTTAAGTCACTCAATTTAATGCCTATTTTTATAGTAGTGAATAATTTGATTAACAAAACCTTAAATTTGAAGTTTCTCATCAAGCTATTTTTTCTTAATTTTAATTTTTATAATGTTTGACATCAACATTCATGAATTGAATAAAAGTTAAAATTTTAATATATGTTTGGATTGCACTATATTATAAGTCAAGACTAAAGAAATATTTTTTTATATAATATACATGATGTTGAGGTAATTTTGTATATCATACATATTAATTAAAGAGTTCTCACAATCATAAAAGAAATTTATAGGCTGATTCCAATAAGTGACTAATCAACATACAAGTGTGAACATAATATAATTATATTAAGATGATAAAAGTCCAATAATATTTTTAATTTTCATAAAGAGATAAAGACCCAAAGATTATTATTTAATTATCTTAAAGGATAATTGAGTAGATAATTAAGGATAAATGTCTACAAACAATAAATATCAACAAAAAATAACTATTTACAACAAGTAATTATCTACAATAAATAAATGTCTACAAAGCTACAATCATCCAATCCTAATCAGACATTAATAGATATCAAGAATTCTTTTTTTTCTTTCTATATATAGTTATATATGCATAATATCATATCATATCATATCTTAGAATATCTAATATCATATTAAAATTACCAGATCTCATAACAAAGAATCACAACTAATTCCTCTATTCACATAATTATTAGAGCAAGACTGAGATCTTCTCTATCCTCCATCTTACACTTATTGACTTAAGGATCATAAGGTCAAAGATCACCCCCATAAGGTCGTCCAAGGTCTTAACAATTTATTTGTATCGCAGGTTCCACGAAGAAAAATCTTACCTAGTGTTAATAAAAATCGGTATCAACATTTGGCACCATGATCTGTGGGAAAAAAAGTCTGTTCTATTTGGCTAAAAAAAATTAAAATTGGAAAACTCTCAAAAATGTTCTTTAAGTTTTTGATATGCTAAGAAAGAAATAAAAAACATGTATTAAAAAAAAAAGAAACGTGGACCTTAACAGTAGTGATTTCTGAAAGGATAACTTCAAAATCTTATGATATATTATTTTCATATATTTTCCTAGGCTCTATATCTTAGACCCTGACAATTAGTCAAGGGGTCTAACCTATTAACTAGTATGCCATCCTTCTAGAAATATGAGCTTTATACCTAGACCATCCTGGAGCCCGTCCAAGCATAATGGAAAATACTTTCTAGACTATCCTGGAGCATCTGCCAGAGCCACAGATTCCTAAATCAATTATGATCCCATAAAACATTTATGGGGCATTCTTTAATGCCTATAGTGCTCAAGTTAGACCACAACCATCTAGGGCTTGGCTGACAAGTTGATCGCTCATATCAGAACCCAAGTCTCTTGGCTTGTCATACTTTATTTTTTCATACCAATCATAGCCTTCCAACCTTGGATGCCAGATTAAAGTCCCACCAACCATCTATCATATACTGTTTGAAACCATCCCCAGAAGCTCTTGTACATCGTGACCTACGCAACCATCTTAAGGCATGTTAAAAAGAACACTATATCCAAGCTAGCCATACTGACCAAGCAACTTTAATAGCATTAGTTCCAAGAAGAGGTACCAACTATTCCTTGTCAAACTATTGACCGAATTGTTGAACAATTATAAAAGCTCCAATAAAGGTTGAACCAAAGTAAACTTCCAAACTTGGCAGTCTCTACTGAGTCCTCGTTCACCCCAGATATATCATGACCATCCTACTTTCTGACAAGTTCAAGTTTCCTAATACAAGTACATATAATGGCACCAAAGACTCATTAGAATATCTAGAAAACTTCAAGGGTTTGATGGATCTTTACACCTACAGCGATGTTATAAGGTGTCATGCCTTTTAGCTTACTTTTAAAAATAAGGCCAGAGCTTAGTATCAAACTTTGAAGCCTAGCACTATTAGTTCTTTAACAAAATTTGGGAAATAGTTCTTATCTTATTTCTTAACCAAGAGAAGAAGGTCAAAGACATTGGCACACTTGTTGACCTTATAGCAATATAAGGAAGAGCCATTGAAATATTGATTTGATAGATTTAATATAGAGGAAATATAAGTGGTAGATTACACGATCTTTGTTACCATTATAGCTTTACATCAAACTTTATGTGAGGAAACCCTATGAAGGGACCTGGCCAAAAAATTTCCAATAAAATATTCTAAAGCTACTCAATTGATTAACACTTATATTAATATGGATGAAATGATTTTTAGTAGGAAGAATCAAGACCCTTGTAAGAAAGAACTATCATAACAGAAGCACCAATGGGGAATGAACCCTCATATTGTGACAACAAAAAGTCTATGTTAGACCAAAGAAATGATAAAAAGGTCATGGATGGAAATCCCGTCTATTCTGGATAGCGTTTCTAAAGTTACACCCATTTCAAGAAAATAAGAGAGCTTATTCTAGTGCAAGTCAAAAGCCATTTGTTCGTAAAGTGGTGTTATCTCTTTTAGGAGAACATAAAACGTGCAAGTATACACAGTCATAAGTAATAAAATTTGATAAGTAAAGTATTGTTCCCACGGAGATTTGTCACTACAGTTTGTTGAGTACTAAAATTATTTCACCCTGATTTTATCCAAAACAATCGTTAATTGGAACAAGTTAACTAAAGAGTTTTATAACCAAATAAAAGAATTCTAGGATTGTAGTTTTTCATCAAATTAATCCACTCGAATCATTTTTTTCTTGATTTATATTTTTTAGTAAATTTAATTTGTCAATCAAAAACTTCTAATTTTATTCATACATCTCTTCCGAGCTCCGTATAGATACACCTCGCTAAATTAATTTACTATATTCCTATGAGAATTAAATTCACCAAGATTCATTACGTTCTAAGTTCTCAAATGGCCACACATACGATAATAGTATATTCTTATCCTTCATATATACATGTTATTCTATCCATGAGCAATATACACAAAAATGCATCTTCCAAGTTTATTTAAGTGCCACTGATCAATTGATAAATTTTCCAATAATCAAAAGCATTAAGCACAAATAGAATAAACAAATTAAAAGTCCTATAAATCATTCAAAAATAATTAAACTCAAGCTTCATAAATTTAGATAAAACACAACCCTAGAAAAATTAAATTACTTCATAAATAAAAATAAAAAGTACAAAAATTAAGGAATATTATAGATGAAGAACAAGAGAAAATTAAAACATTTTCAGCTCCAATTTTTGGCACACGCAAAACACAACAGAAGCCAAAAATGGCTTATGCGTGTTCTAGGGGTATCCATAGTCCGGTCCAATTTTGCCTAAAAAAATTTAACCAAATCGAACTGTTCATATAGTTGAAATCGGACCGAACCGGACCATTCGGCTATCTAAAATGTTATAACCGAGCGGTTTGGTCCGGTTTGGTTAACGGTTTTTAACAATTAATAATAAATAAATATGATTCAGTTTAATATGATATAATTTAATAGGATACAATCAAATGTAATGGTTATTTATAATCATACATAGATAGATATTATTATTAAATACATAAATACATAAATAAATAAATAAATAAGATGTTATCAAAATCTAAAATAAAAAAAGATTAGACATGAAGAAATGAATTCCAAATATCTCGTTTACAAAGAATTCTTAAACATATACAAACATCCAAACTCACGATCAACAACAATATATCATTAGATAATAATATTTAAAACTTACCCATTATTAATCATCAACGATCATTGTAGTGTCTTTAATGGACTTTACAATCAAACAAAATCAACATCTTCATAAATCTCTAGGTCATCATTGTATTCTGGTAAGAGGACATTATCATTATTAATGGAAGAAAGGAACCAATTTTGACTACATACTAATGCCTCTACCATTTTAGGATTCAAAGAACTCCTAAATGGATTAAGAATGCGCCCTCCTGTGCTAAAAGCTGATTCTGATGCAACAGTTGAAACTTGAATTGCTAACACATCACGTGCAATGAGAGAGATGATAGGAAACCTAAAAGAATTTTCCCTCCACCATTTTAATATATCAAACTTATCCAACATGACATTTTCACATGGGGTGTTCAAATATTTCAACTCCAAACTATTTTTCTCCTCTAAGCGTTTAAGAAATTTCAACTTTCTTGCTTCCTCAGATGAAGGAATCCTTCCTATTACATCTTGTGATTGAGTCACATTAGATTGAAAATCTTTTCCATGCACTAACATATAGTAAGCTTTGAACATATCCATAAAAAGTATTTTTGACATTATCTCTCAATTTTTGAACAATTTCTAAATCATGAATCTCTTCAAATAAGAATTCCAAATACTCTAATTTGTACCTTGGATCAAGTACAAATGCAACATACAACATCTTATTAGTCTTGTCTACATTTCCCCAATATTTCTCAAATTTTGTTTTCATGCTTATAGTCATATTTTTCAACAACAAGTCATCAAAACCACACCATGTAAGTATTTGAGATTGAATGTTATATAGTTCTATAAAATATAAATTTGATGTGGTACATAAAGATGCACTGAATGCTAAAGTAGAGTCTATCTTCAAAAACTTGACAAAAACATCAGCATTCTTCCAATCATCTAATGTTGGCGGCCCAACATTCGATTGCTCCTCATGAAAATAAGAAATAAAGTTTGTTCCTTCCTCTTCTTCAAGACGATCAAATGCTTTTTGAAAATCTAAAGAAGATTTTAACATTAGATATGTGGAGTTCCATCTTGTAGGCATGTCTAGCACGACACTTCCTTTGGACTCAATATTTTCTTTAATAGAACACATTTTAAACTTTTGTAATCTCAAAGGAGAGGATCTAACATATCTCACAACGTAACGAATACTCATAATAGTTCTATGAAGATCTTTAAGTCCTTCTCTTACAATCAAATTCAAAATGTGAGCACAACATCGCACATGAAAGAACTCTCCACTCATAACAAGTCCATCATTCCAAATTTTTAGCTTCCTTTTCAAGTATGACATAACAGTATCATTTGAGGAAGCATTATCAAGTGTTATGGTGAATACCTTACATATACCCCAATCACGCAAAATTTGTTCTATCACTCTCCCAATTGTATCACCTTTATGATTCTCAACTTGACAAAATTTTATAATTCTCTTTTGTAATTTCCAATCTTTGTCAATATAATGAGTGGTTAGACAAATATAATTAATATTTTGAATTGAAGTCCAACAATCACTAGTAAGACAAACTCTTTGATTTTCACTTATGATATCAGGCGTTAATGAATTAATAATACAGTTTGGTATTTAGAAACTTTATGCAATCTATAACAATATTAATTTAAACATTGTTTATGTATATTTTAAAAATTAAGAACTAATATGATTAAATAAGAACCTATAAAACAAAAACACCATAATTTATGTACATTTTATGACAAAAATACAGATTATATATAAATCATATATAAAAATTTATATTAACAAATCATGTTAATAAAAAAACACATTTAATTGTAAAGATCAATGTATTATGTGAACTGTGATTATAAACACATTTAATTGTAAAAAAAACTTTTTAAATGTAGGGGAATAGTCATATAAATAAATAAATACATATTGGATACAAATGCCTTTAAACCTGTGACTTTTTTTTTAAAGAGAAAATTATTATCTAAATGAGTCCACACTCCACCGTGGTTGTTGCTTACTCAGAACTAACCCTGAGAACACTCTCCAGAGTCCAGACCATCAACAAGACATGAATTTGAGTTCCAAGTTTAATTAACTTTCTAGATCAAACAAATATTGATAACAATTTGATGGGAATTGGAATCGGATCCAACAGGCAAAAAATAACTCTACCTTCTAACAGAAGATCATGATAGGTATAAGAAAGGTGGAATGCATCCTGATGATTATAATTAGCTTAAATTGAAAAATGAGCTATGTAGATGTACATATTCTTGATGACATAGATTTTTTATTCTCGGGGGTAGACCTATACTTCTTGAAATTCATAATGATCAAACATTAATAAAATGAACTATATATATTTAATCTATAAAGAGAACTTAATCAAAATAATTAAGCTTTAAAAGAGGGGCAACGTACGAACACTTTAACTAAAGTTATAAGTTGTAACAGTAATAATTAGTTTCCACCATTTAAAAAAAACTGAACTCTGTGAGAAAAAATTGTTCAAACTTCAGAGTTCAGACTAACAAAAAAACGACATACCATTCAGATTTCAGAGTTCAAACTAACAAAAAAAATGACATACCATTCAGATTTCAGAGTTCAGACTAACAAAAAATCGACATACCATTCAGATTTCAGAGTTCAGACTAACAAAAAATCGACATACCATTCAGATTTCAGAGTTCAGAGTTCAGACTTACCATTCAGTTTATTCAGGAAAAAACTACTACCAGACTACCAGTAGTAGAGACCGTTTTATTTACAAACTACTCGGTTCGGTCCAGTTTGGACCAGATTTTTGGTTTAAACCGGTCCGGCCCGGTTTTTGGACAACCCAAGCGTGTTCCATAGTCCAACCCCAAAATGAAACTAAATAGGGCATTTATTGCTAAAAATGGAGTTTTTTGTTTTTGAGTTTAATTTTAGTTTCATTTTGGGGTTATTTTATATTAAAAAAAATATTTATTTAATAAAACCGGTCTGGTCCGGTCCGACTGGTTTAAAATATTTTATAACCGGATCGGACCATTTTAAAATCGGTTTTACTTAATACGGACCGAATTTTCGATTTAAACGAGTTCGACCCGGTTTTTGGACAACACTAGCGTGTTCAACAGTCCAACCCCAAAACGAAACTAAAATTAAACTTAAAAACAAAAAAACTCCATTTTTTAGACACACGGGAGACATTTTACATCGAAAATAAAAAAACGCATGGTAGACAAATGACTACATTAAAAACATTATTTTAAACTGAGTGGGAGACAAGCTACGTGTTTTTGATTTTGTTTTCAATACATGCTATCAAGTGTCATGATCTAATTTGTTGCAAGATATAGTGGGACACGTGACAACCTTCAATTGGTGGGAGGAAAACAGTTGCATGCGATTACGTCTCACGAAATCAGGGCGGGCGAGACATATGGCAGACAAAGATGCGGCTGGAAACATGCACCATTTCTGTGCAATTGGGTAAACCAATACGTGCCACTCGTCCACTTCTCATTAGCTACAGAAATATTGGACACATCGCATTGTATAATTTGTTGGATGGATAGGCGTATGGAAATTATGTAGACTGCGTCGCACGGGATCATGCCTTTTTGGCAGATGCGTAACAGACACGTGGATCCCACCTTACATACCGGCCTACGCGGTAGGTGGTCCCCACACGGTGCCAAGAACGTGCACCTGAATTCCTACGTCCAATCTCTTTTGTCATGTTTGGTCTCATGCGTCTCATCGTAGCCGTCTGTTGCCTGATCGAACAGTTGGTGTCACTCGTTTGTGATTGCACGCGTGGCCTCTTTTTCCTGCGTAGAAAATAATTTTCCTTAATTTCATTTTAGCCCTCCAATTTAATTCAAATTAACTTTTAAACTTTCTTTAATTACAATTAAGCCCTTTTCTAAATTATATTAACTTTTGTTAATTACAATTAAGCCCGATTTTAATGTAAATTATATTTTAAACTTTTATTAATTGCAATTAAACACTCTTTTATTTTAAATTATATTTTCAGATATAAATTTACAATTAAGTACATTTTCAATTCAAATTCTTTAATTTTCTTAAAAATATATTCCTTAACAAATAAACAGTAAATATTAATTTATTCAACTAAAATTAACTAAAAATGTTAAGAATATAGTAATTATAACTAATAAAATATATGAAAATAATTATATAAAATACAGTTATCCATTTGTTCGTACATTGGCTTAAGGAATTGAAAACTTTTGGCTAGGACAAATTTTAGTACTAGAGGTTCTACAAAGACACTAACAACTTAACTGAAAGTTGCCAAAAGATTAAAGATGAAATTGAGTATCTAGTCATTAAAGGGTAATTGGATGAATTCATAAATAATCCAAGGTCACAACAACCATAAGTATAATAGTAATGACAATAATAACCATAGCCACAATAGTAGTGGCAATAACAACACCATTTACCCTAATAGCCACAACTACCACGACTGACCTTCTTACCTAGAGAAAGAAATCAACCTAAAGGATAGGAAGATCGTGAGGTTAGATTTATTATGGAAGGTTCTATTAGGAATAGTTTTAACAATGCCCATAAATCACTCATCCATATGGCCATCTTTGGTGTAGAAATTTTAGATGTTATTGTTTCACGTAACCTAGAGAAAGATCATAAACTTATGAACTTAGACATAAAAAATTTAGAAAGAGAAGCCCATAGGTTGATCTACCCTCATGTGAATGCTTTGGTAGTCACCCTCTAGGTGTCCAACATAACTTTTCATCAGATACTAATAAAAATCGGTAGCTCAGCCGACGTCTTATTCTTTGAAGCATGGAAGCAAATAAATCTTTCTCATCCTCTCAAGCTAGTAGCTACTCTCTTGATAGGATTCTCTAGAATCCTACTTATACTAGAAGATAATGTGATCTTACTAGTCACAATTGGATAGAGCACCAACACAAGGACAATAATGGTGGACTTATTTTTTGTGTACTACCCATCCTCTTACATTGGTATCCTTGGTAGGCCTTGCCTTCATGGGGTCAAAGTTGTAGCATTAACCTACCACATTACCCTAAAGTTTCCAACATATATGAGAACAAGAGTACTTGGAGAGCAAGAGGTAGCTAAATAATGCTATGCCATCGGAATCAAAATGGTCTAGAAGTAAAAGTCATACTATACTAGAACTAAAAAAGTGTCCATTCTACTAATTTTATTTTTACTTAATGTTTTTATAATTTTCATTGTTGTAAAACTTAGTATAATAAATAGCCTTAGTTGGTTATATTTCAATTTATATTCCTAAGATAATTTTAATCACTTTGTAATTCAACTTTATTATTATCAATAAAGGGAGTATTTATGATACATACATTTTTTTATAAATCAAAGATCCACACTTAAAAGATTCAATAGGATAGAAAACCTACCATTAAATCAAAAGCAGGCCTGAGTTGCCTATGCTTGAAAAATTCCAAAGCCTTTAATGCCTTACACCAAGCCAAGAAATGCACTGCCTACCAAGGTAGTGAATATGAAGTAACCCTACAAGTGAGTACTACACTATAGAGCCCAAACCACTAAATGGACTATAAAAGTTGGGCATTAAGTGACCATGAAGATGGACCTTGATCATAGGTTGTTCCATTTGGGATAAAGAATAAGTGAATAACAACTTAACTTGGTCTAATCATCTCTTAATCTATCTTAAACTTTGGAAAGGGGTCATGGCTTGAGATCTCTGCCACCTGATATTGAGCAACCATCATTATTTTGTGAGGAATGTACCCATACGAAAGGAAGTAAATAAAAAATAACCTTATGAGTGGGCTTGAGATGCCTAGACTTAAAAATTCCAAAGCACTTAATACACGTTAGGTGAGTACTACACCTTTGGGCCCAAATATCCAAAAGATTAACATAAGCTAAATGCATTAAGTTACAACCAGAACGTACCATAATCATAGTTTATGCAGTCCAGGATAAAACTAATGAGAAGAAGTATCCCAATCTATAAGTCCTACACCCCAACACCTAGACTATAGTATAATGGAACTGAGTACAATAAAATTCTGAATATCTAGCGAAGGTATACATCCTTACAACAATAGTGAATAAAAGATATCCCAACAAGTGAGCTTTATGCTTTCAGGAACAAGTTATAAAATTATTTTCGGAAGATTAATATATTATCCATGTGGTCGAAGCCACAACTAACACCAAGAATGACCTATTAGATTTTCCACTACTTCGGAGTTGGCTATAGGCCTTGAAAAAAGAGTTATGGCTCCTAAGCGATACCACTTCAAGTCCAGAGACTACATTACAATTTCTACACCATACTTAGGCTTCCAAGGCTTTAGTAAATGAGATGATAAATCTCTAACAAAGTAGATTACAATAAAAGTCTCAGTATCTAGCCAAGGTATACATCCCTACAACAACAGTGAATAAAAGATATCCCAACAAGTGATCTTTTATACTTTCAGGAACAAGTTATAAAATTATTTTTGGAAGATTAATATATTAGCCATGTGGTCCAAGCCATAACTAACACCAACAATGACCTATTAGATTTTCCACTACTTCGAAGTTGGCTATAAACCTTGAAAAAAGAGCTATGTCTCCTAAGCCATACCACTTTAAGTCCAGGGACTACATTAAAATTTATACACCATACTTAGGCTTCCAAGGCTTTAGTAAATGAGACAATAAATCTCCAACAAATTAGTAACTAAAAATTTCCCTAAGTTAAAAACTGATGAGTGCTCAAAAAGCACTAAAATAACCATGATTTTGTGCACATTAATTGATTAAAAATACATATATTTATATGTTTTATCATATATTTATATAAATTTGTCTTTTTCGGAATCACGGGTATTTTTATTGTTTTTCAGGTATTTTGGCTTAAAAACGCAATTTAAAGACTCAAATAGGAATACTTGAAGTAATACATCACAAATATATTAATAAATAAGTGGGAAAAAGTCAACAAATATGGAAAAATTGGACAAAATGGGTCGAAAAGGTCAAAAATGTCAAAAAGACGAAAATCGCGCCGCCGCGCCGCCCGGCCGCCGCGCCCCACCGCCCGGCCGCCGCGCCCCACCGCCCGGCCGCCGCGCCCCACCGCCCGGCCGCCGCGCCCCAGCACCCCAAGCAGCAGCGCGCGGCACTGTTCATCCGCGGTACTGTTCATCCGCGCGTACTGTTCATCCGCGCGTACTGTTCATCAGACTCGGCACTGTTCATACCCGGTACTGTGCAGCCGCCCCATGTCATGCTGACGTCATCAAATGACGTCAGCAATCAATAATCCGCGTTTTTACATTTTTTTAACATTTGTTTCTCTACTTTTTCTCTCCATCCTCACCTATAAATACCCCCCTTCCCTTCACTTCAAAACACACCTAAAAACCACACTTCTCTCTTCTTTCTTTCTCTCATTTCTTAGTTTTTGAGTTTTCCTTAGTTTCTTTCTTAGTTTCTAAGTTTTTCTTAGTTTCCTTCTTAGTTTTTAGTTCAATTCTCTTAGTTTTAGTGTTCTTCTCTTTTTGAGAGGAACTTGTAATGTTTTTGTAATAATTTAGTTTTTGATTCAATAAATGGGAGTGCAAATTCCGCTTGGAGGTTTTCTAGCAACGGGAATAGCGTCGAAGTTCTGTAAGGATTTTATTTTCTTTACAGTTATTTTTATGCTTTATTCTTACATGTTATATTTTATTTGTCTATGATTAAATTTAACTCTGCTAGCTGTTTATAAACATGATATAATAATAACGTTGTTATGCTTGCGAAATATTAAATAGGTGAAAATTTCTAAAATGAATTGATTTTTTTTTATTCAAGATTTTATATTAAGAATGTTAGAGAGAAATATATTATTTTTCATTACAAACTTAAAACTGAAAATTAGATTTTAAGGTTTAGTTATCCGGTCTAATTTAGAGTAGTGCTCTTTTATTTGTTGGTACAATCGCCCGGTAGTTAGAGTGAAACTCTATTTCAAAAGTTTTTATAAGAATTATTATGTGAAAATGTATTGACAACATGTTTTCAATAGTGGTTTTAAAACTTGAAAGTTAGTACTCGGATAATTAAATTCTTATGTTTAATTTGGACACCTTGAATAAAGTTTAAACTGTCTAACCCCACCAAAGGTGGCATTTAAATGGTTCATTTTTAATCTCTTAGAAAAAGGAATTAATTTAATTAAGCATATTAGTTATCAACCCCACCCATAGGTGTTAATTGATTTGTTTAGTTAACAAAGAATATCTAACCCCACCAAAGGTGGTATTTATATAAAAAAAGAGAGAATCAATAAAATATCAATTTATATCTTTAATAACCTAGATAATATGAGCAAGCATAATTAATTTAGTTATTATATCCATAAATACTCCGCTAATATAAATGATAAAATTTGCATGAATATTTATTGAATCTGTATATATGTTTATTTTTAGATAATTATTTATTGAATCTGTATATATGTTTATTTTTAGATAATTATTTATTGAATTTGTATCTATGTTTATTTTTATGTTATTAGATTATATTTAATTAATCTGTATATATGTTTATTTTATGTTATTAGATTAGGAACACAAAAACCAAACTATCGTGACAGGATGTTTAGGATTTAATTTCGTTTTTAAAAGTTTGAATAATAAATTAAAAACCACATACATTCCTTCCTTAGATCGACCTTGGGAGTATACTTATCATTTTCTTCGAAATGATTCGTGCACTTGCGAGAGTTTTATAAATATTAAAACCAAAGTATTTGCGAAGATCGGCGATGCCGGTTTTCGTTCATCAAGTTTTTGGCGCCGTTGCCGGGGAAGAAATAGCGTTTTTAAATTATTTATCAAAATTTTAAAAACATTTTTGTGCTGTAAATAATTGTGATATTTTAATAATAATCAAATTTCAAAATTCATAATAAATAAAAAAAATAAAAAAAATAATAATTTTTTTTAATTGTAAAATAATTTAGAAATTTGAAATTTGAAGTAAAAAATTTTACCGTTCATGAATAGTAAAAAAAAAATTAAAAATTCAAAATTCAAAAAAATTTTAAGTTAATAAGAAATAATATAGCGTGAATAGTAAAATAAAATTACCGTTCATAAAAAAAAAAATTCAAAAACTTAAATTTCAAAAAATTTTAAGTTAATAAGACATTATATAGCGTGAATAGTAAAATAAAATTACCGTTCATGAATAAAAAAAAACATTACTTGAATTTATACCTAATTAACTAAATAACATGAAAAGTAAAAATCTAAGGGAGTTCTGTCTAGGAGACTAGTTCTTGAAAGCCTTTGTGCCACTAGTCTTTCCTGCGAACGTTGCTCTGGCTAGGAGAATGGTATTTAAGGAGCCGTTTGCACCACCATTCTTTCCTGGGAGCACTCTTGGTTAATACTAATTATGTTACAAAAAAAAATATAAAAAAAAATTAAAAAAAAATGATGAAAAAAAAAATTTCTTTTTTTAGGGTTTAACTAGTTTTGTTTAGTGCTTTGTATTAAATAACATGTAAATTTTCTCTAAATTTTTTATTTTGTTGACAGGAGTTTTAAATTTACGTTTACAATAGTCTATGCGTGGTAGGAGATCCTTAGGAAACCCTCTTACACCATATGTAAATAATTTTCATAAATTTAAACAAGTGTCAACAAAACTGGATTCTACCCATCAACCTGTTTTTGAGCCAAACATAGAACCAAGTCTTAATCCTTTGCTAGAACCAAAAGAAATGGAGGAAAACCAACATATTAGGGAAACCACGATGAAGGAGTTTGCAAGACCGGTAATAGGCACGGCAACTGCCGCTATCCAGTTGGGAGAGGCTGCTCAGAATTATGACCTTAAAAATATTCATTTTTCTATGCTTCCTTCCTTTTATGGGCTACCTAATGAAGATTCTCTTTCCTTTATGAGAGATTTCTATGCTACGGTCCAAACATTCCCCCTCGGTATTCTAAACGAGGATCAACTTAGGATGAGATGTTTTCCCTACACTCTAAAGGATAAGGCCAAAGCTTGGTTGATGTCACTTCCCCCAGGTTCTCTGATGACATGGGGTAACATTTACAATAAATTCATGGGAAAATTCTATTCCCATCAAAAAACATCAGAGTTGAGAGGAAAGATTGCTACTTTCTCTCATATGGATGGAGAACCATTCCATGAATCTTGGGATAGGTTCAAGATGTTTCTCACTCAGTGTCCCCATCATAGCTTTCCCATGCAGTTGCAGAACCAATTCTTTTACGATGGACTTACACAACAATGTCAGTTCATTGTCGACAACGCTGCAGGAGGAGCAATAGGAGAAAAGACTGCCTCAGAGACGTATAACCTCTTTGAGATGTTGGGTGCTAATTCCCAACAGAAAAGCTCCCGAGTGAGAAAAGCTGGAGTTCATGAAATCGACTCCAGTAATGAAGTTCAACAACAACTTGTTCAACTGACTAAGCAAGTTGCCCTTCTCGCTACACAAACCAACACCAATAATGAACAATATGGTTTGTACAGCAACATGGGACATGGTACTGAAGCCTGTCCATATCAAGGAGAAACAACTGGACCTGAACAGGTCAATGTGTTGGGAGCGTATCAACAAAGACCAAGGTTTGACCCCAACTCAAATACCTATAATCCTGGGTGGAGAAGTCATCCAAATTTCTCTTGGAGGCAAAACAACCCTCCTTTCACTCAAAGCTCAAACCAAGCAGGTCAGCAATTCCACCCACCTATTCCAAGAAGCATTCCCAATAAACCAACCTTGGAGGACAACTTGAATTCTTTTATTCAAGTCTGTAGGGATAATCAATCTAAAACCAATCAACGGTTGGACTCTGTGGAAGCTTCTATCAAAAAGGTGGAAGTTCAAGTTGAACAGTTAGTTGAACATTTGCAAAAAGGCAAAGACTAATTTGAAACTTAAACGAATTCAATGAAGAGGAGACATTGAGTTTTTCATTCTGCAATCTCCAAGCAACGTCTTACTAGAAGACGATAAATTTTAGTCCTATATGGGAGGTCACCCATTATTGTATTTTCCTTTGTTTTAGTTTGCGTGTAATAAAAATTCAGATGAAATAAAATTCGTTTGTTTCAAACATTCTGTCCATTCTTTAAAAAAAAAAAAAAAAATTTAGGTTCCTTGCACTTTTTGCATTTACGTTTTATCAAGTTATAAATATTTTTTAGAGATATCTACTAAGAGCAAATTGTTGATACACAATAGGAGGAGGATCATTTTCAACTACAAACAACCATGGGAGATGCTGAAGATAGGCGGAAAAAGATGAAAGAATATACAATGCCAATCATTGGCAATGTAACTTCCGGTATCCAATTACAAGAGGCTGCAAGGAGTTATGAATTGAAAAAGATTCATTATTCTTTGTTGCCTTCCTTTTACGGTATCCCTAATGAAGACCCTTTGCATTTCAGTCGAGAATTCTATGCTATTGTCCAAACCTTTCCACTACATGCAATTAATGAAGATCAACTTAGGATGAGGTGTTTTCCTTACACTCTCAAAGATAAAGCTTGGTCATGGTTCATTACTCTACAGTCAGGTTCTCTTAAAACTTGGGAGGCAGTCTATGAAATTTTCATGGGTAGGTTCTATTCCCATCAAAAGACTGTTGATCTAAGAACAAAGATAGCAACATTTTCTCAAATGTATGAAGAGCCCTTTCATGAAGCTTGGGAACGATTCAAACTCCTTTTCATTCAATGTCAAAATCATAGCTTTCCATTACAGCTACAAAACCAATTCTTTTACGATGGATTGACACTACAGAGTCAATACATGGTTGATAATGCTGCTGGAGGTGCTGTAGGAGAAAAGACCGCAGAGGAAACCTATAATCTCTATGAGCTATTGGGTTCTAATTCCCAACAAAGAGGTGGTAGAAGGAAAGCAAAGGTCAATGAAGTCGGCTCTGATAATGAGATAACCTTGCAACTTGCTGAATTGACTAAACAAGTGAAATTCCTCACTTCCCACCAAATTTCAAATCAAGAGGTATGTGAAGTGTGTTGTTCAATTGGGCATGGTACTCATAATTGTTCAAATACTTGTGATTCTAGTGTCGATGCCATAGAGGAAGTCCAATCTTTTCAAAGGTATCATCCAAACACCTATAATCACCCAGCCTACACCCAATATCCAACACTAAGGTCGGATAACAACCACCCTTACCCACCAAGCCAATCTTTTAAACCAACCTTAGAAGATAGCTTGAATGCTTTTATTCAAGTTAGTCGTGACAACCAATTGATGACTAATCAAAGGTTGAACACCATGGAGGCTTCGGTTAAAAGAATTGAATCTAAAGTTGGGCAACTGGCTGAACAAATGCAAAAGAAAGAACCAGGAAAGTTGCCCAGTCAACCAGAACAAGCAAAGGATGTTAGAACCCTTCGAAGTGGTAAGGTAGTCAATACCAGTTTACCTGAAATCTCTAACAATCTACCTTGTAGTTCAGGTAATAGAGAAGGCGATACTCTAATCTCGCAAAAAGGAGAAACAAGTGTTAAACTTAACAAGCCTTCTGAAAAACTCATTGGGGGGTCATCTGACACCCCCAAAATTCAAAAGACAACAGAACCACACCAGATACAAGTACCTTTTCCCCACCGGTTAAAAGAGTCCAAACAAGATAAGCAATTCAATGATCTTTTTAATATGCTCTCTAAAGTGAATATCAATTTACCATTGTTAGAAGTGATCATGAATGTGCCCTCATATGCCAAGTTTTTCAAAGAGTTGAACACTAAGAAAAGGAGGTATGAATTGAATGAACGAGTAGTAGTATCAGAAATTTCTAGCGCTGTACTTCAGCACAAACTACCCCCTAAGTTGAAAGACCCTGGAAGTTTTATTATAAACATAACTATGGGGGATAGGAAGGTTGCTAAAGCAATGCTTGATTTAGGTGCTAGTATAAATTTGATGCCCTACTCTATATTCTTACAGCTCAATCTAGGGGATTTAAAACCCACAACTATGTCCCTTCAACTTGCAGATAGATCTCTTAAATATCCAGAGGGAATAGTTGAGGATGTTTTGGTACAAGTAGACAAACTGATAATACCTGTTGACTTTGTGGTTCTGGATATGCAAGAAAATCCAGCATTGGATAGAGAGCACACAATATTGCTTGGTAGGCCATTTATGGCAACTACTAAAACTATTATTGATGTCCAAGATGGAAATTTGACAATGACAGTCTTAGGGGAGACCGTTCATTTTAAAGTTTTTGATTCTTCACCTTTTCCTTCTATTTCTGCCATCGATGAAATATTCGAAGTTGATCCTTTGGATAATCTTGTCCAAAGCACCTTTTTAAAAACCAGAATAGAAGACAAGCTTGAAACCGTTCTTACACTTGAAAAGGTTGAAGAAGATTTAGATGAGGAAATTAATGGGTACCTTAAACAACTAGACAATGATGAAGTGATGACAAAATCTAGTACACTTTTAAATCTACCCAGTTCTTCATCTAGTAAAGAGGCCAATCCACCTGAACTTGAACTCAAAGTCTTACCTGAGCACTTAAAATATGTGTTTTTGGGAGAGGGAGAAACTTATCCAGTGATAATTTCTTCAACCTTGACCAAACCACAAGAAAAGGAACTCATCAAAGTGCTTAAACAGTTTAAGAAATCTATAGGTTGGAGTATAGGGGATATAAGAGGCATTAGTCCAACAATGTGTATGCACAAGATCAACTTGGAGGATGGTGCTAAACCTGTACGAGAGGCCCAAAGAAGACTAAACCCAAACATGCAAGAGGTAGTTAAAAAGGAAATTCTTAAATTATTAGAAGAATGGATTATCTATCCTATTGCAGATAGTAAGTGGGTTAGTCCAGTGCATGTGGTACCAAAGAAATCTGGGATAACAGTTGTTAAAAATGACAAAAGTGAATTAGTGCCCACTAGAATAATCACTGGATGGAGAATGTGTATAGATTTTAGGAAACTAAATTTATATACGAAAAAGGATCACTTTCCTCTTCCATTCATTGATCAAATGTTGGAAAGATTAGCTGGGCACGAATTTTACTGTTTTTTGGATGGACTGTCTGGATATTATCAAGTACCCATAGCACCAGAAGATCAGGAAAAGACCACATTTACATGTCCTTTTGGGACATTTGCTTTTCGCAGAATGCCATTTGGGTTATGCAATGCCCCTGCCACTTTCCAGAGATGCATGATATCTATTTTCTCGGACATGGTGGAGAAATTCATTGATATTTTCATGGACGATTTCTCTGTCTTTGGGAACTCATTTGATGATTGCTTACATAAATTGACTTTGGTTTTAGAGAGATGCATTGAATGCAATCTAACCCTTAGTTGGGAGAAAAGTCATTTTATGGTTCAACAAGGGATAGTTTTAGGACATATAATTTCAAACAAGGGTATTGAAGTTGATAGGGCAAAAGTTGAATTGATATCCAAACTATCTCCCCCTACATCTGTGAAGGGGATAAGAAGCTTCTTGGGACATGCAGGATTTTACAGACGATTTATTAAAGATTTCTCTAAAATAAGTCGTCCCTTATGTAACTTGCTATCCAAAGATGCTGATTTTGATTTCAACAATGACTGCCTTACTTCCTTTAATACCTTGAAAGATAAACTCACATCTACCCCTGTTATAATGGCACCAAACTGGTCTTTACCCTTTGAAATAATGTGTGACGCTTCTGATTATGCAATAGGAGCAGTCCTGGGACAAAGAGTGGATAAGCGTTTACATGTCATCTACTATGCTAGCAAAACACTCAATGATGCCCAGATGAATTACACCACCACTGAAAAGGAATTCTTGGCTATAGTATTCTCTTTAGACAAATTTCGGTCTTATTTAGTAGGATCTAAAGTGATTGTGCATTCTGATCATGCTGCTTTAAGATACCTATTAAGTAAACCAAATGCCAAGCCAAGATTAATCAGGTGGGTATTACTCTTACAAGAATTTGACCTAGAAATCAAGGATAAGAAAGGCAGTGAAAACTTAGTAGCTGACCATTTGTCTAGGTTGATTTCTGACTTCAATTCTCTTAAAGATGAGAGTAATGAAGATATAGTTGAAACCTTTCCTGATGAACAGTTATTTTTCATAGGTCCGAACCCATGGTATGCTGATATTGTAAACTATCTTGCCACTGGTGTTTTGCGACCTAACACTTCATATCAGGACAAGAAAAGGTTTTTTAAAACTATTAAGGACTATTTCTGGGATGACCCTTATTTATACAAGATTGGTCAAGATCAAGTCATCCGGAGATGTGTACCTGAAGAAGAACATAAGAGCATTCTGACTTTTTGTCATGAACTTCATTGTGGGGGTCATTTTGGAGGAGAAAAGACAGCCCGTAAGATATTACAGTCTGGATTCTTTTGGCCCACTCTTTTTAAAGATGCTCATATGTTTTGTGCACAATGTGATAGATGTCAAAAAACAGGAAACATAAGCAAAAGAGATGAAATGCCTTTGACATCTAATTTAGTTGTTGAACTCTTTGACGTATGGGGGATTGACTTTATGGGTCCTTTTCCCCCATCTAATGGTTTTCAATACATTTTGGTTGCTGTGGATTATGTGTCCAAGTGGGTAGAAGCTATCCCCACCAAAACCAATGATGCTAATGTTGTTGTGAAATTCTTGAAAGATTTCATATTCAGTAGGTTCGGAACGCCTAGAGCTATAATAAGTGATGGAGGTAGCCATTTTTGTAACAAACTCTTTGATGGAGTACTAAACAAGTACAACATCACACATAAGGTAGCTACTCCATATCATCCTCAAACTTCCGGTTTAGTGGAAGTAAGTAATAGGCAAATTAAGGGAATACTGGAACGCACTGTGCGTCCCTCAAGGAAGGATTGGGCATTTAAGTTAAATGATGCCTTATGGGCATACCGCACCGCTTACAAAACACCTATTGGGATGAGCCCTTACCGGTTAATCTTTGGGAAAGCGTGCCACCTTCCAGTTGAACTTGAACACAAGGCTTATTGGGCAATTAAAGAGCTAAACATGGATTTAGATAAAGCAGGTGAAAAACGAGTACTCCAGCTTCATGAGTTGGAAGAAATTAGGAATGAAGCCTATGAGAATGCCAAATTATACAAGGAGCGTACTAAGCGCTATCATGACAAGAGGCTAGTTCCTAAGACTCTTCACCCTGGAATGAAAGTTCTTTTATTTAACTCTCGTTTGAGATTGTTTCCAGGAAAGCTAAGATCAAGATGGGATGGACCATTCAAAATAGTTCAGGTATCTGAACATGGAGTGGTAGAACTATTGGACTCCAAGACACAAAAAACGTTCAAAGTTAATGGCCATCGTGTCAAGCCTTATGTGGAAGAACCAAACAACATTGCTGAAATGGATTGCATTTGGCTGAGTAACCCTTAGCACCAAAAAGATACGTCTTGCTAAGACGTTAAACTAAGCGCTGGATGGGAGGCAACCCATCATGTTAGGTAATTTTTTGTTATTTGTTTTATTTACTTAATTTTATTGTTTATTTTAGTTTACTTGTATGTGAATAATTTTTAAAATTGTTAAAACTAAAATATTTGTTGAGATGTTAGAAGTTCACAGCGATCTGTCTGTATACACTTTAATGATGAATATGATGGATGCACCTGCATTTCTTCATTACTACTTACACATTCTCAAGAAATAGGTAATCTTTCTCCTCTTTTCTCTTTATCTTTAATTTGCACTTCTTACATTGAGGACAATGTAAGTTCTAGGTTGGGGGTGGTGAAAAGTTACCATGCTTAATAAAATAAATATATATATATATATATATATATATATATATAAAATTATCACAAAAATGTATCATTTCTTTAAATCAAATTTAAGTAAATAGTTAAGTCTTTTGTACTGTTAGATTAATTTTTGAAAACATATCATGAAATATTTTGTAATTATTTTTGATAATTAGTTAGTTTTTGTCATAACTAGTATTTCTTGATAAAATGTGGAAATTATATTAAACCCAAAATCGGTGTTTATGAATTTTTTTTTAGTGGAGACTACCCTTGTGAGATATAATTTGAGCCTAAATTCTTTTATTCAGAGTGAAATATATTTTTTTTTTCTACTCCAAACACATTTCTTATTTATTCAAATTTTTAGATGATCTCTATAGGTATTAGCATTGAATGTATGAATTTTTTCTCATCTTAATAGAGTATCATATATTTTTATTATTATTTTTGTTTAGATTAAATGATTTGAGTAGAAATTGATAGTATATGCTTATATCTCATTTATGCATGACTGCTACAAAAACAAAAAGACATATCTGGGGTTACCTAAACCAAGATCAAACAGAAAAGCCACAAAATTAACCACTCACCAAAATCCAAAAAAATGTACAATCTGTACATGGGTTGACTCTCTAAAAAAAATTACATATATTGAAAAAAAAAATATCTTCAAAAAAAAAAATATATATATATATAGAGAGAGATAAAAAAATTATAGTATCATCTACATACTATGACCCACATTGCCTACAAAGTTGTGAGTAAAGGCTAATTACAAAAGAAATATATAGGAAGTAATTCCCTAAAAAGTCATTGCAATTTCTTCATTTGTAAAAGCATATATCTTGAAATTCTTTCTTAATGAGTTGGATTTATGCATGAAAATAATTTTTGTATATGATATCTTTATAATTTATACATTCGATTCCTTTCATGAGATCAATGTTAAAATAACACTTTGAGCCTTTATTCTTTATACATATGCGAACATATTAGTTCATTTCTATACATCAACTCTTTCGCATATAAATTAGTATGAGTGTTTGAACCCATAGGATTCAGTGCTTTGAGAGTATTGACTTGTGAGGAATAGAGTCGAAGCGAATTCTGATTCATGACACTGAAATTGGGTAAAATTAAATTGATACATTTTTGAAATGAAATATGAAAATGATTTTCGACTAATTATTGTAATAAAATCATGATTGTTTAAAGAGATTAAAATAACTTATGCTTGAGATTTTAATTATGATCTTAAAGGAGATTAAAAAGTATGAGATATTTTTGTGATATGTTGTGTTCTTTTATTCTTAAATTAATTTTTGATTGTGTTGTAATTTTAATTTTTGATTTGATTGTTTCTATTTTTACATTTAGTTCAATGTTTGTGGGTATCATTACTGAAAACCCTCACGAGACTCAAACTCGTCCACTAGGGCAACCTAGGGGTTTAACGGCTTGTTGCATAGGCTAAATGCAACCGTTTCAATCCACGAAAGTGATTTAGGATAGTTTAATTTTTAGTTTTTATCGCTTCTCTTGCTAAGGGACTAGCAAGAAGCTGGTTGGGGGTTGTGATGAGTGCTCAAAAAGCACTAAAATAACCATGATTTTGTGCACATTAATTGATTAAAAATACATATATTTATATGTTTTATCATATATTTATATAAATTTGTCTTTTTCGGAATCACGGGTATTTTTATTGTTTTTCAGGTATTTTGGCTTAAAAACGCAATTTAAAGACTCAAACAGGAATACTTGAAGCAATACATCACAAATATATTAATAAATAAGTGGGGAAAAGTCAACAAATATGGAAAAATTGGACAAAATGGGTCGAAAAGGTCAAAAATGTCAAAAAGACGAAAATCGCGCCGCCGCGCCGCCCGGCCGCCGCGCCCCACCGCCCAGCACCGCCCCAAGCAGCAGCGCGCGGCACTGTTCATCCGCGCGTACTGTTCATCAGACTCGGCACTGTTCATACCCGGTACTGTGCAGCCGCGGTACTGTTCATACCCGGTACTGTGCAGCCGCCCCATGTCATGCTGACGTCATCAAATGACGTCAGCAATCAATAATCCGCGTTTTTACATTTTTTTAACATTTGTTTCTCTACTTTTTCTCTCCATCCTCACCTATAAATACCCCCCTTCCCTTCACTTCAAAACACACCTAAAAACCACACTTCTCTCTTCTTTCTTTCTCTCATTTCTTAGTTTTTGAGTTTTCCTTAGTTTCTTTCTTAGTTTCTAAGTTTTTCTTAGTTTCCTTCTTAGTTTTTAGTTCAATTCTCTTAGTTTTAGTGTTCTTCTCTTTTTGAGAGGAACTTGTAATGTTTTTGTAATAATTTAGTTTTTGATTCAATAAATGGGAGTGCAAATTCCGCTTGGAGGTTTTCTAGCAACGGGAATAGCGTCGAAGTTCTGTAAGGATTTTATTTTCTTTACAGTTATTTTTATGCTTTATTCTTACATGTTATATTTTATTTGTCTATGATTAAATTTAACTCTGCTAGCTGTTTATAAACATGATATAATAATAACGTTGTTATGCTTGCGAAATATTAAATAGGTGAAAATTTCTAAAATGAATTGATTTTTTTTTTATTCAAGATTTTATATTAAGAATGTTAGAGAGAAATATATTATTTTTCATTACAAACTTAAAACTGAAAATTAGATTTTAAGGTTTAGTTATCCGGTCTAATTTAGAGTAGTGCTCTTTTATTTGTTGGTACAATCGCCCGGTAGTTAGAGTGAAACTCTATTTCAAAAGTTTTTATAAGAATTATTATGTGAAAATGTATTGACAACATGTTTTCAATAGTGGTTTTAAAACTTGAAAGTTAGTACTCGGATAATTAAATTCTTATGTTTAATTTGGACACCTTGAATAAAGTTTAAACTGTCTAACCCCACCAAAGGTGGCATTTAAATGGTTCATTTTTAATCTCTTAGAAAAAGGAATTAATTTAATTAAGCATATTAGTTATCAACCCCACCCATAGGTGTTAATTGATTTGTTTAGTTAACAAAGAATATCTAACCCCACCAAAGGTGGTATTTATATAAAAAAAGAGAGAATCAATAAAATATCAATTTATATCTTTAATAACCTAGATAATATGAGCAAGCATAATTAATTTAGTTATTATATCCATAAATACTCCGCTAATATAAATGATAAAATTTGCATGAATATTTATTGAATCTGTATATATGTTTATTTTTAGATAATTATTTATTGAATCTATATATATGTTTATTTTTAGATAATTATTTATTGAATTTGTATCTATGTTTATTTTTATGTTATTAGATTATATTTAATTAATCTGTATATATGTTTATTTTATGTTATTAGATTAGGAACACAAAAACCAAACTATCGTGACAGGATGTTTAGGATTTAATTTCGTTTTTAAAAGTTTGAATAATAAATTAAAAACCACATACATTCCTTCCTTAGATCGACCTTGGGAGTATACTTATCATTTTCTTCGAAATGATTCGTGCACTTGCGAGAGTTTTATAAATATTAAAACCAAAGTATTTGCGAAGATCGGCGATGCCGGTTTTCGTTCATCAAAAACTATTCTAACTTAGAAAAATTTCAAACAAACATAAAAAGGCTCGAATAGAAAATTAAGGCCACAAGTGCGAGTTAAACGTTACTCAAACTTCAAAGCCACCAGTCTCCTAACAAAGCCAACATGTGGTCCAAATATTGAACAACCATCTCGCTAGATAGGTCAAGATTAGGAGGTACGACCTGCCTGGAATTTTATCAGCAACTAAAAGGGTGGTCTACCACGGGTTTCATCGGTTAGGAGTCTGGCCGACCAGGGTTATGAAGGGTCAGAATGTGGCCAACTAGGGGTATGACTGACCAGGGGAAGGTTCCATGCATGTTTTTTCAACTAAATTGAATCAAGCCATGGTCGAGAAATCGTTCCCTATCTTCGTGCACCTTAGGTCCAAAATCCACATTTTGTTTTGTGCCAGTATATCCTTCCACACTCGTATGTTAACTCAAAGGTGCATGGCCTACCAAATATATGGAGTGACGATTGGATACGAAAATAATGTTACAAGTACAAGTGATAGATAAATTATATAAAGTTCAAGGCCACAGAGTCCTGACCACCGTCTTCCTAGGTCGTGCCACAATATTGTCCTCCCATAGAATGGAAAACTATTAGGACATATCTCATTGCACTTCTCTATTATATACCATGATAAAGGTTCAACTACCTGTCTACATTATAGATAAAGTCCATACATAAGCCAAGGGTATAGTTTATTAAATTTTGCGAGGATACTGGTCCGACCAGAACTTAAGGTGATCAAGGTATGATCTCTACCTCCTGGACTTCTTAAAGGTGTCCAATATTCTATCTTAGAATATCTTATATCATATTGAAATTATTATATCTCATAACATAGAGTCAAAACCAATTACTCTCTTTTCATATAATTATTAAAATAAGATTGAGATTTTATTTACCTTTCATCTTATAGTTACTAACTTAAGAATCATAGGGTCGAAGACCACCTATACAAGATAGTACAAGATCCTAACAGTTTGTTCATCTTGCAATTCTATGAAAAATAATCACACCTGGTGTTAAAAAAATTGGTATCAACATATGAGTATCATTTTATGTATGCAGCTAATGTTTATGAAACATTTATACAAAAGTATTTATTTTTAGGCATTTTACTCACAATTATTATTACTTTTACTATGTATTTTCTAAATATTAATGATATATACAATAACATATAAAAAATTAAATATAATATACATTACTACAAATAAAATATATTTATTAAAAACTAAAAACTATACATATAATTAATTTTTAAATTTCAATCTAACATAGCACATATCTTTCAAAAATTCAATTGATTATGTAATATTATACATATAAATAAAATATAATATTAAAGTATTTAAATTTTTGAAAAAAATAAAAATTTAACATTTAATTAAATAAAAAATTAATATAATTAATACAAATATCATATATATGATTGAATATATGATTAACTATTATTTGTATCAACTTAATTAAAAATAAATTATAATAATTGTAGCTGATTTGTAATATTGTAAGCATTAATAAAATATTTTATTTCCAAAATAGTACTATTGTACTGAGTTAAAATAAGTGAATATATAAGATAAATAAATTATTTTTGTTTGATGCAAAAGGCAAAAGTGAAAAATCGACTCGGTTTTGGAAGTTGATGTTAAGGCACAATTTTTGCACTTTAATATGTGATTTATTCCGGAAAAGATCAAAAATATCCCTAAAATTTAAAAAACTTTCAGAAATACTCCCAAGATTTTAAAAAACTTAAAAATATCCTTGAAAATATAACGAAAGTTAAATCTAAGAGTTATTTATTTAATAAATAAATAAATAATTAAAGAAGAAAAAATAAACCAAGAAATAATAGAAATAGAAATATAAGATATTTCAGGATGTTTTTTTTTACAAAAAATGGTAATAAGTAAAAAAAAATTTGAAAAAATTCAAAAAGAAAAGTTAAATCTTAAAGAAGGAGATGGATTTAAAGACCCATCATTTTTATTAAGAAAATTATTCTCTAGAAAATATAATCTATTATGGCATAAGTAATAAAGAAATGAGTATTAAGATTACAGATGCAAAAAAGATATATAATGTACAATTAATTGATAAAAAAACTATATTAAACAAGCTATCAAAAATTCTTCATAAAAATAAAGAAAAAATTGGATATATCTATTTAGGAGGAATTCAAATATTAATAAAAACTCATTTTAGAGAAGCAATAGATATATCAATAAAAATAAAATTATTAGATAATATAATAATAAATAGACATGATGTTTTATTAGGAATGATCTATGGTAATTTAGGATACCAAAAACTAAAATTTACAACATATCCTAGATTTGCTATAAATATACATGATAAAAATTTAAATCAAGTATTAAGTTTAGCTTATGAATTTGAAAGAGGAGATTTAATGAAGAAGAAAATTATCTATTTTCAATACATTATCTAGTAGCATATTATTTAACAAATAATCATAATAGTTCAATATATGAACAAAATGAATTTATAGAAATAGACAAAACCTTTAAGAAACTTGGACAAATAATAAAACCAGAAATACTAAAAGACTTTAAAATATCCAAAGAATGAAAATTAGATATTAAAGAAAAACCCTTAATAGCAGGAAGAAATAGTAATGTTGTTAAAACTAATAGCATACCAAGATTTACTTTTATAGACTATGCAAGATAAACTTCTAACCAAGAAGAAGTTAAAAAAACTAGAAAATGAAGTTAAAATAATGAAGACATTAATTCATGATTGTATATTAGGAAAAAATAATGTTTAGAGATAAAATAAAAAACATGCATTTAGAAGTAAATAGAAGCCTAGTAGGTGTATCAAAAAATCAAACAATATTATTTGAAACTATACAATTATTAACAGAGAAAATGGATTTAGTCCAAGAATCAAACACAAAATATTTACAGGAAATAATAGATATACAAAAAGAATTACTAAAGAAAATAAATGAATGTGGTTATAATAAACTACAACAAGATATGCACAAGGAATTTTCAGAACTAAGAAAAGATGTATACAACATACATAAGAATAATGAAATATTAGGTTATAAATATGATCACTTAGAAGGATTAAGAGAAGAACCACCAAGGAGATCAGATCCTCTGATTCCTAAAAATGAGAAAAGGAAAAATGAGGAACAATCTAAAAATAAAAAGATAATTCCAATTTAATAGGAGATCAGATTCTCCTATTCCTAAAAATGAGAAAAGGAAAAATGAGGAACATTCTAAAAATAAAGAAATAATTCCAATTTAATGAAATAAAGAAATAATTCTAATTTAATGGAATACAGAAAAACATTAGAAAGAAAACTCATGGACCTTGAAAATAGAGGTATAGAAACATTGGTCAGTTTATTGACATTAACCAATAAAGAAATAGAAGAACATTATAATGAAAAACTTTGTATTAACAAAGAAGAGGATGATATAACAATAATAAGTGAAACTGATTCTGAACCAGAAAACATGACCTCAAAAGGTCATATGAAACCAATTTCATTACCAGTTTCTTACCAAGAAGGAACATTTGACCCACATAGGGGAGAAAGAAATAGGCAAAGAATAGAACAACCTGACACCACATATAGAAGAAGACAACCACCTAAAATGGAGGAAGGATTACATTGGGGAACTAGAGGTAGTATTCCGCCAGAGTTCAAACTTCATGATAATTATAAATATGAACCTCTAGATTTAGATTGTATAAGAGATAAGAAAAAAAAGCCTTAGATGAATGGGCTAGTGGAATGAGTGTGCTCATACAAACTTCTCAAACTACCCAAACAAATCCCTCAACTTGTAGAGTGCTTATAGCGCATAAAATGACATGAAATGTTAAAGTTTGGTTTTCAAACTTAATAGATCAACAAAATTTGTTAATGCAAGGAAATGCTTCCACAGGAAGAGAATACTTGGATACAGTAATAATTGAAATATACAAAGAATTTATTGGAAAAGATAAAAGAAGAACTATCACTGAATCCAATGAAAATGAAATCAATGAAACTAAATTTCATCTAACAAATATGAAAATTTGTAGCATGTGTTACATAGATTCTATTATTTGTGAATATGAAATGTATTACCATAAATTACCACCCTATATGCAAACAACTTATAAATAAATATTTTTTCAAAAATTACCTGGAATACTATATAAAACCTTAACAAAAAATTGGGAACAAAGAAATAGAGAAACTATACCAGATACACTAGAAGGAAGACTAAGAAGCTTTAAATATTTAATCATTATTAAATGCCAAAAAATAAAAGAATATAAACAAATAATAGGAAATAATAAAATCTATTATGATACAAGAGATTTTAGAATACCAAGAAAATATGGATGTAATATAAAATCTTATAAACAAAAATATAAAAAAATATAAAAGATTTAAAAAATATAAATTTAGAAAACAAAATTTCCAAAAATATAAAAAGAGATTTAATAGAGAAAACTACAAGAAAATATATTTTAGAAGAAATAATAATAACCTTCTAAAAAAAGGAATTATTTCCTTTTAGGAAAGAAAAAATGCAGACGTTGGATTTGTAATGAAGACGGACCTTATGCTAATGAATGTCCAAGCAAACTTCAACATAAAAAAGAATTTCCAAAAAAAGTAAAAATCTTAGAAGAAGTTTTCAACATGGAATTAGAACCAATCGAGGAATCTGATATAGATTATACTTATAGTATTTATCTATTGGAAGAAATAGAGGGAGAAATAACTAACTCATAATATGAACACTCAAATTATGAATATTCTTCATCAGAAGATGAATGATTTGTATAGTATTACAAATCCAAATAGTACTTACATTAAAGTATGACTAAAATTTAAAGGCTATAACACTTATCATTTATATGCATATATAGATACAAGAGCTAGTATGTGTGTAGCCAGTAGATATGTATTTCCAGAAGACAATTAGAAACAAGCACCAAAAGATTAACTATAAGAATTGCTAATAATACTACAATAAAACTCAATCAGATATTAAAAGATACTGATATAATGATAGGAGGAGAAAACTTTCATATTCCTACCATATATCAACAAGAAACATGAGTAGATTTGTTAATTGAAAATATTTTCCTAAACTTATATCAACCTTTCACATAACATTCCGACAAAATAAGTCTCATAACCTTAGAAGGAGATACCATCTATATTTCTAAAGTAAGAAAAGCTTTATAACAGTCTCAAACCCAACTTTTATGCAACAACATAAAAAGTGAAAACGTGATGAGATAGAAGACCAACAAAAACTTTATTTAGAAAATATTTCATTAGATATAGAAGAAAAACAAAATTCTTTTCTCAATGAAATACAATAAGACAAGCCCTAATAGGAATTAGAAAACTATTAAAAACAGTTAGTTTAGAAAATCCTTTGGATCCAAAAATAAATAAATATAAAACAATAGTAAACATAAAATTAATAAATCCTAACAAGATCATAAGAGTAAAACCAATTATTTATACTCTATAAGACAGGATTGAATTTGGAAAACAAATTCAAGAACTTTTGGACTTAAAAGTCATAATACCAAGTAATTCACCTCACTCTAGCCAACATTATTAGTTGAAAAGGAAGCTGAGAAAAAAAGAGAAAAAAAGAGAATGGTAATAAACTTTAAATCACTAAATAAAAAAACCATTGACGATGGATACTTTAGTTCAAAAAAGAAAGAACTACTATCATTAATAAAAGAAAATAAATACTTCTTGAGTTTTGATTGCAAAAGTGGATTTTGGAAAATAAGAATGGATGAAGAATCCCAAAAATTAATAACATTTAGTTTCCTCCAAGGACAATTCCAATGGACAGTTATATCATTTGGATTAAAACAAGCTCCAAGTATTTTTCAAAGATATATGGATAACATTTTTAAGAAATTACAAGATATTTGTTGTGTTTACATAGATGATATTTTTGTTTTAATTAATGAATTAAATAAATAGTATTTGGATATTATCAATATTCTACAAGAATGTAGAAAAGAAGGCATTGTACTTTCTAAAAAGAAAGCAGTACTTGCTCAACAAAAAATTAAATACTTAGGGTTGTAAATTGAAAATAGAAAACATAATCTACAACCCCATATACTATATAATATTTAAGGTTTTTTTAGTGAATTAAAAGATAAAAACCAATTACAAAGATTTTTAGGATGTTTAACATATGCAGAAGCATATATCAAGAAACTTGCAAAAATGAGAAAATCATTACAAGAAAAATTGAAAAAAGATCATATTTGGAAATGGACAGAAGAAGATACTTTATATATAGATAGGGTAAAAGCAAAGGTAAAATTTTTACCAACTTTATACCATTCAGGACCAGATGATAAGATAGTAATTGAAACAGATACTTCACAAGAATATTGGAAAACAGTTCTTAAAGTAAGAGTATATGACAAAGATGAATATCTTTGTAGATATACATCAGGATCTTTCCAAGGTTTAGAATTAAATTACCATAGTAATGAAAAAGAATATTTAGCTGTTAAAAAAGATATTAAGAAATATGCAATATATGTCATAAGCTCTAGATTCATTGTTAGAACAGATAACAAGAATTTTGGTTATTTTTTAAGAACTAATATTGCATGTGATTATAAACAATTAGATGGAAACAATGGTTCAACCATTATAATTTTGATGTCGAATATCTTCTAGGCCATAAAAAGTTGATGCCCTTACCAGAGAATTAGCATCTCTAACTATTTTTATACTTTCAGGAATGGAACATCTTGATATCAAAATCAAGATAAAAGAAAAAGATATAAAAATCCTATAGGAACAACTCGAGTTGCTATATCTCGAGAAATCTCTTATGGAGACAGGAAAGAAACAAGAAGAACTTAATTGTTCAAAACAACCTCTAGAGACTAGAAGTTCAAATGAGGAATCTCCATTAAAAAAGGAAGAACTTAATAGTTCACAAAAAACTTCTGAAACCATAAAGCTCAATTGGGTAGATAAGGTAGAAAAAGAAGAACATAAAAAATTTATGTGGTCTATAATGACCCAAAACTAGGAATTTATAATAATTGGGCAGAAGCTAGCAAATCTATTCTAGGAATTAGTGGAGTAACTCATAGAGCCTTCACCAACAGAATAGAAGCTGAAGATAGTTATGCCAACTACAAAACACCAAAAATATTAACTCCAAAGGAGATAATAAGAAATTATTCTATAGCACTACAACAACAACCAACAGTTCCAAGAAGATTGACAAATCTTGGAAAGATAGCAAGATCTTCAGTGCTATTTTGAGAAACATCTCCTCCAGAGACATCGAAAATAGTAAAACATTCAGTATTATTCAGGGAGACATCTCCTAGAACTACTCCAATCATTGAATATGAAAATGACCAATATAGAAACCTCAGCACACTACAATGGTTGAGTCTCTATAATTTGGCTAGAAAATCTACCCAATAATATATTGAAGATATGAAATTCTATACTATAGACAAAGAATTTCTTATATGAAGTAAATTCGATATATTGGAAGGAGCTGATTCAATGTTTGTGTATAAATCATTTCATGCAGGACTAATAGAAAATATATATCCAGGAATTAATTTAAGTGAGTTAAATTATTTTCCAGAAAATTTTAAAAGAACAATAAAGAATTTTAGAAGAAAAATTACAGGAGGTGATAAACCTATTTATCTTAGATTTTTCAGTTCATTAATGGACTGAAATGAGGAAGGAAGTATTAGTCCCTACCATTTCATCAAGATATGGATTTCCAACACAAACAAAGAAGTTCCTAAACCAAGGGCACTTCCAGAAAAGGAATTCAACACAGAAGAACTTTGTGTATTAAGAAGTCAAATGCTAAGCCAAATTTACTATGAAGTCAGGAAGATTGACAATTCTATTAAGATTAAAGTAAATTATTTAACTAGTAAAGTCATCATCATTTCCCACAATAGCATGGCTCTGTGAGAAGAAGATGGTGAAAAAATCACCAAATATGAAACCAATTTTAATTACAACAAACTAAAAATTAGTTAAGAAACAATGAAGGTATTCTGCTTCTATGCCAGAAAATCCACCAAAGACCACAAATGCATTCTTTACATAAAAGAGCGAGAAGATAAAGATACGTCATCATCAACATCATCAAAAGAACCATCGTCAGAAAATGACAAAGAAAAATAAGAAAAGAAACTATCGGTAGAAGACTACAAAAGAAATAAAGATGTAGACCCCACATCTTAGTCGGTAGCATGTGCCAAGGAAAAAAGTAATGGCTATCCTTTAAAGTGAAAAAGTAGATGAATTATTAAAACAAGGGTAAAATAATAATTTTAAGTCTTGTAAATAGGGATTCCTTGTTCTATAAAAAAACCTTTATTATCATTTCAGGACACACTCGAATATACAAAAATCCAAAGCTCTATATTCTGAAACATTATAGCATAAAAAACCTCTCTATCTAAAAATCTCAAAACCAATAATGTTATACCCAGTAATTATGAGCAACTAAGCACCCCTTTCAAGGTTCTTAGTTGGCCTTAAGTTGTAATAATAATTATTATGAATAAAATAGAGTTCAGTTACTCTTCTTTAGTAAGTCAACTACTGGACACCATTTATGTACAAATGTAGAAGGCTCACCATTTCCAAGAGGGCATTGAGATTTGAGCAAAGTTAAGGCATAATAGGTGTAACAAAAGAAGACGAACAGAAAGGGAAATCGTGATAGACCCATCAAATTAAAGTATAATAATTATAAACTTAAGCTAGCTAAGAATCTCGAATGTTTAAATATTTGCTTACAACAAGACATAATATTGTTAAAACAGGAAAACAAATATAATTTTTAGAAATAAACAATTAATAATTCCAATGGAAATCAAAGATAAAAATCTAATTCTATTAGAAACATTTGATAAGAGGTTATCTCTATCATTTAAATGAATATTTTAAAAATGAAGACTATGAAACTTGTCTTGAAAATTTTAAAAGATTTTAACACCTTATTAGATATCTATACATATTATATTAAAGCTATTACAAACATCATAGACTATCCTATTTCAAGGACATTAAATGACTATTTTAATCAAAAATATGTGAGAACAGAGGAAAAGTTCAACAACTTAATGTTTGGATATTACTTCTTTGAAGATTATAAATACACTATATGTATACAAGAAAAACTTGTTTGTATATTACGAATATTACAAAATAATATACATTCAACACGTATGATATATCAAGATAATACTCTATGAACATCGAATCATAGTGCATAAATTAGAACCATTAGATTTAACAAATGAAAAAGTAATTTTTAATTTTAAAAGACAATTAATAGATTTATGATTAGAATTAAGCAACCAACATAATGAAGAACATGGTATATTATGTAATTGTAATGAATATAAAAGAAAATTAGAATTATATAGAAAAATAACAAATTTTTTAGACAAATTATTACCTTCAATAAATAGACAAAGACCATCAACTATGTCAATATTAACCCTCGATTAAAAATTGTATCGATCTACAAAAATTGGTATCAAAATTTAGGAATAATAATTTAAATAGTAATGGATAGAAAATTAACACTATTAAAATATAAAAATATTTTTGATATTTTATAAATTTAGGGATATAATTAAATATATGCCAAACCTAAGGAGTATTTAAGATAGTGTTTCAATTTATTCAGCGATTTTTTTTTCTTTAAAGATGACCTTGAACTTCTGTGCAAGTCTCATTCGGAGCATCAAGAAATTAGAAACTTCCTACTTATCGACTGCCATCTATCTAGTTAAAAATAATAATAATAATAATAGTAATAGTAATTGGAACTTCAAGGCATGTTTTTGTGTTGGGAAGTCATAATAAGGACTAGTTCATAAAAGCATCACCTTCTAGATTTTTGTTTTTTTAAAACGACCTTTTTAATATCATTTTTCAAAATCAACGCAAGTTAAATCAGAGAAGGTCAAATTTTATTTAATAATTTATATTTAAAATAATATCTATTATACATATTAAATAAATACATTTCAATAATTGAGTTAACGAAGATTGAATACAAAATCTCAAATTTTGATATTATATTAGAAATTATTGAAAAAATAAATCTATTAAAAATTTAAACTATTAAAAAAATGACTAATTATAATTTTATACATATATAAAAAATGTTTTAATTTTAAATATTTATTTAAATTAATATTTAATTTATTTTTATATTTTTCTTACCATTTAAAATGTAAAAATATTATTTTTAATCTGAGATCAAAGAAAAAAAATTAAGATAAATAAAATTAAAAATTAAACTGTCTACATACCATTAGTGTTCTTTTTCCCTTGTGAAAACGTTAAGTATATGATTCACTGTAAAAAAAAAAACAGAAATGAAGAGAAAGTCTTTAATCTATTTAATCTTATCTTGAAGAGAACGATGTCTCAAACAAATTGTGTTCTTGTTTAGGCTATTAGGCATATCATGAATTATTTTTTTTCCTTTTTTTCTTTTTCTTACAAAAACACACCAAATAAAATCTTTCCCTTGAAGAAATTAAAAATTAAACATGAATAATAATACTTTTACGATAACTTTAATTATTATCGTAATAATTAAAAGTAAATAAAATATATATTTTATACTTAGTATTAATTATTATTACGAAATAAATTTATTATTAATAAAATATTTTTATAATAATAATAATTTATATTGTGACAATATTGATGTCTTTAAATATCGGCCACCAAATTTGTCAAACTTGTGTAGGATCTTCAATCCAAAACATTATTTTAGTGTAATTTTACATTAAAATAATGTACTTTTCACACTATTTGTTTTTCGTATTTAACTCATTTTATCAATATCACACTAAATTATTTTTTTCATGAGTATAATACTCTGATAGTAAATATCTAGTTTAATTTAGTAAAACTTGTTTTAAAGAATCCCTAAAACTCTTTGTTAAAATTCTTTAATCAATTATTTGCACACAACGATGTTGTAGACGATAATAAATAACAATTTAGAATCAAGAATGACAACATAAGAAATCAAAGAATTACACACCAATTTTTAACGTAATTCAATCACTATTATTTGAAGAGTTTACATCCACAAGAACCTTTAATCCACTATTCAATCCAATGGTTACAATTACAAATCAATTCTTCTTGAACATTACACCAATTTCTCAAGAACACGCAATACAATACAAGCACTCAAACTCACCAAGAAAATAATCTAACATTCATGTGTAAAAAGTCTCTTTATGTGTGTATATTGCCTTGTAGTAAAACTGTTCAAGGTCTAGTAATCTCGATTGTTGAATTGTAAGTGTTTGTTCCAAGCTCACCAAGAAAACAGTCTAACATTCATGTGTAAAAAGTCTCTTTATGTGTGTATATTGCCTTGTAGTAAAACTATTGAAGATCTAGTAATCTCGATTGTTGAATTGTAAGTGTTTGTTCTACGTAGTAACATTCATGTGTAAAAAGTCTCTTTATGTGTGTATATTGCCTTGTAGTAAAACTGTTCAAGGTCTAGTAATCTCGATTGTTGAATTGTAAGTGTTTGTTCCAAGCTCACCAAGAAAACAGTCTAACATTCATGTGTAAAAAGTCTCTTTATGTGTGTATATTGCCTTGTAGTAAAACTATTGAAGATCTAGTAATCTCGATTGTTGAATTGTAAGTGTTTGTTCTACGTAGTGCATAGAGCCAACACTTGTGGGACAGTCTTGAGTTTTTGATAGAATTGGTATCTCGACTACTTATAACACAAATTCTACATATATATTGAGGCCTCAAGTAAGACTTGTCATACATCCTTTCACACTTAAGCATACTTGCATTTGTTGATGATGTGTCAATTTCTCTAAGTATTTGTTTATAATTCTAACTGTAGTCTCATTGTATACTATTTATTCTCAATTCTTCAACTCTCCATCTCGAGAGCATGCATATATCTTCTAATCAAAATAGTGAAATGTCTTTAATTGTAGATTCCATTTTTTGCTTAGTTGCACTAAGCTTCACTAACCCTAAGCAAGTCAAGGCAATGCTTGAATTGCTATGTGTCATTGTCTTGATAAGCAAGTCAAATGAATTCTCCTCTGTGTGTATTTATTTTATATGTACAAGCTCTTCATTTACAACATCTTTTATGAATTTAATCCTAACATCAATAAGTGTAGAATTTCTGAGAATATCTTTAATTAGGATGTATTAGTGTTGTACAGACTGTGAATTAGTTGTAGAACAAGCTGAAATTTAATTGTTGATACCATTTGTATTATTCCGAGATTAGTGACCTATTTGTCTAACTTTTAGTCATATGTTTAGTGTTGTATATACATTTGAAAAATACAAAAGATAAATAATAATAATACTTCAGATTTTCTCCACCATTTTTCTCGATATTTTCTTTATAGTATCAGAGCTTCTTTGAAATCCAATTTTTTTTCAACAGCTTTCTTCGAGGAAGAGTTTCATTGAAACTGAACACATTTTAGGCGCTAAAGTCATCGTTCGTTCATTCATATTGTTAGAGGAAGAGTTTCTATGAAATTGAACCCATTTAAGCGTTGAAGTCATTGTTTGTTCATTCACATGGGTTTTCTACTCGGACCAGCCAAAGTCCTCATTCACCTGTTCACACAACTTCTCTACTCAGACCAGGCAACGTCATCGTTCAACCAAATTCATCGTTCATCTATGCTCAACCCAGCCACCAGACTCGAATGACTTTCAACACTCATTCTCACGTGACATTAGTCTTTATATCGCGAGACTTCAATCATCAGTCTCGTAAAACCCAGACATCCAATCATCGACATCTTCCACTTCGGTGCTTCACTGTTTCCCTTCAATTGGCTTTTCCCTCCAATCGACGCTTCAGATTCAGACTCAAACAAAGAAAGATAGAAAATGGTGAAGAAACGTTTAAGCCCAGTTTCAACCCAATAGGCAACGAATAGCCCATTTTCAGCCCATTAGGCCATTAATAGCCCAATCTACCCAATTTCAACCCAATCTGCCCAGTTTTAGCCCAATAGGCCACTAATAGCCCAATAGGCTCAATTTTCCCAGAAACTAATCGACCCAATAGGCCCAATCCTAAATCTACCCAAAAACTAATAGACCCAATTAGCCCAAATTGAAATAACATAAGGAAAACCTATCATAATTGATTACAATGGAGGTTTCATCGAGAACAATATTTTTCCCATCACCAGTCACAAATTAAATGGGCACAATTACCTTCAGTAGTCCCAATTCGTCATGATGTTTATATGCAAAAAGATAAAAGACGATTACCTCACTAGATATGTAGCAACCCTGACCAAAAATGATCTGAAATACAGAACATAGAAATCTGAGAACAATATGGTGATGTCTTGGTTGATAAGTTCTATGACAAACGAGATTGGAGAGAACTTTCTTTATGATACTCCCAAAGGAATATGGGATACCACTAGAGATACTTATTCCAGTTCTGATAATATGTCCGAACTATTTGAGACTGAAAGCATCCTCCATGACCTTCGTCAAGAAGATTCACCAGTTACCCAATACTTTAAATCTCTCACTCGATGTTGGCAGTAGTTAGACCTTTTTTGAGGTTCACGAATGGAACTGTCCAACATACGAAATCTTGTACAAATAAATTGTTGAAAAGAAACATGTTTTCAAATTTTTGATGGGGGTCAATAAATATCTTGATGATGTGTGACGTAGAATTCTAGGAACAAAACCCTTATCGAGAATTCATGAAGCCTTTTCCAAAGTTTGTCAAGAGGATAGTCAAAAAAAGGTGATGATGGGTCCTCAATCTGCCATTTTAGTAACTAAAGAAGGGTTTACACTTGCTATTCGAGAACACCAGCAATCTTATAATACAGACAACCATCCCTAAAGAGGAAGACCTTAGTGTAACCATTTCCATAGACCTAGTCACACTAAGAAAACCTGCAGGAAAATTCATGGAAAGCTAACTGATTAGAAGCCACCTCCGCACAACACATCAACAAAGAAAGTCATGGAAATACTACCTCCATATCCTATGGAATTACGTCACCTGAATCTACTCTATTTAGCAAGGAACATATTGATCTCCTCCAAAAAGTATTTGGATAGTCCTTGCCAACATCATATGCTACTATAGCTCAATCAGGTAACACCTTCAACGCTCTTAGTGTGAAACAGGATATGAGACCATAGATTGTTGATTCAGGTGCTTCAAGCCACATGATAAGGACACACTATTAGAATTGCCGATAGTTCAGTATCCAAAGTAATAGAGATTAGCTCAGCCAAAATTTCAAATTCTTTTATTCTAGATTATGTCCTTCTTGTTCCTACACTTAATTGTAATCTTGTATCAATTACTAAACTCATTCATGATAAAAATTGTGTGGCTAAATTTTTACATAATCTATATGAATTTTCGGACTTGGATTCGAGGAAGATGATTGGTAGTGCTAAAGAGAGCTCAAGACTCTATCTCCTCAAAAGTGAAGACCCTCCAGCAAGACAAGCCCTCCAAGCTGTATCCGAGGTTTCTTATCAGAATAAAAATTTGTTAAATCTTAAGTCCAATAATGATGGTGAAATCATGTTGAATCACTATCGCCTAGGCATCCTAATTTCGTATATTTGAAAAAACTTTTCCCTTCATCCTTTAGAAATAAAAATTCAAAGGATTTTCAATGTGAAGTATGTTAATTTTCAAAACATGTTTAAAATTCATATCCTCATCTTCCACATAAAAAATCACATCATTTCTCATTAATTCACACTAGTATTTGGGGACCTTCTCGAATCAAAAACATAATAGGGACACGTTGGTTCATTTCATTTGTAGATGATCATACTCGAATCACTTGGTTATTTCTAATGAAAGAAAAATCTAAAATAGGTCAAATTTTTAAAAATTTCAATACCATAATTCAAACCCAATTTCAAACAAAAATCCAAGTATTGAAATCTGACAATGCTAAAGAATACTTTGCTTCCACTCTTAGTGATTATCTGTTAAGTTAAAGGATTGTCCATCTAAGTTCTTGTGTTGACACACCTAAACAAAATGGGGTGGTTAAAAGGAAGAATAGGAATCTTCTCAAGGTAGTTAGATCCCTTATGTTTACAAATTATGTCCCTCAATATTTATAGGGGGAAGTTGTCCTTACAGCTACCTATCTTATCAATAGGATGCTTTTTCATAACCTCATGTTTAAAACACCTATCAACACTCTACTTGAGTCATACCCACACACCATAATTATGTCCCACATTCCCTTTAAAATATTTGAATGTTCTGCTTATGTCCATGTACATCATAGAGGTAAACTTGATCCCCGAGCTATAAAATGCATATTTTTACGGTATTCATTGAACCAGAAAAGATACAAGTGCTTCTCTAATATCACAAAATGGTTCTATAATACAATGGATGTCACATTCTTTGAACAATATCCATATTATTCCAAACCTGCCATTCAAGGGGAGAACATAGGCAATGAATACTAGCTTTGGAATAACATAACCATTCAATCTCCCACAAATTTTGTCTCAAATCCTATCCTACAAATTCCAGAGAGTGAATTAGTGTCTCAAACAAATGCTTCTAATAATCCTAATGAACCCTTAACTTCTCTGCCAATAGATCCAAACTTTTGTGTCCCAAACAATCATCTTTTTGTCTACTCCAAGAGGAAACAACTAAAGAAAGAGCAGAGAACCGAGCATCTCTTAAGCTAGTCCAGGAATCCAATCCAAGTACAGGCCACTCTGACAATTCATAAGGTAACATCATTAAACCTCATATTATTGAGTTACCTCCTAATGATTTGAATTTGTCAATTTTTATAAAGAAAGATGTAAGATCTTGTACAAACCATCTCATCTATAACTTTGTTTCCTATAAAAGTCTCCCATCAGGTTATAAGGCATTTATCAACAACCTTGATCAGATACAGGTTCCAAATTCCATTCATGAAGTCTTTTAGGTACCTGAATGGAAGACAACTATTCCTAAAGAACTCAATGCCTTAGAGAAAAATAAGACTTGGGAGATCACAGAACTACTACCAAGAAAACAAGTTGTTGGGTGTAAATGGATATTTAAAATCAAACACAAAGTAGACGGTAGTGTAGAAAGATTCAAGGTTTGCCTTGGGGCTAAAGGATTCACTCATACATATGAGATTGACTATCAAGAAATTTTTGCACCTGTAGCAAAGCTTAACATTGTTCGTGTTCTTCTCTTCCTAACATCTAACTTGGATTGGCCTTTCTACCAATTAGATGTCAAGAATGTATTCTTTCAATGGTGATCTCAAAGAAAAAGTCTATATGGACATTCCTACTGGAATTGAATCTCCAATTCTAACCAATAGAGTCTACAAACTTAAGAAATTCTTATATGGATTGAAGCAATCTCCACGTGTTTGGTTCGATAGGTTCTCTAAACACAAAGTATATGGTAGTGTAGAAAGATTCAAGGTTTGCCTTGGGGCTAAAGGATTCACTCATACATATGAGATTGACTATCAAGAAACTTTTGCACCTATAGCAAACCTTAACATTGTTCGTGTTCTTCTCTTCCTAGCATCTAACTTGGATTGGTCTTTCTACCAATTAGATGTCAAGAATGCATTTTTTCAATGGTGATATCAAAGAAGAAGTCTATATGGACATTCCTAATGGAATTGAATCTCCAATTCCAACCAATAGAGTCTATAAACTTAAGAACTCCTTTTATGGATTGAAGTAGTCTCCACGTGTTTGGTTCGATAGGTTCTCTAAAGTTCTGAAGAGATATGGGTACAATCAATGCCAATCAGATCACACATTATTCGTCAAACACTTCTCCAATGACATAATAGTTATCCTAATTGTGTATATAGATGATATTATTCTAACATGTAATTCTACAATTGAGATGAATAAACTCAAAGAGTTCCTAGCCAAGGAATTTAAGATCAAAGATCTTGGCAATCTCAAATATTCCCTAGGAATGGAAGTAGCACAAACAAAAAAGAGCATATATATATCTCAAAGGAAATATGTACTTGATCTTTTCAAGGAAATCGGAATGATGGGATGTAAACCAACAGAAACTACGATGAACTTTATAGTAAAACTCAGAATCAAAGAAAATAGTACACATGTGAACAAAGGTCGTTATCAAATATTAGTTAGAAAACTCATTTACCTATCCCACACTAGACTAGATATTGGTTTTTCAATGAGTGTTGTAAGTCAATTTATGAACAGTACCCCTGAAGAACACATTGAGGCAATCTATCGTATACTCAGGTATCTTAAGATGACACCAAGAAAAGGATTATACTTCAGTAAGAATCCCATCAGGAAAATTGAAATCTTTGTAGATGCTGACTAGGCTTAATGGATCCCAGATCTACCACTGGGTATTGTATATTCGTATGAGGAAATCTTATAACTTGGCGAAGTAAGAAACAATCAATAGTTGCTCGAAGTAGTGTAGAAACTGAATTCAAAGCTATTGCCCGTGAGATTTATGAATGAATGTGATTAAGAAGACTACTCAATGAAATGGAGAATGTAGAATTTTTGAAAATATCTTTAATTAGGCTATATTATTGTTATACAAGTTGTGAATTAATTGTAAAATAAACTGAAATTTAGTTGTTGATACCAGCTGTATTATTCCTAGATTAGTGACTTATTTGTCTAACTTTTAGTCCTATTTATAGTATTGTATATACATTTGAAAAATACAGAAGAGAAATAATAATAATACTTCAAATTTTTTCCACCATTTCTCTCGATATTTTCTTCAAGGTTCATGAAAAATGGGGGTTCTTAGTTCACAACACACTACATTATTTGAGTGCAATTAAAGTGTAACACTAAATTTTTATTATCTCCATGTAGATCTTGTAGATCCCTTATATTAGCCATGAAACCGAGTAAACAAAATGCCATGTTAAAATTCCACAAAAAAATGACCATGAAACTCGTTTCTTAGCCTTGGATTTCATTTTTAAAAAAAAATTGTTTATCAAACGGCAAGATAAACATTATTGATAAACGTTGATAGAACAAAAAAAAAAGGAAAAAAATATTAATAATATGTTTTTTTATTGAAACAAAATAGTCTATACATACCATAATATTAAGCAAAATTATATTGAAGAATGAAAGAATCAACTAATTATATATATATATATATATTGCATCTCAGCTTCAAGAAATTGCAATTTTCACTCACTAGTAGTAGGCACGACTCCGGCCCCATCATCACCAGGACTAGCAGTTGTGGCAATGTTATCAGTTCTAATCTCTTCTAGTTGCTGAAGAATTTGTTGAGCCTCTGGTCTAGCCGCCGGTGAAGGATCAACACAATGCAAAGCCAATTTTAAGGTGTTCAACAGCTCATCCCCAATACTAGAGCCATCTCTCATCAATTCTAAGTCAAAAACTTCATTTGTCCACTCCTCCTTCACAATTGAGGCTACCCACTGAGGCAAATCCATACCATTCATTGTGTCTCCGGGGGACTTTCCGGATAGCAGTTCCAATATGATCACTCCAAGACTGTATATATCAGTTTTTGTGTTTGCTTTCTTAAGCTTTGAGAGCTCTGGTGCTCTATAGCCTAATGCCCCAGCTGTTGCTATCACATTTGAATTTGCAGCTGCTGTCATTAACTTAGATAGCCCAAAATCTGATATTTTCGAATTTGTTTGATCATCAAGAAGTATATTACTTGATGTTAGATTGCCATGAACTATGTTTTCATGTGAATGCAAGTAGAAGAGACCCCTTGTTATTCCTTGTGCTATATTCATTCTTGTAGTCCAATCTATGGGCGTGTCAGGCCCTCTAGCTACAACAACAACAAAATAGAACAAGGTATGAGAAATTGATTATCAAGTTCAAGTCTTTGAAGTGATTTTTTTTAAGTACTTACCATGTAGAAACCCTGCAAGACTCCCTTTAGGCATGTAATCAAAAACAAGAAGCTTTTCTCCTTTAGGACCCATGTAATAAGCTCTCAAAGCTGAAAGATTTTGGTGTCTGATTTTCCCAAGTGCATTAACTTCGGTCTCAAATTCCTTTTGAGGTTTAGTGATCTTCTCTCTCAATCTTTTGACTGCAACTTGATGCCCATCTTCTAGTGTGGCCTTATAAACTGTCCCATAAGTGCTTTTTCCCATAATCTCAGCAGTTGCACACAAGAGATCATCAGCTGTAAACACAAATGGTCCATCAAAATGGACTAATTTCCCACCAGCCTCTCCACCTGATTCTACTTCACCGGCAGTTTGTGGAACTCCCTTTTCGCCCGCCCTTGCAACACCTGATGCTTGACCATTTTTAGATTTTGATGCAGCTCTTTTTCTTATCAAGCAGCAGAGTAATATGCAACAGAGTACAAACAAAACTATAAGTAGAACTCCAGCTACAATCAGAATTATGTCTTTGGTACTTAATTTATGGTGACGGTGAGGTTTAGTAGTATGTGAAAATGGAGCTGAGACACTTGGAGAAGGTGCCTCAGAAGGACATGGAGCTGAACCACTGTAACCACACAAGTCTATGTTCCCAACAAAAGAGCTTGCATTGAATTTCTTGGATAAAGGAGTAGGAACAGGACCAGAAAGGCTATTGTAAGAAACATTGAGAAAATTAAGGTGGGATAAGTTGACAAGAGAAACAGGAATTTGATCAGTGAGGTTATTATGAGACAAGTCAAGTTGTGTAAGTGTAGAGATATTTCCAATGCTCGTAGGAATTGGACCCTTAAGTTGGTTTTGTTTCAAATTGAGAACAGAGAGGTTATGAAATCTCCCAATATCTTCTAAAATTTGGTTATTGAGATTGTTGCCTTCAAGATTTAACAGAACAAGTGATGACAAATTGGAAAGACTAGAAGGTAAACTACCATTAAGGGAATTATTAGAAATATCAAGCGTTCTAAGCCTAGAAAGATGACCTATTTCATTTGGGATGACTCCATTCAATTGGTTATTACCTAACCGAACCTCTTGGAGTTCAATTAACTTGCCTATAGATGCAGGAATGTTTCCAGATAATAAGTTATGATCAAGGGTTAAAGATTGGAGACGAAATATGGTGCTATTTGTTTGTGTTTTAGCCCAAGAATTTGGTATAGAACCTGAAAGATTGTTGTGTTCAAGAGCAAGAAAAGTGAGAGATGCAGAGAGAGTGAGACTTGTTGGGATAGAACCTGAAAGTGAGTTGAAGCTGATATTAATCCTGAAAAGCTTTGTTGAGTTTGCAAGACTAGCTGGGATTTGCCCAATAAGTGAGTTATTGCTGAGGTCTAATGTTTGAAGCATAGGACTATAGCCTAATGAAGGAGGGATCGAACCTGAAAACAGATTGTTGAATAGCTGAACCCCTCTGAGATTAGGAAGGTAGCCTAATGCTGATGGGATCGAATCCCTAATTTGATTATCATGAAGGCTAAGCTTTCTGAGTGCTTGAAGTTGGCCAATCTGCTTCGAGATCCTGCCTCCCAATCCTTTCCAAGGAAGCTGAATAACAATGACTTGTCCCTGAGCACACTTAATCCCAGCCCAACCTCCTGAGCAAGCTCCATAACCACTGTCATTCCAGCTCCTTAAGAACCCTTTAGGGTCATCTAAATCATTCTTGATTGCTTGAAGAGATTGGTAATCAGCTTGTGTGACAATTACACCATCCCAAATCTCGCTTGAAACAGGTTGAAAGACCCATATAAGCAGAACAAGTAAGAATAAGAAATGGTTGTGGGTTTTAGACTCCAAAAACTTCCATTTTTCCTTTTTCTTGTCTGATATTTGGTTACTATTTGCTGCTTTTCTCATCAAAAATTGAAGATAATCAACTGGGTACTTGCAGAATCTACTAAAGACTCGATTTTTATTCACCATCACCCCAAAAATGAAGCAAACTAAACGAACAAAATGCAGAACTAAAAAAATAGGAAACAAAGAAGATAGATTAGCAACTATCTTTATGATTAATGATTACCTTCGTACTCTTTTTCTTTACGAGTTTTCTGGTGTTGTGCTAATTGTTGGTGTGTTGAAGGAAAGGGCATTACAAAACTAGAATGAAACAGAGCAGATGTAACTTGAGGAGAGAGAGAGAAAGAGAGAGAGTATTAAGTAGTGAAAAGTTTAGGTCATCTGACTGGCGATAGAGAAAGCGCGTGAGTATGTTTGATTAAGAGAGAGAGAGAGAAAAAAACATGTCAGATGGATTCATTAAGGTGCAGATCTCTAACTAAGCCTATAACGGCTAGTTTTCTTGATTATTCTTCTTTCCTCTATCAAGTATCAACGTGAGAAATTATTGATTTATATAGTTTAATTTAATAAAGTTTAAAATTAATATAATTAAAATAAAAATAATAAATATTTAATTAAAATAAAGAATAATAATATTTAATTAATAAAGAATATATTTTAAAGATAATGAATAATAAAGTAACTAATTTACTTTTAGTTTGACCATGTCGATCTCACGGTCATGGGTGGCCTAAACTTCAGGTCTTGTTATCCCAACGGCTACTTTCGCTTTAGGAACTCCTCTCCCTAAAATGCCTAACGGCTACTTTCTCTTTTATTTTATTTCTCTGTCCTTGCACAAACTCTAACCGCTTTTTTTTTTTTATCCTGTTGTCAAATCTGAATCCTCTGAGACAAAACCATTTGCCAATTAGAACTGGTCTCAAACTACAATGCTGTGTTAGAAATATTCTAAGTATAAAATAATTTTTTTAATAATAATATCTATTATAAAAATATCAATTTAAAATTCAAATTTTTGTGTGTTGTATTTTATATATAACAATAATTCATAAATAAATTTCAATATAAATCTTACCTTATTTATTTTGAAAAAATTCGATATATTCGAATTCATATTGGTTCAAATTAATTATAATATCACATCAGATTCAGATTGAAAATCTTAAAATTTGTTTGTATCGGATCAAATTCAAATTAGCCAAAAGTAAACAGTTTTCGATTCACAGTCAACCCTAGTGCATACATTTTATATATTATATTTTTATTTTTTATTCAAAATTAATTAATTTGAACGAGTCTTTTCATTATATTCTTAACGCAAAATAGTCATTTTGTTTGTAATTAATACACTATAACACAACTCTCTCCGCTTTTTCTCTCTACAAATTCTTAGCTTTTACTTTTTTCTATTTTGTTTCATACCAATATAGTTTTAGTAGAAATATAGTATTTCGATCTTTTACAGTGCAATAGAGTTCTGAGATAGAGAAATTTTTTGAGTTGTTTTATCTTTGGGACAACGGGATTGTAGGTTATTTGTGCATCTTAGGTAGAGCTACAAAACGTCTTAAAAAGAGAGACTAATAAACAACTCAACCCAAGTAGTTTTTTTTGTAACTTTGTTTCTATTTTATTATTCTACAGTAACAATTTTAAGACGATATTCCATCTATCATGTCTGCTGATTTAATGACTACTAATCTGAATAAACCTTTTTTTCATTTTGAGGGGGCTCCATTTTAAAAGATGAGAGAGAATGTTATTTTTCATTACATGAAAAAAAATCGCTTATGTTTTAAATACTGTCAAACTTGAACTACCTACTAAATCGATTGAAACTCAAAATAAGGATTGTGAGTATTGGATATAAGATAATTTTCCTTATAAGAATTTTATTCTAAATAGTTTGTATGATGAACTGTATAATTATTATAATTATGATAAAAATGTTAAGGAAATTTAGAATACGTTTCAAAAGAAATATGATACTGAGAAAGCTGGAGTTAAGAAGTATGCTTTCAGTCGATATCTGAAATACAAAATGACTAACGAAAAATCTATGGAAGCTCAATCACATAAACTGTAAAAATTAGCACATGAAATGTTATCTAAAGGTATGCCTTTAGATGAAAAATTTCACATTGTTATTTTAATTGATAAATTACCCTTGTCCAAAAAGACTTTAAAAATGTTCTTAGGCATGAGACTTAGGATTTCTCGTTAGAAAGTCTCATCAGCCGTTTTTGCATTGAGAAGGAAGCCTAAAAAAGAAGATCACAAAGATGAATTACATGTTGTTTCCAATAAGGACACTAATAAGAAATCCACCTCTATCATTCTGAAACCTAAAGGAGAAACATTAAGTTTTAGAATCACAATACCCACCAAAATTGCAACAACCAAAATAGCAACAAGAATCTTCTATGGAATGGACATCAACCCCTTAAGAAATGACACATTTATGTGTTATAATTGTAACAGATTTGACCATATGGCTCGGGATTATAGGATTAGGCCTCGTCTTATGATCGCCACACACGTAGTGTATACAATGAATATGCAAGTATACGTATCGTAACAAGTAATATAATGATAAAAATCTATCATTTCCATGGAGATTATTTTATTAGAAACTAATTTTTAAAACTAAAAAAAATAAAAATTAATTTTTTGTGTTTTTATATTTTAAGAAAACAAAATTAAAATAACTAAAAATAAACAGCAATAATTAATTAAATCAAATTTGGTAACTAAAAAGATATATAAGAAAATATCTATGAATACTTAATCCCCCAATTTTCTAAACATGTGAATCGCTAAAATCCCTCCAATACAATATCAATTAATTACATGATCAATTGAATATAACCTAGCATGTGTTCTTCTCTTAAGTAAACTACACATCATATAATAATTAATTTAATCACACTTTCATGCCAATTAAATTACATACTACTTATTAAGTTCATCGATTATAGATCACATACATAAGAATCATATATCTCTGCCTAGAAACTATACATGTTATTTAATCAAGACAAACAATTAAGTAATTCTCTCAAATCTATTTAATTATCTCTATAGATAAATTATTGGTCAAACAATTAATAGCATACAAATCAAATTAAATAATATAATTAAATTATAATTATAATTGGAGTAAAATATTATATCATCATATAGTAAAAATTGGGTTCATAAGATCCCTAAATTAATAAATTAGTTACACATAATTTTATTCATAAAACTCATATTTTTCATAAAGAAAGACATAAAAATTGATAAAAAAAAAGTAGAAAAAAAAAATATAATCAATCTCTTGAATTGTAGTGTTAATCTTCTTTTGAATCTCCACCAAAAATTGTGTCCCTTCTTAAATTTTTTTATATTTTTCTCTTTTTGGCTCCACAAATTGACTAAAAATTATGCTAATGGAGGTTAGTTAAGGTTTATGGAGTGATTAAGATTGCTCAGATACGATCTAGACCGTCAGATCAACTTCAAATCAAGGGCTATGATCAAAAAAGCAAAACTGACATCTCTAGCCAATCACAGTGTGACACATGGCATCAATAATTCACTAGGTGAATCAGGGAGCAACGTGTGGTAGGGGAGACCAGTCAAAGTCAATGCTTGCTGAGTCAACGAAATGCGGTGCAATGTGATTCGCGGAAATGGATGCCATGGTGCACGGGTGGAACGCACAGGGCAATGGCATGGTGACATGTGGAAAAAAGGGTTGACCAATTTATGAACTTGGATTGAATGTCGTGCTGACATGTGATGTGTGTTTCGTCCTACTCATACGCGACGTAATGTGATTTATGTCCCTACTTGCGTAGTGTCTGTGTAGCTTGCCCACTCAGCTCTTCTGTTTGCGTGGCATGCCACGTGGTAGCTCCAGATTGATCCTACATTGAAAATTCATAAAAAATACAAAACAATTCCAAAAAATTCCAAAACTATATTTTTATCTCTTTTCACTAAAAAGTTTACATTTTAATATTTTTGACCCAAAAATATTATTTATTAAATAAAACAAATAAATATTAAGTAAAAAAAGTACGCAAATTACTCTACTTTCATAGAGTCATCATCCTACTTCATAGGAAAACTTAATCAAAGAGCAACTTATTGTTGTGATAACTAAAATAATTTTTTTAGTGGATTCAAAGGGTGGTAGGTAGACACTCGCGCTACTTGCCATGTGTACTATAATCGTAATTTGTTCAAGTCTTGTTTTGAAATTGAGGACAAGAACATGTTGGGTGATTCACACTCTATTATAGTTGTTGGTATTGGTAAAGTGGAATTAAAGTTTACCTTTGGAAAGACTCATCCTAAATGATGTTCTGCATACTTTAGAGATAAGGAAGAACTTAGATTCAAACTATCTTCTCAACAAGGTTGGTTTTACTCAAACAATTGGGACTGATTTATATACAAATACAAAAAAATAATATTTTTGTTAGGAAAGATAATGCTAATGATGACATGTTTAAATTAAATATTGATATTAATAAAGTTTCTTCTTCTACTTACGTGTTAAATTCTTTTAATACTTGACATACTAGACTTTGTCACATTAATAAACACATAATTAAGAACATTAGTAGCTTAAGACTCATTCTTAAATTATCTTTGAATGATTTTGAAAATTTTCATTTTGATATTTGTGAACTTAATAGTATTTTAACTAGAAATGGAAAACGCTACTTTATTATTTTCATTGATGACTATTCTAATTATTCTTTTGTGTATCTCACAAAAAATAAAAAGTATAGCGTTTGATATGCTCAAAATATTTTTGAGTGATATTGAAAATCAATTTCATAGAAAAATAAACAGATTTCGAAATGAAAATGGTACTAAATATGATTCCAGTATCTTCAATGATTTTTATAAAGCTTATAGAATCATTCATAAAAAGCTACATCTTATTCTCCTGAAATAAATGAAAAAACTAAAAGAAAAATATAATCTTTAGAATCAATTGTTTCTACTTTACTAAACTTTGGTGCTACATCTCATTGGTAGGGAAAAATTCTATTAATTGTTTGTCATGTGCTTAATAAATTTCTTAAATCTAAAAGTATTTTTTTTTCCTTACATAGCTTTGAAAAATTATAAAACCTAACTTGTTTTATTTCAGAACTAGGCTTGTTTGGTTTATGTTCATATTCTTGATCATAAAAAAAATAAACATGCTAGCAGAGCCTATTAATGTGTGTTTGTTATATATGTTATGAATAGTAAAGTCTATAAATTTTGACTTGAATTATCATGTTGTTAATGAATCAAATAATACTAATTTTTATTAACATAAATTTTCTTTTAAATTGAAGAATATTGTGTGCTTGACTTCTAGTAATTTGCCTATGATTATAACTAATGAACTAAATGAGAAATTAGATCCAAAACTTAGAAACAATAAATGAGTTCAAACTATTAAGAATTTTGGATTTGATTTTTATGTTTTTTTTCCTTAGAGGAAGATTCTCAAACTCTTCAAGAAACGTTGTCTTTTTTAGATTCTAACTTTTGTGAAAAAACTATTAATAATGAAATTGACTCTCTTAAGTCTAATAGAACTTGGCATTTAGTTGATTTACCTCCGAGAAACCAGACAATAGATGAATATAAAAGAAGTTGAAACATGATAGTATAGTTGATAAATACAAAGTTCTTCTTGTAAGCAAAGGGTGTAGGCAAAAAGAATGAAATGAATTCTCTTAAGTCTAATAGAACTTGGCATTTAGTTGATTTACTTCCAAGCAACTAGGAAAAAGGCAATAGATGGATATTTAAAAAGAAACTGAAACACAATAGTACAGTTGATAAATACAAGGCTCTTCTTGTAGCTAAAGGGTGTAGGCAAGGAGAAAATATAGATTTCTTTGACACTTTCTCACTTGTCACTAGAATAACTTTCATACGCGTACTATTTCTCATATTGTCATGATCTTATTATGCACTAAATGGATGTTAAAACTATTTTTTTAAATGGTGATTTAGAAGAAGAGATTTACATTAAACAACTTGAAGGTTTTGTTATCCCTAGTCAAGAAAATAACGTTTGCAAATTAAATAAATCTATCTATGGTTTGAAACAAGCATCTAAGCAATATCATGAAAAAATTAATAATCTTATTATTATCTCATATAGTTTCAAAGTGAATTAAAGTGATAAATGTATTTACTATAAATTTAAAAATGAAATTTTTACTATTATATGTCTTTATATGGATGACTTGCTTATATTTGGTTTTAAAATTCTTGTTGTGAATAAAATGAAATATATGTTATGTACTAATGAAAGATCTTGGAGAAGCGAATGTAATCATTGAAATAAATATCAATAGGTCTAAAAAGGGACTTTCATTAGATCAATCTCATTATATAATTACGTTAACTACAAATTTTCATGTACTCTTTATAATCCTAATGTAAAGTTGTTCAAAAAAACCAAAAATGGTGTTAGATAATTTGAGTATGCGAGCATTATAGATGGCCTACATTATGCTACTAATTGCACTGGACCCAACATAACTTATGCTATGATATTACTATGTAAGTTTACTAGTAGACCTAATATTGAGCATTGACATGCTATTGAAAGGGTCATAAGATACCTAAAGAGAACCATGAATTTTGAATTATATTATCAGAAGTTTTATGTTGTCCTAAAAGGATATAACAATGCTGATTGGAACACCCTTTTAAAAGACACTAAGGTAACTATTAGTTATATATTTAGCATAGTTGGTGAAGCTACTTCTTGAAAGTCTAAGAAACAGACTATTTTGGCTAAATCTATAGCACTAGTTATTGCTAATTAGGAAGCAGACTAGTTAAGAAGCCTATTAGCTTATATCCCTTTATGAAAAAGATTGATTACAATTGTTTTGATCCACTATTACATAGATTTAGAACTATTATTATAACAACAAATACGCCATAAGTATAGTACTGTTAAAGAATATCTCTCTACATGAGTTATAAGAATAGATCGTGTACGTACATTGTTTACACACGCACGCATGCCGCCATAATCCGATCGATCAAGCCGAGTACGAGTGCGATGTTGTGAGGTGGCATACATATTATTTTTTAAAATATATTTTATTTAATTATTTTTTATTTCAAAATTAATTAATTTAAACCAATAAAAAACTCTGATTGTTAAATTGAATCTTTCTTTACCTACTCTCTCCCACTATTTTTTTCTTTACTTATTATTATTTCTCTAACAACTTCTGCTTTTTTACTTATAAATAGAAGCAATAACCTTAGTCATTAATGCACTATAATATAGCTATCTATGCTTAATCTCTCTAAAAATTCTTAATTTTTGCTTTTTCTATTTTATTTTGGAGCAATATAATTTTAATAAATGTGTAGTATTTTATTCTTCTACAGTAGAGTTCTAAGAGAGAGAAGTATATTGTTTTACTTTTTTTTATTATAACTTAATTTAATAGTAAATTTATAGTAACTTAAATTTTAGCCATAAATTTATATAAATAATCGTAATTTGATAATACATATAATGATTTAGGCATGAGAATAACAAATCGTAACATTTATTCATATGATTATAATGAATTAATTTCTACAGAAAGTAATAAGTATACTGTTTTACTTCCTTTTGTCAAACTATAATTATGGTATAAAGGTTAGGTCAGCATTGGTAGTTAATCCAGGTGTCTTTCAAACGGTAATAATTTAATCTAATTATACATTTGTTAATTTTTCTAACAAATTTACCCTGAAAAATATCAAAGTATAACATCTAGTTCATATAATTACTTCATAATACATTTTCAAAGTGGAAAGGGGTCGGCGTCCTCATCATCTTTGTTACTTAAATTGAACTTGTTTAGGTTCTTTTTTATTTCATTTATTTTAGATATTAGGTTCTCCCGTTTAATTTATTCCGATCAGGTTATATAAATTAAAGGGTCTAAAACTCATCAATATCCATGACAACATATTTATTTGAGCAATTGATTATGGTTAATCAAAAACAATACTTTAAAATTCTTCAAATTTTATGATAAATATTTAATAATAATTATTAATTATATAAATTTATATTATGTTTTAAACTATTTTTTTATTAATAGATAAGTATTTTCAAAAATATTAAAAGGATCGGTCTCAAATAAGAAGGAACAAACAAAATGTATGCATCATTTTTTTATATCATAATTATATTATAATTATAATTGATATGTAAATTTTTATTAGATGTAATTATATAAATTTAATTATATTTGTAAATAATACCACACTACATCATATATCATTTTTTATATCATAATTATATTATAATTATAATTGATATGTCAATTTTTATTAGATGTAATTATATAAATTTAATTATATTTGTTAATAATACCACACTACATCACTTTATAATTTACTACAAATTTATGATAAATAAAATTTTACAAATATTCAATTATATTTATCAATAATATTACAACACATTACATATAATTTACCATAAAATTATGATAAATTAACTTTTACATTTTCATGAGATGGCAAACATTTATACGGAAGAACTAAAAAGCAAGCTTGGAATAAATCCTACCAAGACCTCTTCATCTCAAATTCATTAACTACTGAAAAAGAAAAAGATACAGAAATTTGCTCATCCTTTTAAAATACAAACATAAAATCAATATCGATTATAAAAATTATAAAATTGATCGATTCTCAAATATAATATCTTGTAGAGGTAAAAATAGAAAGAAATTATCATATTTAATAGATAACATATCAAAAATTATAAATATAATATAATTGCAAATATTTGTATTTCCATATTGTTATTGAAGTAAAAATTGATAAGTGATAATTTGTATATATTTATATTCATATTTTTTTCATATTTATTTTTATTTTATAATTCTTATGTGTTATAATTATTATTTTATATTTTATCATAAATTATGAGTTTTCATAATTTTTGAAATATTTTTAAATTTTTTATAGATTTTTATGAATTTTATTTGATATTTGGTTATATTTCAAAAGAAAAGTGGATGTATATAGATGCAACGGGAATATACTTAGTAGACTTGCACTTAAAACGGTGTAGTTTCAAAGAACTACCACACACATGATGCCTTGCCAACACGTCGTTCATCTAAGACAACGCCAAACGACACTTCGTTTAATCCAATCCTTCAATCCGTCATTTGGCCAATACTCACCTCAACGCATCCTATGGTCAGTATTCACACACTGATTCATTTGTTTGACACATAGCACAATTTGGTGCATCCATTTAATTTTATCCGTTGGTCCAGACTTCATCTAAAAAATAAAACTCGTATAAATATTTATAAAATATCATTTTAAAAGAATTGATGATTGGAATAAAAAAAAATAGAGAGAAAAATTCAAAATTCTTTTAAATAAATTCAAGAACGAATAACGAACAGCAAGTTTAGAAATTGATTTATTATATCTTTTTTTTTATATTATGAATTATTTAGTTATTTTATTATATGTGTTAAATTTAATGTATAATTAAATAATTTATTATAATTATGAGTAATTTTAAGCCATGAATTATGATTTAATATATATGAATTATGTTATGATATGAATAAAATTTTAATTATTAATTTCTTAATGTATTTAATTTTATCTTTAAATATCAAAGTATATTAGTTCTTGAATTAGTTGTATAACTAATTTAATATTTAGTTTTTAATTATTGTTAGATTATAAAGTTAGTACAATATTTAATTGAAATAATAAGTAGTAATTTTTATTATAATTGAAATTAAATATTTAAATTAAAAATTATTAACCATATCAATTTTATTTATTTTAGTTATATTTATTTGGATTATAATTAAATAAATATATTAAATTTAGTAATAGTAATTCTAGACTTTTCATGAATTAAATTAATTAATAATAGAGTTGTTAATAATTACAAAGTAAAAAAATTTAAACGAATTTAAATTATTAAAATTAAAATTAAAAAAAATAAATTAAATTAAATTTATATAATAAATTTAGAATTTAAAAATTAAAATATCATACCATAATAAATTTAATTGCATTTAGAACTAGTGCAACAGTTGCAAATGATGCCGCATACATCATACATCATCACTGCACTATAGTAAAAAAATCCCTTAACCAAATATTACTTTTATTAATTTAAAATTTTATATTATTTTACAAAGATATTTAAAAAAATCATATTTATTATATTCGTATAATTTTAAAATTTTATTTAAAACTAATAATTAATAATTAAATTATCTTAACCATGATTATATTTATAATGATAAAAAAAATTAAAAAAAAATAAAAATTAAATTTAAATATTTAATAAACATAATTTAAAAAATAAAAAAAATTATAATTATATTATAGTTATATTATACAATAAAAATACAATAAATTTATAATTATTAATATTTCATGCAATAACTTCCCCAAAATCACAATCGTTAGCAAATGAATTACAGTTGAACTAAATTGATCACTACACGGAAAGAGTTTTACACCTTACAACAGAGTCAAACAAAACTGGACCAGATCCAATCTGCCTAAACCCCTATCATTCACCTCCAAAATCCTAAAACCATTCATTGTAAAAAGTGATCAAATACAAAAAAGACAACAAGAAAGATTCAAAGAGACCCAACCTTGAGACCAATTACCGATTGCTAAACACGTCCTGAAACAGAATGAACAGCGGATGAGGCGGAACCGCCGAGGAAGGAGAGGAAACCGACGTTGGTTTGTTCTTGATCGTCAAGGAACAAATCATCCGGAACTATAAACGCGCCATGAGCGCAAACGATTGCGAAGCCAATCATTAATGCCGAGATCAGAAGCGATCCAACGCTGGACATGAAGATGACTAACACGGTTACAAGCACCAAACCCCCTAGGGTTTCCGCATTAGAGAACGTACGTCCAAAGATAACCAAAGGCTGATCAGACGGCCTGAACAGGTAAAGAAAAATCCACGCGGCGAGAAGTGATACGAGGACTAGAAGAGAGAAAGGGTGAGATAGGAGAGAGAGGGCCAACACAAGGGCGATAATGGTGGCATAGTTAACGCGGAAGTAGCCAAGGTTCTTGCGGATCCGAGAGTAGGCTTCGGATACGGAAGTAGGTCGAGCCATGGAGGTCCGATCAATCATTTCAGACCAAGCACGGCGTTGAGACAACCCATGGCGGAGAGAGGAGGTGATGCGGGAGAAGAACATGCGGAATGCAGGAGTGGCAATTGGTGGCTGAGATTGGGATCCTATGTTGGTTTGAGAGTTCGAGACCGGAAGTGTCGGTGGAGAAGCCATGGTGGCGCGTGGAATTTGCTGCTGATTACGAAGCGTTAGGATCTTGAATTAATTGATTTTTGGGTCGCGGAGAGAGAGTGAAATACGGGGCTTTCGGGATAGAATATAGCAATGAGTGCTATGACAAGTGGTGGGTGGGAAATGGAAGTATTTTTTTTTTTCCGTTAATCTTCGTTTTTTTTCCTGAGAAATTATCCTATACAAGTATAACCACTTTATTTTTTACATTTTTTTTTCTGAGAAATCATCATAGTATAACAACTTTATTTTTTACATGCGGTAACAATATGAGTGTATGAAATTTATTAATTATGTTATTTTAAATTAATATATTATAATCTTATTATTTTTGTAAATTTTTTAATCTATTTAAATCAATTTTTATCATTTAATTATTTTTTCTTTCTTTCTTTTTTCAACTATTTGATATTTTTTTATACAAACATCTATTAACCTTTTATTCATAAGATTCAATTCAATCTAATATAATTTTTTAACGAAAAAAATATTTAAAAAATCAAAATTAATAAAAAATAACTAAAATATCAATTAAATATCTTTAATTTTTATTAAAAAATTATCATTGAATTATAATTACTAACACTTTATACATACACATATGTGTATGTAACTGTTCCCAATACCAAGAATTTATCCAAATATATTTTAAATAAACAAAATTAATAACATATATTCTAATCATAATTAAATATTTTCTTTAATTTTATGAATTATATTGTTAGACTTGGTCTAATTTCATCTCAAAACTTAAGTTATAAGGTGAAAGATTACCTAAACTTATACATGCAATAGAAGAAGTGTCCATGATCGATGTGAGACTTAACATCCTTTCTCCACATCGACTAGAGTCCAGATTTATGGCACGATCCAAATTTATGACACGAGGATCGATATGAAGCTAAAGAACCGGTTTTGATATCATATTAAACTTAGCCTAATTATACCTCAAAACTTAAATTATAAGGTGAAAGATTGTCCAAACTTATATATGCAGCATGAGAAGTGTTCATGACCGATGTGTGAATTAACATATACATTAATTTAAACTTCTAAAACAGGTAGGATATATATATATATTAAATAAATTATTTCTATGCTAGTCTTCAACCCACAAAAAAAATTGAAGCAATTTGAACCCAAAAAAAAAAAATTTGAAGTTAACAGTCTTTCCAACCAGAATCTCCAACAACATAAACAACACCATTAACCTTAACTGTTGTGGATGCCAATCTCTATTGTAATTTGTATGTTATACAACATGCACAAATAGGTTTAAAAATATATGTAATTTGCACCATTATTCATGCAGTATTCACCTAGGCTACAAGTTTACACTCTCTTTGTTCCTATCATCTGTAAGCTTCAACATTCTACCTAATCTTGTTCTTGTAAGTCATTCATCTCTGAGCTAGCAGCTTCTGTTTTACCTTTTCCATGGCCTGTTCAAGGTCTTCCAACTGCATGATCAACAAGTCAAACCTTCAAGGTTTTTTATTAGTTGTAAAACCAAGAAAATCTTTTGACCAAAAAGAAGATGCATATTTTTGAGGAATATTATATGCAATGTATAAAGTGACTTATTAGTGTTCCAATGAATGTAAAATTGAGAAAGTGAAATGTTGAAATAATGATGGGTCCACTTCCTAGAGAAAAGTAATACTCTAGAAGACATTTTGTTTGTGTTTTTAGAACACTTTGGTTTCCTTATAAAAATCATGTGACTAATGTGTCCTAACGATAAATAAAGTGACTTGAAAAACTAACTATCACACTTAATATGACTAATTATATTATGATAGGTAGACTTATGCATGATAAAAAAATATTTTACTATATTTTAACACAGCAACCAGCCACAGCTTACCACTTGTTGGGCAAATCTATTATGAAGGAATAACCCACTGTACAGGTCAAAGCTATCTTTCATGGTATTTTCTTTCTGCAAATAAATGAATGTTTCTTAAGTGCCCATACAGAAAATGAGCAAATTTTGGATCCTTAAATAGATTGAAAGAAAACAACTTGAAGAGTATATAAACAAGTAATGATACCAATTGAAGTAGTGTCTCAAAGCCTTTTGTATTAATGTTTGTTGACTTAATCTCCATTTCTGACAATACCCTGTGTAACAGCAAGAAACTTGAGATAACAAGAAGAAACTTGAGATCTCAGTACTTTCTTTGAACACCAAGAAGAAATAGCTGATAAGAGATACACCTTCCAATGGTGTGAGTGACAAATTGGCTCCTGGCTGCAACTTTATCATGTTCCTCACACGACATTTCTAGCATGCTACAACCCTAGTTAAATCTCGTAAAAAAAAAGGGGTCAGCTTTAGTATTATACCTTCATGTTCTTGTAATTTCAAGTTTGCTGAACTATATTGGAAGCATTGGGTTCTTTTCCACAGGCAGATAAATAATTTAGAATTCTTCGATTCCTACCTAAGAGATTCGATCTTGATCTTATAAGCATAAGTGTAAGACAGAAAATCCTACAAATAGTATTATATATTGAGTAATTCTATATAACACAATTATATCAAAATCACAATTCATTTGACACTTTATTAGATACAATTACGTGAATTCGATTATACTTGCTAATAATATTATGTTATATTTATGATTTATCGTAAATTTGTGATAAATGGACTTTTTCTTATATCTTTGATGAAATTTCAGGTAAATTACTCCTATAATGCTTAAGGGAAGATATAGAAAATAACTAGTTACCTCTGTTTCAAAGATTTGGAGGAAGCTTGAACAGGTAGGTTCATTTCTTATTCTCACTTTGTCATATACACATGTTAGATCTTTCCACCCATTTTTTCCACTTTCTGGTCCAAACATCGGGTGAGTACAAAGAATATCTGACTCCTCTGGTAGGACCTGCACAGCATAATTAACTTATTAGATGAAAATGTTGAATACGAATCGGGAAAACTTCAATAATACTCTTGAGGTTTCAGTTTTTTTTCAACAATACCCTCAAGGTTGAAAATATCAATGATGCCCTCAAACTTAAACGGAGTTAAAAGATTGTAAAATCCAGGGGTAAAAGAATAATTGTGTTGTCTGGTGATGTGATAAGGCTTTGAGATTGCGCGCCACACTCTTATGCTAACCAAAAAGGCAGAAACCTTTCATTTCCTTCTTCTCCTCTCTCTTTCATCGTTGAAAATCCTAACCACACCACACCTTCATCTTCACCTTCTTCCATTAACAACAACACTAAAAACAGCAAGGATAGAGTAACAAGAACAAAAAAAGGGCCACCATTTTCGCTTTTTGGAAACATACTTTCTATATTTGATTCCTCAAAAATTGTTGATTTAGAATTCTAATGTATAATCACCGAATAAGTTCAAGCTTTAAGAACTAGCACTTTGCAACTATTAGAAAAAACCATGAAAATTTAGAAAAAAAACTAAGAGATAAAAACTATCATAATTTAGAAACAACTTTTTTCAAGTTCCTATTTTTTTTAATTTTAGCTCCAAGTTTGTTTCTCTCCCAAGTTCATTATAATGTAGTTGGGGCATGTGGGTATGGTTCTTTAGCACATTGCTTCAACAACAGAAACATTGTGTTACGTGTCCTGTAATGTCGAGCTCTCGTTCGGCCTCTATCCCAACGTGGAATGATCCCCCGACATGAAGAAACTCTTAAGGAGATAAATTCTATAAATGCAAGGTAGATTATTTTTGGTAGAAAAAGTTCATGCTTTCATTCCTATTAACCTTCTCCTTTTTATACATATTTTTGATAATTGAAAATAACTGAAACAAACCTCTACTGAAAACACTAACATGGCCACAACATCAAAGACACGATCCATAACTAATTGAATTTGAAAGAATCAACAAAACAAAATAAGTATGCTGAATTTAGGATGACACATAACAGTCCACCCCCCTTAAAAATGGCCTTGTCCACAAGGCTGTTAAGGAGAAGCGTTGGCTTTGTCCAATTCTTTCGGCATAATCTCCGCCACTTTTGAGTTGCTACTTGATTAGTGAGACATGCACCACAGGGTGGACTTTACTTCCTTCAGGTAAGTGCAGCTCGAATGCCACAGGTTTGATGCGCTCAATAATTTGGTAGGGTCTAGAGTATTTAGTGAATAACTTGTGCCTTTGATCACCTGTCAACGAGTGTTGTCAATAAGGTTGCAGTTTAAGGTAGACCCAATCGCCTACTTCACATTGTCGATCCTTCCTTCCTTTGTCATATGTCGCCTTCATCCTTTCTTTGGTTTTGGAGAGTTGTTATTGTATTTGACGGAGAACTTGATCTCTTAACTGTAGCTCCTGGTCCACTTCGACCTCCCGGGCAGATCCTGGCTCATAGTATGTTAGGACCGATGGTCGGTGCCTATATACCACTTCAAATGGTGTGAATCCAGAGGAAGAGTGTCAACTAGTATTGTAGCAAAACTTTGCCCACGGCAACCAATGGGTCCATTGTTTTAGGTGTCCTCCTATAAAACAATGTAAATACATTTCTAGAGTGCAGTTAGTTACCTCTATTTACCCATCTATCTGCGGATGGTAGGATGAAGAAAAACAAAACTCAGTCCCTTATAGTCGGAATAGTTCCTTCCAAAATGAACTGGTGAACAAAGGGTCTCTATCGCTCACTATGGACTGTGGTACTCCATATAATTTGAGGACATTCTCATAGTGAGCTTGGGCAGCATTGGGTGTAGTGATCAGTGACGCCATTGCAATGAAGTGTGCCATTTTTAACAACCGGTCCACCACCACCATAATGGTCATCTTGCCTTTGGAATTTGGAAGACCGATAATGAAATCCATGGAGACCTCTGTTCATATAGTAGTGGGCATGGGTAGGGGTTGGAGGAACCCAAATGGTGCACCTTGTTCTCTTTTATTTCTCTCGCAAACATCACAAGCTTTCATGGTCTCTAATACCTGCCGCTTTATTCCCTACCATTAGAATTGTGACCGTATTTGTTCGAGATTTTTGTGGAGCCCTTCATGGGTGATAGAATGGAAACCTTGAATGACTTCTGTCGTCAGCGGGAAAAAGGGTAGCAGATAAATTCTGTTTTTGTATATGAGTAACCTTTCCTTGCAGGTCCTTGGCTCTAGCAATTCCTCTTCTTGATACAACTTATGCTATTTTTGCATCTCCACGTGGCTTTTCTTTTCATCTTGAATGATCTGCATCCATGTTGAAACTAACTCTGATATTGCCATTACTTGTGTGGGTTCATCTCGCTTGGATATGACATCTACTACTAAATTATCTTTCCCTTGTTTGTATTCTATGGAGAAGTCATATCCTATCAGCTTGCTAAGCCATCTTTGTTGAGCTAGGGTAGTGATTTTCTAACTCCACAAATATTTAAGGCTTTTATGGTCAATGTGAACCACAAATGTCCTTCCTAACATATAGGGCCGCCATTTCTGAACTGCTAACACCAAAGCCAACATATTTTTGTCATAGGTGGATAAAGCTGCATTCCTCCCTTTGAGAGCTTGACTAAAAAAACTATCGGTCTCCTTCCTTGAGTGAGTACTGTACCAACACCAGAATTAGAGGCATCACATTCAATAATGAAATTTTTTGTGAAGTTAGGTAATTCCAACACCTATCCTTGCACCATCACCCATTTGAGTTCTTGAAATGCACCTTCGACCTTGGGGGTCCATTTGAAGTTATTCTTTCTTAGCATTTCTGTCAGATGAGTAGCTATGTTGCCATAGTCCTTGATAAATTTTTGACAATAACCGGTCAGTCCCAAGAAACCACGTAGAGCAGTTGCTAACTTTGGCTTAGGCCAATCTTCTATGGTAGCAATTTTACTAGGATCCATCATTACTTCTCCTTCCCTCATAATATGCCCTAAATATCGAATTTCTATAGTTCCAAAACAACATTTCTCCTTCTTGACATATAATTGGTGGTTAGATAATATTGAGAACACTATTTGCAAATGTTGCAAATGTGATTCCTAAGTAGAACTATATATCAAGATATCATCAAAAAATAATAGGATGTATTTTCGCAAATATGGCCAAAAAAATGTCATTCATTAATGCTTGAAATGTAGAAGGTGCATTAGTGAGTCCAAAAGGCATTACCAAAAATTCATAGTGCCCATCGTGTGTGCATAAAGCCTTCTTTTCCACATCTGTCGGATGCATCGGTATTTGGTGATATCCAGCCCGTAGATCTAGTTTTGAAAATATTTGGCTCCATACAACCCATCTAGCAACTCATCTATCATTGGGATACTTGTCCTTGATAGTGGCCATATTAAGAACTCGGTAGTCCATACAAAATCGTCAGGATCCATCTTTTTTCTTGACAAGTATCACTCGGGATGAATATGGGTTGGTATTGGCCCGAATTATTCCACTCTAACATTTCTTCCACCAATTTTTCTATTTCCTTCTTTTGGTAGTATGGGTAACAGTAGGGTCTTACTGACAAAGGGCCATTCCCAGGTTTTAAGTTGATTTTGTGGCTGTGAGACCAATCGGGTGGGATCACTTTGGGTTTTTGAAATAAGTGAGCATAATTTTTAAAAATTTGGGCCAAATGTAGGTGTTGGGCTTAGGTCTTGGAAAATTCTTTATATACACTAGGGTTAGCTTCAGTAGCTTCAGCAATTAAACACATCAAAGTCCCCCGTCCTCCATTTTCTCGAAGCTTTCTCTCCATTTGGCGTGGTCAACGGCTTGGGCTGCTAATGGTTGCATGCCGACAAGAGTTACTGACCACCCTTGCCACTGAAACACTATTGTTAAGCGCACGAAGTCCCATAGAATCTTCCCAAGGGTTATCAGTCACTGCGTACTAAGAACAGCGTCGTAGCCTACCAAACCGATCACAAAGAACTCCACCTGGAATAGGTTTCCCTAGATCTCGATTGGGGTGTCTACGAGGCACCCCATACAAGGTAGCTTCTCTTCGTTAGCCACCATCACATTCAACCGAGCTCCTTCTTCGACCTTTAACCCGATCCATGAGACCCATGCCCGATTGAGGAAGCTGTGAGAGCTTCCTATATCCAACAAAGCCACTAGTGAGCATCCCTTGATTTTGACTGGAACCTGCATGATTTGAGGTGTCTCGATTCCTGTAATGGCATGAAGGGAGATTTTAGCCACTTCTGATTCATGTTCAACTTCCTTTTTATCCTCTGCTTCTACCTCATCCATGGGTTTGCAATCAATGAGGAATAATCTCTTGCAATGATGGCCCAGCGTGTAGATTTCATTGCATTTGTAGCATAAGTTACGGTGTTGATGCTCCTAGATGACATCAACGATGAGGCATTTAACATGTGGGTTTGTAGTTGGTCGTGACTGAATGGGATTTTGTTATGGTTTCTAGAAGTTTTGGATGGCTAGGTTAATGTTGGGTGTAGTGTATTTGGGTTTTTGCAATTGGTGTTTGGTTTCGTAGAGGCATGCAAGACCAGCAGCATGTGGAAGGGTCTGTGGATTTGCTGCACGAACATCAACTCGGATGGTTTCTTGAAGCGCGCTAATGAAACAACTGATCTGTTGTTATTCAATTAATGAACTGGTCCTTGTGAGCAACCGATCGAATTAAGTGTGATACTCCTGAACAAACCCTGTCTGTGTGAGCTTGGTGAGCTCCCCATAGTATTCATCTAAGAGTGTTGGACTATAGCGATCATTCAGCGCCTGTTTGAATTCTTCCCAGGTAACCCAAACTCGAGTCTTCTTGAAAGATTGGAACCAAAGGTGCACTCCTTCTAGGTGGTAGGCTGCTAATGACACATTTTCAATGGTAGGGGTCTGATGGAATGTAAAGAACTTCTCTGCCCGGTCAATCCAAGTGATAGGATCATTATTGCCATCATAGCGTGGAAAATCCAAACGAACCACTCAAGGTACAATTGTCCCATGTGTTTGCTGAGAATTTGGTTGCTGTCGTGATGTCCCGATTCTTGTTCTTCTCGCACTCAACTCATCCATTTGAGTTTGTAGTTGAATGAACATCTCGTGCATCTTTTGTTACATTTGAAGCATTTGTTGTTAGGCTTCTTGAAGGGACTCCTCCATTGGTTGTTTTGTTGGTTTAGGACAATTGGCCCTATTATCGAATCCCTACTCTGATACCATATTGTTACGTGCCCTATAATATCGAGCTCTCGTTTGGCCTCTACCCCGACGGGAAGAAGCTCTCAAAGAGATAAATTCTATAAATGTAAGGTAGATTATTTTTGGTAAAAAAAGTTCATGCTTTTATTCTCATTAACCTTCTCCTTTTTATATATATTTTTGATAACTGAAAATAATTTAAACAAACCTCTACTTCCTAAGAAAATGCAGAACTGAAACTAAAATTATGGGAAATATGACCTATCAACAAGACCACTATTGAAAACACTAAAATATTCACAACATCAAAAACATGGTTCATGACTAACTAAATTTAAAGAATCAATGAAACAAAATAAGTATGCTGAATTTAGGATGACACGTAACACATTGTTGCTAGCGTACCTCCCATTTTCAAAGATGGAACTGGTTGTGGTTCTTGCTTTCAGGTTATTTAATTAGTGCACATTTATTTTGACTGATCAATTGCTTTTTAATTATCAACTTGACAACTCTGTTTTAATTTGGAGTTAATTGATGTTAATTTTCAAGTAAGGTATTGTTAATATAATGGCCCAAAACAAACTTATTGGCCCAAAACCCAATATTAAACTCTTCTACTCTTCGGCTTCTTATATATATACACACATTAACTAAGTTTCCTTAGTTCTCTACGTGAGAAGGCAGCCGTCAAAGGCAGAGAAAAAAAATAATTGAATTGCAACAGAGAGTAGAGAAAATCTGCCGTAGAGAAAAAAATAGAAAATTGTTGTATCTTCTCTTCGTTCCATCAAGGAAATCTAACGCCTCTTTTTCAATTTGCTTCTTCAATTCTCTGCATCATCACCATCAAATCTGAGAAGCTGTAAAAGATGAAAACAGATTGAAGAAGCTGTCGTTGGTAGTGTTTGTGGTAATATTTGATTTAATAACAAGTTTGTTAATTTAACTTGTTATATATTACCAGTAAATTAGAGGGGGATATTTTTTAGATATATATTTAGATTTTGGTATATTTTGTGAAACTTTCAGATTATTGGTGTTTGTATCTCTATTTGATTATTAATGGATTTTTCTCGGAGTGTCATCGTCAGTAGAGTAGACTTTTCACATTGAAAAGTTGAACCACTTAAATCATTGTGTATAATTTATTATCTTAATGTTTTTTATTTTGCTGTTACCCATTATTATATATTTATGCAACCAAAATTGGATCCCAATCTTCGCTTCCGCAAGTGCTAATTTATAACAAATTGGTATCAGAGCATTAGGTTATTCTGCTATTTATTGGAACTGATCAAGTTTGCTTTTTTAGATTTATTTTGAGCTTCTGATTATTTGATTGGTTTCATATTTTTTGGGTTGTGCTTCTGTTTATTTAATATTGGTTTTCTATCATGGCTGCAAAATATGAAATTGAAAAATTCAATGGTAGAAATTATTTCAATTTTTAGCGTATGAAGATGCAGGCCGTATTAGTTAAAGAAGGGCTCGTTATGACACTTGAAGGCAAGGATAAATTGCCAGAAAATTTGACTGACGAAGAAAAATATGTATTGATGGAAAATGCTCTCAGTTCAATTCAGTTATCCTTGTGTGATGAGGTATTACGCGAGGTTGGTGATGAAGAATCTCCTGCTGGGTTATGACTTAAATTGGAGAATTTGTATATGACCAAGTCTTTGACAAGTCGGTTATATTTGAAGCAACGTTTGTATACATTCAGAATGTCAGAAGGTACACATTTACACGATCACCTTGATGAATTTACTAAAATTATTCATGATCTGAAAAATTTTGAAGCAATGTTTGTATACATTCAGAATGTCAAAAGGTACACATTTACACGATCACCTTGATGAATTTATTAAAATTATTCGTGATCTGAAAAATGATGGTGTTAAGATTGATGATGAAGATCAGGCCTTAGTTCTATTATGTTCTTTACCTCATTTGTTTGAACATTTTGTTAATACCATGCTATATGGGCGAGACATTATTTCTTTGGACGATGTCAAAGCAGTTTTGAATTCCAGAGAGTTGAAGAAAAAGATGTCTACAAGTAATAATGATAATAGTAGTGGTTTATTTGTCAGAGGTAGAAATCAAGAAAAAGGTACAAGCAATAATAGAGGCAAGTTTAGATCCAAATCTAGAAAAAGAAAAGATAAATGCAACTATTGCCGTCAGGAAGGGCATTGGAAAGTAAATTGTCCAAAACTCAAAGGTAAAGGAAAATCTGACACAACGTCTTCTGGTACTAATGATGTTGCTAGTGTTGTAGATAGTTCTGGTTTTTATTGTAAAAATGTTCTATCAGTATCTATTGGTTCTCCTACAGATGTTTGGATTCTTAATTCGGGTTGCACTTACCATATGTGCCCCAGTAGAGATTGGTTTACTTCTTATCAGTCTATTGATAGAGGAGTTGTCTTGATGGAAAACAATATGTCCTGCAAGGTTGTTGGTATTGGTATTGTCCGAATTAAGATGCATGATGGTATTGTTAGAACTTTGAAAGATGTTCGTCGTGTTCCAGATTTGAAAAAGAACTTGATATCTTTGGGTACTCTTGATTCACAAGGCTACAAGTATGTAGCTGAAGGTGGAGTTTTAAGAGTTAGTAAGGGTGTTCTCATTGTTATTAAAGGGCAATTGTCGTGTGGTCTCTATATGCTTCAGGGTAGCAGTGTTTCAGTTTCGTCCTCATCAGATCAAGATTTAGACACTACTCGATTATGGCATATGCGGCTTGGGCATATGAGTGAGGCAAGGATGTCTATTTTGAGCAAACGAGATTTGCTTTGTGGTTAGAAAACTGGAATACTTGATTTCTGTGAGCATTGTGTCTATGAAAAGCATCGCAGGGTCAAGTTCAATACAACCATCCATAAAATGAAAGGTACTATTGATTATATTCATTGAGATCTTTGAGGTCCTTCTCGTGTTGTATCTAAAGGTGGTACCCGGTATATGTTGACTTTTATTGATGACTTCTCTCGTCATGTTTGGGTGTATTTTCTGAAAAACAAGAATGATGCGTTCTCAAAATTTGTAAAATTCAAGGCTTGTATAGAAAATCAAACAGGCAAGAAAATCAAGCATTTGAGAACTGACAATGGTTTGGAATTTTGTGATAGTCAGTTTAATGAGTTCTGTGAAAGAAATGGCATAGTGAGACACAACACTGTGTGTCATACACCACAACAAAATGGAGTAGCAGAACATATGAATAGGACTCTCTTAGAAAGAGCTCATTGTATGCTCTTTCAAGCTGACTTGGATAAATCATTTTGGGCTGAAGCTTGTAACCATGCCTGCTATTTGGTGAATCGGTCTTCATCAACTGCAATTGAGTTGAAGACTCCCTTTGAGGTATTATTTAGTACTCCTGCTAATTATTTTAATTTAAAAGTTTCTGGTTGTCCTACTTATTCTCATGTTAATGATGGTAAACTTGAGCCTAGGGCATTGAAATGCATATTTTTAGGGTATCCTTCTGGGGTGAAGTGTTATAGATTATAGTGTGTTAAACCCAAGTCACCTAAATTTTTGATTAGCAGAGATGTTAAGTTTGATGAGCTTTCTATGTTGCAAAAGAAAAAAAAAGTCTATTGTTACAAATAAAGACCACGGTGTTAGTGAGCAGGTGGAGCTTGAGAGTGGAGCTCCTAGTCAAGTGCAAGAGGGCACTTCAGATCAGACATTTGTGGATGAGATAGATAATTTTGCTCATGATGTAGCAGAAGAGCAACATGAGCAACCATATAGTATTGCTAAGGGTAAAAGAATAAGAGAGATTCGACGCTCTCAAAGGTACACAGATGCAGACTTAGTTTCTTTTGCATTGTCTGTGACAGAGTCTATTAAGGTACATAAACCTTCTAGTTATCATGAAGCTATCAATTGTGATGAGTCTGTTCAATGGCTGGTTGCTATGAATGAAGAGATTGAATCACTTCATAAGAATCATACTTGGGAATTGGTGAAACCGCCTAAGGGCCAGAAGATTGTTGGAAACAAATGAGTCTTCAAGAAAAAGGAAGGTATACTTGAGGTTGAAGTAACTAGGTTCAAGGCACGTGTTGTTGTAAAGGGCTATTGTCAGAAGAAAGGTATTGACTTTAATGAAGTATTTTCACCTATTGTGAAACATAGCTCTATTCGTGTGTTGCTTGCTATGGTTGCATTATTTGACATGGAATTAGAACAACTTGATGTCAAGACATCCTTCTTACATGGTAAGCTTGAAGAACAAATATATATGCATCAACTAGAGGGATTTTTTGTTCCAGGTAAGGAAGATCATGTTTGTTTATTGAAAAAGTCTTTATATGGGTTAAAGCAATCTCCTAGGTAGTGGTATAAGTGGATTGATTCTTTTTTGATTGAACATGGTTACTCTAGGAGTGATTATGATAGTTGTGTTTATCATAAAAGATTTCATGATGGTTCATCCATATATTTGTTGTTTTATGTTGATGACATGCTTATTGCTTCTAAGAATAAGTCTGAGATTTAGAAATTAAAGTCTCAACTTAATGGTGAATTTGAGATGAAAGATTTGGGTGCAGCAAAGGAAATTTTGGGCATGAAAATTTAGAGAGATAGACAAGCAGGTAAGCTTTATTTGACTCAGAAAAATTATATTGAAAAAGTTCTTGAACGCTTTGGTATGAAAGAGTCTAAACCTGGGAGTACGCTGTTAGCTGTGCATTTTAGGCTTTCTTTGGATTTGTCACCGTAGTTATAATAAGAAGAACGATACATGTCTCAGGTTCCATATGCTAGTGTCGTTGGTAGTTTGATGTATGCTATGGTTTGTACTCATCCAGACATTTCACATGCAATTAGTATTGTTAGCAGATATATGGGTAATCATGGTAAGGGTCATTGGCAAGTAGTAAAATGGATACTTCGGTATTTGAGAGGCACATCTAATTTTGGTTTGGTATATGATGGAAGTTCTAATACTGGTTGCAGTGTTATTGGTTATGTAGACTCTGATTATGTTGGTGATTTGGATAGAAGAAGGTCTCTGACAAGTTATGTCTTCACTCTTTCTCATTGTGCCATTAGTTGGAAGGCTACTTTACAGTGTACAGTTACTTTGTCTACGATAGAGGCAGAATATATGACAGCAGTAAAAACACTGAAAGAAGTCATTTGACTTAGAGGTTTGGTCTGTGATTTGGGTTTATAGCAGGATATTTCTGTTGTATTTTATGATAGTCAAAGTGCACTACACTTTGACTAAGAATACTATGTATCATGAAAGAACCAAACACATTGATGTCAGATATCACTTCGTTCGTGACATTGTCTCTCAGAGTGCTATTGTTGTTAATAAGATAGTCACTACAGAGAATCCAACTGATATGTTAACCAAACCAGTTCCATTTAGTAAGTTCAAGCATTGTTTGGATTTGATTGGTGTTTGTAGAAGGTGATCACCCTTCGGGGCTTTGGATGACAGTTATTTGGTAATCCGAGGAATTTCATTTGAAGAATTAGTTTTCTGTTTTGAGCCAAGGTGGAGATTTGTTAATATAATGGCCCAAAACCCAATATTAAACCCTTCTACTCTTTAGCTTCTTTTATATATATATTAAGTTTCCTTAGTTCTCTACGTGAGAAGGCAACTTTCAGAGGGAGAGAAAAAAATAATTGAATTGTAGCAGAGAGTAGAGAAAATCTACCGTAGAGAAAAAAATAGAAAACTGTTGTATCTTCTCTTCGTTCCATCAAGGAAATCCAACGCCTCTTTTTCAGTTTTCTTCTTCAATTCTATGCACCATCACCATCAAATCTGAGAAGTTGTAAAAGATGAAAACAGATTGAAGAAGTTGTCGTTGGTGGTGTTTGTGGTAATATTTGATTTAATAACAAGTTTGTTAATTTAACTTGTTATATATTACCAGTAAATTAGAGAGTGATATTTTTTAGATATATATTTGGATTTTGGTATATTTTGTGAAGCTTTAAGATTATTGGGGTTTGTATCTCCATTTGATTATTAGTGGATTTTTCTCGGAGTGTCATCGTCAGTAGAGTAGACTTTTCACATTGAAAAGTTGAACCACTTAAATCATTGTGTATAATTTATTATCTTAATGTTTTTTATTTTGTTGTTACCCATTATTATATATTTGTGTAACTAAAATTGGATCCAATTTTCGCTTCCACAAGTGTTAATTTATAACAAGTGTAAGCACCCCATTACATCTTTATAAATTTATTTTTAATTTATCGTGGCTAGCGAGTGCAAGAAGTACATGCAATTGTAGTTAAGGGATGACATTTGTAGCTAATAAGTACATGTGTCAAGAAGAAAAAGTAAATATTGGTTCAATGTAAAGACAATAATGACTATAATGACATTAGAAAGCAATTAATAAGAGTAGAAGAGAAAAATAAAATGCAAAAGAAAAGATAACTATGGTTATAATTTGGAGCAACTAAGCCATTTTTATATAAGTTAATAGAAAACGATGAATGCTTGAGTGCATAGCAAAAGATTTATTTAAATAAATCCTTTTTTAATTAAGAAAACTGACTTTGTGTCAAATCATTTTTAAAATACTGTTAAGATAACAGTTAAAGTAACATATGTTAATATTGAGGGGTATATGTGATTAAATGTTGAGGATATATTAGAACTTATTTTTAAAACCTCGAGGGTATTATTGAAAGAACCTAAAACCTAAAAGGGTATTATTGATATTTTCTCAATATAAATCATCTCTATTCTCTACTACTTTTGGGGTGTTAGTGCAATTAATAATTTGCAAATGTATGAAAAAAATGCATGAAAAGAATGGTGTTTTTTTTTCAACAAAAAAAGACATTTTTACTCACCTATTTACAGTTCGCATACTAAAAGTGCCACATTAGAATTGTAATTCAAAATCTTCGTGTGTGTATATATTTGGTTTAATAGCATATTATAATTTCTTCGTAAATTAGTTTTATTTTAATCATTTTCATATAATTTGTATATGTTTTTTTATTTAAGATAAAAAAAATATTTTTTAGAGAGATTAAAAATAAAAACATATGAAAAAATGACGAATATAAAAATAAAAATAACATAATTGATATAGTTACATACCCGCAAAAAAACTTCTTTTGGGTGCTCTTTTACTGAGAGCACGTCCACAAAGAGCGTTGGCTTTTGGAGGCAATGAAGTGGCCTCGATTTGAGAACATTGTAAAGAGATAGAATTGATGTACATACCAAAATGACGTCGTTTTGGGCTTCTAGAAATACTTGACCATCCCTAAGTATTCTTCAAATATGTAAATCCAGCTAAAAGAAACACAAAAGGCTGATATAATATTATAACGCAATTATTTACCTGAAGAAAGAGATGCCCATTTTGACACAGATATCAGAGTAATCTGTTCGAGAAGTTGCCCTTATACAATGGCCTTGTCTGATCATTGTCTTTGCCAGAAACTGCGCGAAGTTGCCGAAGCCTATTATGCCTATTTTCAGGCTTGTTGAAGAGAAAGAAGAGGAGGTAGCAACGGACATGGTGCACAGCTTGGAGAGCGATTGGATTCAGGAAGGCTATGACTCAGATTCAGAAGGCCGAGTTTCGCCAGTCCATGAATTTATATTATTTATTTGTAATTTTTTTTCTGGTACATATTTAATTAAAACGAAGATGTAACATATAACCATGTTTGGTTTTCGGTATTAAGATTTTTTTTTCATTTTTTTAAAGGAAAACCTCCTGTGTACCTAAGAATGGTCATATTATTAGTTTAAATACCCATATTTCGATTTTTATCTAATTAATTTCGAGAACGGAAATGTTTTCAAATACTACCCAATAACGAAGATAATTATTATTAAAATTTATTCAATGTTAAATATAAAGTCACCTAATTTTATCGGGTTTCCTACGATTTTATTTTAATTTTATTGTCCATCAAAATAGTTTTAAATTTTACTTTATATATAATTTACATATTCATTTAGTTTTATGATTCAACTCATTAAACAACACATTACATTATAAAAAAAAAATAAGTACTTACATATTTTTCTTAATTTTTAAAATAATAAAATTAATTTTAATTTGAAATTTAAAAAAAAAAAAGCTAAACCACATAATTACAAAATAATGTATTTTCTACATTTGCCGGCTCTATCATCGAATATTCTGATTGTTGGAAGAAAAACGACGTTATGACTCGGGCTGTCTCGTTCCGAAATTTTCAGTCTCTTACCCATCTACATACAACGTTACACGTAATTGTTCTCATCCTCAAAATATATTTGTCTAATAATTAGTTCACGAGAATACACATATCTAACCACAAATCCATTATATTACCTTTACAAAAGAACTTCTATAATCCTTTTATAAATATAACAAACTTGTACAATCCTACTTGATGGATACTCTAAATTGCATTTCATTTTTTTTTTTATAGACAACAAACTTTATTTATTATTTTCACTCCTCTTTTTGTATTAATTATCCTTTTCAAAATTCCCAATATACACTTACAAAATTATTTCTAATTTTAATATTCTTTTATTGTACGTTAGTCATTACTACTTTAAAAACATTTAAATAAATTAATATTTTTATTTCCTTTCCATACAATTTTAAATAAACATAAAACAACATACACTTCTAAATAAACATAAAACAGACAACAACTTTATTATATTAATAAATTAGCCCAGATTAGTTGCATATATCTAATTCCATAATTATAATTAAGTAAAGGTTTTGAATATATTTACAACTAATTCCATATGTTGCGAGAATAAAATATAATTAACCTAATAAATTACAAAAGAAAATGAAAGGGAAAATGGGGAGAAATCGAACTTGTAGATTGTTGTTGTAAACTTGGTGAACATAAAAATTGCCACATCAAAAATTAGCTGCAAAAGATAAGTAGGATAAATGAGTATATATATAAATAAAATAAAATAAAAACCACAAAACCATAATGATAGTAATGAAGTTTTATCTTTAAAACTGGCCTATCTGATGAGAATCAAAGCTCTTCTATATGCATGGAGCCTATCTTTGAAGTCCTTTTAAAATATGCCACATCAACTTCCACATCAGCACAATTTCCCACGTGGAAGCTAACATGAATGCCAGCTTTATGCCGTGGAGATACAAGCAAATTCTAGGAGATTTATTTGGATTTGGAATTGTAATTGTTGATAATCATGTCATTTTCTAGAAGTTTGTTGGGAGTTTAAAAGTATCGACATTCTTATCCTTTTGGAGAGGAGACGGACAGCCCACTCCAAGTAGAATCATCACTTGGGTGTCCAGCCATATCCATTAGTTTTAAGCTGTTAATTTGCGATTTTCTAGAATTTTGTTAGATAATTGTCACCAAGGAATTATCTATAGGGTTTTAAATTATTGTAGAGACTTATTAGGAGTTATTTTATTTATCAAATAAAGGATTGCAAGGCTATAAATACTCCCATAAGGTGGCCATCCAATTCAGAATCAATGATATTAAGTTTTTCATAAGTGTTGTTTCACTTGGGGTTCTTGGTGATTTATCAAAGGAATGGTTATCCTTTGTGACATCTTTTATTCTAAGGTTCGTGATTCTCTTATAGCCATTAAATCGACGTCTTACCAAAAGTCTGGACTTTTAGCTTTTCTGAGTTTCAAGTCAAATTTGTTTACGGATTCAAAGGTTTCTACCTTCTGGGTTTGCATCATTACTTCTTTAACCCTCCAGTTCTCTCCCTCTTTTTAGGAAAACAGAGTGATGGTGAGAAAATTTTCAACAGACTAACTGAAAATCAAGTAGCAAACTAGCTCCTATATATATCAAAAGACGATGTAGGAGATAAGTAAAGGGAAGCAAAAGTTCTTAGAACAGATAAAGAAGATGAAAACAGGGGTTCCAAGGGAGAAGAGGAGAACCATACATTCTTAAAATACTTATAGTTCTCTTCTAATTAATAGGAGGTCATGGGGACTAGTACTACTAATATTAAAACTAATTGGCTTTCAGGTTCTTACATCAAAGGACCAAAGTTCCAAAAGACGGGTAGCCTCAAATGAGGCAAGATGCAAACCTCATTTAGAATCAGGAAAAAAAAACACAATAATTTAACACACCACCCCCTCTTAAATCTACTAATTCCACTCTTAACTCATCAATCATCAACACCTTTGTCACTACTATTGTTATTCAATGAACCATCATCATCATATCTAATTTCAGTATCTTGTTCATCTTCATCCACCCATTATTTATCTTCTTCAATACTACGTCTGTTTTCGTCTTCTAGAAGTTTTTCGTTTCTTCTTTTTGTTTTTACTTCATTTTTTTTCATTTAATTAGCTATTAAGCTTTATATATATAATGAACATTGGGTTTGATAACCAACAACCCCAAGTCATTTACCAGTTTGCCACTAGGATGACTGCAAGGAATTGGAAAATTATTCCAAAACTTATCACTTGGAACCACATCACCTTACCATATGAATGGCTCTTTGAAGGTGTAACTCAACCTAAATCTGAACCTAAATATCTTAGCAAAATAACCACTTTAGAGATATAACCCAATATAAGGATGGTAGTATTGGACTTAGCTTCGATAGAGTTACTAGTTCGAGACACTCTTCTGTTTCTTCAGCAGATATCTCACTTATCATCTCTTAACCTACCAATCAAAACCAGACATAAGAAATCTACCTTAGACTTACCTAGAACAAACCTCAAAGGTATAGACTTTAGTACACTAGTATCCCAACTAGTCTACACCATTGATCCAACATCAAAGTTGAGCAATTCACCTCCATCGTCACTTAATGTGACCAAAGAATATGGATTAAATGGCTTAGACAAAGAGTTTAAATTACTAGACATCGAAACCCTACATCTAGACATTGAATTCTCAAGCAATAGCCATATTAAAACTTGGTTTATCAAAAGATACTCTAAAGCACAACAAGAAAGCTTTAAGAGAAAACATAACTGACATGTTAACCAATACCAACAAAGCATAGTCTTCTTTGAATTGCTTGAAGGATATTTCTCTCAAAAAAGAGGAAATTTTCCTTTTCCACGAGCCCAAAAACCCAAAGAAACCAAAATTGTTATATCAGTTAAATCAATTGACATGGTCAACAGCAAAAAGAAAATACTAATATGGAAAACCCCATATGGAACAATCGAAGCTGAAAATCCTCCATTATGACCAATGACTTTTCCATATGCCAACGCCACGGTTGATGCCTATCCCCTCATGAACCCTAGTTCGGACCCTAACACCAACCTAAAAAACATAATTACTCAAAACAACTTTACCAATATCAGTACAAGTACCTTAGGTAAACAGCTCACTAGGATAGAGACGAATCAAACCATTGATATCCCTTCTACCTCCTTATAAAGTTGTAGACAGTAAAATTAAAAACCCTATCTTCAAACCCTTTCAGTCACCAAAACAACCCAGGAAGAATTATTATTAAAAATTGAGCTCGTTAGAGGCATTCACAAGTCTTAACTTGAACAAAGCTCAAACTCAAAAATGGGTCCGATTATCCCTGAGTCACCTCCAACACCCAAGACCCCAAAAAATCTCACTCAGAGTTATTAGTATTCTTAACAACCAAGAACCCACTACCTCTGACGAAAGAGCCTTTCAAGTAATGTCTATTGAACCGACTCCTCAAATCTAAAAACTAGTTTGGCAACAACCTATACCCAATAGGTATCCACAATTAGATGTAAGTACCCAACCAAATCAGATTATTCAACCAAAATATAACGCGTCATCTATCTATAAATGAAACATAGATAGCATGACAGAACATCAAATATTAAACACATTATAGCAAATGATGATGGCGTCAAATGCCTACAAACCTCTGTCCAGAGAAACGAACAAAACAATCGTTGAACTCCTTATAATTGGCTTCTCTGGCCAACTAAAAGGATAGTGGGATCACCACCTATCAAAACAACAATAGTCAGATATCTTCAATGCATTTCTAACGGGAGAGTATGGTGAACCTATACTGGATAAACATGGAGAACCCATCTAGGACGTAGTCTCCACATTACTTTTCACAATATTACACCATTTTATGAGAGATTCTTTCCATTTAAAAGATAAAAACGATGATCTTCTCTCTAACCAACATTGTGAGAAGATGAGTGATTTTCAAAACTATAAAACCACTTTTCTTAGCAGAATCATGTTAAGAAAAGATTCAAATCAACCTTTTTGGAAAGAAAAGTTCTTAGCAAGACTTTTGCCACTCTTAAGGGATAAAACCATAAACAAAATACGCGAGACTCATGAGAATCACATCATCTCTTATGACCAACTAACCTACGATAAATTAATCAGTTTCGTACAAAAACAAAGTCTTCAAGTTTGCCAAGATTTGAAAATCCAAAAACAAATAAAAAAAGAACTTAAAATCTCTAAAAGGGAAATTGGATCATTCTGTGAACAGTTTGATAACTCTCTTCCCACTATCAAACACTGTCGTGGAAACTACAGCAAAGATATTTCAAAACCTTATGTCATTTTCAAAATATATAACACCTTCTTATCAAAAACCCCATAAGGATTCTTATAAAAAAAAACCTATAAAAGAAATTAACAAAGATTCTAAAAAACAAAACAAACCCTTTAAAAAATTTAAAGAGTTTACATGTTATAAATGTTGTAAGATAGGTCATACTGCCAATTATTGTAAAATGTCTAAAAAACTTCATGAATTAAATCTTAAAGAAGACACTTTAAACAAAATCTGTACCTTAATGGTAGACGAATCATCAACATCATTTGAGTCTGAACCTTGGATTGAAGACTCTGATGACTTAAACCCACAAGTTGATGAGTTAGAATTCACCGACTCTGAAACTCGTCATTCAAAAAAGATCAATATGTTAACCAAAGAAGATAGTTTACAAGACAAGATTCTTAGGATAAATGACTCTGATCTTACCCAATTATATCTGGACCATTTGACCAATACCTTGGCCAAAATCTAACCACAACCAAAACCATATGAACTTCCATCAACCAGCACAGGCCATTACGACCTCACTACAATCCTTGAACGGAAGAAAGACAAAACCCCAAAGCCACAAAGTCAAATCCAATGCTTAAAGGTTGAAATCAACACTATTAAGCTAGAAATCAAACACCTTAAGGAGGACTATCAAAAAATCAAAACATTAGTTGCTAACCAAAGCCTAATGATGATATTTCACCAGATGATTCAAATAAAGAACTCGAAAAAATCGATGAACTAAACCCACAAGAATTAGAGAACATGGAAAGAGTTCCAAAAAACATTCTTCACCTCCTTAGAGACATCACCACAAGGAATTATAGGATCATAGTTACCCTCCCATTTCCTAAAAATTCAAAACTTGAGACAATAGCCTTATTTAATACAGGCGCCGATCTCAATTGCATTAATCCAAAGAATGTCCCATGACAATTTCATTACATAACGGATGAACTCAATTCAACTAATAGATCAAAGATTAACATTATTGGAAAAACTGAAATTGCCATCCTCAACAAATCTTTCTCTATTAAAACCTCATTGCAATGGTATCCGATATATGCCACAAGGTTATATTAAGAACACCATTTATGAATATTATTACTCCATATCTTGTCAAACATGATAAGATTTCCTTCAAAATCAAAGAAACCTTCAGTTTTCTCTTTGTCAATGAACCCAAAACCAGGAATCTCAAAAGTATTCTAACCAACTCCATCTATCAGAAAAAGATTTCTACTCTTATCAGGCATAGAGAAAAGGATCTTCTCTATCTCAAAACCAAAGTCCAGCTTCATACTGTTGAGACAAAACTTGAACTTCCAGAGGTACAAAACAAAATCTCCAAACTACAACACTCTTTTGAGAAAGAAGTTTGTTCTGACTTACCTAATGCTTTCTGGGCTAGACAAGAACATATGGTAGATTTTCCATATGAACAAACCTTTCATGAAGGAATATCCCCACAAAAGCGAGGCCAATTCAGATGAATATTGACCTTAAACAATTCTGTAGAAAGGAGATCAACGATCTCTCATCTAACAAACTTATTTCAAAATCCAGATCACAGTAGAGTTGTGTGGCCTTCTATATCAACAAATCAGTAGAGATCGAGAGACGAACACCTCAGTTAGTCATCAACTATAAACCCCTCAACAAGACCTTAAAATGGATTAGGTATCCTATTCCTAATAAAAAAAACTTGCTTCAAAAACTTCATTCATCATCTATCTTTTCTAAGTTTAATATGAAGTCAGGATTCTAGCAAATTCAAATTAAACCTAGCCACATACAAAACAACATTCATTGTCCCTTTCAGGAAATATGAGTGGAACGTTATACCTTTTGGCTCAAAAACACACCTTCTGAATTCCAAAGGATTATGAATGATATTTTTAATCCTTATTCAGAATTCTGTATAGTATACATTGTCGATGTACTTATATTCTCAAAATCTGTCAGACAACACATTTGACATTTCAAAATTTTCTTTTAAATCATCAAAAAGAGTGGTCTTGCCTTATCAACCAAAAAAAATGACTCTTTTCCAAACCAACATCAAGTTTCTCGAACACAATATGACTAATGGAACCATTATTCTAATCGAAAGATCCTTACAGTTTACTACCAAAATCCCTAATAGGATCCTAGATAAAACACAACTTCAGAGGTTTCTCGAAAGCTTAAATTATGTTCTCAATTATTGTCCTAATATTAACCGATTAACAAAACCACTTCATAAGAGGCTTAAGAAAACACCTGGGTTGTGGACAAAATAACACAAAAATTGTGCAAACCATAAAAGCATAAGTACAAAATATTCTTTATTTACATCTTACGGATCCAACACTTTTCAAGATAGTAGAAACCGATGCTAGCGATATTGGTTATGGAGGAATCCTAAAACAAGTCCAAAGAGATAAGGAACTAATAGTTCAATTTGTCTCTGGCCATTTGAATGATTGTCAAAAGAATTATTTCACTATCGAAAAAGAAGTATTATCAATTTTTCTTTGCATTACAAAATTTCAATCTGATTTGCTAAATCAATTTTTTTTATTAAGAATTGATTTTAAGTCAGCAAAAGAAATTTTACAAAAAGATATTCATAATATTGCTTCAAAACAAACTATTTTAGGTATTTTTGATTCTGATATAGAATTTATCAGAGGAGAAGAAAACTCATTACTAGACTTTCTGACCAGAGAGTTTCTTCAAAACATGTCATAATGTCAAAAAAGAAGAAAGAAAAGGAGAAAAAAGAACCTCCACTAAACCCTTCAATCAAAACCCATTATCACCTTGTCAAGTGATCCAATCATCATCACCAAACGAGCCAACAACCTTAGACGAAGCTCGTTATCAAGAGATCCAAGATTGGATCTTCAGCTTCAGAGATATTCCAAAATATCTACATGTAGCATATGACAGCCTCCAAAGCCTTAGAGCACCATTATCATTCAAATCGGAAAGCCTAGTCTCTAAGGGTAAGGAAGAGGTATAATAGGAAAAACCATCTTCCAAATCAAAAATTATTATTTAAAAACCTGGAACCAGAAAACTTTCTATTTCAGAGAAAAAGGCAACGTCCTCAACTAAAATCATCCATGCACCAGGGAAAAGGGAAATTGTTCCCAAAACTATTTCAAAACCCTCATTTGAGTATTTTCAAAAATCTGACACTCAGATGGTCATAACTGTTGAAAAAGGATTTCAATATAAGAATCCTTATCTAACTGTCCAAAAAAATTTTGGCAAAAAATTATTTTATAGGCCTTCAATTCCATCCAAAACATCATAATACTATTAGAGCATTTTGGAAATAATTGGTAGTGTAGAATTCAAACATTTCCTCTACCATAACCAAGTTGATGCCCAATACTCTACTATCAAAATCCACAAAGTCATATCTCCAGCAGATTGGGGAAATAATTTATCAAAACTCTTAACCTTTCCAGTCAGTATTACCACATCCCTTACCACATTGTATAAAATCTACAATTACTAGGATTATTACCAGGGATGGTTCAATACCTTATTCAAAACAAGGATAATCAACACTCGTGGTTATTTTTTTCGTTCAAAAAACTATTAACCCAACAGAATTTACATTTTGTTTTCACAATTTGTGGAAATCTTTTGGTTTTATCCCTGTTATCCTCAACCCACTAGTAAAGGAAAGTTATGAAACATTCATCATCCATTTCAAACCTACACCAGATGAGAAAAGATTCCACCCTTTGTGTATTTTTGCAACAAAATTCTACCTTCTTTGGATATGTTGGTGGGTCTTAAAACTTGTCGTATCTGAGATAGTTACCATTACCTGCCTGTTTCAAGTAAAATAGTGGTCATCATTTACGATCTCCAAAACCATTTTAAAACCAACCATAGAACAATGACTAACCAAAATCAATCATAGAGCAACCAAAGTTGAAGAAATTCAAAATACATCACTATTCTTAGCCCAAAAGGCACATGCAAATGTTCTCATTACCAAAGCACAAACCCAAGAACTCTTGGACATTATCAAACAATTATCCCAAGAACCCTCTACCAACAAAAAAGAGGATTCTTCAGAATCATCAACCAAGTCACCATCATCATTAGCCTCTAAAGCTTCTTCCGACTACCTGTCAGACGTAGAAGCTATTGAGGAAGATATTATTTTGGATAGGTGCAGACCGTCCATAAAAACCTAAGGAAATATTTGTATTACGGGTCTATGAACCCATATTACTAGGCCTGCGAGTCCATTTTCTTGTATCAGGGTTAAAAGCCAAATGTCATTGTGGGTCTAACAACCCATTTTATTTGTAAAAGACCTATACAATGGCCCATCAAAAGGCCCAATCAATGACCCAACAAAATCCCATAGAACGACCCATCAAAATCTTCAACCCAAAAAGTACTATTCAAACGTATTGTAGCAGATCACTGTGGTATAAGCAGAAAATGACAAAACAAGGAACGGTGCATACAAACCACCATTCACAAAACAATAAAAGATGCTAACTATTCACAACAGTAAAGGCATCTTCTACGGTATAAAGTTGGTGACAAATTATTGTTCACAGTACAGTAAAGGCATCTCCAACAATGCATCACTCGACTATAAAAGAAAGACTCGTTACCATTCAGAGGCATTACTACCATTACCCACAATTATTCTCAAGCTCTCTCACACCCAAGCAAACTCTGATAATATTTCCATTTCCTTTTGCAACTTATAACCTTTAACTTTTGTAAATTAAGTTTGTATTTCTGTTTTCATTTTCTGTATTTAAGTTTTCATATATATATATTTTGTTTGTAAACTCATGGTCGGCTAAGTCGTCTCATCTATCAATATCATATGCTTGTATATTAATCTTATTATCTTATTTTTTAGTATTAACTCTTTGATTAACTCCTTAAATCCTTGGTGTATATTCATGGGTTTAATCAAAGAGATAATACTAAAAAAATAAGACAACAAGATTAATAAACAAGCATATTATATTGATAAAGTTAGGCGACTTAGCTGGTCATAAGTATTGCAAACAATATAAATATTAAAATTATAAAATGAAAACAAAAATAAAACACTTACAAAGATAAATAAAACTTACATAAACCGGAGAATATACAAGAAGATTATTGAAGGGAAATGAAGAGAGACAGTGTTGGAGATAGAGAGAAACTCTCCTTTTATAGCCAAATTTTGCACTGTTGGAGATGCTTGTAATGTTTGGTGAACAGTGCTCTATCGGTAACTTTATATTGTAAAAATGTCATTATTGTTTGGGGACTAGTGTTTTGTCTGACACCTTTTACTGTAGGAGATGCTTTGCACTGTTGCTTGAATAGTGCATTGTCGACCATTCCTGTAGCCCGTTTTATCTTTGGTGCCGACTCCATAATTCCAACTGCTGATGTATTAGTGACGTCCTATTGATGTCACCATGATGTCGATGTCTTAGTGACATCCTGCTTATGTCACCATGATGCTGATGTAATAATGACGTCCTGTTGAATTCGCCATGATATCTTAGTGATGTCTTGTTGATGTCATAGTGACATCTTGATGTCGCCATTGATGGGCTCTGAACCCTTTTGAAGCCTTATGCTTTGGGCTTTACATTTTACAATCAATGGGCTTTTAACCCTGATACATGTAGATGGGCTTCAAACCCTAATACAACTTATAAGGCCCAAAGGCCATATAAAATTTTGGAGGGCATTCCTAGTCCTGCTGCGAAAAGTGATGTATTCGCGTTTTAAGCCAAGAACTGGTGTTGGGTTGGCTGAAGTTCTTCATGCCATTTTTCCTCAACAGGTTTTGAAACTCTTTTGGGGACATTGAGTGTTGTCCACCACTTGGTTTTATTCATAATTCTTGAGTCATATACTTGTCTAAAGGACAAATGATATACCCAAGGAAGGTATGGTTTTGTAGAGAAGAGACATAATGTTGTGGATCTTCTTTCACTCTTTGTGGGTTTAAAGAGTGTTTTGAACAAGTTATGTCTTACTTAGATTCCTGGTAGGGAAATAGAAGACTTCTACCAATGGGTACGCATCCAAGGCATTTTAATGGGTTTAATAGTTTGAAAATAGAATATCCACAATGAGGAATTCTAGGTTTTGGATTGTAAAACTCAGAATTCACTCTACAATTCTCATTCAAAAACACTACCTATTTATATACAAAGATATAGACAATATTAGGTGACATACACCTAATACACCACTAAGACACCTAATACCCAACTTATACCACTAAGACACCTAGTGTTAGACACCTAATACACACACTCATAAATCATCTTTAACACTCCCCCTCAAGTTGGAGCATAGATATTAATCATGCCCAACTTGTTATTATTTTCTAGTATGCTTTCAGCGTACACAACCCACCTATGTTATTATTTTTCCTTCATCGAAGAATTATGAATAAACTTTTGAGAGTGAAGCAAGATATAATCTAAAACTCTTAATGGTGTACACAGTCAATTTTGAATTTCATAACTCATAAGAAATATAAATGTTGAAGATATGCATATCAAGCGGTAACCCAAAACATTGTTCTGTGTATGGTTGCCGTTAACCCAAAACATTTGCACATGACTGATGACTATGAAATGGCTCTAATACAGTCAACTGAAAACACAGGTAATTAAAGGCAGATAAAGATAAACCTCTAAGATGATTTCAAATAAATTATAGGATCGAAAAATAATCAGATGTTTCAAATACCAAGTCCATGCAATTATGACAATTTATTATCCATAAACATCAACAAATGAAATGAAAAAGGTTCTCAAATAATGACAAGACAGTTAAAAGACAACTCACTGTATTTGTAAATTGAACAAGACTTTCTCCTTTTTTCCCTTATTTGGCATCATCTTTCATTTCATCTGAATCAGAGTCACTAGCATTGTAGCCTAATGAAGACCAACAAACAGTCAATTAGGGACAAACAAAGCAATACTAGAGGTTAAGGTAGTACCTGGATGTTTGTTACTCACACTCCAAGCAGAACTTCGGCTTCTTGAAGCTCTATCAGCCCAGGCACGCCCCTTATCACAAAAACAAAAAGGACTTATTCAGAATTGACAAGATAGAAATCCAGAAGTTCAAAGATGAAAGAGCAAACAATTACTAAAGGCATTTAAGATGAACAGCATGTTAAGCTTCATAGCATTGTTAACGTCAATTAGTTATATATTACAGTGCTTACAACAACAGGAAAGAACATTCAAGGTATATTGCTCAAGAGATGGGCTGAAAAAGAGGTAAATTATAACTATCCCATCCTAAGTTCTATTATTCTGCAGATGCCTGTTTCAGAAGAACTTTACAAAATATGAACATTTAAACGATATTAAGACATAAGATTTTACATTCTAAATCTCCTTTCCATCCTCGGGTAGAACGCATAGAGATTCAAGCTTTGAAAAGCTTCGGGATGATAAATTGAGTCCATAATTAGACAGACCCACAAATCCAAGAAAACAACAAACGATATTAGAGTAAAGAAGTAAAATCACTATAAAGTTAAGACCTTTTGAGGGTCTCTAGCAACACCATAGCCACTGAAATACATCTGTCCCACCAAGATCTGCATAGCGCTATCTCCAGCCTTGGCCTCCTTGAGCGAATCTTGAAACCAACGTTTCACGCAGTCGGATACCACCTGCCTCAACGGAACTCGATTCTGCTGCTCAGAGCTCTCCATTTTCAGGTTGACTCGCTCCGAATCGACTCGGACCTTATTTGATTTCCCAGTTCCGAGGGAGGAAACTCGGATCTGAGATATGGGTTTTGAGCGTTTTGATCCTGAGACTTTATCGGAGGAGATAATCCTGGTGAACTCTTGGAATTTGGTTGTAGAAGGAAGTGACTTTCCCATAACCAACCAGAGTAAAAGCGAGGGAGTAGATATTAAACTTCCTTTCCTTGTCAAGTTTCTAATTTAATTTTTAATTAGCCGAAAGTTCCATCTTCAAGATAATGATAAGCACAGTCTACTCACAGGATATGGGAATAGATAGATCGTCCTCATCTGGTTATTTTCCTTTTCTGAATGGTTCTGAACTCAAAATTGGGATGTAGTTAGAAATCTTTAGACAGCCACTCTATTCCGAATTTCTAATAAGCTTTTCTCCTGTGGGCTGGGCTGGACTGACCCAAAATGAGGCTCTTCGACTTGAACCAAACGTGGCTACTTGCTCTTATGAGTTATAGGATCGATGAAACATTTTAATAATATAAAATTATTTTTAATGAAAAAAATTGATAACAAAAGTATTAATTATAATAAAAATTTATTAAATTTTTATAAATTTATTAATTATGAAAAAGTATACTAAAAATTCAAAATTTTAAAATTTATCATAAATGAAACACGTAAATAGACATTTGTATATTTTTTGAATTATTATATGATTTCTTAAATCAATTATAACTCAAAAATATAAACTTAAATAGATTTGAATACATAACAACTCAAAAAATATATATATTTATATTCACATGTTTCATTTACGATATTTTTTTATTTTAAAATTTTTAAAATACTTTTCATAGTTAATGAAAATTAATAAATTTTTATATGTTTTTATCATACTTAATGTATTTCTTCTATATTTCTTCATTTTTTAATGTAAAAAATCATTATTACTAGCGGGTTTGATGTTATACTTATATATTCATTTTTTCTTGACATATATATTTTAGTTATTTTGTTTTTAGGATAAAAAATATCATTAAAATTAAAGATAATATCACATTTTATAAATCATCTACTATTGTAAAGTTACTAATGATATAGTTATGTTTCAATTAGATATGAAGGGTAGAGGCCACGAAAGTTCAAATCTTCAATGTACCAAACCGATTGTAACATCAGTCCATCACTCTTTCTTTAACTATATTTTTCATTATATGTTTAGTAAAACTTTACAACTAGTTCTTCTTCTTTTTTTAACCTGTATGGCCACAAGGAAATTTTCATTTTTTTTTGTTTGTTAATCAATACTTAATTTTTAACTTTCTAAGCTCTAAAATTTAATTTCAAAATTATTTTTAATAATTTTTCATTAAATTTTAATTTTTTATTATTTTAAATAAGGTTACTATTCGTTTTTAATGTCAAGAAATAAAAAAACAAAAAATTCAATTCTAATACTGATTTAAAAAAAATTAATATTTAAATATATTTAAAAATTAAAAAAATAAGAAATAAAAATCTATAATCATAAAACGTACTTAATTTCAAAATTTATAAAATTTAAAAATTAAAATATCTATTAACCCATTCTCAAATATAACGTGGAATAACCGAGACAAAACAATGAGTTTTTTGTAAACATGATTTAAATCAATAGAAAAATACTTTTATTGTTATTTATTTATTATAAAACGACACTAGGTCTTATATTTATTTATTTTTGAAAGTTTAGTTTTATTTTATAAAAAAGTCATCGTATAAAAACAAAAATAATTTTTAATTATTTTATTTTTTGATATTTTTAATTGTATAAGATAGATATTATTATAACTAGAAAAATCGAAGAAAATAAAATAAAAATAATAATTATTGACTCTTATATATTATTTTATTATAATAATAAAATTAAATTATTATAAAAAATAAATATATAATTTAAAGATCATTTTTATAATAATTATTGAAATTTATGATTATCTTCCACTACTCAATTGACTAATACAACTCTTGAAAAGATCCCTCCATATGTGATAGGTCGACAAATATGATATAGTGCATGATTTAAAATCTAGGTAAAATGGTGGAAGACAAAAAAAAATAAGTGGACATGTTAAGATCGATATATATATATATATATACAGAGAGGGACAGATATACAGAGAGAGAGAGAGATAATTTTAAGGATGCTGACTTAAAATGAGGATTACCTCAATCCATTAGTCATTACTGATTAGCTGTTAGGGATGCTAGAGAGTTAACTATGTTTGATCCTATTTATTATTTAGCCAGAAAATGAGGATTATTTTAAGCATGCTAAATTATGTGAAAATCCAACTATAACTTTTTCGATCGAAAATAATATGTCTTTACTATCTATTAAAGGGTGATTTGTATTTCAAGTATTAGTAATTTTTGTTACTAAAGTAATTTAACTCACTTGTAAATCGTTCACACTAAATCCTGAATTATTAGACTTTGATCTATAAAATAAATATATTATGACATATAAATTAATTTATTCATCACTTAAATTGTTATAAAAACTATTTCCGCACTTATCAACTACTAAATTGTGCCCAAACCAAACCAAACCGTCTTTCTAACTGGAATTTGAACGTCATTATATTTGGTCGGCTGAGATTCTATTATCGTCCCATCAATTTCAACTTTCCCGGGGACTAAAGAAATGTTATGACACGTATCTATTTTTGTCCACACTACCGCACTGTATTAATTTTTATCAGAAAAAAATGTTATATCGAGAAGAAGAAAAAAAAACTATTATTAATAAAAAAAATTAATATAACAATAATAATTAAAATTAAAATAATATGATATATTACTTATTTAAGCTAATTAAAGCACAAAAAATCCTAATATAATAATAAATATACGAAATTAATGAGATATAAATAATTTAAATGACAACCTCGTAATAAATTGACCAGATATAATGAATGCTATAAATTACAAAGCGTATTTTCCTTCTTCTTTTTTCCAATATAATTTTCACTAACGCGAGCGTTGATAATTAAGATGTGAGATCTTTGGAATCAATACGAAGGTAAGTAAGAGAATTTTCCTAATCTGGATTGAAAACAAAAAATCTTTATTGCTAAAACAGAACACCACATTACAGAATCATAATCATATGGCCAGTAGAGTAAGGTTCATTCTCACTGTTTATCGAATACAAAAAAAAAAACTTGACATTAACTGAGCAAATCCCTAAATTGGAACTTACATCTCCATCGGATTTTATTATTTATTTATTTTTATTAATTCTATTATATTACGCTACTGACGGCTGCACTAGATCGAAATAAAATCGATCACGATTAAATTGCGAGGACAAGACCAGGAACAGACTTTCCGACCCGATTCGATACACTACTTTCCCAAACAGAAAGGCAATGCGACGAAGAAATCTCTCGGGATTTGCCGAGGCGAGTGACGGTAAGAGAGGTGTTGAAGTACTCTCTCACCTGAGAAATTATCCCATGATTGACGGTCCAGGCGTGGATCCAAGAGATGGAGCGAGTATTATCGCAGCCTTCCACGAGCACAGTGGATCCAAAGGAGGTAATGGATTGAGGAACGAATTGGAAATCGTCATCGGATTGAGATCCAGTCAGCAATCGCATCAAGAACTGGTGGGAAGGTGGACCATGGAACCACCAATCGAGGTCTGGGGACACAAGCTTGTGCACCGTGTCCACGTCGCGTGAGCTTAAAGCTTTATATAGGGCGAGTACCACCCTTTGATTATTAGAATCACTATCCTCCAGTGCTTCCTGAGAGTTGGCCAGTTCGTGAGGAGCTTAGGTTGCAAAAGAAAATGTCTTAGGAAGATGAGAATAAGATTTTCTTGGGCGATAACGTGCAAGAGAATTGAACCAGAGATAACTGGTAATGTTGTAAGAAGACGAGGAGGATAGGAGTCTTATATAGATGCGGATATGAGGGGGTAGTTTTGGTAATCTACCTGCCTTTTGTTCTGAAGTTGGTGTGCCGGCCAATTAATGGATTGAGGTTGGCATGGGAAGCAGGGAAAAAAAGTTTCGTATGATACTCACTCTTAATAACTCGTTACTATTTCTTATATTTCCTTTTATAAAATTGAATGGTAAATATTAGTGTGATTAAATAATTTTATTTATTTATTTAAATTAAAATTTTAATTTAATCAGGTGATTTATATTTATAAATTTTATAATTTAATTATACTCTATTCAAATTCAAATCAAATTTATAACTATAAATTTTACACTATTATATTAATATAAATCAAATTATTATTAAATTATAAATAATATTTTATATTTAAATATTATACATATCACAATTATATTAAATTATTATTTTAACTTAAAAATTAAATATAAATATTTATTATAATTTAACAATTATAAAGATATATTTTTTATTTTATTTTATTTTAATTATAATTATAAATAAAAATATTTGTTTAAAATTTAGATTTATGTGTATTATTTTATATATAATATTAATTAATAAATAAATTTTAATATAAATCTTTTATCTAAAAAATTTAATGTATTTAAACTTAAATTAATTATATTATGGATAAAATTTCAATTAAAAATCTTTAAATTCAAATTAAACAAATATAAATAATTTGAATCCTTGCGGAACCTCTGAAATGACTTCATCAGTTATATGTAATAACCTAGGTTAAAGAAAGAGCGCGTAGAGAGCGCGTATACCTAGATAATGATGAAAATTATGGGGTAATGAGAAAGTCGCATGCTGAACAGAGCCGGATGGCTTCGCAGCTAGGGTGGATTGAAATTTAGACTATATTTTTAACAAATGTTTTTATAATATATGTATAAATTTATTAAAAATTAATCATATCAATTCAACCAATAAATTTAAAAAATATATAAAATAATATCATTTAAATTAATAAAAATAAAAATAATATATAATAATATTAAATAAGTTAAATTAGATAAAATTTAACATTAAATAAATTTAAATAACTATAATAAAACGTTAAATATAAAATGATAAATTTAAATTTTATTTAATAGTAAAATAATATTCGATAGATATTAGATATGCTACTATTTTTATCATTTCAAGTAAGGGTGAACACGGGATCAAAATTATATTTTTTTAATCAATTCGATTCTAAGTGGATGCGAATGGATTTGAAAATTTTCATTCCGAATCTGATCTAATGATATAATAAATCTGAACCAAACCAAACCAAATCCAAACAAATCAAATCTTTTGAATCGAATGAAATTTTATTGATATTGAAATTTATTTATGAATTATTTTAATATATAAAACACGAGATACACAACTAAAATATCATAAAAATAAAAATAAAAAATATGTTTGTATAATTATTAAATTATTATAAATATTTATATTTATTTTTAAATTTAAATAATAATCTAATATAATTATGGTATGCATAATATATAAAAATAATATATTATAAATTTATTTATGATTTGAAGTCGAATGAATTGTATAACTTTTAATCCAAATCCAATTTGATTATAAAATTTGTTAATTCAATTCAATTCGAATTTTACAAATCAAATCAAATTTCTAATTTAAACGAATTAATCAAATTATTTGTACACCATTAATTTCAAGTATGATTTTTTATTTTTTATATTATTTTATTAAATGATACAATTTATTATAAAATACACTTTCACTTACTAACAATTATTAATTAACAAGAAACTCAAAATCACATGCATAAAAATATAAGATATTATCTTTGTTATAAGTTATCATGGATATTACTAGGGGTGAGCAAAATATCCGATCAATCCAAAAAATCCGATCAAATCCGATAAAATTAAGTGGTTTCTATCCGAAGTCGGATCGGATTCTGATTGGATTTTATCAATCCGCTTGGATTCGGATTCAGATTCGGATTAGAAATATTCAAATCCGTATAATCCGATCTGATCCGATATATTTAATATATTATTTAAAAATATATTTATATATATACAATTCTTTAACCTAACCTAAAGAGTTGCCGTATATCTCCAAAACCTAACCTAATATATTTTTCTGCTGCCTCCATCTCTCTCCCTGCCTCCATTGTTAAGTGCTTCTCTGTTGCTGCTTCTCTGCTTCGCAACTACTTCTGCTTCTCTATTTTTCTGCTTCGTAGTTGCTTCTACTTATCTACTTCGCAGCTGCTTCTCTGTTTTTGCTTATTTGTTTCGCAGCTGCTTCTCTGCTGCTTCTGCTTCTCTGCTTCGCTGCTGCTTCTCTACTCGCTGCTACTGCTTTCCACCGCTACTGCTTGCCGCCGCTACTGCTGCTCATGCTTCTCTGCTCGCTCGCTGCTGCTGCTCGCCATTGATGTTGCTGCTCGTCGATGTTGCTTCTTCGTCTGCTGCTCGCCGCTGCTACTTCTTCGTCTGCTGCTGCTTCTTCTTCTGCTGTTGCTACTTCTGCTGCTGCTGTTACTCACCGCTGTTGCTGCTCGCTGTTCGTTGTTCTTCATCATCCTTAACAAGAAGGTTATATTTTTTGATGACATTATAAGAAAACTTTGAACGGTCATAATTTTGTGTTGTGAGATCTATTTTGGACGAATTTTTTTATGATTCCATATAACTTTTCGATATCTAGGCACACCAAACTATTAAAGGCAGTTTTTCCAGAGTTTTTCCCCAAAAATGCTGTTTTTCACCAAAAACGCTGTTTTTCCCCAAAAATGCTGTGTTTCATGTTTTAATTGAGCTATAATAATTTTTAAACTACTTTTAAAATATTGAGATCTATCGTGGCTTGGTGGAACCAATTTCATCATTGTAGTACATCATGGTTATTTACATAATTATAAAAATCAATATTATAAAACATTGTTTTATGTTTTTTCCCAAAAACGTTGTTTTTCATGCTTTAATTGAGTTATAACAATTTTTAAACTACTTTTAAAATATTGAGATCTATCGTGGCTTGGTGGAACAAATTTCATCATTGTAGTACATCATGGTTATTTACATAATTATAAAAATCAATATCATAAAACATTGTTTTATGTTTTTCGCCAAAAACGCTGTTTTTCATGCTTTAATTGAGTTATAACAATTTTTAAACTACTTTTAAAATATTGAGATCTATCATGGCTTGGTGGAACAAGTTTCATCATTGTAGTACATCATGGTTATTTACATAATTATAAAAATCAATATCATAAAATATTGTTTTATGTTTTTCCCCAAAAACGTTGTTTTCATGCTTTAATTGAGCTATAACAATTTTTAAACTACTTTTAAAATATTGAGATCTATCGTGGCTTGGTGGAACAAATTTCATCATTGTAGTACATCATGGTTATTTAAATAATTATAAAAATCAATATCATAAAACATTGTTTTATGTTTTTCGCCAAAAACGCTGTTTTTCATGCTTTAATTGAGTTATAACAATTTTTAAACTACTTTTAAAATATTGAGATCTATCGTGGCTTGGTGGAACAAATTTCATCATTGTAGTACATCATGGTTATTTACATAATTATAAAAATCAATATCATAAAATATTGTTTTATGTTTTTCGCCAAAAACATTGTTTTTCCCCAAAAACGTTGTTTTTCCCCAAAAACGTTGTTTTCCCCCAAAAACGCTGTTTTTTATGCTTTAATTGAGTTATAACAATTTTTAAACTACTTTTAAAATATTGAGATCTATCGTGGCTTGGTGGAACAAATTTCATCATTGTAGTAAATCATGGTTATTTACATAATTATAAAAATCAATATCATAAAACATTGTTTTATGTTTTTCACCAAAAATGTTGTTTTTCATGCTTTAATTGAGCTATAACAATTTTTAAACTACTTTTAAAATATTGAGATCTATCGTGGCTTGGTGGAACAAATTTCATCATTGTAGTACATCATGGTTATTTACATAATTATAAAAATCAATATCATAAAACATTGTTTTATAAATGGTGCATGTTAATTGAACATTTCATTCGTATTATTAAAGTTTTAGTTATATTATATATAAATGTTCAATACATATTTTAAATCACATGAAATTAAACATGTCCAACATCACCCCACGTCTATGTGCACATTTTTACAATTATTTATTGCAAACGTCTAATATATTTTTCTACAACTATACAGATGGTTTTAGATAAAGATAATGATACACTTTATGTGATTGAAGAAGTAAATAAAGATGAAAGTGCAACACAACCAACTCAAGAAGAAGATTCTATAAGTACTCCAATTCCTGACCTATGCATTTCTTCTAAAGAAGAATGTAAAAAAGTTTCCTCTAGATCTAGTAGTGAAGCATGGGCTCATTTTACTATAGAAAGGGTAGGGCAACATCGCAAAGCTATATGCAAATATTGTAATAAACAATATAAGTATGTGTCAAGCAAATCTGGCACGTCAAATTTGCTTGCATACATTTCCATTGGATGTGATAAGTTTCCCGGTAGAGTTCTTAAGAAACAAAAAACTTTAGCTTTCCATAAGGAAGGAAGTCTTGTACCTCATAGTTTTAATGCTGAAAGATGTAGAGAAAAATTGGTAAGGATGATAATAAAATATGAATTGCCATTTATTATCGTAGAAGGTGAAGGATTTAAGGAGTTTATTGAAGAGTTACAACATTTGTTTAAAATCCCTTCTCGGTGGACTATTGCAAGAGATTGCTTGAATTTGTACGTTACTGAAAGGGTAAAATTAAAAGAGTTGTTGAATAGAACTAGTAAAAGAATATGTCTTACCACTGATACATGGACATCTTGTCAGAATTTATGTTATATGTGTTTAACTGCTCATTTTGTTGATACACTTGGTAGAGCGATTGAAGCATGTTTGTTAGATTGGGGCATTGATAGGATATTATGTATTACAGTTGATAATGCAAGTTCTAATGATACTGCACTTACTTATTTGAAAAAATGCATTAATGGTTGGGGTAATGCAATTTTAGAATCAAAACATTTGCACATGCGATGTGGTGCACATATTTTGAATTTAATTGTTGAGCAGGGTTTGAAAGAGTATAACATATCAATAAATAGGATTCGTGTTGTTATAAGATACGTGAGAGGATCACCAATTAGACTACAAAAATTTAAGAGTGCTGCTGAAATGGAAAAACTCTCTACTCAAAAACTCGTTTGTTTAGATGTTACGACAAGGTGGAATTCAACTTATTTGATGTTGGATTCTGCAACTTATTTTCAAAAAGCATTTGAAAGGTTAGAGATCACTGATTTGGGATACTATCAAGAGTTTTGTCGAAGTGAAATTAAACAAGCTCCGACTATAATGGATTGGGATAATGCTAGACATTTTGTCCAATTTTTGAAAGTTTTTTATAAAGCTACATTAATGTTTTCTGGATCTTTATATGTGACTTCTAATTTCTTCTTGGATCGTATTTGTTTTATTCATGATCAACTTGATATGTGGAGTAAATGCGAGGATTATATTATGATGAAGATGGCTAGTGATATGAAGGTAAAGTTTGACAAATATTGGGGAGGAATATCTAAAATGAATATGATTGTATTTGTGTCTGTTTTACTTGATCCTAGGCATAAAGAGTGTTCTTTACATCTAAGTTTGCTAGAATTGTGTAATGGGGATGAGATTGAGGCTTCAATGAGTTCTAAAAGGGTAAAAAAAACTTTGGAAGATATGTACGAGGAGTATCATAAAACGTATTTTCCCTCAAACATAGAAGAATCTTCTCAACCTTTAGAAATGGGTACAAAAGGTTTTGGTTTAGAAGCAGATGCATTCCAACTTTATGCTTCTCGTAAGAGAAAGCATTTATAAGAAGTTCATACTATGGAAAACAAATCTGAAGTGGAAAAATACTTACTAGAAGCATTGGTTGATATGGATAATGAGAAATTTGATCTTGTAAGTTGGTGGAATGTTCATTCCTCAAGATTTAAGATTTTGTCTTTGATAGCTCGAGATGTATTGGCCATACCAGTATCTACCGTAGCATCTGAATCTGCATTCTCTACTGGTGGTCATACAATTAGTCCATACAGGAGTTCCTTATCTTCTAAAACTGTACAATCTTTGATTTGCACTCAAAATTGGATTCATTCATCTCCAATCATTAATATCCAAGAGTCACTTGATGAAATTGAAGCTCTAGAATCAGGTATATTTCATAAAACTTTCAAATATATATAGATTTATTTGTTATCAAATATATATTATTATGTTTATTAGCTCATTATTTATGTATATTTTTAACTTTTTAATTTTTCATTGTGCAGATATTCTTGATGGTATTGATGATTTAAACCTTGAATGATTATCAAAAAGTTGTTGTTATTAATGTTCGTAGAGTGAAGTTAATTTATGTAATTGTTATTTAATTTTTTGGAGTTAAATTATTACTATGTATATTTGGAGTTAAGTTATGTAATTAATGTTTAATTTTTTCTTTTTGATTATTTTTGTTGAATTATTTTTAATCATGTTGTCACTTACTTTTTTAATTTGTATGAAAAATATTTTTATTTTAGATTTTTTATTATATGTAATTTTTCATTTTATATGTTGAAATTAAATCAGATTTGGATTTGTTCGGATTGACATTTATAGCGGTTCCAATCGGATTGATATTTCATAATTTTTTTATTTATGTAATTTTTTTAATAGAATTAAATTAAAATTTTGGATTTAATAATTTTCGAATTCGATCGGATTCAGATTGACTTAAAATTAGCAAATTCAGATTTGTTCGGATTGGCATGTACAACGGATTGGTTTAGGATTGAATAATTATTGGTTTAAATAATTTTTGGATCAGATTCAGATTGAATAATTCATAATTTGCTTCGGATCGGATCGGATTTGAATTGACCTAAAATTTGCGGGTTCGAACCGATGCTAACCCCTAGATATTACCATCATTATTAAAAAAAATACAAAGAAAAAGTTATATATATATATATATTATTTTAATAATAAGAGTTATGATATTTATGAATTATTTTATGTATAATTTTTAATTTTATTATTATAATTTTTTTATGATACAATGGCGTATTTTTACAAAATAGTATGTTGTTCTATCTAAAAATTACCTTCTAGTTCGGTTATTTATAGTGAGTGGTGTGATAGTGTTATTGACAAATAATTTTTTTTTAATGAAATGTACATATAATCTATTTTAATATTTTAAAAAATATGTAGTTATATAAAATAATTAATATATTTATATAAAAAATTTAATTCCAATACAACAAATAACATATATATGATGTTTCTATTAAAAAAATAGAACATAAATCGATGAATATAAGTGATTACTGCTTCTTATCTCATAAAATATTACCATATTATAATCGTACTTTTTTTAAAAAGGAAAAAAAAATACTTATATGGTTAGAAGTAAAAACTTAAAACAAAATAATTAAATTTTATCGTACGATTAAGTCAGCTACATCTCATCAAACGTATAACAGGTTACATTTTTTTTTTCCTTTTTTTCTTTTTTCTTTCTAAAAGGATATAAAGTTACATTACTCACACGATATACGTTTATAATGATTTCATTACTCATAAAAATAAAAATATAAAAATACTTCAAATTTATAAACATAAAAATTAATATATTTTTATTATTAAAAAATATTACATATAATTTTATTTTAAATACAGTTAAATTAAATTCCATTTAAATTAAACTATTATTATTTAAATCTATTTCCATTAATTATCCATTAAGTATCAAAACCTTAGATCTCTTTTAATATTATTAAAATAATATTATTAAAATAATATTTTATTGATTAATTTTTAGATGTGTTATTTTTTGTATTTTTTTTTAAAAACACTCATTTTTTTAAAGCATAAATATTAAATACAACAACACATTTATGGTATAAAATTTTAGAAAACAACAAAAATATCAACCTTAAAATTTATAACTATAATCTTTATATTAATATTGTATTTTTTTACTATTAAAAAAATCTGATATATTATTTTATTTTAAATGTTGTCTAAGTGAATGTCGTTTAAATTAAATTATGGTTATCTTTTAATGTTAAACAATATATATTTGAATCACGTTTAATATTATTAATAATATTTTTATTATTATAAATTTTAATTTTTTATCAAATTGATCAATAGAGTTTTAACGATGGATAAATTGCTTTATCTAGTGACATCTATAATTGCCAGATATGTTTTGTTGTTCATTGTGTAAAAGCCAAGCATAATATTAATCAACATGAAAATACCACTTATACCCCAAAAATAATAAATGTCATCTTTTGAATGTTGAGATATAATATCAAGTTCGAAACAAGAATCCAATTCAAGAAAAAAAAGAAAAAAAAGTCGGAAACAAGTATAATTTTCCTTAGAGGTGAAATAAATGACATGTAAAATACTACTTCAAATTAATCAAGTATAATATAATTTTTTTACATAAATCACAGTATATTTTTAACCCGGCTCGGCCATGTAATGTATATTTAAGGCACTTTAACCATTTAACGCACCTTTTTTAATACTGTTTTCACTATTGTTCAATAAAGTTTGATATTTTTTTGATAAAAAGTATTCTCAATTTTCTATATCCATTATTATAATAAAGAGTATTTAAATCGTGATTTAAAGTTAATATATTTATAAAATGGACAACTTACACTGCACGTAGAATGTATCGTTGACTGTACACGTCAACCGACCAAAGTCTACATGTAGCATTAGTTATATACGTCAATTGATACGTAGTGTAGTATTGGTTGACACATACGATTGAAATGAACTTATTTTGTGATAACAAAGCAGTCATTGTCATCTCTCACAATCCAGTTCAACATGATCGCACGAAGCACATTGAAGTGGATCAGAACTTCATCAAACAGAATCTTGAAGAAAAGATTATTCACCTTTCATTTGTTAAATCAGAAGATCAATTAGCTGATATACTCATAAAATCTGTGTCTGCAAAGAACTTCTACAACTCACTTAACAAGTTAGACATAAGAGACATATATGCACCAACTTGAGGGGAAGTGTTGGTGTGTGTTGTGGTGTATGCTGCAACAGTGGCAGACACCAATGTTTAGTGTAGAAAAACATGGAACATACAATAATATTAGTGGAGCCATAAAACATGGATGTACAGCAGCTAGGGTTATTGTTTAGTTTTCGTTTTCTTTGTATACATATATCTAAATTTTTGTATAGAAACAGAATAAAAAATAATATGAAATATACATGATAATTAACAGAGAAATACAATATTTTTCAGAAACAAATCAGTCTATGACATGCAAATTTTTGAGAATAATAAACAGAATACATACTTAAAATTATAAAATAACAAGAAAAATTAGATGATATTAAGTAACATAAATATATTATAATATTTAATAATATTATATATATATTTAAAGCATTATCTCCAATATTTAATGATATTGTCAGACAGAATACATATTATATTTAATGACATATAAGTATTATTTTAAAAATATCTTTTAAGTCTGTTATGAAGGGAGTTAAAAACATTTCTTTACGGTAATGACATCTGTGTAATATTTATTAAAAAGAGAAGAAGAGAAAAGTTTATAATCCTTTGTTGTTAAGATTATTTTTGTGTGAATAGTAGTGGTTGTAAATCTGGTAATAACTAATAAGTCTAGCATATTCGATCCAATATGGACATTACGTTGATGTAGTTCTTGGATTGAAAACAATATCACAGTTTACATTCTGAAAGTAATTACCACAACGCATACGTAGGTCATGACCAATTATGCTTATAGAGCCAGCAGCCACCTATTACAAATTGCCATGCAATCCCTTGCAGAAACTGACACAGAGGTCCTGGCCAGTCTATACGTGTTATTTACCAATAGCGTCCTCGACAAAGACTCTGCTGCAGTTGTGTTTATTAAATGAATAATACTTTTCATCGTATTCTCAATTTTATAGACAACTTACGCATCATTTTATCATACCACAATTTATATGGATTATTATCATAAATACCCCTGAGGTTTTACGTTTCTTCAAAATTACCCTTGAGCTTTATTTAATATCAAAAATGCCCATGAACGTTATCAGCGTTATATCTCCGTTTAACATTAGGGGCAAAATGGTAATCTCACCCTTATACATATATTATTCCCGCGGGATAAAAAATCAAAAATAACCCCGAGGTTTTCAATATTTTCAAAAATACCCTTAACGTTTTAAAAAAAGCTACAATACTCCTGAGGTTTAAGGTATCTTCAAAAATACCCTTATTATTTAACATAAGCATAAAAAAACCATGAAAAATCACATCAATATCTGAAAAATTATTTTCTACCCCTACCTATATAGCTTTTTTAATATTATCGTTCAGAATATTATCGCAAATACCCTTGAGGTTTTACTTTTCTTAAAAAATACTCTTATTATAATAATTAATTTAACTTTATCAAAAATACCTCTACTATAATAATTAATTTAACTTTATCAAAAATATCTCTACTACAATAATTAATTTAACTTCATCAAAAATGTATTTGCTACAATATTTAATTTATCTTCATCAAAAATACTTCTACTTCTCAATAACATGATATAAAATATTTTCCAAAAATATTTAACTTGATATTGTTTGTTTTATTAACTTAATTTATCTTCAAGGGTATTTTTGAAAAATATTTTATATCGTGTTATTAAGAAATAAGGGTATTTTTGATGAAGATAAATTAAATATTATAACTGAGAAATTTTTAATGAAGTTAAATTAATTATTGTAGCAGGGGTATTTTTGATAAAGTTAAATTAATTATTATAATAAGGGTATTTTTGATAAAATTAAATTAATTATTATAATAAGGGTATTTTTGAAGAAAAACAAAACCTTAAGGGTATTTACGATAATATTCTGAACAATAATATTCAAAAACTATATAGGTAGGGGTAGAAAAGACTTTTCAGATATTGATTTGATTTTTCACGACTTTTTGACGCTTCTGTTAAATAATAAGGGTATTATTGAAGATATCTTAAACCTTAGGGGTATTGTAGTTTTTATTTTAAATATTAAGGGTATTTTTGAAGATATTGAAAACCTTGGGGGTATTTTTGATTTTTTCCCCAATTTATATATATATATATATATATATATATATATATAATTAATTAATATTAAAATTATTTTATCATATTATTACATTCCTAATATTATAGATAACTTGAGCATCACATTATGTTGCGAAAAAAAATCACTTTATGCCACTCTTCTTAAATACATACTGCACCGTTATGAGAATTAATTTCAACAGTAACATTTGTAGAGGTATCAAAAAAAGTTAAATCGGTATAATTTATTTAAATTTACATTAATCGACTATAATTTAATTTAATTTTAAATAAATTAAATTAGTATCTTAAAAATTATCTCATTTATTATTATAAAAAAATAAAAATAAAATCTTTTAATTTTTTAATTTATAACGATATCATCGTAATTATAAAAAAATTATGATTAATAAATATATAGTTTTTAAATTATTGAGTTCATGTCTAATGCCAAGTTTAGTTGAAACAAATTGGATTAGGAATTAAATTATTTTCACATATTTTTATGTTTTATTGTGTCATAGACATGAAATAAAATAGGAATAATTGCTAAAAAGATATAAAATTGTTATTCCACCATCCCATTTAAGATTTGTTATTATATTCACTTCTTATTATAAAAAATGTATTATTTTAATTTTATTTTTAAATTTTAAATTCTAAACCTTAAATATTTAATCTCAAAATTTAAAATCTTAAAACCTAATTTTTTTTATTTTGATTATATGATATTCCGCGTTGACATGGAGAATCAATAATAAGACTTAACTAACATATATTAATACTTAGGTGTTATTTTATTAATAATATGGAAGAAAAAATTATCAAAAATATATATATATTTTTATTTTTTTAAAGATTAAATATTACTTTAAGTAATAATAATTTTTATTAATGTATTATAACGTAGAAAATAATAATTAAATAATATTATTTAAATTTTATTAAATATAAATATATTAATATAATATATAATATTTTTCATTATAAATCAAATATTATAATATTGATTTCTTCTTTTATTTTAATGATAAAACAAAATACTCGGATAACAATATTATTTTATTTATATTTAATTTTATTAATTTTTTTATTTTACAAACTAAACTAACTTAAATTAGCTAAAAAAAATTAAAATTTATAAATTTATTAGATAAACTTTAAATAAATAAAGTTTGACTAAACTTGTTATTCGATAATCTTATTGGTTTCACTTCACACAAATCTCCACTTACCTAACAGTTTAGAAATTATTAAATTATTCAACGCCATCATTTATTAAGTCCTGTATATCTTAATTGTTGTATTGCATGTTATAATTATTCGATCAATGTAAAGTTTCCATACGTACGGTATGTAGGTATTAAATATTATCTAAAAAATTAAAATATTCATTTAATTTTTAAACAATTATGACAACACAATCTAAGAATTATTTTTGTAAAATTAATCGTAAATTTAAATAATATTAATATTTATCTGATATATAATTATAATAACCATAAGTTGAGCCTATATGTTGTAACAAAAATAAGTCTTTACTTAACGATTTTTATGGAATCATTTTGGAAGGGCAAAGTAGGTACCAATATGTTTCAGAAAATTGACAGCATACAAAATAAAGGGTTCAGTACCTTGAGTATGATTTAGTATCTTTTACGTATTATGTTATTAAATTTTTTTATTTTAATATCTTAAATTTAAATATTAATACCTCTTTTTATCTAATTGAACAAATGTCTTTGTAAAAATTGAAGGAAAAAATCAATAACAAAAAATAATAACTTAATAACTAAAAGATATAATAACAATTAAATTAAAATATTAAAACAATTATTTTAATAACATAAAACATAAAAAAAAAAACCAATCTTACTAAAATATCAATCCTCATATAAGAATAACAAAAATAATTCAAATTTATTGTTATTTTTTCTATCAATACATTGATATTATCATTAATAATCTAAGTTTAAATTTTTTAATAAAATTACATAAAATTTAAAATAAAAAAGTAATACTGTTAAGCTTTTTATTTTTTCTTTTTTCTTTTTTCTTTTATCTTGTAATCTATTTTTCTATTGCATTTTTTCTTAAATTTTTATTAATACAATTATCCAATTTACCATTTGACTAAAAAAGAAAAAAAAATACTTACAAAACTTTTTAATAACGTAAAACATGCAACAACAAAAAAATACTAATAAATTAACTAATTAACTAGGTATCTCCAATCCCCAAAATAAAGGTACGAGTTACAACTATTAAATTTTTATTTTTGCAAGCCCCTACTTTTCACACAAAAGAAAATATGAATGCTGATGTGATTGGACAATAACGTCAAAAGACCAAAGCCAAAATCAAAACAAAAACCAAAGCCAAGACAAACTATAAGCAATGCTGGTAGTGAAGTCACGCACATCTACTCTTGGTTAAAGGCCAAACCAAGGAACAATCAGTATAGGTACATTGTTAATGAAGAAGCTCCACTAAACACAAATCGCTGAATACTGTCCAATCATCGATATCAAACCACAACCAAAAGCCACAACGACATGTATTAAGTTTTAAGTAAGGTCATCTTCCTCTTGTTCCTTGACCTTCAATTTTTCCTTCACCCTTAACAGTAAGGTTGTCTTCCATGAATCCTGTACATTAAACCAAAATAAAAATAAAAAAAATGAAACAATAAGATATACTCAACAACATAAAAGAATAATTAACTTTCTTGCAAGGGAAAATATTTTTTTAATAACTTTTGAGCTGAAATGAAAAACAGGATTCGAAATATGATTTCTTAACAGCCCCTTAATTAACCCATTATATCTTTTAATGGCATGGTTTGTAATTATGTATGACCAAAAATAGCATAGATGATGGCATTTAAAATTTGATATCGTAATAATAATAGTAAAAAAAAAGCTTGCTTTGTGAATGCAACGTGCTTAATTATCTGTTTAAAACTTTCTTGTAGCCGTCTTTTATGAAAGTTTTATACCGTATTCCATAGAACCAGGCTAAAAGATTCCTTCAATTGGTTTAAAATAAAGTTCAAAAACGATAACTAAGAAAGTTAAATATAAAATTTGACCAGGAACATACCAATGGGGTCATGCTATCAAATTCCTTAACCACATCAGTGAACTTTACCACATCTTCCTCATCTATTGAAGCAGCAATGTCCTGCCACTCGAAACAAAAACAAAACACTTTTAAATAAATATTCCATTTATCAAATACTACACAATCATACAGTTTAAACAGGTAACTTAATCTAATAACTAAATAGTAGTCTATTCCAAACACACATAAACCCTAAAAAATATCACTCCAAACCGTAAAATAAATACTGAACATATGATATTATTTAAAGTGATTTTACTACCATAGAGATACCTTTTTACAAAGAAAATAAAGGAGTCAAGTGAGCAAAAGAAAGTAACAAATGGTCATTAAAATAGAGTAACCCACCGACAATAATCTGTACTCCCTCGTTCCAGAAAAAGTTGGATCTAGCTCCTGCAATATCAAAAGGAACATTTTTTTTTCCAGACAATAAATACATAAAACGTGGTGATAATGGAGAAATGACACAGTTATACCTGATACCGCTCTAAAGCATTAGTGATCGCAACAACGTCTCCTTTACAAAGTTGGCAAATTCCAGCATTTAGAAGATGTCCTTTCACTCCATACTTCAGCAAGTTGTTACTAAGTGATTGTCGTGCAATCCGCTCATAAATATCAATTGCTTTTTGGTATCTACATAAGTACCCAAAGCAAATATCAACATACTTAATATAGAAGTTTACATAATTCACTATTGTTTATCAGTGCCTTAATAACATGCCCTACTTATTCCACTTGTAAAAAAAAAAACAAAGGTCTTCACGGCCAATTCTTGTAGGGATGATTTAATATTGTAAACTTAACCAAGATACATGTGACACTGCTATTCAACAAATGGAAAACAGCCAGAAAAGGTTTACATAACTGCATTATAACTTCTCAAGTTGGAGAACAAAAAAGAATTTGGATATTAAAACAAGCTTACTGTTCGAGTTGGGCTGCAAACTGTGCTATCTTTTGCTTGCACTGATTTGCAGAAGTTGTCACTTCTTCCCCTTCAAAAAATTCAGCTGCCTTTTCATAGTAGTCAATAGCCTTTTCAATGTTTTGATCAGTTTCATATAGTTCAGCTATTTCCTGCAAATAACTTTACATCATGTAATATCCTTAAGGGTCTCCAATAGAGTATGCCTAGTGAGCTTCATAGGTAGGAATCTAAAAATTGGAGGTCCAGTTGTAATGCAAAAGCACCAGAACTAGTAAAGGAAAACACCTAAGGAGAAGAAGGGGAACACAAAATATAACACAATATTTCCATCTAAGTAATAAGCTTCAACAAGCATATTGTACTGTATAAATTTACTTATGTAACAAGTACATACTTTATAGTATCTTGCAGCCATACTGAGCCTTCCAATATCACAAAACAATGTGACCGCCTGCTCTAAGCAAGGTATGGCCTCTGCATTGAAACAAGTACATATTACAATGTAGCATATTAATGGTAAGATCATCTTACGTTTCTGTTCTCTTCCTTCATAAACTTCATCTCAGTTTAATTTCAAAAGAAAGTTGAAAATAAATCAACTTACGAACTGTGAGAAACCTACAAACTTACCTATAATTTTTGTAAGTAATGAAGCAAATTATACCTATTAGCTGCCATGACTTACCATTCACAGATGTTTTCTTGTAGCAATGGGCAGCTTCCACATTAGCTTGGGCAGCTTCATGCTTGCTGTCCAACTAAATGAGGGGAAAAAAAGAAGCTATTCACTATATGTACTCAATAATTGATTTAGAAAATTAATCAGAAAATATGCATACTACTAAAATTCAGAAATCTGAACGCAATGACCTTCAAATGACATTTTGCCAATTTGACATATGTTGCTCCAGCTCTATCCCCTGAAACATCATGCTTATTAGATTAGTGAGCAATATAATAACAATGCAAAATTAGCAACAGATTTCTATTCAAAAAGCTAAATCACCTATCCGTATAACTAAACACTTATAACAGCACATATATTACCCCTGATTCCTTTGCGAAATGCAAAACTTGATTGAAAAATCTGGAAACAACAGCATTTCAATAGGTCAATTGAAACAAAAAAACAATTCATTGGGATTTCGTTTTAGGACATACGTTGTCACTTGTCAGTGAGCATGTAATTTATCATATTTTATCCTCCGCAAGACATAAGAGAAAAATGGGCATAGCATACAGCAAGCACAAATTAGAATTAATTAACAGATTTAGGTGATAAAATCGTTTCACATAACTTCATATCTTCAAACCTTACATAAGAAAATCAAGATAGTTTTTGTAATCAAAATCCACAGGCACATTTATCAGACGGCCGATCAATCATTGATTTCAAAGATGATCCAAATCAACCATCACCCGATCGCTGAAAACCATCTAGGCTCTAGTTGAGAGTGGGAAGTTCCAGCATTTTCAATTATAAACAGTTCAAACAGATTATCCAACTAACTTCAAATTGAAACACAAAATATTTCGATCGTATGCAATTCAGAACGACCAAATTCCCAATTGATCGTAATCGTAAAGAAAGAAAAAGGGAGTATACTCTTGATATAACCAGAACCTCAAAAACCCTAAATTCAAATGCAACAATTACAAAACATAAACTAAGCACGTATTTTTCGCTTCAGAGAAGAAGAAACAGAAAAATGATATTCGGAAACCAAAGAGAGGAGATGAATTACATGATTTGGCGAGTTTATAGGAATTGGCGGCTTTGTCATAGAGTTCGGAAGCGTCTTCGTATTTGGAACCAAACAAACCCCAGCCGTTGAGTTTCTTCTCGGCTTTCCTTTCGAATTCATCTGCCCTCGCTAGCTGATCCCCCATTCCTTCTAATTATATTTTTCTGATTTTCCTTGTGTTTCTGATTTGTAGAAATGGATGTTTTAAGCAGGAAATAGAGGTTGGGACGAAGCGGAGAACAGAAAATGATAATTAATGCGAAGGTCGTATTTCAAAAATCTAAGGTTTTTTATTTTTTATTTTTTGATAGTATAAAAGTCTAAGGAAGTTGATTCTTGCTACTTTTTATTTTATTTTATATTGTGAGTGATTTTTGTAGAAAATAATGTTCGTTAACTATTTAAATTTTTTAATGAGATGTATTTTATAGTTACTTATTATTTTAACTTTAATTTCTAAAAAATCACTTATAATAATAGGATTATTCATGAATTTTTTTGAAGAAATATTTTCAATGAATTTTTTTATTTTTGATTTTATTTTTATTTTTATAAAATATTTTTTAATAGGTTTAATCAAATTTTATAACTTTTACAATTATAAATATTGAAAAGAAAGGATTAAAAACATAAAATTTAGAAAATATACTTTTTAATTATTTATCTTTTTGAAAAAAAAAATTATATCAAAAAGTTTTACCAAGTAATTTGTAAGTGATTTCTTATATTTTTAAAAATCATTATGCATTATAAAATATATTAGTGATTATTTTACAAAAAAAATTAAAATTATAAAATAAGTTATTTAATTATAAATCATAAATAATGACTCATATTCGTTATTAAACATAATTTTTGTAAGGTTTATAAGTATTAGTGATATTCATGAACAAAATGTTTAAATATAAATTAATTTTTAGACAATTTTTCATGTTTACTATTCAAGCCAAATAAATTTTCAAAATTTAAATTAATGTGTTTTAGGTATATACTTTTACTTAACACGTTAAAATTGAGTTTACACACAGAAAAAATGATACATATATATGTTGGTTGATCGATCGAGTATTAATCGTGTATGATCTGGTTGTTTTCAGGTTGAAATTCTAATTAGATTGGATCGATCAAAGTTGGGTTAATTGATTGAGAGTCTTAATTGATCTATTTGCTCTCGGTCTTTATTAATAGTAGCTAGATTGATCGAAAAAGTTTTCAATCATCGACTTTATTGGTTCGATCAATCAAGTGTTTAAGTTTTCAACTTAAAACCTTTTTCTTTACTCAAACTAAACTGATGATTTATCATATTATACCTATTTATGATTGCTCCATGAAATATTTAATGGAAAGAATGGTCATTGCTTATTAACCTAGTATTAGTGTTTTAATTTTCCTATATAAATGACCTAATGCTCCTTATTTTAAACAATCATACATATTCTATTCATATGATTTTTATGCTTTCTTTCTCGAAAGTTTTATAAAAATTAAATCATATTTTGTTAGGCTTGTTCTTTATTTAATTTATCAAATATTGTGTGATTATATTTGATTGATTAATAAGTCTATTTATTTTTATGGTTCCGTACTTTTAAATCTTTGCTCTAGGGTTTGCTATATGATTTAATTTAACTAATTTCAATTTTGAATCTTCTAGTTAGGATTTTTAATTATTAAATCTGTTTTAAGACACACTTTATACTTGTGCTTGTACTAATATTTTAGGTAGTTGTTGAATAAGTTTGATTGCTCGTGTAACTTGAGATATCAGAATGTTGGTTCGAATCCGTACACCTATCTTGTAGAGACTATAAAACAATGAATGATCGTAAGTAGATTGCTTTGGAGGCTTTATCTATGAATGGTAGTTTAAGACTTGACTTTGTAATCAAATTGATTTTCATAGTGAATATAGTTAGGTGGTTCAGTGGATCGGTAATTTTTCTCTTAAGTCATTACTGTGGCCTATGTTGTTTACACCTAAAATATCGCATGTCAAGTTTATCTTTATTTTTGCTTTATATTATTTACATGCTATTTCATGTCAAGCCACTTTCGTAATTTTTCATTAGACTTAACTCAAAATATTACTTATTCACCCCTCTAGGTTAATTAAATCTGTAATTTGAACTTTTAATTGGTATTAGAACGGATCACTAGATATACTTAATGTTTTCCTAGGACTTTCTTATGGATCATTTGAGAAAGAGTTCTTCTACAATCGATATTTCTTTCTTTGATAGGTCTGACTACCCATACTAAAAGGTTCATATGAGAGCCTTGGTACATTCACTAGATGAGAATGTGTAGAATTTTGTTATTTATGGTTAGAAATCACCTACTGTTAACAAAGATAATATTATCACACTTAAGGCTAGGAATGAAAAGACTACTCAGGATAAAACCGGTAATAATTGGAATAAAAAAGAAATTAATATTATCTTTAGTGCTATGTTTATTAATGAGTTTTTTTTTGTATTTTTGATGTCGATATTGCTAAACTTGTTTGGGATACCTTAAAGGTTTCCTATAAGGGCATCATGCAAGCTAAACAAACCAAACTTTGCATGCTAAGCACTAGGTTTGAAAACCTTAGAATGAAAAAAAGAAGAAGACCTTTTATGAATTCTATGTTAAACTATGTGATATTGCTAACACCTTTTCAAATTTTGGAGAGAAAATTGATGAATTCATGCCAATTTGAAAACTTCTTTGCTCATTACTTCTATACAACTAGAATTAAAATTTTGGCATTTGACTTACTAATGATATTACTTGTAAAATTAGTGGATGCATAGATGCATATTGGGCAAGAAATCATGATATAAGAAAAAACACCTCATGTGGATACTTCTATATCGGTAATAAACTTGTATTCTAGCACAGTAAGAAACAAAACTCTATCTCTTTAACTATTATAGAGTCACACAACTTTCTTGGATGAAAAACATGCTTAAGGGATATGGTTTTGAACAAGGTATAATAACCCTTTACTGTGACAACATTAGTGTTATATGTATTTCAAAATATTTAGTTCTTTACTCTTGAACAAAAACATATAGACATTAGGCATCATTTTATTAGAAAACTAATTGAAGATAAAATCTTATCTCTTGAGTTTGTACATACTAAAAGGTAATTAGCCGACTTAAAGGTCCTTGATACCCAAAGCTTCAAATATCTTAGAAATACCTTAGGAATCTTTACAATTAAGTAAAATTTTTGTACTATTTTTTGTTGTAATTTATTTTTCCTTTATTTAATATAAAATATTAGAGTAAATTTGTTTTAATAGTGAAATGGACTTTACATAGTATACACACTTCCAAACTTCTCTTATTCTAATTAACTCTTCATTATCCAATTGAGTATTTTGACTTATGTATTTACATATTTTTTTCACATGTGGTGATCAATGTTGACAAAAACTCACTCACACACTTACACACTCACTGAACACACATATATGTCATACTTGAAGTTTATGTTTGCTCTTGTAAGATTTTAGGACTTGAGTTAACCTTGACTGTAAAATTGTGTTTACTTTCACTTTCTAAATAAACCTGAAGGGATGTACCTAGTTTTGAGAGAACTATCTACTATGATGTGTGCAACTATCATAGTAAGCGAAAAGGGCTACCTAAAAGTTAGTGTGAAAGTCATCGTACTAGGTTTTCAGATCGTGTAAGTTTCCTTAACAAAAATGGGGAAATGAAACAGAAAAAGCTTTGCATGCACAAAATGAAATAGTCAAAAGTATATATAACCAATCCTAATATATATAAAAAAAAGAAATAAAAACTTTAAGTTCTCTCTTGGTAAATATTTTTTATTTTGTGAAATTAAGGATTCAATTACAGTTTTTCATGATGGGTGATACTTTATCATTTGGATCTTTCATGACTGACCATAAATGAACTAATTGGCATACTTTTGAAGTTCAAACATGTAATATTATTTTGGATGATTTTTGATATGTCATTGTATGTGTAGTACGTCTGTGTCTTGTCCATATGCTTATGCTTTCAATGGATAGTCAAAATTTGAATAAGATTTATTTATCAATTGAGTGTTCTTTTTTAATCATGTTTCAATAAATCTACTATCATCAATTAAAAAGAAAAAAAATTATTTATATCAGATTTGATAATTTTTTTTTATACTTTATTTTGGGGAATCACATAACTTAGGAGTACATTAATTATATACATAGTATTCTTTCTCATATTGAATAACTATACATAAAAATTGTATTGCTTTTTCGTGTGACCAAAAGGGAAAGAATAATTTATAATGGGAGAGTTATTGCACATAGTGGAGATCTCTAATAAGAGAGTTATTGCACATGAAGGAGAACTTTTAATGATTAAATGTTCTATTTGTTACCACCCAATGATTTTTTTTTCACTATGTATACTGAACTAATAAACAATAAGTTTTTTAAGACAAATTGTGTGCTTATTTGTCTATTTGATTTTCAGTATACATAGATTCAAGTGAACATGATTTTACCATATCATAGGATAACCATTATATGATTTTTGCTCATGAGTATTATATAGTGAGAAAGAGATTATGTCACACGAATATGCCAAAGAGAGAGATTGTAAGGTTTATAAGTGTTGATAATATTCGTGAACAAAATATTTAAGTGTAAACTAATTTTTAGATGCATTTTTATGTTTACTATTCAAGCCAAAGAAATTTCCAAACTTAAAGTTAATGTGTTTTAGTCATACTCTTTACTTAACACGTTAGAATTGAGTTTACACATTTTAGAAAAATATGATATATATATATATATATATATATATATATATATATATATATATATTGATCGATCGTGTAGGATCTAGTTGCTCTCAGGTTGAAATTTTATTTAAAGTGGGTCAATTGAGAGTTTAGATTGATTGAGGATCAATCTATCTACTATTGGGTTTTTATTAATCATTGCTAGATTGATCGAAAAGGGTTTCGATCGATCGACCTTATTAGTTCGAACAATCGAGCCTGATCTGGATCCATCAAATGCGTAAGTTTTCAACTTAAAACTTTTTTGTTTACTCAAGCGAAACTAGTGATTTTTCATATTGTCTAAATTTATTATTTCTCTATGAAATTTTAATGGACAAAATGGTCATTACCAATTAACCTAACATTAAGGTTTTAGCTCCTCTATATAAATAATTTAGTGCTCTTTGTTTTAAACAACCACTCATATTCTATTCATTTGGTTTTATTGCTTTCTCTTTCAAAATATTTTATAAAAACTATATCGTATTTTTATTAGGCTTGGTTTTTATTTAATCTATCAAACATTGTGTGGTTATATTTGATTAATTAATAAGCTTATTTATTTTTATGATACTATGCTTTTATATCTTTGTTCTAGAATTTGCTAGATAATTTAATTTAACTGATTTAAATCTTAATTCTAGTTAGAGTATTTCATTATTGAATTTTCTCTTAAACACACTTTGTACTCGATCCATATCCATCCACCTATCTCGTAGAGACTATAAAAAATAAAGGATCGTAAGTAGATTACTTTGGGAGTTTTATCTATTAATGGTAATCTAAGACTTATCTTTGTAATTAAATTAGTTTTCATAATTGATAGTTAGTTGATTCACTAGATTGATGATTTTTCTCTCAAATTACTGATGTAACCTAGATCGTTTTCACTTAAAATATCATGTGTTAAGTTTATCTTTATTTTTTTATATTATTTATACATGATTACATATTTGATCGCTTAGTATTTTTTTATTAGACTTAATTTAAAAAATTACCAATTTATCTTCTTTCTAAGTTAATTAAATATGTAATTTAAACTTTAAACTTTAATTAATATATTTCATTTTAAAATATATTAAACTTAATTTTACAAAAAAAAAATATTTTTAAAAGTTCCCTAACATATATCAAATAAAATAATTAATATACCAATATATTTCTGTTACTTTACTTTAAATTACTTATATTTTTAAAAATCAATTTTAAGTTTTGGATATTTTTTTTATCAATTTTGGTTTTTGGATTATTTCTTACCAATTTTAATTTTTTTTTGGATGGAATGATCCCATCACGATTCTCACAATGTCATGTCTTTGGGATTTTTTCTAAAGGGATAAAAAACATATGATGCTAGCTGGAGCTGTTCTCACAACTCTTTAGTATCTAACCCAACACATTTGTGGCTTAGGAACGTACACTTTGCTAGCTTGCCATATTATAATTATCTTTTTAAATAAATGTATTAAAATCTAATTTTTTATTAAATAAAGAAAATAATATACTAATGAAATTCGAATTTAGGTCAAAGGTGATCGAGTGGAGAATAATACAATAAAGATCACAAGTTAATCCCAATAAAATTTTATTGGTAGCAACAGATTCTCATAATATTTGTGTGTTTTTGTCATTTTTTTTTTTTGCAGTAAAATATAAATGAAGTATGATTCATTTGAGTTGCTAAGCAAATTGAGCAAAATATTGGGAAAGAAATAAAGGAAATGGTGAATGGGTATTCAAAGAAGAAAGTGATTGTTCATGATATAACTATTTGTGAGAGAGCCAATATATATAAAATTTGGGGAGGTGAGGTCATTATAGTTACAAGTAACCCTAGGGAAGTAGAGATGTTATCAATGCTTGCAATAGTGTTGAAATTCCTACCTTTGGAAGCATTTGGGATTCTTAAGTTATTAGTTGTTAGTATACTTTTTAAATTTGGAAAAATGATAACAATCTATTAATTACAATTTTATTAACTATTCAAAACTATACTAAATATTCAAAACTTCAAAAAAGTTTAAAATAGAACACGTGAATACATACATATCTACATTTATTTCTTTAATTATTATGCATTATTTAAATAAATTAGAACTTAAAATATAAACTTTGATAGGTTTGAACACATACTAATTGGTTTATGAATATATAACAACTCAAAAAAAGCAAACATGTATATATTTTTTTAAGTTTTGAATTTTTGATCAATTTTTCAATAGTTAGTTAACTTGTAATGCACCACCCAAAAATTAGTGGAATTTTATAGTAACAGTGTACTGTATAGCTGTGAGTATAGGAAAATATATGTTGGCATTAGTTTGTCACTTTTATTTTTTAATTAATTATGTATATCAGCTCCCTTTGTATGAGAAAATAGTCCAATTAGCTAGTCCTTAATTGTGAGAAAATTTGTGTTTTAATCCTGTTATTATTTAATTGACATTATTAGTTTCATAAATATACAAAAAATGTGCCTTTTAGATACAAATATGATCACTCAATGTACTAAAGAATGCAATATTGCAATATGCATTTCATACAAATGGTTTTGAGCTTGGCAATCCATTTGACATGATATCAGCCCTTAAAATCTTTGTGCTACGTACTATCTACATTATTTTTTTAGAAATGACATTTATACTTTCATTCACCCATGTATATGTTGCTGTCCACTTTTGATACGCCTAATTAGATAGTTATTATTTGGAGATTCAATAATGCCTTATATACTTGTAAATTTTGATATAAGTTCTGATGCAGGAACAAGTTCATTACTTAACGATATAATTTGATTGAGTCATCACTACTACAAAATGGGGTATATAAGTCGCTGTGTACAGTCGATTTTTGAAAAAACCGACTTATAATGAATTTAAAGTCGGTTCTTCACGTCAACTGACACTATCTACGTGACGTAGCATCGGTTCTCCACGTCAACAGACGCTATCCACCTAATATATTCACATTCGGCTCATTTTTTACGCAGAATCCAGTTTTCTTCCTTTCTCCTCCATTTTATTCCTCACTCTTCTCCATTTTCTCCCAAAATCTACACCGTGCGCCACATTCGTTCTAAATTTCCGGCCACCTCCGACCACCATTTGTAACGTCGTTTTGTAAATTATATTTCTCTTCTCACATTATCTGTCAGATCTTCTATTTTTTTGAGCAAAATATTAAAAAAAAATTATACCCATTTTCTGTTATTGATTTAGGTATATATCTTGTTTGTTATTATGTTTGAATTAGTTTATGCAAAATGCAGCTAGCTTATTATTCGATCAGTTTGTTTTATATTTTGTATAAATTTTTGATTTAGTTATGTTTTTTAGTTTGCTTGTAATAATATTTGACTTATTGTATGTATTCAATAATATCTGAAATGTTGTGTGGGTTTGCGTGGATAAATTTATTTATATACGTATAATTAATATTACTTTTTAATTATGATATAGTAACATGCTTAGAAATTAGAATCAACCGCGTGATTGGTTTTTATATATTCATGAAACATGTTGCTTATTTTTTTAATTTGTATATAAATGGTTTTGTAAAATGATTAAAATGATAACTGTTTTGCATTATGTATGTTTTGATATATATTCTAATAATTAGGAAATTTATATATAATAATACTTGAAATATATTCATTGTATACATAATTAATTAATATGTTTAATTAATGTCATTAATAGAAAATGGACAAATCTTGGATGTCAAAGTGTAGAATTGAGCAAGACTATATTTCTGGAGTTGAAAGTTTCATGAAATTTGCTTGTAGAACTAGTAATACTGGAAGTAGTATGATTCAATGCCCATGCGTTAAATGTAAAAATGAGTGATTTCATGAATTTGATGAGGTTAAGTATCACCTTATCCGTAATGGTATTCTATTGAGCTATAAATGTTGGTATTATCATGGAGAAAATATTGATAATACTCATGGGGAAAAGTATGATAAGAATGTGAGTGGATTACATACATCTTATCATAATGTACATACAGAAAATATGTTTCATGGTGTTGAAGATGAATTACGCGAGGATGATCCCGAAACCTTTAATAAACTTATAGAAGATGCCAAAAAACCGTTGTATCCAAAATGAAAAAAATACACTAAAATGTCGGGATTGGTTCATTTGTACAATGTGAAGGCAAAACATGGTTTTTCTGACAAGGGATTCACAGAATTACAAAATCTACTAGTCGATATGTTTCCTGAGGGTATTGAATTGCCATCTTCAATGTATGAAGTGAAGAAATCTCTTAGTCGATTTGGCATGAAATATCATAAGATTCACGCTTGTCCTAATGATTGCATTCTTTACAGAAAAGAATATGAGACATTACATGATTATCCTATGTGTAAATAATTGAGATGGAAGCATGGTACAAATGAGAGTACAACACATAAGAAAGGCATGCCTGCAAAGGTTCTTTGGTACTTTCCTCCGATTCCTCGCTTTCAAAGGTTGTTCAATAGTAAATATACATCAAAGATGTTGACTTGGCATTCAGATAATCGATATGATGATGGGGTGCTACGTCATCCTTATGATTCTCCAAATTGGAGAGTAGTAGATAATTTATCTCCTCAATTTTCATCTAATTCGTGCAATCTTCGTCTTGCCATTACTGCTGATGGAAATAATCCACATAGTTCTCTCAGTAGTAGATATAGCTGTTGGCCAGTAATTATGGTAACATACAATCTTCCTCCCTGGTTGTGTATGAAAATAAAATTCATGATGTTAACATTATTGATCTCAGGACCAAAACAACCCGGTGTTGATATTGATGTATATTTGAAGCCTCTGATAGATGATTTAAAGACGTTGTGGAATGATGGCGTAAATGTTTACGATGCACATAAAGAAGAATACTTTAACTTGAAGGGGGTCCTTTTATGGACAATTAATAATTTTCCTGCCTATGGAAACTTATCAACACATGCAACAAAAGGTTACAAGGGATGTCCTATATGTAGTGATGGAACTTTTGCAAATTATATTGTTCACGGACGAAAGATGTCTTATAGAAGACATAGGAGATTTTTGCCATCTGGACACAAGTTTAGATACCAAAAGAAATCGTTCGATAGTGAAGAAGATCATGATCATGTAACTCGATCTTTGCGAGGTATTGAGATATTAAGGAAATTGAATAGGATGATATTCAAACGATATGGAAAGATGAAAAAAAAACTCACCAAGGTAGGGAAACGAAAGAGGTCAACTAATGAAATGGGTGAAAATGAAAAAGAGTTTGAACCGAATTACCATGGTTGTTGGAAAAAAAATCAATATTTTGGGAATTACCTTATTGGAAAGACCTACACATTCGTCACATCTTAGATGTCATGCATATTAAGAAGAATGTATGTGAGAGCTTGATTGACACTTTACTTAATATACCTGGAAAAACAAAGGATGGCATTAAAGCAAGATTGGATTTAAAGAAACTAGGCATACAACCTGAATTGGAACCAAGGGTGGAAAATGATAAGAATCGAACATACTTACCACCAACATCATATACGATGTCAACGAAAGAGAAGGATGTGTTTTGTAAATGTTTGGAAGGTATGAAAGTTCCTGATGGTTACTCATCCAACTTAAGAAATTTTGTATCTATCACCGATAAGTGACTATATGGATTGAAATCACATGACTGTCATATCTTAATGCAATAGTTATTACCAGTTGCTATTAGATCAATTCTTTCAAAACATGTTCGAATATCAATAATTCGGCTTTGTTCGTTCTTCAATACAATATGCAAGAAATCTATATCAATTGGCGAGTTAAATTCTTTACAGAAAGAAATTGTAGAAACTTTGTGTCTAATTGAAAAATATTTTCCACCTTCTTTCTTCGATATAATGATTCACTTATGTGTTCATCTAGTTCGAGAGTTTCAATTATATGGTCCTACTTACTTAAGGTGGATGTATCCTTTTGAGAGATATATGCAAGTCCTTAAAGGATATGTAAATAATAGATATCGACCTGAAGGATGCATGGTGGAATGCTACATTGCTGAAGAGGCCATTGAGTTTTGTTCTGAATACTTTAGTGGTTGCACTGAAATTGGGAATCCTACACACAAGTTGTTCTTAGAACGTCACATGATCCAAGTAGGTAACCCTATGCTTGGTGGAAGTAAGAAATTATTTATTGATCGCACTCGATGGGAAAAGCACACCGAATCATTTTGGTAAATAATAATGAGGCACAACCGTACATAGAGTAAGTGATGTTCATTGTTTCATGATTGCAAAAATCATTTTTTATTTAACTATTAATGATGATATATAACTTAATATATATTTAATAACATTACAGGATGCATTTAAACTTATTGAAGATCGATCCTCATTATAAAAAAAAGGAGGAGAAAAATGGTTGTATGATGAACATAAGCGAGAGCTTATTAATTGGTTTCGCAACCACGTAAGTGTCACAAACAAAAAATCATGCATGTATCTTCCTAGATCTATTCAATGTTTTAAAACTTTGCTCTAAACACATTTTGTGTTTTTGTATACATAGATTCGAGATGAACTCAAGAAACCCAATCATAAAATATCAGAAGGTTTACAATGGCTTGCACATGGGCCAAAATTCGATGTCAAATCATTTCATAGTTTCACAATAAATGGATCGAGGTTTACCCTATATTGATTTTCTCTCTCTTAACTTTTTTTAGGGGCCAATTTGGATTAATTTCTAGGTTTTTTTCTTTCTTTTTTAAATTTATGTTCAAACACAATGCTATCGGATATGACAGAAAATATACGAGTTTATTATTATTGAATATGATAAAAAATGATAATATGACTAATGTACCCTTCGTTTTTGCACTAGTGTTGTTATTCTGTAATAACTTAAATAAATAAAATAGCTTCTCATGAATATTTTCAACAAACTTTTGTTGTGACTGAGATGAACATATTAATTGATGAGTCAAAAATCTCGACTGAATCGAATAAAATAAAGTAATTTTTGGTAATTCTTTTGGAATGTTTAAATGGTTTGTTGGTTTGATTTCTTAGTTAATAGATGATATTTGATGCTTTCAGTTTTGAGATCATGAAAATTGATAAAACAAAATTTATCCTATAATATGTTGATACCATTTTTATAAATACCAAGTATGTCTATTTTTCGTGAAATATGAAAGGTGAATAAACTATTAAAACCTTGGATTACCTTATAAGGTAGGGAAGTCTTAGATCTTACAATCTTTAAGTTATTAATTATAAAATGAAAGATAAAGAAGATCTCAATCTTACTCTAATAATTACATAAAAATAGAGTAATTAATTTTGATTATCTGTTATAAGATTTAGTAATTTCAATATGATATAAGATCTAAGATCTAAGACATGATATTATATTATGCATATGAGACTATAAATAGGAAACACAATAAACCTGATAGCTATTCTTGTTTGATTATAATTGAGTTGTTACAGCTATCTAGACATTAATGTTTTGTAGACATCTATTGTTAGTAAATATTTATCCCTAATTATCAACTCAATTACCCTTTAAGATAATTAAAAGATAATCTTTAAACATTTTATCTATTTATGATAATTAAAAGATAATTATTGAGTCTTTATCCTCTTAAGATTATTATATTACATTCACACTTATATGATAAATAGACATTTATTGAGCTTGGCCTATAAGGCTCTTTGTTGATTGATATCACTCTTTGATTAGCATGTACGGTGTAATTTCTATCAATACTTATGTTAAATATTTCTTCCAATTATGTTAATGATATTGAGCTTACCATTGATTGATTTTTTTTACCTTGGTAGGAATGTATGCCCTGGCTAGATACTAAGGCTTTTATTACACTCATTTTCTCTATGTGGTAGTCTTAGCATTGGGGTGTGGGACTTATGGGTTGTGATTCTTCTTTGGGTTAATTTATCTTAGATTGCATAACCTATGATTAAGGTGTATCCTAGTTGTAACTTAATGCGTTCAACTTTCGTTGTTCCTCTAGAAATCTAGACCCTAAGGCACAATTCTCGTATGTAGTGTAGTGAGGGCTTTGGACTTTTTAAGTATAGGCAGCTCAGGCCCACTTATAGGATTATTTCTTTATTTATTACCTTTCACAAGGGTACATTTTTGATAGGATACTGAGGGTTTCTTAGTACCAGAGTGGTGGAGCTCTTAAGTCATGGCCCTCTTTCAAGGTCTAAGGTTGATTAAGAAATGATTAGACCAATTTAAGCTATTCTCCATGTAAGCTTGATCCGGAATGGCACAACCTATGATAAAGGTGTGTTCTTAGGGTCACTTAATACGTCTAGCTTCTATAATCCATTTGGTGGTCTAGGCTCTAAGACTCAGTACTTATATACATGGTTGCTTCTTATTCACTGGCTTGGTAGGGGTGAATTCTTGGCTAGGTGTAGGGTATTGAGATCCTTGAAATTTTTTAGGCCCGTGCAGCTCAGACCTACTCTTCATTTGATGGTGGACTTTCTATCCTGTTTAATCTTCTAGTGTCGTGGTCTAGGTACCTTCAAACTTAATTTTATTAAAATAAAAATGTTGGTGAAGCATTATTTGTCCTTATGTTATTATAGGGCATTTATTTTTAGCCTATGTAGATTCTTCATGAGTAGCATCATATGATACTTTCTATCTTTCTAAGACTACCATTATATTTGTAGCCTTATGACGAGATGATATGTAGGGCGACAACCCTGGCCATGTATATAAATAACCTTTTTGAATTTCTATTATAGAGCCTTCTTGGCCCATATTCACCTTTTAGGTGTATGTATTCTAGGCATTGTATGAATATTCATAGTAGCCTTAGAAGAGTTAGAACATGTTATGGACTTCTAGGCATTGTGTGAATCTTGAGGATTAGGAAGAAGTGGAATATGTTATAAACTTAAGGGGATATGGTACGCGGAGGATGAGGCATAATTGCTGGCCATACTGCTTGAGCCTATCAAGTGAGCCATCTATCTATTTGATCACTTTTTTGGCCAAGCATATTCTGGAAAATTGGTGACACTTCTGGTCGGCCACACTTGATTTTGGCCTGTAATTCTTGGTTTTTCCCCATCCATTTAGGTGACAACTTGATGTCCAAGTGATCTTTGATTTGTATGCTCATGACCTTATTTTTTATCCAAACTTTATTTATGTTTGCTTGATTTTTTTTAAGTTGAGGTGATTTATTGTTCCAGGTATTACTGTTGGTCAAACTTACATGCACCAAATGGTGCAATAAATGAAAACAAAACAAAAGAGTAGTTGTCAAGCCAAGAACCCCAAGAAAATTGAATAGACGGTGCATCCTTTTGTTGAAAAAGAAGGAAATCCAATTAAGAATTAGTTGAAAAAACATGTAGAAGGGAGGCTTCTGCATCTATAAATAGAGCACCTTAATAGGTACTTTGTATTATCCAATTAAGAGAAAAGCTTAGAAAAAAAAGACTTTAGTGAGAGAAAATTGAGAATAATTTTCTTGGGTATAATTAAGTTGTGAGTTATGAGTGTTGTAAACACTTTGTATAATTTTTCATTTTTAGTAAAAATATCTGTAGTAGGTCCGAAGACGTAAGAAAAATTGGTCAAACTTCGTTATCAAATTTGTATGTTATTTTGTCTATTTTTGCTTTCATATAAATCTGGCTTATTAGGAATTTGCATAATTTCTCAACGATTGATATCATAGCATTTTGTGGTGATTATCGATGGAGGTGTTCTAATACATAGTTGTACGCAAGACTCAATACTACAAAAGGGGTATTTAAGTCAATATGTAAAGTCGGTTTTTGAAAAAAATCGACTTATAATGAATTTAAAGTTGGTTTGGTGTAGAACCGATGCTATCCACGTATTTTGTAGCGTCGGTTGACATGTCGAACCGACGCTACACGTAGGACATAATGTCGATTCTACGTGTCAACCGACGCTACACACGTGGATAGCATCGGTTCACCATGTGAACCGACTCTACATTCTATGTGTAGCATCAGTTCAACACGTCAACCGAATCTATGTAGTGTAGCGTTGAACCGACTTTAAATTTCAAGTCAGTTTTTAACCAACTTTAATAGTCCATTTTGTAATAGTGAATGGTAAAAAAAGATCTAGAGGACGTCAAATTTGAGTGAGAGTAATGACCGCAGATGAAGGAATGGTGAAACTTGAGAAATTCAATGGCACATATTTTGGGTTTTGGAAAATGTAGATAGAGGATTGTTTGTATCAAATTCAATCTCTCTTAAGGAAGAAGCCATAGGCTATGAAGGAAGAAGATTGGAATCTTCTAGACAAACATAAGTTATTCGATTAACACTATCTTACAATGTTGCTTTCAACATAGAAAACAAAAACCACGATGGGTCTTATGGAAGCTCTCTCCAATATGTATGAGAAGCCATCAGCCTCAAACAAAGTGCACCTGATGATGCGTTTGTTCAATTTGTGGATGATAGAAAGTGCATCGGTAGCTCAAAATCTCAATGAACTCAACATAGTCATGACCCAGTTGAGTTCAGTTGAAATTGAATTCGATGAAGAAGTACAAGCATTGATACTTTTGTCTTCTCTACTAGAAAGTTGAAATGCTAATGTCACGGTCGTGAGTAACTCATTAGGAAGTAATAAGTTGAAATTTGATGATGTTTGTGATCTAGTTCTTAATGAAGAGATATGATGTAGAGAGTCAGGTGAATCATCAATCTCTTTAGTTTTGCATACAAAGTTAAGAGGAAGAAATTTAACTAGAGAGAATGGACGTGACATAACAAACTATCAAGACAAATCAAAGGATAAGGGGTCCAAATATAGTAATCCCAATAATTCCTATAGCTCGAAGACTTTCGAGTGTTGGCATTGTGAGAGAACTTGGCACTACAAAAATTAGTGCAAAAGTGCACTGAAGGACTAGGAAGCGAAGGTAGAGGCAAATGTTATTTCCACCACAAGAAAAGATGATGCACTGATATACTCTTTGGAGAGCAAGGAAGAATCTTGGGTGTTAGACTTTGGAGAATCGTTCTATGCTACTTCACAGAAAGAATTCTTCAATAAATATGTCATTGGAAACCTTGGAAATGTATAAATTGGTGATGATCAATCATGTGCTATTATTGGAAAAGGTGTAGTGAAGATTAAGTTGGACGGGTATTTTTGGGAGCTGATGAGTGCTTAAAAAGTACTAAAATTACCATGATTTAATGTACTTTAATTAATTAAATAAACTTATATTTGTATAATTTTATCATATTCTTATATAAATTTGTCTTTTCAGAATCATTGGTATTTTTTTTTATTTTTCAATTATTTTAGTTCAAAAATAACTTAAAGACTCAAAGAAAAAAAATATTAAAGACAATACATCACAAATATATTGAGAAAATAAATGAGAAAAAGTTAAAAAATATGGAAAAATTGGACAAAATGGGTCAAAAGGCCAAAATCTTGCGTGCAGCCGCACTGAGTCCCACGCTCATAACTACCCATCGCGTTGATTCCTGCACGCACCATTCGATCTACGCTGAGTCTCGCGCATACCATTCAATCTGTGTCGAGTCCCACGCCATTCCATGTGCGCACTTGCACACTCTTCACTGTACGCCGAGATTTTCGCGCCCCATTCGCGCGCCAACCTGTCCAAATGCATCCACATTCAAATTTTGGAATATTTTCCCCCTTTTTTGGTCTTTCCCTCATCTATAAAAGAACCCTCTTTCCCTATTCCAAAATACACAATTTTATGAGCTCTTTCTCTCTCTAGAAACTTTTATTTTTATTTTTTAGTTTTTTTTAAGTTTTTCTCTTTTTGAGAGAAACTAGTTATGTTTTTATAAATTTTTTAGGTTTTGATTCAATAAGTAGATATGCAAATCCGTTAAGAGGTTTTTCAGTAACAAAATTAACATAAAATTATTGTAAATATTCTTTTAAGGTATTATTTTAATGGATTTTTTACAGTTATCATTTTATGTTTTATTCTTATATGTTATATTTAATTTTTCTGTGATTAAATTTAACATGACTGGCTATTTGTAAATATGATATAATTATAACGTTGTTATGCTTGCAAAATATTAAATAGGTAAAACACTTTTACAAAATAAATTGATTTTGTTTTTATTCAAGATTTTATATTAAGGATGTTAGAGAGAAATACATATTTTTTATTACAAACTTAAATTTGAAAATTAGATTTTAAGGTTTAATTATTTAGTCTAATTTAGAGTAGTGCTCTTTTATTTCTTAGTACAATCGCCCGGTAGTTAGAGCAAAACTCTATTTCAAAAGTTTTTTTTATAAGAACTATTATTCGAAAATGTATTGACGACATATTTTCAGTATTGGTTTTAAAACTTGAAAGTTAATACTTGAAAAATTAAATTCTTAGGTTTAAATTGGACACCTTGAATAAAGTTTAATTATGACTCTGCTTAAATGTGTGATTAGATGGTTTGTTTTTTTTCTTAGAAATAAATTTGAAATTTGAAATTTAATTAATTAATAGTTAGTTAGTTAGTTAATATTAAACAAATTAATTTGGGTCCGTGTAAGGATACTTTCATATCAAAAAGAGAAAATCAACAAATATTAATTTATATATTTAATAAGCTAAATAATATGAGCAAACATAATTAACTTAATTATTATATCATTAAATATTCTACTCTTATGAGTGATAAAATTTGCATTATTGTTTATTGAATTTATATCTATGTTTATATTTATTTTTATGTTATTAGATTAGGAAACAAACAAACCAAAATATCGTAGCAGGATGTTTATGATTTAATTTTGTTTTTAAGATTTTGAATAATAAATTAAAAATCACATAAATGTCTTCCTTAGATCGACTTTGGGAGTATACATATCATTTTCTATAAAATGATTCATGCACTTGCGAGAGTTTTAAAAATAATAAAACCACAAAAGAGAATTTTCGTAAGATCAGTATTTGCAATGTCGATATTGCGATTGATTCATCAATTCATCAGGAGCTAAAAGATGTCAGGCATATTCCCGACCTAAGAAAGAACTTAATCTCATTATGGTAGTTGGCTAGTGAAGGATACACTATTATCTTACATGGTGATGATTGGAAGATTTCAAAGGGTACAATGACAGTTGCTCGAGGTAAAAATAGTGGCTTTATATGATAGTAGGCCATATGAGTGAGAAAGGGATGAAGATTATGAACTCAAAGGGAAAACTTCCAAGTCTATAGTCAACGGGGATAGACATGTGAGAAGATTGCATACTTGAAAAGTAAAAAAGAGTCAATTTTTAGACAAGTGGTAGAACCCCAAAGAAGGAAATGCTAGAGCTTAGTCACTCTGATGTTTGGGGACCAACGACCATCGCATCCATTGGTGGGAAACACTAATTCATGACTTTCATTGATGATCACTCTCGAAAGGTATGAGTTTACTTTCTAAAACATAAGTATGAAATGTTTGAGGCTTTTAGGAGATGGAAAACTATGGTTGAAAATGACACAGGTTTGAATATCAAAAAACTCAGAACCAATAGTAGTGGTGAATATAAAGACACCAGATTCAAAAACATTTGCTATGAGTATGAGATCAGAATGGAGAAAATTGTGCCAAGAACACCTCAACACAATATGGTAGCTAAGCGTATGAATTGAATGTTGACAGAAAGAGTCAAAAGCATTCATATACAGTTAAGTCTACTGAAGTAGTTCTGGGCAGAAGCAGTCAACACAATAGCTTACTTGATCAAGTGAAACCCATTTGTTCCATTGGAGCATAGAATACTAGAGGTGATATGAAGCGAAAAATATGTAAAACTATCACATCTAAAAGTTTTTGGTTGTGTATCATTTATGCATATCAGTGATCAAGGTAGGAATATGTTTGATCCCAAATCCAAGAAATGTACCTTTATCGGCTATGGTAAGGATGAGTTTGGCTACGGCATTTGGGATGATGAAAATAAGAAAGTGATACGTAGTAGAAATGTGATTTTCAACGAAAGAGTGATATATAAAGACAAGCATAAAACAAACGCCAGCAACTCAATGTAGAATGCATTAGTATTTGTAGATGTAGATGATGTCCTAGATAGTCCCATAATGGAACCAATTATAACAAGTCCTCAGCCAGAGGAACTCGTTGGATAGAGTAGTACACAACAGTTTGACACACCACAACCTCCTACTCTAGCTCTTGTATTGAGAAGGTCTTCTCGACCTTATGTGCCTAAAAGAACATACATGAACTATGTGTTACTTACTGATGGAGAGGAGCCCGAATGCTATGATGAAGCTTGTCAGACTTGAGATGCCAGGAAATGAGAGCTTACCATGAAATAAGAAATGAAAACTCTTATCTCTAACCAGACATGGGAACTAGTTGAGTTACCCATGGGAAAAAGGCACTTCATAACAAATGGGTGTACTGAGTGAAAGAGGAGTATGCTGGTTCTAAAAGATAAAAAGCCAGACTAGTTGTCAAAGGATTTCAATAGAAGGAAGGAGTTAACTACATTGACATTTTTGTTCCCGTTGTAAAGCTCAATACTATAAGATCAGTGTTTAGTATTATAGCCATTGAAGATCTTCATCTTGCACAATTGGATGTGAAGACCGCATTCCTTCACGGAGACTTAGATGAAGAGATATACATGTACCAGCCAGAAGGTTTCTCAGAAAGACGGAAGAAGAATATGGTGTGCAAACTTAAGAAGAGTTTGTATTGTCTAAAACAAGCCCCGAGACAATGATATAGAAATTTTGACAACTTCATGCACAAGGAAGATTTCCAGAAGTGCAACGCTGACCACTATTACTACTTCAAGAGATATAGATCTAGTTATATCATTTTTCTACTTTATGTTGATGATATCTTAGTAACAAGTTCAATTATGGATGATATCAGAAGGTTGAAGCATCAATTGACAAAAGATTTTGACATGAAAGACTTGGGTCCAGTAAAGAAGATTCTTGGAATGCAAATCACAAGAGATAAGAAGAAAGGATCCTTGCAGTTGTCTCAGGTAGAGTACATCAACTGTGTTTTGCAAAGATTCAACATGGGTGATGCCAAGCCAGTTAGCACACCCTTGGCTAGTCACTTTCACCTATCCAATGATCAATCTCCTCAAATGGAGAAAGAGAGAGAATTCATGGATAAGGTTCTTTATGCCTCATCCATTGGAAGTTTGATGTGTACTATGGTCTGTATGAGACCAAACATTGTCCATGTAGTAGGAGTTATTAGTAGATTTATGTCAAATCCAAGGAAAACTCATTGGGAAGTAGTCAAGTATATTTTAAGATATCTACGAGGTACTACAGAGAAGTGTTTGTACTTTAGTAAATGAGAGTTAAAAGTAAAAGGCTACCTAGATGCGGACTTTGGAGGTGAAGTTGATCACCGAAGAAGAACCACCAATTATATCCACTACAGAGATTGAGTATGTAGTAGTGATTGGAGCTATTAAAGAGATGATATAGCTTCAAGGATTGTTAATTGAGTTGTGATTCAAACAGGAGAAGAATGTTCTGCACAGTGATAGTCAAAATGCGATACACTTGGCGAAGAATTTAACATTTCATTCTAGAACCAAGAATATTGGGTTTCAATATCACTTCATCAGATTTTCTATTGGAAGATGATATGTTAATACTAGAGAAGATTCAAGGAGGCAAAAATCTAGCAGATATATTGGCAAAGGCGGTGACTATTGACAAACTAAAGTTGTGTTCAACTTCAGTTGGTCTATTAAAATAACAAGACTAGAAAAGCTATTGCATTGATCAAGTTGTGAAGACAGATTGAAATCAGTCTTCAAGTGGATATTTTTGGTCAAACTTACACGTACCAAATGGTGCAATAAATGACAATAAAACAAAAGAATGGTTGTCAAGCCAACAACCCAAGAGTGGTTGTCAATCCAACAAACCAAGAAAATTGAATGGACGATGCATCTTTTGTTAAATTACTTGGCAAAACATGTAGAAGAAGGGTTTTTGCATCTATAAATATAGCACCCCAATAGATACTATGTATTATCTAATTGAGAGAAAAGTTTAGAGAAAAAAGGCTTTGGTGAGAGAAAATTGAGAAAAAGTAATTGGATTGTGAGTGGTGAGTGTTATAAACACTTTGTATAATTTCTCTTTTTTTAGTAAAAAGATCTACAGCAGATCTGAAGACGTAAACAAAATTGGTCAAACTCTGTTATCAAAATTGTGTTATTTTGTCTATTTTTACTTTCTCATAAATCTAGCTTATCAAGAATTTGCGTAATTTTTCAACAGTTGCTTGGTTAAGCCCTCAATATATCAATCCCCAGCTTGAACTACATGAATTTTTTCAAGTGGTCCAAGCATAAGATGTTTCTTATCTTGGAGAAATATTTGTATTCGAGTTGATGAACTATCCTTTTTTATTGGGATGTTAAATAATGAAGTCCTGTATTCTTAGATTTCTTGGCAACTCTAGGCATTTAAAGGTGCCATATTGACGTTTTTTAGGATGGGAAGTAGGTCGTGAGCAAATGACTCTGGGATGCATTCTAAGATGATTTGAAACACATTCTTCATTATATCGAGATAGGTATCGATATGCGTTCAGACACCTCATTTGCGAGCTGGTTAAGCCCATTGTGGGTGAGCTAGAGCATGTGTGGGCTTCACCACTTTGGTAAGACGTGGGAATGCCAGAGGGGCTAACAACCTATTAGGCTCCATGTTTCCTATCTGAGTGTTGGAACTTGTTAATTAATTAATTCTTTCTAGAAGGATTGTTGGTCTTTTTTGAAGATCCATAAAATAAAGATAACCTAAAGAGTGAGTAATCTTCTCATAAATATTTGTAGGCTCCAGAATGGATGGAAGTGTAGACCATTATTTTTTTCATAAATTTTATTGACTTAGATGGATGAACGATCTCTAATACATATATTTTTTCAATCTCATGTGTGGACATAAACCAAAAAATGTCAAAAATATATTATTTGAAATCATATTGTCGAGAAGATTTTGGAATCAATATTATTTCTTTAAGAACCAATCCGAAAGTGGGTGAATGGCCACTTCATACACATTTTTGCAATTTCATCTTTGAACATACACCAAAAAATGTCAAAAATATAGTTTTTAGAATCGTCTCGTCCAAAGGATTTTGGATTCGGTCTCACTTCTTCGAGAACCGATTCAAAAAAAGGGTGAATGGACCTGAACTCATTTCTCTATTAGGCTAACAAATTGGACCAGTTTCAACCTTGTTCTATGCGACACTATTCTAATCGACGTCCATTGTCATTGGCGATATATGGTGGCACATGCAGCTCACATTGGTGTTCATTGGTTATGAAATTTTGGCATATGATAGATCAATATGTTGTCTTTTCGATGGTGATCTTGAAACTTTTAGGTGATACATAGATTTTTAAATCCATCTATGGACTATCCTATTACCTCAACGGCTTAAAAACCGAGGTCATAAACATATCTTATTAAATTTTTATTTTTTATACCAAATATCAATTTTTTTCCTTTTTTTCACCCGTTTTTTTTCTTTTTTTACTTTTCCTAGCTTTTCCTTTAATTTCACTCTCTTTTTTATTTTGTCCTTTTTCCGTTTCCCCTTTCCCAGCACGAGGTATGCGATCTGTATATTCTTCCTCTTCCTCTGCCATGTCGCTCACCTCCCATCACCGGCCGCTCGCTCGGGTAGCTGATTTCTCAGCTCAGACTGTATTCTAATTTGGGTTTGTCACTCTTCTTAATTTTCAATTTAGGGTTTGTCAAATTTTCCCTCACTTTTCCCCTCAGCTTCTGCTATTGCTTTTTAGTTTTCATTATTAATCAATAGAATGAATAATCAATCTTTGAATCTTTGGCCATTTCTCTATCTCACTACACCACCAAGATTTCCTGTGGTTTCCTTCCCCAGTACTTTTGTCGAACACCTTTCGAAAAAAACCATTGAGGCCAAGGAAACCGAGGAGATTTGAGATTTCAATAATGTTACTGAAAGTGAGCGTATTGATTTAGAAACTTCTGATATAAGACGTATGGAGGTGCCAGAGCTGGAGATTAAGGAACTTGACGAGTTTCCGGAACAGTGGCAAAGGACTAGTTGCCATGGCTATGTAAGCAATTGCCCTATCATAAGCCCAAGACGCTTCTTAGATTGCTCAAGGCTCAAAAGAAGTGGATGAGACAAAAGGATGCCACTTATGTTCTTGTTCACTGTATTTAGATTTGCGAGAATGATTCTGCTTTTTAGGTAAATTTCCTATTTTTCAATATAATTTTTTCTTCAATTTGTTGGTTCGCTTTCCTTAGGATTGGGTTGCTTCACTCGGTTATTTTTTTCATTTGATATTGACATTATTTTCCTTCAACTATAAATGGCTATGATTGTTTAGGTCTTTTGCTTTAAGGCATTGAAGGTTTAGGTTGCTTGAAGTGTCCATCATATAAAAGAGATTTCATGATTCATCTAAAATCGGGCTGCTCCAGATATCTTTGAATAAGCAATACGACATGACTATGACTGGTCATAAACTTTTTTTGTTGTATATGAATAGATACTAGTTCCTACATTTTCTTTTTTCATGGTGTTATCAGATGACCCTGTTACCAGTATAGCATGGTCGTGGTTATTGTTCCCTTGGTTTTCAGTTTGGAATATTGTTAAAATTTATTTAATGATTATTAAAAAAATGATCTCGTACTACTCGTCTTGCTGAAATTGATTTTTTCTTCAAAAGTGTTTTGGATTCAAATTCATGGTCTTGGTTCTATCAGTATGCTCATAGAAAATGCCTTAACTTGGGTGGTTTGTTAGGATCTGCCACTGATATAGATTTCTTAGACAATGGAAACTTTATAGCTGAAAAGTATTTGAGAATGAAGATATATGCTCTGAAAGTCTCAAGGTGTTTTTGTTTAATGATGACCTGAGGGTGTCTGTTCTTAGTAATTGGTTGGAAGCAAACTTATATAAGGAAGCTTCAGTCCTACAATACTTAAGAAACAAAATTCCTTTGCGTTCCTCTTTCCTTTGGATATACATTCTATTAATATGTCTATCCTTAAACTTTCATAGCCAATTTTACAAAGACTAGAAGCAGGTTCCTCAAGAGCTCGTGGAAATATTCAGCTGGTGGCACGAAATAATTGTTCTCTAATAATTGTTACATGATGGTAGTCGACATGTTCTTGGGAAATTCTCAATTTATTATTTTATTGCTTCTTCATCAAATTTTAGATTATTTGTGATAATTAGACTACGGAATAAAAAATAATTAATATAAGTGACTTGGGTTTGTTTGTGATGATGTTTTTAATTGCAACTAACTTTGTGAAGGTATTGTCTGTTTTCAAATTCTATTTTGTTTGTAATTTTTGGTATTCTTTCGCATTGCAGTTAATTGGTGAGACAGTAGGGGAAGTGAAGACAGTTGCAGATATGCACCAAAGAAAAACAGAGATGGCTAGGCCTTCAGGATGCCTTAAGCAGGCACCAGCAAGCACAAGCACAAGCACCAAATGCACCAGCGTACCAAGCATTAGGTGCACCACCACTATGTAACCTATTTTTTTGCTGGACAGTCTTAGTGCATGTATTAAGTTTTTTTTTTTTTGTGCATGTATTTCATATTTTTGAACATTTTAGTTAGTTAACTATAGTAAGGATTTATTATGTTTTAGTCGTATAAAAACTTTCAAATGTAATTTCCTTCTTAATTTTAATATAACGATTCTTAATTTTATTAATTTATCAATTTATTTTAATTTATATTGAAAAATGAGATTAAATGATATGTCTTTGACCTCGGTTAAAAAACCGAGACCATAGTTAACAATCTATGGTCTCTCTCACTTAAGTCTCAATTCTTATAACCGTAACCATAGATCTACGATTACAGTTAAAAACCGAGATCATATGTATGTATTGTAGCAATGATATAATATGTAAGATCTAAAATATGGTATTATGTTATGCATATATAATTATATATAAAGGAAAGAATAAACCCAATAGGTGTTCATGCCTGACTATGATTGAACTGTTATAGTTTTGTAGACACTAATTTGTTGAATATATTTATCTTTTGTAGATATCTATTATTTATAAAAATATATTCTTAATTATTCTTTAATATAATTAAAAAACAATATTTTGCTCTTTATTTCTTTAAAATAATTAAATGATAATTACATTAAGTACATACTTGTATGATGATTAATCATTTATTAGACTTACATATAAGATTCTTTAGATTACTCTTTGACTAACACTCAGAATGTACAAATTTAACCTCAATATAATATATTAATTGTTATTTTTAGGGTGAAAGAGATTTTGTAGCTTTATGAAATGAGCACGAAAATATTATAACTTTTAAGTTGTGTAAATAAGTCATTTATCTTTTGAAAAAATAAGACATAGGTATTGCACTATTAGTTAATTATATTTTTAACATATTGTTTTGTACCAATAAAAGTTCATAATAAATAGTTTTCACCCGCCATCTTTCACCCTTAACACTCCAATTTCAGCATAACCATATGCTAACATGCAGTTCATCACCATTAGAAGTCTTCCTTAAGTCATCAAGAAACATATCTGCATATTACTTAATATACAAAATAGTTCTAGTTTTTAACTACTTTATCAAGTATAAACACTGAATAAGATAAGCTTATAATAGAATGGGTTCTTTATTTGATAAACAAAATCCTAACTGCACTGCAATTCTTGTTGCACGTAGAATACAAGCTGTGTAAGATAAAGAAAGAAAAAAAAAGTAATATTTGGTAAATATTAAATATTTCATATATTTTGTTGCTGACTAACAACTTCTATATTTAGTAAATATTAAATATTTCATATTTTTGTTCCTTTAGTAAACCTTAAATATCCTCTGGTACTTATTTTTTATGTTTATTTTATTTATAATACATGTTTGTGCTTACCTTTTTCACATAGATGAATTTATAATTTTCACATTTTTAGAGCTCAAACCTTAGATAAGTTAATTTTTTTTATTTTTTATATATTGCATTGTGAGTTGAACTATTAAACAATGAAATATATATACATGGTATTTTTCATTGCCAGATTAACTACATTACACATTAATTAATGATATGCTTTTATCTCAAATATAATATATTTCATTTTATTTTCCCTTTTTATCTTGTCAGTACTCTAAGAGTGTTCGTTTTTTACTTCATTGGACATTACCTCACTTTTGGTGTGCTTATGTGTGTGATTGAAGTTGTGATTCATTTAGGGTCTCACCCTAATAATCATAACAACAAAATAATATTTAATCTTAAAAAAGAAAATAGAAAAATTGTGTAAGTGAAATTCCAAAGAATTAGTTGATAATCAGGAACAATGTGAAGGGATTTCGAATTTGAATGACGACTAAAGAAAGGCTTTAAAATGATTTTGGGTTGGGCCATAAATAACATAGCTGAAAAAACGACATGCAGTTCCTAATCAGTCGGTTGCTCCATCGACTGGAAAAAATGCTGATCCCGTCAAGAAATTTACATAAACAATAACAATAATATTTTATCTTTAAAATTTATAATTATAAAAATAAAATATTTTTATTAATCCAATATTTATTATTATTAAAAAAAATTGTTATATTTTAAAATTGATATTTTAATTATGAATAATTAAAATTTAATTATGTGTAAACATTCAACAATTTTTTCTTAAAAATATCTGTAATCTATAAGAGTATAGTAACGATGATTATTACAATATTGAAGTTATTATTAATTGAAATTAAATATATATTAATATTATATATATATATATAATTGTTTAAAAAATATAATTTTAATAATAAAATATATAATATTTAGAATAATTAGGTTCAATTTTATTTGTTATTACTCTTATATATTTTTATTTTATTAAATAATTAAAAAATAAAAATGAATATATAATATTTTAAATAATATAATAAAGTAATAAATATTTTAATATTTAATTTTTTAAAATTAAATATTAAAAAATAAAAAAAACAGTGAAAAAAATATTATGGATTTATATTAAATAAATATATTTTAAATTAGTATAAGATAATTATAATTATTAATATAATCATTTTTTTCTATTTAAATTTCATTACTAAATATCTTCAAATTAAATATGGTTAAATTAATTTATAATTATTTAAATATTTTTAATATTAAATGCAGTGTAATATTATTATTATTTTTGTTAAAATTTTATTTAATATTATTTGTAACTATTTATCTTACAAGTAGTATAGTTTATTTTTTTATTTTTATTTTTCCCCAAATTTCTCGCACAAAGGATTACATAGTTGCGCCGACTTTTCTTATCTCTTCATCGTCGACTTTGATTTGTCTTCTATATTTCTCTTTCCGTTTTCTTCAACCTTTGACCTCTGAAAAAGTTGAATCTCCAATAGTCTTCGTTGTATTTGAGAAAGATACCTAGAGCTTTGTGAATTGTGATAAGGACAGAGAGAGCAAAAGCTTCATTCTCTCTCTAGTTCGTATCCAAGCATGTGGTACATTTACAGCTATAGCTCCATACCCTTTTCTTCTGCTCTCTGCGCGACCTCCTCTACGAGAACCAGATTCGATTTCAGACCTAAATTTAACTGTGCCCTTGGAGGTTGTTACTAATTTCCCATTTCGTTCCTTCAAAATTTCATGTATTTTCCGTTTTCTTTTTATGGTAGAATATTTATGGTTTTTTTGGGACCTGCGAAAAGCATTTTCACCTAATGAAGCTTTGTGGCTCCTTATGTTTATGGAAATCTTGTTCGTTTCTTGCATTTTTTTGTTAAATTACAAACAAATCGTACTGGGTTTCTTCGATTTCTCCTAATTTCTGTCCGTTCAACTTCAGTTGCAATGCTCTTGATTACACTAATTGTTTTTGAAGTTCTTGAAAAGTTCACTGCATATCAAACCTTGTCTTCTGCGCTTTATTTGCTAAATTTGTTTAGGACTCAACTGTCTTTGTCTAATGAAAATAGCTGAAATTATCTTTTCTTCTCATTTTTATTTACTAGGATTGAGCTATAATATGATTTATGAACTTTCTAACTTACAAAAATGTTTTTCAGGGACTGTGGTGGAACCCAAAACAACAACCTCTATTGCCGAATCACTTCTGCTTAGCACTGTTAGAGGAGAAGATGTTGAAAGGGCCCCAGTTTGGCCCATGAGGCAAGTACGGAGGTATAAGAAGGCAGGTTTATATTTATTTGATTCGAATATAAGCACGCTAAAGTACTTTATTTTTACAAATTATAAGCATTAGTTACAAATTGGTGTGTTTCAGTTAATGTTATATTTGTAGATATTTTTATTATTTTGAACCAAATTTAATCATTTTAGTCACTTTATACTAATTTTAAAAAAATGTACTAATTTTTAAAAAATATAACAATAAGATAAATAAAATGTACTAATTTTAAAAAAGATGATTAATGTAATCAGTTTTGTGAAAATAAAGGGACCAGGATGTCGTTATATTTTAATTAGTTATCCGTTTTATAAATTGTACTGCCTTTTTTACTTCTTATGGTGATGTATGATATCACCATTTCTGTGACATTATAAAGAGTTTTTTTTTTTTGGTCTTTTATATTTGTAACAGAAACTGATTTTGATAATTTAGAATTGTAACAGTCACTGAAAAATAAAAAGCAAAATTAACCTGTTAGTCTGCCATTGCAAGACTGTTGTACGTTGCAAAGGAAAAGTTGTATTATCCTCTTTTCTGCATTATTATCCATATATTGGGATTATATATTCTTCTCTATATTCAAATTTCAATTATTGTTCTTCAAATTTTTGAGTTCAAGCATATTGGACCCATATTTCTTGCAGTCTAGAAATTCAGCTTTGGCTAATTCGCTAGAATCTCCAATTGCCCACATATTGGATGGTGAATTTGAGCAGAAATTCCCTGGCTTGATTGCAATTGGTAGAAAGCACCAGCAGTTTGAAAGACAAGCCTTAGTTGATCTTATACGTGATTGTGTGAATGAAGGATCATTACAAAAGATCAAAGCTATTCATGGGTTTCTATTAAAGTTGGAATATTCGGAACGAGACCTGTTGATCTTATCAAATCATGTTATACATGCCTATTCAAAATGCTATGATTTTAGCACAGCTTATCGAGTGTTTGACCAAATGTCCAAGAAAAACTTGTTTTCATGGACAGTCATGATTGTCGGGTCCACAGAAAATGATTTTTTTCTTGATGGGTTATACTTCTTTCTTGGGATGTTGAACCATGACATATTGCCTGACAAATTTGCATACTCTTCTATTCTCCAGACTTGTATTGGGTTAGGTAGTGTTGAATTGGGTAAAATGTTGCATGCTCAGATAGTTGTGAGCGGCTTTGCATGTGATACTTTTGTAACTACATCTCTTCTTAACATGTATGCTAAGTTGCAAATGATTGAAGATTCATTTAAAGTGTTCAGTACCATGAATCAACATAATCAAGTGTCCTGGAATGCCATGATTTCGGGGTTTGAGTCAAATGCCCTTCCCCTGGAAGCATATAATCTTTTTCTAAAAATGAAGGAAGGTGGAGTTACACCAAATATGTACACAATTATTAGTGTCTCAAAAGCAGTTGGGAAGTTATCTGATATTGAAAAGTGCAGAACAGTTCATAGTGATGCATCTGAATGTGATATGGATTCTACTGTTCGTGTGGGAACTGCTCTCATAGACATGTACTCAAAATGTGGATATCTATCTGATGCACGATCCATTTTTTATTCTAATTTCACCAGCAGTGAAGTCAATATGCCATGGAATGCAATCATTTCAGGTTATTCACAGTGTGGTTATAGTAAAGAAGCTATGGAGCTGTTTGTAACAATGTGTGAAAATAATATCCAACCAGACATTTACACTTACTGTAGCGTATTCAATTCAATAGCTGCTTTAAAATATAAGCCTTTTGTAAAGGAAGTTCACACTATGACTTTAAAATCTTTATCAGAATTAAATATTAGTGTTTGGAATGCAATTGCAGATGCATATGCCAAATGTGGATTACTTGAAGATGTTGAGATGGTTTTTGAGAGGATGGAAGAGAGAGATATAGTGTCGTGGACAACCATGATGACTGCTTACTCTCAATGTTCTCGACCTGAACACGCACTAGTAATCTTTTCAAAGATGAGGGAAGAAGGCTGTATGCCCAATCAATTTACTTTTTCTACTGTTCTTGATATATGTGCTAGCCTTTGTTTACTTGAGTATGGTCAACAAGTCCATGGTCTTCTGTGTAAGGCTGGCTTGGACACTGATAAATGTACAGAAAGTGCACTGGTTGACATGTATGCCAAGTGTGGATCTGTAAGTTATGCAAGGAAGGCTTTTGAGAGAATTTTGGATCCAGATACTGTTTCATGGACTGCCATAATATCAGGCTATGCTCAACATGGTCTTGCTGATGATGCCTTTCAATTGTTTAGGAGAATGGAGCAATCGGGTATAGAGGTGAATGCAGTCACTCTATTGTGTATCATATTTGCTTGTAGCCACCAAGGTATGGTGGATGAAGGCTTGTATTATTTTCAACAAATGGAGGACTATTACGGTCTGGTGCCAGAGATGGAACATTATGCTTGCATTGTTGATCTCTTGGGTCGTGTGGGCCACCTCAATGATGCCATGGATTTCATAGAAAAGATGCCAATCAAGCCCAATGAAATGATCTGGCAAACCTTGTTGGGAGCATGTAGGGTTCATGGCAATGCTGAATTGGGGGAGATTGCTGCTCAGAAGATCCTCTCAATCAGGCCAGAATTGTCTGCTACATATGTTCTTCTCTCAAACACATACATTAAGATGGGGAGTTATGAAGAAGCCATTGGTTTGAGAAATCTGATGAAAGACCGAGGTGTAAAAAAGGAAGCAGGATGTAGTTGGATCAGTGTGAAAGGCAGAGTTCACAGGTTCTATGCGGGAGATCAGTTACATCCTAAAAAAAAGTGTATATATTCAATCTTAGAAGAGTTAAGGGTAAACATGAAGTCAATGGGTTATGTACCAGACTTAAGTGATGCATTGTAGGACATCACTCGAGGTAAAAATTTAGGACGCCTGGTGACTCTCACAAGATGCATGTTCTTCTTATTGAACTAATTCCCCCGTATGATTAAGAAGAAAAGCGTGAAAAAATGCCATATAACTGAAATACTATCATCTTTTGAGAGGGGAAGAGAAATGAGATTTGTTACTAATCTAATTAATGAGATAAAACTCGGGACAGTACTCGGTGTTTTTTAGAAGTTGTTAGAAAATTAATTTTTTTAAAAGAGTTATCGAGAAAAGGGTTAATATTATTTTTATATATTCTATCACTCCTCAAGCCAAATATTTATAGTTCAATATTTAAAATTATTGGGATTTGAACACATGATTTTGAACTCCCATATCATATTAAAATTTGTTATGAAATTAACTCTCCAAAAGTTCAAATTTTTGAGAGAATATTCAAAGATATTTTTTTATACATTCTATTAGTATTTACTGATTTATTTATCTTTATTCACCTTATGACAGAGTTATCATATTATCTGTGAGAAGTATCCTTTATTTTGCGAAAGATCAGAAAACGTTGACCTTGTAAAGGAATTCATTACAGCCTTGGAATGCTTTTAAACTGATGGGGTAAGATGTCCTTCAGGGATTTTATTCTATTTGTCAGAATTTTATCGATCCTTTTGTTTTCTTCACTTGTCATATTTTTTTGATTTTTCTTTTATTTATTTTTTCATGTTACAGGTTATTTAATTCTCGGACATTCTAACCCCTCTTTCTGGGATGAACATTCCCTGTGACATCGTGAAAGGCAATGATCCAATCATATTCAATTCTATACAAACTGCTGTGATGTTGATCAAGTGAGAGAATTTGTTCCTGAATACTCTATTTCATATGTTGGAGAAGCACTGACGATCTTGCGGGAAGAGGTTAAACTCAGCATCTTTGCTTCATAACTTATATATGTGATAATCTTTTACTTGCTTTTATCTCGGATTATTATCATTATTAGATTTGTTTAGGTAAAAAGAAAAAAAGTTTATTTGATAAGTACCCAACATAAATGGATAATAGAACGTGATATACAAAACATACAAGTTATAATTTTACTATAGAAGGTGAAGAAAAGCCCAAAACCACATCAAAACAAGTAACTGTTTTATTATTATTATTAGGGCAAACGTTATTGTGAAATTTTTTAATTTAATATTTTAATATTTTTTGTTTTAAATGATTACTTTTATTATTTAAACATCTTTCTATCAAAATAATTGTCAATTTGATAGAAAAATAAAAATTTAAATCACGTGCATGAAATGAGAAATTAAATATTCATGACACATCCTTATAACTTTATGTGATGTATGGATGATTTAAATATTTCAATCAAATTGATAATTTTTGTTGATTGAAAGACACTCAAATAATAAAAGTAATGAATTGAAGTAAAAAATATTAAAAATGACAAATTAAAATTTTTCACTTACATATGTCTCATTGTTATTAAAATTCATGTACATGTACATTAGTTGTTTGTTTGTCAGGTACTAAATCAGAAATTGGCATAGTTAGAAAATGTTTATTTTCTGTAACTTGGTGTTCTACCAGGATTAATCTTTCTATACTATAATAAAGATATAGTTAATACTAGAGTAGTTTCTAAAGGTTTTTAAAATAACATACTCACATATATGATCTCTTGAGTTACATATTTTAGGGTTTAGGATCCTCTTCTTATTCTTCCTATTTTTTTTTCCCTTTTTAATAGATAAAAGAGATTCAGGACTTGAGAACAACTGCCAATATAGCCAATTAGCATTTTCGAAACAACTGTTCCCTAATCACTGATATGACGTGTATCCAATGTTCTCATTATTTTTACTGGGTAACTCCTCTTACCTGTAAACCAATTAGTGCCTCTAATTTGTATTCTTAAGATATGCAAAACCTGCTTTTCCAATCATATTCAGATTTGATTAGAACTCATTTAATGCAACTCACTTTTCATAAAATAAACTTCACCTACTTTACTTTTTAGTCTGAATTTATATTTTATGTTTAATTTAAGATAAGTTTATAAAGAGATTTATTAATAGAAAAAGTTTATTTATTATAAACGCTGTATATTTGGATTTATAGAATTATTTTAAATGAAAAATTATAACGTCTTGTGATATAATTATAATATATAAAAGTATTATTGTTGTTATCCCGATGGAAATTTTGATTATATATCTACCCTTACTTTTCCTAAATTTGTTAAAATAGTTTACTTGATGAAGCTTCTTTTTAAAAAAAGAAAAAAAAAATTGCAAAAGACTTGCTCTTATGTTTCAAAGAGTCGAACTCAAAGTTTAATCAAATCCATGCCTTTAGTATTTTGTTTTTTCCTGATTTAATTTTTTAAAACATATGCTGACATCAAGTCTCAGCAGTTGTCATTTCGTTCAGTTTCCATTATATATATACAGGTGAAGAGACCTAACAGGGAAGGCAAAAGAGATAAAGTCTAATAGAAAAGTGAAGTGAATTGAATGATACTGATGATGCCTGTGAATTAAGTATATTATAATTATTAAAATAATATGTTAAATTTATATGTATTCTTATTATTATATTTATTACTTATCATATATTTCTAGTTATACTTGAATTATTAATATTTAATTTCTTTCAATATTAAACTCTATTTAATTAGATTATATTTAATATTATTGAGTGTTATTTTTGTTGTTATAAGTTTTAAATATATTATTTTATGTTATTTAAAAAGAAAGTGTTTGATGAAAGTCGTATACTAATTTTAATACGTAGAGAGATAAGACTGATCTTAACAAATGAAATTTAAAGATTCGGATATAAGTACAAGCAGCATATACTTATACTTCTAGTCTTCTGACCTCAAATCACCTTTCACTACCCAATAAAGAAATGGACTTTTTTTGTGCTGCTATATATCCAACTTATTAGAGTACAATGAGCTAGTGACCCAAAAAAGAAAAAGAAAAAAGAAAAGAAAAAGAGATTTATCTTCCCACTACTTGAAGATAATGAATTAGTATTACCGCACTCAATTTCACAATTGTTTTTCTTTTGTTCTTCTAATTGTATGGTTCATGAAACTGCATTTCTTTTTCTTTTTGTCTAAAGTTGGTTCGGGTTCAGTGAAACCATAATGATTAATGCATAAGAAATGCCCTTAAAAAACAAGTAATGACCCAATTAATAATTAATTGCGTCTTAAAGCATTCGATTAAAGTAAGCGTGGTTCATCTTTTGGTATGGATTAAGATTCCGGCAAAATAGGTTTAAATTATATTAATATTTACGGTCTATTTTCTAGTATTTATAGTTCATGATATATCTGTTTTGTTTATTTATTTATTTTTAAATATTTTAAGTTACACACCCTTGTTAATTTTTACATGCAAAATTTTGTGTTTTTTTTACAGGATTGTGTAAATTTAATTTTTTCCTTTTCATACGTCACACTTACTCCTAACCATTTTATTAAATTTGTGTTGTGAAATTCTTGTAATTTAAACTATATTGTAAAATAATGTAAAATTTGAACCCATTTTGGACGATTACCATCAAGATTAACTATGTTTCTATTTACATTGTATGCTTGAATGACGTCTATAGATAGACGATGAGTTTAATAGTTATAATTGACCACCACCAATTTCAAATAGTTTCCGTTAATAATTGTTAATTATAAGTAATTAATAACTTTTTCATAATTTAATCATAATATTTATTCAAAATTATATTTAGTTTAAATTTTTTTTAAAAAAGTTAAGATAATACTAACTATACCAAATTATTTAAAATATCAAAATTTCTTTGATATTTAGTTATTTAATAAAATAAAACTATATATGTAATAATAAAGAAAATTGATTAATAAATTAACACGTAACTTTTTTATTATTCTTATTCTAAAGTTACTATAAAAAGTACAAGTTATTATATTAGAATAAGATCAGTGAGAGGATCATATTAGTTTATTTTCTAAAAAAAATTGGTTTAATTATTTAAAGTGTTGTGTTTAATATTAAAAGTATTTTATTACTAATTATAATCACCATAAAACCTACTTGATCATGGTTAATTTTGTAAAAAATCATCAAATGTTTTGTGAATAACCATGATTTTGGTTATTTACCTATAAAATGTTATAGTTAATTGCATCAAATATTATTTGATTTATTTTTAAAAAATAAAATAAAGCCAGCTACTCTGGTTATCCATCTCCTAGTGATATAGCAATCTCATGTTTCAAATCATATGTTTACGAGACAACTAATCATTTGATTTTTAAAAAAGTAAAACATAAAAGATAGACGGCTAAGGACAAGAAATTAATCATCAAATTTAAGATATATATGTTGCTTGTTAATGAGCTTGTAATTTTATGATAGGTAACTCATTTTATCATATAGAAAATTATAAGTTAAGAGTTTAATTAAAAAAAAAAAAAGAAATTTAATCTACTCAAATGGGCATGCTGAATAGGATCCCAAACCCACTCAAATCATTGTTTCACAGCTTTAGCCTCTTCTTAGTTAAAGAGAAATTGTCATGGGAAAAGAGAGAAGAGAAAGAAATATTATTGTTGTAAATTGAATTTCAGATTGGTAAAAATTAACACATGTTGTAAATTGGTGTTAAAAAATGTAAGGTCTAAAAATCTTTATACACAAAACAAGCTTTCTTAAAGTTATATTCTTCTTATTCTTTTTTTATGTTTTTTATTCTATGATACAGAATATATATATATATATATATATTAATGTTATAACTAAAATACACAACTGTAATACACTAAAATACAACTGGGATACACTAATATAAAGTGAGAAATAAAGTTGGAAATTGAGCTGGAAATAAAACTGAAAGTCATCTTGAAAATCAGGAAACTAACCTCCTGAAAACAGGGACTGATTTCACCCTAAAAATCAAAAAACTACTTCCTGAAAATCATGGGCTGCTTAGAAATCAATCATACGCCTAGAATGATTTCCTATACTCCCCCTCAAGCTAGGCGATATATGTTTTCCAAACCAAGTGCTACACTTAATTCTCAGAAACAAAGTTTTGGTTAAGATAGCTGCTACTTGTTGTCTAGATGTAACATAGTTGAGGGAGATCATATTTGCCTTCAATTGAATTTCCTACAGCTCGAAGAGTGGCCATTGAAACTGAGTGGAGCTTGCAATTGAATGTCATAAAGGCCAATTAGATTCAGGGATGTCTTCTAGTCACATAACTTCATCTTTAGAATGAGAAGTTTATTGGACAAAATCATTCTCATGGATTATTTTCTTGAAATGGAAAAGCTTGCTACTTTACCAAATACAGAAAGTGGAAGTCACTACATTGACGTTTGATCTTTTTATGGACAATTTGATAGCGAAGAAGGTTCTTTGAAAGCCGAACTTGATGCTTGAAAATATTGAAACCGTAGAAGGTTCACTACTGACATCCAGACCCTACTGTTGGTGTAGATAAGAGTAGTGAGAATTTTTCCCAGAATTTTGGATTGGGAATGAAGCTGCAATCTACTGTGGATGAGGTTAACAGAATATTGAAGATAAACTTGTAGAATTTGAACAGAATGTACTACAATTTTTTGTGGATGAGGTTAACATCTGAAATCTGTTATTAACATCCGCGAAAAATAAACTTGTAGATTCTGAACAGAAGTTGAAAGTCTTGTTCTTGAGAAATTGTCTGATAGAAACAAAACATCGTTTGTAGGATAAGTCTAAACACTAAGTTTGTGGATAAGTTTGAAACTATTACAGAAGTTTGTGCAGAAAGCAATGGAGGCTACAAGTTCAAGATGCCCGCATTCAGGGCTGACTGGGCAGGAAGAATTGAAGACTGGAAACTTGGACTACATGTTGAAATAATAGAAGATGGAAAACACGAACTACTTGTAAGAACAGAAGATTGCCAACTCGGAGTGCTACTTGGAAGCACCAAAGATTTCAGATTACTGTTGGGATTGAAACCCATTTGAGGACCCATAGAATCCTTGTCAATACATTGATGAGAATGCAAGTCTACTACCATTGGTGGTTGGTGATTTGGCAGCTGGAATTTTGGAAATGCTTTTGCCACATTTACCCAAAGTAAAGAAGTTGTACTTGGAAGGATCCAATGCTAATTTCGTGCTTATACTACCAGAAAACCTGGTTGCTGCAACATGGTTCACAAAATCAACCTTGAAAAGATTATTATAGTTTGTTGGTTTGCCGGACAATTTATGCTGCATGTTTAAGGGAAAATAGTCCAACCTGTAAAGTAGGAAATAAATATTTGACAAACAACATATTGCAAACAGGGAAGACTAGTTTGTTAATGCCTATATTAAGGGCAGCTCTAGAGACAACATGAAACCCAGCATAACCAAACTGCAAGGCCAACATGGCTCCATGTAGTTGTAGTTTCTCTGAGACTGAACACCACATTCTCCTATTTGTAGACCATGAACTCGATTTTTGAAATTGTGAGACAGATTCACGTAAGCCAGTGAATAATGAAAAGAAATGAAGGCCATTAATGAGGAGTGTGAGAGGAGGCTAAGAGCAGCGATTTCTGAACTTAATGCTCTTATACCATGTTGTAAATTGAATTCCAAATTAGTAAAAATCAATAAATGTTGTAAATTGGTGTTGAAAAATGCCAAGGCCTAAAGGCCTTTCCACACAAAACAAACTCTCTTAAAGTTGTATTCTTCTTATTCCTTTCTTCTGTTTTTCATTCTCTGATACATAACATATATATATACTAATGTTATAACTAAAATACACAGTTGTAATATACTAAAATACAGCTGGGATACACTAATACAAAGTGAGAAATAAAGTTGGAAATTGAGCTGGAAATAAAGCTGAAAGCCATCCTGAAAATCATGAAACTAACCTCTTGAAAACAGGGGTTGATTTCACCCTAAAAATCAGGAGTTGATTTCACCCTAAAAATCAAGAAACTACTTCCTGAAAATCAGGGGTTGCTTAGAAATCAATGATACGCCTAGATTGATTTCATACACTCACCTCAAGCTAGGCGATATATGTTTTCCAAACCAAGTGATATACTTAATTCTCAGAAACAAAGCTTTGGTTAAGATAATTGCTACTTGTTGTTTAGATGGAATATAGTTGAGGGAGATCATATTTACCTTCAATTTTCTCCTTGAATTAAGGATTAACATTCAACAATTATTTTCTATAATGCAATTGGAAAGATAAAATATTTTCTGTAATGCTATAAATATATATCTCACATAATGATTTTTAAGATGATGTATTATAGAAATCTTAAGTAATTTATATAGTTAATTCTTTCAAATTAAAAATGTTATTATTTAATCAGTTAATTTTATAAAAATAATTAATTAAATATAAATTATATTATTTTAATATTTTTTTATTAAAAATATTTTTTTTATCAAGTAAATAAACGTAATTAAAATATGAGCATTAATATAAAATAGTTTAAGAAAAATAAAATTCAAATAAAAAGTTATTTTAATATTTATTTTAATTTTAATAAAAATAAAATTCAAATAAAAAGTTATTTTAATATTTATTTTAATTTTAATAAAAATTTAAAATTAATAAAATATTAAAATAAAATAGTGAGAATTAAAAAATATTAAAAAAATGAATATTTTGTAATTTGTTTTTATATTTTATGACTTTATTATGATTAAAGACTCGTATTTAATTGTGTTTATTCATTTATTTAAAAATGATAATATCTTAATAAAAAATTATTAAAATAATATAATTTATTTTTAATTGAATATTTTTTTATAAAATTAAGAAATTAAATGATAATGATTTTAATATAAATAACAAAACGAAAAAAAAGGATATAATTTAATAAAATTATAAGGCATTTTCTCTAATGAAAGAAAGAGGAAGAACTTCCTTATCAGATTGCAATGGTTTATTGGTGGCCGACCAGTTTGGATTAAAATATAATTACTGCTTTATTCTGAATCAGACCCTCAGGCTTGAGAATTATTCCAATTTGCTTGTCATAATCATCCCAAGACAAAATTGATATAAATATTCCAAAAATAAAAAATAAAAAACAGATAAATCATGCTATCCAGCTGAAGAAGCAGGTAATGTTTAAACTTATAATCTAATTTTCAATTCATGTATTTGCTCTTTATCTTAATTTGTCTCAACAAATTGACCACTATTATAAACTATCATAGATCAGTTAAAGATGACATCGAAGTTGATATATAGGTTATAATTTTGTTAAATAATATAAAAACTTATCTTATTTTATCTTTACGTTAGTAATTATCTTAATAGTGATATAATTTATCGATTAAGTTAATAATTTGAGATTATACGGCTACATAAAAAGTGAGTTTTTATTTTATTTTTTTTAATATTAAAAAGTATGTCATCTTAATTAGGTGATACAAAATTTATAATTTAATTTTCAAAATTATAATGTAATAGGACATAATTTAATGTAAATACAAAAGAAGGGTGCAATTATCTGTGGGATCAATTTATTTATGTTTCACTTTTCCAAAATGCTAAATTCATTATAAAATTAAACACAAACTATTAATAATGTGTAGCCCAAAAAAAAATATTTTTTAAAAAATAATTATGTTATAAATGTAGAACACCATATAAAATATTTTACAAATTCATTTACCTTTAACATTTATCTTGTAAAAGATTTAATACTTTAAAACTAAAAGACAGGTTGGTTTTCATTTTGAAGCAACTCAATTTGGATGGTGTTTTAATACGTATATCACCATGTGAATCAATATAATTAATCAGTTATTATGAACTTGAGATTTGAGATTAGAGAATAATAACATATAGCTCACTTCGTAGATCCATGAAATGTGGGGATCAAGGTGGTATTGAAAACAAAACTACTATATTAATTATTGTATATATCTCTAGTTCATATATATCTTCTAGTAGTAGATTTAAAAAAAATAAAATAATACAAAGTCAATGGTCATTAAAGAATTTGAGTAAAATAAATTACACACACAAACGCTCTTTTCTTTTTAAATAAATTATATTTAATGCTTTTGAATTAATATGTGAATTAAAACGAAAAAAACTTCTAATCGTTAGAATAATAAATAAAATACAACAATCAATCACTCCAGTTCGATGTATATTTAACAGGAAATCTCTAATCTGGGACAAAAAGAGAGCTATGTAAGAGTACAATTCCTTTTGGGTCGTTTTCTATGCAAAGAAAGATTTATTTTTTAAAATTTTTGTTAGTTATGTGGTAAATTTATGATTCAGTCTATAAATAGATAATATTTTTTACTTAAAATATACATATCAATACACAAAAAGAAGACAAGCAAAACAAAGCTAAATGAATAATTTTTTTTAAAGAAAAATAGTGTTGTGTGTATAAAAGAGTGTGAAAGAATGAAAAATATTGAGATATTTTTCTAAAAGAGAAATAACAAAATAATGAGTTTGAAAAACACTTGTGTGATACTATTTTGAATTTATCTTAATTTATTGTATTACTTCTCATTTTATATCCAATAATTTTTTTAGTGGATAAATATTTTTTGGAATTTTTTCCGTGGACTTAGTCCAAATTAAATGGTGAACCAAATTAAATTATTGGTATCATTATTTTACTCTATTGAATTTATTTTATTTTTACCCATTATGCCCAACAACTGATATCAGAGATAGTCTAGTAAAATTCTTAATATGCTTTGTGGTTGATAACTGTATTTTATATAGTTATTTTCACATATTTTATTAATTAAAACTGCTATGTTCTTAATGTTTTTAGTTAATTTTAGTTTAATAAATTAATATTTATTGTTTTTTTTATTTTAATAAAAATTAAATAATTTGTATCGAAAACGTACTTAATTGCAAATATATATCCAAAAATATAATTTCAAATAAAAGAGTGTTTAATTGCAATTTGTAAAAGTCAAAAATATAATTTAAATTAAAATTGGGCTTAATTTTAATTATTGAAAGTTTAAAAATTTAATTTAAATTACCAAAAGGACTATATTGCAATTAAACAAAGTTTAAAATGTAATTTGAAATATATTTGTGGGTGAAAATACAATTAAATAAAAATAAGTTTTCTGCGCAGGTGAAGAATTCCACGCGGCATCATCCACGGTTCAATGTGGACCGACAGATCAATGCAGAAACGGTTAGGATGGGCGCATGTTCTTCAAACCCGACCAAGGAGAGTGGGAGCAGAAATTCACTTCACGCGGCGCGGCGCCCGAGTGGGGCCCACTGGCCGCGTAGACTGGTGTGCAGGGTGGGTCCCACATGTCGGATGCGCAAAATTCCCCGAGGCGCATCGCTCACCGTTGGATCCGTTGAATGGTTCAGATTGAAACACGTGGATCCAGCTGTCGCGCACCGAGCCGCTACTCGACATGTTCCCGTGCGTTGCGCAGCATCGTTTCTCCATGAGCCTGACCTGCACGTCCAATGAAACGCTGCCACGTGTCTCTGAATTGCTCGCAGCCAATCACATAGCGACACGTGGCATGCGTATAAGAAAAAAAAATTTAGAAACGCGCAGAATTGTTTTCACGCGTGTTATTTTTTTATTCCCCCCCATTTATTCGTGTCCCCCACTATTTAATTAAAAAATAATGTAAGAATATTAAAAAAAAAATTTAAATAGTGGGGGATATATTTAACGGGGATATTTTCATTTTGGACGCGTTTTTAGTTTTCTTTTTTTGGCAGAATCCACTCTTCTTCATTTTTTTCATATTTCCTGTACAGAGAGTTTTTTCTCTCAAAAATTTGTGAAGGATTTTCGAGTTCTTCTACCTGTTTTGATTATTTCCTCTTCAGAAGTTTAATTTTTCCCTCTCTGCGTGTCTCTTTTACACGCAGAAAATTTTATTTTAACATTTTTGTTTTGTATTCTCTTAGGGAAATTACAGAGAAAGAGGTTGATGAAGAAGAATGAAATGGAAGAAATTATTTTTCATTGAGGAATCCTGAAAGAGTTTCTCCTAACTCATTTTCTTTTAATTTTTTGTTTCTCTCCAATGTTTTATTTTTGTAGTGTTGTAATTTTAATTTCTGCTATGAACTAATATATTCGTTCTAGGGTTGCAGTGTTACGTAAATTATGAAACTAGAAGTAATTATTTTTGAATGATTTATGGAACTGTTTTGAGTTGTTTATTTTATCTGCTTAAAATGTTTTTAATAATCGGAAGATTAATTAACTGATATGTGACATTTAAATAAACTTGAAAAAGGAATTTATGTGGGGTGCTCGGGATAAAATAACCCATATACATAAGGGATAGAAATATACTTTTATTGTATGTGTAACTTTTGAGAACTCAGAACTTAATAAATCTGATTGAAATTAATTCTCATAGGAATATAGTGAATCATTTTAACTGGATGTGTCTGTATGGAGCTTGAAAGAGATATATGGATAAATTAGGAGTTCTTGGTTAATAACTTAAAACAGAAGAACATAAATCAAGAGAGAATAAAATATTCAAGTGAATTAATTTGGGTAAACTGCAATCCTAGAATTTTCATAAAAATTGTTAAAAAGAAAAAAAAAGTATTGATTAAGTCAAACTGCATAAAATTATTGATTGTTTGAATAAAATTAGGTTTAAATAATGTTAGTAATTAACAAGAGTTTGTAACATTTCTCTGTGGGAACGATAATTTATTTATCATATTATTACTTGAGACCGTGTATACTTGCACGTTTTTTGTGTGTTGTAAAACACACAATAGTGGTTGTAGCATAGACTTATCTGACACATTAGAAAATACTTTATTAGATCGAGGACATATTTATTTGTAGAAAAAGAAACACAACGAGAACAAAATATCAAGACAAAAGGTAGATATTGAGAAATTTAATGGCAATAATAATTTCTCTTTATGTCAAAGAAGGATCAATGATATTCTCATTCAACAAAAGGTCTATAGGGCATTGTTGAGGAAAGAAAAGAAGGCAACAACCATCATAGAGGAATAGTGGGAGGAAATAGATGAAATTGCAGCTAATACAAACCGTCTAAATCTCTAAGACAATGTCTTGCAAAATATTGAATCAAAAAAATGCAAGACTGCTGAAGAAACATGGGAGACTTTAGAAAACATGTACATATCAAAGAACCTTGCCAATAAATTTTATTTATAGAAGGAGCTATATCAGATGAGGAAGGAAGATAATGTGAGCATGATGTAACACGTTAGTGATTTCAACAGTAAGCTTTCTCACTTAGCAAGATTTAATGTGAGTTTCTACGATAAAGAGAGAGCTGTGATGTTGTTGGCATCACAACTTTCATCATATAATCATCTCACAACAACTCTGACTTATGCAAAAGACAAGATGTAGTTGAAGTTGTTGTAGAAGCCTTGTTGTCATATGAGAAACAAACAAGGAGAGAGATTCAAAAGCATAAGCCCTTATCATAGAGTTTACAGAAAGGAGACAATAAAGAGAACAAAAACCCAGAAGCAAGAGCATAGGCAAATCAAACAAATTTTCCAATGTTGAATGCCATCACTGTAATAGGAAGGGTAGAATTAAGAACTTTTACTGGGTGTTCAAGAAGGAACAAGAAACGAAAAAATTCAAAGCAGTGAAGAAAGATGAAAATAGTGATGATAAGCAAACACATACCATATACGAGTTCAATATCATTTATGATGAAGAATTTGTCAATCTTGCATCATACGAGACCAACTGGGTGATTGATAGTGGTGCTACAATTCACGCTATATCGTATAGAGAATTCTTCTTATCATACACACCTGGAAGTTTTGGTGTTGTTAGAATGGGAAATGAAGGTCTATCAAAGGTTGTTGGCAGAGAAGATGTTTACTTGAAAACAAAGAATGAAACCAGACTATTTTTGAAGAATGTCAGGCATATTCCAAATATGCACTTGAATTTTATCTCTATATGCAAACTTGCAAATGAAGGATATTGCAGCTCCTTCATTTATGAAAAATGGAAACTTGCAAAAGGCTTCTTAGTAGTGACTAGAGGTGAGAAGCATACAACTCTGTACATAATGCAAGTAAAGATCTTCACTGACACACAATAAATATCGTGGAGAAAGACAAAGCAACTGAATTATGGCATAAAAGACTCAGTCACATGGGTGAAAAAGTATGACTAGTCTAGCCAGGAATAAGATACTTCCCAGAATAAATGAAGTACATTTTGAAAAATATGTTGATTGTCTAACAAGAAATCAAAATAAAGTTGCTTTCAAGAGTTCTTTTCCTCCAAAAATGAATAATATTTTAGATTTGATTCATTTAGATTTGTGTGGACCAATGCCAAAGTCACTTGGTGATGCTCAATACTTTGTGACTTTCATTGATGATCATTCAAGGAAGATATGGGTATAACTTCTGAAGAAAAAGGATCAGGTGCTATATGTCTTCAAAGAATTCTATGCCTCAATTAAGAGACAGACTGGGAAGAAGTTGAAGTGCATCCAGACAGACAATGGTGGAAAATACATAGGAACTTTCCATGCTTACCATAAAAACATGTTATTCATCATCAGATGACACCTCTAAAGACACTGCAGTTGAATGACTTTGAGAGGATGAACAAAACTTTAATGGAGAGAGTCAGATGTATACTCTCACATGCAAAGTTGATTAAAATTTTCTGGGGTGAAGCCATATTCATATTTGCACATGTGTTGAAGCTTTAACCCTATACTCCTCTCAAGATGGATGTTCCAGATAAAATTTGGTCATAAAAGGATGTTTCCTATGATCATTTGTTGGTGTTTGGTTGTAAATAATTTGTTCATATCCTCAAGGATGAGAGATCCAAACTTGATGCCAAAACAAGACAATGTATTTTTATTATCTATGGTTTGTTTGGATTTCATGTGTATGCCTATATGGGAGAATTTAAAATTTTCCTATCACTACTTGGCTCAATACACAAAGGACCTCATTTGTATGACAATTGCAAGCAAGATTTTCTCTTAAGCATTTCAACAAACACCTAATGTGCACTAAATAAAATAAACAAATCTCATCTACCTTATTGCTAGAGATGAAGAAGATTATCTTTACCTAAAGAGATTGTCAAATCTCTTGAGTAGAGGGAAGTCGATTTCCCTTCTAGATCTTTTCGAAACCACCTCTCTTTTGGGAGTACCTCTTGGTTCACCTTGAACCTAAACAATGAACTACCACACCTCTTAGATAGATGGATGTAGAGTTCAAGACTTAGATCTAACCACCTAGCAAGAAGATATGAGAGAAGAGACTTTCGACCTAGGGTTGAACCACTTAGGTTTTGGCCTTGAGCAAGCCTTTCCAAGTTTTGGCCTAGGAGAAGGAAAAACGTGGCTGCACAATGGGGCAGATTTCGACTAGGGTTAGAGGAAGAAAATTAGATCTAATTTTCCTTAATTATGTCTCCTTAAATAGGAAAGGGTTAGGGTAACTCTTTGTGTACGGTTTGAATCAATTCACAAATACCACTAACCTTGTTTAGTCATCTTATGCTCTCTTTAATCTCAACTTGTGATTGGTTTAATAAATTAATTTATGAAAAAATAATATTATTCTATTATACAATGTCTCTATTATTTTTATAATGCATTCAAACATTATACCAAATAATATTTGCATATCTTCACAAATTTATTTATGGTCTAAGCATGTCATATTATGACATTTTATTTTAACATTTCATCTCATGTATTTTATCTTATACATCATTATGAAATGTAAAATACTTGTTGTTTTCTCTTCAGTTGGTGTGACCGTATAAAGGATCTATATCATCTTAGCAATAATATAAAACTTTATATTATTGACTATAAGAGGTTCTATCATTACATTATAGTTTTTCAAATGACATAGTAATTATTTACTTAATCCACTAATTTTGTGTCTATTCTTGTTATATGATATTATGAATAATATGCAAAATAGTCTCTCAAGTGAATTATAATTATAACTACATTAGTTATATTACATACGATATAATTCCACTTTACTAGGGGCCCAGTAATATCATAACTCAAAATTGAGGAACAATGATAATATTAACATATAGATTTCTTCCGCATAGGTTGTACACAATGAACTACTATTTCATTCCTATCATAAGATAATATTTTAAATAGCAATCACATTATATACTTCTCATGTGAAAAACCTACACATCTTATATCTAAGATTCTAAAGACACAATGAAAACATTAATGACACAAAACACAATCCATATAATGTTCCATCTAGTTAGGTCATGTTCAATATATAAACTACACATTTTATATACTCTATCATTAAATGATAATCTCTTATCAATATTTATAGAGCTATAATGTACTTTTAATTGACATGACAATCTTTCAGAGTAATTAATTTTCCTCCTTAATTACCACAATTGTGAACATATTTAGGATTACACGTTTCTCATTTTAAGAGTTATATAGTTCAAGACCAAGTGCATCTTCTTGAACACTTACAAAATATAATATGTTAATCTCAAGAAACAAGAATACATAATATTCAAAATTATGAACAATATCCAGACTTCATCTTTGCTTGCCTCTACGACCGCCATGAGTTTTGCTACGGTGGTTGAGTCAGCCGTATTTGATTGCTTCCAACTACGCCAACTCACAGCTTTACCATTCAAAAGAAAGATGTACCCATACTGAGATCTTTTGTCATTCGGGTCTATCATAAAAATAGCATTAGTGTAGCCTTTTACAATGAGCTCTCTCTAACCACCATAGACAAGAAACTTGTTCTCAGTCCTTTTCAGGTACCTAAGAATATTCTTGACTGCAGTCTAATGATCAGGATCAGGTGAAGCTTGATGATGACTTGTCATGCTCAGAGCATATGCGACATCAGGTCTCGTGCTAGTCATAGCATACATGATGGAACCTATGGCTGAAACATAGGGAAAATTCTTCATGTATTCAATGTATTTTCATGTTGTGGAAAACTGTGACTTGCTAAGTTGCACAGACACACTCATTGGTACCTTTCCTTTCTTAGACTTTTCCATATGGAACCTTTCCAAGATTTTGTCAATATACACATTTTGACTTAGACCAATGAGTCTACGAGACATGTCTCTGTATATATTAATCCCTAAGACATATTGAGCCTCTCCCATGTCTTTCATTAAAAAGATAACTTTTAATGAGTTATTTGTTTGCACCATCAAAGATTTTTTATTACCCATCATCAATATGTCATCGACATATAAGACCAAGAACATAATGTGGCTCCTATTGACCTTCTTGTATACACAAGGTTATTCCTTGGTTTGAATGAATCCAAGGGTTTTAATCTCTTCATCAATGCTTGTTCCAACTCCTTAATGCTTGCTTCAAGCCATAAATGGCTCTATGAAGCTTGCACACTTTGCCGTTATTTTTTGGATCTTCAAAACCTTGAGGTTGTACCATGTATACATTCTCATCCAACTTCCCATTTAGGAAAGTTTTTTTGACATCCAATTTCCATATTTCATAATCATGAAATATGACAATAACTAGAAAATCTGAATAGATTTAAACATAGCAACTAGTGAAAAGGTTTCATCATAGTCAATCCTTTGGATTTGACTAATTTTTTTTTTGCTACAAGTCTTTCCTTATAGGTTGTCATGTTACCATTCATGTCCATCTTCCTCTTGAAAACCCATTTGTTTCGAATAACTTTCGATCCTTCAGGAAGATATACCAAGTTCCATACTTGGTTTTCATACATGGATTGTATTTCGGATCCCATGGCTTTCTTCCATGCTTTGAAGTCTTTTCTTTCCATTGCTTCTTCATAGGTCAAAAAGTCGTTGGTATCCATTACCAAGACCCATGTGAAATTTGGGTCTTCTCCTTTCCCTTGTTGACCTTCTAAGCTCTCTTTGTTCTTATGACTCATCTTGAGATTCCTGAACTTCTTCCACAATTTCTTACGGAATAGATTCATGCTCAATTCGAGTTAGACAAACACTAGGTGGAGAAGTCTGAGTCTCTTCAACAATTCTTTATGAAGTTTGACTACTTGTACTCCCATTGATTAAAGAAGCTTCGTGTGGTATTTCACGATCATCTTGAATGTCATCATTCATGTCATGATCACTTGCTAGTAGATCCTCTTAAGTTTCCTCAAGTGTCATCCTACTCCCACTGCTTTTGATTCTTTCGAGAAACTCCTTCTTTAAGAATATTGCACCCTTCTTAACGAATATAGTATTTGTTGACTTGTGCCAAAAGCTATACCCTTTTGTTTCTCTTGGATCCAATGAAGAAGCACTTATCCGCTTTAGGTTCAAGTTTTTTTGACATTATATGCTTGATGTATGCCTCACAACCCCTTTGAGAAAAGATATGTTGGGTGGTTTTCCCATCCATAACTCATGTGAAGTTTTCTCAAAGGATTTTGATGGAATAATGTTTAGTGTGTGAGCCATAGTTTGGAGTGCATGACGCAAAAAATATGAAGGTAGTTCCATTTCACACATCATTGAACGAACCATATCAAGCAAGGTTCGATTTATCCTCTCAGAAACATCGGGTGGAGTGTGTTGTGATATGATGCCACATTCTTTCAAGTATGTGTTAAACTCATTGCTCAAGTATTCTCCTCCAAGATCAGTTCGTAGAGCCTTAATTCTCTTGTGAAGTTGGTTCTCTACTTCATTCTTGTATTCTTTGAATTTCTCAAAAGAATCACTCTTGTTCTTCATAAGGAATAGGCAATTTTGCTTATAAATAGACAATGTTTTTGCCTTAGAGATACACATCAACACATCAAAAGAAGAGAAGCAAAACAAAGTCAAATAAACAATTTCTTTTGAAGAAAAATAGTATTGTATGTGTAAGAGAGTGTGAGGGAATATCTTAGAAAAATATTGAGATATTTTTCTAAAAAGTGAGTGCCAAAATAGTGAGTTTGGGAAACACTTGTGTGACACTATTTTAGATTTATCTTAATTTGTTGTATTACCTCTCATTTTATACTCATTAATTTTATTAGTAAAAAAAATATTTTTCAAAATTAAAAGGATAAATCACGTTAAATTATCAGTATTATTATTTTATCCTATTGAATTTATTTTAATTTTACTCGTTATGTTCAATCTTATAATCACAAGAATTATTTTTAAATCAGTGTTACACAACAATAATATAGTCATATATGTTTTGCGTTTGTTTTGAAAATAAAGGAGCAATAATAAATAACATTTGTTAAATGGTTGGTTTTTTTCTAAATTCATTTTTTTGTATTAAGTAATATTTTTATTAAAGAGTTTTTATAACAAATATATATATATCATTTAATTTTAAAATAGTAATACTTTATTCATTATTTAAACAATAAATAAATATTTCATTAATAAATTTAACCACTTAATTTACAACATTCTCTCCCTTTTCAACAACTTTATTTTCTTTTCAACAACTTTATTTTCTTTTCTTCTTTTTTCAACCGTGCGTGGCACCAATTATTGAGTTTTATAAAAACTTAAATTTTTCATAAAGATAGTGTTTAGAGTATAGGTGAGTTTATTTTTTTAACTTTTATAACACCTTTGCATCGTATACAACTAAAAAATAGAGGAAAAAAAATAAAACCTTTAAAATTTGAGAAAAAGTTAAACATAGATCATTTTAACACCAATTAAAAGCTTTCATTTAATTAGTAGTTTACTTTATTAATAAAAAAATTATTTATTATTTAAAGATGAATTAAAATGTCATAACTTTAAATAATTAGTAATTTATAAAGTTAAATTTAACTGAGACAAATAAAATGAGTCTTAGAATAATTTATTACTCTTTAAACGAGGAAGCTGCGAAAACGTTGATTTACCGGCAAACAATCGTTTGTCAAAGTATAGACCATTAATTACTATTTTTACTACTTTACACGTACTTCAAAATGTTTTTGGTGAGTTTCTAACTTATGTATATAAGAATCTTATTATGTTTTTCGTATTTGTGTTATATTATGATATTAATTATGCCATATTTACGTATTAATAAAACCTAGGGTGTTCAACCATCTGTTCCAGTTTTAATTAAAAAAATTTAATTGAATCAGACCGTTTATATTACTCGGATTGTACCGAATCGAATCATTTGAAACAGTTTTAATTAATATAAATCGGACCGGACCGTTTGGTTTATAAAACGGTTCGATTCGATTTGATTTTCAATTTGGTTCAATTTTTTTATACATTTAATGAAAAATAATGTGAAATTTTTAATATATTATTAAATTGGTCCGATCCGGTTCGAATAGTTTTAAATTAGTACAAATCGAATTGTACCATTTGATTTGTAAAACCGTTCAGTCCGATCCAGTTTTACGGTTTGATCCAGTCCGATCCGGTTTATGAACACCCCTAATAGAACCTTAAAAAAACTATTTTTTATATTATATTTTTATTATAATAAAAAATGAGAAGGTATTTAAAGAAAAAAAATTATTGATAATTTATAATTAATTTTTTTATCATTATATTATTATATGGTAATATGATTACATGGATTTAGTAATGAATTTCAAATGATACCTATCATGAATATTGTATTTTTGAAATTAAATTATGAATTTATTATAATTTTTATTTAATTCAATTATTCTTTATCTTTATTTTTAATCCTCTATAAATTGTTTTTAAGTATATTACATTTTTAAATATATATAAAAATATTTTTTAAGTTATAAAAAATAAGTAACTAATATAAGGTGTTAAAAATGTAAGGTTTAATGAAAATGAAACCCTAATTATATAAATATAAACGAGAAAACTCGAAAACTCTTAGATAATTGTAGTGTTGTATATTAAATACATTACTCATTTTATTTAAAATTAATAACTATAATCATCTTAATTATTTTTTTAGATACTCTAATCATATAAAAAATGATTAAAATGTATCTAATATTAATGTGAGTAAGACTCTGTCCACCAGTTTTAAAAAAAATACTGTGACGGTATGACCCATTTCCCATGTAAATATGGTCATCCATGCAATTAACACATGAATTTCTTCCACGACAACAGTAGTATAGCCTCTATAGCGTTGACGATTTCATGAGTTTTTGTTTGTCTGCGTAAGTTTTACTTGTTTGTTTTGGAATTTTAATGTCAGTACAACTCTCGATGAATGATTACAAATTGTGAAAATTAATATATATAGAATTTCTGAGGTCATTGAAAAATATAAATTCATCCCAAGTAAATACATCATTTTTATTAATTATTACTTTATTACAATATCGTTTCTTAAATATCAGTATTTTATTGCAAATGTCTTCTTTAAAAAGCAATTAACATTAAGAAAAAAGGATCTAATTGTTATTTTTCAAATTTATTAAGTTTTTTTTGCTATTTTAAAAAATTTGGAGGAAAGTTTTTATAATTAATCTTAAATTTTTTGGTTTTGCTAATACAAGTGTGTGGGGGTGTTTTATTGCTAATCTAACAAGCTAGCAAAGCAAGGAAGAAACTAAAAGGTCAACTTGCAGCCACTTCTAAGCCCCAAAAAAACTATTTTTTTACTACAGCCAATGATCTGCATTGTAGTTTATTCTCCTTCTCCTCAACTTGAATTTGAATTCAGCCACATGATGATATACACTATACAGATAGCAAGTTGAAAGCATATCCAAAATCCCCACAAATAACCAATCTAACCATTACCAGGGTTGTTGAAATCAAAGAAAACTTACATGAACTTTTTGAAAGAAAAAAAAACCCTATAAGAGATTAAACTTTGAATTTGGCCAATGTTTGTTGTTATAAATTTCGCATATATTTTTTAATTCTTTAAATAGACTTCAAATTTTCAATTTAGTGGGTTTGGTTACAAAATTCAATTTCTTACGTTATATTATCCCAAATCAGCACTAATTAAACAAGATTGGACTTTTATTATTTCAAACATTGCTCTTCCTTGTTCACACTTCTCATTCAAGCATGCATTAAAAGCACATTATATATTTCTTCTTCTATCCTTTTGCCATTTTAAATTAAACAAAAGAAAGTCAATAAGAATCGTCAAACTAGCTTACCTGGAAACTTTAGATACTTCACATGTATAAAATAATGATGATCCCCTTCTTCTTAGAATCTACCCCTTTAAACACAAATCAGAATTTGACATCTTTCTCTCTACCCAAAAATCTCTTCACTTCTTAAATTGCACACAAAATCTTTAAACTATCATGTCAATACAGTCCCAATTATATCTAAATAGTTGATCTTTAATTCACCTTCATAGTTTTCTTAGAAAACAGAGAGAAAACAGAGTTGTAATTCAACAAGTTTGGATGGTCATGGAAACAGAGCAAACCCAACAGCGAAAGCCCAAGGCTTTGACTCGGCTTAACACGTACGTAGCCAGAAGCCGAGTGGGCAAACATTTCAAGATTGCCCAACGAAACACAACCTTCACAACTGAACTCCGAGCCGGCACAGCCACTTTTCTAACCATGGCTTATATCTTAGCTGTCAACGCTTCGATTCTCACCGACTCCGGTGGTACATGTAGTGTCTCTGATTGTATCCCTCTGTGCTCCGACTCGACAATCTCTGTCTCCAACTGTACCGGGCCAAATCTCCGAATTATTCAACCCGACGAGTCCTGCAAGTTCATTCCGGTTAATCCGGGCTATACAGCTTGTCTCGATAGAGTTCGCAAGGACCTTATAGTTGCCACTATAGCTTCTTCTTTAATTGGATGTTTGATAATGGGTCTCTTTGCTAATCTACCTTTGGGTTTAGCTCCAGGTATGGGGACAAATGCTTATTTCGCCTACACTGTTGTCGGGTTTCACGGGTCGGGTAATATTTCATACCAAAACGCCTTAGCAGCTGTGTTCATCGAAGGTTTGATCTTCTTGTTGATTTCCGCAATTGGGTTACGAGCGAAACTAGCAAAACTCGTTCCAAAACCAGTACGAATCAGTTCCTCTGCAGGAATCGGGCTCTTTCTCGCATTTATCGGGTTACAGAACAACCAAGGAATCGGGCTTGTCGGTTACAGTTCATCGACTTTAGTCACACTCGGAGGCTGCCCAGATTCTTCTCGGGTCTCATTAGCCCCTGTGATGACGTCAGCTAACGGCACGATTAGTTTAATTCCGGGTGGTTCTGTTTCGGGCGATATCATGTGTCTCCGAGATAGAATGGAAAGTCCAACTTTGTGGCTTGGTATCGTGGGTTTCATTATCATTTCTTATTGTTTGGTGAAAAACATTAAAGGCGCTATGATTTACGGTATTGTATTCGTAACTGCCGTTTCTTGGTTCCGTAACACAAAAGTAACGGCATTTCCGAATACCGTATCCGGTAACTCGGCGTATCAGTATTTTAAAAAGGTAGTTGACGTACATACGATAGAAAGTACAGCTGGGGCATTAAGTTTTTCGAATATAGGAAAAGATTATTTCTGGGAGGCATTGGTCACTTTTTTGTATGTAGACATATTGGATACAACCGGAACGTTATATTCAATGGCTCGTTTCGCCGGTTTTTCGGATCAAAATGGAGATTTTGAAGGTCAATATTTCGCTTTTATGTCAGATGCCACATCAATTGTGGTAGGAGCCTTACTTGGAACATCACCAGTAACAGCTTTTATCGAATCATCCACTGGAATAAGAGAAGGAGGAAGGACTGGTTTGACGGCTTTAACGGTAGCAGGATATTTCTTCATAGCGTTCTTCTTCACACCGTTATTGGCATCTATTCCTTCTTGGGCTGTAGGACCACCGTTGATCTTGGTTGGAGTGTTGATGATGAAATCAGTGGTAGAGATTGAATGGAATGATATGAGACAAGCAATACCAGCGTTTATGACGATGATATTGATGCCTTTGACATATTCAATAGCTTATGGACTTATCGGAGGAATTGGTACTTTCTTAGTTTTGCACTTGTGGGATTGGGGAGAAGCACTTTTTATGAAATGCGGGTTTGTTAAAGGAGTGAATAGTGATTATAGGGCCAACGGGGCTCATAATGATGCAACAGAAGATTTAACACCAAAAGCTCCTGAAATTCAAGTTTAAGCCTTTTCATGGAAGGTCTAGAATATATATCAATTTTTTTTTTTTTATCTTAATGATTTGTTACCAACTTGCCAACCAAGAATTTTTTTTCTTTTATTGTTATGCTGTAAAATATATATATTTAATACACGTATAAAAATAAAACTGAATAAATAATTTAGTTTTTTAAAAATTTTAAGTTTTTTTTTCTTCAAAAAGGACCATGATTAAGATATCGTTTATAAAAAAATATTTACATATTATCATATTTATTTATTTTTACGATAATTTAATCATATTATTATTCAATTAAAAATAACTACATAATAATAAAATTAATTTTTATTTTATTTTTCAACCATAAGAGATATTTTAAATTCAATAAATCATTAATAAAAGAAAATAAAAAATACATAAAAATCTAAAAAATTATTTAACTGTCAACAAAATAGGTATAAGTTTAAACATCTGTTCACAACTTATGGTATCTTGAACCAAATACCAACTATTATTTGATTCTAGAAATCATTGTTTCCTAATTATAAAATTTGATAAGATGAAACTATGAAGTAAAATGCAAAGCTCATGACACTAATGTGGTCATTAAGTGCCTGTCATTTTTTGGTGCAAAAATAGACCCATTAAGTCCCTGTCATTGTCATTGTCATTGCTAGTTGTTCTCTGTGAGGAATTAATGAACGGTCCAGTGCTCCACTCATATAATAATATAATTATTTAATCCATTATTTAAAAAACAAAATGTATAAAATATATTTTTATTAATATTTTAAATAAAATAATATTATTTTCTCAATACTTTATTCTATCATAAATAAATAAAAATGATTTTTTGTTATGAAATTTTATCGTAAAAACTATTAAAATATTAAATAAATAGTTAATTTTATTATTTTTATAAAATATAAATACTTAATTATTAAATTTTTATATATAAAAAATTAATTAACTGAAAACTCCTAATATAATATAACGAAATTTTGGATATCTCATCTTAATATATATATATATATATATATATATAACTATGGTTATAATACAAATGATTTAGATAAATATTATTATCAAATTATCTTAATTTTTAAATAAATATAAATAATTTTTATATATTTTTAATTATAATTAATTTTTTTTAATTTTATGAAATATTTATTAATTTAATTTTTTATATATATTAACATCTATATCTTTAAATAATTTTATTTAAATATTATTATGATTTGTTGATATTTTTTTTCTAAATCATTTATCATCAAAACGTGTATATATATAATCTTTATCTTTTAAATAATTTATTATATCCATATATATAATCTTTTATCTTTTAGATAATTTATTATATATTTTTTGATATTGGTGTGTATATGGATGGATATACCAAAGTAACTAAGTAAGTTTTAAGAAACAATTACCGCATTGGCTTAAATATTTATTTATGGGACAATAATAAATTCCAAATTCACATTGCCTTTTAAGTCATAATAAAAATTGTTAAATTGGTACATGGGTGAAGCCATGAAAGATAAAAATTATTAATCCGAGCTTTAGATCGGACAAAATTCACTTGTTTTACTTTTTTGGGTGTGTGTGTTATTATAGGATTTGATACCATGTACGCATACATTTACTATATTTTTTATTGAAGTGATCCAATTTAATACATTTATTTTATAAATAGTTATAAAATTTACAAAAATAATTTTATTTAAGATTTCTATCTTGTGTTTTTTTATCGTGACTCTGTTAGAAGGAATAATTTCATCCTTTTATGTCTTTACACCAACTAAGAATTATATATATATATATATATATATATATCAGAGGTCAACGGCTTAGTTTCCCCATCTACTTAATTGATATGGAACTTTAGGGTAAAATTTCACGTGAATGCTCCCTCTCCCCCTTCCCCTTCCAAGAACACAAATTAAGTTTTTGCGACCCAAAAAATTATTATTTTCTGATAACGAAACTAATGGAGAAATATTGAATTTGGTCTCCAATTACTTGATTCAAAGTAAAAAAATTCAAGTTGATAGTAAAATCCTAATAAAAAATGTTCATAAAAGTAACCTATAAATAAACATAATATTGATAAAAAAATAACAAATAAATAAACTGACCATTAACTTAAGCTCCTATAAAATAGGATAATGAAAAGCACATTCTATAATCACAAAAACACAATCTTTTAAACTGATATAAAGTTTAAGAATAAACAAACTTCATTAATTTTGTTAAGCCCTCCCTTGAACTAATCTTTAAAAAGCATACCCCAAGCATTCTTCAAAGTTTCACACTTGCTTAAATGGTTTTAGTCATAATATCAGTTACTTGATTTTCACTTTTACATAACACTAAATCAATTATATCATCATTGTAAAGATTACGCAAAAAATGGTATCTAACATCAATATGTTTACTACTTTTATGCAAAATTGGATTTTTTGAAATCTTAATTGTTAAAATATTATCACAATGGATTGTTGTTGGACCTTGTTGGTGACTTTGAAGTGTTTCAAGTAATCTCCTCAACCAAATAGCTTGACATGAGGATGAAGCAACTGCAACAAATTCGGTTTTTATAGTTGACAAAGTCACAATTTGTTATTTCTTTGATGACTATGATACAACTCGAACTCATTATAAAAACAAAATCAAAAGTACTTTTTTGATCTTCAATATCTCCAACATAGTCACTATCTAAAAAACTAATCAAACTTGATTCTCCACCATTTTTATAAAATATTTCAAAATTTGTAGTACCTTTCAAATAATGAAAAAATCTCTTTGCTGATAAGAGATGAACTTTAGTTGGATTTCCCATGTATCGGCTAATTACACTAATATCATGCATAATATATGGTCTTGTTGATGTCACATATATGAGGCTCCCCACCATTTGCTTTAAAGGGTGTCATTTACCTTTTTTTCTGTTCCATATCTTGTGAGTTCAAACCAGGTTCAGATGGAGTTAAAACTGGATTGCAATCCTTCATTTGGAACCTGTCTAAAATTTTAAAGACATATTTCTTTTTGTGAAAATAGTGCATCAATCCTAAATCTGACAATTCAAATTCATTTATCATAGATTTCTTAAAATCAACTGGCATAACTCCATCATTACTAACATAAATAAAGTCATCAACATATAAACATACAATAATCATCTTCCCATCTGCTCCAAATTTAATATAGAGTGTGTGTTCATAAGGACATTTAAGAAAGTCTTCTTTAGCAAAGTAAGCATTAATACGAATATACCAAGCTCTAGGTGCTTATTTTAGTCCATATAATGCCTTTTTTAGCTTGTATACCTAGTTTTCATGACATTGCTTCATGTATCCTGGAGGTTGATCTATGTACACCTATTCTTCCAATTCCCATGCAAAAATGTTGACTTTACACTAAGTTGATAGACAGGCCATGAGTTTTGGGCAATAATGGATAACACCAATCAAATAGTGTCAAGCCTCGCTATTGGAGCAAAAACTTATTTGTAGCCAACGCCAAATTCTTGTTTGTACCACTTTGAAACGAGTCGAGCCTTGTACTTATCAACTTCTCCCTTCTCCTTCAATTTTGTCTTGTAAACCCATTTGATACCAATAGTCTTATGTTCTTTTGGAAGATCAGCCAACTCCCAAGTGTTGTTCCTTTCAATAGCAAAAATTTCATCATCCATCGCCTTTTTCCATTTTGAATCTTTGACAACATCATCAAAAATTGTAGGATCACAATCTGAAAAAAGAGCTAAGTAAGTAATTGGATCCTCAAATTGGTCAATTCTGGGTACCTCAAAATCTGTCATCCATTTGGGCCTTTTTCGAACACGACGTAGACATAATTCAGTTGTTGCATCAATAGATTCTACTGTCGTTGGTAGAGTAGCAACAACTGGTAAAGTTTCAAGAACATTAGTTGCTATATTTTGTTATTGTAAAGGTTGTTTCCTTTCTTCTTCATTCTCTCCATCAGAAAAGATTGGAATTGGTTGCTATTGTGGATAATTTTTACTCCAATTCCAAGTGTTATTCTCATAAAAATGGAATCTCTATTGAACAATTTATAAGGCTTTGAAGCTTCACTTATGCAAAGAAAAACACATTTTCACCCTTATCATAAAGCTTCTTCCTTTTCTCATATGGGACATGGGCATAAGCAATGCAACCAAAAATTCTAAAGTAATTTACAGTTGGTTTCTGCTCACTCCAAGCTTCCTCGTGTGTCATGTTTTGAACAGAAAAGGTTAGACTTCTATTCAACACATGAATGCTCCAATTGACTGTCTCTGGCCAAAAATTCTTTGCAATGTTCCCTTTTGCTAGCAAGCTTCTTACCATGTTGAGGATGGTTCTATTTTTCCTCTCTGATACACCATTTTGTTGCGGTGTATAAGCAGCTATGAATTCCCTTCCAATACCTTGATCATCACAAAAACTTTCAAATTATTTAGAGTTGTATTCTCCACCATAATGAGTACAAAATTTTTTAATGGCTTTTCTTGCTTCATTTTCAACTCGTGCCTTGAAGCTTTTAAATGCACTAAAAGCTTTTGATTTTTTTTTTTTGCAAAAAATAAACTCATGTTTTTCTAGTATAATCATCAATAAATGTAGTCAAATATCTTTTACCCCCATTAGAAGATGGATTTATCGATCCATAAATGTCATAATGTACCAGCTTCAGGACATGTTTTTCTTTCCATGACTTTCCTTGAAGGAATTGAGAATGATGTTATTTGCTAACAACACATTCTTCACAAACTTGAGAAGGAATATGAATTTGAGGGAGTCTCGTCACCATATCTTTCTGTTGAAGAGTCTTTAATCCACCAAAATTCAAGTGGTCATAGCGAAAATGCCAAAGCCATGAGAGATCTTTTACTTCAGTCATTAAGCTATATTGAGTTATTCTAATCTTCAATGGAAACAACCTATTCAAACTCATCTAAACAACAACAATTGCTCATCTTGAAGGATCATATATCTCATAAGCACCTTTTTGAATATTTATCAAATAACCTTTTTTTTTTTGCAACTGACCAGCACTTAACAAATTACTTTTCAAGTCAAGAACATAAAAAACATTAGAAATTGTTTCAACAAAACCATTCTTGGTTCTAATATTCATTTCACATTTTCCCATTACTTTCACCATAGAACAATCACCAAAACTCACAGTAGAACGAAAGTCTTCATTTAAGTAAGAAAAAAAAGACTTACTTCCACACATGTGGTTGCTGCAGTCTGTATCCATATACCAAACATCTAATTCAGGTTCCTTGTTGACATGATAAGCCATTAACAAAGTTTCTACTTCCTTGTTTTCTACAAAATTTGATGTCTCTCTTTCTTCTTTCTCGTTAGGAAGTTTAGTATAACATTTGAAACGATAATGACCAAATTTATGACATCTAAATCATTCTACCTTGGATTTGTCAAATGGTGGATCTCTTCCATATTGATAATGCCTACTGTCATCTCTATTGCCTCGATCTCCCCTTCCTATACTTCTATCTCTACCCCTTCCTCTAAAGTTTGAGAAATGTGTAGTGATAGAGGATTTCAAAGCTTGCTCTTCTAAAGGTGAACTTCGATTCATCTTCCATTCATGGACCAACAAGGAGCTTTGCAGTTCATCAAGAAAGAATGCATCTATGTCTTTAGATTCTTCAATGGAGCACACAACATAATTAAATGTTGGTGTCAGGGTACGTAATATCTTCTCCACAATTTTGACATCATCCATCTCACCATGAAAATGCATTTTGTTGCTTATCTTTATAGTTCTAGCACAATAGCTGGTGACGGATTCCTCATCCTTCATTTGTAGAGTCTCAGAATCGCTTCTCAAAGCTTGAAGTTGTGCACGCTTCACTCTAGTAGAGCCTTGATATTTTTTCTTCATGGAATCCCAAATATCTTTGGAAGTTTCTTTGTTAAGAATTGTTTCCAAGATGGGACGACTAATTGCTTGAAAAAAGGTAATTTTTTGCCTTCAAATCTTTTAGTTTTCTCCCTTCCAACTTTGTTTTTTGGACGTCTATCAAGATAGTATTTGGTGTTGGTTCTTTAATTCCAAATTCAACTACTGGCCAATACTCTTTTGACCGTAGAAAATTCTCTATTAGCATGCTCTAATGGTCATAGTGACCATCAAAATGTGGAATTGCAACATGCACAACATTTGTTTTTAAAGCCATTATTTCACTATTTTTTATTCGAAGAAACGACGTCTAAAAGAGAGATCTTCAAACGGACAGTTACTCTGATAAATTTATTTTTTGCTAACTTTGATACCACTGATATAAGGGAAGTGAAATACTGTTGGAAAATGCTCATATATTTTATTGATAAAAGTAGCCTATAAATAGACATGACATAGATAATAAAATAATAAATAAATTGGCCATCGACTTAAACTCCTATAAACAATGAAAACCACTTTATGTATTCACAAAATCACAATATTTTCAACTAAATAAATTCCTAAAGACTAGGATAAATTAAATTATCAAATTTAAATAAATAAATAATAAATCTTAACACAGTTAACAAAAAAACAAATCACCTTTATTCTCATTCATATTGTTTATTGTTGATTTGTTTGTGAGTTTGGGAAGCTTAAGAAATTGGATAGGTTTTGTGGTTGTTTTGAGCTTTTGAGATCCACGAGAGAACAAAATAAGGAAGAAAAAAAAGATAGAAGAAGAAACCACTCTTCTATTGACCTTTGATTTTTTATTTTTTTTTAATTCTTAGTTGATGTAGGGATATAAAATGACTAAATTGTTCCTCCTAAAAAAGTCAGGTGAGGAGCACACCAGATAGATTCTAAATAAAAAGGGTTTATTATTTAGTTTTATAAATTTTAAAACTATTTATAAAATATAGTTATTAAATTGTAACCATTACAAAATATGCATGAAAACTGTTACAAATTATAAAAACATGTGTAAAAAGTGTATCAACTATAAAACATTAGTACATGTACGGTAATAAACTCGTTATTATGGATGCTATTCTTAATTTTCACTTTTTTAATGTACTTTTGCCAATTTTTTAATCAATTTTGTTTATGTATATGCTTATAATTGGTGACATACATTGGCAATCCAAAAAAAAAAAAAATACTTACGTGAATTGAAAAAGAGATTTAGCTAGCACCACTTGAATATTTTTCTTGATGTATTGTTGTATTCTCAATTTTCTATTAAGAATCTTCGTCTGTGACTCATTATTAGTAGTCGTATGTGTAAATACATATATGTAATATTGTTGCATATAGTTGTACATATAAGACTTAAATGAAAAAAAATAGAAAAAAAATTAATATAAAAGAGATTATAAATGAAATTCAATATATAATCCACTTAAGATTAATGATATAAATTAAATAATTAGTTTCTATTAAATATTTTACAGTAAGAATGACTAGCAAGACCGAATAAAATAAAGTTGAGATTCTGTAAAAGAAATGATCCTCAAGGGTTGAGTTATAGGGAAGAGTTATTTATTATTATTATTTCTCAATTACAAGGAATAGTTATTTATTATATTAATGTGATATTTTACATCAATTAACTTATTAAATTATTTAATAAAATATTAAAAATATTTATATGAGTATATATAAGTAATATAATTTATGATTATTGATAACTAAAATTTAACCTATATAATTGTATTTAATAAAAAATTATGATATCAATTATTATTTTAATATAATTATGATATATAAAAATCCATTTATCTATTAATAAAATTGATATAATAGTTAATTATAAATTAAAATAATAAATTTTATTTTTTTAATTAATAATTATATAACTTATCAATTATAATTATACCTTAATTTATATATATATATATATATAATTCATCCATGTGTTTTATTGATTTAAACTACCGACATCAAAGAATAATGGATAGATTTCTTCTGTACTTTTTTCTAATAGATAAGTTAAAAGCCCTTAATTTGATTAGTACTGAAAATGTAGTATTAATTAGTAAAGTGAGGAATTAAGATGACAAACAAAAGACCAAACACCTCTACTTTTGTCAGCTGATTCAGCACAAAGCACCATCTTAAACCTTAACATTGAGAATCTGAATTCTTTTAGAATACAAATTTAGACCTGTCAAAAGTACTTCGAATAAAAAGATGAACAAATTTTGAAAGTTGATATTTTCTAGAAAAAATTGACATATCATTATTCTCCTTTGTCACAAAATGATAATCCATAATTCTTATTCGCAGTACTTCTCAAGGTTTATATCAGAAAAAAGAAAACTGAAAAAGGTTGATCGTGAGAGAGAGAGAGAGAGACTATATTCCTACTACTTGGGGTGTTGATCTGACATTAAACATTGTTACTTTGTTAAGGATCCTTTTAAAACATCATTGGCATAACTAAGGTTATGTCTCTCAAATTGGGATTAAATATCAACAATTATAAAAGTATTTATGAGAAATATTGACAAATTTCTAATGTCATAATATATCAATCAACTTAACAATATTTTGATGCAAATAACAAATAAAATAGCAAAATAATATCTTCTTTTTCTCATGAATCAAAATATCAATAAAAAATTATTTATATTTAACCTCCATACGAAACACTTGTTTTTTTTATAATGTAAAAAAATATAAAAATAGTTAATCTAGAGTGTAAAAATTTTGCAAAATATCCTCCTATTGAGGGACCTGAATATTAAAAAAAGTGTCAATATTTCTAATAATTGACGAAAACGTTGGAAATAGTAATTAATTAAAAATAATTATTCCAAAAGTATTTTCCTTTGAATTTTAATGCTTTGTTGTTAACTCCTCTCCTCTCTCTCACACTGGGGCGGAAGAATGAGCATATTTGTGGATTGAAAAGGTGTCTTTTCGGGGAAAAAATCAGCTGCAACTGGCATGGTAGTACCAGATACTGAGGCTTATCTCATTATTTTAAAATATTAACTTCTACAACTTTTTCTGTAACTGATAACAGATTTATACTACTCCACTTAAACCTAAAGTATACTTTTGTTAAAAGTAAAAAACACCCTCTATTTCAAGTCCTGAACCAATTTATGAACGTTTACAAAACCAGCAATAGCAACATATGAATATTTGAGTAAGGAGACAATTTGCGCAAACAGGCTGTCCTGTATGTTACATTACCAAGAGTATAGCCTGCATTGCCTTCATAAATTGTTACCTCACACGATGTCCTAGTTTTCATCTTTCCCAGGAATTACAAAATCTGGTCCAACAAATAGCAAACAAATGACTTGTAGATAGAAATGAATGTATCTGCATAGCACATCTAACAAGAATGCGCATGCAGACAGTATACTACACTAAAGCATAACTCGCTGTGTACATATTATAAAAATTACAAGTCTTTGTCCTTGGGCAAATTCCGTGGCAATCTATTAAACACATTCTCATCAACAATTTTATAATGCTTCGAAAATTGACGGTGAATCATTCCATAATACTTATCAACACGATCTTCGTATTTGTTGTAGAAGGCAGGAAGAGTAATCAAGGCAATGCTTCCTGTAACCATCAATATGAGAAGTATAAATATAAATTCATAAAAATAAATCTCAGATTGTCATGTTGTTTCGTGTTTGTGGTGTTCTATCTAATATATGTGGCAATTGGCTGCAGGCTTTGGAAGCTATTAGACCAAAAACATGGGTCACAAAAAGTACCGATCAAACAGTAGGCAAATAAAGGTAAATGTTATCCAGTATGTAGTAACTTCAAAAATTAAAGTTCTATGAGAAAGGAAAACTAAAAATAACACGCATAAATTAAGAATGAGAGCTCTCAATTGTGGTCCTCCTACAAAACATTTAATTGACATATAAAGGAGGTTCAACATACCTATGTATGCAATTGTGAAGAAAGAGATGTAGCTGCCGATAACAGACAAAATCCAAAGACAGGCCACCACCTGTAAAATGCATAATTTTCAGTAAGAGAATATTTTCATCAGAATCACAGGCTCAGTAGACGAGAAATATTACTAGTCAAGTTTCATTGGAATAGATTATCAATTCTAAGAGATATATTTGAAAAGCAGAAGCCAGCGATCTCCATGAATCATTGAGATGATTGAGACTCAGATTACAATAGTTCGACAGACCACCCTCAACTAAGTGCCGAGTAGGCACCATGGAGAGATGAAGTTAAATGGTTTAATGTTAGAAAGACCAATTGGCTTTTAGAAGGATATGTATAACCATTTCTTCATAACTCCATAGTTAATCATGCTTGACATGAAGAAACTCAAAGATGGGTGACCCAAAGTGCCTCGATCCTACATTAAGTGTCATCTAGTTTGAGGTAAAAGTCTCCAATCAAACATTCATTTCACAATTCACATCCTACGATGCTCCTCAACCCAATTTTCAAAACTTGAAAAGTCATAATTAATAAGGTTGAAAAACATTAAAGCTACAAATTTTTTAAATAAATCAAATTCATATTCTCATGCACACTGAGACCAACCTTGAAGAAAAGTCTGAAATCCTTTCCAATAGTAATGTCATGAGCCATAAGCAGCAAATTGTTAACTTTTACACGGAAGGAAGCAGCAGCATTATTAACCATTTCCACTGACAATACCAGTTCTGGTAATTCTTCAAGTTGTCTGCTTATAGAAAGGAACAGTTATCCTGGCCGGACAGCTCAAGGCTAATGTAAGAATAGCAGTTAATGGAGCTAAATACAGGGAAGAACACACGTACTGATTTCTTAGAGACACATAGTTGGCATGAAGAAATAATAGCACAACCAAGATAAGCAAGACATCCGAACAAACTGTAAGGAATGGTAGTCTAGACTGTTCAAACAGAAGCCATAAAACTGTAGCAACAACAGTGACACCAAAAGAAATACGCCGCTGCTTCCACAAAAGAACATCAGCAGCTAAAATCAAAGAGAGAGAGCAAAGAATTGTTTAAATGGTAATGATAATAGTGTCTTAAGTAATTTGTAATAAGGCCATGTTGATTAAAAGAACATTGAAAAATTAATTAAGACACTATTCCTCAGCAACTATCCTGAACGCAGAAGCTAATTGAAACAAAACAGAAAAAAAATCTGTACAAAAATTGATACTTTGTTGACAAACCAAAGCGGGAGGTTAAAAAATGATGAAATGGGTTTAATATATAGCAGATGTCATTTTATGGTATGCAGCAGTTTAATCATTGAATTTCAACAAAACCCGGTTTAATCATTCTAGAATAAATTTTCTGCGAAAACTTAACACGAGGAACCCAATGGATTTTTGTTATTAACATTATTATTATTATTATTTTTCCATTTTGACATTGTTCTTTCATTTCATAGTTTTCATTCTAAGTATTCAAATTGAGAAAAATTAGGACTTGTTTGGAAGTGGTTTGAGATGAAGTTTTTTTGTCAAAAGTGGTTTCAAGAGAAGCATCCGTTTGACATAAAATGATTAGAAGTGACTTTTATTAGAAGTGATTTTGAGGGGAAATTTTAGGATGATAGCATCCATTCAAAATTACTTCACTAAAAGTAAATATTACTTCTCTTAAAACCACAAATAGTGCTTCTCAAACTTGCCAAATACCCTTAAAAATACTATAATTCATATGAAAGCACTTTCAAATAAAAGGAGCTGCCATTATAAAAAGCCCTTAAATTATTTTTCTTTGTTCCGCTGTAATAATAGAGCGCTCGTTAATTAGTGTGTCCTTCCTACTCAATGTAGTTTCCTCCAATTTTAACCAACATCATCTGGTACAATACCGAAGCTAAAACATAAAAAATAAGTGCAGTCTCGTTAATCTTAACCATTATCATATCACACATGGTAATGCTAATACAGCGCATAATTCCAAATAAGAAAAAACCCATGAAAAATGAAGGATAAATAATGCATAACCAAATGCCAAAAAGTTGGAAAAGAAAGTCCACGTTAAAGAAAAGGGAAAAAGTTCTCACCTTTACCACCACCCATGGTTTGGTGGAGTGAACCTTGGCTATCAAATAATCTGAACCCTGAATTACCTGATGTTGGAGAAGAAGATGAAGAGCAGTGCGTGGCGTTCCTTCCATCCCCAACTCCATCCACGTTGCTTACTTCTTGTGAATTTTCCATTTCCGAGCAGAAGGCAAAAAGAAAATTAACTTCCACTAAATCAAAAAGGGAAATTACCAAAGAATTTGGAGTTCGACGGTGAAGAAGTCAAAAGATAGGTTTGTTCTCGTAGAATGTTGAAATATTGAAATTCTTTTGCGTAATAAACCAAGATTTATCATTTGGGATCTGAGGGTTCGAAGTACTTAGACGCCTACGGTTTTCTAGAAAACAACACCTGTCTAATAATACGGCGATCACGACGACGTTCGTGCCTTGTAAGGTTCTAATCAGAACATGTGTTGTTAAAAAAAAATTAGAATATGACATTACTTTATTTTAACTCATATTAATTATTCTTTTTCTTTCTTTTTTTTATCTAAAATATTAATGTAATTTAACATATATTCATTTATATCATTAATATTCATAAAAATACTATAAAATCTTTAAATTTTATTATTAATACATTTAATATCTTTAAATTTAATGATGTTAACTTTTCTATACATATTATGTTAATATCGTTAAATTTATGATTTTGATACTAAATTTAGGATAACTTTTTAACTTAATTGTTAGTTTATGTATATTATTAATTAAAGATAATTCTTTAATTTTCTTATTATAATATTATGTTATGTTTATTTCATTTTCTTGTTTATCAATAATATAAATTGATATAAACAAATATTTAAACATTTAATATCATTAATTGGTTTAAGAGTTATAATTGTTATATCTGAATTATGTCTCACTTTTGCTCAACTTTTAATACTCTCTTGGTAATTGTAAGTCTTCTATATCCCTACATAGATGGTGTCTAATTTAAACTTACTAAAAAATAGTAAATACACTCAATTTTATTCATAATATAATAATTATTATAATTTTAAGGTCAATTAAAAATGTTTAAGAGATTTTTAATCACTTATAATTACTGGATACATAAATATTAGTTGAGATTTCTAAATAGAAGAGGTTGTTATGCTAGAAGCTATGTGTTTTTTGAACTATCTTTTCTCAAATGAAAATAAGGGTTTCTTTTATAGCAAAAAGAATCCTTATTTATGGTATAGGAATTACTATTTTATCCTCATTTTAATAATTCATCTATTTTATTACTTTTTGACTTTATCAATTTCATCTATTGTTTTTTCTTAGCACATGTTACTAACCAAAGATGTGGGTACTACATCTTTATTTTTCTTTATTGTCTTTTATCTATAATTCTTTCCTCTTTATTCCTCCTTGTCATTTTTTGCTGACAATCTTTTGGATGACGTTGATGATGATGTATCTTCGTTTTCTTGATCTTTGATTAAGTAAATACTTTGGTGGCTTTTCTAACATAGAAGTATAATATCTTCCTTATTTCTTGACCAATTTTTAGGTTATTGTTGTTAAAATTTATCTCAAATTTGGTGATTTTTCACCATCCTTTTCGGTGAGAGTCATACTACTATGAGAGATGATGACTTTGGTGGTTGAGTAAAATACTTTGATCTTAGTAGAAATATCAATTTTTTGAGTTTATAGTAAATTTGACTTAACATTTGACCTCTTAATACACAAAGTTTATCTGTGTTAAATTCATTTTCTATAAGTGCCCTTGGTTTGGGAACTTCTATATTTATGTTGGAAATCCCTAGCTTGATGAAGTGATAGTGAATGATACATCCTTTATCATTTTAGTCCATTAGTGAACTGAGAAATTTGAGATAAGCAAGCTTGTCTCATGTTTTTATTTTCTTCCATAAGAGACTTCTCAAGGTATAAAAACTCAAGTTATTCATGAAAGATTTTTATCTTCTTTTCTTTTATCTTGATCTTGATATCAAGATATTTCGTTCTTACAAGTATAATAGTTAGATGTGCTAATTCTCTAGTAAGAGTATTTGCTAAACTATTCTTGTGTTTTTGGGAGATGTTCAACATCAAAATTGTAGTAATTAAACTACTGTTTCCATCTCATTAATATTTCTTATTTATAATCATACGTAATATTAGTTCTTAAGAAATAACCAAAATTCCTATTATCAATTCTAACAATGAATATGGAACGTATCTTAATAGTTTTTTTAATAATTAAATATTATTTTTCATTACTATGATAATTTAATTCTAGACCATGGAAAGATCCTAAGTATAACTACAAAGAGATTTATCTCTATCATTTATTTTTTGCTTTTAAAACTGCTTCCTAATAGTTTTTGAAATATTTGCTTCAATTATCATTTTATCATCTAGACCTGGATAGTATAAAGTTGGTAAATTTTTTACTTGTACTTTTACCTATCTATATATAGAGTATCTAGTTCTGTCCACTTCTATACATAATCTTTTTTCAATTTTACTTGTAAGGGTTTCGCATTTCTACAAGTTTTTTGATGTATGCTTAAACATATGTTAAACATCTTAGGAATTTGATGACTCTATAAAAGTAGAGTCATTAGTGCACTTTTTTACTTAATATTTAGTTATTTTATTCAATAAATAGTATTTTTAGGTCTAAAAATATTAAAATATAAACTTTTTAGTGAAAAGATATGAAAATATAATATTAGGAATTATTTGGGATTTTTAAAATATGACCAATCATAAGTTACCACGTGGCATGCCATACAAGGAGATGAGCTGACTAAGCAAGTCACGTAGATGCCACACAAGCAGGGACAACAAATCGTAGATTTCTGGGTGTGAGGAGTGACGAACAACATGCCATGTGTCAATGCAATGTTCAAGTGCGATCAAACCATCACGCCACATGTCACCAATCTACTTGTCCACTTGTGCACCACACCATCTGTATCTACAAATCACATTGCGCCGTATGGCGCTGACTCAACATGTGTTAACTTGTACCGGTCTCCCCTACCATGTGTCGTGCTCTGATTCTTCCCTTAAATTCTATGTGCCACATGTTGCACTATGATTGACATTGTTAATTTTGCTTTTTTTATCTCAACCCTTGATTTGAAGTTGATCTGGCGGTCCAGATTACACCTAAGCTATATTTAAGTTCCTAATTACCCTATAAACCATAATGAGCCACCATTAGCATAATTTTGATCAATTTTTGGAGCTAAAAAGAGAGAAAATTTCAAAAAGAGATGCAATTTTGGTTAAGATTCAAGAAGAGATTGGTACTACAATTCAAGAGATTGATTATATTTCTTCTACTACTCTTTTTTTTATCAATTTTTATGTCTTTCTTTATGAAAAATATGAGTATTATAGACAAAATTATGTCTAGTTAATTTATTAATCTAAGGATCTTAAGAACCCAATTTTCACCATGCGATGATCTAGTATTTTACCCCAATTATAATTATAATTTGATTATATTATTTAATCTAACTTTTATGTTATTAATTATTTAGCCAACAATTTATGTATATAGGCAATTAAATAGATTTGAGAAAATTATTTAATTGTTTGTCTTGATTAAATAACATGCATTTTCTAGGCAGAGATGTATGATTCTTATGTATGTGATCCATAATTGATGAACTTAATGAGTAATATGCAATTTAATTAGTAAGAGAGTGTGATTAAATTAATTATTAAATGGTGTATAGTTAACTTGAGAGAGAAATACATGCTAAGTTAGATTCAATTAATCATGTAATTAATTAATAATTATATTAAGAAGATTTTAGTTATTCACATGTTTAAAAAATTGGGAGATTAAGTATTCTTAGATATTTTCTCATATATCTTCTTAGTTGTCAAATCTAATTTAATTAATTATTGCTATGTATTTTTAGTTATTTTAATTTTTCTTTCTTAAAATATAAAAACACAAAAAAATTGATTTTTATTTTTTTAGTTTTAAAAATTAGTTTCTAATAAAATAATCTTCATGAAAACGATTTTTTCTTATCATTATATTACTTGTTGTGATACGTATACTTGTGTATTCATTGCACACACAATTTGTGTGGTGATCATAATCTTTATAATTAATTTTTGTCTTTCAATGCACTAAGAAAACCTTGAATGTTATTTAGTATATAGGATTGTAGGTTATGTTTTCCATCTTCAATTTCCAACCCTAAATATTTAAGTTTTTGCATAGCAATTACTGCTTTCTTTTTTGAATGTACAATGCCTTATTTCCTACATTCGTGTAGAATATTAATAATATCCAAATAATTTTTATTTAATTCATTATCGAAAACCAAAATATCTAGGTAAACACTTCAAATATTTTGTAATTTATTAAAAATATTATCCATATATATTTGAAAGATACCTTAAGCTTGTTTTAATCTAAGTGGTATAACAATCTATTGTAACCATCCTTATAAGCAACTAAATGTCGTTAACTTTTTAGATTCTCCATTTAGTCTTATTTGCCAAAAGTCTACTTTTGCAATGTTTATTTCCTTTTATTAATGATAATAGTTCTTCTTTCTTTGAAATAAAGTATCCATCATCAATGTTTTCTTTATTCAATACTTTGAAGTTCATTACCATTTTTTTCCTCTTTCTTTTTTAGCTTCTTTTTTTTACTAAGAATGCTGGACTAGAGTGAGATAAATTACTTAGGATTATGACTTTTAGTTCCAAAAGTTCTTGAATTTGTTTTTCAAATTCAATTCTATCTTTTGGAGTATAAATCATTGGTTTTACTCTTATAACCTTGTCAGGGTCTTTTAATTTTACGTTGCAAATTATTTTAGATTTATTAATTTTTAAATCTAAAGGATGTTTTGAGCTTAATGTTTTTAATATATTTCTCATACATGCTAGAGCTTTATTTTCTTGTATTTCATTGAGAAAAGAGTTTTGTTTCTCCTTTATATCTGATGAAATATTTTCTAAATAATTTTTTGTTGCTTTGTGTCTATCTCACCACATTTTCGATTTTTATGTTGTTATATAAAAATTAGGCTTGATACAGTCAAATGTGTTCTTATTTTTATACATAAATGGTTTCAATGTTGTTATATTTATTTTTAAATATTATGTAAAAGGTTGATATAATTTTAGGTAATTATTTCCTATTAATAAATCAACTCATGTTTCTTATTGATATAAGGTAAAAATATGAAATTTTTCTCCTCCTATCATCAAATCTGTGTCTTTCAAAACATTATTAAAATTTATTATATTATCATTATCAATTCTTACAATCAAATATTTTGGTGTATGTTTTCAATGTTCTTCTAGGAATATATATTTACTTACTATACATATACTAGCTTATGTATCTATATATGCATATAAATGATAACTGATATAACCTTTAAATTCCAGTTTTACCTTAATATAGGTATTATTTGGATTTATAATACTATATAAATCATTCATCTTTTGATGAAGAGTACCTATATTTTGAATTTTCATATTTTGAGTTAGTTATTTTTCCTCAGTTTTCTTTAATAGATAAATACTATAAGTATTATCAATATCTGATTCCTCAATTAATTCTAATTTCATGTTAAAAGCTTATTCTAAGATTTTTCCTTTCTATGGAAATTACCTTTTAAATTCTTTCTTATTTTGAAGCTTATTAAATCATTCATTGACATAATGTCATTCTTCATTACAGATCCAACACCTGCATTTCTTTTTTCATGAAGGAAATTAATTCTTGTTTTCAAGAGGTTTGTACTTTTTCTTCTAAAATATCTTTTTCTGTAGAATTCCCTATCAAATTTTTATTTTATTTTATTTTTGGAAATCTTGTTTCTTGAATTTACATCTTTTAAATGTCTTTTATTTTTTATATTTTTGTTTGTAGGGTTTTATATTACATCCATATATTTCCTTGCATTTTAAAATCTCTTGTATCACAATAAATTTAACCATATCCTCTTATTTATTTATATTCTTGTCTCTCTTGAAATTTAATAATTATCGAGCTTTTAAATCTTCTTATTCTTCCTCCTAGTGTATATGGTATGGTTTTCCTATTTCTTTAGTTCCAATCTTCTATTATGGTTTTATGTAATATTCTACTTAGTTTTTGAAAAAAATATTTCTTTATATGTTGCCTGTATATAGGGTGGTAATTTATGGTAATACATTTCATATTCACAAGTAAAAGAATCTATATAACATATGTTATAAATTTTCATATTTGTTAAATGGCGTTTGACTTCATTTATTTTATTTTCACTAAATTCAATGATATATTCTCCAATAAATTATTTGTATATTTTATTTACTACTATATCTAAATATTCTCTTCCTGTAGTAGCATTCCCTTGCATAAATAAATGTTGTTGTTCTGTTAAATTTAAACACTAAATTTTAACATTCCTTGTCATTTTGTGAGCTACTAAAACTCTACAAGTTGAAGGTTTTGATTGTATAGTTTGAGAGATTTGTATGAGTACACTCATACCACTAGCTCACTCATATATGGTTTTTTCTATCTTTTATACAATCTAGATCTACAAGATCAGATCTATAATTTTTATGGAGCTTGAATTTTGGTAGAATATTACATGTAGTTTCTCAATATAATCTTTTTTTTTATTTTGGGTGGTTATCTTTTTTTATTGGAAGTAACAGGTTCTCCTGACCTTTGTATATTTCTTTGTTCCCTATGTGAGTTAGATATTTCTTCTTAGTAAGAGAAAGATAATGAAATTAGTTTTATATGACCTTTTGGGATCATGATTTTTGGTTTAGAATCAATTTCAGTGACTACTATCATGTCATATTCCTCTTTGTTAGTATAAAGTATCTCATTATAATATTTTTCTAGTTATTCATCTATTAAAGTTAACAGAGTTACTAATTTTTCTAAATCCCCTTTTTTGGGATTCATAAATTGTTCTTCTAATTCTTTTATATATTTCATTAAATTAAAATTATATCTTTCATATAGGTATTAAGACGTTTGATCTTCTAAGTGGTTCTTTCTTTAATTATACTAAGGGATCATATTTATTACCTGTAATATCATTGTTCCTATATATGTTACATACATCTTTTCTTAGTTTTGTAAATTCTATATGTATATTTTATTGTAATTTATTATAATAATATTCCTTTATTTCTCTTAATAATTATTTTGGTGTTTCAACTATATCTTGTAGATACTTCTTGTTTGATTCTTAAACTAAGTTCATTTCCTCTGTTAGAAGTCTTAAAACCTTTAATAATGTTATTTATTTTTTTGATATGCCTAATAGGTTTCCATCTATTTATAATTGTATATTTTTTAATTTGTCTTTAAACATTGTTTTCTTTTTAATATGACATCATGAACTAATGCTCTCATTATCTGAACCTCTTGTTTTAATTCTGTGACTTCTTTTTTTCTATTGGAAGTCTCTCCTTCATATTCTATAAATGTAAATCTTGGTATGTTATTATTTCTTACTACATTACCTTTTATTTTTGTTATCAAGGGGTTTTCCTTGATATCTAAGTATCATTCATTTGGTATTTTAAAGTCTGTTAATATTTTTAGTTTTATTATTTGATCAAGTTTTTGGTATATTTTATCAATTTTTATGAATTCATTTTATCAATATACTACACTATTGTGACTATTTGTTAATAAATATCCTACTATGTAGTGTATTGAAATTGACTAATTTTTTTCCTTCATTAAGTCTCCTTTTTCAAATTCATAAGCCAGAGTTTATACTTGGTTTAATTTTTTATCATGAATATCAATAACAAATCTAGGGTATGTTATGAATTTTAGTTTATGGTATCCCAAATTGTCACGGATCATTCGTATTAGAACATATTTTCTATTTATTAGCCTTATTATCTTACAATGCTATTTTAATTAGTGTATCTATTTATTCTCTAAAATGAGTTTGTATTAATATTTAGATTCCTCCTAAATAGATGTATTTAATTTTTTCTTTATCCTTTTTGAGAATTTTTTCATGATAAACACTTATCAATTAATGGTATATTATATCATTCTTTTGCATAAGTAATATTAATGCTTATTTATTTATTACTTATTCCATAATAAATTGTATTTTTTTAGAATAATTCCCTTAATGATGAAAATGATGGATCTTTAAATCCGTATTTTTCTTTAAGATTTAATTTTGCCTTTTGATTTTTTTCAAATTTCTTTTTAATAATTATCATTTTTTTGTGAAAAACATCATGATATATCTTCTATTTCCATTTCTAATATTCTTTGATTTCTTATTAGTTCTTGATTCTCTATTATTTATTCTTTCATTTTTATTTATGAGATGTTATTATTAACTTCCATTATATTTAACTTCAGGGTGTTTTTGAATTTTTTAAACCTTAAGAGTATTTTTGAAATTATCTCAAAATTTATGAGTATTTTTTATGTTATTTTGATAAAATAATCATAAATCAAAACACAAATTTAAAATCATATTCTTAAAGTTTCAAAAAATAAGGTGTTAACATTATTATATCTTAAATTATTAATGTTATGTTAAATTATAATAAATCAATTTATTCAACAATAATACATCAAAATTTAATGAATAATAAAAATAAAATATTATAATGTTAATAAAAATAATTATGATGATATTATTATATATACAACTATTGGGATATTTGTTTCTTTATAAATGTTTGTTTTTTCGTCGGAATAACCGTTAAACACATATTACTCAAGATTTAAGTTAAATAAATGAAATAAAATTATTTTTTTATTTTTAATTGTTAAATTTTAGTCATTTATTATTAACTTAAGAGTTAAATATTATTTGTTATTAATAATTTTGAATTTTCTATATGTATCGAATAACTAAGATTAAAAAGCATTAGGAAAACAATTAGTATAGGATCATAGTCCTATATAAAGCTATGTCTTGAAACTTTTTTTTAATTGAATTGTTATTAAAGAAAACGTTTATATAATGAGAAGAGCACTTATTTTTATTTAAACTTAGATAATATTTCAAGTAAGGTGACAAAATATAAATGATTTAAAAAAATATGTTAAAAGTTATCAACCAATTAAATAATGTCATCAACCATAATTTAAGACAATAAAACTCTTAATGAGAAACCATATGGTGAGTTTGGTTTTTGGATTTTGTTAGGAAAGAAAATGATCGAGAACAATGAAGGGGAAAAGAGATATTTGACGATTACCTACAAAATATGAAAAGGAAAATGGAGATTAATAGTGTATATTATGAATATTGTAAAGTGATATATTATAGATATTTTATACAAGAGGAAGAGAATAAATCTATGTCTAAATAAAGAAACTTTCCTAACTAATACCCTAATTTAGGGAGAGAATAAATTTATACCTAAATAGTAACAAATTTTCAAACTAATACCATAATTTAGGGAAATCAATTCAAATGAGAGAATTAAGTAACAATTAGTTGAAATTTGATTATCAACACTTCCATTCAAGTTAGGATTATATATTGATCACTCCTAACTTTCTGATAAGGTTTGTAAACTATGAAATACCCAATGATTTAGTAAAAATGCATATTGGTTCTTTTGAGGTCGATATATGGTGAGTCTTAACTACTTTAGCTTAAACTTTTTTCTCAAACAAAGTGACAATCAATCTCTGTGTTTTGTTCATTCATGAAAAATGGGTTGGAAGCTATGTGTAGAGAAACTTGATTATCATAAAATAGCTACTATGGTATTTTGAAGCCAAGTGACCTCACAAAAAATAGCTACTATAGAACGATATTCTACCTCTATACTTGAGCAAGATATAATAGCTTTCTTTTTGGTTTTTCCAAGAAATGAAGGAACGCCCAATAAAAATACAATAACTTGTGGTTGAATTGCGTGTGTCTCAACATCGAGTCCAATTAACATCACAAAAGGCATTCAATTGTAATGAACTTGTAGATGGAAGAAAAATACCTTGACCAGGTGCATTCTTGATGTTGTGTAGGACTCTTTATGTCGCTTCTAAGTGTGAAACTCGAGGCTTATCCATAAATTGATTGAGAATGTGAATAACATAAACTAAGTCCAACCTTGTGATAGTTAATTAAAACAATTACGCAAAAAGTCTTCGATAGAAAGAGGGATTTTCATTACATTTGTCCTCTTCCTTACTAAGAGATAAATTATGTTCCTTTGGAGAATGGTGTGCTTCGATGCCAAGTACCCAGTCTTCTAATATTTCAAGTGCATATTTCTTTAGTGAAATAACAATTCTTCTTTTAGATCGAGTTATCTTTATGCCCAAGAAATATTTCAAGTTATCAAGATCTTTAAACTTAAATTAATGCATGAAATTAGCTTTAATACCTTCAATTTCTTGGAGATTTTTGCCTACTAAAATGATGTCATCCATATAGACAAGAAGTGTGATAAAGGATGCCCATGGTATCAGAAAAATAAAGAGTGATATGATTTTTATTGTAAGAAACCTACAAGGGTGAGGACTTTGGATAACCTAATGAATCATTGACAATAAGCTTGCTTAAGCCCATGTAAAGATTTATATAGACTGTATACACATGTCTTCCTCTTTCGTCAAAAACTTGGAGGCAATGACATTTAGACGTCTTCCTCTAAATTTCCATGTAGGAAAGCACTGTTAACATCTAGCTATTTAACGTGCCAATTCATGGAAGATGAAATAGCAAGGAGTAAGCGAACAATAATAAGCTTGGCAACGGGAGAAAAAGTCTCACAATAATCAAAAGATTTAATTTAACTGTGACATTTTGTAACCAATCATGCTTTGTAATAGTTGATTGTGACATTAGGGTTGAATTTGATTTTTTACACCTATTTATAACGCACAGGTTTCTTTATTGAAGCCAAAGGTTGGAGATACCAAGTGCAATTCTCATAAAGGGCACAAATTTCTTCATCCCTAGCAAGACACCATTTAGGATCATTGATGGCCTGAACAAAAGAAGAAGGTTCTTTGATAGCTAAAATGGTAGTAGTGAAAGCACAATGGATAGGAAAAAGTTGATCATAAGTGAGATAAAGAATGAAGACTACCTTTACAAGTAGTTAACACCAAGCATGATACTGTGTAAGGTGATCTATTTACAAGTTCTAGTAATTTTATACCTAGTAGAGTTAATGAAAAGGAATTTGGATCATGAGTACTGTTTGTGTTGGGCAATGTAGGTGTCACGATGAAAAGAATTGGACCTGGTGTCATTGATAAATGGGAATTTAGGTCATGGGTGTTGTATGTGTTAGGAAAAGTAGGCATCATGGTGGGATAAATTGTATCTATGGGCACCACAATAAAAAAAATAGTCATATTGTTTGGTTCCTGAGAATTGGGTGTGATAGGTGAAATGGATATAAAAGTAGTGAAAGCATAATGAAAAACATGTTAATGAAAATGACATCTCGGGAAATGAAAATTTTTCCAATGGCTAAATCATATACTTGATAACCTTTGGTACCATAAGGATAACCAAGGAAAGTCCAACAAATAGAGAAAGTATCAAATGTACTTGGTTTGTGATGATGAGTATATGAAAAATACAGATAACGAAAAACACGCAAATGATCATAAGTGAATGTTTGGTGAAAGATTACCTCAAATTATGTTTTTCCATAAAGTATTAGGGCTGGCTTACAATGGACTATGTAAGTGGCAGTAAGTATAACATCACCCCAAAATATTTTGGGAGGGTTGGCCTAAAAAATGATGGCATAAGCCATATTTAGTAGATGTCGATGTTTGCATTCAACAATTCCATGTTGTTGGGGAGTTAAGACACAAATAGTTTGATGGATAATCCATTTAGCATGATATATGTTTGGAATGTCAAATTCAAGGCCATTATCACTACGAATGATTTTGATGTGAGAATCAAATTGTGTTTCAATAAGGTTTATAAAGGTAAGTAAATAATTTATAGCTTTAGATTTTGTAACCAAGAGATAAACTCATGTACATCGAGAAAAATCATTTACAATAGTATGGAAATATTTTTCCACTTGTAAATTTGGAACATGATAACACCCCCAAATATCAGTATGAATTAACTCAAACCAAAATTTTATATTAATAGAATTGGAAGGAAAAGATTGTCTAGTTTGTTTGCAAGTGGAAAAATAGAGAAATCATTGATAAAATGAGATTTAATGGAATCTAAAGATAAAGAAATGCCTTGTATGATTTTATTGAAAGGGTGACCAAGGCGTTGGTGCCAAAGATGAGGAATGGTGGAAGTGGTGGTGGTAGCAAAGAACGAGACCCAACGTACTTTGAAGTATCCAAGTAGTAAAGTCTAGTTAGCTCAATTCCCATCACAATCATCTTACCCGAATATTGGTCCTACATAAAACAATGGTTGTTGGTAAAGGTAGCATAACATGAAAAGGTTTAAGCCAATTTGACTATAGCTATCAAATTGAGTTTAAAAGACATAATGTAAAGCATAATATAAAGAACCAATTCATTAGAGAAATTATTGTACCTATATGTATTACTTAAGCTAGAGCATGACTTGGTAAATAGACATTACGATTGGTCACATGTATACTATTTATAAAAAAAATGAAATGGACAAACCATGCGATTTGTGGCTCCTGTGTCAAAAATCCATTGAATACCCTTACCATTTATAAGAAATCTAATAGAAATATTTGAAATATTGCTTACTATTGACACTTGTTTGGAAACACTAACCAATTTTATTCAATTGTTAAGTTAAAAAAAATCATGATATTGATCAATAGGGAGACTATAAAAGGAAGAAGTCACTTCAACTTTGTCAGATTTGGAATCCATATGATGAGCTTTGGAATATGAGTTTGAGGGAGGACCTCTCTTATCCCCTTGGGTATTTTCTCACTTGAGATTGCGAAATATGTCATGGTATGACCCTTGTAGCCATAATGATCAAACCGAAGATGTTGGCAACCATTTTCAATGGTATGTCCAACACAATTGTAATGATTGCATTCAAGATATGGATTTCTTGATGATCTATCTTTGACAACAAAGGCAGTCACATCCAATGTTTTCCCAATCACTTGTGAAGAGAAATTTGTTGTTTTTCATCTTGAATAATGAGGAAAATACCTCATTCATAGGCAATAATGGATCCATGAGTAAGATCTTCCTTTGAGCTCTAGCATAAATTGGATTAAGTCTCATAAGGAATATAATAGTACATTGTGTTTTTTGTATTCCTACAATTTCTTTATCATGACACCATCACAAGGTGGAAGAGAACTTTGAGTATCACATGCATCCCACAAGCCCCTCATTTTGGTGTAGTATTCATTAATGTTAATGTCTCCTTCAATGCATTCAAGAGTATCTTGTTAAACATGAAAAATATGTGCATTATTCACATGAGAGAAATGCTCTTTCAATTTCTACCAGATCTTGAAGGTATATCATTGTACATCACACTTTGAGCAATGTTTGGTGATATGGTATTGAGGATCCAACCCTTGATGAGGAGATTGAAGTGAGTCCATTTCTTGTTTTCCTTGGTGGATGTTTTTGTGATGGATCCGTCCATAAAATTATCCTTGTTTTGGTGATAAAAGCCATAGGCATGACTCCAACCTAGTTGATCAAAATGATGGAGATATAAGGGATCACTTGGATCGTCATACATGTTAATAGAGGGCTTAGTTACCTCTGAAATTTTATCATTCTTTGCCATTAAATCAGAAAAGAATAGAGCCTTTAAGTTGAATAAGCTATGGATATTTTACAACTCTGATAGACTAATACAATATCTATTTTATACAACAAGAAGAAAATAAATCTATGACTAAATAATATAAACTTTCCTTACTAATACCTTAATTTAAGAAAACAATTTCAAACGAGGGAATCAAGGAACAATTAATTGGAATTTTATTCTTAACACAAAAATATGACTATCATGTTGTTTGGAAAATTGTTTCTCAATTTATTTTCATTTAAAAAAAATCAATAGTTTAAATGTTTAATCTTTGAACGTATTTATAAAAATATCCCTCAAAATTGTATGTGTTTGGCCAAATTATTCTAAAAATTTATTTTACTATTAAAATAATTATATTTAAATTTAACATCTTAATTTTTTCCCTTACATTAATACAAGATTGTTCTATTTTGCTACCAATTTTTTCCTATTAATTAAAAATAAGAGAAAATAACATGAAAATCATTCGTTTATGATAATAGGCCTGAAATGTTTTTCCATTAAAAGTTGATCTTTTTGTTAAAAAAATTCATTGGTTCTTGAAAATAGGTTTGATTAAAACAACCTATTTCGTAAAAAAAATACCTAAAATGGCTCATTTCATAAAAAAAATCACATATTATATTGAATTAACCCATCTTATTTAAAATATTTCGACGGTCGTATTTAACGAGCCTTTTTCATTTAAAAATATTTCATAGGTTCTAGGGAACCGACTCATTTTATTTAAAACATTTTGTCGGCTCTATTGAATCGACTCAATTTTAAAACATTTCACCAATTCTATTGAATCGATATAATTTTATTAAAACAAGAACTGACCAAATCTACCTTTTTAAATGTGTATACGGACATTGGCTCAACTCATTATCGATCATCCCTCTCCCTCTGGTTCGTTGGCTAACTTAGATTTATAAATGTCCATCGAGCCTCTATTCATGAAGCGATGAATGTAAGCAACACATCATCATAATACCCCCTGGTAACCACTTCTCCCGTAGACATAAGCCCAACATTGACGAGAAGAAGACTTATTTTACATAGAAACAACGTACAACAATGAGCTAGAACATGGTAATTGATCTATAGATTTTGATTTTTTTTAATTATTCAAGGATTTTTTACTCCATTTATCATCACAAGTCTCACATTTTTCTTAAGAATGAGATTTTAATATGATTTGTATGTAATCCCATCTGTATATTTTCATATTTTTAGCGGATTGCTTATATAAAATATGTGATAATTTGATATGTAATAGTTTAATGAGAGGAATTGTTATGTTATAATTGATGAGCATAATTATTATGTAATAATTTGATGAGAGCAATTGTTATGTAATAATTTAATAGTATAAGAATTGTTATGTAAAATATGATCTGAAAATTTTGTGATTTATTAAACTCTATGATTTGTTATGTAAACTTTGTAAAATATGATGCCACCACTGTATTTCTCATTCACAAATTCATCTTTCTTTATACTATTAATTCTAAATTTGGTCCCATTTCTGGTTCATGTTTATGTCTGATCGACCCTAATATAATCAACAATGTTGATGGTGTTATATTCGAATCAATATATTTGTTCCACCTACAAAATTACAATCATACGACTCAAAGTTGCTCCTTAACATTGTTGGTATTTGATTGTTATTCCTAGCATATATTATAGAGTCTCTAAAAACTATTATAATTGTCTATTTTCCCCGTATCTTTGAAATGCCATGTTTAGTAGCATTGTAATTACAACAATTCATGCCATTTAATTGTAATTCATTTCTTTTTCTTTATTATTTTCCTTTTTTGTTATATATACAAAATATATATTCAATAGAGAATTAAATGAATGTATTTGGTAATTTAAACTTGACAAAAGAATACAATTAAGTTAATATAATGTAAGTTTAATAGAATTTAAAATTATAGTTTGAAGAGAATAGTACAATAAGTATTCATATAACAATACATGGCATAACAGGATAGAAGTACAATAAATTAATAATACTAATAATCCTAAAAATAAGAATAACAGATGAACCACCTTCAGGTAAGATAAAATATTTTATTGAATTGTTTCTGGACAACAAGTGCTAAATCAAGAAGAAAACCACATTTGTTTTCAAATAATTTAGAGTAGTTATTTCATTTGTAGTTTAATAAGGATTTAAAATTATTTTTAAAAATGATCATTTAAACTATCTCATTTTGAGAAAAAAAAATCACAAATTATCTCTTATTAAGCTCAAAATTATAACTTCTTAGTTATTGAAACCAAAAGTTATAATGCATAGTTCTAGAGAAAGTTAAACCAACCCATTATTCCGAAATAATATGGATTTTATTTTTAAAAAATGGAAACTAAGCTTCAATTCAAAGTTCAAAATTCAAAATTCAAATTACAAATTAGCCTTTACTAGTCATTTTCTTTAAAACTTATATAATTATCTTATATGTGTTTTTGGACACAAAGAAACATGTGTTATATAGCACATTTTATCTACCTGTTTCAAAGTTCTAATAATTAATAATATTAAGTTTTATAATATTTTTTTATGTTTGAATCTTTGACATATCTTTTAAAATTAACGTCTAAAATTATTAGACAAAATCATACAAATAATATTAGAAAAAAAGGTTGTAAAGGTTTATTTGTTTAGGCTTTAAGGGGTGTTTAGTTCTTTTATTTAAAAAATGTGTTTTTAAATTTATTTATTTGTGAAAAAATGTGCTAGCTAGATAATGACAAATTTAATTTTTCATCAAATTTTTTGTTAAATAAAATATAATAACATATGTGACACATGTACATGTTTGTATTTTTTTTATAGACATAAATGTTATAGGATACAAAAGATTGAAAGTTTCTTTCTTAATTTCTTGATTCTTATTATCAATAGTAGTTAATGTTTGAGATTGTTCTAATTTGAGATGTTTTTCAATTACTTTATTCTTCAACCTTGCATTCCAATAGTTCTTTACATCGTTATCCGTTCTTTTTAATAGTTATGCTGCTATAATATACCACCTAAATGGAAATTTTGATGTAGTATAGATGGATTAATCATGGATCTCCAAGCCTAAACTATCTATTGAGTTTCAAATTGGATTAAAAGCCTTCTTGGATTTTTCTCTACTGAATGCAAATAATCTGATTGAAATTTGGTGTCCATGTAAAGGATGTGGTAATTTAAAGTTTCACACATTAGATGGTATAGAAGTTGATCTTATATGGTATGGTATGGTATAGATTAATATTATAATGAAACTTAGTATTGGCACAGAGAAAAGATTGTGGAGAATTTTGGTGAATCTAAATCACCGTAACATCGTAGTTGATTTGAAAATCCTGATGACATAGAAGACATAAGAGATAGAGCTCATGCAATTAAAGACAATTAAAGATGAATTTGATGATAATAAATCACCGTAACTTCGTAGTTGATTTGAAAATCTTGATGACATAGAAGACATAAGGGATAGAGCTCATGCAATTAAAGACAATTAAAGATGAATTTGATGATAATCCTAAAGCATTTATAAGTTTGTTGAAAGATGTAGGGAAACCTTTTTACCCTGGATGTACATCATTTACCAAAGTATCTAGATTGGTTAAATTGTACAACATAAAGGCAAAAAATGGGTTCTCCAACAAAGGATTTAATGAATTGTTGACAACATTAGCATAAATGTTTCCTTTGAGTAATGAATTATCTAATTCTATGTATGAAGTAAAAAAGAGTCGAAGCTAGTTTGAAATTGAGTACAAAAATTCATACATGTCCTAATGATTTTATACTATATAGGAAGGAATATGATAATTTACATAAATGTCCATTATGTGATAAGTCAAGATGGAAATGGATTTGAGATCAAATAAAGGTGATAGTTGGTGTACCAGCTAAGGTTTTATGGTATTTTTCACCAATACTTATGTTTAATAGAATGTTTAAAAGCAATGAAACATCTAAGATGTTGAGTTGATTTGTAAAAAGAACTTCCACAAATGACACTTTGTCTCATTCCGTTGATTCTCCTTCATGAAAATTAATTGATAGTTTATGGCCTCAATTTGGAGAAGAATCTATAAACCTTTGACTTGCGATTACTACTGATGGGATTAATCCTCATAGCACCCTCAGTAGTTGGTATAGTTGTTGGCTTATGTTGATGATAACATAAAATATTCCACCTTGGATTTGTATAAGAAGAAAGTTTATGATGTTGTCTTTGTTGATATCTAGTCCAAAAAAACCAAGCCTAAATATTAACGTCTTCTTAGAACCTTTGGTTGATGATCTTAAAGTTTTGTAGGATGATGGAATAAAGTTTTTTGATGCTTTCAGAAAGTAGTATTTTATTATGAGAGTTGTGTTATTGTGGACTATCAATGATTTTTTAGCTTATAGTAGCTTGTCTAGACATACCACTTAAGGGTATAAAGTGTTCCCTATATATAGTAATGGGACATTTGTGAGATCCTTGAAACATGGAAAGAAGATGTATTACCAAGGTCATAGAAGGTTTTTGTGCTCATATCACAAATTTTAAAAGCAAAAGGAATCATTCGATGGAAAAGAGTTCACAAGCCTAGCTCCTAATCCTTGACAAGAGTAGAGATACTACATTGATTACATGGTATGAAACTCAAAAGATATGGCAAGCCCAACCTAAAGGGATGTGAAAAAAAGAAAAAAGATATCAATAAAGATAGTAAAAAGGGTAAAGAAAAAGGGAAGAATAAAACACCAATGAATATAAAAGTGGCCCAGAGGAAGAGGGGATGGAAAGATGTGAAGGATAAATCTCCTTGTGAAAATGTAGAATATTGGAAATAAATAATTTTTAGGAATCGCCTTATTGAAAGTACCTGTTTTTACCCCATAATTTAGATGTCATGCACATCAAGAAAAATGTCTTTGATATTTTAATAAGAACATTACTTAACATTCGTGGTTAAACAAAACATGGGCTTGCATCACATTTGGATATTCAGAATTTTGGTTTAAGAGAATAATTGAATCCAATAGAGAATGGAAATCCATCATACTTGCCTCCAACATATTATGATTTGAGTAGAAAAGATAAATAAGTCTTATATGATTGCTTAATGGCAATGAAGGTTCCAAATGATTATTCTTCTAACGTAAAAAATTTGGTATCCATGAATGAATTATAACTTTATAGGATGAAATCACAAGATTTTCATGTGTTAATACAACAACTCTTACCCATTGTTATTAGGTCCATTCTTCCTAAACAAGTTCAAACATCAATAACTTGTTTATGTCTTTTAGAGAAGTTATTTCCCTTTTTTTACAATATGATGCATCTAACTATCCATTTGGTAAATGAGGTTAAATTATGTGGTTATGTATACCTACGATGGATGTATCCTTTTGAGAGATACATGATAATTTTAAAAGGGTATGTCCGAAATCATAATTGTTTAGAGAGGTGCATTGCCAAGCATTATATTGCCGATGAGACAATTGAGTTTTGTTTGGAATATCTATCTAATGTTGATCCAATTGGAAATCCAAAGCTTAAGTTTTTTTTTAGCAAAAAAGATTTAAATGTTGGGAAACAAATGGAGGGTAGGAAGATTTATTCGATAAATCAAATTCATTGGAGCAAGCAAATCGTCTTATTTTGGAAAATATGGAAGAAGTTGAGTCATATATTCAATAAGTACACCTATTTTAATTCCATTTAAATTATAATTGTGTTTTAAACCTACTATCTAATGTACAATCCAAAATATGACATAGATTTCATATGGATTTATTTAAAGTTGATCCTCAATACCGGCACAAAGGAGAACGATGGTTGTAAGAGAAGCACAAACATAAATTCATTTATAGGTTAAGGATCATGTAAGTAACAAAGCTAGCTTTGAAGTTTATAAAATCAAAGCAAATTATGTCAAATAAATAAATTATATAAAAAACATTTACATATTTTATTGTGTAGATTAATGAGAAACTTGAAGATCTTTGTCATGAAATACCATGGTTACGTTATCAATGGGTATCGATTCACGATTCAATACTGGCAGTTTGCAAGTTCAAAATATAGGAGACCCATATTATCTTAGAAAACATACTATAGAGTACATATATTTTTTCTACCCCAATTATAATTTTAATTTAATTATATTATTTAATAAGATTTGTATGCTATTAATTGTTTGGCCAACAATTTATCTATAGAAGCAATTAAATAGATTTGAGAGAATTATTTAATTATTTGTCTGGATTAAATAACATGCATAGTTTCTAAGCATAGATGTATGACTCTTATGTATGTGATCCATAATTGATGAACTTAATGAGTAGTATGCAATTTAATTGGCATGATAGTGTGATTAAATTAACTATTATATGATATTTAATTTACTTGAAAGAGGAATACATGGTAATTTAGATTCAATTGATCTTATAATTAACTGATAATTATATTGGGTAATTTTAGCAATTCGTATGTTTAGAAAATTGGAGGATTAAAAATTCTCAGATATTTTCTCAGATATTTTTTTATTTACCAAATATGATTTAATTAATTATTGTTATTTATCTTTAGTTATTTTAAGTTTGCTTCCTTAAAATATAAAAACACATAAAAAAAATTGATTTTTATTTTTTTAGTTTTAAAAAGTAGTTTCTATTAAAATAATATATGTGGGAATGATCTTTTCTTATCATTATATTACTTATTGTGATACGTTTACTTACATATTCATTGCACACATAATTTGTGTGGGGATCATCAACTCCTTCCAAAATATTGCACACATAGAACTTCATATCTTTTTGGTGTTCTTGGGTAGATTTTATAGCCAATTTATAGAGTAACCATTATGGTTTGCTAAGATTTCTATATTGATCATTTTTATCTTCAATGATTAATGAATTTTTGAATTTATGGGGGATGTTTTCCTAAATAACACTGGATGCCTTATTATTTTTTATGTTTTTAGGAGAGACATCTCTCTAAATAGTATTGTAGACCTTACTATATTTCCTAGAGTTGTCAACATGCTAGGTTCTATTGGTTGTTGTTGTAGTACAACAGAGTAATTCCTTACTTTCTCCTCTATAGATATTAATTTTACTTACTTCTACCCAATTGTTGTATATTCTAGATTTTGGGTCATTATAGACCACATAAGTCTTTTTTTCTTCTTCTTTTTCTACTTCATCAGCTCAATTGAGTTTTTTTTTTATTTTAGAGATATTACTCTCTTTTAAACTATTAGGTTCTTCCTTTTCATCTTGAATTATTTCTTTCAAAGTTTTATCTTCTTTAGATTGAATTTTTGATGAAGATTCCTCTTTAGAGTTTTTGGACTCTAAGAGTTATTTTGAATAATCAAGTTCTTCCTATTTTTTTCCTATCTCTATCAGAGACTTCTCGAGGTATGAATGCTCGAGTTATTCAAGTAGGATTTTTATCTCCTTTTCCTTTTCCTTTATCTTGATCTTGATATTAAGATGTTTCATTCCTACAAACATAAAAATAGTTGGAGGTGTTAATTCTCTAGTAAGAGTATTTGCTAAAATATTATTATTTCTTGGGATATGTTCGACCTCTAAATTGTAGAGGTTGAACTACTGTTGTCATTTGACTAATCTTTCATGTTTATAATCACCTGCAATATTAATTCCTTAGAAATAACCAAAATTCTTGTTATAGGATCTAACAATAAATCTAAAACTTATTACATATATTTTAAATTTCTTAATAACTTTTTAGCAGATAGATATCCTTTTCATTACTATGATAGTTTAATTCTAGACCAATGAGATATCATGATGTATATCTATGAAGGTATTCATCTCTTTCATCTATTTTTGCTTTCAAAACTACTCCATATTATTCTTATGAAGCATCTATTTTAATTATCATTTTATTATCTAGCCCTGTATAGTATAAAATTGGTTAATTTTTTACTCATTTTTACTTTATCCATATATCAAGCATCTTGTTATGTCCATTTCCATATATATATTTTTTTCAAATTTTCCCTATAAAGGTTTTTACATTTCTGCAAGTTTTTTTCATTCATATATGCTTTAGCATATGTCAAAATCCTAATAATCTTTGTAATTGTTTTTTCTCCTTTAATTTATTAGGGAAACCTTGAATGTTATTTAATACATAGGGTTATAGATTATGTTTTTTATCTTTAATTTCCTACCCTAAATACTTAATTTTTTGTTGAGCAATTACTACTTTTCTTTGAGAGAGTACAATGCCTTATTTCCTATATTTTGTAGAATATTAATAATCTCTAAATAATTTTTATTTAATTCACTTTTGAAAACCAAAATATCATCTATATAGACATAAAAAAATTGTAATAATTTAAAGATGTTATCCATATATCTTTGAAAGATACCTAGAGCTTGTTTTAATCCAAATGTAACAACAATCCATTGGAATTTCCCTTGTGGGCAACTAAATGTTGTTAATTTTTGAGATTCTTCATCTAGTCTTATTTACCAAAATTCATTTTTGCAATCAAAACTCGAGAAATATTTATTTCCTTTTGTTAATGATAATAGTTCTTCTTTCTTTCGACTAAGAATTTTAGACTAAAGTGAGGTAAATTACTTAGTTATAACTTTTAGTTTCGAAAGTTCTTGAATTTATTTTTCAAATTCAATTATGTCTTCTACAGTATAAATCATTGGTTTTACTCTAATAACCTTGTTAGGGTCTCTTAATTTTATGTTGGAAATCGTTTTAGATTTATCTAAAGAAATTTTTGAGCTTACTGTTTTTAATAATCTTCTGATACCTGCTAGGGCTTTATCTTTCTATATTTCATTAAAAAAATAGTTTTTTTTCTTCTATATCTAATGAAATATTTTTCTAAATAAGGTTTTTTTTGCTTTATGTCTATCTCATCACGTTTTCAATTTTTATGTTGTTATATAAGAGTTAGGTTTGATACAGTCAAAACTTTTCTTAGTTTTGATACATAAATGATTTCATCATATAATATTGTTAGACTTATTTTGTCTAAATATTATGTATAATGTTGATAGAAGTTTAGAAAATTATTTCTTATTAATAAATCAACTCATGTTTCTTGTTGATATATGGTATGAATATGAAAATTTTCTCTTCCTGTCATTATATCTATATCTTTTAAAACCTTATTAAGATTTATTGTAGTATTATTAGCAATTCTTATAATTAAATCTTTTGGTGCATGTTTTCAATGTTCTTCTGGGAACACATATTTACATGTTATATACATATTAGCTCATGTATCTATATATGCATGAAATTGATAACTGACATAGCATTTAAATTTTAATCCTACCAAAATATAGGTATTATTTGGATTTATAATACTATATAAATCATTCATCTTCTGATGAAGAGTACCCATATTCTAAGTGTCCATATTCTGAGTTGGTTATTTCCTCCCCATTTTCCTATAATAGATCAATACTGTAAGAATCATCTTTATCTGATTTCTCGATTGGCTCTAATTCCATCTTAAAAAACTTGTTCTAAGATTTTTGCTTTATGTAAAATTCCTTTTTAAATTCTTTCTTATGTTGAAGCCATGTGGGGAATTCATTGTCATAATTTCCTTCTTCATTACAGATTCAAGATCTACATTTCATTTTCCCTAAAGGACAATCATTCTTATTTTCTGGAGGTTTATACTTTTTCTTTTAAAATATATTTTTCTATAGGTTTTCCTATTAAATATTCTTTTATATTTTTGAAAATCTTGTTTCCTGAATTTATATCTTTTAAACTTCTTATATTTTTTATATTTTTTATAATTATGTTTGTAGGGTTTTATATTACATCCATATTTTTCAAGTCCTTTAAAATCTTTTGTAACACAACAGTTTTTTTCATTTCCACTTATTTATATATATTCATTTCTTTCTTGTCATTTATTGATTATCCAACTTTTAAGGCTTCTTATTCTTCCTTTTAAGGTGTTTGGTATGATTTCCCTATTTCTCTTATTCAAATCTTTTGTTAAGGTCTTATGTAATGTTCTAGGTAATTTTTAGAAAAATATTTCATTATAAGTTGTTTGCATAGAGGATGGTGATTTATGGTATTACATTTCATGTTCATAAATAAAAGAATCTATGTAACACATGTTACAAACTTTCATATTTATTAAATGTCATCTGGCTTCATTGATTTCATTTTCATTATATTCAGTGATAGTTCTTCATTTATTTTCTTCAATAAATCGAGTGTATATTTCATTTGCTATTATATCTAAGTATTCTTTTTTCTACAGAAGCATTCCTTTCATTAATAAATGTTGTTGGTATATTGAGTTTGATAACCAAACTTTAACATTTTCTATCATTTTATAAGCTACTAATACCCTATAGATTGAAGGGTTTGTTTATGTTGTTTGAGAAGTTTGTATGAGTACATTCATACCATTGTCCCATTCATCTAAGGCTTTTTTTCCAATCAGTTATACAATCTAAATCTAAGAGATTAATTCTATAATTTTTATAGAGCTTGAATTCTAGTGGGATACTATCTCTAGTTTCCCAATGTAACATTTCTTCCATTTTGAGTGGTTGTCTTCTTTCATTGGAAGTATCATGTTTTCTTGACTTTTGTCTATTTCTTTCTTCTCGATGTGAGTAAGATATTTCTTTTTTGGTAAGTAATCGGTAATGAAATCGGTTTTATATGACCTTTTGGATCATGATTTTTGTTTCAGAATCAGTCTTACTTATTATTGTCATATCATCTTTCTCTTTATTTGTACAAAGATTTTCATCATAATGTTTTTCTAGTTCTTCATTAGTTAGGGTTAAAAATTAATTAATTTTTCTATACCCTTATTTTCAGGATTCATGAATTATTTTTCTAATTCTCTTCTATATTCTATTAAATTAAAATTATATCTTTTTATTTAGATCTTTCTTCTCTTATTTATAGGTATCAGGATGTCTAATCTTCTAGATGGTTCTACTTTTAATCTTCTAAGGAATCGTATTTATGACTTATAATATCATTATTTATTTGTTTATTATATACCTCTTTTCTTAGTTCTGTAAATTCTATTTGTACATTTTATTGTAATTTATTATAACTACATTCTTTTATTTCTTTTAATCATTTTTTTTATTTTGATTATACTTCGTAGATACTTCGTGTTTAATTCTTATACTAAATTCATTTCCTCTATTAGAAGTCTTAAAACATTCATTAATGTTGTTTGATTTTTTGTTATATCTATTAGGCTCTCATCTATTTCTAACTGTATATTTTTTAATTTTTTGTTAAAAGTTTCTTCTTCATGATTCATAAAAGTAAATCTTAGTATATTATTATTTTTAACTACATTATTTTTCTTTTTGATATCAAAGGTTTTTTCTTGATATCTAAGTGACATTCCTTCAATATTTTAAAGTCAGTTAGTATTTCTGGTTTTATTATTTATCCAAGTTCTTGAAAAGTTTTACTATTTCTATAAATTTATTTTGTTCATATATCAAACTATTATAACTATTTTTTATGAATACTCTACCATGCAACGTATTGAAAATAGATATTTTTCTTCTTTCATTAAATCTTACTTTTTGAATTCATAAACTAAACTTAACATTTGTTTAAGTTTTTATCATGAATATTAATAGTAGACCTAGGATATGTTGTAAATTTTATTTTTTGGTATCCCAAATTACCATAGATCATTCTTAGTAAAACATCTTTCTTGTTTATTATTCTATTATCTAGTAATATTATTTTTATTGGTGTATCTATTCATTTTCTAAAATAAATTTGTATTAATATTTGGATTTCTTCTAAATGAATTTATCCAATTTTTTCTTTATCCTTTTGGGAGATTTTTGATGGTTTATTTATTATAATTTCGTTGTTAATTAATGATATATTATACTTCAAATCAACTTATATGGTTAAATTAGGCTCAGATGGAATCTAGACCATCAAATTAACTTCAAATCAAGGGTTTAGATGAAAAGAAGGAAATTAAACAAAGTTGAGCAATTGGATCGTGACACATGGCACGGGATAAACACTGGACGAATCAGCATGCAAATTGTGGGGTGAGCTGGTCGTGGCACCCTAATGAAAATAATGGACAAATCCTATGACAATATGTGACACAATCATTGGCCATACAATCAAACTCAGATTAAACGATGTGTTAACATGTGGTAGTGCCTACATCACTCAATACACGCGATGTGCTTTGATTGGATCTCTTTGCTTACGTGGTATCCATATGGTGACGACAGGTCAACTCTCATACTTGTGTGGCATCCACATGTCCTCTTCTAATTAGTCCTAGATAAAAAAATTCATAAAAGTTTCAGAGAATTCCCAAAAAATATATTTCATCCCTTTTCATTGAAAATTTTATAGTTTAATATTTTTAACCCCAAAAGTACTACTTATTGAATAAAATGAACAAATATTAAAAAGAAAAATGCAATGATAACTCTACTTTCATAGATTCATCACACTCTCAAACTCAACTCTTTACTTGTCCTCAATTAAAACCAAGTCTAATTAGTTAAACTTACATGGGCAATATATACACACACATACATACATACATACATACATATATACATATTTAGAAAAAACTATCCCACTCAAAAGTCATATAATTCTATGATAAGGAGATTTACATATTTATCAATCAACATTCCATCAATACAATGATATACAAGGTTTTTGACGAATTGATTTTTGTGTATTGTACATGATACCATCCAATACACTAATGAAATCAACCTATATGAGTATGCTAATCAATTAAATCTTATATTAGGTCTCATAAGTTTATTTTTCATATCCATTTTCGCTAATATAACTATGCACTTAGTTAAAGATCAATAAGGGCTTAACATGCTTATAATGTAAGGCTTAGATAAGGGTTGATAATTGAAGAGATTTAGACTCTTTCCACATCTTAGCTATCTTTTTATTCATCATGCACTTTTTAACTACCATTGAGTTTTTACTTAATATTTTAGTGCATCCTATGTTATCATTCTTTTCATATTCTTTTATTTCACATCTTTTTATAACTTCACAATACTTCCAAACTTATTTTTAATTTTCTTTCTTTTTCTTTAGAAGGATAATTGTATCGTGAGTTTTTTTTTAATGTATGAAGCATTACATTTTATCTTATTCTATAGCATTACATATTATTGCATTTTTTATACAAGCTAAAGGTGCAAAGGTAACGGTAATGCTTATTGGTTAGGTATAAAATGTGGCTTAGAGATATGAAAATTTCTTAAGTGGGCTCAAATGGATAACTACAGATATTAATAATGATTAGCTTCAAAGGCTCAATTGATCCAAAAAATGCCTAAATTATTTTTTATGCTAAATACTATTTAGAATTTTACCTCAAGGGAAGATCAAATAGATTATAAAACATTGTAGATCTCATCAACTCACATAACTCACTACAAATTATCCCTCAATAAGAACACCAAAATTGATCATGAACATGTGCACAAAAATTTAAATCAATCAATCAATACTAGCAACATATCACATGATTGATGTAAGTATCTTAACAAGCATGTTACATTTCTTATCTTAATCATGACAACCAAGTATATCATTAGGTTCATACGTTTCATATCAAGCATGCATGCATTTTTATCAATTTCTACCCAAATCATGAATAAAATCATCCTAAAAATTAAAAATAAATTACTAAAAGATGAAAATGCAAACTAAATAATAAAGTAGAGAATGAAGTTCCTTCTCCCAAAATTAAATTGTACATTGTCCCCAATGTGCATATATAAATGTGAAAAAGTAAAAGGAAAGAAAACTTTCTTAGTCTTAACATACCACATATGTTGTTGAAACTACTCAATCTTGTTATGTTATTGCTATCCACATTTATACACCTACAAAATAAAAAGAATAAAAATATAAGTAAAATAAAGTTGGGTTGCCTCCCAACCAACGTCACATTTAACGTCCTTGACTATACAGTTATATCAACGCTTAAGGTGCATCTCTCTATGTCCATTTACTGTTGAGTTTGCCTAGAAAGTATATACTTAATTCTCTTATCATACCATATTTTTGTTTTTTTTAGTTTTTGGCATTCTTATAAGCACTTCATCATAAATTATCTAATTTATGTATTTGTAACTTCCTTTTCACCTTTCTATTGGACTCCTCCATTTAACCACTTGATTGGGAATGGTAAGATAAAGGTGTAAGGTCTAACATTGATGGCCCTTCAATAAATGGTTTGAGCTTATATCCTATCTCAAAACTCTTTATAACTACATTAGGTATACACATGGGAAGTGTAGCCTCCAAGTAGATCACACAATTAACAATGTCAACCATATATTCCATACTTTCAAAATTCAAAAAACATAATGAGTTGTTTCTTAGTAATTTTACTTCATTGTTCACAATATCATGTGTAATAATCTTAAGTGTGGGCGACTCAATAGATTTTTTTAAGTTATCAACATAATTAGTAACATTTATCCTAAAGAATTCATTATCATTATCAGTGTCAGGGGATTCAGATGCTTTAATTTTTTTAAATATTACTTGTTCATCTTGCAATCTTATCATAAGCTCACTATTTTGTACATCAATGAATGCTCTTTTGGTTGCTAAGAATGGAGGACCAAGTATGATAGAAAAGTAACGATCATCTTTCATGTCTAGTACAATGAAATCCACCAAAGATGAATTTTTCTACTTTTATTAGAACATCTTCCACCCATATCTTGGGGTCGCTTAATTGATCTATCTATCATTTGTAATATTACTGAAGTAGGTTTGTCTTTACCAACCCTCAATCTCTTAAAGATCAATAATTACATAAGTTTAATGCTTAAACCTAAGTCATATAGTGCTTTCTCAAAGTTCATATTCCCAATCGTGCAAGGAATAGTGGGTGTGTAAAGGTTTCTCTTTTTTAGCTAAATTATTTCTTATCTAGTGCTCTATTTATTCACTTGTTTCTTCTCATCATTTTTAGCTTCCTATTCCTCCTCATCCTTTTGAGTCTCATATTCCTGCTTTAAAGTTTTACCACTCCTCAAGGCTATGGCATTGCAATGCTCCTTACCTTCTCTTCTTAGGTTCACAAGTGTGCCACTTGAAAGGTTACCTTGAGGATTTGGAATTATGGCCTGGGCAAGTTGCACCATTTAGGTTTCTAAATTCTGAATTAAAGCATCTTGAGTAGACACTTTTGTATTTACTAACTAGATAAAGTCTTTCATCATCCCTATTAAAGTATGTGTATTATCCTCAGTAGGTGGCCTCTTCTCTTGAGCTTGTGATTTTTGTGATTTTTCAAAACCAGGTGGTGGAAATGATTGATGGTTGAATTGATTACCACTTTGATTGTTGTTATTACTCCAAGAGAAATTTGGATGTTGTCTCCATCCTGGATTATATGTGTTTGAGTATGGATTATTGATTTGGTTCACATTACCTACATAGCATGCTGATTCAGGATTATGTAGTCAATTATCAAACAAATGAGCTCCACCACAAAAGACGCAAGACACCCTTGAATCTTGAACATGGTAGCTGGTGAGTTTTAAGCCTTTAAAAAAACCCATCAAAAATTATACTTGAGCTATAAGTGTCATGATATCATCTACCTCATGCATTCCGACTACTTTTCTTATGGCTGTCATTATGTTCATTGGCCAATGATAATTATTAATAGCCATTTTCTCAAGTAAGTTATTAGTTTGATTATAAGATTTGACTAGCAACTCTCAATTAGTGGATGCATCAATAATGGTTCTTGTTTGAGCATTAAGACCATTGTAGAATGTCTCCATTTGGATCCAATGAGGGATACCATTGTAAGGTCATTTTCTTAACAATTCTTTGAATCTTTCTCATGCTTAATATAAATATTATCCTTCATATTATTGGTATAAGGTAATATCATTCCTAAGCTTAGCATTCTTTATTGGTGGGAAGTATTTCATCAAGTATTTATCTACCAATCATTCCAAGTTGTAATGGAATCAAATGGTAACGACTTTAGCTAACCTTGAGCATGGTCTCACAAAGAGTAAGAGAACAATCTAAGCCTAAATGCCTCTTTGGTCACACCACTAAATTTGAATGAATCTCCAACTTCAATAAACAATCTATGATATAAATGAGGATACTCTGTTGGTAATTTGCTGAATTATCCAACTGTTTTCAACATTTGAAGCATCACTAGCTTTAATTCAAACTAATTAGCTTCAATACTTGGCCTTGTAATACTTGGATTCAGCTTTTCCAATATAGGTAATGCATATTCATTTATAGCCCCTATCATCCATTAAAGGTATCTGGTTGTTCAAATTTAACTCATTATTGTTTATTTATAATGAATTAGACATTTTTTCTACTTATGTGAACTTGTTATTTTCTTATTAATATCAAAGTATGCTCGATTTTGGGATATAAAAGTAAAAAAAATCCATTACGAACTCTGCTCATGTAATAGAGCCAGATATATTTCTAATAGCACTAAACGAAATGTCAAAATTAAAAATTAAAAATTAAAATAAATAAATAAAATAAAAATTACAATAAATAAATAAATATCAATAACTCAAATAAAATAAGAAAAAAATTAATTTTTAATGTTTATAATCCCCAGTAATGATCTCATAATATAATGATAAAAAAATATTGTTTGAACAAAAATTATATTATTATAAACTAATTTTAAAACTAAAAAGTAAAAATCATTTTTTTGTGTTTTTAGAAAGAAAAGTTAACTAAAAATAAATAATAGTAATCAATTAACTCATATTTGACAACTAAGAAGATACAGAGAAAATATCTAAGGATACTTAATTTCTTAATTTTTAAAAAATGAGAATCAATGCAATCTCCCTAATATAATTACCAATTAATTATACGATTAATTGAATATAACCTAACGTGTATTACTCTCTTAAGTAAATTATACACAATGTAATAATTAACTCAATCACACTCTCATGTCAATTAAATTGCATACTATTCATTAAGTTTATCAACTATGGATCATATACATAAGAATCATATATCTCTTTCTATAAATTATGCATGTTATTTAATTAAGACAAATAATTAAATAATTTTCTAAAATCTATTTAATTACCTCTATAAATTAATTATTGGTTAAATAATTAATAGCATAAAAATTAGGTTAAATAATATAATTAAATTAAAATCATAATTGTGATAAAATATTAGATTACCACATGTAGAAAAAAAAAAGATTCATAAGACCTCTAGATTAATAAATTGGGTAGACATAATTTTGTTCATAAATCTTATATTTTTCATAAAGAATACATAAAAATTGATAAAAAAAAGGTTAATAAAAATAAATATAATCAATCTCATGAACTATAGTATCAATCTTATCTTGAATCTCCAATAAAATTGTATCTTTTTTTAATTTTTTTATGTATTTTTCTCTTATTGGAACCAAAAACTGATAAAAAATATATGTCTAATTTGGCTAGTTAGGGCTTTTGGGGCAATTATGGGGTCAAATTAAGCTCAGATCAAGACTTGAGATGGAAAATAATTAAACAACATTGAGCAATGAAATCGTGACATGTGGCATGAGATAAACATTGGACAAATCAATGCATGAAGCATGGTACAGTGAATTAGTCATGGTAAACGCATATTGAGTTAGCACCATATAGGGCTCTGTGATTTGCTTATATGAATTTTGTGGCATCCTGGTAGAGAGAACAGATGAATCTTGTGATGATGCATGGAATACTTGTTAATCGTGCGGCGAAACTCAGATTAGACACCATATTGACATATAGCAATGCATGCATCACTCAGTACACACGATGTGCTCTGATTTTCTTTCTTTTTTACATGGCATCAAATGGTTAGCTTCGATGCTTATGTGGCATCTACGTGTTCTTTTCTGATTGGTCATACATTAAAAATTCATAAAAAATCAATAAAAGTTTCAAAAAAATTGAAAATATATTTTCACTCATTTTAACTAGAAGTTCATGTTTTAATATTTTTATCCTTCAAATTACTAATTATTGAATAAATTGAACAAATACTAAGTAGAAAAGTGTATTGATGACTCTATTTTCATAAAATCATCGTTTTACTACCAAACAAGTCTATAGATGTTTTGCCCATTTTTGGAAAAAAAATGTAAATTAATTTAACTTGTTTTCATTTCTTGTAAATTTCCTTGTTTTTTCCTTATATTTTACAAGTTTAGTACCATGAAACACTACTACAAAAAAAGGTATTTAAGTCGCTAGACAAAGTCGTTTTTTGAAAAAAACTGATTTATAATGAATTTAAAGTCGGTTCAGTATAGAACTGACGTTATCCATGTTGAACGTAGTGTCGGTTGATGGGGTAAACTGACACTAGCCATGTGGGTAGCGTCAGTTCACCAGGTCAACTGATGTTACGTCCTATTTTTTAAATTAAAAAATGCATGTAGTTTGTAAATTGAAATTTTTTTAGGTCATTAATTATTATTTTATTTCACTTTTTAAAATTTAAGTTGGATATAAATATATATATAGTATAATTTTTTTCTTTTTTTTAGACAACTAGTTTTTAAAATTATATAAATTTGTTTATTTTTTTGGATATTTAAATTTATATACGTACGTACAATATATTTTTATTTAATTTTGTATATTTGTTTTAAATATTATTGTAAAATTATTTTTTTTCTTTTTCTATAGTACGTATACATAGTTTAAATAAAATAATAATTGTGCGTGGATAGCGTCGGTTGACTTGACAAACTAACGTTACCCACGTGGCTAGCGTCGATTGATGTGGCGAACTGATGCTAGCCACGTAGGTAGCATCGGTTTTCCCCATCAACTGATGCTACATCCACATGGATAGCATTGGCTTACCCCATCAACCGATGTTACGTCTTATTTTTTTAATTAAAAAATGCATTTAGTTTACAATTTAAATTTTTTTAGGTCATTAATTATTATTTTATTTCACTCTTTAAAATTTAAGTTGGATATAAATATATATATAGTATAATTTTTTCTTTTTTTTAGACAATTAGTTTTTAAAATTATATAAAATTATTTATTTGTTTGGATATTTAAATTTATATACGTACATACAATATATCTTTATTTAATTTTGTGATTTTTTTTTAAATATTATTGTAAAATTATTTTTTTTTCTTTTTCTATAGTACATATGCATAGTTTAAATAAAATAATAATTGACAAAAAAAATTTTAATTGTGTGGATAGCGTCAGTTGATGGCAAACCGACGTTACGTCCTATTTTTTAAATTAAAAAATGCATGTAGTTTACAATTGAAATTTTTTTTAGGTCATTAATTATTATTTTATTTTACTCTTTAAAATTTAAGTTGGATAAATATATATATAGTATAATATTTTCTTTTTTTTAGACAATTAGTTTTTAAAATTATATAAATTTGTTTATTTTTTTGGATATTTAAATTTATATACGTACGTATGTAAAATATATCTTTATTTAATTTTGTGTATTTGTTTTAAATATTATTGTAAAATTATTAATTTTTCTTTTTCTATAGTACATATGCATAGTTTAAATAAAATAATAATTGACAAAAAAAATTAAAATTGCGTGGATATCGTCGGTTGACGTGGCAAATTGACGCTACCCACATAATATTATCGTTCAGCTCATTTCTTCTTTGTAGAAACCCAAAAATATTTGTCTCTTCTTCATTTCTCCCAAAACCAAGCTCACATCCACCCTCTTTTTAATTTTCGGTCACCTCCAACCATCATTTGCAAAATCGTTTTGTGGGTTATATTCCTCTTCTTATTATCTTTCAGATCTACTTTTTTTTAGCGAAATATACAAAATTTTATACCCATTTTTTCACTTATCCTCACTTACAAAACACAATTTTCTTCTTCATTTCCTTCATATAGTCACTTCATAACATTATTGTAAGTATTTCTATTAATTTTGCAGCTTATTATTCAGTTTGTTTTATTTTTTGTATAAATTTTTGATTTATGTATGTTTTTTATTTTGCTTGTTATTTTATGTTTGACTTATTCTCTGTGGAAATAATTAATATCAGAAATTTCATGGGTTTGAGGGATTATATATATTTACCGTGCGTGGATAAATTTATTTATATATAAATAATTATATTTTATTAAGTAAAAGTAATACATTTGTAAAATGATTAAAATGATAATTGTTTTGTATTATGTATGTTTTGATATATATTCTAATAATTAGAAAATTTATATATAATAATATTTGAAATATATTCATTGAATACATAATTAATTAATATGTTTAATTAATGTCATTAATAACAAATGGACAAATCTTGGATGTCAAAGTGTACAATTGAGCAAGACTATATATTTGAAGTTGAAAGTTTCATGGAATTTGCTTGTAGAAATAGTAATACTGGAACTAGTATGATTCGATGTCCATGTGTTAAATGTAAAAATGAATGATTTCATGAATTTGACGAGATTAAGTATCACCTTATCCGTAATGGTATTCTTTTGAGCTATAAATGTTGGTATTATCATGGAGAAAATATTGATAATATTCATAGGGAAAAGATAAATAAGAATTTGAGTGGATTACATACATCTTATCATAATGTACAGACATAAAATATGTTTCATGGTGTTGAAGATGAATTACGCGATGATGATCCTGAAACCTTTAAAAAACTTATAGAAGATACCGAAAAATCGTTGTATCCAAAATGCAAAAAATACACTAAAATGTCAAGATTAGTTCATTTGTATAATGTAAAGGCAAAACATGGTGTTTATGACAAGGGATTCACAAAATTACTAAATGTACTAGTCGATATGTTTCCTGAGGGTATTGAATTGCCATCTTCAATGTATGAAGTGAAGAAATCTCTAGTCGATTTGGCATGGAATATCATAAGATTCACGCTTGTCCAAATGATTGCATTCTTTATAGAAAATAATAAGAGACATTAGATGATTGTCTGATGTGTAAAGAATTGAAATGGAAACATGGTACAAATGAGACAACACATAAGAAAGGCGTGCCTGCAAAGGTTCTTTGGTACTTTCCTCTGATTCCTCGCTTTCAAAGGTTGTTCAATAGTAAAGATACATCAAAGATGTTGACTTGGCATTCAGATAATCGATCTGATGATGGGGTACTACGTCATCCTTGTGATTCTCCAAATTGGAAAGTAATAGATAATTTATCTCGTCAATTTTCATTTGATCCACGCAATCTTTTTCTTACCATTGCTGCTGATGGAATTAATCCACATAGTTCCCTTAGTAGTAGATATAGATGTTGGCCAGTAATTATGGTAACATACAACCTGACTCCCTGATTGTGTATGAAAAGAAAATTCATGATGTTAACATTATTGATCTCGTGCCCGAAATAATCCAGTGTTGATATTGATGTATATTTACAGCCTTTGATAGATGATTTAAAGACGTTGTGAAATGATGGTGTAAATGTTTACGATGCATATAAAGAAGAACACTTTAACTTGAAGGGGATCCTTTTATGGACAATTAATGATTTTCCTACCTATGGAAACTTATCAGGACATGCAACGAAAGGTTACAAGGGATGCCCTATATATAGTGATGGAATATTTGCAACTTATCTTGTTCACGGACGAAATATGTCTTATAGAAGACATAGAAGATTTTTTCCATCTGGACACAAGTTTAGATAACAAAAGAAACTGTTCGATAGTGAAGAAGATCATGATCATGCAACTCGACCTTTGCGAGGTGTTAAGATATTAAGGTAATTGAATGGTATGACATTCAAACGATATGGAAAGATGTAAAAAAACTCACTAAGGTAGGGAAACAAAAGAGGTCAACTAATGAAATGGGTGAAAATGAAAAAGAGTTTGAACCAAATTACCTGGTTGTTGGAAAAAAATCAATATTTTGGGAATTACCTTATTGGAAAGACCTACACATTTGTCACATCTTAGATGTCATACACATTGAGAAAAATGTATGTGAGAATATACCTGGAAAAACAAAGGATGGAATTAAAGTAAGATTGGATTTAAAGAAACTAGGCATACGGCCTAAATTGGAACCAAGGGTGGAAAATGATAAGAATCGAACATACTTACCACCAGCATCATATATAATGTCAACAAAAGAGAAGGATGTGTTTTGTAAATGCTTGGAAGGTGTGAAAGTTCCTAATGGTTACTCATCCAGCTTAAGAAATTTTGTGTCTATCACCGATAAGAAACTGTATGGATTGAAATCACATGATTGTCATATCTTAATGCAACAGTTATTACCAGTTGCTATTAGATCAATTCTTCCAAAACATGTTCGATTATCAATAATTCAGCTTTGTTCATTCTTCAATACAATATGCAAGAAACCTATATCAATTAACGAGTTAAATTCTTTACAGAAAGATGTTGTAGAGACTTTGTGTCTAATTGAAAAACATTTTCCTCCTTCTTTCTTCGATATAATGATTCACTTGTGTGTTCATTTAGTTTGAGAGGTTCAATTGTGTGGTCCTACTTACTTAAGGTGGATGTATCCTTTTGAGAGATATATGCAAGTCCTTAAAGGATATGTAAATAATAGAAATCGACCTGAATGATGCATGATGGAACGTTACATTATTGAAGAGGCCATTGAGTTTTGTTCTGAATACTTTAGTGGTTGCACTGAAATTGGGAATCCTACGCACAAGTTGTTCTTAGAACGTCACATTATCCAAATAGGTAACCCTATGCTTGGTGAAAGTAAGAAATTGTTTATTGATCGCACTCGATGGGAAAAAGCACACCGAATCATTTTGGTAAATAATAATGAGGCACAACCGTATATAGAGTAAGTGATGTTTTTGTTTCATGATTGCAAAATCCATGTCTAGTGGCCAATCATCGTGCACCAAGTCATTCAAGAAGAAGCCTTGGAAAAAGTATAGTTATGATTATGCTTTAAACTTCAACAGAAATCTTGGCACTTTGATGACTATTGTTGGGAGGGCATCTAGCATAAATGATGGATGGACTGTGCCACTTCCTATAAAAATTTCTGGTGTAGACCTCGGCCAAACTTATATATCAATCGAGTGCATATTGCAACTATTTGAATATCAAATGATCGATTTAAGTATAATTCAAGTGTTGACAAGGTGAGTCCTCAATATATTTATTTTTCTTTCATTTATGTAGAACATATATAATTATATTTATATTATCTAATTATTTATATATATATATATCTTTTATATAGGACATGCTATTATCGACTTCAACATAATCACTCATCACATTTAGCAATGTTCTATGATTCTTCATATGTCAATCAATATCAAGAGAAAGATGTTAGCATCAGAGCTAAACAATTATGTGATATGGCATTAACGCTTAACAGAAATCAAAAGTTGATAATCCTTTGGCCATTAAGGTTTGAACAAGGCCAAGATCATTGAATGTTGGTAATCATTGATTTGTTTAATAATCATGCTTGGTACTATGACTCAACTTCCATAGAAATCAGTAAAGATACAAAAGTAGTTGTTGAAATGTAAGAGTTATATCTACATATTAGTTTCTTCTATTATTTTTTGTAATATTTAATAAAAGCTAACCGTATTAAAATTTGATAAGGTATGGATGTTGTGGAACAAGTTTAGGGGCATTGCCCTTAAAAAATCTCATAAGCTTATATGGAAAAAAGTTATGGTATATACAAGCGAATATTAATAATTTTATTAATTTTACAATTGAACAATAAAGATGTTCGAATATGAAAAATCATGTACACTTGTTTTTTGTAGGTTCCACAAAAAAATAATGGAGTCATGTGTGGTTATTATATCATGAATTTTATGAGCAAAATCATCATAAATATCAAAATTCCAATTGATGATGTGGTAATATCTTTTACCCATATACAGAAAAGTTTTTAACATATTTGAGTTATTTTTTGTAAATAAATGAAATTACATTCTTATTTTGATTTTAAATACATGTAGAATCAGGAGAAGATTCTCATGATTTTGAATAGTATATGACAACATAACGGTAATTGTTTTAATGATTTAATTTCTCTATTCTTGTGTCTGAAGTCCCCTTTTTGATGGAGCTCATGTATTTAGGGGAATGCATTGTTTTATAGACTTATTTTTAACCCAAATTACATCTCATCTCTCTTGCCTATTTTTCTTATGACAACAATTAGCACTTTATTAATCATTTGTTTATAAATATGAAGTTATCTGAAATCTATGCTCGTATTTTTAATGCTATAATGAGCACTAAATATGAAATCAGGTGTAACTTCGATTTGTTTCTTGGTTTGTATGAGTTTTAGTGCCCATGAACGTGTTCCATACGTTTAAGGGCACCAAAACTCACACAAGCCAAGTAATAAATCGGAGTTACACTTGATTTCATATTTAGAGCTCATTATAGCATTAAAAATACTAGCAGAGATTTCAGATAACTTCATATTTATAGACAAATGATTAATAAAGTACTAATATGAGTTCGTTGAAGGGTTATATCACTCGGATGTCACTATGGTAATCTCTTTTTTATGGTAATATTTATAATGATTTAATTTCTCCATTCGTATGTCTCTGAAGTTTAGACTGCTTGTTTGATGGACGTTTATGTGCTCATGTATGTAGAGAAATGAATTGTTATATGAATCAACTGTTTTTTGTCTAGTTTCCTTGTCATAATGCTGGTGATTTTAAGTCAACCAAGCTTGCTCGCATAATCCAATTACACTTTGACGACATTATTTTATTTATAATTTAAGTTAACTATATGAATTGTATATACATTATTTATTTTTGTAATAAATTTAATTATCAAGTAATTAATTATATTTAAGTTTTTAATTATTATTTATATTTTAGTTTTTTTATGCTATATATTGAATATTGAATACGAAAAATGAGAATAAAAAAATCATAAAATGTACGTGTAAAGTTGGTTCACCGCGTGAACCGACTTTACATTTTAAGTCACTCAATTTAAAGTCGGTTCAACGAACTGACTTTAATGCTTATTTTTGTAGTAGTGAAAATTCCTTATGTCTTGTTGGTTTTGGACTTGTAGTAATAATATACTATAATGTTTAGGATCAATGGTTTAAGTGTCGGCAGAAGGACAACACTGTCTCGAAAACACTATTGACAAAATAATAAAAATAATAAATTTATAATTTATAATCATAAAAATAATATTATTTTTATATTCACATTAGCGTAATTTTTTACTTGTTTTATTCAATAAATAGTATTTTGGGGCTAAAAATATTAAAATATAAATTATTTAGAGAAAAACGATGAAAATATAATTTTTGAAATTTTTATGAATTTTTAACACAACGCCAATCAAGAGCTTCTGTGTGGCATGCCACATAAGCATAAGTGCTAAATGGGTAAGCCACGGAAACGCCACACAAGTACGAATAACAAATCATGTTACGCCACATGTGAGGAAGACAAAACACTCACCATGTAAGCACATCGTTCAATCCGAGTTTGGAGTACGGTCAAACTTCGTTGCCACCTGTCTCCACTCGATTACTCCTCGCGTTCCACCCTATACGCCACACCATCCATTTTCGCGAATCACGTCGTGCCGCGTGGCATTAACTCTGACCGGTCTTCTTTTCCAAGCGTCGATCTATGATTTGTCTAGTGAATTTCCCCTACCACGTGTCGCGCTATGAGTGGCTAGCGTTGTGAGTTTTGCTTGTTTTGATCGTAGCCTTTGATCTGACGGTCTAGATTGCACTTGAGCTATATTTAAGCCCCTAATCATTCCATAAACCCTTAATGGCCTCCATTAGCATAATTTTGGTCAATATTTGGAGTTAAAAAGGGAGAAAAATACAGAAAAATTCTAGAGGGAACACAATTATAGTGGAGATTCAAGAGGGGATTAATTCTACAATTCAAGAGATTGATTGTATTTCTTCTTCTACTCTTTTCTTTATCAATTTTTATGTCTTCTTTATGAAAATATGAGCTTTATGAATACAATTGTGCATAGTTAATTTATTAATATAGGGATCTTATGAACCCAATTTTTACCTTGTGATGATATAATATTTTACCCCAATTATAATTATAATATAATTATATTATTTAATCTAATTTTTATGCTATTAATTATTTGACCAACAATTTATCTATAGAGACAATTAAATAGATTTGAAAGAATTATTTAATTGTTTATCTTGATTAAATAACATGCATAGTTTTTAGGTAGAGATATATGATTCTTATGTATATGATCCATAATTGATGAACTTAATGAGTAGTATGCAATTTAATTGCCATGAGAGTGTGATTAAATTAATTACTATATGATGTGTAATTTACTTGAGAAAAGAATACATGTTAGGTTAGATTCAATTGATCATGTAATTAATTGATAATTATATTATAGGATTTTAACGATTTATATGTTTAAGAAATTATGGGATTAATTATTCTTAGATATTTTTTCATATATCTTCTTAATTACCAAATCTAAGTTAATTAATTATTACTATTTATTTTTAGTTATTTTAATTTTGTTTCCTTAATATATAAAAACACAAAAAAAAATTGATTTTTATTTTTTTAGTTTAAAAAATTAGTTTTTAATAAAATAATTTTCATAGGAACTATCTTTTCTTATCATTATATTACTTGTTGCGATACGTATACTTGCGTATTTATTGCATACACTTCGCGTGTAGCAATCAACACAAAATTGATCATCACTACGATATAATTTTCCAAGGTTACCAGGAACATATTTCTCGAAAAATTCTTTCTATGAAGTAGCATGAAATGATGCTCCAAAGTCTAACACTCAAGATTCTTCCTTGCTCTCCAAAAAGCATATCAATGCATAATCTCTTCTTGAGGTGAAAGTAATATTTGCCTCTACTTTCACTTCTTGGTCCTTCGGTGCACTCTTACACTGATTTTTGTAGTACACAATTCCAACACTTGATAATCTTCGAGCTATGTGAATTATTGGAATTCTTGGATTTGGACCTCCTGTCATTTGATCTACCTTGATAGTTTGTTCTACCACGTCTATTCCCTATGGTTGAATTTCTTCCTTTTATGCAAAACTGAAGAGGTTGACGATTCACCTGACTCTCTACGTCGGATCTCTTCACTGAGAACTAGATCACAAACATTGTCAAATTTCAACCTATTGCTTCCTAATGAGCTACTCAAAGCTATGATAGTAGCATTCTAAATTTCTAGTAGAGAAGACAAAAGCATCGATGTCGATATTGTGACTGTGTTAAGTTCATTGAGATATTGAGCTACTGATGTGTCATTCGTCATCCACAAATTGAACAAACGCTTTATCAGGTGCACTTTGTTTGAGGTCGATGGCTTCTCATACATATTGGAGAGAGCTGACATAAGATTTGTCATAGTATTTTCCTTTGCTATGTTGAAAGCAACATTGTAGAATAGTATCAATCGAATAACTCTGATGAATTATTTATGTAGAAGATTCTAACTTTCTTCCTTTATAACCTCTGGCTTCTTCTCTAAGAAAGATTGATACAAATAATTTTTTATCTACATTTCCCAAAACCCAATATCTCTGACATTAAATTTCTTGAGTTTCACCTTTCCTTCATTTGTAATCATTGTTTTCACTCAAATCTAACTTCTTTTGTATCGTTTCTGACTATTCCTACGAACCACTGTGTATTAAAATACTTTCGTCTATAAACCGATATTGTCGACAAAATTACTATTCATGTTAATAGTAACATTGTAGAAAATTAATAGAAATCAGTACAAAAATATTCTAATACTGTTGGAAAATTATGCAAATTTTTGATAAACTAGATTTATGATAAAATAAAAATAAACAAAATAACATAAATTTGATAATGGAATTTGATTAATTTTACTTAGTAATTATTATAGATCTTTTTATTAAAAAAAAATTATACAAATTGTTATTTCTCGTGGGCAAATTGTCAAATCATCTTAGCGACAGGAAACGAAATTACACCAAGATTTTATCAAAATTACGTTTTCCTTTTTTTTTTTCTCTTTTTCTTTTACGTAGATTTACACAAAATCAATATTAATATACATTCGTCTCCGATATTACAATAATTATCTCCCGTCTACGCATTTTCGATTCTCTTATACACCACTAAAATGTATTAAGACCCGGTTAACATCAATATGGGTCACCAACTCACTACTCATCTCCGCTCATCGCTGAACCCTATTCGTGATAACTTTTCTGTATTCGTCATTTGTATCATTTGTGGGTTGCCAAAACAAAATCGAATTGGACCTCAAAGACTAAGAGCTACCTAAGCAAGGACCTTTTCGCTCTGATTACCAGATTTGGAAAGTGAGTAAGTTAGAGTTAGAAATGGGGAATTGGTTCTTTACTAGTTTACCCAGTTGGCTTTTGCCACTTCACCATATTATTGATTTGTGGGCCCATATAATTATTGAGAGTTCAATGTTCTTCGGTATACAACCGTATACCTCCTTTCTTTTGCGTTTTTGGATTAGGGTTTTAATCTGATTTAAAAAAAAATCGCAAGGATTTGAAGATGCAGTTTTCGTATTTGATTCATTCGTTTAGTTTGAGACTGACATCACCTTAAGCTAGAGGATGAAGTGGAAAAGAAGAAAAAAACCGCCTTGACATTAAAGGTAAAGCTCTTAAATTTCTATGTCTTGCTTTCAGTTGGTTTCCACATTTCTTTGTTTTGAAACTATATTATGTTTGTGTGAACTATTTTCGAAATCAAACTAGATAAGGAGAATTTGCTCTTACTTGGTTGTTGAGCAGATGTATTATTTTGTATTAAAAGAAAAAAATTATGTTACATTCCACTACCATCTCTAGGTATGTTGGATACTTATCCAATTTAATTTGTTTTCGGAAATAAAATTTAATGGATGGGATTGAATTAATAAAGGCTTAGATGTATGTTGCATCTTCTGTAGAATGACCCTTGTATTTAAACACTATATTGGGAGATGTTCAATGTGGTTTGACTTTTCATTGCTATAAGCAGTGGGGGAGAAAATCTAAAATACCTGTTAAAAGTAAATGAGAGGTATAGAAAGTTAGATTTGTTTCACTTTTTGTAGTTATGATTCTGTGTCTTGCACCACCATCCCCTTCCCACAAAGGAAGAATAAAAAGAAAATTAACAAGTTCTAACTTGTTTTCTTATGAGCAGAGTTATAGAAATATACGTACGCAGAGATGGTCTGTGTAAATTTATAATGCATCTGTTTCTAGGTTTTTATGCATGAAACCATACTTTAAAATTCAAAATATTTGAAGGTGAATGCACTTGGTGACACAGTTATCAGAATCTAAAACTGTTAAGGTGTATGCTCTTAGTATATTCAACTAAGCATCATGCATGTCAATATGTGATATTTATGTTATCTTTGTGTATGCGGTTATATTTTAAAATAGTTGATATATAGGAATGTGTTTAAGGGTATTATAAGTTCTAACATAAATTATAAGTACATGATGCTCTGTCGAAGTTTTCCTGCTGTCACACTAGCTGATTTATAAAATGGCATTTGTAGAATTATGAGGATTTAAAAAAATCTCGATTATGCTCACAATCCGAGTTTTACCTTAGAAATTGTTGCTAGAAAATGGCGATTGTCACGTCCCTTCAACTGTTTAAGCTTTATTAGTTTGATCCCTTAGATTTCAATTTGATCAATTAGCGGCTGGATCTATCACTTGTTATCCATTGTGGGCAATTTCTTACTACATCTATCACTATATGTCATCAAAAGATGGGCCTTTGCAATTGCAGTCCAAAAAACTAGTAGTAAGTTGTTTGAGGTTGATAAATCAAATTAAAAGGTAGGGGCAAGGTGGGAAATCTTTAAAAAATTAGTGATAGTTATGTCATTACCCATAAAAAGATGAAACTGTGTGGCCAATACCGGTTGCCTCCTGTAGTCTATTCAAATAACCTAGATTCTCCATCTAGAGAATTAAGACCTCTAGCTCGCAATTAGGGAAGAGAGTAGCAGAGGAAATTTAGTATGTTTAATCACTAGATGCTAAATATTACACCTTGCTAAAAAATTCCTTTCAATACATTATGCATGTGGATTTTGATAAAAAGTTAGATATAAGATGGCTCTGTCCCAAGGAACTGTTTTCAGCCTGACAAAGGTCATAAATTCATCTGTTCTCTTTTTTTTATTTTTATGATAAGAAATTTAGGTACAGCTTCTATTCTTATGAAAATTTGACTGGTTGGGTATGCTATTTATTTGAGATACTGTAGCATCTGTGATATGATTTTCAAAGTTACACACACCTATGTGAATATCCTTCCATCTTCCCACAGCTACAATCAAGCATTATGGTTAAAGCTTTTCATTGAAAATTCTGATACTGTATATCAAGAGTGGAAAGGCAAGCTTCACAAGCACTTCAATTGTGGTGTCGTTGAGATTTTACTCTCCTTTTTGACATATTTGGAGGCCACCTGTGTAGAAATTGTGTCTTTATATGGCAGAATACTTGATGCTTGGTGGTCACATTTAATGCTCATTCTTATCTTTTTATCTGACACATGTAGTTCATGCATGGGGTCTCTTGGTACGTTTCTTACTCTGTTCTGATTTACTGTTCAATAATCCTATATAATTTTCCTTTCATAATGGGGAAAATTATCATATAATGGGATGTACTGATAGTTAGGAATAAGTGCATCTCCATCTGGTAGCAAGAAACTTGGTCTGGTTGTAATATATTGACTATGGAGTCAAAATATGACTTGTACCTTCCTAAAAAGCTTAGTCATTTAATAAGTTCCTCTAAAAATTGTAGTTGCATTTTTTAGCATGAAATAGAGTGGCTTGAAAAATATACAAGGACAATTAACACTAAATCCATTTTGCAATAAATGCAATTAACTGTTACCATATTAAGGGGAAAATGTGAGATTTTGTATTGATTATAGTAATTTAATGTGTAATAATCAATACATTAGGGAAAAAATGTTTTTTTTTAATAATTACACTACTCACGCACCATAACCTAGACCTTCTACATGCCCAAATGGACTTTATGCCATTGAGTCATAGCTCGGCAGTGGAAAAAAATAGTTATTAACATAATAGAAATTAATTTGGTAAGGAATTCGGAGCAATAAGAAATAGCTCAAAAATTGCATACCGTTCGTTAATATTTGCCGTAGTGGTACAAGGATGTGGATGTATTTACATTTTTACCCTGCCGTAGCATTCTATGTCATTTCTAATTGATGAAATAGTGTCCACTTTATCGATAGAAAGCCAACAAATTTAAGAAAAGTGGTAGTCTTAAAATCACCGGTGAGGACTCTTCATTCGGATAGTGAAGCTCCGTCGTGTGTCGACATGTATTATCATTTTTATTGTTCTAGTTCCATGGCTCTCTACATTTCACTTCTCTTAATCTATCTTCCAGATTCCCTAGTGGAGCAGCCCTTAAAAGGGGGAAAAACTAACAATTTTCTTCTCTCTTGTTTCTTCCATTATTCATTGTTTTTATCACCTTTATCTTTTACCCGTCCTCTGCTTCCTCCTCCTCCTCCTCCTCCTCTCCTTTCCTTCTTTTGTTTTTTGTTCACATCACCTTTTCTTTACCTTCTGTGTTTACAAACCAGTCATTGAGAATCCAGCATCTAAATCCTATATTATTCTCCTTCCTGTCCTCCCCTTGCTTTCTAAAATTATGAATTTTATGGTTTCCTAGTTCTCCGTTTTACAATTAATAGTTGAAATTATCCCTTGAGAGTTTTGTCAGTCTGTTCTTAGGATCTTTTCAAGGAGTTGAAGGTTTCAGCTTTCACATTAATGGAAAATATTCAAAAGACTGTATCACCCTCTCCCTCCTTATTTTCTTCATCATCTTCATCTAACCCTGACCCATCATTAGTTGATGCCAAACTCTGGTCGATGGCCGAGCAAATAGCTCAAGAGATAATATGTACTATCCAACCAAATGTGGCTTCTGAGTACAGAAGGAAGGAAGTCATCCTTTTTGTTTCCAAGGTGATCAAAGCACATTTTCAAACTGAGGTGGGGATTTTTAGGACAAATTTTTTTTCCTTCTGCAATTTGTTTACACGTCATTTTTCTACCATTAGATGTCATGTACATGTTAGCTAATCAAATTGATCATCATCATTGTATGCCCAGTCCATAACTTATGCATCCTTTGCTTCTTGTCTACGTTGGATAGAGTATTTTTTATTTCTCCTTTTTAACTTATAATATTAAATATTTGTTTGGATGAAATAAATACAAAAAAATATGTATAGATTATACCTTATTTTCATTTTTTATACTGTAAGGATGCAACCCTCCCTCCTTTTTCCGGATCATTTCTATCTCCATTCTTGGAAGCATTCTAGACTTCATATCTGCCGCTCTTAATGTATTTTTTCCAAGGGATGGCAAGTTGAATTTTGGGACTTCTACATATTTCTTTGAATTGTCTTCAAACATTTTCAACAGAATTGGAATTTGTTCCATATTTATTTTGACTTTTTGGGCATTATTTAGCAATCAATGAAATAAAGCTATCTCTTGGAAATCTGTCAAATGAATAACACATACTGGTTAATGTTTATAGTCATGTTTTTACTACAACCACTTCATTAAGGCTTTCTGTGATTAAACTATACCACCTTATCACATTTTTTTATTAGGTTGTAGTAGATTTTATAGCAATGTGAAGTTCCTCTTACTTCTTTCACACACTCCCTTTAGGTCTTTTCGTTTGGTTCAGTCCCCTTAAAGACGTATCTTCCAGATGGGGATATTGATGTGACTGCCTTCACAAATCAAAGCATTGATGAAAATTTAGCTAGAAAGTTATGCAACGCCCTGAGAGATGAAGAGGACTCTGAATTCCATGTTAAAGAGATTCGATATATTGAAGCACAGGTCTGCCTTCGTTAGCTTTCTACAATCTAATAATTACTCAAAACTTCATTTATCTTTGGAAAATAGTGATTTACTACAAACTGGCAGAGAAGTTTAGATGGTTTGCAGCACCATATGCATTATTTATTATGTATTTAGCATGTGGCCTAATGTGCCTTCGATGATTAACTATAAGTTAGTGCCGTAAACCATGGCAGTTGCCACATTTAGTGTATGAGAAAGGAAGTTCAAAGATGTCTTCCACATTTAGCTTACTGTCTATTTTCATCTCTTGGTTTAAGTTTTCCATTATGAATGAGTCATTCTCAAGCTTTAAAGTTGGAAACATTTTCAAATGCTGGACTTTATTTGTTCTTTTTCATTGTTTCTTTATACTGCAATAGCAAGGATACTGGCTGTCCATTTATTAGCTGATTCTATTTGTTACTTAGTGCATTCTAAGTCTCACCCAGTTTCGAGATTATTCTCTTTGTTTTCTGATCGTCCCGTCTTTGTCTTTGTTCTTGAATTACTAAGTTGTTTCTTCTTACCTCACTGTGGTTCGGACACCCTCCTTTTCTTTCCCACTTACGACCCTGAAATCCCTGTCACAGTTGATGTTCCCTATCTTTTTATAACCCCATTCAACACCTGTTGATCAGATTTGAAGCCTTAGATGCTGGTCAAAGAATTTCAGTGACTGTGTTTCTTAGAGCCAGCTGCCATTTGACTCAAAGGTTTGTTTCTCTTTCAGTTCATAGTCCATTAGGAAACTGAATTGTTAGTTTTTGGGCACAAATTCCAGCTGAATGACACCAGATTCTGAATGTGCCTGGTGCAATGAACTCACCTTCTAGATAAAGCTGTATTCTTTGAAGCCTACCTCACTAAAAGATTTTATTGAAGTTCTCATGTCCTCTGTTGTCGTATTCCATTAGCTAGATGGTCGGGCTCGGAGAAATTATGGTGTTCTTGTCTTCTACTAAGATGTATAAATAGTTTTTCTTTCTTCATTTGTTTGCTTTCTCTGTGAACCATTTTCTTTTCTTTTCTCCTGATGCAAAAAGGGATAGGTATATATTATGTTTGCAAAACAAACGGAACTCGACTTCATACCTTTGTTGTGATTAAAGTTGAGATTTTGGATAGCAGGTCAAAATCATAAAATGCATTGTCAAGAACATCTCAGTAGACATTTCTTTCAATCAGTTTGCAGGGCTTTTCACTCTTTGCTTTTTGGAGCAGGTTTGATCTTATCCAGAATTTTAGATTACTAAATATAGCACAATTCATTTACACCCTCTCACTAAACACAAAGTATATTATAGTTAATAATATAATTTGTCATTATATTATTTTCTTTATGCACATGTTTTCTATAATTTGTCTATTATGTTTTAGTTGATATTCCACCAATTTTTTGGCATAAATAGATAATATTGTTTAATGTGTTTTCCTCTGATTTTCTTCATTTAAGTTGGCCAGAAGTATCACAACAAATTTTTAAATTCTCTGTTCCACTTTTATTTATTATATTCCTTTTTTCTTTACTAATGTTCTTTTATGGTTCCTTTTATTATTAGGTTGACCACCTTATTGGGAAAAATCATCTTTTTAAACGTAGTATTATCTTGATCAAAGCATGGTGCTATTATCAGAGCAGAATGCTTGGTGCATACCATGGCTTGATATCCACATATGCGCTAGAAACAATGGTATTATATATTATCAACTGCTTTCATGCATCAGTACGTGGCCCCCTTCAGGTATAATTTTCTCTCCTCTGTCAGATAAGATTTTGTTGTCTGTATGTGTAGATATGTGAATGACATTCTCATTTTCTGTTATCAGGTACTATATGTATTTTTGGAATACTATAGCAGGTTTGATTGGGATACTTATTGTGTCAGTATAAGTGGTCCAATTGCAATCTCTTCTCTTACTGAAATTACAGGTATGTAGCATATGATTTCCTGTTGTGGCCCTCTATGTTGATTGTTTGTTAAGGATCCTCTCAATTTGATCCATTTATGGCAGAGACATCAGGAGATGGTGAGAATGAATTGCTTCTCAGTGGAGAGTTTCTGAAGAACTGCCTACATATGTTTTCGGGTCCAACAAGGGAAGATGAGAATAGAGCACAAGAATTCCCCATCAAGCACCTAAATATATTGGATCCTCTGAATGAAAACAACAACCTAGGGCGCAGTGTTAATAAAGGTATTTGAACCGTTGCCATTTTAACTTTTGGTCACATGTTAATTGCTTGTGCATGAACAAAAGATGTAAAATGAGTTGCCTTTTTTCACATCATGTCTCATTTAGTATCTCTAATAAGTTCATAGTGCAATGCTGTCTTATTTTATTTACATACAATCTCATCTCATATAGATTATAGGCATAATAGATCTAATTTTAAACATATATTGTATCATTTTTCTTATTAAACTTATACTATATTTACACCTCTAGTTCTAGTTAGTAGGAATAGAGAAATTTAAAATCTTTTTCTTTGTTCCCCTAAATTAACGGTTAATAGGCTCGAGGAGGCGAGATGTAGATTTTTCATAGGCTTAGCATTTGGCATTTTCGCATTGCTTTGCATTCAAGCATGTCTGCACGTGGTCATGTATTTTTCATTCATAAATGCCATCTACTCTGCTAAATTATAGCTATTATACCTACTTGAATGATATAAATTTTTTTCTTCCCACAGGCATGATATAGTTGAATTTCTAATGATATAGCTCAAATTTAGCAATCAGAACATAAACAGTTGCAAGTATTCTAACAGACGCATGATGTTTTATGACACATTGCTAGTACCTCAATAAGAAACAAACCTTCAATATTGTGCTGACATCTATTACCTTCAGCCAATATCTAAATTAATCACTAAATCATAATCCACTGTTGATTCTGCCTCAGGCAGTTTTCATAGGATAATAGGTGCATTTGCCTATGGGGCTCAAAAGCTTGGAGAGATATTTACTTTACCAGAAGAGAGCATAGGTGAATCACTTGAGAGGTTCTTCTCAACCACTTTAGATAGAAATGGAAGGGGAAAAAGGCCTGATGTTCAAGTTCCCGTTCCAGCATTTGGGTCTGGAAGATTTGAAGAATCTGATCTCTGTGGAGACTATAACAATTATTACAGTGGACTAGTTTATGGGCAATGCTACTTGCGTTCACTTCTCTTCATGCAACCCAGCCTCGTCCCTGCTCAAGGGTGGAACAACTATTTATTGAATGTCCCTACTCAGTTATTGCAAAATAACTGGAATGTATTTTATCAAAGTTTTGCAAACTTTTTTCCCCAAACAATTCCATTTTGTTATCCTAATCCTTCTCAATTACCTGCTATTAATTTAAATATGGAGAAACGGGAAAAATCACGAGGAACAGGCACTTATATCCCTAACATGGTATGGTAATCCAATCTTTTACATAATTTGAATTTCTTGATTTATTATGGCAATAAATTGACAGAATTGCTGAGCTGTTATGTTTGGGCACTGCAGACTCATCATTACGTCAAAGATAGGTACCAAAAGGGAACAAGGAGATTTCCTAATTCTCGCCTTTATGATTATTTGCCAAAATCAACTCAACAGATTGGCCCGATTGGTGTTCCTCCAGAAAACAATGATGGTAGAAGTAGCTCTTCTCTTGCACTTAAAGAAATTCCACCCCTTGCTCACAACCAAAATTCCATCCCATCCCAAATCCATCACCCTGATCAGCTGGCTGAAATTACTTTGCCAATCAGCCAATGTTCCCCTACCTTTGGAAATATTGATTTTGGTACTTACAGTGGTTCATCACCACCATTGGGATTACATACAAATGTAGCAACGAAGCAAGCTGATTCATATGATTTAGTTCAAAAGGGTAATCTGGTTGATGTTACCGCAGAGAACGGTGGAGCCCAAAACAACAGTAACTTTAATTTTTCTCTTGAAGAATTTCCTCTCCTTACCAGAAGTACACCAAAAGCTAGTCAATCTGATAAGCTGGCTGCAAAGAATCCTCAATTCAAACACCTTTGCCCTGCCTTTGGCTTTGCAAATAATGATGTTGGTACTCGTGGAGATTCATCATCACTATCAAAATTACCTTCAATGGCATCAAGCAAGCAAGCAGATTCACATGATCAGTATCTTTTGGAGTCGACACCTAGTGTTCGTGCAAAGGGACTTTCGAACCAAGAAGAATCTTCGGACTGGGAAAAAGAGACGTACGGTCATATCTGAGTCTTGAAATTTTGAGATTTCATTTGAGAATCCCGTGGCTGATTTTTCCTTGTGTTATTTCTTTCCCTTGGTTATCTCCTTTCACTTTTTTTCCTTTTTTAACTGTTTTGTCCTGACAGGTCCCTTATACAAACTTATCAACTTGATGATGACCAAGATTTCCCCCCTTTGATGTGAGGCAAAGTACATCTCCAAGAATAGCAGCAAGAAATCTGTGTTTCACCATCAGGTCTGTAGAAGCGTTCGGAAAAGACAATCTACCTTCTAGTCATGTATTGTTCTCCCTTTTTCCCTTCCGTTTCCTTTTCTTTTCTCCAAGTTATCTGTTGAGATAAGACTATTATGATGGGTGACGAGAGGATCAATGTTAGTAATATTCAGACACCAAAAATAACAAAACTCCTATAACTTTATGTATATCTGAACTTCATTTTCGCTCTCTTGTGCTTTTCTAATAGCATGAAAATAGAATTTTTGTAGAACCGAAGTCGGCGTATTTCGTCAAAAATTGGTTGTCATAATGTCATATAGGGGCCATTAGTCTTGATCATTTATCATAATAATATATTACAGGAGAATGTAGATCTGGTCTAGATGTTTTAGGTAAACACATTTCATGAGAGTTTAGCAGGCTCTATAAGGAGTTTCAAGGTTTCATTGAGTAATCTTACGTAAATCTCTAGTACTTTATGAAGAGGAAGTACACGAGTTAGAAATGTCCCATAAGCATGAACTGAACTAGATTTAGATTTCAGAGAGAGAGCCTTAGGAGTAAAAATGCACATCTGACAGCCGTGAACATCAACGTGAAACAGCATCTTCTGCAACATTCTTGTGCTGCAAATAAGTACAGCATGGCCAGTAAGAAATTAGATTTTTGAATTACTTAGGGCAAATCAATTCTATTTTCAAGTTATAGTTTTTGAATTCAAGTTTTAAAAATGAATGTTATTTGGTAATTAATTCCACTTTTAAGTTCAAAATCAGGTTGAAATTTAGTTATATTTTTGCAAGCCTTTTATTGTTTTTGAAATAATAATAATAAAAAGATTATATTGTTTTTGAAGCAGCATCTTCTACAACATTCTTGTGCTGCAAATTAGTACAGCATAGTTAATAAGAAATTATATTTTTAAATTACTTAGGTGAATTAATTCTATTTTCAAATTCTAGTTTTTGAACATAAGTTTTAAAAATAAATGTTATTTGATAATTAATTTCATTTTTAAGTTCAAAATTAGGTTAAAATTTATATCTATTTTCGAATACTTTTTATTGTTTTTGAAATAATAATAAAAAAAAGGTTTTAAAAACTGTTTCAATCACTTTTTGTTTTATTAGTTAATTTTACTCCTTTTTTTACTTCGGAGGAAATAAAATAAGAAAACATGATATTTAGCTTAACGAGATTTTGATTTTTTTTAATTGAATTAGAAAAAAATTATTTTCGTAGAAAACATAACCTTAAAACCAAACTCATTACAAAATGAGCCATTAGGGTTATCTTCTAACCAATTTTACTTTCAACTTCTAGTGTTTTTTTTAAAGAAAAAAATTAGCCAACATTGCACTACTACACTTCCTAGGCTTTGTTGCCATTAAGTTACAAGTTCTAGTTTTTGAATCAAGTTTTTAAAATAAGTATTATTTGATAATTAATTCAAATTTTAAGTTTAAAATCAGTTATATTTTTACATATTTTTTATTGTTTTTGAAACAAAAAAAAAGGTTTTGAAAACCATATTTGTAGTTAAAATTTTCCTTCATTAGAGTGATTTAAGGTGTAATGAAATGAAAGAATATAACTTTCTAGGGAACAAGTTTTTTTTTTAACCTTTTCTAAATAAATTAAGAAAACAAAAAATTAGCTTTCAGAGAGAGAGAGAGAGAGAGAGAGAGAGAGAGAGAGAGAGAGAGAGAGAGGTGGATGGATGGATGTTGAACTGAAGCCCAAGAGCATCCCAGCTGGTTGTAATTCTTGCTGCCAGCAATTCCAATGAGCAACTGCGTTTAGTTACTAAGAAATTATTCATTAGTAAGATAATATGTTATTTTAGATTAATGAAAATTAAGATTAATATAATTATTTTTTAAAAAAACAAATATACAATAAAAAATAGAGAGAAAAAATAATTTGATTGGTGATTAATATAACCCGGTAAGTAATAAATAATACAGATAAGAGAAGTGATATATTAATTACACTTTTATGTTTTTTCTTTTATCATTATTCAAGTGATAAGTATAAAAGTACTTTTTAAATTCTTTTGACATTTTTTAAGTAATGTTAATATGTAAAAAGAATTAAAGTTTATACATATTACTTGAAAAAAGAATACAAGTGACAACGAGAGTATAATTAAAAACGTTACTAGCATTATTCGTTCAGATAAAGGAACTGAAAGACTTACGATTAAAAGACCTGCTTTAATCTAACATGTAAGCGTATAAACATTTGTACCGAAAAAAAAATAGATTTTACTTCCATAATATATTAACCATCACTAATTCTCAAAATAACTCATCATAGATTCATAGGCACAACAAAGATATTTTGTTTTGTTTCAACAACAAAATAAAATGACCAAAAAAAACATGTACATAACATTCTTCTTGCAACATTCTTGTTTTCTCAATTTTCTTTTCTTCCCTTTTTTCAATTCTTGGTGCGAAATAGGTTGAGGAGAAAACCTGATGGCAACCATTTGTTCCTAAAACATTAACTTTCCTACCCTCAATTCCGAGTAGATCTGCAAAAACCAAATCTCATAAACCAAATCTCATATATTAACTTCAGTGCCTTGCAAATACACCATAGAATTAACCCGTAGAGAAAAATTATTCTTGCAGGCCAAGAAAACACCAATGATCTCAGCATCAACTAAAGTGGGGCTACATCCTTTCTTTAGACTTAGATATTCTAATCGACTATGGCCAATTCCACAATTCAAATTTATAATGCATATTATTTGGGTGTTACGAATTGAGGTACTCTCACATGGGGTATCACATATGATACTTGCCTAAGAGATCAATAGCAAACATGAGCTATATGAGCTACACGTGGTACATGATCTACCAAATGAGCTTAAAGTGGGGTACTTGACATGATCAAGGAACAAAAAGACATGTATATGGCGTGACCTCATTTTGGGACAATGGATCTGCTTTTGTATTATTACAAGTTAGATATGGTCGTTCTAGTAGTGGTGCCCATATATATGGACCTATATGACCCATTAAGAGAAGTTGACTCTCTCTCTCTTATATTTCTCTAAACCTTGTAGCACTTGTAATTCTCTTCAAACAATTGGTCCCAATGGGATCTTAAATTTTTTCAATCTATAATGAGAATTTGATACCTTTCATTTAGAAAATTAAGAGAATCACCTCATGTCATAAGAAAATTCATCCATGTTAACATGAACAACCAACACACTACCTCCAATTCAAGGAGAAACAACTCTTAGAACCACCCCAAGTATCTTGTGCCTTAAGTTCATGGAGGTGACTCTATTGAACATGTATCTCACCATACAACTCATCTCATACCCTATCATGGATTGGGATACCATTCCAGTCAGCCATTAATCTCAGAAGTTATGACTAAAGACACAAAGAGAATCTTGCATGTCGCTAAGTCAATGAGTGTTAAATCTGAGGATATATCCTTAGAAAAAGATGCCAAAATGGAAAAGCTCTAATAAGAAGTTGCGAAGCTACAACAAGCTTTTATCCAATTATAAAATGATAATAAGAAACTACTCGCACTTTTACTATAGGAAAATTATTTAGAAGAAGTTGAAAGCTCCTTCCAGACTGTAACGGCCACACCACCCCCAAAACCATCATATTCAACAAGTGCTCGACAAGCTCCTCATGAATCAAGAATACATAACTATCAAGAACCAAGACCCATGTCCAAAACAATTTTATGAACCATACTACCCCAATCAAACTACCTCTTACCAACCTGAATCATATTACACTTATGCACCTATCATTACGTAAATAGCCTACCTCAACGGAAATTAGGATGATAAATAAAGAACATGGGGAATAAGATGGAAGAAAAAATGGCCATTAACCCAAAAAACAGGGTAGGGAATGAATAATCCCATAGCTCACATGATACATTTTAAGATGACTTTGGCACCAGTCACCGTGCCCTAAGAAAAAAGAGACCATGTTTTGTAAAAAATTTCCCTCTACTTTCCAAAACACGGTGTAGAAATGGTTTGTAAAGATTTATCCTGATAGAATCACTGATTTCAACCAGTTGATGAAGGCTTTCATTACAAACTATGCTTGCAACAAAAAAATTCGAAAGGAATGTTCTCTATTGTCTAAGAAAGTGAAAAGATGATAGAGAGGTATATAAATAGGTTCAAGATGGATAAAATGGAGATCTCACAATGTCCCAACTCCATAGCCATTGAAGCCTTCAAAAAGGAATAAATGGGGGCACAAGACTATTTATGGAGCTGACCAAAACAACTACATGCTCTCTTGACGTGGTCTACAAAGAGGCTCTAAAGTTTGTCAACATAGAGGAGTTGAAACCCTCCAAAAGATTTGAGGCTAAACCATCAAACAAGTGAACCACTAGCAAGGATAACGAGGAAAGAAAATTGTTTATGGATAGACACCTTAATCCACCCCATTTCAAGCCAATAATAGCAACTAGGAGAAGACCAAGAACTTGGAAAATAGCTTTATCTCCTTTTAGAGGACCACCATTGCGATTTTCTTTTATCGATATGGTGCAAAGGATGGACCAAGTAAGATGGTCATAGTCCATGAGAATCCCTCAAAGATACCCCAATAATATTGTGCATTTCATACAGATATGGGTTATTAGACCATGGACTATCGACATCTTAAATGGGAGATCATACATTTTTTATTGAAAGGACACTTTGGAGATATAATGGAAGAGAAAAAAAATAGAGTTTCAAGGCAATAGAATAGAAGAGGTAGCCTAAGAAGAGACATGGTTCCTTATAATCCCTAATAGAAGACAACAAGTAGCCTCAACCATCTTAAGAGAATGTTTGCGTTATTCATACCATCCATAGTGGCTTAACCATATTAAGGCCTACTTATAACTCTTGAAAGAGATATGTTAGTGAGACAAGAGACACACATCAATTAGTTTATCTTGATGCGTAAAGGACTAATCTTCCCCGTAACTTTAAAGGCATGAAAAGCTTATCATCTCATAATGACTCTTTAGTGATCACAGTTAAAATTACATATTATTAGGTGTGCAGAGTATTGGTGGACAACAGTAGTCCTCATATTTATTGTACTTGTTGGCACTTCTTGACATTGGGATAGACCCCAAGAAGATTGCTTAAAAATAAATGCCATTAATAGGGTTTAATGGTAGCATTACCATGTTTGTATGTACAATACGTCTCTCTATCTTTATGGAAGTAGCTATTATACTCATAAATTTTATTGTTTTGAATACCCCCACCTCTTATAACACAATATTAGGAAGACCATAAAATGAGGGCCATCTCATCAACTTACCATCAATTGGTCAAGTATTCGATGGTGGATAAAGTAAGAAAAGCAAAACCTGCCTCCAACTCAAGATAGCAATTAAGGGGTGGTCAATATAGAAGACCTACAAATGCACACCACTCATACAATTGGATATTAACAGTGGTCTCTAAGGACTATAAGATCATTCTTGTTGAGGAAATGGCAGAGAAATTTTTTAAGATTAGTTCTATATTCCACGTAGATTCCAAGGAGTTGGTTGAATTCTTGAAGAGAAACATAGACCTTTTTGCTTGGAAGCTAGAGGACATGCCTGGTATTAACCTAGACATAATCGCACATAAGCTGAATATGGATCATATGAAAAAATCTATTCAACAATAAAATAGGATGATTTTGCAAGAGAAAAAAACAACATTATCAAGAACAAAGTTAATTCTCTCAAAAATATGGGATGGGTCAGAGAGATAGACTACCCCACATGGCTCTCAAAATGTTGTCCTAACCAATAAGGTTGGGGGTAACCACCGTATGTGCGTGGATTTCATTGATGTTAACTTTGCTACCCCAAAAATTGTTTTCCTTTAAGAAACAATGACCAATTAGTAGACACTACTGTTGGATTCAAAGTTATGAGTTTCATGGATGCGTACTCAAGTTACCATCAAATTTGCATGCACCAAAGGGATGAGAAGAAAACACAATTCATCATAGAGGAAGTGACATTTTGCTACACAAGGATGCCTTTTGGGTTAAAAAATGTAAGAATAACTTATCAAAGGTTGGTCAACAAATTTTTCAAAAACCAGATAAGGAAGAATATAGAAATGTAAGTAGACGACATGATGGTCAAAAGCAAGACCATAAGAGATCATGTTTCTAATCTAGAAGAAATTTTTGCTATCATTATGCATTATGATATGTGTCTCAATCCTAAGAAATGCATCTTTGAGGAAACATTAGGAAAATTCTTGGGGTACCTAGTATCTTCTTGAGGAATCGAGGTTGATCTTGAGAAGATTGTTACCTTTATCAACATGAGATCTCCATGGTGCCTTGAGGAGGTGCAATAATTGAATGGGTGTATAGATGTATTAAGCCATTTTGCATCCAAGTGTACCGAGAAATGTTTACCTTTCTTTCAACTACTAAAAAAGAATAAAGATTATTTATGGAGTGAAGAGTACTAAAATGTTTTTCGGTCCATTAAGGAGTAATTATGGAAAGTGATGAGTGCTCAAAAAACACTAAAATTACCATGATTTTATGCACGTTAATTGATTAAAAATATATATATTTATATGATTTTATCATATACTTATATAAATCTATCTTTTCATAATCATGAGTATTTTTATTGTTTTTCATGTATTTTCGCTTAAAAAAATAATTTAAAGACTCAAAGAAAATTAATGGAAACAATACATCACAAATATATTCATATATTAAATGAGGAAAAGTAAAAAAAGATGGAAAAATTAGACAAAATGGGTCAAAATGTCAAAAAAGAGGAAATCGTGCACGCAGCCGCGTCAGCACAACGCCCAGTTCGCATGTGCCGCACGCCCAGTCCGCATGTGCCGCACGCCCAGTCCGTGCACGCCTGCGCCTATCAGCACCCATTCCGCATGCGCCTCTACTCCATTCCACGTGCACCGCCGTGCCCCACCTACCAGTTGACATTAGTTGACGTCATCATCACCTACTACGCATTTTCTCCATTTTTAATCATTTTTCCACCCAATTTGTCTTCCCCTCCTCACCTATAAATACCTGCATTCTCTTCATAACAAAACACATCTTCTTCTCTCTTTCTTTCTCTCTATTTTTTAGTTTTTGGTTTTTTTCTTAGTTTTTAGTTTTAGAGTTCTTCTCTTTTTGAGAAGAACTAATTATGTTTTTGTAATTTATTTGTTTTTTTATTCAATAAATGGAAGTGTAAATTTCGTTTGGAGGTTTTTCAACAATAGGAATAACATCAAAGTACTGTAAGGATTTTATTTTCTTTACAGTTATTTTTATGCTTTATTCTTACATGTTATATTTAATTTATCTGTGATTAAATTTAACTTTGTTACCTGTTTGAAAACATGATATGATAATAACGTTGTTATGGTTACGAAATATTAAACATGTAAAAATCTCTAAAATGAATTGATTTTGTTTTTATTCAAGATTTTATATTAAGAATGTTATAGAGAAATATATTATTTTTCATTACAAACTTAAATCTAAAAATTAGATTTTAAGGTTTAGTTATCCCGTCTGATTTAGAGTAGTGCTCTTTTATTTGTTGGTATAATCGTCTGGTAGTTAGAGTAAAGCTCTATTTCAAATATTTTTATAAGAATTATTATCTGAAAATATATTGACAACATGTTTTCAGTAGTAATTTTAAAACTTGAAAGTTAGTACTCAGATAATTAAATTCTTAGGTTTAATTTAGACACCTTGAATAAAGTTTAAATTGTCTAACCCCACCAAAGGTGGAATATAAATGGTTTATTTTCAATCTCTTAGAAAAAGAAATTAATTTAATTAACCAAATTATTTATCAACCTCATCCATAGGTGTTAATTGATTTGTTTATTTAACAAAGAATATCTAACCCCACTAGATGTGGTATTCATATAAAAAAGAGAGAATTAATAAATATCAATTTATATCTTTAATAACCTAAATAATATGAGCAAACATAATTAACTTAATTAGTTATTATATCCATAAATACTCCACTGTTATAAAAGATAAAATTTACATAAATATTTATTGAATCTGTATCTATGTTTATTTCAATGTTATTAGATTAAAAACACAAAACCCTAAAATATTGTGACAGGATGTTTATGATTTAATTTTGTTTTTAAAAGTTTGAATAATAAATTAAAAATCACATACATTTCTTCCTTAGATCGACCTTGGGAGTATACTTATCATTTTCTATGAAATGATTCGTGCACTTGCGAGAGTTTTATAAATATAAAACCAAAGTATTGGCAAGATCGATGATGCCAATTTTTCTCATCAGAAAGCACCCTTTTTGACGAACCCTAAGATTAGTGATATGTTATACTTATATTTGGTATCCATAGAAAGGACAATTGGTGCCATCCTTTTGGTGGGTAGATAGGGAAAACAACAACCCATGTTCTATGTCAATCATTCTTTAATCGGAACATAACAAAGGTACCCACCTATAAACAAAGCAGCATTCATCATAAGAACGACTTTTAGAAATCTTAGACATTACTTTGGCGTTCATAAGATAATTATCTTGACATCTTACTCTTTCAAGAATATTCTAGGTGAGCCTAAACAATCATATCATCTCTCTTAAATACCCATTGAGTTGAGCAAATTTGATATATAGAACAAGCCACGACTGGCCATAAAAATACCAACATTGGTCGAGTTTATCGCAAAATGGACAAAGAATAAGCTCATAATTGAACCTAGAACTACACTTAAAAAAGTGGTATCAGTGGAAGCACCCACCCTAGACATGTGGATAGAGCATGTAACTTAAAAAGTTCATGAGTGAGAATAGCTATATTAACCTCCATAAGAGGAATGATAGAATAATGTATGCGAATTACTTTCCTGGCCATTAACAATGTATCTGAGTATGAAGCATTTTTACTCACTTTTAACAAACTATTAACACCTAATATAGAAATACTTGGAAGAAACAAAAAAAATATCAGCCTTCGAAACATTTGAGATCAAACAAGTATCTCAAGTAGGAAACACACATGCTAATTCACTCGCTAGTCTAATAACAATAGTGAGCACAAAAATAAAGAGGGTAATTCATGTATCATGCTTACCAAGTCCTAGCATCCTTATGGATCTTATGATTTCTGCTCCCCCTAAGCTTATAAGTGTCAGTATCACGTCTTCATGGATGACCTCATATATAGAGTAATTCATTCATGAACTCCTTCCCACAAAAAAAGAAGAAACTTAAAAAATTACAATCAAGTCCAAGAATTACACCATTCTTAAGGGAACCCCTTATTAGGAAAAATTTTATGGACCATGGCTTAAATTCTTTCCTACTCAAAAAGCTCAACCTATGATGAGATAGTTACATGAAGGCTTTTATGGTGCACATTTAGACTGAAGTACATTCTCGTAAATAATCATATGACAAGGTTATTATTGGCCTAACTTGCAAAAGGATTGCATTGATCATGCTCAAAAATGTGATAGGTGCTAGAAGAATGCTAATATACCACATTTACCCATAAGTGAGATGAAAACCATTATTAGCCCATGGCCCATTCAAAAGTAAGGTCTGGACATAGTGGGTCCTCTACCTATCACTCTAGCTAAGAAAAAATTTCTTATTGTAGCAACCAATTATTTCTCCAAGTGGATAAAATCATAATCATTGGCACGAATACAAGAAAATGACGTATAAAAGTTCATCTGGTGTAAAATAATACATGGATTTGGTTTGCCACGTGAATTAGTAACTGATATTGTGTGACAATTCACTTTCCAAATTTTAGTATCCTTTTATCAAGAACTCAATAACAACCTATCACATTCCACCCCATATAGATCTCAAGCCAATGATCAAGTGAAATCTTTCAACAAGACATTGATCAATATTTTGGGAAAGCAATTAGGAGCGAAGTTTAAGTGTGTTAATGAATTACTTAGAGATGTAGGTATAAAAGGCATTGACTCATCCTAAGAAAGGGTCATGAGCTCTCAAATGTGAATCTCATCTTTAGGTTGAAAAGGATAAGTGAAGAATTTACTTTCTGACTTATCCCTATCACCTGTTAAATATCACGATAACCCCAAGTATGAAGGATGAGGCCAAACAGTTCCCCTCATTTTTTATGCGGATATAAGAGGCATTCCACACATCTTAAGTACGAGTCTTGAGTTCATAATAATGAACCTTTTATTAAAAATAAATAAAAAGTGATGACCCCAAGTATGGAGAATAAGGCCAAAAAGTCCCCCCACTTAGGATGCAGTTATAAGTGGTGTATGACCCATTCTAAGCATATCAATTTCACAATTATAAACCTCTTAAGAATAAAAAAAATAGATTGTATAAACGGGAAAAGTCTCATTTCATGGTGTGATTACAAAGATATATCAATTAACACTCTTTTTTCTTATAAATACTCGAAGACTTTTGCATCTCAAAGTAGTTTTTTTTCTTCAGTTATCAACCTTTTGACATAAAAAGAGTTTTTTCTCACTAGCCTCGCCAAGTTTACATCTTAAGGTACCAACTTCTTCATTAATAAAATGAACTTCATCTTGAAAACTCTAGAGCTCTTTTGATGCTTATGTATATGTGGCATGTTTAAATTCGATGTATTCCTCCACATTGTGGCCTACTTCATATAATTGTCAAGTAAATCTCTTTGAAGTCATGGATAAGGGACACTGCTTGTAAGAGCATGTTTTAAAAGTCTAATACTCATTTATAAGGGGAAGCAAGCAATGAATATTTACCTCAAACTTAGCCATGTTCCAGATGGAACCTTCCTATCTTCTTATGCAAGAGATGGCTAATCAATCTTTTGGAGTGCCAAAATGATGATACAAATCATCATAGGCAACTTTATTCCCAAAAAATACCATTCTCAAAAATTATAGGAAGGTTCTTATCACGACACACCATGCAAGGTACCTCACTTTCATTTACAAGAGTTGGGACTTGAAGTGCACATTGTTTGGATTTCTTAGGGGCAAATTGAGGTGGGCTTTCACTAGGTAACCTTATAACACTAGGTCATAGCTTTTCATGAACAGGTGAAAGGATTGCCTCATGATCAATTTAAACGGGGTGCTCTCTATCATCTCTCACAAAGTCAGCACCTATCTCACTAAGCAAACTCATCACAATGGATATCATGTCTTGTTTAGAATCCACTTTGTTTCCTTTAGAGGTCTGCATCCTATCCCATGTAAACGAATATGAATCACCTCATTCAAACATAGGCTCATGTTGTTCCATATTACTCATCCACAAGAAAGTTATTCACGAATTCATCAATATTAATGTTTGTAAATTCCATATGAATGATGTGCTTGAAGTAAAATTCTAAAATAGGATTGAAATAATTAAGAACTGGACTAAAAAACTAGAAATAGCAAATGGAAGGGGCTGAATTTCTCTCAAGCAAAATATAGAGTTGTTATAAATTCCAAGAGCCAGATGGGAATAAATACAATTCAAAAGTTTGGAACATTAAATGCAAAAATAAATAAATAAATAAATAAAAACACATAGAAAACAACAACATAAAATACAAGTGTCTAAAGTTATGGGGTCTTGGCTAGGTTTTCTTCTCGAGGTACATCTCCTAGGGTAGGTCTCATAGGCCGATCAGGAGTAGGTAATCCAGTTGGTGGTATAGCTTGGGGTTTTCTTGGATTAGCCTATACATTTTGTAAACCTCATATGTAACTCGTGAAAGTGGGGAGGGTATGAAACTTCATAACTTGAACCCTAAAATTGGTCATCACAAAGAATACCCCATCACGATATCTACATATGTAGTCTTCTTTGAGCCTAGCCATTAGCTCATTCAATGAGGCCACTTATTCTATTAAAGACCTTATGGCATCTTCTGTCTACTTATCCCATTTTTTAGCTGATGTTGCCCGTTTCTCGGCAAGCCTAGCCCATTCTTTGGTCTTTTTGGCTGAGGTTTTTGTTTCCAAGGAAAAGATTGGTTCTTCCAGTGCCTTGTTCTTCTCCTCAAAGACATTATAGAAATGAGCAACTAGGGCTTCAACATCATGCATAGGAGCATGATATGTCATGTTCGCAATTTCCCCTTCCTCAACAAGGACACAACTTATAATAAAAATGGGATTAACATTATATAATTTGGAAAATAAAATGAAATGTGCAACTAAGTATCTCCAACATATGATTTGTAACCATCTTTCTTTGAATTAGCTTGAGCTCCCTCATTACTGCTTGGATACGAGCCCAATCTAGCTCACCCCTAAAATGGTGATGTACGTTTAGAAGTACCTTTGATTTGCCAAAGACTCTCTCTTTGAAGATGGTCATCGGGGTACTTTCCACTTAAATATTTTTCAACTTTACGTCGTCCACACGACATGTATCTGGTTACAACACGAGAATTGGGGTAGTCTCCACTTCTTAAGGAGAATCCAGTCTCATTTTCTTCAAGGCCAAGGATTTTACAGAAGGTTCTGGTACGCCAATTTCTTTGTCTTTCAATGAGATTGTCTCGAATAGGGTGCCTTCTTGAACACCTGAGGTACCTACCTCGTAGAAAGCATATTTGTGTTACTCCAAGTCATCAATCCCAACATTTGTAAAATCCATCCTTGCATGACAAAATAAAGATGAGAATTGAAATGAGTAACAAAACAAAAATATAAGTACCTCATGTAAAACTCTAAGGGTATAGTACTATAGTCCCTCTGCACCCTAAAAGCCTTAAAAAGAGGTTTATTAAAGATATCATTGTAAGTCACATGTTGGGAATTATACAGCTTAACACGACATACTTTTTCCTTCCTATCATAAAGCTAATATGAAGTAACATTCCTGACCTCATGGCTTTGTGGTGTCGAAGTTATAGTTCCAAATGGCACATACTAGAACCACAGGCTCCTCATCACATATACCACCCCCAATATAGAAGTACTTATCCTTCTAATTAGGTTGACTATCATGCAAATTCACAATAAGACCTTAGAGAGTAATTACAAAGATGTGCACCTTACCTTTGTCCACCCTATTTCTTTTAATGCAATACATGGTATGCAACTCACCTTCTTCCAACTCGTACCCAAGTTCCCTACTAACAACCAAATTTAGGAGAGTTCTCCATCTATTTGTATTTATTTGAGCCAAGATCAGGTTGTAACTGTTCAAAAAAGGAGCAACCACTTGAGGTATTAGAAATCTCAAACCAAATTAGAGTTCCTCCTTATGTAAAGCATGGCATCCCTTGGGTAGGTCATCTATCTTAAGAAGGTGCTAGGGGATTAAAACTAGACCCACACGGGGTGGAATTGAATACATCCTCCTTAGGCAATACATATCTTTTATGGTCATCCAACTTGGTAATTTATGGATTTTCTTCCCAATGTTTTTTCCCACAAGCTCTTCAGTCTATTTACGGTGTAATTTATTTTTTCTTTGGGCCTTCTGAGGAACTATGATATGTATAAGAGGTACATTACCTGAGGTTGAAGCACCCAACAAATCTTGAACTAGGGTGCTAGCAGATGCAAAAACTTGAACTTTAGTAAGGGTGCTTGTAGATTCAGGAACTTGAGCTCTACTGGTGGTGGTTTCAGTATGGCTTGAGGTAGTCTCATAGGATGTTAGGCCTACCTCAGAGGATGTCCTAGAGTGCTTTATCCAAAATCATATGGTTTCTTGCATATGAACCATGTTATTTGGACCAATGGTGGAAATAGGGAGTACCAATACCCCATCTTATATTATGGGTTCCCATACCTATATTTTTTACCCCGTGCATTACACCTATGGATAATTAGGGGTAGGATGTCAATAGTTTCTGAGTTGGAAGGTGGAACGGTTCTTATTGATAACCAGGTTTCTTGGCCCTATATAAGAAAATTAAAAAAATAAGAAGGTAAAAGCGAAAGCATCTGAAAATAAGTGAACTGATGTTCTCATTTCACATCCTGAATTTCCAGAAGTAAGGGTTGAATTTCTTCTAGGTTTGAAAATCTTCACACAGATTAGAGTTCTATGAAGATATTGTTTGACTTATATAATGAAAATGAATTTATAAATGGGGTGAGGGCTCTTAATATAGTAAGTGAAAGACCTAGATTTCCAAAGGAAAGCTAAAAGGTTTATACCGCAAAAGAATTTGAAAGGTTTATACCATCAGAATTTGAAAATATTGTACACCTGAAAAATAACTACCTATTAAAGTGATATGCCCTAATAAGAGTGATTCTTTCATATTGCTTCAAGATAAGAGAATGAGGGGCTTAATATTTAGATATTATTGACCGAGGTACCCTATGCCTATAGGGTACCCTCACATGAGGTACTTGCCTAAGAGATCAAGGGTGGACATGAGCTATATGAGCTATATGTGTTGCACGACCTACTCAAGTACCTAAAGTGACTTAGTCAAGGGACAAGAAGACATGTAGGTGGGCGTGACCTCATCCTGTGATAGTGGACCTTCTTTTGTATGATTACAAGTTAGATGTAGTCATTCAAGTAGAGTGCCAACACATGGGGTAGTAGTACCTATATATATGGACCTATGCAACCCATTAAGGAGAGTTGACTCTCTCTCTTATATCTCTCTAAATCTTTTAACACTTGTAATTCTCTCCAAACACATTATTATTCTTGAACAACGTAATATATATTGGGTCTTGTGTTCTCTAAACATAAGCCTGCGTGCATGTGTCGACAATCTTTCAACCTTGTCCTTATACCAATTTGAAATATGCAATAGACCTCATAGTTTTCACAAGACAATGAGCTCATATCCAAAAGATTAATTCATTAGGTAATGTTTATTTGTGCATTTATAAACTCATGTTCTTATTGGTATTTTATTAACGCGATATTTATTTGTTTTTCACTTCGCAACGATATATTATAACTTTATTATTTTCCTTTTTCTTAAATAGATAGCCTGTAAAATTGGCTATAGGAAAAAATGATAAGAAAAAAAATTAATAAAAAATGGGTAGAATCGATAATATATAAATGGTCTGGTTTTATAAATTTATATCTCTCTTAAGAATCTCAATCATAATCTTAACAAGAGTGTCAACGACGACAAGGCAATATTTGTAGTTGTCTCCACATCCATGACCATCATCCCTTTGTTCGTTTACGTGTGTGACAGGTCATCACTATGTCTAATGTTCTCCAAAAAATACAGGTGTCATCGTCTCAGGGAATCTGGGTAAGTTAATGAAGACGGGGCCCTTGATTTTGTACATTGGAGTTGCTCGAAGAATTGGCTAATCTCAAAAATGATCGGCAGATAATATAAATTAATTAATATTTAAGAATGGTAAAATTCTAACATACTTACGTTAAGCTCACTATTTATCTAGTATTTAAAAAATATATCCTAAATATATAACCATCTTAATTAACATAATATTTAAAAATGGTAAAATGATCGGCAGATCATGACTCATGCACTTCTAAATTTCAAATATTACATAAACTAACACAAATATTACTATTTAATTTTATATCAATTTAAGCATAAATTGCATGTATAAACAAATATTTAATTTAAAAAAATAAAAATATGAAAATTAAGAGACTTAAGGTTGAGAAATTAAATATAATTATCGGGATAACATAAAAAAAAATAAGAAATGATTAATTAAAATTTAAGAAGATAAAATATGTTAATGGGAAGTGGATAAAAAAAACTAATCAATTTTATCATATATTTTAACCTTTATATTAAATAAAAATAATATATATAATATAATATAAATATGAATTGAATTTATATTTATAAAAAATTTAAATTCAAATCAATCTAATTATATTAAAAAAATCTTATAATTTAGATTAAGTTATTTGAGTATGATATAATGGATATATTTTCAAACAACATATTATCTTACATTTACAGTAATACATGGAGGGGAAAAAAAACTAGAGTGATACAAAGATAAAACAAAAGGGTAAAGGGGGAAAAATAGAAGATAATCGACATTTGTCGAATAACTTACTGCAATTATGTATATATTATTACAACTTAAGAATTATCAGAAAAAATAATAAAGACAACCAAATCAGTAAGACTGTTACCTTATAACTTGTCTAGCTTGAGATAGAGAATCAAAACACTAACGGAATAATTATTTTCTCATCCAGAGATAGGGAAAAAAAATTTAACTGTTTGGTATTAATTAAGCCTATGACTGTTTAGTTGTTAATGCTGTTGGTTTTTCTGCTGGGTCCAGAAAATGGAATTCTTCCTTTAGGAAGCACGTTTAGAACCATTAATGGTTTCATTCTCCTTCCAACTCCAATTCTCATTGCTTGAAATCCTAATATTCCTTCATGCCGCCTCGGTTTGATAATTTCGTCGGTTGCCAGGTCACACGGCATTACTTTCTGAGCTTTTTCCGGTATATAATTTCCTATATTGTTGTCACTTTGAAGTGCGAGATACATAGCTTCTGAAACGTCATCTTTTAAGAGCCTAGCAGCAGCTGGTGAATAAGATATTAGAAGGACAAGTAACAAAATTACAACTTGAAAAAAGTAACTATTGTGGTTTGTGTATGATGATTTTGCCATCAAATTAAAGGTTTCAAAAACACTTCTTTTTGATAATGAGGTTTTGAAGGTCGAATCTGAGTAGGGAATGAAACGAAATGGTATCGGTGGGTTGATTTGAAGAGGTTGTAGCTAGACTTACAGGAGAAGCCTTTTGAGACGGCCGGTATTAATAAATGAGGAAGAGGGTATTAATAAATGAGGAAGAGAGAGTGTGTGAAGATTTGGAAACTTCGTATCGATTGACAAGTCATAAGCTCTTAAAGTCGTAAAACGGATCTTCTGTTAGTCACGCGCTTAGTTTCAGCCGCTGCAATAACTTGCGTGGAAGTTTACTTTTTTCTTTTAATGAAATAATATTAGGGATACATGAATTTGTTAAAAAACAAAATCATTTTAATTATACAACTTAATATTATTTAGGTTTTAAAATCTCATTAACTTTCTTACTTATTGTGCAAATCTCACAATAATATTTTAAAAAAATTATAATAATTAAAAATTTATACAACTTAATATTACTTATAAATTATAATAATTAAAAATTTATACAACTTAATATTACTTATATTTCAACCCTTGACAATAATATTTAAAAAAAATTATCATCTCTTCATCTTTTAAAATAATTATATCACATATCTAGATATAAATTATAAAAAAGAATAAAAAGTAAACATAAATTTATATTTATTTTTGAACCTTTACAACTTAGATTTTATCAAGAAAAAATTAAATCATTTCTTTAATTTTCAAAACAATTATTATATATGTTAGGATATAAAGAATATGAATGTAAAAACGTGTGCAAAATGAAAAAAAAATAGTAACATTTTTCTCTATTAAGTGGTATTTTTTATATTAAATAGTAAGAATTTTATTGAACAATAAGTAAAATTATAGTCTGAAACAACATATTACATATTATAACTCACCTCCACATCTAAGTGTAGTAATTATAACATTAATTATTTGATAGTAATAAACATTGAAACTTTATTAGAATAATTCACTAGATAAATAAGAAACTATCTTACAAATATTTTAACAAACACCTTAATCATAAAAAAACAAAACAACAACAAATAATCTGATTTTAATCGAAGAAAAATACAATACCTACAAGTTTTTAAACTAATTAAAGATTGTAGGATAATAAACACAAAACAATACAAAAAAAACTCATCATCACTCAGTGGCCTAAGAGTATGCAACCAGTTTTAAAAAATAGGAACAATACCACTATCAAATGCTATAAATTATCACCATTAAGCAGTGACATTCACTAATACTAGGAAAGCCAGCTTATGATGAACACAAAAGACCACAAAATTTGAGTGATGGTTGTTAAGTTATATTTGATATTATAATTCACTTATATTAATCTTATATTACACTTGTAGTACACTTCCACTATTTCATTTGTAGTACACTTCCACTATTTCACTTGTACTACACTTACTATTTCACTTGTACTACACTTGTTACAACCCTATAAATAGGAAACCCTATAAATAGGATTCTCTATGTACATTCTAAATCACATCAATACAACATTAAATCATTCTTCTTTTTTATCTATCTATACTTTTCTCATGGTATCAGAGTCTCGCATATACCTCTAGAATTTCTATCAAAATTTTGCTTCTCTTCATCACAGCCAACCCGACTCACCCCAACTCAGTTCACCTCAATCTGGTTCATTCCTAACCCAATTCACCCTAACCTGGTTCACCTCAATCCAACTTGGCTCACCTTAAGGATGTTCACTCCAACCGAGCTCACCTCAACCCGGCTCACTTTAAACCCGATTCACCTGATTTTTTGCTCATCTCTTCACAGACCAATTCCAAGCTTGTTTTTGATTCCTCTTTTAATTTTTAAGGATATTTGTGACCTATATACACTCTTTTATAATGTTTCTATATATTTGTTTTTATATTTCCTCCATTATTTCGTTAAAATGGATCGAACTGATGTCCCAAAACTAATTTTTACCACCCTTGATGATACTAACTACCTAGCTTAGGCACAAACAATGAATTTTTTTTTTGAAATGATGCAAGTTATGTCGTTTCATAACTGGTGATCTCTCTATACCTATCCAAGAAACCACTAAAAACAATTTCTTATTTGTTGACCGCCTTGAAGAATGTGAGAGTAAACATCATCAAATTATTACCTGGTTTCGTAACACCACCTTACCCTCCATCCATGGTGAATTTGGGCGTTTTGACACTACCAAAGAAGTTTGGGAATTTCTTGAGGCTCGCTTCACTACAACAGATTTGGCCAACCAATATCAACTTCTAACAATTCTTCATACCAAACGCCATAGGGTTGATCAAACCATTAACCAATTTCTTTCTAAAATGCATATTATTTAGGATCAACTTGCTCTCTCTGAACCAACTTGGACGAACAAGATTGATGCTGAGATGTTTGCAACTTACCGTAATCATCAGCATCTTGTTATTTTTCTCATGGCTCTCCATGATCGATTTGAACCTATTCGGGCTTCCATACTCCATCAGAGTTCTTTTCCATCCTTAGATATTGTTGTGACCGAGCTTCGCTCTAAATAAACTCGGATGAGGGTTTTCAAAGTTCATCATACAGATTCTATTCTTGTCACCCCCTCTTATCGTCCTAAAAAAGGTTCTAAAAAGGGCTTCAAACATCAAGGTTGCACCTACTGCCATAACCCCAATCATGAGCTTCTTACATGTCCCATTCGGGTATGTATATATTGTCACAAGAAGGGTCCAGGACACTTTCACAGAGATTGCTTTCGGAATCCCTCTCAACATGTTTCAGGTAAAACTAGTAACTCATTTATCACTGCTACTATTTCTGAGGATAATCATGACAAATTTACCTTTTCCACTTAAGAACTTGAAGGTCTTCTTAAACATGTTCTCTCAAAATCTAGTAATCCTCTTCCTACTACCTTGTCTCTCACATCAGGTAAATTTTTATGGTATTTTGATTCTGCTTGTTGTAACCATATGACTCATGATACTCACATCTTCTCTCCCACACAACCTTTTATCTCCAAACCTTTAATTTAAACTGTTAATGGTTCACATATGCATGTTAATTTTGTATGACAAGTTTCCACATCTTCTATATCACTTTCTCACGCCTTTCATATTCCTAACCTTACTCTAAATCTTATCTTTGTTGGTCAATTATGTGAACTTAGTCTTACTATTACTTTTTCCTCTTCTGGTTGTCATGTGCAGGATCCACAAATAGGACAGATCCTTGGGATAGTTCGTAAGGTTGGACGACTATTTGAACTTATCAACCTTCATCTACCCAATTCTCCTCATACTTCTGTTGTTGCTTCTACTACTCCTATCAACCTATGGCATGCTCGTCTAGGCCATACATCTATAAGACGTCTTCATCCCTTAGCATCTTCTGGTAAATTAGGATCTATTTATATTTCTGATAATGTAAATTATTTGCCTTATCAATTGGGAAAACAACCTGTTTTATGTTTTAATAAAAGTGATTCTACTTTTGTCTCCCTTTTTAACTTAATTCATTCTAATGTTTGGGGTCCATCCCCACATCCTACTATAAGGGGATGTGTTTACTTTGTCATTTTTATTGATTATTATTCAATATTCATATGAATTTTTCTCATGAAACATAGATTTGAATTACCCAAAATTTATTATGATTTTGCCCAAATGGTTAAAACCCAATTTTCTCAAAATATCAAAGTACTTAGAGCTGATAATGCTATAGAATATAAAGAAACAATTTTTTTAAATTTTCTTCGACAAAATGGGACTCTTTCTCAATATTCTTATCCTGACACATCTTAACAAAATGGAAGAGTTGAGCGAAAACACAGACATATTCTTAATATTGTTTGCACTCTACTCATTTTTAGTTCTTGTCTTCAACGCATTTGGGGTGAAGTAGCTCTTATAGCTGTTTATACCATCAATCGTGTTCCCATGTCTATTATTCACAATCAATCCACTTATGAGCATCTCTATAGTACTTCTCCATCTTATGAACTGCTTAAAATGTTTGGTTGTACCTGTTTTGTTCTTCTTCACTCTTATGAACGCAATAAATTGGAACCTCGTGCTCGTCTTTGTTGTTCCTTAAAGTATGGAATATAATACAAAGGCTATCATTGTTAAGACCCTATCTCTAAACGATTGCACATCTATTGTCATGTCATCTTTTAGGAACATAAAATATTTCCTCTTTTTCCTCATTTCATGTCTCATCTCCTACCTTACTCTCATTTTGTAATGACCCAACTATTGATTTATTTTCTCCTAACATTGCTCCATTATCCTCACCATCGTCTATTACGACTTCTCCTGATGTGTCTGCTCCTTTTGCTGATCCTATCATAACAACATCCTCTGAAGACCAACTACCTGATTGTCTAGAGTCATCACTTTGTCGTTCTACTCGTGTAAGTAGTCTTCCCTTTCATCTTCGTGATTATCAATGTTTCTCTACTATTTTGTCTCATTATGAACTCCAAAACTATAGAGAAGCTAGATCTAACCCTCATTGGCAGCAAGCTATGACAGATGAATTACAGGCATTAATAAAAGCACATACATGGGATCTTGTTGATCTTCCATCTAATAAATCTCTAATTGGTTGTAAGTGGATTTCCAAAATCAAAACTCATTCAGATGGGTCTATGGAACGATATAAAGCTGATCTGGTTGCAAAGGGTTTTACACAGGAATATGGAATCAACTATGAAGAAACTTTTGCACGTGTAGCTCGCCTCACCTTTGTTCACAGTATCATTATTGTTGCTGCTGCACAAAACTGGCACATGTTTCAAATGGATGTCAAAAATACTTTTCTCAATGGAGACATAACCAAGGAAGTTTATACGAAACCTCCTCCTGGATACACTCATTCACCTCATCAAGTATGCAAACTTCATCATGCTCTCTATGGCCTCAAACAAGCTTATCAGGCTTGATTTGCCAAATTCAACTCTACACTTACTGACTTTGGCTTCATTTCTAGTTCTTATGACTCCAGCATCTTTATTCAGAAGACTCTCACTGGTGTAACACTTCTATTCCTTTTATGGAGATGATATAATCATAACAAGGAATGACTCTAATGACATTATTGATCTCAAGCATTTTTTGAGCCATCAATTTGAAATGAAAGGCCTTGGTCGTCTCCACTACTTCTTGGGCTTAGAAATCTCATCTGATTCTCAAGGATACTATCTCTCTCAAGCAAAGTAATTTTCTGATATTCTTAATCGGGCTGGCCTTACTGATTGTAAAACAGTATCAACACCTCTAGAAACCAATGTCAAACTTACTCCATTAGATGATATTATTCTCTCAGATGCCATATTATACAGACAACTAGTTGGCAGTCTTGTTTATCTCATAGTCACTCGTCCTGGCATTGCCTATGTTGTTCATCTAGTTATTCAATTCATGTATGTTCCACGGTCTACCCATTATACTGCGGTTCTTCACATTCTCCACTACACAAAGGCACCATGTTTCATGGTCTTCACTTCTCCAACAAGTATAATCTTCTTCTTTCTGCCTACTCTGATGTTGATTAGGCAGGTGACCCAACTGATCGTCGATCTACCACTGGATATTGTTTTTTCTTGGAATCTCTCTCATATCTTGGCAAAGCAAGGGATAATCCCTCACTTCTCGATCTAGCACTGAAGCTGATTACCATGCTCTTGCTGACACCACTCAAGAACTTCTTTGGCTCTGTTAGTTACTTGCTAATATGGGTATTATCCAATCAACTGCAACTATCCTATAATGTGACAATCAGAGTATTATTCAGATTGCTCACAATAATGTATTTCATGAACGAAAAAACATATCAAGATTGATTGTCATTTTATTCATCAATATGTTCTTCAAGATACTGTTTGTCTCAAATCGATATCCTCCACATATCAAACAACTGACATCTTCACCAAATCTTATCTGCTAGGTAGATTTCAAGAATTAGTTTCCAAACTCAAGTTGATTGTTTCTCTTCCTCCTTGAGTTTGAGGAGGAATGTTAAGTTATATTTGATATTGTAATTCACTTATACTAATCTTATACTACACTTCCACTAATTCACTTGTATTACGCTTACTATTTTACTTGTACTACACTTCCACTATTTCACTTGTAATACACTTACTATTTCACTTGTACTACACTTACTATTTCACTTGTACTACACTTGTTACAACCCTATAAATAGGATTCTCTAGTACATTCCAAATCACATTAATATAACATTAAATCATTCTTTTTTCTTATCTCTCTATACTCTTCTCAATGGCTAAGCAGGCAGGATAACAGTGCCAAAACAAAGAAAAGCTCAAAATGTTATTGGAAACTGAAGAAGAAAGTTGAGTGATAAAATTGAGGTGATTGAAGAAGATGAAAACGTTAAACGATAGAGAGGATTGAAGAATAAAATGAGCATTGAAATTGATTAAGTGAAGAGACACTAAAAGATGAAGACATGCGACATCATAAGTTTAAAACCATTAAAGCTAAGAGTGATAGTAGACTCTCAAAACAGTTACTTGTAAATCCTTTCAAATATTACCTAAATCTTTTAAATGGTAGTTTAGACCATTAAACTTTGCAAAAATTATTCTTAATAGAGTATAATATCATTTTGTCTATTTTTTTCTTGTGTTGTTCTTTCTTTTTTATTTTATGATAAGTTTTATCTTTTAAATTAGTTCAAATTATTTAAATCAGTAATATTGACTACATAACATAATCAACAAATTAACTACTTAGCATTAACGTTGTTAAATGGGTACCTTATAATTTAATCACTGTATTTTTGTAAATAAAATATAATAGTTATTTTTAAAAAAATTGATACATTTTAAATACCTTATTATTATAATTTGGACACTTTAATAATTTATTGATAATTTTTTTATTTTTTTATTAAAAAATTTAAGTTGATTTGAACATTATTAATAGGAGTTGATAGATGTTTAAAAAATAAAATATCTCAAAAAGATTTTTTAAAAGTTGAAAATAAAGTTATTAAAATAGCCATAATTGAAAAAATGTACTAAATTTTTCATAAGTATAAGAATATTATGACTAAAGGGAATCAATCAATAACAATCTAATTAATTAATTTAAGAGAAAAATATCATAGAAATACATTAGATTATATCATCTATGTCGTTTAGTCCCTTAGATTAAAAACGGTATTATTTAGGTTTTTAACTTTGTAAAAAAATTAATTAATGATAAATTATATTATTTTAATCATTTTTCTATTAAAATATTATTATATTATTGTTAAGTAATTAAAAGCGATTAAAACATGAGTCTTTAACAATGTTAAAGTCACAATTAATACGAAAAAATTCACAAAATATTTATTTCTTAATATTTTTTAATTACTACTATTCTATTTTAATGTTTTATTAATTTTTAATTTTTATCAAAAATTAAAATATATATTTAAATAATTTTTTGTTTGAAATTTATTATTATTTATTTTTCTTAAACTATTTTATATTATATTTCACTTTTATCCTTATTAAAGATTTGTATTTTAATTATTTGATAAAAAATAATAATATTTAAAATAAAAAATTATTAAAATAATATAATTTGTATTCAATCAGTATTTTTTACAAATCTAAGGGATTAAATGTTTCTATTTTTTAATTTGAGTGACTATATAAAATAAATGACTTAATGTAATAGAATTTTGTGATACCTCACCTTATATTTAATTTAATTTGTGAAAATAAAGTAACAAAAATATTAAAAAAATTATTTTCAAATTGATAAAAAAATATTTAAATTTTTGATTGTGATAATGATTTAGTTTGTATTTATAATTTTTTTTTATTAAAGGGAAATTATATTATTATATTATTATATTATTATAATTATTAATTTTATTAATTTTATTATATTATTATAATTAATTATATTTTAATTTTATTATTGTTATACAAATTTATTATTAATGAATTATTATTACAAAAATAACAAATATCACAACCTTTGTTAAATTAGCTGAAAAATAAAAACTATACATAACTATTTAAGTATGAATTAAGGGTATCAAATGACATAAATCTATTTGGATTTAACTAAATTAAATTAACTTGAATTAAGTCATTATATTGAATTAAGGGTATCAAATTATGAATTGAACTTTAATTATATGTCAAATGAATATAATTAAAGTATAAAATAACATTCAATGATTCAATTTAATTCTAGTTCCGGATTACTCACAATCCGCAATTTTTATTTTCCTTTTTCATTCATTTTTTAACTGAGAAATATTTGGATTCAGATAATTCAAATTTCATTTGCTTTAAAATAAGTAAAGTCTTCATTCTATCAATTTGAGAGTAAAAACAAATCCTTCTCTTGATCTCAATCGGACTGTGTCTTGGTTAACTCAGCTGAGCCTGTACTAGCTAATACCAAACATGATCCATTTTTATGCTCTATTTTTTTTAAAGTTTATTTTAAATACCAAAAAGATAAGATGTAAAGAATTGATAATTATTATTTTTACATTCTTTATATATCTACATAAAATTGATGGGTCCAGAAACATAATATATCACTGGATTTAGATTATAATAATTGAATAATCTTATTAGAGAAACTGAAAATATTTTTTTTAAAATAATAAAAATAGAATCCTTAAAATTTATAAATATAAAAATAATATTTTTTTAAATTAACTCATATATTTTGATACATTATTTCATATTAAATATTATTTAAGCTAATTTATATTTATTATACTTGTAAATTAAAGAATGTTTATTTTTTTTAATTCATAAAACTAATGCTGGAGATGTCGGAGAAAATGGAATATTGAAAATTTGAGAAATACAGCAGCTCACCTACCCAATTAAATTACAAATTCGATAGGACACCGTAAACCGCGTTGATGTTAACCGACTGCATAAATTCAACTCATAATTCAAGCAACAAAAACATAAAAATAAATAAATAATCAATTCAGAATTTTATTTTATTTTTTATTAAATAAAAAAATATTATATGAATTAAATTCGAATTTAAATCTTTGAAATGGAATGATGAGTAATATTATCTTAACAACAAATAAATATTGTTTAAATTTAATCACTTAGCTTGTGAAAAAAAACTATTAGTAATTTTATGTATAAAAAATTAGTATATTACTAAAAGAAATAAAAAATTTGTAATGAGCAATAATGATACCTTCTTCTAAAATAATTAGAAAATATAATCAATAAGTTTTGAAGTCTAATATTTTATATTATCGAAAATTTAGAATACATAATTTTAAGTTTATTAATATTGGATTTAAACAAGTAATTTTTTTTTTGTATTATATCAAAAATAAAAGATATTACAATGTTTTTTAAAGACTATTCACAATTTAAAGATAAATACAAATACTAAAAAAAAAACCTCACACCTAAACTAATATTTTATTTAGCTTAAATAAAATGGATTGAGATTTTATTTTTATTAAACGTAATTTGTAATTAGCATGGGTTGATCTTCAACGTTCTTATGTATGCATTTAGTCAATAATAATATCCTTCTCGCCTAAAGGAAGATTATATATATAACGGCTAATTTATTATATTTGTTATAAATTATAAGTTTAAATTATACTTCATGTAAAAAAAACTTTTAATATGAAAAAAAATTATAGATAAAAAATTTGATCAAATAAAATAAAAAGAACCCAAGAAAATTATTGAATTTTTTACCTTTTTACTAAACACTACTTATTTTTTTATATAATTTAACGTATAAAAGGATTATATATTACAATATAATTAACAATTATTAATAAATAGTAATAAATTATTTTAACATTCCACACTTTTAATTTTGTATCTAATTAAACACTAATACATTATTTTATTTATATAATTATAATTATATATATATATATATATATGTGTGTGTGTATGATATATGGGATAAAATGTGTGGTGGGTGTGACAGAACTTTAAAAATATTTAAAATAATGTCAAATTTTTCAAATAAACTAATTAAAATGGTCTACTTGACATGAGTTTTGCATTAGTCTAATTAAAATTAACCTTACACACCTATCTAGTTATTTTTGGTTGATTTTAAAACTAAAACGAATTGTTCAATATTCTCACCATCACTCGATCACTATGATCAAAACTAATTAGTATTGGTCAATTTTTAAACAAAAAATACATTTTCAACCTCTTATCGCGAAACCCTTAGTTTGTCCGATTGATGGTGTCAATGGTGAAAACTTACTTTCAAATTCATCAGATGTTATTCAAATTCAATTACCAATAAATTGAACTAAAATCAACCAAAAAAGGCTAAAGTTTTTACCAATAAATGGATAACTCATTTTGAATTTTGAGTACACAAGCGACCTGTTGGGTTTCACTATTATTTGAAGGAGCTCAAATAAAACACATATGACTTAAAAACTCATGGAGTAAGAAATGAGCAATTGTGTCATTTCATTGCTTAATTAATAAACTCATTTAGGATTTGTTGAGAGTGCATTTTGCAAATAGAAAATTAAGAGCAATAATCAGAGAAATATGCAGAAAAAGAAAAGCAGAAAAGCTTTCAGTTTTTCCTTTCCAGCAAGTCTTCATCAAGTGCTATGATGGAAGGTTGTTTGTGGTCCGATTAAACTAAAATTTTGTAGGCATGTTCACGACTCAAGACTCTTTAATATGTATGGTGAGATTTGGATTTGGCTCACCGGTTTGGGAAAATTTGGGTCTTTAATAGTGATTACGAAATTGGGTTAGATCTATCCATTTTTCTTAAAATAATTGTTAGTTTTCAAGAAGTGTATTCTTGATGATGTTGTTGATTGTTTGCCTCTAGTTTTATCTAGATAGAATTATTATACAATTGTTTCTTGATAGTGGAAGTTTTGGAGAGTAGTATCGTAGTTGTTTCATTCCTATATTGGGAAGGTTTTTACATGTAAATTACTTGTGTTGATTTTGTGTATATTTTTTTTCATTTTGAGCTCTATTTATTTGTTTTTTAAAAGATTTATACAAAAAATGAGAATATGTTTAATTCTGCTTTTTAGAGTTTGATTAAGTTCGTATTGAAATTCTGATTCTCCTAATACGAACTATTACACATATTATATTATATTCAAAATTGAAAAATAAATATAGAGAATCATTATTGAGTAACAGTTACCTGTTTAGAGTTCTAACAATTGAATGTTAACATATTTTTAGTTTAAAATTATTTAAAAATAAGAAATTTTAATAAAAAAAAGTACAAATTAAAAATAATGAAATGGTATGTATATTTAATATATTTGATTTTATTTTTATTAATAAATATTAAAGTATAATTATTTTTATATTTATATGAATAAAATATAAATTTATAATTTTAAATATGAGAATTGAATTATTATTCCTCTCAGAATTGAAAATGAATCCAAAATTTTAAATAAAAGATAAATACTAAGAATTTTGAGATCCTTACTGACATGTCTGAAAAGAGAGGAAAATCCAACACACTGCTAAAAAAGGCGGCCACAAATTTCCACTTGATCCTGTTACTGTTAAGCCCAAACATTATAGCCCACCCAAAACCGCCATATGCCACGATGACCTAGGGCTACACAACACGTATGCTATCGCATCGTGCCCAAGATTTGGCGGGAGTTTAACGCCTCCAAGCACAAGATTTGGCGGGAAATGCCCAAACGACTTTCTTAATTAATCCTACCAGCCCGGGAAAATCTTCATAGCCTAACTCACTAGATCGAGATCAATATATATATATATATATATAGAGAGAGAGAGAGAGAGAATCGGATATGGTGGGAGTAGCATACGATTGCCTGGCGAATCCTCTTGGAGCCGTACGATCAACTTTCAAGAAGGCCATTGACTCCGGCTCTGACCCAGCCTCCTTCAATGGCAAAGATTGGGGTGCTATCGATGTCTTTCGCAACTATCTCTTTGACAACTCCGGTCTTTCTCAGGTCCAAACTCTATCACCATCTACATATATTCTTTCTGGGTTCTGACTTCTTTAAATCGTGATATAAATTGTCTCTTCCTTTATAGTGTTACCTTAATCGATTGAACTTAGTTCGCTATTTGAAATGACAATGTAGGTTCCAATTTTGAATCATGCGACTATAAAATGGGTTCAACCCAACACTCTGGTTCGTTTCCGGGGCATGATACAAGACATGTTGGGAAACGAGTTTTATGTCGGTGCTTACAAGGTTTTGATTCCTTCCTACTATGTTCCTGTTAACCCATTTTGATCTTATATATTTTGTTATGTATTGACCTGTTGAGGATTTTATGAAGGACGATGGCATGGTCTGGAGAACTAACAAGTTTATGGATATCAACCAAGTTCCCATGGTTTCTTCGCTGGACATGCGAATTTGGGAACGCCGTCTACTGTTATGTGTACCTGTGAGCAATGTCTTGTCATTGTCATAACTACTCGTGAATGTTAAGGTTTTTCATTTTGGAAATTTGTAATAAAACATGGATTTCTTGCTTGATGATCCGGATTTGGGTTATCTTGTCTAATTGTTTTAGGTTCCGGGACAGAATTCATGGACTGAATCTTCTTTTGAATCAACAATGAACATGAGTGTGGATTTCACACCTAACACCAGAGAGAAGCGAAGGAGATTAGATAATGGAGCTATTGATGATATGGATCCGATGGTATTTGCTTTCTTCATAAATGCACTTTATTTTCAAATTTCATATTAATGAAGGATATTGGCTTAATTGAGTGGATATTTTAGAGACTTATCTGAATGTGATCTATTATTCGTTGGGTTCTATATTAGAGGTAATCCAGAATACAATACTATAGCACTTCCTTTCACAGCTTTGCTGAGAATTTTTGGGGTCAATTTTAGTTGACATTGTTAATGATTGTTACTGAGAATTTTAGTATGAAAATATGCATTTGCGAGCATTTTGGTCAAAGCACTAAGCTTATTATATACTTGCTTGAATCGCCTCATTCAAAAACAGGTCTCAAATGATGAGTTTCAGGCTTCTCCTAGCGCCAAAAAGATGGTAAGTAGAAGTGGTTAGGTTCAATGATAATTACATATTTTTAATAGCTTTATTTTCTTTACCATAATTTACTTTGTTCTTAACTTTATATATTTCCGATGAAAGAAGACTTTAACATTATATGTATTCCCTTCTATAGAGGGAGGATGGGCATGAATTCCAGTCTGCTCAATCTCAGGGGTCAATTGCTGAAGGCACCTGCTCTAGTTTACCTGTGGTGTCTGAGATTGAGAAGGATTTCCTTCCTTGTCTTGTCAAGGTATTCAGTGGATTTAATCTAGTAGATTAGTTGGATTTTCATGTATTAATTAGGAATTAATATTGGTATTATCCTGAGTCTGATGGTTATCTTCTTTCTAATGATCAGATATATGATTCTCCAGAGTCTGACTTGAAGCTAAATGAAGTTTTTGAGTTCATCGGTGTCTTTACTTTGGATTCAGAGGACCAAATGGACAAAGATGAAGATGAATTCTCAAATGGTTTTGGTGAAGATGCATTGGTCCATTTTCCCTCCAACAAGGTATTCCATCTGTTTTTTTTAGCTGTGAAACTTTGTTATTTCTCTGTGTTGCTGGAGTGATGTTAATTCATCTGACTAGTACATGTTGCTTTTCCTATTTATTGTCATATTTATCATCATTTCAAAACACTTGCACAAAGCCTTCTTTTGCTGTCTTCTGCAAGTTTAAACGCTGTACTTGCATTCTTTTTTGATATCCTTCTACATCTTTATTCACAGGTACCACGCCTCCACTGTTTTATTCACCGGAAGCTTTCAGCTCATGACTTTCTCCATAATCCCTCTATGATTGAGGTACTTTTTATGTAACCTTGTTATCAATGAAGGGTTCGTATTTGATTCATACTCTTAGTGTTGAATTATTATGCTCTGCGTTTTTTTCTATTACTTGGAATATTTTTCAACCGGCTCATTTTTACTTCCAGCTAAAGCCCCTCTTGGTAAAAGAGATGAGGAATGGTCTTCTAAGGCATCTTACAACTGTTCTGGGTAATGATGATTTAGCTGCCCATTTCATGTTGTTGCATCTTCTGTCCAAGGTAAAGGTTGTAAAGGATAAAGATTGTGTCCTTTTCAAAGTATTGGTGCTTTCTCTTGTTATTCTGGTTCCACTTTTTGTTTTTTATAATCTGAGATTACTATTCAATCCTAAGTTAACAACCACCTCTTGACAGGTGCATTCTAGAGTTGACACAGTTGCCGTAGGAAAATTGTCGTTGAATTTAACTTGTCTTAACAGAGAAAGTGCATCTGTTTTTGGCACTCGGCTTAGCTGGGCTGTCAAAAGTTTACTGCCTTTCACTCATTATATACCTCTTACAGTGGAATATCTCAACACTTCTTCTCTTGCACCAAAGAAAGATTATGAAACTAACAGGTAAATTTGATTGTAATCATTAGTTTAAAGATGAATTTAACCTTGATCTTAAACTAATGATAAAATTCCTCTTAAGTTTGACAAATTTTGATTATCACTTCAGATTGATAACTGGAGTTCTACAGCTGCCTGATGGTACACACTTGACTGTGGATGAGACTCAATTAGAAGCAGGGACTCTAAATACAGTAGGGGTTGAAAATGCAAGATTGCTTAAAAATTTAACAGAGTTGCAAAAGGTGATTTTTTTTTTCAGTACTGTCTGTTACTGAATTATTGGCGACTATTTATGTGCAGCAATGGTTTCACATATTCTTGTCTCTGGAGTTGAGCATATTAACTGCACTAAAATAATTGTTATATGCTTGTTTCAGGTGGAATACGATTTCAAGTACTATAAAATGGAGTTGGCAGCTGATATCCAGTTGTTAATATTGTCTGAAGGAAAATCTAACATCTTGCCAGCCGATATAATTTTACCTTTCCAACCTTGTTCCGTGGCTTCCTCTGAAGTAGTTCCTGCAGAAGCACTAGAGGAATGGAAAGGGTACTTGAGTACTCTTAGATCTTTGCCTCATTCTATAGAGCCAGAAATGCAAAGGGTATGAGTTGACCTAATTCTGTGATAACCGATTGCATTTCGTAATTGGAGCAAGTTTTTATATCTGTTTCAGGCTCATGGAAATGACATGTCATTCAACCTTCATATATTCTCATTGTTCTATGGTGCTAATTTATCTTCTTGTCTGATATTTTACAGATAATAGAAAACGATCTGGTTGAAGCAAGACAAGCAGATCGTAGCCTTGGCAGCCAAGACTTAAGCAGGTTCGAAGCCGGCATCTTTTGTCATGTGGTTGTGGTCTTAAAGTTAATTCCTTGCACACAAGTAAACATAGTATTATTCTTCTCACAGGTTGCTGACAATGGGCCGCCTAATGTCCATGAGTTTTGGTGAGACCTTGCTATCATTAGAACATTGGCAACTGGTGATGGAACTGGAGAGGCTACGAAGAGAAAGGCTAAAATGATAATACACAACACCAGTATGTGCCCGTTATTCTCTAACTTGTTATCAGTAAAAGATATAAATAGGGCATATCCTAGTCCCGGGCTGCTGATCAGATATTAGGCAGTAAATCAAGTAGTCCACTGTAACAAAGGGAAAAAATGGCAAACCTACCTTTGTGTGTTTGTTCAGTGACAACTGTATGCATTTCATATCCTACCTTGATGTTAATGTAAACATTATCTGTCAATCAACATTAGTTGCAATGTTTTCATTGTCATGCAATGGAAGCAAGAGCACGGTCCAATTAGGCTGTGCTAGACTTAGTCAAAGTTTTCAGTCCAATTAGGCCGTGTCAGTGTCTAGACTTAATCAAAGTTTTCAGCTGTGCAGTTAGATCACGACCAATTCCTAATTGGAGCATGAAATGGTGATGCATCACTCATGGGGGATAAATAGTTAAAGAGTTTCATAAATTGATGATATTTAGATGACTCTAAGATTATAAGGTCCATATTGAATGTGCCATTAAACAACATGATACATATTACTTTCTAAAATATATTATATATTAGAGAAAAGTGTCACACAATTCCCTCAGATCAAGTGTTAGTGTGTTTAGTCTCTGGAATCTAAACAAAATGTCTTTTATTTCATTCGTTTTGAAAAAATAGGTCAATTAATGACAAAAAATATTATTTTAATAATTTTTTTAATAAAATATTATTATTTTTTATTAAGTGATTAAAACTTTATTAAACTTGTTTCTTTACCAATGTTAATATGAAAAAAATTCATAAAATATTTGTTTTAATATTTTGTTATTATTAATATTTTTTTATTGTTTGAAATAAAAATATATATTTAAATAATTTTTTGCAAGAATATTTATTATTGTTGATTTTTTTTCTAATTAATTTTATATTAAATTTCTCTTTTTTCTTGTTAATATATCATGTTTTATGGTGATTTAATTACTTAATGATAAAAAAATAATATTTTAATAGTGAAATTATTAAAATAAAATTATCTATTCTTAATTGACTATTTTTCTCAAAATTTATGGATTCTAAAACATCTTTTAAAATATGAGTGATTAAATGGCACAAATTTCATAATTTGGGAGAATTCTACTCCTTAAAAAATGAAAATAATGTGTTTGTTCTTTAAGCTTTTTCTTCTGAAAACCCGATGTATTAAAAGCAAGCAGAAGCAAGCACAATAAAAATCACTTAGCAGCTTTTAATGATTAGACTAAGTTGTTTAATTTTTGAAGTATGAATTAATTGCACAAAATTCAGGTTGTGTTTACGACAGAAGGAAAAGAAGAATCGAAGACCATAGTGTAGAATACAAATGTGGTAGAGATGATAAAGAGATGGTTTTTGGGAGGTCTCCTACAACTATATCTTCCTTGGTTAATACTCTCTCTGTAGAGCTATCTAAGTGATTGAAAACAGTTACTGATTAATTTCTCGTTGTAGCTTTGTAATTCTGTTTTTAACTCATGATGAAAGTTTGATCTATGGTTTGACAAAAAAGTTTGATGCTTTTCATATCAAATAAAAATGAATGTTATTCGATATATATAATTAAGAGTCTCATTACATTTTTTAATCCGTTCACTTCGAAATTCATGTTATTTCTTTGTTTTCTATTCAAATATTTGAGTTAAAGATGTATCAATCGTTGCATATATCGTTCGGATACCAGTTGAGCTCTTGAGATTGGTAGGGTTGGATGGAAATGTGAGAAGGATTCTGTTGAATATATTGTTGGGAAATTTGGTGAAAGATGATATAAAAGAAAACGACAGTCGATAGGAAGGTTGAATTGGAGTACGTCGCATAGCTTGCTTGCATTTGAGGTGATGGAAACATGGGTGGTTTGGGATATATTGAAAAGATGAATTAAAAAATGTTCGCTGAGATTGAAAATTTTAATTAGGAGTTTGAGCAGATAACTGAGAGTAGTATGGGAGATGGTTTAGCTGTATTACCAGTGGATTGAGACGTGACAACATTTTGATCAAACCTTTGCCGGCATGTTGCAGCCATGTGATCCATTATCACAAAGCTGACACCGTGGTTTGCCTCTGTCTCTGCCATAGCTATTTCCTCTAGCACGTTGCTCGAAACCAGAAAGAGAATTATTTCTATCAAACTGTGCTTGTCCTTGGAAATATGTATGACAATGTCATAAGACTCATCTAGACCTCCCAAAACATTGATTAAAATTTCTTCTTCAAACAAGCCACAACCAGGTTCTTCTACTTCATAAGCTAGCATTTTTATCTTTAAAATGTAGTCTGTGATGCTAAGGTTACCTTTCTTAAAACTTGGAAGTTCTTTGAATTGTATGACTCTACCTCTAGATTTTGAAGCATATTTTTTTCTCTAATTTCACCCAAGCCCCCCTTGACGTATCAAACTCTAAAATCAGCTTGAGTATTTCATCTGTCATACATGACATCAGCAACAGCCAAGCATCTCATCTTGCTTCTTTCAGGATTTGTATGTTAGATTGATTTCACCATACGTTGATATTCCAGAAGGTGGTTCTTGAAGTGCATGGCTATCAACTTCATGGCCATGCAGTATCTTTAAAATTTGGTGTTTTTAAATTATAAAGTTTGTGTGGTTTAGTTTAATCGAGGTAAGATATTGTGAAATGTGTAGACATCTTGCTGTTTTAGAACAAGCTCACGAGCTTGCAAGCTTTGATGCATGAAGATTTGCAGAAACGCATGAACAACCTTCATTTAACAAGATGAACATTAACAATGAATAAAGAGAGTTGAAGAGAAATTGGTTAAAGCTTTTCTATATCAATGTTGACATAAAAATACAATCTGAGTGCTCACATTTATACAACTAATTCTGATTATTCTCTAATCGATTTAACTTATTACGTTTCGCTCACTACTACCTCACAGCCTCACTCGCTAATTTGTTAGTCATTACTCATACACACTTTGCTCAGCTCATGGTTTTGATTCTTGCACTGAGGATTTTGGGGCTGTGTTGCAATCTATAGTTTCCTTTGGTGGTCGACCGATCTTGGCATATGCAGTGCCGTGTCCTTGCCTCGGTCGTTGGGCATATGCAGTGCCATGTTATTGTTACATTCACTTTACATGTCATGTTCTCTTTCAGTTAATAATTTTGATTACTAACCATGACCCAGTGAAGATAATGGCTTGGTGGTGGTGATTTGATGAGGGAAAGAAATTTCATCAACCATAACCACCTCTGTTCCCACTATAATATTCAACATAAATTTCAGAAAACAAAAAAAAAAAAAAAATTCAAAGAGTCAGAAACTTGGACATGTAGCGAAGTTAAAATCGGTTCATTTATAAAGAATACAAATTTAATAAAACAATTAGGCATGTTTTGTTTTGTTTTGCTTTTTTTTTTTTGGGGCTAAGAATTTACTGATTGTTTTTTAGTAAGGAGTAGGTTGAGAATTGATCAGCAGTGAGCAGCTTTCAGAGAAGAACAGAGTAGAAATGTTTAAGTTGCACACCCGTAAATAAATGATCATTTATTTAATTGATTTTATTTTTAATTTTTAGTTTAAAAATAAAATTTTATGTAATAAAATGTTATGTTATATAATTAAACCTTCTTTTATTAATAATAATTTTATCTAAAATAATAATAATAATTTTATCTAAAATAATAATAATAATTTAAAGGGATATGATAAATATTCTTACACTTTTATAATGATGATAGGAATTGTATCTGTATTATTATCCTCTAAATATTATAAATCAGAGGGTAAATAAACAAAGAATAATTTCGTATAATTACCCATTAATCAATACTCTGCAAAATAATTACCCACATGTGCTGTTATATAATATTTCATATTATTTATTATTTTTAGAATAAATTACTTATTAATTAAATTATTTTATTTTTTAAAATATATTAATTTGAATTTTATTAATTTAAGATAATATATTATTATATTTTAAATGCATAATCAATAATTTCTACCGCCGCCTCTTTTCATACCTACCACTATCACTGCATGTTCTAATTATCATCTCTGGCAAAATCTCCTTGTACGTAATTTTATCTTATCCGGTGAATTACAATATTCAATAAACTAATATTCTTTCAATAACCTTTTTCTCTTCCTGTTTTAATAAGTAAAAAAACTTAGTTTTAAAACCATAATAATCGTAATTTAATCGTATTGGCCCTGCTAATATGTTGAGGGAAAGTGAATCGAATAAATTTTGAACTAAAACTCAAACAAATAAATAAAAATAATCAATTTTTAAAAAATTAATACCGACCTGATTTTGATGGATGGATGGTTTTGAAGTTGTAATTTTTTCTCTAAATTATATCATATAAATTTTCTTCTTATAAAATAAATTTACTAACAATTATTAAAAATAACACATTTAAAATTTATAACAATAAAAATAATATTTAATAATAATAAAAGTGTTTTAATTAAACGATTTTTAGGATGAATTATCGTAATTTAATTTAAATAATATATAATTATATAATGTTTAGGATGAATTGATGTATAAGATTTTTTTTATAATGTAGAATATAAAATGAGTATAAAAAATATTATTTTCATAATTATAAATTTAAAAGTTTTTTTTTTAAATTTATTTGTATAAATTTGAAGTTATACAATTTATATCATTATTATAATTAATATTATTTAAATATTAGAATTCTCAGTTTTCGAGGTAACTTAGAATATGAAAAACACGTGTATAAATTTGAATATATCTATTTATATTTAAAAAAACTAATATTTTTTTTTATTGTAATACGATTAAAATGCCCGTGTATATTTTTACTTGTCTACTCTTAATGGTATATTTGCTACTCTATGGTATAAATTGATCGAAATGCTTACGAAAATATTTCAAAAGATATTAATGATTAAAAATATATATATAAAAGCATGTATAAAAAACAAGCACTGACCCTTCGAAAATGGAAGTAAATTTTTATAGGACTATCACAAGCTACATTAAGTACACAGTATCAAATTAGTGAGATATATGTATTAAATAATATATTAATTATTAATTAAATATAAAATTAAAATATAAAATGATAAATAATTGTGGGATCAATTACAATTAATAATATTTAAATTAAATTATAACATATAAATTATTATATATATGCATTAAATTATGATAAAAAAAATTATTATTTGTGATCAATAACGTTTATTGAGATAAAGGTTCTATACCCTTTTATTCTTTGAAATGTGTCAACTTAATCACTTTATTTATGAGTAAGTTAATTTAATTATTTAATTTATGAAAATAAAATATTTTGTTGAAAAAGTACACTTTTATTATATGATTAAAAGTTTATGATTTTAAGTAATTATTAAATTAAATATTTATTTTTAATAATAATGTGACTAAATATATTATTTTTTATAATATCTAACTTAAAAATAAAAAAAATTAAATTAATCAATTTAAAAAAATAATATCATTACTGCATATTTTCCGATTTTTATTCTATCCTATTGGAAAAAGCATCGTAAGAATAACTAAAACAAAGTGATAATATTCTCCTAGCAACTTTTATGATTATTATTATTATTATAACAAAAATATATCAATTTACATAATTAATTATAATTTAGCAATATTAGCATCAGCAAAATTTTCATATAAATAATTATTGTGCAATTAGCAATAATACCTTCTTAAAAGGTTTGAGATATTAAATCTTAAAAATTTGTCTTAATTAAAGGTGTATATATATATATATAGATAGATTTAATTTTAGGCTAAAGTTATAATCGAATTAATATAATTAATTTTTGAAAAATAAAAACCAACATAATCTAATTCAATTTTTTTTTTGGTTTGGATTAAATTATAAAAAAAATCATCTTATTTTATTTATTATTTTTATATATCTTATATTAATTTGATTATAATTTAAATTTTAGATTTCAATAAATTCTAGTAATTAAAATTTAGAAAAATTGTCATAAATAATCCATAACATTATTTTTAATATTATTTCAATTATACTCACAATTCATTCTCATGCATTAGTCTCCAAAAAGCTCACTTATGTTACTCACTTACGCCACTATTATAACTCACAGAATCACTCATGTTACTCTACTTTAACTCACTCAAATTAATCATTTCATTGTGGTTTTTCTCTATTTTACCATAACTCACTCAGACTCAACCTCTATTTTTTTGTCATGATTTTTCTCCCTCAGTCTCGATTTTCTTGTTGCGATTTCCCTTGATTTTTTCTTGCGATTCCTCTAACCTTTTTTTTTTTGGTTTTTTTCTTTTCTCAAACGACCACCATTCTAGCTTTCTTCATCAACGACATTCAAGCTGATTCTCATATCAACAGTTTGATTAGCTTGACTTCCAAATCCGAAATTCACTACGAATTTCAAATGGTTGATGTTCATAAGACTTCATGTTTATGTTGGCTTAGATTAATTGTTCTTTGTCTGATATGCTTTGAGAGTGTTGAGAGTTATTTTCTGCAATATTTGAAGAATCTAAGAACAATCCCAACAATAAGCACAAGGAAAATCAATTAACTTTATAGTTTTTAGTTTGACATATGTCCAACTTGATATAACAGAGTTAAATATATGTCCAACTAAAATCAACTACTTTAACCTCTAATATGTTCTTATCTCTTTAGAAATTTATTTAATTTCATTAAATAATGATATTTTAATCAATTAATTTCCTAATTTTCATTTAGACATATGTGTGTAATTGGATACAAAAGAATTGGACATATGTCCAAATGAAAATCAAGACATTATTTTGAGCCGAATATGTGTCTAATTCGATTTTGACAAGTAGGATCACTGATCGATTAATTTTGGTTAACTAGACAACTTTTAAGTCCAATTGGACATGTGTCCAATTTGTTTTCGACTAGTGGGGTCACCTGTTGACCAAACTTTAATTAGTTAGATAATCATTCAATTTTAATCAATCAAATTGAACAAATATTTTTAAAATTAAATCACAATTACTCAATTAAAAGTAAGAGTATTTTTATCATTTTGTGTAGAAAAACAAGTGGGAGGGGTCATATCTTATTTTTAACCAATATGAGGTTATCATAGCATATAATCCTAAAATTTAAAAGTTTAAAAATTAAAATATATTCTAAATACTTTAGAAAATAAAGAATATTGAGAAATGTTATTAATTATTCATTATCTATATTAATTATAAAGATTGAATTAGGTAAAACGATGCTGTATGAGCTACTACACCAATGCATGGTTGAAGGAGTGAGAAACTGATTCATAGATGAAATGTTTTTATAAAAATAATAAGAGAAAAATGATAGAAGAAAAAGAACCTAATAAAATTAAAAAATTATGAAAATAAATAATATATATATATATATATATATATATATATATATATATATGATTAAAAAATAAGAATTGAATAACTAGATTCTATAAAATTAAGAATAAACTCAAATCAATAAAAATGAAAAACTAAAACTGTTGAGTTGATTTAATTCGGAAAGTAAAAAAGTAAGAATTAGGTTGGTTGTAGAAATTTTTTTACACCCCTCTTAATCACCTTAGCAACGTAATCATGATATACCTGATTTAAGATATGAATTCGAAATCCGTGGATATTCAATTAATATTTAAGTATGTGATTTACTACCTTTGGTAGATATAATTAATGTCAATGGGTTTATTTAAGGAGGGAAAAGCAAGCCAAAATGAGGAAAGAAAAACAAGCGTGCCGAGGATTTGGCCATTTGGGGCCTAAAGTACCTCCAAACTATTTGAATTTGAAAAAAAACCCTCCACAGTCCACACGTTGTTAGCCGAAGACAGACAGACAAGGTTTGTGACACCTCGCTTTTTCTCTGTAATTCAAATCAACTAATCCAATTACTTAAATAAAACTCCTCCAGATCTGTGCGACGTTATACGCTCTCATCAAAACCCTAATCTCTACCAACCCATCTCCAACTTCTCTCCTGACTTTTCGTTGCTATTTTTTCTGCACAAGTGCAAAGATTTCCATTTAACTGTACACTGATTTCATTCCTTCTTTATAGTAAGTCCTGCTCATGAGCCATATTTTCTGCTTCTTGAAAAAGGTTCCGCGCTCATAGTCTTGTTTTTGAATTTGGATTAAGAGATTATGGAGAATCAACGCGATGTTGGAATCGTTGCTGACCGACCCAGATCGGATTCAAAGGTTGGTTCTTCATTTCTTTGTGTTCTTGGAATGCTTTTGGAAGAGCTTGTGGTCCTCTGTTTTATTTATTTATTATTAATCAATTTGAAAAGAAACTTCTTTTGGGTTTTGTTTTAGAAGACGGGAGAGAAGCGGGAAAGTATTGAATTTGCAGAACAACATTCAGGTCCTGGTAAAAAAGTCAAAATGCGACACCTCGACTCTCTGGGTAGTTTGAAAGGTATTATCTTTATTCAATCTCTTAATTCATCTCTTTTGCTGCTCAATTTATGCATTTCTGTATGAATTTAATAGAATAGTGTGCATTTAGATCAATTGGTTAACTCATCTAGCAAAATTATACTTATTTTCGGACCATGATAAAGTTTAGATTTTATTTCATTGAATGCTTTCTTCTTTTCATTTTCTTTTTGAATCCATCCGAAGTGGCGCCAGTGGGTTTCACTTATTTTTATTTTTTATTTTTTTCTGGTATCTTGATTCTATAGGAAACCACACCAGTCATTCCAAATCTTTGAAACAGAGTGAAGGCAGTGAATCTAATAAATTTGACATCGAGGAGGTGTCTCAAGTTACAGAGGTACCCGTAACAGTGGATATGGATGTCACTAGACATCTGGATCTCAATACTGAAATTTGGAAAGCCAAAAGTAAGGCCTTTGAAGATGATACCACTTGTGTCATTTCAAGAGGTATTGATTTGGATCTAAATACTAAAGGTGTTTCTAATTCAATGAATAAAGACCAATTTTCTATTTTCAAGAATCAGAACCTTTCAAAGGCAAGGGACATTTCAGAGTGTGGTAGTACCACAGGTCCATTGGAAGAGAATGATCCACTCAAAGTTTGGAGGGAGATGAAGCAAAATGGTTTTCTTTCATCTTCTCATGGAGGGATACCAATACCAAAACAACGTGGCAGGAAGAGTAAAAACGATATGTTGAAGAAAAAGATGGAGCTTGCAAAGAAAGAGCAAGTTGACAGGTTCACTAAGATTGCTGCTCCAAGTGGGCTGCTTAATGAACTCAACCCAGGTATTATAAATCATGTCAGGAATAGAAAACAGGTTCATTCCATAATTGAAGCACTTGTAAGATCTGAAAAGAATGAAAATAGTCAAGTTGGAAATAAACAAACAACAAATATGAAAAGTGAGAGTACAGAAGTTGGCTACCGGAAGAACCTGGAGAATACAAATGACTCTGGATTGCAGGGACTTGGTTCTTCTTCTCGTGAAGATGGGCCTTTAAATGCTTTATTTGGGTACAGTCTAACCCAAGGATTTGTTAATCATATGTCAATGAATAAGCCATCTCTGGTCCCTGGTCAGAGTGCCCAAATTCCTGTAGAGAAGTTTTGTGTTACAAGTGAGGCATCAAATTCAACTCTTGCAAAGGAGGATGATACATTAGCATTAAAGTTGTCTTCATCATTTAAGGCATCTGAGAATCAGAGTCCTTTGTGTAATGAGGACCCATCACTAAATCTTTCAATCAAAGGTTTGTATTTAGTTGAAATTTTACTTGAACTACTGAAATAGCATTTTGACTATCCATAAAAAAAGATGTAATGCAATAATTTTTTTTTCAGCGGCTACTGTTGCTTCTCAGTGGTTAGAACTTCTTCAGCAAGACATCAAAGGACGCCTCTCAGGTGACATTGTTTTCCAATTGTATAATGGGCTTGTTGGGTTGGAATATATTGTATTGTAATGACTTAAATAGGACTTACTTTGCTTTGCAACTGCAGCTCTGAAACGTAGTAAGAAGAGAGTTAGAGTAGTAATCAGTACAGAGTTGCCTTTCTTGATAGAGAAAGAATTTCCTATTGATAAGGAGAATGAACATTGTGTTATAAAGAGCTACGCAGACATGCATAGAGCAAGATGGAGCTCATTGTTTGATCAAATGGATAAAGCACTTTCAGAAGAAGAGAAACAACTTGTGAGTATCCTCCTGGATCTTTTTAAGACAATGCAGTTTCTTTGTATTATTCCTACATAATGTGGTCTCATCATACTCATTAGGTTTAAGTCAGGATATAGATTTGTCTCGAGTAATTTATATAGGGCAACAATACTACTTAGGTACATTAATGACTATTAGTCATTGATTAGAATTTCTTAAAATACGAAGGGATATTGATTTGTAACACAGACAGTATTGACTATTGACTACTATAATGTGCTACCTTTGGTCCTCATGGTTGGAACTCGAAAATCAAAAACTTTTAACAGGAGTTGGGGATACTTCACGAAGGAAAAATGGCTCCCATTTTAACCTTGATAGGAACAGCTTTTGTCTATCTGTTTCTGTACATCTCATTGCTTATTGCAAGAGAGGCTTCAGTTATGTGCATTTCATTGTTAAGGAAGGATTTTTGCGGTATTGGAATTCAGGAAACTTGGTCAAATCAAGTAAAACAGATGCAGCTGCACTGCGAGCAGGGATTGCAGCTTTCCCACCGGAGCAGCATTGGAATTCAACAGATGGGAGCTTTGGATGCAGACTCCAGGTAAATGCTTTTGCCACTATTTAATGAGGAAACAGTTCTTGGGAGCAAAAATAAGGCAATTTTCTTATTCTTCATTTTCAATTTATTATGTTGATATTTCAGATCTTGGAAAGAGGATGAAGCAGACAAGGAATTAGCAGTAAGGGCTGCAGCAGCTTCCATATATTCAACATGCAATTTTCTTTCTACGGAAAATGTATCCTGCTGCTGAATCTTTGTTTCTTCAATTTCTGTCTAATTATACTCTACTCTCTCCCCCCTTTTCTTTAGTTGTTTTCTTCACTTAATTTGCATTTGTCAAATCATATTTTTGATTAGGCTTTCTGAGCCATAATCATCTCAAGAATGTAACAGTAACACTAGCAATAGATCGCATTGATTTTACCAAGTTATATCTTCAGTTCTATACTACACTGGAGACTTGCTAGGTACAATACTAGAAAAACCCATTTGTTGAAATATAGATTTGTGGAGAATTGATATTGCACTTTCTTTTTGCTTTTTTTATCCCCCTCAATTGATATTCAAATAGCATTTTTGTTTCATCTCCAATCGTGATCTATCATAATTTGACAAAGAAAGGGGGGAGATTTTTAAAAAGAAAATGCTCTAGTCGATTAAAAGCTTGAAAAACTCTAAGATAACATTCTAACCAACATGCATACGAGTGCAAACAATTATTTGAAAAGTTATAATGGTCAAGCATCAGTGCTTCAGGAATTGCCTTAGACAACAAATATGAATACTGTTAATTCCACTAATATAAAGTGCAAGGTAAAATGACTTCAATATCAAATACAAGTTATAAAACGAAACGAAGAATAAAATACAAACTTGGAAAATTTTGTAGGAGCCGTTTTTAATTACCATTGCTACAACATTTTCAAAACAAAAATGAATGCATAAGCGTTCCTATCTACAACTCGCTTAATTTTCTTCCTCATTGAAAACATGGGTTGCAACAGCCAACAAGGCTTCTCTTCTTATTTACAAAGCCTCAACACCATACAATGTTTTATCCTATCTTAACAAATACATCAGGGCATACACATCGCATTTATAAATAACGTAAACTTACACCTGGCATACTAACAGCAAATCGTCCAAGGAAGTCTTCTTGTCTAGAGCCAGTTAGGTGGGGTCATCTTGCTTGACATTGTCTTTGATGATGAATCATCAACCTTGGCCAGTGATCGATATTGCAATTTGACACTCTCTGCATTGTCCAATGTTTTCACAACATACCTGTATATGCCATTCATATAGGCAGAAGCAAACAAATCACAGAACAGGAAGTCTTCTAAATATAGACCGCACATGGAGAAGATAACTTTCATGATAAACAGGTTCAGGGCCTCATAGGTCTCATTATTTTTGATAAGATACACTTTAAACTATGTTTTTGACCATGTTACTCGGACTCTTTAGGACACAGAATTATTAATTTTTGAATACATATCCAAGATAGATCAATTTTTACAATTTTTTTTTTTGTAAATTTACACTGAATTAGAATGTCCAAGTAACTATACTCATGTCTATGTTATGTCGCTTGCATACAGATACTTCACAAAATATGAAGAATCCATTTAACATTGTTTTTTGGCAGGTACCTGGGCTCTACTAGTTGTCTAGCACTTTGAAAGATGCACATGAGTTCAATTTCCAGTTATGATTTGGGAATGATCAATTTTTTTGGAGTGTGTAAAACACCTGACCATTTTCTTTAGTTTTCCACCATGTGAACAGGAAACTGAATTTTTTTATCGACATCTTAGTTCTTATTCTTCCATTTTCACCAAGAATGAACTTATCTATCCATTTTAATTCTTAAAGGATTGTTCGATGTACATATAAATAACAACAAAGGGGCACACATGATACTTTTTCCTAGATAAATTAATATCAGTTAGTTGATCACATGTAGGTAGATGTGTTTAAAATACAGAAAAATAAAAGTATCCTAATCCTGTATCTATTAGGTGAGGACCGCACAAGTCTATTACTTTTAAAAAAAATTACAAATGTTTTGACTCATTTGACACGACTAACATGTTTTCCAAAATGGAATATTGTGACCCTTTTAATAAAAATTAAATTTATGATGCCCCATCTAATAGATACGGATTTAAAATGCACTTTTATTAAAGATACTGGACTTAGGCTATCATTCACCCTTAAAATAAAATAATTAAAATCATGTAATGCAATCAATGGATTGAGATTACATTTAGGAGCTTTAGTTTTTTATTTTAAATCTTCTGTAGCCATCTACAGTTTAAAAAAGATTGCTTGTTGGCAGCTTTTTGTACAGGGCTTTTGTTTTGACTTGGTGTATTGTGTATTTGTTGACATTATCATGAAATGCTCTCTTCTTTACCAAAAAGAAAAATCACAGCAGAAATCAGAAAAAGATGTACCATCCGTTTAAGCATTGAGTAGTTACAACTGCTTCACGGCCAACAAAACGCTGAGGTGTTCTCTTGTTCCCCTGAACAAATTTCATTCCCGTAACTATTTAAAGAGAAAAATACCTCCAGAATCCTTTACTTATTGCAAAAATGACACTTAGATCATGTACTTATTTTTTATAATAGTTTAGTTCTATTGTTATAAAAAAATGAATGTATAAGAACAAAAGTAATTTTATTTTTTAATTTTTTCAATTACATTAAATATAGAATGTTATAACTTAAATAAACTGTAACTAAAACAATTGAAGAAAAAATAAATAAAAAATTAAAAAATAGTTATTTGTTTTTATGCCGTCATTTTTTTTTATAACAATAGGACTAAACTGTAACAAAAAATAATTATATGACCTAAATATCACTTTTAAAATAAATATAGGACCTTTACAGTCATCTTTCCTTATTTAAAAACTTACAACAATATACCTTTCAAGCATAAAATTATGTAAAACTACACAGAATGCTAACCTTTATGATAACCCGATCTGTCACAGCAAATGGAAACTGAACACCTCTGCCTCTAGGTGAGTCCATGAGACTTGAAACACCATAAGCACTTTTGTCCTGTGTCAGAAAAGAATGGTAGAAATCAAGGTTTAAACAATGCTGAATATATCCAATAAATTAAAATGAAAGAAAAAGCAGAAGGCAGGGCACAAGGGTAACAGTTTAGCAGCACAAAAATGACAATTTTGCTTCATGAATACATGAAAAAGACAGGTGATGAGTGTATAACCTGGTCAAATCTGTCCCTTCTCCTTTTTGATGAACGATAGAACTCTTCTTCCCGACGGAATGCCTGCACAGCAGCCCGAAGAGCTGGGTGTAAAGAAAATAAATTAAGATCAGAAAAAATTCTTCAATAATCTTAGCGAATAGCCATTTAATTTTCATAAAGACAGTTTGTGCCAGATTCCTGAACTAGATCCTGCCATCAGAAAACTCTTTGTACTAGTCAACTGAAATTTCACAAAATGACATCCACATCCAATTTAAATTTTACATTACAAATCTCTCCGATAACCTAAAAGTAATATTTTTTTGGTTACTTTGGCAACATAGTTAGACTTAAGTATTCAATGTAACCAGAATACATCATCTTTTAATAACTACATTGTTATTGATGTGGTTTTAGGTCAAAAGAGACCTGGAAGCACACAAAGTTTGCAAGGTAAATGACAACATAGATTTTATTACACCAGAAATGTTAATAATTTGGCTGACTTAAGACAAAACAAGTTGATTCTGCATAAAACTAACTGCTATTTAATAACATAAAGAGTCTATATGGGCCATCATTAAAGGGAAAATATGGATTTACAGAGATTGGGAGCAATCAAGTCTTCTGAAATTGGTTGAGAGCAAGTACGGCAAGCTTTCTGAAAATGAATAAGAAAAAAATTACTTGAAAGTTTATATTTAAGAGCCATAACAAGAACAAGTAAAACTTATACAGTGAATAATATATTTACTTATTTTGCTAAACCAATAACAAGATATCTTAAAAACTTGAATTAGGCTTCGATTCAGAAATTAAATAAACACTTCATGGCAAGTGAAGAAGAACAATGTAGATTACTTAATATATTTCAAAATAAACATTTTGTTGGTTTCAACACATTGTTTGCTAACATTAGAAATGCAACATCTCACAAGTCCTTGCATGGACAAAGGGAACATTCAGCTGAAAATATGCTGAGGGACAAACTTGGCACTATAACCAATGTAGCTTCTATGTAGAGATGGCAATTTGACCCGAAGGGTCAGATACCAGTGGAGACCTGACCCATTTGGGTCAGAATAGGGCGAGGCAGATTGGGGCATAAACGGGTAGAAGTATTATCCATTCATTATAAATGGTTCGGGACACAAATAGTTCGTGTCAAAAAGGGATTGGTTCGGGTACCCCTCTTTCTTTTTTTAATTACTCATACTTTCTTTTAGGTTAATCATTTAATCAATTATAACATTTAACAATTTGCTCCCTTTGTGGTTAAAGGTACTCCACTAGCATTTGTTTTCAAAATTATTTACCATATAAGCTATTTATGAATCATTTAGTAGGTATTCTTGATTTTTTTTATTGATAAAACGGTAATAGATGTGGTTCAAATTTATAATATATATATATTACTGATTTTAAATATTCTTGAATTAATTTTTTTATTAAGACTTTAAATTTATTAATTTCATGATGAGTTCTTTTTTTCCAAGAGTAGTGGAGAGATTTTATATATATATATATATATATTTGAAAATTTACCCAAAATATTATTGAAAAGTAGTACGACAAGTAAGAATGTCCATGAATTGTTTTGTAAGTATCACTCTGATTTTAGTAAGAACACCTCTGCTTAACTAATTTAATTTTTGTTAGCTAGAATCATTTCAAATAATTATACAATTAATATTTTCAATTACATGTAATTCACATAGTGAGTTTGTGTTAAGACTCATCTCTCCCCCAATTAAATCATTTTCAATTACATAAAAATATAGTACTACATTTAGAATTTTGGGAAAAAAAAATCAAATGGGTCAACGGGTCGTTTTTTGACCCACAAATATTATCCAAACAGAACAAAACCCGACTAATCTGAAATTACTCAATTCAAATGGTTCAGTTCGGAATTGACCCGAAACAAACCGTTGCCATCTCTACTTCTATGCCTATTCTAATGCCACCACACAAAACTTTATCTTCATAGACGATAGTCAATTAGGAAAGGATGGCAAAAAAATTATCTGAATGATAGATTTCCAAATATGAACTTCGTAAAAGAATATGAGCAAAATAAAGCAGATAATTTTAGACTGTTTCAAAGCTAAAGTGTTGCATGCCTAAGGGAAGGAATACTGCAAAGAGGTTAGATGATAAATCGTAGTAGCTAAATCATACAACAATGCCCGATGTACCAATAACAGTGTAAAATGTAAAGAGGTGATCTATAGCTAATTGCAAAACAGAAGGTGATGGAATGCCGCAACGATGATGGTTAATAGTTATCAACTACATGGACAACACATTTGTTTCTTAGGAACTCACCGTTCTAATAACCTGTTGTATGCCACCACTACCAAAGGAGTGTCCACAAGGCAATATCATTGCATCGTCCATGAGAACTCCCCTGAATTTCCACAAAGTGATACAAAACCAAAAACATGAAATACCACTTCTAATAAATACACAACAGTAAAAATCAAAATATGCATCGACATAGTTAACCACATTTATGGTAAAAAAATTATTATTCCCATGGGTAAGGGGAAGATTTAAAATTCAGTTACTGATATCATCCCAATCAATGTACAACCCTCAGAAAATATAAAACCAACACGATTGTAGAGAAATGTACATGTAATACGAGTGAGACATACAAACAGAAAAATAATTACATAAGATAAAAAAAACCCACGTTATGGGGTCGGAGAAGATAGCCCTCAAAGATTCTCCGGGTTCATTCAAACATGAAATATCCTTCCTTCCACTAAATCCACATCCATTATCAGCAGTCAAGTCCTTTTGCCCCAAAGAAGGGCCTTCAAAACCCTGCAAATACTGAGAATAATAGGTACTGCTATTAGGTTCCGCCACAGAGATAGCATTCTGATAACTGCCTTGCTGATAAATATTCTCACTAGGACTTGGCTTTGAACTGCTGCTACTCACATTTTGCTGCCTAATGCTACCGTCTTTCAGCATTAACTCTCTACTTTGCCCAAATATCACAGACCCGCCTATTAATACCAACCAAAACCAATAAAATTACAGAATTTTGAAAAACTGAAGTAGATTAAGGAACTGTAAGTCCTCAACTAATATGAATTATAACAACTTTGTATTAGAACTCATACCAAATAGCGAATGACGCAAACGGTTTTCTTTCACATTTCCCATTTTTTCTTCACCGTTACTTTTCTTATCAACATTATTAACTTTTTCCCCACCATCCATACCAACAAGGCCTTCAACCTCTGCATCACATTCATCAACCTCGTCATCAGCATCCATCTCCTCGTCGTCGTCGTCCTCAGACCCATCACCACTGGGAGTGGCGACAGTCACATTCCCATTCCAATTCCGTGTTTCCGGAGGGTCAACTCGGTCTCGCCCATCATTATACAAGCTACGTCGGAAATCCGAGCCCTGTGAAGCCAAAAACCTGTCCTCCATGAAGCCACTGAGTTTCTGGGTCTTTGGAACAGAGTCAGCGACCCGACTATGTGGCGGTGTACCACAATTGAACCGCAATGCGTCGTCTTGGTAAACCAACTCGGTGTTAAGCCCGTTTTCGAGTCGGTGGGACTGCACTAGACTGATTTCCTCGGACGACATAGTATCATTCCAAATTGGGAAACCCTAATTCGGGTAAGTGGCCATGATTCGGAGCTCTAATTCAGGAAAGGATCGAGCTTTAGAGGGACCGACGGTTTTCTGAGAGTGAATTAGGGTTTTTAGGGAAAATGGTTGTGTGGAACAAGGTTGGGGTGCACCCATTTCTCTTTCTTCTGGGTTCTCTTCGTTTGATATTCCTTTTTCTTTTTTAAGTGAAACGCACTACCTTACTAATCTGTCGTATAAAATTTAAGATTAGTTTAATATTTTTTAAAATAATAAAAGTTAAAGAAAATAATAATTTAATTAATTGAAAATATATTCTAAAACCTAAGAGTAAATACGATCTGATTTTTTCTATTGATTGTTTTTGTTTACATAAATTAAATACATTATGATATAATACTTTCGAACTAGAGATTCAAATGTTGTGTATATTTCTTTTTTTTAACGAGTTATATCCCATATTATATAAAATAATAATTATTTTATATATATATTTAATATAATGATTAAATTTAATTTAAATAATTCATAAATTTTATAAAATAAAATTAAGATTAATAAAAAAAGAATTAAATTATCGAATATAATTTAATTTTTTAATTTGATTTGATTTATTATTTTTTATCCATAAAATAATTATTATTTTATAAAATATAATAAAAATAAAAATAAAAATCTATTTTTTAAATCAATAGTATAAGGACTAGTTTCTAAGTAGTCAAATGGGACACAATAAATCTAGTATTTTACAAAATATAGTTATACAATTATTTTTTATAAATATAAGGGATTTAGATATGGATATATAGTATAATTTCGTTAATATTAATTAATTTAAGCGACCTTTTATCATTTTTTATTTATAAAAAAATTCTTTAAAATTTATATTCATAAAATAATAATTTTTATATTTATTTTATATATTTTTATTATTAAAAATTATAACATATTATTTTATTTTAAATACTAATTAAATATCGTTAAATTAATTTGATTTTAAATATTAATAAAATATTACCTTTTAATTTTGCTAATCTTATTGAAAGTACAATTGTTTCCGTGTTGAAATGAAAACGTTGATAAATTATGTAATTTACCTACTATCAAATAATTAGAAATCTTGATATAAAATTCAAATTTAATTATGAAAAATTAAAAAATGATGATAAATCATTGTTTTCTATTCTTATTTAATGTGGTGAGTTCAATTCTTTACATTATCATTGTGGTGTAATATTGTTGGGAAAAATGTATGTTTGTAAAGAAATAAATTTCACACACCCAGGATAATTTCCCAAATCAAAATAGAACAAAATAACACAGATTTTAGCGTGGAAAAACCTTCAAAAATGAAAGTAACAACCACAGGACCCATAAGCCACTTAAACTTCTACTATAATAAGATGAGATTACACACTTCACCTTTAGGTGAATCTCTCACAAAAATACAACAAATATATATTTTCAATTTGTGGGTAAAACTTCACAAATTGGCTCTCTTAATTTTTCCTCTCAAAAACTCTCTCAGTTTTCTTTTCCTCCGCTTTTGATCTGTATATATTTTGAGATTAAAGTTAAGGCTTTATAAAGCAAAAAACTCCAATCTTCTCCATTCTTCATGCATGAATTGATGTAGACAAATGGCAGAAACTTTTGACTTTTTTTTCTTCTTCTTTTCTTCCTTTTCTTTCGACGTCACACCAACCCATTCTTCAGTCTGTTGCTGGCCCACATTAGTTGACCAACAAATCTCCCCCTCCAACTTATGTGGGACAAGACTCTTCCACACCTGCAATCTTTCTACAGATAACAAGTTTTTCTCTAGTCATGGTCTTTGTCATCATATCTGCCCCGTTATCATTGGTGTGAACCTTTTCAACTTCCAGTAGTTTATGTTCCAACACATCACGAATCCAATGATACCTTATGTCGATGTGTTTGGACCTTGAGTGGAAGGTTGGGTTCTTGCTAAGATGAATTGCACTCTAACTATCACAATAAAGAACATAGTTTTCTTGGTTCTGATGCAATTCTTGTAGGAACTTTTTCATCCACATGATCTCCTTACAACCTTCAGTGATTGCAATGTACTCTGCTTCTGTGGTACTTAAGGTAATACACTTTTGTAATCGTGATTGCCATGAAACAACTCCCCCTCCAAATGTTATTAGGTACCCGAATATAGATTTTCTCGTATCTACATCGCCAGCCATATCTGAATCTGTATATCCTTCTAATATAGGTTTATTATTACCAAAGCATAAACAATGACTGGAGGTTCCTCTGAGATACCTGAGTATCCATTTGACAGTTGTCCAATGTTCCTTTCCAGGATTTGATAGGAATCGGCTCACAACGTCAACAACATATGCAATGTCTGGTCTGGTGCATACCATAGCGTACATTAGACTGTCAACTGCTGATGCATAAGGCACCTTGCTCATCTCTGATTTCTCCTCCTCACCTGAGGGACATTGACTCACATTAAGTTTGAAATGGCTTGCAAGTGGACAACTAACAGGTTTAGCTTTGCTCATGTTGAATCTTTCAAGAACTTTTCAACATACCGTTTTTGGGAAAGCCAGATCTTTTGCTTTTGCCTGTTGCGGGTAATCGTCATGCCAAGAATCTGCTTGGCAGGTCCTAAGTCCTTCATTGCAAAGGACTTGCTCAAATCCTTCTTTACCTTGTTAATCTTGTCAATATTTTGACCCACAATTAACATATCATCAACATAAAGCAAAAGAATAATAAAATCACCATCAGAGAATTTCTTGATGAAGACACAGTGATCAGCCGTCGTTCTGTTGTATTCATTTTTCTCCATGAATGAGTCAAACTTTTTGTACCACTGCCTTGGTGCTTGCTTCAGACCATACAAGTTCTTCTTTAGTTTGCATACCAACTTCTCTTTGTTTTTGACTTGAAAACCTTCGGGCTACTCCATATAGATTTCCTCATCAAGATCACCATGTAAGAATGCAGTCTTTACGTCAAGTTGTTCAACCTCCAGATTAAGACTAGCTGCCAAACCAAGAACAACTCGGATTGAAGACATTTTAACTTCTGGTGAGAATATTTCATCGAAGTCAACGCCTTTCTTCTGCTCGAATCCTTTCACAACCAATCTTGCTTTGTAGTGTGGTTGCGAGCTGCCTTCTTCACTTTTGATTTTGTACACCCACTTGTTCTTGAGAGCTTTTCTTCCATGTGGTAGTTTCATCAGGTCAAATGTGTGGTTCTTATGCAGAGATTTCATTTCTTCCTATATGGCTTTTAACCACTCAGTCTTACGCTGATCAGTGATAGCTTCGTTATAACTCTCTGGTTCTCCCCCTTCAGTGAGCATCACATACTCGTTAGGAGAATATATGACTAGGTTGTCGTACTCGGGTGGATCTCCTTGTCTGTACTTCTGGTTGGACTTGTTCAAAAACTTGTTCTGGTTCTGAACTGCCAGCTAGTGGATTGACATCATCAGTATCTGGTGTAACTCCCCCGTCATTAGGATTTATTGGTGGAGAGATTGGGTCCAGATTAACTAGAATTTCATCTGACTGTGGTTTCTCGGATTTCTCAAAATCCTCGATTGTTTGGTCTTCAAGAAATACCACGTCTCTGATTCTGACAATCCTTTTGCTAATAGGATCCCAAAGTTTGTAGCCAAATTCTTCATGGGCATATCCCATAAAAGATACACTGTTTCACTTTTCCATCCAACTTGGATCGCTCATCTCTTGGGATGTGAACAAATGCTCTGCAGCCAAATACTTTCAAGTGTTTGTAAGAAACGTCCTTCCCCGTCCAAACTCTTTCCGGTACGTCGTAGTTCAGTGGAACTGATGGAGAAAGGTTGATTAAATCGACTATTGTGCTTTTTGCCTCCCCCCAAAAGGAGTTTGACAGTTTTGCATTTGAGAGCATACATCTAACTCTTTCACAGATGGTTTTGTTCATTCTCTCTGCGACACCGTTGTGTTGAGGTGTCTTTGGTACTGATTTTTCCAGCCTGATGCCAAAAATTCTACAGTACTCCTCGAATGGTTCACGATACTCACCACCATTATCTGCACGTACACACTTCAAACGTCTACCAATTTCTCTCTCCACTTTTACATGAAATTGCTTGAAAACTTCATGCACTTGATCTTTACTTTTCAAAGCAAAAGTCCATACTTTTCTTGAATGGTCATCAATAAAGGTCACAAAATAGTGAGCACTTCCTAATGACTTACAACTCATTTTACAGACATCTGTGTGTATTCAATCTAGAATATTTTCCTTACTAGATGGTGCGAGACTATGAAATGCAACTCTATGTTGTTTTCCCATAATACAGTCAACACAAGTTTGCAAGGGTGTACCTTTCATTCTTGGCAAGAGCTCATTTTTGGAAAGAATTCTGAGACCTTTTTCACTCAAGTGACCGAGTCGCTTATGCCATAGCTCGGTAGGAACTTCTTTCCTTGTGGTATTTACTTCTCCTCTATATAGTCTGGCTTCTATGATGTAGAATGATGTATCTTTCTTGCCTTTAGCTATTACCAGATTGCCTTTGGTGAGCTTCCACTTTCCTTCACCAAAATAATTATTGTATCCATCATCATCAAGCATATCGATAGAGATCAAATTGAGGCGGATATCAGGAACATGCCTCACATCTTTCAGAAGTAATCTACATCCAAGATTAGTCTCTAGATAAATATTGTCAATGCCGAAATTTTTTGATGCATCATCATTTCCCATCCTCACACGTCCAAAATCACCTTGAGTGTAGGTTGAGAAGAATTCCCATCGTGAGGTGACATGATAGGAAGCGCCTGAGTCAGCTACCCAACTAGTGTCTTGGCATGCAATATTGACATAATCAGCATCTCGAACAATGACAACTTCCTCAGTGACAGTTGTGGTGTCATTTGTTTGGGTTTTTGCTTCTTGATTTCTGGATTGTTCTGCCTTTAACCTTCTACATTATCGAATGAAGTGTCCAGGCTTGCCACAATGATGACAATTCATGTCATACCTTGATCTAGACTTTGACTGTCCTCTTTGTTGACTTTGGTTACGGGGATTTCTACTTTTACTTCTCCTGTGCCATTCTTGCTTGCCTTGTTTCTGCATGACAATCGCTTCAGTGTCAGGAGTATATCCTTCATCTTTTCGTTGAGACTCTTCATTTAACATTCTATCTTTTACCATATCCATGTTAAGTTTGCCATTAGGAGCTGAGTTACTAACTGATACAGCTAGAGTATCCTAACTTTTTGGTAGAGAACTCAACATCAACAATGCTTGTAGCTCATCATTTACAGTCATCTTCATAGAGTTGAGTTGATCTACAATGCCTTGGAACTCACTCATATGTTCTGATACGCTGCTTCCGTCTTTATACTTCAAATTGACTAATCGTCACATCAGATTAGCTTTATTCTGTGCGGTTGTCCTTGCATACATTTTCTTCAACTTTTGCCAAAGAACGTAAGCATCGTGTTCATTAGCAAAATTTTGAAAAATGCTTTTGTCGATCCATTGTCTGATTTGAGCAGCACACTTTCGGTTCAGAACGGCCCATTCAATGTCTGCATCGGTTACTTTTTTCTCTTTCGGCATTATAATTGGCTTCCATAGATCTTTAATGTATAAAAGATCCTCCATCTTCGGCTTCCAAATTGCATAATTAAATGCGGTCAATTTTATCACATTACATGTGCTTTCCTCCATTTGAATCGTCAATCAACTGGTTTCGCCGAGTTTGGTACTTTTCAGACGATAAATAGTACCGATAAATAGTACTGCCAAATAGTACTATGTGAATACCACCGAATAGTACTTTGTGAATAGTACCGATGAGTAGTAACTGTCGACAAAATAGTACCATATATGAATAGTATTCTATGAATAGTGTCTGCCGACAGAATAATACTGTATATATGAACAATACTTTGTGAATAGTAATTGAATAAAACCAAGGCTCTGATACCACTTTGTTGGAAAAAATTTATGGTTGTAAAGAAATAAATTTCACACACCCAGGATAATTTCCCAAATCAAAATAGAACAAAATAACACAAAGATTTTAACGTGGAAAAACCTTCAGAAATGAAAGTAACAACCACGGGACCCGTTAGCCACTTAAACTTCCACTATAATAAGATGGGATTACACACTTCACCTTTAGGTGGATCTCTCACAAAAATACAACAAATATATATCTTCAATTTGTGGGTAAAACTTTACAAATTAGCTCTCTTAATTTTTCCTCTCAAAAACTCTCTCAGTTTTCTTTTCCTCCGCTTCTGATCTGTATATATTTTGAGATTGAAGCTACGGCTTTATAAAGCCAAAAACTCCAATCTTTTCCATTCTTCACGCATGAATTGATGCAGACAAATGACAGAAACTTTTGACTTTTTTTTTCTTCTTTTCTTCCTTTTCTTTCGGTGCCTAACCAACCCATTCTTCAATCTACTACTGGCTCACATTAATTGACCAACAGATATCACTGATAAAAATACTATTAATCTAACTATAAATCTCATATTATAAAGTGAAATGAATTTAAGTATCTATTTTAAAAAAAATACTATGAACTCCATTTGTTTTCTCACTTGGTAAAATTTAGATATTCTTTATTTGTCGACTATTTTGTTGATTTTTCACCTTCTATTTATTCTTTAGCATTTGTAAGTTAAATAGTAATTTGTTGGTTCTTTGATATTTGTTAAATTTTTACAATCTATTTGTATTTTGGCAATGGTTAAGGTAAAGATGATTTGTTTCAATCAATTAGTGTGCTATAAAATGAAAAAAAAAATTACTTTTATTGGAATTATGTTATGAAAAAAATTTAAAGGCAAAGAATATGTGAGGTTTCGTTGTTAGTATCTTTAAAAAAACCTAGGAATACAACAATAGAGAAGTACGTAGATTTATTAGAAACTTGAGAGGTTGATAATTCAAAAATTATAACTTGAATTAATAATTATAGTTTATATTCGATATGATGTCAGTTGATAAAGTACGAAAGCACCAAGGGTGTTTAAGATTAGTTAGTTAGACTGTACACACAGTCTATTTTACAAAATAATATAAGTTAAAATCTGATATTCGAGCTTTAGAACAAAAGAATATGAGTATTTAAGAATTTTATTTAGCTATAATAGATCTATAGGACTAATTAGTATTCAAGAGTTCAACAAAATTATAGATTTTTACACCTTGTATTCCCGTAGAAAAGAGAAGCAATTCGTTCATTTTTTATCGCTCTTCATGGTATTTTGAAAGGCTTTATAGTTTACATCTTAATCCACTTCTTTTTTGTTTATTTAGTAGTTAGTGATTTAATGGCCGGGGAAATATGGTTTAAATCACAAATTAGAAAGAACATTCTTATAACACTTAACCCATATGTCTTATTGACACTTTAAAGATCACATTTTAGTAAGCAAAATGTAAATATTTTTATAACTGTACTTGATGAATGTTCCTTTTGTAAGCATAAAGACCATTAAAAGGCTCAGTATTCTATGCTAAATAGAGCTAAATAACAATAAAGAGTTGAAAATCAGTTACAACAATAGTAATTATCTTACACACCACCCCAGTCTGATACTACAATGGTTGTTCCATCATTAAATATAATTGAAAGTTTATAAAATATGGACCTAATTAACCTAAAGGGGTGAATAGGTTATTTTTAATTTTATCAATTTATAAATTGATAACCTAAACAAAGCGGTCAATCATACAATTATGTGTAAAAATAAATTGTGAAAATAAAATAATAACACACAATATTTTTAGGTGGAAAGAACCTAGGCCACAACCATGACTTAAGAGGAAAACCACTGGTCCACTGGACCACCAGACTTTCCACTATGAAAATCAAATATTCAAGTACAAATTCGGTCTTATGCTACCCTTCATAGGATTTTGCCCCAATGTACTTTACTTACAAACCCCTACTTTGTTTTAACAGTTTTAAATATTAGCGTAAGCGGTTTTTAGACCAACGTTCCAATAAGCTTCCCGCCAATCAGATTCGTTCCCAAATTAACTGCAAAATAGTAAGCACAAAAAACACAAGTGCCCGTGTGCGTTTTAGAATGAATTCAATAACGAATAATCCTAACTAGATGATTCAAAACATGTCACTTAAATCAAATCAACTAGTAAATCCTAGAGCAAAAAGATCAAGCACAAGTTCAATAAAAATAGTTTCTTTAAAGATTAATAATCAAATAAAATAACTATGATATGACAAAAATAATTATTTGATCTAACAATTTAAGAACAAAAAAAAGAAGATATAAGAACATATTATCAAAATATCATAAAATAATTAGGCTTATTAATCAATCAATCATAACCACCAATATTTGATAGATTAACTAAATAATTATGATTTTATATTTGTAAAACAAGAGAGTGAAATAAAGAAGACTAGAATAATGTTATTGTGTGGTTAATTAAAACAATGATTAATGAGTTTTATTTATAGGAAAAATTAAAACCCTTAATCTTATGCAATTGATAAATATCTTTTCTATTACAAATATGATTAGTAATACTCACTGATTAAGAAAACTCTTATTTAAAGAAAAGTTATTTTAAAATAGATTTTATGCTATCTTTTATGCTAAAATTCTAGCTAAATTTAGAGTATATCTTATCTAATATTTTAGCATATCTTATTTCATATTTTAGCACTAAAAATAATTTTAGATTTATAAGCATGTGCTATTAAATGCATAAATATAATCCTAGGTGTCGTAGTAGTTATCAAAGATATACCTGAAGTATAATTATCTAGAACTCGAGCATTTATTTGGCTTTTCTTGATAGACTTAATAGTAAGCCTAAAAACAAATTTACAGATAAAAAATTTATCCACGAAAATAGCCAACACTCATAGTCCTTACAAACTCTCCCTTTAGCATTTTCGTGTGTCAAAACCACTCTCTCACTACATGACACTTATAAGAATAAGAAAAAATACAATGATTTCCTAGACTCCATAGTGGAACTATCATTTGGTCTGATGAATCCATCTCCGCTGCAACTTGACAAGCTTGTAAGTAACTGAAAAGACATAGACAAAGCAAACAATAATTTAGCTTGAAAACCTCATTGTAAATTAGTTCAGTTTACATAAAAATAAACAAAGTGTAAAGATTAATCATGTAGTGTGCATTTATATCAATCAAGCTTAATTAAATATATTATCCCCTATATGCATAACAAAAGAAAAACATAGAAGTAAAGCACATTATTCTCTCCCTTTTTTGACATACGAGAAGGACAAAACATTGAAGTTAAACACCTCTTAAAGATATAGCAATGTAAAATCAGAGTAATGCAAAAGTGCAATGTGCTGTAAACTCCCCCTAAGTTCTATGATTCTCTAACTTAGAAACCAATTAAAAAGATATAAAATAAAAAGATGATATAAATGAAAAAAAAATCAATTTTATTTTATTTTTTTATTTTTAAATTTGCATAAATGACCACATATGGTATTAAACTCATTTAATCACAACGAGCACATAACCAATTGAGAACTAACCAATTTTTACTCACAAACGAGCACATAACCAATTGTGAACTCACCAATTTTCAACTCAAATTTTGATTATTTATTATATAAATAAGCAAGTATAGTAAAATAGGTACACAATCACACTTCACACATATAATGATATATTGATATTTACTTAAAAACAGTGTATCTGTTTAAACTCCACAAATATATCAATTAATTCATTTATGACCAATCAAGAAAGACTTAAAAGAAAAAAAATATCAACTATCATATAAATTTATAATCGAGTCTTTAATCTCACAAAATAAAATATATCTATTAAAAGATGACTTAATTTTTGTATTATTATATATATGAGGTAAATGATATATTTTTTATAACCTCTATTCGCTCACTCTTTTTGTGCATTCCAAGTACAAGTTTTATAAGCAATTGCTTTTTGCACGAGCCATAAACCTAGTATGATGACTTTTACACTAGTTGTGAGGTAGCCCTATCCGCTCAATGCGGTAGCTTCACACATCACAGTAGTTAGCCCTCTCAATACTAGGTGCCTCCATACAATAAAGTTTTTGAAAGTAAGAAATATAACTCAACACAATTTTACAATCAAGATTAGTTAAAGTCCTAGAGTTTTTCAAGAAAATTCATAAACTCAAAGCATAACATATATGTGTATTTGTGAGTGTGTACATAAGCCAAAATTGTAGAATAATTTATACAATAAATATAAAAATTAGTTAAGTTATAAGGTTATTTATCTGTAAGTATTGAATAAGTTCAATACCATGTTGATCAAATAAAATTTTGTTTTTTTTGTAAGTTTAACTAATAAATAAAATAAAAGCAATAAAGATTGCTCGCCTGGGTTCATTTAAGCACTCTAACACAAATACCTAGATGAAGGAATATGTGATGAGGAAAAAAACAACCTTTCCTAACCCACGTTTTCTTGCATTTTAGTTTTTCTATATAGTTGGGTTGAGACTCAACAAACTTAGGTTTCATAGGCTTGGACTTAGCTGTACTTTTCTCATTCATCTCAAATGAAGATGAAGTATGCATAGTAGGATGATAATAATGAGTCCTAGCATTAAAAGTACTGAATTTTACTTGCCTATTTAAACCTAAGACTTCATACTTCCTAGTAAAAATTTTGAACACATTATTATAATTTCCATTTATCCTTGAATATGATGTAGCATGCATAGATGTATGATGCTTATGGGTCCTACTATGTGAAATATGGAAATAATGATTAAGTTCAAGAGCATTCCTTAAAAATCTACATTTTGGTCTTATATGATCTTTCCTACCATAATGATGACAAACAAACACAAACTTCACAACTTTTTCTACCACAGGTGTAATAGTTCTTTGTGCATAAGTAGTAACACCATGAGTAGAGTTTAAGGGCCTTACAAATTCGGCCTTTGATGTTAAAGGTGTGGAACTCTCGTTCTTATAACCAAAGCCATGTATATCATCATGTGACTTACCAATGCTCAATATTGTATCTAAGTGTTGAGTTCCAATAGTAAGTCTCTTCACTACTTCACATGATTCTTTGAGTTCTTACACTTGTTTTATATTATCTTCAACAAGCTTATTATTTTCTTCTTTGAAACCTACAAGACTCAAATTCAAAGCATTATTTTGTTTTTGCAAAATATTATTCACTTATTTTAATTTATTAGGAAAAATTTCATGCGCCTCAAGTTGTTAATTTAATTTTCCTATTTTTTTATTTAAAATATTATTCTCTTCTATGGCTCTAAGACATTTAGAAAATAATTCTTTAAAAATTTTAACATTATATTTAGAAAGAAAATAAGATTCAAATTCCTCCATAATAAAAATATGTAAGACTAATACTAAGTGTATCTAGTGTTAGCTCTAATACCAATTGAAAGTTTATAAAATATGGACCTAATTAACCTAGAGGGAGATGAATAAGTTATTTTTAATTTTATCAATTTATAATTTGATAACCTAAACAAAACGGTCAGACATACAATCATGTGTAAAAATAAAGTGCGAAAATAAAATAATAACACACGATATTTTTAGGTGGAAACAACCTAAGCCACAACCATAGCTTAAGAGGAAAATCATCAGTCCATCGAACCACTTAACTTTCACTATGAAAATCAAATATTCAAGTATAAACTCGGTCTTATGCTACCCTCCATAAGATACTGCCCCAATGTACTTTACTTACGAGCCCCTATTTTTTTCATAGTTTTCAATATTAGCATGAGCGGTTTCGAGACCAACGTTCCAATAAGCTTCCCACCAATCAGATACGTTCCTAAATTAACTGCAAAATAGTTAGCACAAAAAACACAAGTGTCCGTGTGTGTTCTAGAATGGATTTAATAATGAATAATCCTAACTAGATGATTCAAAACATATCACTTAAATCAAATCAACTAGTAAATCTTAGAGCAAAAAAATCAAGCACAAGTTCAATAAAAATAGTTTCTTTAAAGATTAATAATCAAATAAAATAACTATGATATGACAAAAATAATTATTTGATCTAACAATTTAAGAACAAAAAAAAGAAGAAGTCATAAGAACATATTATCAAAATATCATAAAATAATTAGGCTTATTAATCAATCAAACATAACCATCAATATTTGATAGATTAACTAAATAATAAAGCCTAAATAATTATGATCTTATATTTGTAAAACAAGAGAGGGAAATAAAGAAGACTAGAATAATGATATTGTGTGGTTAATTGAAACAATGAGGAATATGTTTTATTTATAGGAAAAATTAAAATCCTTAATCTTATGTCATTGATAAATATCTTTTCTATTACAAATAGGATTAGTAATACTCACTAATAAAGAAGACTCTTATTTAAAGAAGAGTTCTTTTAAAATAGATTTTATGCTAAAGATTTTAGTTATAATTTAGAGTATATATTATCTAATATCTTTTAAAATAGATTTTATGTTATCTTTTATGCTAAAGATTACATCTATAATTTAGAGTATATCTTATCTAATATTTTAGCATATCTTATTCCATATTTTAGTCCATATTTTAGCACTAAAAATAATTTCAAATTTATAAGCATGTGCTATTAAATGCATAAATGTAATCCTATGTGTCGTAGTTATCAAAGATATACCTGAAGTACAATTATCTAGAACTCGAACATTTGTTTGACTTTCTTGATAGACTTGATAGCAGACCTAAAAACAAATTTACAGATAAATATTTTATCCACGGAAATAGCTAACACTTATAGTTCTTACACCAATCATGTCTGATCAGTTTCAGAAGTTCCGTGCTACACATTCACATGCTGGTTTTCATCTTAAAGTTCTTTAGGTATGTCTTCTTTCTTGTGGGCTTTACACTTTGACGCATCTCATCACATATCACCTAATTTTTTATCATTTATAACTTTATCTCCAAAACCATTTGTGTTAGTTATGAATGGTACTATCATGCCTTTTATCAAGTGTTGGTTCCATTGCTACACCTAATATGTCTCTCTCAAATGTTAACCATATTTCTCGTCTTACTTTAAATCTTGTTTCTATTAATCAAATATGTGATTTTGGATGCTTAGTCTTATTTTTTTCTATTGATTCTTATGCATAGGACCCATAATCTCAAAGTTAATTGAGATTGAGTGTAAGCAAAGGATACTTTATATTTTGGTTCAACTCAAAGTACTAAATGTTACGATTTCTAGTGTTGATATATCATCTTTTAGTTTTTATTTGTTGCATTTTAGCCTTGATAAGGTCCCTTGATCTCATTTAAATTATTTAACACTCATGATATTTCTGATTATAGTAGTTATAAGAATAGCATTTTCATTTCTGTTGCAACTTTTAATCTGATTCATTCTTTTCTCCCACCATTACTACAAAGGGTTCTCTTATTATGTTTAATTTATTGATAATTACACTTATTATTGTTAGATTTAACTTATGCATTAATGTTCTAATTTTTCTACTATTTATGATATTTTTTAAGCATTTATTAGAATTCAACATTTTGATGTCATCAAATGTTTTTGGTATGATTTGAGTGGGAGTACATATACGAAGGTTTTAGTGAATTATTTGCCTTATTTATCATTCACAAAAATGGTAAAACTATTATACAACAATTTTTCCAAGTAAACATTATCTTTTACTTTTTCTTTACTTCCAAAATTTATTAAGGTTTTAATATTTTATTGTTACACGAAATAGATAGAATTTTCATGAAAAATTAAGTAAAATAATTTTTTTAAAATTTATAATAATAAAAATAATATTAAATGAGATTAAATTAGATAGATTTTAATATTTTATGAATCAAATTGTTGAGAATAATTAGATTAATAACGGCTAGTTTATTAACGGCTAGTTTAATAACGGCTAGTTTAATAACGACTAGTTTATTAACGGCTAGTTTAATAACGGCTAGTTTAACGGCTAGTTTAATAACGGCTAGTTTAACGGCTAGTTTAATAACGGCTAGTTTCTTCCTTTCAATGTATAAATATAACATTAGACATTAAGCCAAAATCAATTAAATAACTCTCTTAACAAAAATCAGAGAAAATCAACATGGTATCAAAGCAGATTTGATCTTGCTCCAAATCAATCCCACAAACAAGAACTGTATAAGTTCAAGAAATCTAGAAAATGTCACAACATATAGAGAGACTTACAGGTGTGCTGCTAAATGGTAAAAATTACCATCTTTGGGCACGTCAAGTGACTTTTGGTCTAATCGGCAGAGACAAATTTGAGCATGTCACTGGTGAGAAATCAAAACCAAAAGCTGAAGATCCAACACACCCAACAGTTGAAGAAAGAAAGGAAATTTCAGAATAGAGAAAGAGTGACAATCTAGTCATGAGTTGGTTACTGGCAACCATGGAACCCCATATCTCTGATCTCATGACATATCTAGATACATCTCGAGATATGTGGGTTAAAGCCGAGACAATGTTCGGAAAGAAGAAAAATTACTCTCTTATTTATCAACTTCAGCAAGAACTTCAACAGTTACAACAACAAAATCAATCTGTCACCGAACTATTCAGCCAAATCCAAAAAAAGAATGATGAGATTAGAGTGTATCGACCTCTCACAGCCGATCTTGATGAAATCAAAAGAAGAGAGGAGCAGGATGGAATTTTCACCTTCCTCGCCAAGCTCGATTCAAGCTATGAGGGGGTACGCTCACAAATTCTTCTCATGGGTGAGCTGCCATCTGTTGATGAGGTTGTTGGGATGGTTGAAAGAGAAGAGACAAGAAGAATAGTGATGGGTACTCAACTACCTGACAACCCCGAAGCCAAGGCTTTCGTCACCAGATCTAACCCTAGGCCAAAACGTCGGGGAGACCAAACACTCACTCGTTGTGATTATTGTAAGAAGGAAGGACATAAGCGCGAGGAATGCTGGTCACTCACTCGCTGCGATTATTGTAAGAAGGAAGGACACAAGCGTGAGGAATGCTGGTGTCTCAACCCTCATCTCCGGCAAAAGGGAAGGCGAGGTGGAGGCTTCGTCAGAGGGGGAGATCAGCGACAAAATCGGGTAGAGAGTAGAGAGAAAATGGGTTACTCTGCACAAAAGGAAAAAGAGGATATGAGTACAAACGAGGCTGAAAAAGAAATAAAAGGTGAGGTGGATATGGATCAAATGAGGCAGCTGTATACACAATTATCCGTGATGTTTCAAGGAAAATCTCAAAAAACCTCTAGTATGATTACAAACCTTACTCAAAATTCTTTAAATTCCAAATGGATTCTTGATTCAGGTTCAACTGATCACATAACTGGAAATACAAATTTACTCAATAATTACAAAAAAATTGAGACTAAACAATTTGTAATCGTCGCAAATGGTGAAAAAATGGAAATTTTAGGAAATGGTTCAATTAGTCTCCTTTCAAGAAAAATTTCAAATGTTTTGCATGTGAATAATTGTACATCTAACTTGTTATCCATTAGTAAAATCACACGAGACTTAAATTTTGAAATTACATTTACATCCAAAAATGTAATTTTTCAGGAATTGATAACGAAGAATATCATTGGTGAAGGTTTTCTAGAAAATGGGCTTTATATTCTGAGTGAAGAAAAACACAACTTCAATATTAAAAAAGAAGAAGAATTAGGCACTCTTTGGCATAAGAGAATTGGACATCCTTCCGATAAGATTTTAAAATGTATTTTTGATTTCAAACAACTAGATTGTAGTAGTTGTGAAATTTGTAAATTAGGAAAACACACAAGGTTACCATTTAGTTTATCCAATTGTAAAAGCAAAAAACCTTTTGAGTTAATACATTCTGATGTTTGGGGCCCTGCTCCAATTGAGTCTTTTAATGGTTATAAATACTTTGTTATATTTATAGATGATTTTTCAAGAACCACATGGTTACACTTGTTAAAAAATAAAAGTGAAGTATTTTCTCAATTTCAAGAATTTTATAATTTTGTAGAAAATCAATATGATGCAAAGATTAAAACTTTTAGAAGTGATAATGGAACGGAATTTGTAAATCAAAATTTTACAAATTTTTTCAAGCAAAAAGGAATTTTACATCAAACAACTTGTATTTACACACCTCAACAAAATGGTGTGTCGGAAAGAAAAAATCGACATTTACTTGAAGTAACAAGAGTACTTTTGTTTCAAAATAATGTTCCAATAATTTTTTGGTCGGATGCTATTCTCACCGCAACATATTTAATTAATAGATTGCCAGTGCCAATTTGAATTTCAAAAGCCCACTAGAAATCCTCTACCAAGAAAAACTCAATATCTATCATTTAAGAGTATTTGGATGTACATGTTATGTGCACAAAAATAAACAACACAAGTTAGATTATACATCAATCAAAGCTATTTTCTTGGGGTATTCATCTCAAAAAAAGGGTTATAAATGCTATGATCCGATTAACAAAAAACATTACATTTCAAGAGATGTGACATTCCAAGAAAATGAGCCATATTACAAAACACTAGAAAAGGAGACTAATAACCAAGAGGAACCAAATGAATTTACATTTCCATTTTTTTATTTTGAAGAAGGAAATATAGTAGTAGAAAATGAAAATGAAATAATCAATGAGAATGAAGAGGAAGAAACTTCTCAAAGTGAGGGGGAAGATGGTACTACCGAAATAATACCATTGAGAAGGTCTAATCGGACTCCACAACCTACAACTAGATTACGGGATTTTGTAATATATGAGGTAAAATATCCTATTCAAAATTATTTATCTTATGAAAATGTTACACCACAATATAGGACTTATTTGACCTCAATTTCCAAAGAAAATGAACCAAATAACTATGAGGAAGCAATAGGCCAACTGGTATGGTGCAAAGCAATGGAAGAAGAACTTCGAGCACTTGAAAAAAATGAAACATGGGTAGTCGTACAACTACCCAAAGGAAAGAAACCCGTAGGATGCAAATGGGTCTATAAGATTAAGTTTAATAGTGATGGTACTATTGAAAGGTACAAAGCACGATTAGTGGCAAAAGGTTACACTCAAACCTATGGTGTAGACTATCAAGAAACATTTGCACCCGTGGCCAAAATGAATACCATTAGGATTTTACTTTCCATAGTGGTAAACCAAAACTGGACCTTACATCAAATGGATGTCAAGAATGCTTTTCTCCAAGGAACACTTGAAAAAGAGGTATATATGACGCTTCCACCTGGTCATAAAAAAGAAAACAATTCTAGTCTAGTGTGTAGGTTAAAAAAATCTATTTATGGACTAAAGCAATCTCCACAAGCATGGTATGGAAAACTAAGCTCTTATTTAATTTCTTGTGATTTTAAAATTAGTAATGCCGATCACTCATTATTTTCCAAAAATTATGGTACATTCACAACCATAATTCTAGTATATGTAGATGATATAATAATTACCGGAAATAATTTGGAAAAAATTAAAAAAGTGAAAATGAAATTAAAGGAGAATTTTGATATCAAAGACTTAGGTTTATTAAAATATTTTCTAGGAATAGAAATAGCACATTCACCCAAGGGATTCTTTATTTCACAAAGAAAATATACACTTGACCTATTGAAAGAAACTGGTAAATTAGGGAGTAAACCAACATCTACACCAATAGATAGTAAATGCAAATTAAATATTGAGGATGGCGAACCCTTAGAAGACATAAGCCAATTTCAAAGACTTGTAGGAAAATTAATTTATTTAACGGTAACCCGACCAGACATTTCTTTTTTAGTAAGCCAAATTAGTAAATTTATGCATACACCTAGAACACCACATTTAGAGGCTATACATAGAATTTTAAAATATTTAAAAGGGACACCTAGTAAAGGAATTCTCATGAAACGTAATAATTCTAATGAAGTGTGTGGCTACTCCGATGCAGATTGGGCTGGTAGCTTTGATAGAAAATCAACCACTGGTTTTTGCACATTTGTAGGCAGAAATTTAGTCACATGGAAAAGCAAGAAACAAAATGTTGTGGCACGATCAAGTGCCGAGGCAGAATATCGAGCCATGGCATTAACCTCAAGCGAGCTAACTTGGATCAAACAACTTCTTTTGGATATCGGAATTAAAATTCAAGAACCAATGAAGATGTTTTGTGATAACCAAGCGACGCGACATATAGCATCAAATCCGGTGTTTCACGAGAGAACAAAACACATCGAAGTGGATTGCCACTTCATTCGAGAAAAAATTCGAGCAAAGGAAATCGAAACTCCATTTGTGAGAAGTGAAAAACAATTGGCGGACATCTTCACCAAAGGTTTAGATTTAAAATCATTTGAAGAAAATTTAAGCAAGTTAGGGTTGACCGATATCTACACACCTAACTTGAGGGGGAGTGTTGAGAATAATTAGATTAATAACGGCTAGTTTAATAACGGCTAGTTTAACGGTTAGTTTAATAACGGTTAGTTTAACGGCTAGTTTAACGGCTAGTTTAGTAACGGCAAGTTTAACGACTAGTTTAATAACGACTAGTTTTTTCCTTTCAATGTATAAATATAATATTAGATATTAAGCCAAAATCAATTAAATAACTCTCTCAACAAAAATAAGAGAAAATCAACACAAATAATCATATTTTAATTTAAATAATAATTAATTAAAATGTATTCAATGTAAAATATTTAAAAATAAGAATGTTATATATGTTAAACGTTACAAAATAAGATTAAAGTAAATAAATGATCATTTATAATTTTTTTTTATCAAACAAAACAATACTAATTTTATTTTATTATTACAAAATCAATCAGGCCTATCAAGAATTTTAAAAACAATGATAACAAAACTAATTAGAAAATATCAATCATAACGAACACAAGCAATGACCAAGTTCGAATCAAACAACTCCTAATTAAAAATGTAACATACCTCCCTTTTTAGTTATGCCAGAAAGCAATATCAACAACCCATGACAGCTTATCTTCATTAGATCTCGTCCGAATCATTATAAAACATCATTGTAAAACATTTTTTTTTCTTTTTTTTTTAAAGAACCATTACTATAACGATGAAATGGAAACACAAAACAAAATGTTAAGACAGATAATAATGAGACAAGAGTGAACCTCAACAGAATAGTGATGTTAAGACAGATAATAACGAACCATAATAACACCATCAAGGAATCTCTAAATAAAGTGACCAAATTTCTTAGGCATGCATTTTCCATAAATTCTATTTTTATTTGGTGCTAAGTAAAGTTTTCCATTAATCTAAAATAATACAAGAAAAAGCTTTATTTTTTATTTTTTAATGTATGTGTGCAAAAACAGTGGAGAGCTTATCATTTTGTCTTTCTATAAACAAAAGCAATACCAACACCAAAAAACAAAAAAGGGTAACATTCTTGGGATTCTTTATATTCCATCATTCATTTAAAAAACAAATACTCAAATCTTCTTTATCAATTTATTCAAGTTTATTTCTGCAAAAGAAAGAAAGCACTGGACAGCTCTCAATTGCTTGTTCTTCTTTCTGCATAAAGCAATTTGGGCTCCATTTTGATTCCACAAGTCCCTTCATTTTTAATAAAAAGATCACTTGATTTGAACCAAATGAATAAATTAGTGAAGAGAGCATTTAACGGAAAGATAGTGGCTATATTTAATCATATAATTTTATTTAATTAATACTTTAATCAAGTATATGGTTGGTTTATTTTAGGTTAAGTTATTAGGAATTTTTTTAAAATAAAATATTTTTTTTTAATTAAGTCAAAGAAAACATCTCCCTCCCTCTAATCCGCTCTGTTATCTTTCATTTCATATAATAATTTGGATCGATATACTTAACTAATTTGTTCTTATTAGTTTAAAATGATATTTTAATTGTGTATCATTAATGATAAGCTAAAATCTGATACTCTTGTTATTCAATTTTCGTAGAGAAAAATGTTATAATTTTTTTTGTTTAAATTAAAAAACAAATATTCAATTTTGTTTTTTTAAAAAATGAACTAAGTTGACCAAAAAATAAAATTACTCTAATAATTAAGGAAAAATATATTAATTACTTAAAATTATCAAAAGAAATGAACCTAAAATCTTTATTGGTGGCAAAAAAAAAAATAGTTTACAAAAGGATCCATCATATATAATACCAACCTTAAAATAAAAAAAAATAAAAAAAACCTACAACCATTAGATTAGGTTGCCTTGGGCAGGCCTAACCAGTTAAGGCATGAACTAAATTGAACCACTCATATCTCTTATACTCTAAGCCATCGTGCTGTCCTATTTGTAAACCGAGTATGTTTGGTACAATAAAATAATTAGGTAATATTTTGTTAAATAAAATTTTATAACAGTAAGTATTAATGGGGTATTTAATAAAATAATTAGGTAATTATTTTGTTAATTAAAATTTCATTTGAGTAAATATTAATGGGATATTTAAATTTATATAATAATTAAAGATAAATTTTAAATTATGGACATATCATAATAATATTTTTGTCTTATTTGTGATGTGTTTCGTGTTGTTTCAGGAATTCTTAACCTACTTTGAACTCATGTTTCTGAAAATCAATCTTATATTCTGGGATTCCCTTTTACCCAAAATAAAATATAAAAAATAAAAAATAAAAAAAATTCTTGGAGTCGGAATCTCTACTCCAAAAATTACTTTTTTTTTCTTTCTAATTTAATCCCTCGAAAAGAATACATATTATATTTGAAAGAATTTGACTAGAGCACGATTCAAAGGATTGGGGAAAGAGCAACCCATGTGGGTAAATATAATACTGTTAGACATTTGCATTGGAACAGTAAATATTGGAAAAGGTTGAAAAAGAAAAAAAATGATTCCCTATTTTTACGAGTATGGATATGTAATATTTTATTTATTTAATAAAAAAAATATAAAATATAACGATTCTTAGAAAAACTTGTTTCAAAATATTCAGGAAAATTACAAAAAAAATAAAATAATATTTTAGTGATATTAAATAGAGTTTAATTAGATAGCGTTTATAATTTTTTATATAATTCTATTTAATTTAAATAAAATTAAATGTGAAATAATGAATTATATTTTTTTAATAAAAAAAAATATATAAAATAAATATAAAATATTGTTATTTTTGTGTATAAAATTTTCAAAAATATTGTTTTTTTCCTAATTTTTATTTACTTTTTAAAAATAATTTCTATTCCGACAACATCATGATTTGTTATATTCTATTTCCATGCCCTTATTGTCATTATCTTCAAGGCATTAACTCTTATATTTCTTTACCCTACCTTGGCCTCACCCCATTGTTGGTTTTCTTCCTTTTCATTATTTTACTCCTTATCTTTATTTTGCTTGAAGTGGACGCTCATGTTCTCAATTTATTCTACTTAGACACTTGGTCTATCGAGTAACTTTTGACTTGTATACTCATACTTTATTCTCTTAGTCACTTCTATATTAGAAGCTTGTGTTTCGGGTATCTCAATAACGACTTTACAGATTGATAATATAAAAGTCATGACGCGTCTCATAGAATTGAAATTTGGCACACATGATTTGGGTGTGACTTGGCTAAAACTACAACTATGGTGAGGTCTCTTGCATGGGACAGAGAATTCATATATGCAGGAAAAGAGTAAAACAACCAAGTTGACATACATTCGACGTATTGGTGTTAATAGCAGAAGTTGAAACAAAAAGAAATGGCATAACATAGTAATTAAAAAGAGTACAAGAGATTGGTAGTAAGCAGTAATCACAACCTACAGTGATCCACACTGAAACCTGGTGAAGGGGAATCCGGTGAGACATAAATGCTACTAAATAGGAGAAATTACAAACATTAACTGGAAATAAACAAGTGATCATAACAATCTGATAAGAAATCATCTTCAAATTTTCCATTTCTCTAACTAACAAACAAAACCGGATTCTTCTTCGCCGAAGAGTCGATTGTGGATCCCTTTTCTTAATCTTTGTATGAGATAATTTGAAGTCACCCTGATTCTTCTTGGTCTTCTGAAGGGGATCTAATCAGTTCCAATATATTAACTACCTCTCCCATGTCTGGTCGATTTGATGGAACTTGCGACGTGCAGATCAAACCTAATTTCATAACAGGTATTGCCTCTTCAACAGGGAAATTCTCATGTAGCCTCACATCAATGCATTCTTCCACCCTGTTTTCTTCCAGTGCTCCTCTAACCATGTCACAAAGCACCACAACATCATCTTCCATGTACTCAACAGGTCTTTTTCCCGTGACAACCTCCAAAACCAGAACTCCAAAGCCATACACATCACACTTGTCTGTTATCTTAACTGTTTTGCAAGCAAACTCTGGTGCCATGTAGCCTAATGCACTCTGAATCTTGCTGCTCAAAACATATCGGTCGAGCATTGGCAACAGTCTTGCCAGTCCAAAGTCTCCTACTTTGGGTTCTCCTGAGCCATCAATCAACACATTGCTTGATTTTATATTATAATGAATTATGTTTAGTTGGTGCAAGTAAGCCATGCCTTTTGCAGTCCCAAGAATAATATTGAACCTCTCATTCCATGATAGGGAGTTTCCACCCGATGCTTCATGGAGATGCTTATACAAACTTCCAGCAGACACGAATTCATTTATGAGCAGCTGCAAAGAAGGAGTCCAGTAGTATCCTTCAAGTGCTACAAGATTACGGTGCCTCACTTTACCCAACTTTTTAACTTCCCTTTCGAATTCATCCTGTGACTTGACTAGACTAGAGACAGTGAGCTTCTTGATTGCAACGGGATGTCCATCTCTAAAAACTGTTTGATATACTGCACCAAACCCGCCACGACCAAGTTCACAGTCTTTATTGAGGAGGGCATGTGCACCCATACTGAACTCTGGTTCACCAGAAAACATTACAAGCTTTCCAGAGTTGTTATCTGTAGTTGGTGAATGGCTGAATTCATCTCCAGCAGATAATGTGAGGGCTGCTGCTGACCGAGATGTGGAAGCCCGGACACGTAGGTTAAGCACAGTGATAGCAATTACGCCGATGACAATGACAGCAGCAGCACCGATAGCAATGAGTGCTGATATACTGAGGATGATTCTTTTGTGACTGAGATTTGTAGGCAATGAACTAGGAGTGGAGTCAGAAGAGGAGTTGGGATTCAGCACAATGGGTTTGGGAAGAACTGCCGGACAAGACTTATTGACTGCAGCGCCACAAAGAAATGGATTGCCGGAGACAGATGAAGGGGTGATGGTGTTGAAAAAACCACCAGCAGGAAGTTCTCCCTGAAACTTGTTGTGAGAAAGATTGAAGGACATGAGATTGGGAAGATTGGCCAACTGTTTGGGTAGGTTTCCAGTAAGGTTATTAAAGGACAAATCGACATATTGCAAGTCAACAAGCTTAGCTATTGCTGAAGGTACAGAGCCAGTCAGTCTGTTCTGTGATAATATTCTGCACGGTTTAACCGTTTAGCAAATTAGAAATTTCAAAAACAGGAAGAGTTATTGAAATAGTAAATTCCATGTTTTGAATAACCTTAACAAAATTTCCTGTTTTGAATAAGATTAACAAAATTTCCAGATTTGCACATACCATATAACAGAAACCCCGGCATGATGACTATAATTCAAGCACAGTAATAAACTAATGCTATATATGCAAGTCTATAATCAAACAAAAAAATTGAAGAGTAGGGACTTCGCATCATTATTTTCCAAAGCAGTCAACTTGATATTGTACAAAAACAAATCATAAGAAACTCAGACATGAATTTTCAAAATAAGACATTCGTGCAATAAGCCAAAAAAGCCAGCAACTGTGGGAATTTTTAAGGCATTGAAATACAACCAAACAGAAAACATGAATTTTCAGGCATAGTAAACACTACTGAATATCTGCAATGAACCAAGAATCCATGACATAACCCATAGTCCCCACATAATTATTGTAATTAGAGTTGAAACAGAGGAAAGAGTAAAGGTAACTTACAAAGTTATGAGGGAAGAACAATTTTCGATTGAGGTCGGAATCTCGCCTGCAAGGTTGTTCTTCTCCAGTCTAAGTTCCTTCAAAGAAACAGCTCCTCCAATTTCAAAGGGGATGCTTCCATTGAGCAGATTATAACTCAAATCAAGATTTTCTAGCAACTTCAACTCTACAATGGTCCGAGGAATAGAACCAACAAGAGAGTTCCCAGATAGGTTCAAAAATTGCAAGCTGCTCAAAACCCCTACAGCAGACTCAATCTCACCAGAAAAAGAATTGTGGGATAAATCCAGGACTTGGAGTTGTTGAAGTGCAACAACCATAGATGAAGTAAAAGTACTCGTGTTTTGACTTAACTTTTTCTGGGAGAGTGAAGCTTCCTGCAAACTAGGCTTGAAAATCCACTCAGGAAGAGCGCCAGTCATCAAATTCTGACTAAAATCTAAAGCCACAAGGTTTGTGCAATAAACTATTGACATAGGCAAGCTCCCAGTAAAACCATTTGCAGAGAAATTTAAGACCTTTAAGGAGTGAAGATTGCCAAGTGAATTAGGAACTTGACCAGAAAATTTATTCCTAGAAAGGTCCAAAGTCTCAAGGCTTTTCATTTCTCCAATCCACTGTGGTACTTCTCCAGTAAAAGAGTTCAGGCCCAGATTTAGATAATTACAAAACGCGAGTTTCTTCATCGTCTCTGGAAGGGTCGCAGAGAAGGAATTCTCACTAAGATCAATAAACCTCAAAAGCAAACAATTCCCAATACCATTAGGTACTTGTCCAGAAAATTGATTCTTCCGAAGGTTTAAATCCCGTAAATTGTTCAATTTTTCAAACCCTTTGGGGATTTCATCCTCCAGAGAATTATCAGATAAATCCAGTGATCTAAGATCACTCAAAGAAAAAACCACAGAAGGAAACGAACCTGAAAACTTGTTTGATGAGAAGTTAATCGAAGCAAGAGTAGAACAATAACTCAAACTATCAGGAATTTTCCCTGAAAAGTGATTATCCGCCAAAGAAATTCCTCTCAGAGACCCACATTGTTTAAAGAAATCTTCAGGTATGTCCCCAGAAAGATTGTTCTCACTCAGATCAATGGTACGAAGGTTGTCAATCCGTGCAAAATTGTGGCTGATGGTTCCAGTAAGATTATTCTTGGCCAGGGACAGTTTCCGAAGAAATTGAAGCTGGAGAAGGCCTCTGCCTATCCGACCCGAGAGTGCGAACCCGTCAAGTTTGAGTTCAATGATCCTATTGGATCTGGGGTTACATTTCACGCCAACCCAGTTACATGGAGAATCATCATCTTCATTCCAAGATGCAAGCTTTCCATTTGGATCTTTAATATCAGCCTTAAACACAATCAGCCCCAATACATCGTCGTTTAAGGAAGGACTCAAAGATCTCACAAAAGCTGGACTTAAAATGAGAAAAACAAATAATCCAATTAAGCTTTTCATGTCCAAATGTGCTCGCATTACTAGCCACTCAGAAATAAACGGAAAAACCATAAAATTACAGCCTAAACAAAAAAAAATTGAGCTCGAATGCCTCAACTTTAGAGGTAGAGCAAAAGCAGAGACAAAACAGGTCAACGTTCTCTCAGGGTTACATTCAAAGCTGCGAGAAAACAAAGTGAACCAGAACCAATTCTCCAAGAAGCCAAAACAGAGAAGAATTACCAAAATAAGAAGCCCAAAATACTTCAAATGACTGCGCTTCTGTCCCAGGGTAATAGCATACAAAACCCTTAAAACCTCTTAGTTTCACCACGATCAAGCTCACGAGTTTCTGAGTCCATAAGGTCGAGAGAAAGACATAGGAGAGACTCTAAGACCTCTCGATCTGAGAAGCATTATACGCCGAGTAACATTTCCAAGTATTACCGGATACTCTCTTGGTTCATAGGAAACCTTCTGAAACTGCAGAGAAAACAAACTTCAGCGAGGAAGTAAAAACTAGTAAACAGAGTTGGCACGACAATGTACAGTCGCCACCCTGTGGAACTGTCTCTCTCTGTTTGGTCTGAACTCTGCGGAGAAAAATTAAATGGCAAATTGGCAACTATTAACGGCGAGCCAGACCAGGTTGGTGGTCGAGGATTTATTATAATATGGAGACATAGCTAGATCTGTACAGTTATGGGGATCCGACGTGGCAAATAAAGAAACTTTGAAACTGGCCCCCGACTTTGGTAAAATTACTGTTTAGCCACACATATAGTCATTTTACGTAGCTTAAACGTCAATTGTTTGGTTGACAAAAAGGACCACGCACAGAGGTCAAGGCTTTGACTGCTTGGGGAAAAGCTTTATATATGAATTATGAATAAATATTTTACATGAATTTATGTAATTATATATAAATATTAATAATATTTTTTAAAAAATTACCAAGATATGTAACTCTACACATAGCTAATACGAAAATTTTCCCAACCAACAGAAAGATTTAACTTCTAAATTTTTGCATTTATTACTGGGTGGATATCTTCACAATTTCATTTTTTTATTGTTTTTACATTTATTAATATTAATTTTTAAAACTAATAAACTCATTTATTTTTAATATATTTATTATAAGTTAATTATAACAATTATTTTTCTGAATTTACAAAGTATATGAATTCTTTTATTTTTAATATTAATTATATCTTAATATTATTATTATTGATAAAATTATGTTAATAAATTATTATAATAATACAAGAATCTTCGTGCTATACTAATTAAATTATTTTTAAATATATTATTATTAATTTTAAAATTAATACTAAATATATTAAGAAAACAAAAATAAATAATACGATAATAATGTCACCTTTTATATATAATTTAAAAAATGAATAAAATGTACATTTAAAAAAAATATTATTATTAATAAATTATATCATTAATTAAATAAGTTGTGTTAAATCACGAACTTTAATATTAATAGAAGAGTTTGTTGCGTTTTAATGTAAATAAAATATGAGATTATTTATAAAAATATTTAAACTATTTATTTTATTGTAATTGTTTTCATAATGTATATGTAATGATACATATTTAATATTTATTTTTAAAGTTATAGTTATACCCATCATATATAAATAATGATATAATTATATTTAAAGTTAAATATATTTTTATTGTTACTCATTTTTTATAGATATAATTATAATAAAATAAATATTTTTATAAATTATTTTATATATTATAAACACAAAATAAAATTAACCCTTAAATTAACCTATAAAATATCAAAGGTTTGAATTTTTTTCAAAACATATATACGAAGATATTAAGTTTGCAATTGATAATTTAACTTATTTAATTTAGATAGTAAAGAATCCAACTAAGTTTTATATTTTAAAGATTCAATTAGATTGATTTCAATTTTAAAATATAAAAAATCTATGTGTTTTGGGTTAAATAAAGATTTTAAGTTTGCAAGTGATACTTAATCAAAACAATTTATATATTTATAATAAATATATCATATATATTTATAATAAAATATTTTTAGTTAAACTTTTATATCACTTAAAAATGTGAAGTAACTTATATCATTATTCTATTATATTCATTTTTTGAAAAGTTTACTATAACTAATAAAAAATATAAATTATTTTTTTATCTCAACAATTTATTTATTTTTAAAAGTTTTTCTCTACTTGAAAATTGGTGCACAATTATAGTTTAAATTATCTCAACAATAATAAGAATGATAAAATTATTGATTTTTATTTTTATTATTTAAGAAAAAAAGGCTTAGATTTTCTAATGATCAAATCAAAGTATTTGAATTTTATAACAATCTCAACTTGTTTTCTCTATTAATTCAAATTATGCAAAATAATAACGAATAAACATAATATAAACATCTCTTTTGTGGATTTTTACATTTATTTTACAACTTAATATTCGGTACATATAATAACATAATTTTTTTGGGATAAAATATATATGAATGCAACTCTAAACAAAGCTATTAGATGCTTAATAAATTACAAAGCGAGCAACATTATTTTAATCTCTCGGCATCTAAGAAGCATAATTCATATTAAACTTGCTCAAAAGAAAATCTTGCTTAAGTAATTTAATTATGTGCATCTCAAAATAAAACAAAACATTCATACAGCATTTGTGATTTTTTTTGTTTTCTCATTCCAAGAAAACATTTATGAGATTGTTTTCAATATGTGATTTGTTTCAACTAGGCGTGTCCATAAATTGGACTGGATCGGATCAAACCGTAAAATCGGATCAAACGGTTTTACAAATCAAACAGTCTAGTTCAGTTTATATTAATTTTAGACCGGTCGAACCGGTTTGAAAAAATATTATTTTTTTTACATTATTTCTCATTAAATGTGTCAAAAAATTAGATCGAATTGAACCGAACCATTTTATAAATTAAACAGTCCAATCCAATTAAATTTTTGTAACCAAAACCAGACCGATTGATACCCCTAGTTCCAACAACTTTAGACATGTTCGGTTCAATATTTAACAACTATACTAATTATTATATTAGAATTGAGAATTAACTTAAACAAAATTGATTTTAACTTCTTTTTTAAAATGTTTATTTTAAATTGTAAGAAGAGGAGTAAAAATTATGTATTAGTGCAAGAATATAACCATATCCTCTTTTTTTTATATATTTCTCTTTCAAAACTTATCTTATTTATATGTTTATTTTATTCATATTTCTAATATAATATTAGAGTTTTGTAAAAAAACTCACTTCATATTTTATTTAAAGTTTTTTTTAAAAATATTTCAATTTTATTATGTTTAAAATAAAATTATAATTTCTCATCATTAATTTATTATATAAGAAAGATAACTTTACGTATTTATTTATCTAACTTTTATTTTTTTTAATTTATATTAGAAAAAAATATTATTAATGAATTTTTATGCACATATAAAATTTGTCTTTGGCTACAAAAGTCCTTGAACTGTTTTTGTTGATATATGTTAATTAGATTAATATTTTAAGTTAAAGCTGATTAAAATTGAATTCTATTTACTCATCAAATGATAAAGCAACTATAAATACTTAATAAATTCCAAATTTCAAAACAGTATGCCTACAATATGAGTCAATGATAAGTTAAAAAAAAAATGAAATTCAAAGAAATTCAAAGTTTCAGTTTTGGGTATATCTGTTTTTGTAAATTTATTTGTATTATTATTATTATTATTATTATATTTTTCTCCCCGAATGGTATAATAAGTAATTACACCAAAGAAGAAGGGAAAAAGTGGAAGTATAGAAGATAGAAATAGAGAATAGAGATGGAGTGAGAAGAGAGGAAAAATAAAAGGTGACAAAAGGGGTAAAAATAGTTAGTGAGGTGGTGGGGTATTGTAATAAAATAGAAGGTGAGAGAAAGATATTGTGGGAGTGAGAGAGACTGAACGGAAGCTTTTAAGTTTTTTCTTAAATTCCATGATTCCCTCCTTTCCTCGCCTCTTCAAAATTGAAACCGCCTTTACTTCTGCTCAAATTTAATTAACCTCCCTTATTGCAGTTTGTTAATTAATGTTCCTCCCCCCTTAATGCTTTGTATTTTGAAAACTTTAAAGAGTAGTAATAAAGGGCTTGTTTATGTAACGACTTATATTTTAAAATTTTGTTCTTTCGTTTTTTAAAATAGATTTTTATTTTCTAATTTACTTAAAGAAAAAAAAATCTGGGTTAATAATTTTTTTTATTTTCTCTTAAATTACATGAAAAATTTAACTAATAAAATTGAAATATTTCAATTTTTTTAAGTTTCAAAAATAATAAAATATTTTTATAAAAATAAAACTGTATGTTAACCTAATTTTAAACTTAAAAATATAATTAATTAATAAATAATACTCATTTTAAAAATTTGTGTTTAAAAACCTAAAACTTGATCACAAAAACTTAATTTTAAATTTAAAAATATAATTAATTAATACACAATACTCATTTAATTTTTTTTTAAAAACCTAGAAAATAAAATTTATCACAAAACAAAATCTTTGAACACAATATATATATATATATAATTATTTTTATAAGATTCAAAGTCACACACGTAACTAAACTTTTAACCTGTAAAAATGAATTTCATAATGTTAAAACAAAGCTCGTATGCGACTTTTTATATTAAAAATAATCTTGAAAGGACTAACTATATACTTAGGTTACATCTATTCTTTACTTTACTTTTCTTATTTTTTAATAAAAATATGTATTAGTCAGATTTTCTTTTCCAGTTAAAAAACTAAATAAAAATACAAAAATAAATAATAATATTTTATCCTTATATTATAATTTTAAAAATAATTATAAGATTAACTTATAATAGAAAATTTACATATAACTTGTGTTATTTTGAGTATGACTATTAGGATGTTCATAAGTGTTTGCTAATTTTAATAACATAATTTTTATATTATAATCTTTTAGCTCTTAAAGATTTCTTACAAGTATCAAGATTATCAAGATTATATGTATCGTAAAGTGGTTACAATGCTCAAAATTACATTAAGATATCATTACATACATATTTAATTGCATTTTATGGAAGTTTTTGGTTTGATCAATTCTAATACAACATAATGAATATATTAACCTTTTAATTTTGACATATCGATTCTTATAATAGACAGATTGATCAGTAATCGATCTCACTATGGATTGATTCGTAATCGATTCCACTTTGGATTGATCTGTAATCGATACCACTTCGATCCTTTCATTTCTGTATAAAATTGAATACACTAATTGATATTGATCCCTCTTATAGATGGATTGATCCCCGTTTGAAAGGATTGATCTGATTTTGATCCTGAATTGATGGTGTTCATCCCACATAACTTTTAAAAAGAGGTCTGAAGAGATGGATCGATCTCTCGTCTCGTAGTCGTAACTTTTTTTTGAGAAGATTCAATCCATCTCATAGAGAGATCGATCTCACTATTGGGAACTAACATATTTCATCTTCTTTGATTTTTTAATCCCATTTAGCAGCCAACTACCTATAAAATTGTGTCACATTAGATGAGTGATATTTTGCACTTAAGTTTTCTATAAATGTCACTCTTATCTCTCATTTACACATATAATTACGGAGTAGTTTTTGGAGCACAAGGATTAACAATTAGTTTCTCTACTCTCTTGCTCATTTTTATTTAAGCTTAATTTCATCATCTCATCTAGCATATTTACATGATTATGCTAGTTTACATCTAAGCCTGATTATTGATTTCAGATTTGTGTTTAAATTTTACTTGTTTTATGGTTTCATTATGCTTCTCGTTTGCATTTGCTTATATGACTGAAGCATATGATAAGATTTTTCATTACATTAATCCATCTAGAACATGCATAACACTTGTGTTATTTATGTTAAACTTTTCAAGATATTACGTAGATGGGTTTGATAGCTTGAAAAGAGTTGATCAGAATATTGGTCCATATTCGTTCACCTACCTTGGAGATATTGTGAAGAAGATAATGGAGGCTTGTAAGTAAAGTACACATGGACCTTATCATTGTAAGGGTAGTCTAAGACCTCCTGTACTTGAACATTATTTTTTCATAATGGATGGGTTATGTTAATCTAGGTTGTTTCCACCTAAAATTGTATGTCATTTATTTAATTCTGCATTTACTATTGATATGCGATTTCATGTCTAGCCATTGAGATTAATCTATTGATTTGGATTTTTAAAGTTTTTAAAATAACCTATTCACCTTTTCTAGGGTCATTAGGTCCTTATTATAAACTTTCAATTGGTATCAAACCTTACACTATACACACTTGTTATTTTCAAAATTAAAAGAGGATGAATTAAGAAGTTTGAGTTGTACTATTTGTGGCCTATATAACATTTAAAGCTAAATCAAATATCGCTTGGTATTTTGATAGTGGATGTTTTAGATACTTGGGAATAGTTCTTTATTTAAGGCCTTTGAAAATCAATGACGGGATGGTTACCTTTAGTGATGGTAAAACATTTAGAATTATTAGAAAATGCTCCATTCAAATATAGGGTATCCTCAAACATGATGAAGTTTAATATGTGGAAGGACTTAAGGCAAACTTTATTAGCATAAGCTAAATATATGATAATAATTTCCATGTACAATTTTCTAAAATTACTATATTGTAATAAATCAAAAGGGTAAATATATGATTAAGGGAATTAAATCTCATGAAAATTGTTATTGGATTTATACATTACCCATCGTAACATGTAATGTACCTAATAATGAACTTTAAAGATGTTGCTAGATTAAGTAAAATTGAAACTTTGAGTGGTCTACCTATTCTCTCAAAAATTGAAACACATGTATATGTACCATATCAGTTGGGTAAAGAAACTCAAAATGCTCATAAGATCAAAGGTATCAATACAAGTAGAGTACTTGAATTGATACGTATTGATCTCATGGGTCCTATGAGATCCAAAAGTATTGGAGGTAAGAAATATATTATACTTCTAGTAGATGACTTTTCTCACTACACTCATATATTTTTTTCTTAAAGATAAGTCAAATACTTTTTTATTTCTTCACATCCTATTATACACGAGTGTAGGTTGAAGTAGATGACAAAATAGTAAACATCAAGAGATTGAGAACAAAATATGGAAAAGAATTTGAAAATACCAATTATGCTGACTTTTGCAAAGAACATGTTATCTTTCATGAATTCTCTACTCCTATCACACCTCAACAAAATGGACTAGTTGAAAGAAAAAAATAGGATACTCTAGGAGATGGCTAGAGTAATGTTACATATTAAGGGAATCTCTAAAAAAAATTTGGGTTGAAGTTATAAACACTACATGCTACAATATTATGTATATCTTCACCCGGTCATGTATATTCAAACTCCCTATGAGATATGAAGAGGTAAGAAACCCAATCTAAAATTCGTGCATAATGGGAAGTAAATAATACATACTTAAGGATCAAGAAGAATTGGGTAAGTTTGATTTAAAAAGTGATGAAGGTATATTTCTTGGTTATTCCCTAAACAATAAAACCTATAGAGTCTTTAATTGTAGAATTAATGTTGTAATGGAATCCATAAATGTTGTTATAGATGCTCCATGTAAGCATATTAGAGGTGTAGAAGCTGATAATAAAACAAATGTCACAGCTTCTTTATTTACAATAATCAGTGACACAATTGAAACAAAAGAATAACAGTTTGAGAAAAGAGAAGAAAAGAAAGAATAAGCATCAACCTCACTAGTAAAAAATCCAACCCACACCTCAAAAAAATCATCCTATTAAGACTATGATTAGAGGCCTTAAGGCAAGCATGGTCAAGAAGAAGATAAATAAGTAAGGTAACTCACTTATGCTATATTTCTCAGTTTGATCCAAAAAATATATGAATGAAGCCCTTAACGATGAATTTTGGATAAATTCTATGCAAGATAAGTTAGCTTAACTTGAAAGAAACCATGTGTGGATACTAGTGCCTAAGCCTAAAAACAAAATTTTTATAGGAACTAAATGGGTGTTTAAGAATAAGTATGATGAACATGACACTATTGTTAGAAATAAAGCTAGGTTGGTAGCTCAAGGCTACATGCAAGTAGAATGAGTTGACTTTGATGAAATATTTGCACCCGTAGCTAAGTTATAGTCAATTAGGATTATACTTGCTATTGCTTGTCATATGAAATTAAAATTATATCAAGTTGATTTTAAGTATTTTTTATTAAATGAATTTCTAAATGAGGAGGCATATGTGGAACAACCAAAATGATTTGTTGATCAAAAAATTTCAAATCACATTTACAAACTTAGCAAAGTCCTTTATGGTTTAAAATAACTTCTCAAGCTTGGTATGGGAGACTTACCAACTATCTCTTGAATAAGGAATTTATTCAAGGGGGAGTTGATAAAACTTTATTCATCAAAATGAGTAGTGATGAGATTTTCATTACTCAAATTTATGTGAATGGCATAGTTTTTAGATCCAAATCTAATACACTAGTGGATGATTTTGTGCATGTTATGACAAATGAATTTGAAATGTCCATGATGGATGAACAAACTTTTTTTCTTGGTTTTAAAATCAAACAATCATATAATAATATATTTATTTCTTAAACCAAGTACACTTGCAACCTTGTTAAAAGGTTTGGCTATGAAACTAGCAAACCATTAAGGACTCTTGTATGTACCAACACAAAAATTACAAAGGACATTGAAGGTAAAAGTGTTGATCAAACCCTTTATAGGATTATGATAGGTATTTTACTTACCTCATTGCAAGTGGACCCTAAGGAATCACACCTAGAAAATGTAAAGAGAATCATTAGATATATTTCAAGAACAAATAATTATGGTCTAAATTTTACTACTGACATTACTTGTAAAGTAAGTGGTTATATAGATGTTGACTAGGCAGACAACCAGGATGATAGGAAAAGCACATAAGGTGGTTACTTCTATATTGGGAACAATTTAGTATCCTAGCACTATAAAAAAGAAAAAAAACATGCTTAAGGACTATGGCTAACCATAAAGTATGAATCATATACTTAGATTTCTGAAGCTTCTTGAGAAGGTACCAATTTTTAAGAGGGTTGTCTACTATGATATATGTTGCTACTATAATAAGTGGAGAGAGCTACCTTACATATAGTGTGAAATTCATCAATTTTGATAAAGAGCTCATGCAAAAAAAAAAAAAATTGTACACAAAATAAAGAGCAAGTTTATATATATACATGAAATCCTTCTCTTTGCACTAAAAAAAATTAATTGTATAGCGATGAAATTATGTTCTCCCTATTTTGTGTGCATTAATTTGTGTGTGTAATTCTTGGCATATCATGAATGAATTTCTTAGATATACTTAGATAATCTTAAATTAATCTCCTCACTTATGTGTGATTGTCAATATGTCACTAGATGCCTAGCATGATTAATGTATACAAATTAGTTGATTGCATTTGATTTTTTTAATTGAAATTCAGTCTTTTACTCTTCTATGAATTCTATGAAATGATATTTTATGTTATTTTGAGATATTATCTGGTTTAGGGGGAGTTAATGAGTATTTTTTTGAGAAAATACTTAGAGGGATCGATCCCTCAAGAACATAGATCAATTCATGTTCATATGGAATCGATCCCTCTATTGTGGTTATATATTCTTCCAAATCAAGACCGATCCTTCAAAGCCCCTACTTATTATTTCTCTCTCTAAAATCTCTAAAATTGCTTGAAACTTTACCAAAATTCATGATTTTGCTACCATTCAATTCGATTTGAAGTCTATTTTTAGATTTAGGATCAAATCTCACCCAAAAAAATTCTAACCCATAAAAATCGCAAAATTAGTTTCGATCTAATTTTTTTTAAAATGCATAAATCTCGTGTGTTTGTGTTTTTTGTCCCATGCAACACCATTTTTCTATACTTCAACCATCGATCTACAAAATCCATACAAAAATTATGCCAAAAATTTGAAATAAATTTTTCTTCTTCCAAATTTGACCTTAAACTTATCAAAAATTACAATTTTGACCCAATGACACTCCAACACACCTAGAACTCACGGAATGCCTCCAGTTTCACTGCCCCTTATAGGAAGTGTTTTCTACTTCCCGAAGGTGCCTAAAGGTATAAACTTTTTTGTTCCCGCCTTTTATCTATTGAAAGAAAAATTATTCTAAAAGATTTTTGCGAACTTGGTATATCTCAAAAATTGATGTCCTTAAGATGGGATCGATTATTCAACCTAGATCAATTTTGGTTAGAGAATATTGTTTGAGAGTTCTATGTGAATATCCCTATAAGGATCAAGGATGTTGTTCCTCGAACAAGATAAAGTATATGTTAAAGGGAATTTTGTGACTTTTATTGCTGACACCTTAAACCAATTACTAGGAATGCCTCTTATGCCATACCGTAAATTTGATCTAGTAAAAGTGAATGAAGAACAATACAATACTAAGCTTGAACTTCCAAACAATTGAGTTGTTTCCTTAGAAAAATTAAATCTAAGATCATTTATCAAGGCCCTGAATTTGGTCATTAGTGTCAACATAATAACTTGTAAACACACTACTAAATTTTGTGTCATTATGGCCAAACTTATTATTGAATTAGTATGGGTAAATCAGTAGAAATTTGGAAACTTATTTATGACCACATCATCACCCAGTTCCTACACCATCAGAAAAATAGTTCTCTTCCACACAACTACTTAATATCCCTACCACCTCATGAAGTTGGAATCCAATTTGCTCCAAATGAGGCCAAACTTGAAGATATTGGACCCATCAATAAGTTTTCTCTTTTAAAGTCCAATTCCATTTCCTCAGCTAGCTTGGCTAAATGTGGTTGACATCTAGCTCCAACTGAAGAACCTAACAATTCCACATTTGATGAGTTGCCTACTCATGCTTCATAAGACGAATGGCCATCTAGTTTTACTCTTCCTGATACTAATCCCCTCTATAGTGATGTAGCCTATATTGGAGAATAGTTGGATGTCTTGAATACTCAAATGAAATCTATGAATACAAAATAATAAATTTTTTAAAATGAAATGAGAATCGAGATGATAGGCATACACAACGATATTACTGACTTATTGACCTAATTTATGAACTTTTGCATAGATTTTCACATGTTCTAAACCGAATTGAAAGACTTCATGAATAACTTCTATGGTGCTCCACCATCTTCCAAGTTTATATTATTGCTATAGTTTATTTTTATATATTCACTTTTAGATTAAATTACTTCAACTAAACTTATAATACATTTGGTGGTGTGTTCTTATTGTATTTTGAGTGTTTTATTTCTCCTATTGTATGCCGACTGTGTGATTTGTTTATTATCTTTGGCATAACTTGTGACAAAAAAGGTGAGTAATGAAATTTATATGATTATTTAATGTTTTACACTTGTTTATATGATTTATGTTTACCTAATTTCTTCACCCCTATGCTTGACAAGCTCATATTTTTGTTATGTTTTATATTTTAAGTAGTGTAAAAGTGGAACGTGCCTACGAGTCAAGCTACTGTAGTTTTTAGACTAGTTCTATTATGAAAATTAGAATTAAATTGTATTTAATTATCTTTTAAGCAAATTTGTAGTGAAAGAGTGTTGTTTTGTTTCACAAAAATGCCAAAGGGAGAGTTTGAGAGGTTCACTTAGAGGTGTCTACAATTCGATTTGGTCTGGTTTTGGAAAAAAAATTAACTGTGTCGGACCGTTTGATTATTAAAAATATTGAACCAAACGGTTTGGTCCAGTTAATAATATATAAACATAATACACCTAATTATATACATTTGATTAAAATATGAGAAATTTAATCAACAATTTGTGAGAAATAATATGAAAAATTTAATATATTATTAAATCGGTCCGACAGGTTTAAAAATTAATATAACTGGACCGAACCATTTGAAAAGTGATTTTAATTAATACAAATCAGACCAGACTGTTTAATTTATAAAACCGTTTGGTCTAATATGATCTGGTCCAGTTTTCCAATTTAATCTGGTTCGTTCTTATTTTTGGACACCCCTAGGTTCACTAGTGTTTGGAAATTGCACAGACATAACTTTTATATTGTAATCTCTTAGCTCTTAGGACTTCTCACAACAAGTATCAAGATCACATGTATCGCACCATGGTTACATTTCTCCAATGACTTACACTCAAGTACAATTGCATACATATTTAATTGCATTTAACATAGGTTCTTCGTTGGATCAATTATGATACTATATGATGAATATATTAGCCCTTTTAGTTTGAGGGATCAATCCCCATAATATACGAATCGATCCCTTATAGATGGATTGATCCTCTTTGGAAGGATTGATCTAATTTGAATCTTGAATCGATCATGTTCATTTTGCATAAATTTTAAAAGGAGATCTGAAGAGGGGGATCAATCCCTACCTAAAACAGATTGATCCCTTATCTTGTAGGTGTAACTTGTTTTTGGGAGGGATCAATCCATCTCATAGATGGGTTGATCTCGCTATTGAAAACTAACATAATTCTTCTTTTATGATTTGTTTTTTATTCCCAATCAGTACCCAACTACCTGTAAAATAGTGCCACATCAGATGAGTGACATTTTTCACTTTATGTTTTCTATAAATATGTTACTAATATCTCTCTTTTACACACATAATTATGGATCATTTTTTGAAGCACAAAGTTTAACAGTTAATTTTTCTATTCTCTTACTACTCTTTATTTAGGCTTAATTTCATCATTTCATCTAACATATCTACATGATTATGCTAATTTATATTTATGTTTGTTTATTAATTTTGGATCCTTGATTTCGAAACTATGCCTAAAATTATACTTGTTCTAGGGTTCCATTATGCTTCCTGTTTGCATATGTTTATATGACTAAAACATATGGTAAGATTGTTCATTACATTAATCCATCTAGAATGTTAACATTTTAGGATATTCCATGTACGAGTATGATAGCTTAATGAAGGTTTATCGGAATGTGGATCCATATTCGTTCACCTACCTTGGAGATATTATGAAGAAGAGAACGGAGGCTCATAAGTAATATACACATGTGAGTTATCAATGTAAGGGTAGTCTAATACCTTTTATACTTTGAAAGTTTATAAGATATGGACTTAATTAACCTAGAGGTGGATGAATAGGTTATTTTTAGTTTTTACTAATTTATAATTTAATAACCTAAACAAAGCATTCAGACATGCAATCATGTGTAAAAATAAAGTGCAAAAATAAGAGAATAACACGATAGTTTTAGGTGGAAAAAACCTAGGCCACAACCATGACCTAAGAGGAAAATCACCGGTCTACCGGACCACCTAACTTTCCACTATGAAAATCAAATGTTGAAGTACAAACTCGATCTTATGCTACCATCCCTAGGATACTGTCCCAATGTACTTTACTTAAGAGTCCCTGCTCTATTTTCACAATTTCTAATGTTAGCGTGAGCGGTTTCTAGACCAACGTTCCAATAAGCTCTCCGCCAATAAGATCATTCATAAATCAACTGCAAAAAGGTTAACACAAAAATACAAGTGTCTGTGTGTGTTCTAGAACAGATTTAATAATGAATAATCCTAACTAGATGATTCAAAACATATGCCACTTAAATCAAATCAACTAGTAAATCCTAGAGCAAAAAGATAATGTACATGTTCAATAAAAATAGCTTCTTTAAAGATGAATAATCAAATCAAATAACTATGATATGAAAAAAAACAATTATTTGATCTAGCAATTTAAGAACAAAAATAAAGAAGAAGTCATAAGAACACATTATCAAAATATCATAAAATATTAGGCTTATTAATCAATCAAACATAACCAACAATATTTGATTGATTAATTAAATAAAGAAGCCTAAATAATTATGATCTTATATTTGTAAAACAAGAGAGAAAAGTTAAGAAGAATAGAATAATACTCTTGTGTGGTTGATTGAAATAATAAGCAATGAGTTTTATTTATAAGAAAATTAAAACCCTTAATCCTATATAATTGATAAATATATTTTCTACTACAAATATAATTAATAATACTCATTAATTAAGAAAACTCATATATGATTGATAAATATATTTTTTATTACAAATAGAATTAGTAATACTTACTAATTAAGAAGACTCCTATTTAAAAAAGAGTTCTTTTAAAATAGATTTTATGCTAAAGATTTCAACTATAATTTAGAGTATATCTTATCTAATATCTTTTAATATAGATTTTATGCTATGTTGTATGCTAAAGATTTCAACTATAATTTATAGTATATCTTATCTAATATTTTAGCATATCTTATTCCATATTTTAACACTAAAGATAATTTCAGATTTATAAGCATATGCTATTAAATACATAAATGTAATCATATGTGTCCTAGTTATCAAAGATATACATAAATACAATTATCTGAAACTAGAACATTTGTTTAACTTTTCTTGATAGACTTGATAACAGATCTAAAAATGAATTTACAGATAAATATTTTGTTCACGAAAATAACTAATACTCATAATCTTTATATAACACTATTTTTTCATAGTTTATAGGTTAGTTGGTCCTAGTGGACCAGTGATTTTTCTCTTATGTCGTGTTGATTTTGGTTATTTTCACCTAAAATTATATATTAATTATTTAATTATGTATTTATTATTGATACATGATTACATATGTAACTCTTCAAATTAATATGTTGTTTTTTAAAATAAACTATTTAACTCTCTAAGTTTATTATGTCTTTACTTTCAACTATTATTGTCTTTTATTTAATAACTTATATGTAAAATTAGTTTAATTTTATTGTCATAACTATAATAACTTATTTTTAGAAAGAAAGTTTTTTGTTCTATGGTAATTAAGAATACATTTTTACCGATCCAACAGTATGTAAAAATTATTGTTTTAATCTCTCGTTTTAAAAAAAATTATTGTTTTAAATTTTGAAAAAGGAAAAAAAATTCCTTAAAGTTCTAATAGAAGTTCTCACAAAGTTATCAAATTCTCTGTAGAGGTTGTGATTAAATTCTTTTTCTACTCAGATTATTAGCCAATTATATAAATACTTTAGGTCGCAAAAGAGTTACATTGTTGGTTGTCTTTATGCCTGATGGAATAACGTTTGACTTTATCGTATAATGCCGTGTCCTGCCACCATATATAATAATACATTGTATAGTCATATTTCATCTCTATACTTTTAGTTTCTTTGTGGCTGCAACGTTGCAAGTTGCAACTGTTGTTTTCTTCTTTCTCCAAAAAAGAAAAGAAAAACTGTTGGTTTCTTTTCTTATTTATTTTATTTTAAATAATTATTTATATCACAAATTTTAGTATCACTAATATAATATATAATTATTGATTAAAATAATATAATTTTTTATTTTTAACCTATATTTAATTATTATATTAATTATCATAATATCATAATTTAAATAATTTTTTTTATTTTTTGTCACCTGGCTTATAAATTCCTTGTCTCTTGTGAGACTCCAAGCTTTTTTAAAAATATAGTTGAAGACTATGTATAACAATTTAATTTTATTCACACATTTGTTTTTTTTTTCTTTCAAAAAATAGGTGGTGAGAGCTACCTCCGTTTTTGTTGAAGATCAATAGAAACACACCATTTATTTACACTTTTGTATGCATGCAAGAATGGTATTCCCAAGATCGAATTATCAATCTCGTCCTGTCTTAAAAGTCGTTAGTGATCAACAATAAAACCAATTGATTTTACCAAGTGGTTGCCTCAAAGCTTACATGTATTATGCGTTTTTGTTAAAATGAGCTTATTAATTATAATAGTTTAGAAGGAGTTGTATTTAAAATTTAATTTAAAAAAAGTCAAAAGAAAATTGATAGAATCGATATCCAAAATTTTTGTAACATTGCCTCTCTCCTCTATTCTTTGCACTCTATACGTCCAATTTCTAATCTTTTTTTTTTTACATTTTCATTTTCATTCTCTTTTCTTTCCTCCCACGGGTAAAACATTATTTATTTTTTTATTCTTCTTTTCTCTCTCTCTTTTCACCTCTCTAATTTTCTTTTTCTCTCTTTTTTCCATTTTCTTCTTCTTTATTTTATGTAATTTAGTTATTATTTATTATATCATGCATAAATATATAAATATTCATTATTATACATACTATATACTTAATATTGTTATAATTTATTTAAAATATTTTAATTACCCTTTGCAACTTTAAAATGCCGAATACAAAAATTATAAATTTTTAATAAATAAATTTTTGAGTGAATAAAAAATAATAAAAATAATTTATATTTATAAAATACAAAAATATATTTAATAATAAATATATAATTTGTTATAACAAATAACTTATCAAAATTTTATTATAAATTAACTTATAATAATAATAATAAATTATAAAATAATTACAAAATTAATAATAATTATTATTATAAAATAAATTATAAAAACTGGGCTAATAATTATAATAATATTATATTAGATAATATTTTCACACAAATTTTACGATATAATGTGTTATGTTTGTATTGTATATTGTAAAAAGTTGGATAAGGAGGTTTCACAATTTTTTTATAATTTAATTATTTTTTATATCATAATTTTAATTAAATATTATAATTATTTATTAAATATAATAATAATAATTATTAATAATAATATATTATATTATTTATGAATTATCAAAATATTTAGCATATGATTTTCAATATATGTATAAATTATATTTATTTTATTGTAAAATAAATTATTTTTTATTTTTTAAAATAATTTTTTTAATATATAATATGATAAAAAATATTTATGTATTTAAAATTAATTATAAATTTATACGATGTTAATATTTTTTTTATGTTTACAATAATTATTTTTTATAAAATAGAGCTAATATATCTTTTTTTTAAATAAAATTGATTAAAAATTTTGCTTTCAAGTTTAAGGTAAGATTTTGCCTATTTTAAAAAAAAATCCAACTTGTGTCCATTTTTAAACTATTGTCCAAAAATTGACTATTATAGACAAAACCTCATGTATTATTGGAATTAGTTTGTGGTTCGGGTGATATGATTTTCTATTTTTATCACCATGTATCTAAATTCGAATCCCATCATGTAATGTTTACTTGATATTGATTATTTATGATTATGTAATTTGTCAAAACCTATAAATAAGTTATTATAAATAAAAAAATGTATGTTTAAATACATAAATTCACCATCCAAATTTTCTCAAACTCTTTTATTTTAACTTTTCTTTTAGAATTTTTTTAGTGACTTGTTAAAAATGAACAAATATTGCATAGGGTAATCAAGATCAATTAGTGAAGGTGGGTGGTTGAAAAACATACGTGAAAGTGGTAATGTGAAAGCTATCAGGCCATGCAATGCACTTGCTAAGGTTGTGAAGATATAAAGCAAGATGTGAAGTTGTCCAAATTGTTGTTATAGTGTAGTCGTAGTGCAAAAATTGTAGCATATTAAATGCATTAATATACATAATTCTGTTACAAATTAGTTAACCATAGTGTAGTGCAATTTGTTAAATGTATAGTATAAGAAAGTGAGTAACATAAAACATAGGTTGTATACAATATTATCATTCTACAAATGATATCAAAAATGTAGAAAATATAAGAAATATTTGGTCACTTTTATCTCTTAAATTTCTTATTACTTGCTGTTTTTTGTTGCTTCTTATTGCTTGAGTGTTCTTACTTGGCTCACAAACATTATTCTTCTTATATGAACATCATGAATTGCTGTATAATGATGATCTTCACATGGTATCAAAGCTTAAAAACATAATGAGCATTTAAATGCTTGAAGAATGATGGATCCATTATTGGTTATACAAAATTTAAGTAATCAAATTGACAATGAAAATGAAAATCCTTATAGAAAGGGATTTTTTTCTTTCAATAATGTACTTGTTATTATCAAACTTGATAATCAAAATTATATGATTTAGAGGCATTAAATTTTAAAGATTTTTCGTAGCTTAGAACTTGAGGAGTATATGCTGCATGATTGATAATTGTATATTATATAGTTATTTTGTCTATTTTATTAATTATAATTGTTATATTTTTGATATTTTTAGTTAATTTTAATGTATTAAAATAATATTTATTGTTAGTTTTCTAAGGAATATATTTTTAAGGAAAATTAAATAATTTGAATTAAAAAAGACTTAATTGCAAATAATAAAAGCTGAAAATATAATATAAATTAAAAGAGGGCTTAATTGCAAATATCAAAAATTTAAAAGTTAATTTAAATTAAATTAGAGAGATAAAAAGCAATTAAATGAAACTTTGTTTTTCTATGCAGGAAAGAAAACCACACGCACCTATTATCCACGCGCGCCACAAATCGTCATATCAGAAATCAATGGTGACAATCAGGTGAATTAGATGCACGTGTGCCACAAGCGAGTAGACATGATTCCCAGGTGGCATGCTACTCAGCACATAGAGTAGGGCACACATGGCCGCATAGAACGACATGCAGGGTGGGACCCACGTGTCTACATAAGAACTTTTCCCGTGCGACGTGGTCTATACAACCTGAGTGCGTCCTCTGATTCCAACGAGTGAGAAAATGCCACGTGTCTTGATTATTCTTTCAGCAAATCAAATTTTGACACGTGGCATGAGTTGGTTAAAAGATACCACGAATTAAAAGCTACCATGTTTCTCGATTATTCTTTTAACCAATTAGATGTTGACACATGTCATGCGTGATTTGAAATAAAAAAAATCCAAAAACGTGCATGCTGTCCATGGGATTTGCTCCAATTGTCGTAACTTTTTACATGTGTGTCTGCGTGTCTCAAGAATAATTTTGTCTCCCACACATATATTAATTATTATTTTTGATGCAATACTTGTCTCTCATATGTCTAAAAAATATATTTTATGATGTATTTTTTTAGAGTGTTGGAGCTATAAATAGGGGATTATTGCGATAAATTTAGGGGGGTTGGATAGGTGACTGTGGAACACGAAGAAGCCATTTTTGGCTTCTGTTATGTTTCTGCGTAGATGAAATTTTAATTTTCTTTGTGTTGTTCTTCATCTAATATTCCTTAAATTTTTTAGTATTTTCGTTTTGTAATTTTAATTTTTCTTATGAAGTAATTTAAGTTTTCTAGGGTTGTGTTGTAGCTTAATTTATGCAACTTGAATAAATTATTTTTGAAAGATTTATAAGATTTTTAATTTATTTATTCTATTTGTGCTTAATACTTTTGATTATTAAAAAATTTATCATTTGATCCGTGACACATAAATAAACTTGAAAGAAATTTTTGTGTATATTGCTCGTGTTTAGGATAACATGTATGATGAAAGGAGAGGAACATTCTTTATTGTATGTGTAGCTATTGGAGAACTTTGAACGTAATGAATCTTGGTGAATTTAATTCTCATAGGAATATAGTGAATTATTTTAGCGAGATGTGTCTATTTGTTATCGGAAGAGACATATGGGTAAAATTAGTAGTTCTTTGTTGACAAATTAAATTCAAAAATATAAATCAAGAGAAAATAATATGATTCGAGTGAATTAATTTGGTAAAACTGCAATCCTAAAATTTTCTTATTTATTGTTTTAAAAAAAATTAGTTTAGTTAATACTCCTATCCACTTTCATTTGTTTGGATAAAATCAGAGCGAAATAATTTTAGTACTTAACAAATTGTAGTAACAAATCTCCGTGGGAACAATATTTTACTTATCAATTTTATTACTTGTGACCATGTATACTTGCATGTTTTTATGTTCTCTTAAAGAGACAACAATGAACCACCTGAAAAAGTGAATGAAGATGTAGTTTTGAATGTGCAATTTAAAACATGAAAAAGACAAGATGAAATGCTATGATGTTGGCTTATAATGTGCATGACTGACGACATATTGAAACAAGTAGGAAATTTTGGCTTAACAAGAGATGTGTGGACGATTATAGAGAAGAATTTTTCCCCTCGATCAAGAGTTAGAATCATTCAAATAAAAGAAGAATTGAGAATTTTGAGTAAGAAAAGACTCGTTATTTCTGAATATGTACTCAAAATAAGGTTGATTGATGATCTTATGAGTGTTGGTTGTCCTATTTCTAAAAAAGAGAAATTGATATATGTGTTGGGAGGACTTGGAGAATATTATGATAATGTATTTTCCATGATTATAGAGAAAATTCTAGAGGAGAAAATAATAGTGGATAATACCAATGCACTTTTACTTAGTCATAAAAGTAGGATGAAAGAAGAAAAATTGTGTAAATATTATTATCAAAAATGGTTATGGTATGCCTGGTGACAGAAAACCTGGTGATGCAAGTGTCATTACTCATATGAATAATTTGAGTCTTGACTCTTAGCAAAAACATAATAATCCTAGTTATTCTTAATAGTTTAACTCATGTGCTCGATCTGGTTTTAACAATAGTTATAATGATTAAAGAAGAGGACGAGATCATGGTAGGTGGTTCAATAATAGGCCATAATGTTAGCTTTGTGATAGGCTTGGTCATTTGGTAGCAACTTGTTGGCATCAATTTGACAAAAAAATTGTTCTTCAACAAATTTATACTCTACTTTGATTAATGGACCACTTCAAACTTATCACTTGAATCAAAGCAATGTCAATGGACAAAATTTAGGAATTTTTCAAGGTAACAAGTTTCAATAAACAATATGGCTCCTTCTATAGCTAATATGGCTCAACATTTGAGTATCCCACCATTAACTTCTTTTCATCCACAATATCTTGCTCCTCATCAATAAGCAATTAATGGAAACTTTTTAGTATTTGTTAGTTTGGGAACAATAATAGATGATTTGTGTCTAATCCTCAAATAGGTTATTTTGCATATTATTCACAATCCTTTGGTCAATCAAGTGTGCCTATGTCATCTTAGGATATGTTTGTTGCATCTAAACGTGTATGGTATCTAGATTCAGGAGTAAGTTTGACTTCTGGTCCAACCAATCTAGCCTTGTCTCAAAACTACAAAAGTAGTGATCAATTTCTTGTTGAAAGTGGTAAGGACCTTTCTATAACTAGTGTAGGTTATAATTCATTTAAAATGAGATTTCACATAAAAAAAAACTCTTCTTCAAAATACTTTGCATGTTTTATACAAATTGCAAAAAAGTTATTGAGTGTTTTTAAATTTTCTCAAGATAATTTTGTATTTTTTGAGTTTCATCCTCTTCCATGTTATTTGAAGGATTTAGTCTGCAAGGAGATTCTTCTTGAAGTCAAGGTTGATCAAGGGCTTTATGTGTTTAATCTCAATCTTCAAAAGCCTAAAATTGTTGTTTCTTCTTTTGTTCATTCTAGTTGTGGTTCTATTAAACTTCCTATAAATAAAATTGCTTTTGTAAGTCAATGTAATGATATTTCTCTATGGCATTATTGTCTTGGTCATGCCTATTTACCTTTGTAAAGAAAGTGTTGACAAAAACTTGTATTCTCTATAGTGATGATTCAATCAATCTAAAATCTCTTTGTGTTTTTTGTCAAATGGGAAAGAGTCAATACTTTACAATTTTATTTATATTAATCTCATGTATCTATTCTTTTAGAGGTTGTGCATTTTGACATTTGGGTTGCACCTAGTGCTTCTATGAATGGTTTTTGTTACTACATAAATTTTATTGATAAATTTACTTAATACACTTGGATTTATTTCTTAAAAACTAAATATGGAGTAACTCAAGCCTTTGTTAAGTTTAAATCATAGGATGAATTGCAAACTAATTACAAGATCAAAGTCTTATAATATATTTGGGGAAGTGAATATCAAGGCTTAGTGCCTCTCCTTGTTCAATATAGTATTAAACATCAAACATCTTGTCCTTATTCTCATCCACATAATAGCTTAGCTGAGAGAAAGTATAGACATATTGTGAAACTTGGAATGTCTATCCTATCTCATACTTCCATGCCCGCGAGCTGTTGGGATGAAGCCTTTTTCTCAAGTGTTTATATCATTAATAGATTACCTACTCCTAGGGGTGAGCATCGGTTCGAAACCACCAGTTTTAGATCAATCTGAATCCGATCCGAAGCAAATTATGAATTATTCAATCTGAATCCGATCCGAAAATTATTCAATCTGAATCCGATCCGAAAATTATTTAATCTGAATCCGCTTTAAATGCCAATCTGAATCCGATCCGTTGTACATACCAATCCGAAAAAATCCAAATCCGCCAATTTTAAGTCAATCTGAATCCACTTTAAATTCGAATCTGATCAGATAAGGTCAAAATTTTAATTTAAATCTATTAAAAAAATTACATAAATAAGCAAATTATGAAATATCAATCTGATCCTAACATCTATTAATGTCAATCCGAACAAATCCAAATCTGATATAATTTCAACATATAAAATGAAAAATTTCATAAAATAAAAAAATCTAAAATAAAAATATTTTCCATACAAATTAAAAAGTAGACAACATGATTAAAAATAATTCAACAAAAATAATCAAAAAGAAAAAATTCAACATCAATTACATAATTTAACTCCAAAAAATTAAATAATTCAGCAAACAATGACGGTAGAGCAAAGACTGGCGAGCAGCGACCGAAGAGCTGGGACAGCTACGATTGGGACAACAGAGGTGCGATAGCAAAGCAGCAACAGAAGATCGATGAGTAGCAGAACAGAGAGCAACACTAATAAGCCAATAACATCATAACATTCTTTTACTCAGAAAATATTTTAACAGGACCCAGTTCTACACTAATAAGTATCAACTAAAATGCCATCATGGCATGTAATTAAAGTTCACAACCATGAAACACTGAAAATGATTAGTAAAATTCATTTTTATCGGAATAAAAACCAGATAGTTGAGGGTCAATTGTGTACAGTAGCCAACATTCTAACTATGCAAAAACTAGAACTATTTGTTGCCCATCGACTTGGGAAGCATTTCATCCCAAGGATAAATAACTCCCTAAGGTTATGTTTGGGTTGTGGATTATACTGGAAAATAAAATAGTATGAAAATGGGAAGGGAAATTATTTATAAGTGAAAGAAAACAAAAATATTTTCTTGTGTTTGGTTTGTTAAAAAGAAAGAAAATTGTGTTTTTCTAAGAAGCTAATATAAACAAATCAAATAAATAATAGTTGTTGAGCCATGAAGGAAAATGACATCGTAAGTGAAAATATATGATGTTTTGAAGCAATAAAAAAGAACATTACATATCACAAAAATATTACAAACAAAATTGATATGACACAATCTTATTTGATATAATTTTGTAAATTCAGTTGTATTTTCGATCAAACTCTACCACATTATTTAAAATCTGTCACAAAATTATAATATTTAAACTTTTCTGCTAAAAAGTTTAACATGGTAGAGATGTCAAATCTGAATTTGTGTGTCCTTGTCAAGGAGAATGTTTGGGTAGGATCTTTTAAATTCTTGGTTAATGATACTTATGGTGTGCTGAGATTCAATTTCATGTTCCATATTCATGGTCTGAGAAAGAGACCAGGTGGTCCTTAGCTCAATTGGAGCTTTAATAGCTTTGTTGAGACTCCAAATGTAATAAAGAACCATTCCAAATTCAGATTCAATTAAAGATGATGGATCTCTAACTATGGAGCTAAATTCCTCATTCCACTCATTTCTATATATTTGAGATCATTTGCTTTGACTATAGTCAGGGTAAATTTTCCTTGCAGTTTAAGCTCCACTTTACTTGTGACAATATGCATACCTCAAACTGGAACAACTATTCTATGAGGCGACTGAAGCATATCCAATAAATCAAGAGGTGTAGTCATAAATAAAACATTAGGTGACTGGGATAGTAGAGGTGCGACAATAGATCAATGAGCAGCAGAATTGAGAGCATCAGAACGACGAGTAGCAAAATAGAGAGCAAAAAAATGGCGAGCAACAGATCGACAAGCAGCATAATAGAGAGCAGTAAAACAGTGAGTAGTAGAATGACGAGCAGCAGAACCTGAAACCAACAATGGAGGCAGAGAGAAAGATGGAAGCAATTGGAAAAAAATATTAGGATGGAGGCAGAGAGAAAGATGGAAGCTGGAAAAAATATTAGGTTTTTTAAAAGATGACTGGCAGCTATGTTTAATAAGTTAGGTTAGATAATTAGAATTATTAATTATTATATATTTATTTTAAAATAATATATAAATGTATCGGATCAGATTGGAATATTCGAATTTGAATATTTTCAATCTGAATCTGAATCCGAATCCGAACGGATTGATAAAATACAATCCAAATCCGATCTGACTTCGGATCGAAACCACTCATTTTTTTAGATTTGATCGGATTGATCGGATATTTTGCTCACCCCAACCTACTCCTATTCTTGGTGATATAAGTCCTCTAGAATTTTTTTTTACTTAAAAACCCAATCATCATTTCGTAAAGGTGTTTGGATGATGTTGCTTTCATGCTTAAGACCTTATGTGGCTAATAAACTTTAAGCTCCATCACTCCATTTCATTTTTCTGGACCATAGCTGCATAAAGGATACAAGTGTTTTTCCTCTTTTGGTAGGATATACATCAGTAGGGACGTTGCATTTAATGATCATAAATTTTCTATTACTAGTTCCTCTATAATTTATTCATCTGTGCCAGGTTTCATAACCATGTTAATACAGTATTAGCTACACTTGTTAAGTCTCCATCACAACGTCTACCTACTCATGATTCTTTGTCTCATTTGTATTATTCACTTTTCTTGTGTTTATCTACTGTTTTTAATACAAAGGATGTGTCGAAATCAACTCAGTATATGTCTTAATTATAATCTAATTTTATGATTCCTTCTCAATCAACTCTTTTTGAATCAGTTACTCACAACGTTGTTCCTACTGTAATAGAGCCTTGTCTTGGGTCTATTTCTATCACTCTTTTAGGGTCACGAGTTTTTGCTTCTAGTAATATTTATTCTATGAACACAAAGTCTAAAATGTGCATTTTTAAACCAAAGGTTTTTATCCTAGTTTCTCTTGATTTAAATCTTACTGAACCATCATTTGTGAAACAAGTTTTATGTAGTTTAGAATGGAAAGCCTCGATGTAGGCTAAATTTGATGCTTTGGTTAAAAATAACACTTGGGCATTAGTTCCAATTCCAAAAGATAGGCAGATTGTAGGCAATAAATGGATTTTTATAATAAAGAACCTACTATATGGTAAGCTAGATAAAAGAAAATCTTGAGTTATGGAACATGGATTCAAGCAAACAACTAGGCTTGATTTTTCAGAAATTTTCAGTTCAGTTGCCAAGCAAGTGACGTTGAGGATCATTTTAACTCTTGCATTTTCTTTCAAGAGACAATTGCACTAGCTTGATATAAATAATGTCTTTCTCAGTGGGCAACTGCAAGAACAAGTGTAAATATGACATCCTCAAATATTTAAGGATTCAATGTTTCCACAATATGTTTCTAAGTTAAATAAAGCAATTTATGGTCATAAACAAACACCAAGGCCTAATTTGACACATTAAAAGGCTTCTTATTCAATTTGAGGTTTCAAAACTCAAGGGTAGATTCATCTCTCTTTTTTAAAACAACTTTTACATCCATAATATTTCTTCTTATGTACGTGGATGATACAATTGTAACTAGTAGTTTTGAATCGAAAGATCAAGGTTTGATTACAAATCTGAATACCTAGTTTGCTTTGAAATACTTATGGTAGGTCAATTATTTTTTAGGAATTGAAGTTCATCATTTGAAAAATAGGGATTTATTGCTCTCTCAAAGTAAGTACATCAAGGATCTTCTTATCAAAGACAAAATGAAAGGTTGTACAACTCCTATGGTGTTCATTGTTTCTCTCAATGCATTAGATGACATTGTATAGGAGTATTGTGGAAGCTTTGCAGTACATTACTCTCAATAGGCTTGATTTTTATTTTATTGTTAACAAGTACTGTCAATTTATGGTTGTACCAAAGTTTACTCATTGGTTGGCTATAAAACGGGTAGTCCATTTTTAAGTTATGTATGATCTGGTGCTTAAGTTATGTAGTCCATTTTTAGTGCAATGTTTTAAGGATGTTGATTAGAGGACTAATGTGGATGATTGAAGATTTATATCTGACATTGTCAATTTCCTTGGTGCTAATCCTATTGGTTAGTCTTCTCGAAAGCAAGCATCATTTCATGCAAAGGCTGAGTATCGTTCTTTAGCCAATACCACCTTTGAAGTTTCTTAGATTAAAGCATTACTTGATGAGCTTCATATTCTAATCAAGATATCACTAGTTTTATGGCGTGATAATCTTGGTACTATAAGTTTAGGAGTTAATTTCCCATTTTGCATTCAAAAGTTAAACATGTTAACCTTGATGTGCATTTTGTTAAAGAATGTATAATAACTAAGCAATTACAAGTGTGTTATGTTCCAAGTGAAGAATAACCAGTTGATGTCCTCACAAAGGCTTTGTCGACCACTCAATTTTTATATTTTATGTGGCAAACCTAATGTGTAGTTAATGCCTCTAAGTTTGAAAGGGATTGTTGATTGTATGTTGAAAATTAACAAGTATTGTAGGCTGGTAATGAAGATCAATTAGTAAAGGTTTGTGGTTGAAAAACATATGTAAATGTGGTAATGTAAAAGCTATGAGGCAACACAGTGCACTTGTTAAAGTTGTGAATAAAGCAAGATGTAGAGTTGTCCAAATTGAAGTTGTTATAGTGTAGTTACAATGCACAAATTGTAGCAAATTAAATGCATTGATTTACAACTATAATTCTTTAACAAATTGGTTAGGAATAGTGTAGTACAATTTGTCAAATGTATAGTACAAGAAAGTGAGTAGTATAAAACACAAGTTGTACACAATATTATCATTGTACAAATGATCTAAAAAATATAGAAAATACAAGAAACATTCAGTCACTTTTCTCTCTCAAATTTCTTATTGCTTGTTATTCTTTGTTGCTTCTTATTGCTCAAGTATTCTTATTTGGCTCGCACACATTATGGTTCTCATATGATCATTATGAATTGTTGCATAATGATTATCTTCACATAATTATCCAAAGAATACAACCTAATAGAAATTGACTTCAATATGTTATATAAAAATCCAAGAAAAACATATAACACAAATTGTAAGGCTTACTTAGTTGTCTGGTAGTAAGGCTTGCACATTCTTATTTCAAGTCACATATTCAAATCATACTATGTATTATTTGATTAATAAATTATAAAATTATAAAAAATAACACTCATAAAATATATAACAATAAAAATAACACACTAATAATAATGAATAAAATTCAATTAGACGATATTCAATAATGAATGTGTCTAAATAGTTGCAATTTAATTTCAACAATACATTCAATTAAACAACGTTAAATATAAAATAATATATCAAATTTTTTTAATAGTGAATATATAAGGTAGACATAAGAAAAAAATATTTTTATAGTTATAAGTTTTAAAGATACTATTATTTTATTTTTCATAAAAAAACATTTAAGGTAATAAAATAAACTAAATGTTTTTGAAAAACATAGCAAATCTCTATACTAACCAATCATAAATTAAGAAAAGAAAAATATGAAAAAGAGAGAAACTAAGGAGAAGAAAATACATTATAAGTCATTTTTTCTATTAAGTTTTAAGTAAAATTAGATTAAAAAAGTATACCAAATATATTTTATGTGATTTAAATATGTAACTAGAACGAAAAAAAACTAAAATTTTATAGACATACCACTAATTAAAAAAAATTTAAAAACACAATTCAAATACATCATACAAACTACATAAAAATAAATTAAAACCTGAAAGGAAGTACAAATGAGAAAAAAGTAAGAGAGAGGATAATTTTTTCCATTATTTTAAGAATGCATATTTTTTTTTATAAAATTATAGAAATAGATGTAAAATATAAGTAAAAATAAGAGAATTAAAGATGAATATGAAATATTGAATCTATCTCTCTAATTAAAAATATCCACCTATCTATACTTTTAGATTATACTATTAGAGTATGAAAAAAAATTGGAAATGGATCTCTATAATTCTTGTTTTATATGTTCTTTGTCTTATATTTTATATTTATATTTTTTTATGTTTAAAACCAATTTAATTTTCATTTATCGATAAAATAAGAGAACATTATCGTAGATATCTTATACTTATTCTAAAAATAACACTTAGATCTTATATTTTTTATAATAGTTTAGTTATATTGTTATGAAAAATTGACTGTATAAAGACAAATGATCTTTTTATATTTTTACAATTTCTATTTTTATTTAATTATTGCTTCGATCCTTTCAATTACATTTTATTTAAGTTAAAATAATATTTATATAATACAATAGAAAAATTAAAAAAGAAAATTAAAAAAATTTACTTTATTTTTGTATAGTCATTTTTTAATAATAATAAGACTAAACTATTATAAAAATAAGTATAAGATGTAAATGTTATTTTTATAATAAATATAGGACTATTTACCTCTAAAAATAAAATCTAGAATAAAAGACATTTATGGCCTATAATTTATCATTTAAATATTTATTATTGACCAAATTTTTTAGTGGTATCTTTTCAATACTTATGTTATTAAAATGTATTTATTTAATCAAAATAATTTTTATAAAAAAAATAAAAGATAATTTAGCTTTTTTTTATTTTTTTTGCTTTTCATATTTTCATTCTATCTTCTCTCTTTTTTATCTCTTCTCTTTTTCTTTCGTATCTATATATTTATATAAAATTATTTATTATTTATTTTTCGACTAAATATTAAATACTAAATTTTGAAGCAGGAGAAAGAGAAAAAAAAAACAGAAAAAATAGAAAATAATAATGAAGTTTTAAACTTAGCATATATATTTTAGATCAAATAAATAATTTTTAAAATAACACTTAAAAACTTAGATAATAATAAATATAAAAAATTAATAAAATAACATACCACTCGATGCCCGTTTTGGATTTATCTGGTTGTTTTTACCTTCTTTTCTATACCCAAGTCTGCGTTACTGCACTTTTATATCATGTTGGTCAATCCCTTTCATGTACAGCTGGTCTCGAGTTTCTCGGCACTTACAATTGAGTTGTAACAATAATAATATTTTTTTCACGAAAGAACATTCTTTTTTTAAATCAAAGAATAAATAAATGAAAAAGAATGCAGGTAAGTTTATTTATTTAAACCTAAAGTACAATTTATTACTCTTGTTTTAAAACTATATTTTAACGCTTTGTTTGTTAAAATAAAGTTAAATTTTCATTTAATTTTCTTTTAAACCTAAAAAAAATAATACATATAATACATTTTAGATGTATATTTAGTGAATAAATTTTTAATTAAAAATTATGTAATTCTTTTACCATTTATTTCCATAAACTTAAAGACATATGAAGTGATGTGTTTAGATAGCCTAGTATTATTATTTTCATATGTATTATTCTCGTATAACTTAATAGAATTATTTTAGTACCCAAGTATTTTTATTTGTATTATTTTTATTACAAAGTTACAATAACTTAAAATTTTGATAAAATAAAATATAATAGTCTTAACATTTAAGATTGTTTTCTTAAAAAATATGAGTAGAAATCATTTTTTATTATATTTTTTTATTTTAAAATAATAATTACACATATATATTAACGGGGTTAACACTCATACCATCTCATGTCCACAATAAACATATATAATATCACTATAAAACAATTAATAATTTTTTAATTATTAACAAGAAATGTGCGGTAAATATTTCTAATTATTAAGGTTTCGTACTCTATATGTAATAGGTACACTATGTTAAACTTTTGGTTCATCTTGTTTGCATATAAGACATCAAGCAACTTGTATATGACAACTGACATTGTTAATTGTACATTCCAAGTATAAGATTTTAGATGCACTCCATAACTAACAACCTATATAGCATGACTTAGGGATTGAATGGCCCATGAAAAGCCTTCTAAAAAACTCAACATTCTTTTCAGGGGTGTCCTATATGACTTGATTTTGTGTAAAACTATTCTACATAGGTAACATCTCAAACAGAGCGTCTACTAATGTAACTTTGACACCTACTTCTTAGGTGTTTATATATACCTCTCTGGTGAGATATATAACAGATCTGATCATTATCTACATTATAAACTCATCTTTAGAAACCCTATAACACTAGAATCTCTCAAAACAATTAGCGTCCACCATGGAGTCTTAAATCTTTCTAGTTCATAGTTAGCATTTGAGTCTTTGCATCTTACACATCCTGGACAAACAACTCATGTCGTAGGGACATTCAATCCAATCGATATGGCCAACCTATCATCTCATCTCAAATGGACTAACAACCTTACTTGCCCAACTTCAAAATTCCATCTCAATGATAAGATATATCGTTCCTTGATAAACAAAACGTCACATTGTGACCATGAACATGGTCACACACAACCTATGATCGATGAAAGCAAGCGACTTTTAGTCTGTAACGACACAACCAAACCAGCCAAAATAGTTTTATGGACTACCAATTCGACTAGCTACAGCTCTAAAAGTATATCTCGCAAAAAGGACACCATGTTAGAGAGCCTTCAAAAATAGGTAACAGAGTTACAATAAGCATTCATTAAGTCTCAAAGCTATAATATGAAACTTAGGTTTAGGTTGGTAAGTTATGATTATGCGGAAGCTGAAAGTTCATTTCATACCCCTACCCTCCTTGTAATGGTCAACCATCCACTTAGATTAAAGTGCACTTCACGTGATCCCTACCAGTGTTGACCTAATATAATCGAAGAATAACCCATACCAACAACTTTTATACCCAACCTCGTTCCAAGATCCACATATATGAACTCGCCAACCTATGAACATCAACGTTAAAATGCACCCCATCAATTCATAGGATGTTTGGGCTTAGGGAATGCTACTACTAGGGGATGTTCAATACCAATGGTCATTCAAGAGATACCTTCGAGGAAAAACTTAAATACATGGAAGAGAAAATGGAGGCAAAAATGAATGATTAGTTCAAAAGTCAAGAAAAGGTAAGGTCCCAGGGGTGATAGCGAAATATTGTATGATCAATTGTCAACATCACCTTTTTTGGATGCCCTTGATTTAACAACACCACCCCTAAAATTCACTAGCCCCCAAGTTTTCCACTTATAGGGGAACAAAAGATCCAGTGGCTTATGTTATTCACTTTAAGATGGCCATAGCCACTATGAGCTTCCCAAAGAATAAAAAAGAAACCATGTATTGCAAGTTGTTCGCAGCTACCTTCTAAGAGATGGAACAACAATGGGTTATTGAGTTACTCCCCAAGAGTATAAAAAGTTTTGACATGTTGGTGAAAATGTTTGTCACCAATTACGCATGTAATAAGCCAATACGAAAGGAGTTGCATCGCTTGTTTTCAATCACCCAAGAGGATTAAGAAGCCATCGAGACTTATATGAGAATGTTTAAGAAGGAGAAAATGGAAATTTCACAATGTCCTAACTCTATTACCATTGAAGCTTTTCGTAAGGGCATAAAGCTTGACACTTGTGTTGTTTATTGAATTGACTAAGACCATCCCACAATCTCTAGAAAATGGCCTATAAAGAGACCCAAAAGTTTTTTAGTATGGAGAGAAAGATGAATTATATCAAGGGATTGGTAAATAAAACTATAGCCAAGCCCATCCATATCAAAAGGGAATAAGATAGGAGAGCTTATGAAGACAAGTTCCAAAATCACTCTCGTTTCAAACCTAGGGGAATGCCAAAGACTTGGGAAAAAGCATTGTCCAATTTCAGAGGTCCCTCATTATGTGTCTCATTGGTTAAGGCTATACAATGCATGTAATATTTCAATCATGTAAATTGGTTGTAACCTATGAAAGCTCCACTTAGGGACTCCAATAAGTATTGCACCTTCCATAAAGGTACATGTAATTGGACCAAGGATTATCGAGACCTTAAATAGGAAACCAAACATCTATTATCGGAAGGATATATGTAGGATTTAGCTGACATAAATAGGAGTTCACAGAAATAAGGTAAAAGAGTAAGTAACCCCACTAATCAAGGCGAGTTTATTCCCTCAAATCCTGCTCTCAGAGATACGAACATACCTAATCAACCTTTTCGACGAAAAGTTTGCTTAATCCACATCATATATGAAGGACCAACTATATCAGTTATTCCAACAACTTAAGAATGAGATATGTTCGAGAAGTAAGGGACATGAATCGACTAGTATACAATCTGAAGCATGAAGGATCTTTCCATCCTATCATTTTTGAAGGACGGGAGGTCTTGCCACCCTATGAAGACATGTTGGTTATCACTATCCAAATTGTACAGTGTAAGGTGCGTAGAATTTTGGTGGATAATGGAAGCTCTTTGAATTTTGTATATTTGTACGCATTGTTGGATATGAGGATAAACCCTAAGGAAATAACACAATAGAAAATTCCATTGGTGGGCTTCAACGGTAGTGTTATTGTGTTAAGTAGGGACCATACGCTTATCGATCTCTGTGGAAGGAGCTATCATCCTTACAAATTTTATGGTGTTGAACACCTCTACATCGTATAATGAAATTTTGGGTAGACCATAGATCCATAAGATGAGAGTAGTCCTCTCCATGTATCATCAACTCGTAAAGTATCATACAGTTGAAGGGATAAGAGGAGAATAAGACAAGGTGATGAGTTGTTACAATTCCACCATGAAAAGTGCATTACCCCTCGTATTAAAGTAGCAGTCAAAGAATAGAAACTGTTCAAATTAGGGGATGATGCAATGCGTATGGAGGCAAACAATGGTAGGTACCCTAGATGATTATGAAATAATTTACATAGAGGGCTTAGGAGTTGATAAATTTATAATAATCAATTCTAAGCTAGCCCACGAGTTAAGATCTTCCCTCATTAAATTCTCGAAGGAAAATGTAGACCATCTTGCATGGAAACCAAAAGACATGCCTGTCATCGATCCTAAAATAATTTCCCATGAATTAATGTCAATCATGTGAGGAATCCAGTTCAACAACAAAAGAGAAGATTTACCCAAGATAAAAATGATATCATCAAGAAAAAGGTCAACCTTTTAAAAATTGTAGGTTGGGTCTGCAAGGTCGATTACCTAACTTGGCTATCGAACGTGATGTTGGAAAATAAAGCAGGGAGATAGCATAGAATGTGCATCAATTTTACGGACCTTAATATTGCGACACTAAAGTATTGCTTCCCATTGCCAAACATTGACCAGTTGGTCAATGCCATAGCTAGATTTGAAAGAATGAGCTTCATAGATGCATATTCAGGCTATTATTAAGCAGAGAGATAACATAGAATATGCATCAATTTTATGGACCTTAATATTGCGACACTAAATTATTTCTTCCCATTGCAAAACATTGACCAATTGGTCAATGCCATAGCTAGATTTGAAACAATGAGCTTTATAGATGCATATTCAGGCTATTATCAATTCCAAATGCATTCCAGAGATAGAGAAAAAACAACTTTTATCATGGAGGAAGGGACATATTGCTATACAAGGATGACTTTTGGTCTAAAGCATGCATGGGCTACCTACCCAAGGTTGGTCAATAGAATGTTTGAAGATCAGATAGGTCAAATATGGAAGTATATATGGATGACATGACAATCAAAACTAAATAGGCTAAGGACCATCTTTCTTAACTGGTGGATGTTTTAGCCACAATAAGAGGTTATAAGGTACAACTCAACCCAAATAAGTGTGTGTTTGGAGTAACCTCAGCGATGTTCCTAGCTTATTTAGTGTTGTTAAGAAAGATAGATGCTAATCTTGACATAAATTTAGCTTTGATTAATATGATATCTTCAAGTTGTATTAAGGAGGTTCAACAACTAAATGGACATATAACTTCACTGAGCCATTTTATTTTCAAGTGTATGGATAATTGTCTATCATTTTTTAGTTGCTAAAGAAAAACATGGAATACGTATGGGATACAGACATCGAACGAGCCTTCCAGTCCATCAATGACTATTTGGGGAAGGCACATCTTCTAGCTAATCCTATTATAGCGAGGTATTACATATGTATATGGATTTCATAAATAAAGCCTCTAGTATTGTATTAGTGGTCAACATATAAGAGAGACAACACCCCGTATACTATGTGAGCCACTCATTGACAAGATCGCAATAACTGTATTCTCCGCTGGATAAGGCAACATTTATAGTAAGAGTCATTGCACGTAAACATAGACATTAATTTGGAGCACATGAAACAGTTGTCCTCACTCCATATCTCTTAAAGAATATAATGGGAAACTCAGACCAATCTGGTCACCTTTCTCAAATAGCTATTGAATTAAACAAATTTGAGATATATTATAAGCCCTTGTCAGTAATCAAAGGATAGGCTCTTGCCGATTTTATCACTGAATGGACTCAAAATCCCACGCTTGAGCTAGAAGCTATGGTGCAAGTTTTGATGACAATAGTATCTGTTCTAGGTCTATAAAAGGTATATGTTGATAGGGCAAGCAATTCTAGAAGATCGAGGATTGGAATAGTGATATCCACTCTAACTGAAGGCTTATAGAACAATGTCTCCACACCACTTTCCAGGAAACTAACAATGTTGTTGAGTATGAGGAATTGTTGTTGGGTGTGTGCCAATTGATGATTTTAAGAGCCAAAAATGTGTTGGTCCATAGTGACTCATAACTTGTAGTGAACCAAGTCAATGATACGTTTGAGCCCAATGACGAAAGGATGGATATTTATATGGAGGAGGTGAAAAAAGCAAGGGCACCTTTTGAAACATTTGAGATCAAGAAAATATCGTAAGAGAGGAATGCACATGCAGACTCCTTATCTACTTTGGCGTCAGTAGTGAGATCAGAGTTGAAAAGTTTCATCCTTATGTCATGTTTCTTGGGGCCAAGCATAATGAGGGATGGGGGTAAAGATAAAAGTCAGTTGAACACCAACTCCTTAACACACACCTCTTGGATGGCTCCATGCTTATAGTATCTCATTCACGATACTCTGCCTAAGGACAAGGATGAGGCATATAAAGTCATGACAAAAGCTAGGAATTACACCATTGTTTGGAGGGCACTATATCAAAAAACATTATGAGGGACCATAGTTGAAGTGCTTACCTACTCTAGAAGTGCAAAAGTTTTGAGTGAATTACATGAGGGACGATGTGAGGCTCATTTAGAAGAAAGAACCCTTTCTCAAAAAATCATTAGGAAGGGCTACTCGACCATGTCGAAAAATGTGACAGGTGCCAAAGACATGCTATTGTCCCACACTAGTTATTTAGTGACTTGAAGTTCATTGTTAACCTATAGCCATTCCAGAAATAAGGGTTGGATATTGTTGGTCCCTTACCTCTTACCCCAGATAAAAAAATTCCTAATAGTGGAAACTAATTAATTTTCTAAGTGAATACGGGCTGAACCATTGGCAATAATCTAAGAAGTTGACATGCAAAAATTTATTTGGCAGAATATAATATGTAGGTATGGTTTTCCTCGGGAGATATTCATAGATAATGGCCTCCAATTCACATGTCAACGACTTGTGTATTTTTGAAATGAAATGGATGTTAAGTTGTCTCATTCTACTCTATATAAACCTTAAGCAAACAATCAAGTAGAGTTATCAAACAAACCCATTATCAATATATTGGAAAAACGCTTGGAAGGGGCAAAAGGAAAATTGGTAGATAAGCTACCTGACGATCTTTAGGCCAAAAGAACGACCCTAGGGTGACGATGGAGGAAAGCCTATTTTCTCTCGTATATGGAATAAAAGCGATCATCCCATCAAAAGTATAAGACCCTACCCTTCATTAGAAATAACGCAAGAGGATAACGGCTACCTGAGAAGAAATGACCTTTGTTAGCAGAAAAAAAAGAGAATGCCCTAATATGAATTGACTCATAAGAAGGAACAATTAAAAGTTCACATAACAGATTTTTTAAACATAAGAACTTTAATATAGGGGATTGGATCTTACAGAAAGCGTTGGGGAATAAATTTGAAGCTACCTATGGAAAGTTTGTCACAATATGGGAAGGCCCATACCAAATATATGATATCACTCCAAAAGAATCTTATCGAATAGAAATCAATAGTATAAGAGAAGAGCTAAGCTATAATGGGGAACATTTAAAGAAATATATGTATGAAACTAAACTTACAATATAATGATAGGCGGTCAAGTTTATTTCTGGATCATTCAATATTTTCATGATTTATAAAGGAAGATGTATTATATTATCTTGTAAAAAATTAATGCAATAATCCCCAAGTATGGAGTGAGGTGGCCAAATGGACACCCTTACTTGGGATGTGGTATAAAAGGCATGTTGTACGTCGTAAGAAAGACTCTTGAGTTCACCAAAGTGAACCCCCTGTTTAGGAAGCGTATGTGGGAGTAGGATTCAATTTCACTCTTACACGTCTCCTGTCTCACGAAACATTAATATGATAACCTCCAAGTATTGAGTGAGGTATCCAAATGGACCTCCCACTTGAGATTCAGGATAAAAGATGTGTCATTCATCCTAAGAAAGGGTCTTGAGTTCACCAAAGTGAACCCCTCTTTAGAAAGCGTATATGAGGGTAGGAGTCAATTTCACCCTTACATGTCTCTTGTCTTGAAAAGAACTAATGCAATAACCCCCAAGTACATATCCAATGAGGTGGCCAAATAGACTCTCGTACTTTAGTTCACTAAAGTGAACCCCTTCTTTGGGAAGTGCATGTGGAGGTAGGATTTAATTTCACCTTTACATATCTCATGTCTCACAAAAAATTAAAGTAATAACTTCCAAGTACAGAGCGAAGGGATCAAACGGGCTCCCTATTTGGGATGCGAGATAAGAAGCATGTTGTCCGCCCTAAGAAAAGGTCTTTAGTCCACTAAAAGAGAACCTTCTGTTTATCTAAAAAAATGAAGAAAGAAAGGAGGAACAATTCATTAACATCTTGCATTGTGTTTAGTTACACCCAAAAAATAAAATTACAAATCCATATAGCTTATAAATAGGTTGGTTTTTTATTTATCAACATGGATATGATTCGTTACTTTCAAGAACAGGAGCATTACGAGCATTCTTCTCCAGTGTCCTCTGCTTCTAGTAATCAGCTAGTTCACGTAATTCATCTCTTTCCTCCATGTACTTATCCTATTTATTGAGTGCGAGAATTAACTCAGTATGAATTTCATTTAACTTATATTCCATTGCTTCAGAGCAAGCCTTTAAGCTGCACAATTCTTGGTCCACAAACTCAGAGATTTCCCAAAAAATATTTGCTTCTTGCTCTGAGTCCAAAGTGATAGATATTTCCTACAACAAGAAGTAAAAAAATGAGAGATGAGTAGCATGTTTACACATTACCAAATTCCCCAAGAGGTCATTCACATCAAGCACACGTCTGGCCATTAGATACCAGATTATTGCTTTTTCCATGTTACGAGTTGTATAAATGGTGGACTGTTCTGTGGGTACCCTGAAGTGATGATATAACTTATCTTGAGCATTAGGGTTATCAAACATTTTTCTTTTAAAAAGGATACTCAGTCTGCTACAATCACCTATTTCAAGTTTAACGAGGAAAACACTTTACAATGGACTAATGTCTTCCCCTAACAAGGAAAATTCTTTGAGAAGATCAAACCTCATTGAAAAATCACTGCTTACCATAAGGGTATGTTTAGGGAGCTTTCATCTCAGAGGTAGACCAAAAAGGTTGTTTTTAGAACCCTTTCTTATAGATGAAATAACATGGTTTGGCCAATGGTTAATCTTTTCATCTATGTCTAGAGGTGATGCACGAAATGCCCTAGATTTCTTGGTTTTCTTCCCAAAAGGGGGATCATTAGGAGGCACTTGATTCACCTTGTCATTTACGCAGGGAAAGTGGGGTGTTTCTTAGTAACTTGCGGGAGGGTGTTTGAGGTATAAGAAAAACATGACCCTATTTCAATCAGATCATCCAGGCCAATTTGTGTATATATAGTCTATCTGATCTATGGCCAAAATATAGTGGCCTTTAGAGATTAAAAATTATGGTGTTTTGGTTTGGAAACACTTGGAATCCAAGAACATGACTTACAATTCTAGGAGGCGGTCTCATGCTCACAGGAAAACACCAGAAATATTTCAAAAGACAAACAAAAATGAAGCAAGAGGAAATTAAATAGAAAAATAAGGGATTTCTTTTGGAGAATTTAATCACTACATGACCAATATGAAGAGGCGACTATAAAATAAATTTATAGTCAATTCAAATATAGTCATAACATGTGATTGTAAATTTCCAAAAACTATGGGCATTCAAATGATAAATACACTTTATTACATCAAAATTTACTCTTTTTATATCTTAAATAATCGAGCCTATCAATCATTCATGTGTTGACGAAGACTTCAGAAGATAGGGATCATATTATTCAATCAAGTGTTGACAGTGATATCATAGAAGGAAAAGGTTCCTTTAGGGGAGGCTTACAAGAACAAGGACTAGGATCTACGGAATGGCCTTTTCGACCACTCCTTTAGGTCTGGCCTTTTGCATGGCCTCATTACCAAGAGGTGAAGGAAAATGATGCTTATTGGAAGGGCTTTGATCCAGCTACTCTAAAAAAATTTCATCAAGATGAAGTAGGGAACAGTTAGGTCCAGATTCTCGGCTTAGGTCATTAGGCTACTTACCATAAAAACCACCCAATTTCTATAAACTTTAGTGCATTCCATTTTGAGTGTATCCACTAGATCAAACAATGAGATCATATGGTCCTTTTGGGAGATTACTGTCTTTTCTGGCTCTTTGATCGCTTATTCAAAACAGCTTACTCTCTAATCCTACTCAAAGTAGTAGATGTCTGCTTTTTTTAACTTTTCAATCTTGTAGAGTAGGCCACCTCTAATTTTAGGACTTTGGCCCCATACTCAGTAAAGAGAACAACCTTATCATCCATGACCTTTTGGTATTTCACTATTCACAAATTACTTGATTGCACTTCATACTTGTACGCCCTGCGCGATAGCTCGCTTTATCTGGCTAATGACAAGACATGAAAGAAACATGTAAGCAAGCAAACATATTACAAATTTGAAACCAAGTACAAATCTAAAAATGCGTAAATTCACCTCAATCAAACGATCAACTCCCTGTTAAATCCACCTTTAAGCTTGCGGGCTTCTTTGACCCTGATCCGTTCAACATCACTACTAAAGTGATGGTAGAGGTCCCTCTTCAATTTAGGCTACCCAAAAATGCCCTCATTAAAATACGTCATTGGGGTGTTAAGAACCATAATGTCCCTTAGAATGACTTTGTCGAACTCGAAGTCATCTAGATCCATAGCCTCGATTTAGAAGTTATATCCTCACTAGATTTCCTCTTCTTAGAGCCCTCGACCTTGGGGGTTAAGAAGATAAGGTGGGCATGCTAGACACCATAGGTGGTGGGGGCATCTTCAATTGGCTCATTGTTTAGAAAAGCGAAGTCCCCTGTAAGAGATGGCAATGTGGGGGTAGGCCAAAAATACATAGGTAGCAGCTCTTAAACATCGAAGATATCAATTAGGTCTTTAAGATCCACATTCGAGTAGTCTATGCTTGAAAAGACAAATAAAAAGTTGGTTATAGTTTGATTTACAAAAAAATGACATTTACTTTGTTATAGAAGGATGACATGTGAACTCGTCAGTATAGTCCCTCCAAACCCCGAATTTTTTCAAACGAGTTACAGTTAAGACATTCTTGTAGCTCTCATTTGAGGTATTTTAAAGTTTGATTCTCCTTATATTTTCCTTACCATCAGGACCTAGCTTGTTTATTAACTCACTTGCATGGGTTGGGAGGTCTTGAAGTGATGGTTCCAGGAATAGTAGACTGACAAGTTAACCCCATCACCCCAAATGTCTCCGGTAATGTAAAAATACTTATCATTCCAACCTGAGGTACTATAAGGAAGTTTAAGATGTAGCCCATGCCCAATAACGCATGAACTATACACCCTACCTATGTCCAAGTTGTTTCTCTTCAAACAGTACATACATATTATCTCATTGCTTGTTAGATCCATCCCGTGTTCACCAGCTATGACTGCAAGGCACAAGAGAGTTTTCCATCCATTGAGATTAACTTAGGAAAAATTGATGTCAAACATATTGAGGGTATGAGATGCCATTCTAGGAAAGGGCATCGAAGTCCTATCATAAAGAGTGCCTAATGTATCACCCACCACCCAAATGGAGAATCATTGACATCACATAAATTGCGGGGTATATGCATTACATCACTATGCATTTTTCCATTTAATGCTTGTCCTTAGTTTAATGGGTAGGCTCAGCCCGATTTTCATGCTTCTTCTTGGGGCAGGGTACCTTTGTTTTCATAGATACATGGAAGCGAATTATAGGTACTAGTCCCTATGAAGGCGATGAGGAAGTACAGTGCGATCCAGATAAAGTAGGGATGGCTATGATGCTTTATTTGGTGGGTGTCCCACATGTTCTTGTCGGTCCTCCTTCACGACCTATCGAAGTTTCAACATGTTTCTTAGCTTGTTCTAAGATCATTGGTAAGCGGAATGAGTCTTGATATCTTTCTCAAGGTGTTCCTATCCTTAAAGGAACACTTTTGGTATTACCTGAGTAGATGTCTTTGGAAGATAACGAGTGGGCTATACCTTTTCCTTTATTATAAGGCATAGTAAATAAGAAGCAAAAGAAAAAGAAGTTATCTAGTTGGTGTATGTTGTAAATCTACTGAAGAGCGACCTGAGAATAATATAACATATTAGTTTTTCCAAGGAAGTCACTAACGAGACGAATTGAAATCCAAGTAAAGTGTTTTTTCAAGCGGGTTGGTTACAAAGAAAGGTAGGGTAAAAAATTGTACCAGGCTGAGATTCTCAAAAGAAAAATTTAGTTAAGTTAGAACTTCATTGGGTAAAAAGTTAATTTGTTTTACTATTTATAAAGGAAGAGTGGAAGTTGAATGATTTGCCTAAACGAACTCGCTTGATGGGAGTCAGTTGTATTAGGATTCTTATAAACAACGATTGATCATGTGGATATATGGGTCATATTTTGAAGTATTCCCTTAACTTTTCAAAAGTTTAGGGAATATAGGAGTTAAAGTTTCATACTCTACATGTATAAGTATGCTACCTTAATGACCTGGTTCATCTCATTTGCATATAAGACATCAAGCAAATCGTGTATGATGACCTGGCATTGTTAATTATACATTCTAAGTATAGGACTTTAGATGCACCCTACTACTAACAACCTACATAACATGACTCCAGAATCAAATGACCCGTGGGTAGCCTTCTCAAGAACTGTACGTTCTTGTAAGGGGTGTCCTATGCGACCTGAGCATAGAGACTTGATTATGTATAAAACTATTATACATAAGTGATATCTCAAACAGAGCGCCTACCAATGTAACTTTGACACCTATCTCTTAGGTGCTTATATATACCTTTCTTGTAAGATAAATAAAGAATCTGATTATTATCTATTTAAAATTTTCTCCCGAAACCTTTTAACTATAAAAGTGACATAGCTCCAAAAAATATTATTATATATTTATTATGAAGATTACTAACTTCCTCCACTAAAATATATATTATTATTAGAAAAATATCATTTTACTTATAAATAGTTCTTTAAAAAAATTTATTCACAAACTTATAATGCTCCTTCCAGTGGTTGGTTATCAATTTATTTATGATGTAAGTCCTAAGAAAACAAAATAAGAAAATATTATTCTCCTTTGTTTCCATCATGAATTTTAAGTGTATGTTTGGTTGATTGGAATGAAATAAATCAGAATTGATTCTTTTCAATTTTATGTTTGGTTGGGTTGAAAAGTAGGAATGAAATAGAATCAATTCTTAAAAGAGAAGAAATCGGAATTCCTTCTCCCCCATTAAGGAATCATGATGTCATTTCCATCTCAACTTTGTTTTTCAATTTTACCTAACCCTAAATATAACCCTAAACCTAGAGCCCTAAACCTTAAACCTTAAATCCTAAAACTAAATCCAAAACCCAAAACCCAAAACCCTATTTAAAATAATAATAATTTTAATCCTAAATCTTAACCCACATATATAACCCTAAATCCTAAATCCCAAAACCCAAAACCCAAAACACTATTTAGACAATAATAATTTTAATCTTAAACCTTAACCCACAAATATAACCCTAAATACTATTTAGAAAAATAATAATTTTAACCATAAACCTTAACCCACAAATGTAACCCTAAACCCTATTTAGAAAAATAATAATTTTAACCCTAAATCTTAACCCATAAATATAACCCTAAATCCCAAATCTCTAAACCCAAAACCCTAAATCTCTAAATCCCAAACCTAAACCTCAAAACCTTATTTAGAAAAAAATTAATAATATATTTTATTTTTAAGTAATAATTATTTTAAAAATAATTAAATAATATTATTTAAATTTTACTCAATATAGGAATATTAAATTAATATACAATATTTTCTATTCCATTTCAATTATTAACCAAATATTGTAATATTGATTCTTTTTTTTATTCCAGTGATCAAAACAAACAAAATTGTTTTATTTTTATTCTCATTCCGATTTTATTCCGTGAACCAAATGATACCTAAATGAAAATAAATATTATTCGCATTAAAGAACCCAACTTAATATGATCCCACAATACAAATAAAATCCATATTTTTGCTCATTTTTTGGATAATTTTTTTAGTACTCCAAATATAAGTAATAGCAAGCATTTAGAGCAAATATTATTCAAATTAAAGAAACTAAGCTAATGTGATCCAAGAATATCAATACAAATACAATCCATCGTTTTGCTATATTTATTATTCTAAAAATACATATTTTTTTAAAGAAATATAAAAATAAATGCAAAATATGAATAACACAATGGGTAGTAATTAATAATTTGGTAACGCGTCGAATCCTTAGTCACAAGTAAGAGTGTCTACGGTACGATTCAATCTGGTTTTGAATAAAAAAAATTAATTGGATTGAACCGTTCAATTATTAAAAATGTTATAATTGAACGGTTTAGTTAATGGTTTTTAATGGTTTGATCCGATTAATAATACATAAATATGATACATCTAATGATATATTTTTGATTAAAATATGAAAAATTTAATCAACGTTTTGTAAAAAATGATATGAAAAATTTAATATATTATTAAAACCGATCTGATTTGATTTAATCGGTTTAAAAATTAATATAATCAGACCGAATCGTTTGAAAAATAGTTTTAATTAATACAAACAGAACTCGTTCATTTGATCTATAAAATTATTCGGATGAATTTAATTTTCTAATTTAATTTGATTCGATTCAATTTTTAAATAAACGAAGTTGAAATATAAAAGCAAATATTATACTTTCTTCTTTATTTCCTTTTAATAAAAAATTCTGAGGGTGGACAAATATTATTAACATTAAAGAAAGCTACGTGATCTCACAATATTTTTTTTTGTGCTAATTTTCTTCCATATTTATTAAAAAGAAAAAAAAGAAATAGAAATAAAAAATATATGAAATCAGCAATAAATACATGAATTTATATAAATATATATCTCATATTATATTTAAAAAAAATTATTTCTTGGTTTAGATATATCACAAATAAATATATATATATAATTAAAATCAAATACATATTTAAACGAAGGAATCTTTAAACAATAACATTCAACACCATAAACAACTGTAAATATGCACAGAGAATAAATTGGATTATTAATATCTAAATTTTAATAATTTTTTTATATAAATCTTCAAATTTTTAAAACTTATATTATTTCATCTTTAAACTTATTAAACTTTATATAGATAGATAAATTTTTTAATTATACAACTTACTCTTTAAATTTTATAACTTTATGATTCATAAAAATCTAGTATAAATTTTTAAAGTTTTTGAATTAATTTGTAAGATTAAAAGTTTAAAAATCTACTGTAAATTGTGGAACAAATAGTATCATTTAAAAGTTTGTTGAACAAATTTAATTAACATTTGGAGAATAATGTTACAAGCAATGAATCCAAGTTATATTTCAGATCTCAAAAGAAATGTTTATGGTGATGACTATGTCTGTGTTCATCCAATCCAAACCACAGGACAACAGGATAACAAGTCACCAACATACATCTTCCTATCCCTCTCAACATTGAAGAGACTACAAAACATGGAGGACGACAACATGCCTTGTTTCTATTATCTCGACCTCTATTTCTTCCATTACGGCGATGCTCATCTTTAGAAGGATGATGATTCTTCTTGCCCATCAACTTTTTTTTTTCCAATGAATCGGCTAATCCAGACAATACCCAGAAATCAAACACAGATATTAAGATGACCCAATTAATGATTCGAATGAAAGATTCAATCTTTTTGTTTATTTTCTCAAAATTTTCCGAATATTTCTTACCTTGTATGAGCAGAATGTGCTTTTCTTTTACTATATAGTTGCTAGAGTGAATGGCGAGCTACAGACTCCAATCACATCATCTATGTCATCAGATATGAGGCAAGTTTTCGGAAGAGTAACGAGTTTTGGAGACGAAGCTTGGAAGGTTTTTGATGGGTGTTGTTAATCAAAGCGAGAATATTCGTTGATATCTTTTTCTCAATAATCAAGCAAAGATCGGAGGTAGACTTGCATAAGGTGAAACAAATCGTCACGCGAACTCGAATCAGCGCATCTATTTCGTGTTGAGCTGTTAGTGTTGATATAAATAGCATTCTTCTTTCTTCTTCTTCTGCCTTTCTTTTTCCTTTTTTTTTTCCAAAAACAATACACGTTTTAGGTTATTATTGGATGTTTTAAATGAGTTCATTTTTATTTGAAAGATCTTGTTATATTGATAAAAAATTGTAATATAAATTATAAAAAAAATACATCAATCTATGTCTCTTAATTTAATTTGGTTTATGTTAGAACTTATTTTCATAATTATTTATCATTTATATTTAAATTTTACATTTAATCATATATCATTTGATGCATATAAATACAAGTAAAAGGTAAATTTAGTCTTTTAGTATTATTTAATCTATTAAATTAAAGATTGTATATTTAGTCATTTTATTTTTAAAAAGATGTAAAAAAAATTATTATTTTAAAATTATTTTATATAAAAAAATTAGTAGAGATATCTCATGTCATTTCACTATTAATTATACAAAATTATCTAATTATTTATTTTTTAAAAAATATGAATAAAATATTTATTACTATTACTAAAAGTCTTAACTTTTTTTTTATAAGTAACAAATATTAATTACTATATTTATTATTTTGGAGGATTAAAAATACTTTTACTCAAAGAAAATTAATTACAAGACATTTATCCCTATAACATGTTTTGAAAATCATTTTAGATTTTTTAAATTAAAGCTTAAAAGTAAATAAAGAAAAAAAATGAATAACCATATAGATGAAATTTGTTATATGTATAAAGTAATATGTTTATTTATTGGATATAAAGTTATAGATGTAAAATGATAAAATAATTTTGAAAGTGTTAACTAATAAATGTCTAATTAAATTATAAAAATATGAATTATTGTATGAAACTTTATAATAATTATGAAACTTTTAATCTCAAAAGGATAACCTAATGTACGAATCCTTTAAACTTTCTGTCTTTATTCAATGTTAGATATTATTTCTAACATCTCATTGAAATTGTAGGTATTTTTATCTTTTATAGAATCAATAACTTTGTATTTTTAACCTATTTTATTATATTTTATTTTCTTTGAGTAATTTTTTTTAAACATCCGATACAATAAGCCATTTGCATTAATATTTTCAAAAATATGTTCGACGAAGTGTGAAGGATTATCATTATATGATATTTTCCTCGAAGAATGTCAACTTGATAAAGGGGTTCTAATAATAATTTGCTTATAATCATCAATGGTGTGAACATAATTAAATCCAATAACTTCTTTGGTGCTACCAAAGATTTTTGGGATGATAGTTTTGTATATTAACAAATTTATGGGTTATAAAGTATTAGAAGATCCTTATGGCCATTGAGTACTAAATAGAATAATGGATCACATTGACCATTATAATAATAGGGAAGGTGTTTTACCATTGGGAAATCAAGCTTCATAACTTCTTAAGAGTCATGATTTTCAAGATTTATTTACAAAAGGGTATTATCATATCGAGATAGAATTATGAAGGTCGAAGAATAAATGCATAAGAAGAAAAAGGAATAACCATGGAACAATAGAGAGAAATTTGAGAAAGAGTTGTATAAATATTGATTGTAATAATATGACTTTACATTGTAAGCCTTTGGCTATTTATAGTTTTAATAGTACAAGCAATGTAAGCCTTATGGAAAGCCTTACAATATAGTTATATAACAACTTAATAAGTTGCCTAAATTGATAGCTAACAAACTCTAGAAATCGTTTACAAAATACCTCAAACTTAGTGGCATAAGCATGACATTAAGTTTGTTTCTAAAAAAAAATTGATTAATATAGAAGGTTTTTGTGAAAGTGTCTGTTAGTTGATCACTTGTTGGAATATGCTAAACATGAAGCTGATGAGAAAACACATTCCCCCGTATGAAAGTGAAGGTCCATTTCAACATGCTTGGTGCAAGTATGAAGAACTAGATTTGATTGCAAGGCCAAGGTGCTCATATTGTCACCTCGTATTAATAGAATCGAAAGTAAAGAATACTATATTATGTCAATAATGTCTTATTCCAAATGACATCAAAACATGCAATAATAACAACTTGATACTTTACCTTAGTAGATGATCGTGAAACTGAGGCTTGCTTTTATGAACTCCAAATGATTGGGTTAGCACCAAAATAAATAACAACATATGATATTGATCTTATATCATCTAGACATGAGGAGTAGTTTGCATCAACAAAGGCTTAAAGATGCAATGTAGTGGATAGCTTAAACATAAGGCCATAAAAGATAATGTATCTTATAAGTAGCGTACGATTGACACACTTGTTAGGACTTATGATAGTAATATATTATAATGCACCTACAATTAATATTTCTATACAATGAAGCATTGCGAAACAAATCACCCACATAAGTTGACAGAGAAGGCTAAGACAACATAGGAGTAAAAATAGGTTTTGATGAATCCATTTTAGCTTTTAATAGTAGCTCTTTTATATATTTAGATTGAGTGAACATAACATCCCCATCAGGTAAGGTTTAGACCTCAATATCAATAAAGTATTTTAGTAGACTAAGGTATTTGAGAGCAAATTCTTTGTAAATAAGAGATATAAAGCTCTGAATTTAACTTCATTATCATCAAAGATGAGGATATTGTCCACATACATTAACAAAGTAGTGTCATTTTTGAACTTATAAAAAAGACTAGAATCTGTTATGGACTTTTTGAAACTAAAATGATGCAAAGTAAGATTTAGTATATCAAATCATGTTTGGGGCATTTGCTTAAACGCTTATATATTTGTTTGTTAAACTTGTATATAAAGTAAGAAAAGAATGAATCTTCGAACTTTTGAGACTATGTTGTATAAACTTCTTCATAAAAATTGTCATTAAAAAGATAGATTTTCTCATAAAGATTGTCATTTAAAAATATATTCATTATTATAAAATTATTATGTTTTTTCATTTAAATTTAATTAATTTATTAAAAATCGATGATAAAATTTAAAAATTTTAAATTTATGAAAATCATCCCAAAAAATATCACTTATTTTTTAAATTAAATGGCCCTTGGTTTGTTAAAACCAACCTATTTTTCCATTTATTTTATAAAATGATCCAATTGTTCACTTATGAAATTTGACCCAAATTTATATTGTTTTATTTTATCATTTAAATTTCAATGATTTATTAATGAAAAAAATGAAATTTGTTAGTGTACGAAAATCGACCCAAAAAATTTCATTAATTTTTTAAAAAATCAGCCCTTAATTTGTTAAAAAAATCGTCGTTTTTTAAAACCAACCTATTTTTCCACCAATTTTATAAAACTAACCCAATTGTTCCCCGATTTTATGAAAATAAACCCAAATTCATTTAACTTAACCTAATTAACCAGCTCCCAAGCCCACATCCATGCCTCTACCTTCGCGCAGCCAACGATCATGCAAACCAGATCCATGCCTCCGCCTTTGCCCATACCAGCCCTCGCCTTCTCTCAAACTAGACCCCACATTCGCCCATACAAACCCCCACCTTCGTGCAAACCAGACCCCACATTTGCCCAACCCCCACCTAGAGTCTACCATCTGGGCTATTGGATTGACTGAGAGTCTGATTTTATCACTCTCCTGAGGTTTGTAATTTTATCACTCTCCTAAGGTTTTCTTGATCCGTGTGTGAGATAATAAGATATCAGTTCATCATCGGTGGCTGCGTTACTCAAACCTTAGAATCTGGAGCTTTAGGATCGTAAGTGATAACATAGTTAAAATGTTTTCTATGGATGTTTTATAGTATTTATAGTTTGAAGAAGGCTGTGGCTTTGGGTTTTGATGTTAAAAGCTCAAAAAATTTCATATTGAGAGACTTTGATTGTTGATTTTGGCTATGGAGTCTAAGCAGCTGAATTTGAATGAAGACTATGATGGTGGACGAGGAGGTGGTTGTGGTGGTGGAGAGGGGTTCATTGATAGGAGTAAAGTGAGGATTTTTCTATGTGATAACGATGCCAAGAGCTCAGAAGAGGTTTTCAAACTTCTTTGAAATGTTCTTATCAGGGTATATCTATGAAACTACTTTGCTCTGCTTTTTTTAGGTTTATTTTTTTTTATTTGTGTTTTTTTGTTATATTTGTGGCTGTTAAGATTTTTTGAGGAAAATTAGGTAATAGAAAAGGGGGGGAAAACTCCCAATTTTTATGGTAATAGAAAGATGAGACAATTGATTTTGGAAAATGACTAGTTTTTATGGATATGCTACTGTGACACTCTAACTATAATTGTTCTATTAATGGTTTCTTCTGCCCTTCGCAATTGATTTTTAAAGAAATGTTATTTTCATTTGAGATCAGGTGTAATTGGTTATTTGTTTTTGCTTTAGTTGAATGAAAGTGGCTTGGTTGATTACAAATCCAATTACTTTAGGAAATATGTGCCATAAGCTAAACTTAGTTCCTGCAAAGGCATTGATGATGGTTACATTGCCCTTTTAAGTTCAGGAATTATTGCATGAGTTTCCTTTGTAACTTTACCTATTAAACACATTTTGATTTTAAGATATTGTTTTCTTTATATGCTCATCTTTTATAATCTTTATACAAAAAAGCCTTGTGGATTGCTGCAGGTTATTCTTAGTCATGGTTTTACCTTTGTTTTATAAACCCTACATTAAGTTAATAAAAATATTCTCCTCCTTTTATTTTTAGAGTTGAGCATTTCAAATACTAGCACTCAAATGCAACTACGAAACTACTCTTGCCTTAGTAAACCTAATAAGGTGTTGTGTGATAGGACATTTGTACATCATATGCTGCTCAATAAAATCATCCCTGTTGGTCTATGCTCGTAGTAACCCTGTCATGATCTTTACTACTAGGTCAATTTCAAGTCATTTTGAAAATATGTTGTGATGCATGATCTTTACTAATGAAATGTTTTGGACAAGATGCTTACTAGTTAGCATTTTGTTTAATACTAAACCATGAGAAATGGTTGTCTTTATCTCTAGGAAAGAATGTAAGGCCTTTTTATTATCAAGGAAGGCTCCACCTTTCAAACATTTTATGTTTTATGATTCTCATTGTTCTCCATTCAAATAAATTGCCACAATGTAACATTTAATATCTTGGATCCTGTTTGAAAACTTTTACTGATGTTTATTAGGATAGAGCTTTGATAGAGGACCCCATCTATGAAGAATTCAGGCAAAGAGATGTGGAAGAATCAGTAAAGCAGGGAAATCCTAAACCCTTTGTGGAGGAAGCTGTGTTGCAGGTATCAAATAGAGGTTTCAGTCTCACGAACCTTAAACTGCAGAAGAAACAGCAAGCCAATGTAATAACTTGCAATACTAATCAAAGGGATGTAGCTCACTTTGTAATTAGAATGCCACCTTTAGTGTGTAAATTATAATAGCTTGGGAATTCTTATAATAATAATATTATAATTTATGGCTCATATTTTACTGTTTTAACATATTTTCTCTTTCTAATGCAGTAGAGTTCTTAAAAAATCAAATGATGATACTACATTATTCACTACACTTTTGGTATAAAATTTGCAGGTTTTGAGACTGGCCTAAAAAATTTAAAAAAAATTGTCAGTTCTAAAACGGCCCAAATATTTTTAAAAGTTCTTCAGTTTTAAAACTGACCTAAAAACTAAAATTTTTATTAGTTTAATATTTTTTCGCTACATTTAATACGTCAATTTTAAAAATCGATAATTTGTAATGATGATTATTGATATCGAGTTGGTGTAGCTTCTATTTTTTGTGTAAGGCGATGGTGATGATAATAAGAATTGTGACCTGCTTGTTGGATTAAATGTCACAAAAAAATTGAAGCCAAGTGTGATGAAACCCTTTAGTCACTACTCGTGACTTTCTTTTATCCAAAAGCTTAGAGCTTCTTAATTCTACAAACCCACTTGCTACTAATAATCTTCCTATCTCTACGTGGATAAACTAAGGAACATCTCCATTTTTAATCAATACATCATATCTTAATTATACAGAGGCCTTCCAATCAAGACTACCTGAGGTTAGCTTAATTAAAGTAGGTTCTGAATAAACAAAATAGGTAGTTAATTGTAACGACCTTAAATTTTAAATAGCGATCGTGCGGCACTTAGCACGATCCATTGCATTAAATCTGTCTTTCATTCGAACGAAACTCTCCAAAATGATTAGAAAGAGATTTAGAGATTGAGAGGATTCAAGAGCAAAAGCAAGAACACAAGAGAATTTGTAAAGAATGTCTTGTATTGCTCTAGAGAGAGATTATCTTATAATTTCCCAAGATGAATACAAATGAAGACCAATAGATCTATTTATAGTGTGGCTCAAAGCTTAAGGCCATGCCATAACTTTCTAGATCATTACAAGAGTGTTATAGTTTTATCTACAATATGTCACAAGGTTCTAGGACATTCTAGCCAACTCTAGAGTCTTCTAGGAGTGTCTAGTTCTTTCATGCTAGTTCTAGGATGTTCCGTAAGCTTCTAGAGACTTCCACATCCTTCATGAACCATCCGACATGTTCTAGAATATTCCAGCACCTTCCAGCGTGTTCTAGAACATTTTAGAGTCTTCAAGGCTTGAATTGAGTCCATCCAAGTCTAGCTCCTTCTAGACATCTCTAGGCCACTCTAGAAATTTCCCATGCAGAAGAGTCTAGATCCTTTAGGCAACCACCATTTATTTGGATTTTAAGGGACATTTTGAGCGGGATGTAACACCCTTCCCCACTCAAGTTCGTGACGCCCTCGTCGCGCCTTCAAGTTTGAACCTCTCTATGTCATCTTTGAATGGCCACAAAGAGTCTTCAGGTTCCCAGCTTGCCTCTATGTCCGGGGCATTCTTCCACTTAACCAAGTATTCCCGATAACTTGGTACACCCCTACATCGGATTAGACGATCCACCAAGATAGAGTTCACTTCTTTGTCAAAGGAGGTTACTACTGCAATGAGCACCCTCTTTGATTCTCCCCGACTTATGTCTTCCTTGTCTCCATGATAAGGCTTCAACATGCTTACATAAAAACTGGATAGATTTTAAGCTTTAGGGGGAGTTGTAACTTGTAGAACACCTTACCAACTTGCTTGAGGACTAGAAGTGGCCCTTCATACTTCCTTACCAACCCCTTATGAACATTTCGTAAGGACTTAAACTGTTGGGGCAATAGTTTGACAATGACCAAATCTCCTTCCTGAAATTCCACCATCCTCCTTTTCTTGTTAGCCCATTTCTTCATCTTTTTAGATGCATTGTTTAAATAGGCTTGGACTAATTCAACCTGCTCATGCCATGCCTTGGAAAATTTAAAGGCAACAATACTCTTCCCTTCATAGCTTGTAACCAAAGCATGATGGGTCATGGGTTGCTGTCCCACAATGATCTCGAAAGGACTCTTCATTGTGGACTCACTTCTCTACAGGTTATAAGAAAATTGGGCTACATCCAGCAACTTAGCCCAATCATGTTGGTTGGCACTAACAAAGTGCCTGAGATAAAGCTCCAACAATACGTTGGCACGTTCCGTTTGTTCATCGCTTTGTGGATGAAAGCTTGTCGAGAAGTTCAAGTCTGATCCCAATAATTGGAATAATTCAGTCCAAAACTTCCCCGTAAATTGTGGGTCTCGATCACTCATGATATTGGATGGAATTCCCCAATGCTTCACGACATGCTTAAGGAACAACCGTGTCGTCTCATCCACAGTACAATCTGCTGAGGCAGGTATGAATGTTACATACTTGCTGAAGCGATCAATCACTACAATGATGTTGCCAAAACCATCTAATTTTGGCAAGCAAGTGATGAAATCCATTGACACACTTTCTTATGGTCTCTTTGGGATAGACAGTGGCTCCAGAAAACCTCCGGGTGCATGTTGCTCTGTCTTGTCCTATTGGTATACAAGACAAGTCCTCACATAGGTTTCAACATCATCCCTTAGTTGAGGCCAGTAGTAAATTGACTTGATCAAAGAAAGGGTGTGTTTCATTCCTGGGTGTCCAACCCATAGTGAATCGTGGCACTCCTTGTTCAGCTCCTTCCTCAAGTTATCCCACTTCGACACAAAGATGCGATTCTGCTTGGCGTAGAGTAGTCCGTTACTCAGCCAAAATCGCCTTGTCTTTCCTTCCTTAATAAGGACAAGGAGGTTTTGAGCCAGGGCATCATGCTCCAACCCTTATTTGATTCTTTCCAACAAGGGATTACTTGGCCTACTCAAGGCTACTAACTCTGCCTTTTGACTCAGCGTAACAACCACCATGCTTTTTCTGGGCCACTCTAATTTTTCCATTTGATAAGGACTTATTGCTGGTGGTCTTATGCCGTGTTCCATCTTAATTTTGTGGTCTACCTCCCTCTTTGGAGATAACCATTTGGGCAACGCCTCAGGCATCACATCATGGAACTTATCTGAGACAACTTGCACTTCCATTGGCAAGCTTGGCTTTGGCGACTCCTCCTCATCGTCATCCTCATTTGAGATGGCCAAATGACTATCTTCTTCCCTCTTCAATCCCTTCTTGAATTAAAGTGCTGAGAGAGCTTGGGTAGTAGGTCTGGTGGTCCTCTCCTTCGGTACCACACAAGCCTTTAATCCATCCATTATGCACATAGAGTTTAAGCATGACACAAGGAAAGCTCTAACCTAGTCTAAGAACTCCATGCCGAATACTACCGAGTAGTCATCCATAGCAGCCACTAATAAGTCCACTTGGCTAGTCCAAGCACCAAGATTGACCTTAACTCCATGAGAAACTTTTTGCAAAGGTAGTGCTGCCGAGTTAACTACTTTGAGCAATCCTCCTCCATTGACAACCTTAAGGCCGAGTCTCTTTGCTTCCTCTAATGAAACAAAGTTATGAGATGCACCTGTGTCAACCAAAGCTTTGGTGACCTTCCCATTGATGGTTGCATCTACAAACATCAAGCCTTTGGGGGTCTTTGGGGTACTCTATAATGCAATAAGTAAGCGCAAAGAACCCATCTTTGCACCTTCGTCCGTCTCACCTCCATCTTGGTCATGCTTGGAGACAACTAAGGCACTCAAGGCCTTCCTTTTCGGAAATTCACCTGCCCAATGCAGTCCGTCACATATGAAGCACGTCACTCGGGGCTTCAAGGCACCATGATCCTCCCTTTCCTTCCCTTTATCCCGTGATTTGAATGAGGATTCTTCTTTGTGAATTTTGGGACCCTGACTTTTAGCATGGCCTTCCCCACTCTTTCCTCCACTAAACTTTCTATCTGTGGCTCTTTAGCTCTCTTTGTTTCTGGAATAGTCTATAAGGCTCTCAGCAACCAAAATAGTCGAAGATAAGTCTTGGACACCACGTCGCTTGAGTTCAAGATTAACCCATGATTGGAGACTATCCATGAACAAGAATAGGGAATCCTTGTCTGAAGTATCAGAGACTTCTAGCAGTAAGGCTGTGAACTCCTTCACATAGTTCTTTATGCTACCTGTTTTCTTCAATCGTCGCAGTCAACCTCTTGCCTCCTCTTCAACATTTACAGGGAAGAATTGGGGTTTGAACTCCCTTTTAAAATCATCAAAGGTGTCAATTGTGCATACCCCACGCTGCATATCACCATGCCTCCATCTCCATCATAGCATAGCAGTGTCAGAAAAGTAAATGGCAGTAGTTCGGATCTTACTGACATGGTCCGTTATGCCAGTAGCCTCAAAATATTATTCAAGCTCCCATAGGAAGTTCTCAACTTCCATAGAATTACTAGCACCGTTGAAGGTCTTTGGCTTGGGAACATCCACCTTCTTTGGACTAGATCTCATACCTTGGAAAGTTTGGCCTTCAACCCATCAATCTCTTGCCTTAGCCCGTCATCTAGCTCGTTCAGGGACATCTTGACCACTACATGGATATCCATATCCTCGGTCTCCAAGCTATTGCAATGTTCCTCTAGGTTGTCCACTCGGTCGAACAACTCCCCTAAGCTATCCTACACACTCCCAACACGTGCTTATAAGCTAGAAAATGTGTCCTTTGACTTGGCTCGAGATTCCTTTGGTGGTTTCCAAACTTCCTCACGACCAAGTTCCATTGGTGGAACATCCACACTTAGTGTAGCTGGGGCAATGTTCTTTATTATGCCAAGGATAGTAATGCTTCAACCGAAAGCTCTGATACCAACTGTCACAACCTTAAATTTCAAATAGCGATCGTGCATCACTTAGCACGGTCCGTTGCACTAAGCTTGCCTTTCACCCGAACAAAACTCTCCAAAGAGATTAGAAAGAGACTTAGAGATTGAGAGGATTCAAGAGCAAAAGCAAGAATACAAGATAATTTGTAAAGAATGCCTTGTATTGCTCTAGAGAGAGATTATCTTACAATTTCCCAAGATGAGGGAGAAGACAAAATTAGTCGCACTCGGGAGGAGAAATGACCTTTTCAGTGATAATAGGAATGGAAAGAGATTGATAAGAGATTTGAGGTGTAGATTGAGGACTAGATTGAAGAATAAGAGCAACATTATACACAGATGACAAAGAAGGACAACAAACATTTGAAACAAGTTTTAAAACAAGTAACATTATTTTATATGGTTGAGTGAAAATAGAGCTAGATGAGATAATATAAGCAAATGTAGCATAAATAAAAATACTTTCATCAAATAGTACATCCTACCCTTTTAGACAAACATAACCTTTATGTTTAAGACTATAACCTAAAAAGGTGTAAGGAGGAGATCGAGGGTCTAGCTTGTTGTTGTTATAGGATCTCAAGCAAGGGAAACATAAACAATAAAATACCTTTAAGAATGTACTTCTTTTGTATTTGCCTAAATAAAACTTGAAGAGGACTTTTATCATTTAACAGAGGAGAAGGAAGCTTGTTAAGGAGGTAAGTGCTAGAGAAGAAAGCTTTATTCCAAAAGGAAACATATAATACATACCCAATTCAACAATATGTCTATGCTTTCTTTTTACTAAGCCAATTTGACTTTGAGCATGAGAACATGAGACTTTATGAACTATGCCATACTGATATAAAAAGAATGTTAATCACTAAAATTTTCCACGCCAATCACTTTGTAATGATTTGATTTTGCAACCAGTTTGAAGCTTTTTAATTGTACCTTAAATTACACAAAGACTTGAAAAACTACACTTTTTGTTTTAAGAAAGAAAATCAAACTATAACATGAAAATGCGTCAGTAAAATGAACATAATAACCATAACCATTAGATGATGAAAATGGAGCAACCCACACATTAGAGTGTATAAATTCAAGAGGTATATTGACATTATGATTTGAATTAGAGTAAGGAATAGCATGGCTTTTGTTAATACTACAAGCAAAACACAAAGAAATATTGTTTTTATTATTTTTGTAATAAATATTCACAGACAACAAAACTTTCTTTACAATAGATAAAGAGTCATGTCCAAGTCTTTGGTGCTACAAGGCAAGATCAAACATATTTAAAGTGAAAGCAACATTATGCATAACAATATTATTAGCAAAATTAACAGAGCCATGTAAGATATTATTGGATAATTGCTTCCCTTGAAAGGTAAGGTTAAAGACATTGAGACTATCATGAAGCTTGCACTAGATCAATGTCTCCTTTATTGCTTGGTCCTAGACACAATAATAAGAAGGGAGACTAAAAAACATGGTTATCTTAAGCAAAAATACTGTTTTTTGCTATGCTAGAAATGTGCAACATATTTAACATAAAATAGTTATACTAGGATAAAAAGAAGACTAAAAATGATTAGAGCCTATGCTATAGATATGTAAAAACTTACCACTATCAATCATGAAAGTTTTAGAATCAGTGCAGGTGTTACTAGTACGAAGATTTTGAGGATCAAAAGTAACGTAATCACTAGCACTTGAATCAAGAAATTAGCTTGACTTATGACTTGGGGCTGAGGTAAAAGATAGATTGTAAGAAGATGAATAAGGTGCTAAGGTGAGAAAGGATTGTGGTGAATATAATTGAGATGAGTTAGGATTGTAGGGGAGTTTGAAGTGCAAAAACAAGCATTGTTGGGCTATGATTTTGAGAAGTGTTAGGTATAGGTATAATTTAAGGAGGTGAAGGGAATTGAGAAAATTGTGAGAATTCCATTTGTGAAAAGGTCTTAGAGGATGCTAAAGTTGATTAAGTGGAATGTTAGTTTGCTAAGTGTTAGAGGCATACTGAGCCACATATTGTTTTGTCAAATTGATGCCAATATTTATTCATTTAGTGTCCAATTTTACCACAGAGTTGGCATTGAGGCTTACTAATGTTTTTGTATCGACATTCTCTTCCTCTTAACATTCTTATTCCTCTATTTGAAATAGAGTTATCACCATTGAATTGCAAACCAACCATATGTTGTTTCGATGAGGTTTGTACTTGAGAATTGTGTGAATTTTGAGCAACATTTTGATTCCTATAAGTAGGTGTTGCAATACTCAAATTGATAGAAGGCAAAGGAGAATTATTAGGTTAATGTCTTCTCTTCATTATACTCTCTTGACTTGACAAGAGAGATTTAACATTATCAATTGTGACATTTTTAGATATCATTTACAGTTATAGTGGAAAAAAATTGTCAAAATTGTCAACTAAATCTCCAAAAATATGCATTAATTTTTCCTCCTTTGATACTAAAGCTTGTAGATTATATATTGTCAGTCAAGATCTTGATCTTGAGCACATATTCATTTATGGTGAGACCTTATTTCTTAAGGTTTTACAATTCTTCCTTGAGCTATACCATATGAGTTATTGATTTTGATGGAAATATACTTTTCAAGTTTGATCCAAGCCTCTCTAGTTGTATCGAAACCTGAGACTTGTTTTAGGAGACCATCAGTCAAGCAAGACATGATCTAACACCCTAGCATCTCATCTTGCTTCTTTTAGAATTTGTAACTACAATTACGTGTGCCATCGTGCAACACCTAAGGTAGAGGATCTTGAAGAATATATGAATCAAACTCTAAAAATTGTGCAAGATCTTAAGAATTTGATGCTTCTGAATTGTATAATTGTTATGTTCTAATTTGATCGTGTAAGTTTGTTTGTACCTTGTGTCTATGCATTGAAAGCTTGTTTTACACACAAAACGGGGTTGACTGTTTAGTATAAATGCTTGTCGTGAGTGGCAGATTTTGACTTTGTTAAAGTGTGAGTATTTATAAAAATTACTCGGTAGTTTTTGGGTAAAAAAAAATTGATTTTTAGAACCTCGACTAGGGCCTCGTCGGATCCCCAACGAGGTGGTCAATGAGGACCCTTGATGAGACTGAAACATGGTGGTCTGACCATTGTATTCCTTCTACAAATACCCCATCTCTTTATTCTCTTCACACATTTTCTTGATGTGCCAAAACTTTCCAAAATTTGTACTAAAAATTATATTTTATAAATATTATAAGTGTTGGCTATTTTTGTAGATAAAATATTTACATGTAAACTTATTTTTAAGCTTGTTATCAAGTCTATCAAGCAAAGTCAAACAAATATCATAATTTCAAATAGTTGTACTTCAGATATATTTGTTATGACTATAACACATAGGATTGTACTCATGCATTTAACAACACATGTTTATATTGATTTGGTAAAGGAAGGAATTAGGAAAAAAATCATTCAGCTTGAAGTCAATAGATTGGTAGTGCAAGACAAAGATGCAATAAATACTTAGATGAATTAATATCTAGTAAAGCAATCAATGATGAGAAGATATATATTGGGCAGCAAAAGTAATATTATATATAGTCATATAAGTTATTTATAAGGAGTTGATGGTTTAATGTATATACATATGAGAGGACATTGGCGCATATCATTGTTTTTTTTATCGAACGGTATTTGGGATAAAGGGACTTAATTAGGAGATTGATTTATAAATCTAAATATTTGTATTTATTAGTCTATTTATTTTATCTTTTTATGTTCACATGACTTCTTCTTTATTTAGTTCTTTCATATTTATATCAAATAATTTTATATGTGATTGTGATTATTTAATTTAATTATCAAATTTTAAAGAAGTTATTTTTATTGAACTTACACTTAATTTTCTTGTTCTAAGATTTACTAGTTGATTTGATTTAATTGATGTATATTTTGAATCTTCTAGTTGATATTATTCATTATTTAATCAGTTCTAAAACACACACAGGTCTTTGTATTTTTCGTGCTAACCCTGATTGTAGTTGTTTCGTGAGCGTATCTAATTGGTGGATAGTTTATTGGAACGTTGGTCTGGATACTACTTATGCTAATCTTGAAAACTATGAAAACAAAATAGGGGCTCGTAAGTTAGGCACATCGGGACAGTATCCTAGGAGGATGACATAAGACCGAATTTGTACTTGAATATTTGGTTTTCATGGTGGAAAGTTAGGTGGTCCGGTAGATCAGTGATTTTCCTCTTAGGTCATGGTTGTGGCTTAGGTTGTTTCTACCTAAAAATATCGCGTGTTACTCTTTTATTTTTACATGCAATTACATGCCTAGTCACTTTGTTTAGGTTATTAAATTATAAATTGATAAAATTAAAAATAACATATTCACCTATTCTAAGTTAATTATATCTGTATTTTATATACTTTCAATTGGTATTAGAGCCAACACTAGATACACTTAGTGTTGGTTTTATGGATTTTTATTATGGATCATTTTATTGAGGGTTATAACTTAAATGATGAGGAATTTTAATCTTATTTTCTCTCTAAATATAATGTTAATAGTTCTAAAGAATTATTTTCTAAATGTCTTAGAGCCATAAAAGAGAATAATAGTTTAAATATAAATATAGAAAAATTAAATGAAAAACTTAAGGCACGTAAAACTTTTCTAATAAATTAAAAGAAGAAAATAAATAATGCTTTGAATTTGAGTTTTTTAGGTTTGAAAGAAGAAAATAATAAACTTGTTCCAGATAATAGAAAACGAGTGCAAGAGTCCAAAGAATTATGTGAAGCTATGTAGAGACTTACCATTAGAGCTCAACACTTAGATAAAATCTTGAGCATTAGTAAGTCACATGGTGATACACATGACTTTGGTAATAAGGATAAGAGTTCCACACCTTCAACATGACCACATTTGCAAGTCACTTAAACTTTACTCCTATTGTTACTAATTATGCACAAAGAACTATTACACCTATGGTAGAAAAAGTTGTTAAGTTTGTGCATATCTGTCATCATTGTGGTAAGAAAGGTTATATAAGACCAAAATGTAGATTTTTGATGAATGCTCCTAAACTTAATGATTCTTTCCATGTTTTACATAGTAGGACTCATAAGCATCATCCATCTATGCATCCTACATCATATTCAAGAATGAATGGAAATTATAATAATGTGTTCAAAAATTCTACTAGGAAGCATGAAGTCTTAGATTCAAAGAGGCAAGTAAGATTTAGTACTTTTAATGCTAGGACTCATTATCATCATCCTACTATGCATATTGCATCTTCATTTGAGATGAATGAAAAACGTACAGCTAAATCCAAGAATACGCATATGAAACATAAGGTAGTTAAGTTCCAACCCAATGACATAGAGAAACCAAAATGCAAAAAATATTGGGTTAGGAAAGATTACTTTTTCCTGGCTACCTGACCGTCTTTTATTCTTTCATCTAGGTATTTTTGTTAGAGTGCTTAAATGATCCTAGGTGATCATTATTTATTGTCTTTATTTTATTTATTAGTTAAACTTACAAAAGAAAAAGAGAAAGAATTAGAATTCTTATTTTTCCAATAAGGTATTAGACTTATTCAACATTTATATACATACAACCTTGTATTGACCTAACTCATTTTTATGTTTATTGTATAAATGATTCAATAATTTTGATGTATGAACACACATATTTTTTACAATTGATGATCAATGTTGACATGAATTTATTCACACACTCACTTACATATATATATATATATATATATATATTATACTTGAAGTTTATGAATTCTTTTGAAAGAATAGTATTTCAACTAATCTTGACTGTAAAATTGTGTTGAGTTCTATTTCTTGCTTGCTAAAATTTTACTCTGTAGAGACACCTAGTATTAAGAAGATTACCTATTGTGATATATGACTATCGTAGTGAGCAGAGAGGGATACCTCACAACTAGTGTGAAAGTCATCATACTAGGCTTATGACGTGCAAAACATATCGTGTAAAAAGTGATTGCTTATAAAACTTGTACTTGACATGCACAAAAAGAAAGGGCCAATAGAGTTTAGGAAAAAAATAAAAAAAAATCATATGCCTCATTTATAAAATAAAGAGAAAAATTTAAGCCATCGTTTGATAGATATATTTTATTTTTGTGAGATTGAAGACTCAATTATAATTTTACATGATAGATGATATTTTTTTCTTGAGTCTTTCTTGATTGATAATAAATGACTTAATTGACATATTAGTGGAGTTTAAACATATATCTTGCTTTTAAGTAAATGTAAATATGTTATTATATATGCAAAGTGTGACACTTCTATTCTACTTACTTATTTATATAATAGATAATCAAAAATTGAGTTAAAAATGAAAAAAAGATAAGTTCTCGATTGCTTGTGTACTTGTTTGTAATTAAATGAGTTTAATACATTATGTGGCTATTTATAAATTTTTATTTTAAAAAAATTATATTTTTATTCATTTACATTTTTTTTCTTTATTAACTTTTTAATTGGTTTTTAAATTAGAGTGTCATAGAACTTAAGAGGAGTTTAAACCACATTACACTTCTACATTAATCTTCTTTAACATTGCTCTACTTTAGGAGTAGTTTAGCTCCATTGTTTTATCTAATGTGTTGTTCTTCTCATATATCAAAAAAAGGGAGAGTGCGTTTAACTTTTATAATTTATTTTGTTATGCATATTGGGGAAGAACATATTTAGAATAAAAATATTTTTTTTTATCATTTTGTCTTAAATTAAACTTGATTGGTATGAAGACATGTAGTACATGATTATACTTTACACTTTGCTTATTTCTATAGATGTAAATTGAACTAATGTACAATGAGACTTTCATACCAAGTCGTCGTATGATTTATCTATGTCATTTCAATTAATTACTAGCTTGTTAAGTTGCTGCGAAGATGAATTCATCAGTATGAAGTCTAGGATATCATTGTATTTTTATCTTATTCCTATAAGTGTAATGTAGTGAGAGATAGGTTTTGTCACACAAAAATGTCAAAGAGAAAATTTGTAAGGATTACAAGTGTTGGCTATTTTGTGGATAAAATATTTATATGTAAACTTATTTTTAAGTTTGCTATCAAGTCTATCAAGAAAAGTCGAACAAACGTCAAAACTTCATATAATCATACTTCAGGTATATCTGTTATAATTATAATACATATGATTATACTCATGAATTTAATAACACATGTTCATAAAACTGAAATTATTTTTATTGCTAAAATATTTATTTAAATTTAAATCAATTTATAAAATTATCAATTAACTATTTCATAAATACCTTCCAATATTTTTAGGATGTGTAGTGAAAATAACCTTTTTATATTATTAAGAGTTTTAATGAGTTTTGGATAATTAAATTCAAACTAATTTAACCCTAATATTATTAGGTTTGTAATTTTCACCTATATATATACATAATATAAGGGTCAAAGTGGCCAAAATAAACTACTGAAAGCTGCCGAACAAGATCTATGCTGCCGAAACTGTAGAAGAGAGTTCCATATATATTGATTTCGTCAGATGAAGGAATTGAGAAAACCCATTTGGATGAATTAATATCTAGTAAAGAAATCAATGATCAGAATATATATATTTGGACAGCGAAAGTAATATTATATATAGTCATATAAGTTGATTTATATGGATTCGAGGGTTTAATGTATATACACACGTGAGAGGACATTGGCGCATATCATTATTATTTTTTATCTAAGGGTATTTGGTATCTATTTATAAATCTAAATATTTGTATTTATTAATCTATTTATTTTTTCTTTTTACGTTAACGTGACTTCTTGTTTATTTAGTTATTTCATATTTATATAAAATAATTTTATACGTGATTGTGATTATTTAATTTAATTATTAAATTTTAAAGAAGTTATTTTTATTGAACTTACACTTAATTTTCTTATTTAGGGTTTGCTAGTTAATTTGATTTAATTGATGTATATTTTGAATCTTTTAGTTAGGATTATTCATTACTTAATTAGTTCTAAAAAACACACGAGTACTTAAATTTTTTGTGCTAACCCTAGTTATAGTTGTTTCGTAAATGTATCTAATTGGTGGATAGTTTATTGGAACGTTAGTCTGGATACCGCTCGTAAGTAAGGTACATTGGGGTAGTATTCTAGGAAGGATGTCATAAGATCGATTTTGTACTTGAACATTTGGTTTTCATGGTAAAAAATTAGATAGTCTGATGAACCAATGGTTTTTCCCTTAGGTCATGGTTGTGGCCTAAGTTGTTTTCACCTAAAAATATCATGTGATATTCTTTCATTTTCGCACTTTATTTTTACACGCAATTGCATGTCTAGTTGCTTTGTTTAGGTTATTAAATTATAAATTGAAAATAACTGATTTACCTAGGTTAATTAGGTCTGTATTTTATATACTTTCACATTTGATTCACAAATTTGCAAATATACTTTCACATTTGTTACGTGTAATATAGAGTACTTAAGTGTTAAGCTTTGGACTATTTTACTTTCTGTGTGAGATTTAACATTGTGATATTGATTTGGATTGTTGTGGTGAGATATCAAATCTTTAATTAATTGTGTATCATACATAAAAGATTTGTGGTTTATGATGGAAATTGTTTTTCCATGGTGGTTATTGATTGTTCATGATTAAGGGTGTGCTTTAAGTTTGATTATTCTTTTCACTTAATATTATTGATCAATAATTTTTAATTATTTTTACTTTCTTCTTCTTACTAAATAATATATCTATTAATTAAAGATTTCTAACTACTTAAGAATTTTATTTACAACCACCTCAGTTCCTGTGATTGAGGCCATGTATAAACCTATGAGTTTACAGTGAATGAGTTAGTTGGTGATTTTAAAGTCTTCAAACTTCATCACATGTTTCCCAAACAAGATCAAATTGCTATTGTGATGAGAAAGAGCTTGGCTCTCAAGACCACCAAGTGTAGTGGTCCCAACAGAGATGAGAATGCCACTGTTATAAGTAATGATGATTCTAAACTTGATGAGGAAGAAATTACATTACTTTCCAAGAGATTCACTAGATTTTTCAAGAAAAAAAATCATTCTTTAAGTGTGTTGGAAAATAAAGCTTTGAGCACTAAAGACTCGAAGTCAATTAAGATTGATGAAGACTCAGATAATGAAGTTGAGAAACCCAACAAAGACCATCTCAACAAAATAAAGAGCTTCGAATGTGGTAAACCTGAACACATTGCTACTAATTGTATTCATAAACAAAAATTCATGAAGAAGCATGCTATGAAGGTTAAAGTTACTATTTTAGACAATACTAGTAGTGATGAAGAGGATGATACTAACTTTCTAACATTCTTTGCTTTAAGTAATGTAGATCCTTCAACTGCCACCTTAGTTACTACAAGAGGTTCATGCTAAAAATGATTAAAATGAGCAAGATGAGTTTCTTGATTCTTACAACACGTTCTTATTGGAGAACATCAAATTAGAAAAAGCTAAAAAAAGGCTTTGGAGAGCCAAGATGAAAAAGAGTGTGAGATAAGCATATTAAAGAAAACTCTTAAGGAAAGAAAGTCCCCAATTAATGGTCAACAACATGATCTTACTAATAGGTGTGAGGCCATTCAAAAGAGATACAATGATTTACAAGAAAAGTTCAACACAAATCTCGAAAAGATGAAAAAAATTAAGGAATATTTAAAATTAATGTTCCACTTTGGACAAAGCTACTCTATTGTATGTGAATCCCGATCCTTATCTGATAAGAAGGTAGAAGTTGATCCATTGAAGAAGCAAATAATTGTCCTTTGAAGTATCAAGGAGTATCTGGTTTACTCTCTCACAAAAAGAAGAAGCTGAAGTTGAACAATTACATAAGAGAGTTGGGATTCTTAATAATTCTACAACTTACCTTGAATCTTTCCTTAAGGGAAAAAAAGATTTAATTAAAGCCATAAAGAAATAAACTCTATGTAAGTGAGAAATAATTCGCTCAATCTATCTCAAATGTCAACAAAATGATGAATGGTTCACAAAACATGGTATTGTGTATAGTGAAGGGGTTTCTAAATCAACTATGAGTGCTCATAAGTTTGTTAAATCAACCGTTCAAGATTTGAAGTTGAAGTCAACTACTACCAACCAAAAATGTAAGTCTATTGTTTCATTCTAGTTAATTTCCTCTAGTAAAATGAACACCTCACCTAATCTTAGTTCTTTTCGTCACCCTAGTGATGGTCTGTTGCCCCTACCTACTATTACTCCTACGTGTCACCATTTTGGTAAACTCGGGCATTTGAGACCACACTGCAAGAATTGAATTTTCATCCTAGTATTAAAGTTAATTTGAGCACTTCTTCTTCTTTTTCTTTTCTTTCGAATATTACTCCTTGGAGTTAGGGTCTCAAATTATCCAACTTCACTATTCATGTTTGTTATCTTTGTGGCACTACTGGCTACCTTGCTAAGTAATGTCTTAGATACTTGAGGAGTATATCTCAAAGTTCCCCACCTCCCTCTTCCTTATCTTTTATATTTTCATGTAGCTATGGTAGCTCATCTGAGCATCTTTAAGCTGGTTACATCATGCATCTTAAGCATAGTGTGGAAAGAAGTAAATCTACTTCAAAAAAATCTACTTGACCAAGTTTATATGGATAACTTGATAGGAATTTTTAGAAATTATAAACAAATAAAACATTAAGTTTCATATACTCCACATGCTCACATGACACAAAAAATACCTCTTAATTTAGTTTCCCTTTATAAATTTTTTAAATAGATGAATGCTATTTTATCACTATTTTTGGATGATCTAGTAGGGTTGAGTTGTTTACTTCTTTTCTCTCATATGATTATAGCCTTTCTATATGTGACTTATATATTTTTTTGTTATTTTTCTTATTGTTAACTCTATTTTATCTCCCTTTACTCCTTTAAAATAAAAATTATCTATGTTTAGTAGTTTTGCACTCCCTTTCTTTATCTCCTTAGAAATTTTCTTCCCATTTTTTTTGTGCTACTTACCACACCCATCGTTGATAATGATGAGGTGTATTTATACCTATAAAATGACCGCTAATACATATTTTCTTCACACCTCAGTATTGTTTCCTTCTATTCTTGCTATACTATTACACCTTACCTTTTATTTCTTACCATATATAGCTTTAAACCATACCAAGAGTGCAAAGAAGTTAAAGTAGTCTATGCCTGCTAGCCTCTCAATCAATCCACCTATTATTTGTGAGCGTCTAATGGATATCCATGACTTTCTTGCTATCAAGGAAAGGTTTACATATTTCTCTTGAATTTCTCTTTACTCTCTTACTTATTCTTGTAATGATGAGTTTGTTAGAGAGTTCTATGTTACCCTACCTCATTTTATCTCTACTTATTTTCTAATTTTTTTTGTCTTCATAGGACGTAATATCATTTTTATATAGATGATATTATTAGTTTATTATCTTTTTCTAATGTTGAATTCCTTTCTTTTCCCATCATTCCATCTGAATTTGAAATTATTTCTTTTACTATTAATTTAATCTTGTGAATGATTGCAACATGGTTGGATAACGATCTAGTTATCCAAGCCTACCCCACTAATCAAGGTAGAACTCTTGTTGTAAACTATGTTTCCCTTTGTCATTGTTTTAATGATGTTATTAGTGTTGTCATTGTCCCCATCCTTATCATTATACTGTATCACCATACAAAGGACACTTCCTTTGTGCTATTCTCAATGGTGAAATTATAGATCTTGTTGGCATGATTTATAAGACCATAAATTTTCGTACTATTACTCCTCCTAACTCTACCCCCCATTATTCTTCCTTGATCACTAGGCTAGATTCCATTATTTTTTGTAATATCTCTTTTTCCTATCCTAGCAGAGTTGTTTTTCACTCCTATTATATCATTTTAGATGTGGCTCTTAACATTCATTTTTTACCCCTTCTTCTTCTTCTTCTTCTTCTTCTTCTTCTTCTATAAATGCTATTTAATCCATGCATTATGAATCCTATTTCTTCTACTCCTTTTACCTATGTTCCTCTCAATGATGAGTCTGTTGGTCTAATGAATAATCTTTTTCAAGAGTTACATCTTCTTAAATGGAATGTCATGGATATGCAAAGATTTCAAGCTTTTGCTCAGGGTATGGAAACTTCTTATTACCTTGTTTTACCATCTCTTGTTCATGGTTTTCCCTTATCCTTTACCTCATTCAGACCTTGACCTACAAGTTCTAAAGGTCCTCATTTTTACTCTAATGCTACTTATCTTGTCTCTTTGACCACTTTTTCAAATGTTTGGTAGAGATAAACCCAATGTTTCTTTTGATCCCGATCATTCCTTTGACCAGTTTACTACTACTATTTTCCATCCTCAAACTACTACATCATCCTATATCCCTACTAATGCTAGCAAGTCTTTGCATAATGGTATTCACGAGGGGGATGATGATGCAAGAAAGAGAAAGATAAGTGTTGAACTCATTTTTCTTGTTGTTTACTTTATTTCATTTCATTGCTTTAATTTTTTGGTAAAATAGTGTTTACCTAATGAGAATGAGTTTGGTGTGTTACTTGATCTCTGTTTTTGATATATGTAGTTTGTTTGTTTGCTTTGATCTTATATGTCATAGTGTATGAATGTTAGGATTATAACATGTTTGTATGCCTTATCTCCTTTATACAGAGGTGCTTCTTTGGCTTTGTGTGTCAAAAAAAGTGGAGAATTTTGTGTGCATAACTACGTAATTGTTGTCATGCTATGTGTTGCATAGGTGATAAGTCAGGGGAAATTGTGTACATTGCATGTGTCTTTGTTGCATGATTGTATGAGTTTTTCCTATCAATGTGTATTTGTATAGGGATAACATGATAGTATGTAAATAGACTACACGTTGTTTTTTGCATGAAGATGGATGGAGCCCACAAGACGGATGCATTTAGAGCAAGTGTATTTTTTTTATTTTGGTATGTGTCGTTATATTTTTAAATGGGAATAGAGAAATTTAGATTATCTTAATGATCATCTCATGTTTGATATGTCTGTACTTAGTTGTGTAGTGTTTTGACACGAAAAGTAAAAGGGAGAGATTGTAAGTTCATTTGTACTTTGTGTATGTATGTTGGCTTTTCTTATACAAAATACGAAATCTATTTGTTTTACTCAATACTCTATCTTTCTCTATGTAAAGTTTGTTACTGTGGATCTGTAAAGTACATAAGTATATAATTAGAAACACTGTAACTAAAAGCATGTTTTTCACACACAATGAGATTTGTTGTTTAGTATGCATGCTAGGTTATGAGTGGTGGATTTTAGCTCGGTTCAAGTGGGATATTTATGAAAATTACTCGGTAATTTTTGGATAAAAAAATTGTGATTTTTGGCACTTCGATGAGGTTCTCAATAAGGGCCTCGTCGAACCCCTCGATGGATCTCCAACGAGGTGGTCAACGAGGACCCCCAATGAAGTGGTATAGCAATTGGTATTCCTTCTATAAATACCCCATCTCTTTAATCTCTTCAATCATTTTCTTGATGTGTCAAAAATCTACCAAAATTTCCACTAAAAATTATATTTGATTTGCAAATTTCTTTTGGAGTGTTTAAGTATTTATACTATAGTATTTTGAGTAAAATAGAGTGTTTGAGTGTTGAGCTCTTGACTATTTTACTTTCTATGTGAGACAACATTGTGAGATTGATTTGGGATGTTATAATGAGTTATCAAATCGTTAGCTATGTATGATATGTGGATTAACTATGTGTCCCACATAGGAAATTTATGGTTTGTGGTGGAAAGTGGTTTCTCACGATGGTTATTGATTGTTCGTGATTGGGAGCGATACTCAAGGTTGATTGTTTTTTTATGTCACATTATTGATCTATAGTTTCTGATCACACCACATTGAGTGGTGTTGGTTTTAGAGAAAAGTTGGGTTCATGTGTTGAACCAGGTCATTACAGAGGCAACAACGAAGGCAACAATAGGCCGTTCGGATAGAGGTCCCGACTGACAAAGGTATTTATGGTTTTATTTCTATAAGAGTTATAATTAGTTTATTACTTAATGAATTATTTACAACTGAGTAGTTTCCATAAACAACTTAAGGATGTTACCACATAGATAGAGTTTTTATGTCTATTTACCTAGTTACATTGTATGTTGTGATTGCTCTATTATTCTTCTAGTAGAATTTGAGTTTAAATCGTGTATGTTACAACATATTAAATTTTAAACACTGATTAGAATACCTTAATTATCTTTACTTGATTTTACTCACTAAATAATATATCTATTAATTAAAAAATTTTGATTACCTAAGAATTTTATTTATATTTATTATAACTATTATTGTGTTATGTTATTTATTTATCTTTATGTTTTTTGCAAGTTAGTAACGAATCCTTAAAGAATCTACATCTTTTTATCCTGATTGTGTACAGAATTACGAACTCTTTCAAATTGTTACTAAAACATTGTGAAAAGAGAATACTTCTCGAGTAGGTATTATAGGTAACTGTATATGTTGTGGAGCTTGCTATTGAACAAATCTTGATGAATCCTCCATTGAGCAGCGTGAAGATAGAATGAAGCTCAATGAACTTCAAACTCTGATATCATATCAAGGTCAAAGAGTAAATGTAAAAGAAGAGAAGGAACAACCATATAACAATAGAGAGTAAATTGAGAGAGAATTGTATCGATATTGATTGTAATGATCTGGCTTTACATCGTAAGCCTTTGGCTATTTGTAACTTCAATAGTACTTGCAATGTAAGCACCAACTTGGCGCACAGGTTATTCACAATTTGCAATGCTAACTTCGCGCGCATGTGTCACACTTCTTGCACTATCAGCTTGGCTTATAGACTGGTGCATAAGACTGCATATTACCTGCAATATCACCAGCTTGGCTTGCATGCCGATCAACTGGCTTATTGCTTCCATTAAGAATGACCCGAGAAGGCATGGAAATACCACTTTTGACTTGGGATTGAATCCATTTGAGATGGGTTTTGACAAAGTTTGGGTTGGTACGTAGAGAAAGCCAGTGTTTTGAAACGCACCTGAAACGTACCAGTGATTTCACGGGCAGTCTTACTAGTATGTCCACAATCATTTCCTCCGGAAACTCCATTATTTATTCAATTATGACTTGATTTGCAGTGGCTATGGACGATAAGGTCATGGAACTGAGTTTTGCTCTGTTTGTTTTTGTGGTGGAAGTTTTGGAAACCTACAGGTGTCCATGACGATGAAGTAATGGATGCAAGATGTTTGATAGTGTATTTTATGGTTTAGCTGATAAGTTATTAGGGAAATTAAAAAATATATATATCATCAAAATTTAAATCTAAGTAACTGAATTTCAATTTGAATAATATTTAATTAAACAATTTTTAAAATAAAATAATACATCAAACATTTTTTTAATAATGAAAATATATTAACTGAATATAAAAAGATTATTTTTATAATTATAAAATTTAAAAATGTTATTTTTGTTATTTTTTGAGTTATTATTGCTATTGTGTAATACTGATAATTTTGTTTAATAATAATAATAAAAATAAAATAAAATTTACACAAATTTATGTTGTGGCCTGATAATATCTGATTGAATTATAGATTTGGTTTTGATTCTTTTGAACGATAGTGAAAGAAGAGGATCGAGTTTGCGTCACTCTATTGTCTTATAATAATAGAAAGTATGTTTTAATTAATTATAAATTTGCATATAAGTAATAGTACATTCATTATTCATTTAAGGAATGCTATATATATAATTACACTAAACTAATACCACTCTTTCGTTACTCTAAACTAATACCATTCCCATTTAACTATGGATAAAAAAAATTGAAATATATATCTATAAAAATATCAATAAAATCACATCATAAATATCAATATGGGATAAAAATCAATTTTGTTCAAAATATCAATTTTGTTCAAAATATCAATTTCAATCATTTTACTTTGTTATTTGTTGTAATGTCATCGATCTTCAAAATATCCATAAAATATTTACAAATATCGATTAAAATATATTAAGAAAAATCCATAGCCTGAAGTACGGAAAAATTATCCTTGGGTTGAGGAATGCATCAATCCTCTGCAATATATTGGTATTTAATAATTAATTTGTGATTTTTGAGATATGCAAAGTTGCTTAGAAATTAACACTTTTCAGATCTAATAGTTTTTTCATACAAAATGTTGAATTTGTGATTGAATTGCTCATAGTAATTAAAAGAAGAAAAAACTTGCACCTAAAATTTGTTAAGATGTCGCTTGTAGTTGTAAAGAGGTAATGAAGGAAACCTTTGGTCTACAAAAAGGGTACATATTCAACATGACCTCTTCAATCACCTTCATTCCTTTCCAAGCATCCACTATATGCTTCCGAAAGCCAAATTATAATTAAGAGAATTAATATATAATCTTACTAAAACAGTGATGCGTTTTCTCAAAAGTTATAGCTTGCCTGTGTCCAAATCTCTCCTAAAATATGCTTTCATCTGGATGCTGTTTATAAAGCTCTCATCCAGTAAACAACTCGCTGATGGTGCTGCTTGGCATTGACACTGGCAGAATCCGAGCCATGCATTTCCAGATCAATATTCTATTCATGTCATCAACCCCATTCCCTCTTAAAATTGCTTTGAGGCCTTTCTCAAGAGAAAAAAGAATTATGACAGTGTAAAGGAGACCAATCCCGGTATTAGAATGCCAAATATTCACAGATTCAAGGGTATTATTGTCTCTTGTCCTCTTCCAGATCTTCACTATGTACAAATACATGATGATCTCCTGCAGTTATTGTTTTCCTTTCCTTCCTTTCTAGCACATTTGCCTTATCTCCGGCCACTTTAACTCCACTTCCGGTGAGTGAGATGCTATCATCGTCAAAGTCCTCCCCTGCCTCCTCTGAGTAAGCATATCTGTTAAGACAACAAATTAAAGCAACTTTCACAAGTCCTCTTCAACAAAATCCCAGATCATAATGAGTGAATAAATATAGGACGAATAAAAGTAGACTTTATCTAGGGGATCATAGCCAAGTTATCAAATTCTATGCATAACCAAGACCCCAATGAAAACAGAAGTGTGTAAAATTTTAACATTTCAAGATATTTAAAAAGCCAGCTATTTTCTCATCCTAACAATTTGTTTTCCTGTGTTCTTTCCCAAATGGATCTTGGTGGGGGTGGGGATTCTGACTCATGAACCGAAATAAATTGTTTGAGGTCAGCTTTAAAGTTCAGATCAATTTTGTCAAAAGGCACTTCTTTTCTTGCTTGAAAGCATTTTGGTCACAACTAATAATGCTTAATAATAAAATGGAAACAAAGAACAACACATAATACCCAAGTGGCCATGACAGAAGCAAAAGCCTGCTTAAACAAATATAGGAAGTAGCAGAATGCAATTGAATGGGCAAAAACGGGTTTATATTGTACCTCGTTGGGTTGTGAGATGGAGCCCAGAGAATGCAAATCACAACCAAGAGTGTGTAAGCAACCAGTGTCCAGAAAGCTGGGATGATCCATGCTCGTTGCCACAGCTCATTGAGTGGATCAGTTGCATTGAAGTATAACTGGACCAACAAAAATATAAGCCCCACTTTTAAGATACACAGGTCATTGATTCTACAGCCTAAAATAAATACTGAAGGTAATTCTGGCATCAATACTTGTAAAAACCAAGAAGCATGAGGAGTAGAAATTAAGGAGGAGAGCCAACAAAAATAAGGAAAAAGAAACCTCATATCCGATCCAAGCAATAGAAAGCAACACGGATACTGCAAGAGAATTGGTAAACTTCCGATAGAGCTCCAGTTTGAGAAAACTCCTTCGGATCTGTGCACAAAATATACAAGGGGCGTAATCAATCACATTGTTTCCTGAGACCATGAAAAAATGCAATATTCTTGTACATGTACCAACACTAATTCAAATACTACATCTAAAATGAAAAAGTCTATAAATCACAAGTGATGTAACACAGTTTTATTGATAAATATAATTACACCCACATAACTACATTTAATTAAAAACTGTCATGTCAATTGTGATTCCCATATAATTGTGATACATAGAAGTGCTCATCTGAAATATTGCAACCCTGACCCTTTTGCAATGTTGATAAACTCAATAAATTATTTGCACTTAAAACTTTATAGAAATGAGAAGGCTTGAAATAAATTATTTTCATTATACAGTTGAAAACTATAGAAAAACTGTCCAAGAAGAGAGGAAGATTCATGAGAATGAGAAGATAAGGCTACCTGAAGCTTCTCCAAAGTTTTTGATAATGATGAAAAGATCCAAAGAATAAAGCAAGCATCCAATATAGCAACAGGTAGCACAAGAAAAAGTCTTGTTTTGCCAGAAAAATCATTTATATTCCCCAAATGTTCAACAAGCTCAAGTGCTTCAGAAGCCACAAAATATACAACACCGAGGAGGAGTACTTTTGATGTTATAGCACCAAGGGTTAGCCGCACAACACCATATCCCATGGAGACCACCAAAAGAAGAAGTCGGGAGACGGTCTTCTTGACAGCACTGAAGGATACTGCCCAAATGGTAATTCCCATCGGTCTGCTTCCTGTTGAATTGAAATTTGCATATTCAAAGTACCAGAGGGCCATTTCACACATTCCAAGGCCAATAACGGCAGTGATGTAATAATGCAGCTGTATTATATCTTTCCAATATTGAACAAAACGGAGAAACCAGAAGAGGCCAAGAGCAAGGTAAGCTAAAGACATTAAGCCAAAAGATGTCATTAAGGGCGTCATCTTTCCTGGCAAATAACCATCAGGGTTCCTCCAGACCGTTCTTCCGCTTATGACAGTGCCAACAACATCTGGATCACAGTACATGAAATAAAGATAGTACATTCCAGTGCTTTTAATCTCAATAGTTTGAAGCACCATGTTGGCCTCTTCGTTTTTCCCTTCAAAGAATGTCTGAATTCTTTTTGGTCCATTAAGATTACCCGGGTCTTGATGGATGATAACCTCTCCCACCTTGCAAGACCCATCCTTCGCAAGTTCTGGTGTGCAGCATATTGCATTGGAGTTCAAAAATGAGCCCCCAATCTTATCCCTGTCTCTGACATCAAGTATTATTGCCTCAACCAAGCCAGTCCTCTGTTGCATCTCATTCTTCTTCTCAGCAGACTCTTTGGTTCTTCGAAATGTGATTGACTCAAACCTGTGTGACATGGAAGGTATAAGTCCTCTCGACTATTCAGAATTAAATGCTACTTGCACACAATTGTGTGCTCACACGATCTTGCATACCATGCACCTAAAATCATAACGTATCAATTTTCCTATGGGACAGTGCCTAATTGTGTGCAATTACATGTGCAATTTGCATTCCTCTATGTATACAGCCTATAAAAAGGTATTTTTCCCAACCTCAAGTAACATACTACATGAATTTCAGCTGGAGTAGACATGAGTCACCAAGTGCAACAATGTTCGTTTAGATTAAAAAAAAATGCCCATCACTCCATTATATCTAGAATTTCATGACATCTAAATTTATCACTAATGTATAATAGTCAATCTCAATTAAAATATTAATATCTGAATATGTTTTGTACTATAAGTCAGCTAGGAAAGGAAACTGCCTTTTATCCAAATTATATCACTCAATACCATTTAGATGTTAAAATCTCATAACCCTCCCTCCTTATGTTAACCTCATTCTATGACCATACACCTAAGCGAGTTTGTATCTACACTGGTATTATATAACAGTACTCGATAGGAAAAGGATACAAGCGCAGAGAATCAAACAAATTGGTACCAAATATTTTCTTGCCAAAAGAGTAGATAAGAAAAATAAGTAAAGAAAACCATTGATATTTTTGATCTTAAATAAATATAATTGAATTGGTCCCAAAATAGTATATCAATTATACATAATGTATACATATAATATATATACATAGTGTACATGATCAATTATGTACTAGCTAACATAGTATTTATGGGGATTAGTTTGTGTTCTAAGTAGTATGACTCCCCACCCTACCACCATAACCCAAAGTTCTAATCTCAAATGTGTAACTTTAGTATCATTTAAAAAAAAAATTTATGGCTCCAAATCAATATTTTGGGACAAACAAACATATTTATGTATCCTAGGAGTGACTTGATTTATGTCACCACAATATTTTATTCATTTTTACGAGTGATACTTAGGTTATAAAATATAAAATATTAATTATTTTTTTAATTGTAAAATATTATTTTATTAATAAAAAATTATACAGAATAAAAATATATATTTAATAATAACAGAGTTACTATTTTAAAGTTTTTCCTTCTTTATATCCTTTCTTCAATTTTTTTAATTCAATTTTTTCACAATTTTTCAAATATAAAGCTGAAAATATAAGATTAATTTCCATATATTTTTCTAATCATTTTTTTCTATTCTATTTATAAAAATAAATAAACTGTAATAGACCGGCAATCATAGCAACAGTTATTATAATAACTGATATATTATAGTTTATTTTCTTTTTCTGTTACTGATAGAATAAACAGGATTGACAAAACAAATTTACGAAAAATGAAAGAAATTTAGCTTAAAAAATATTGATATTTTTAACTTTATTAATAAAAGATAAACTAAAATTGAAAAAAAAAATAAGGAAAGGATATAAAAAAAAGATTTTTTTTAAAATAATACTTTTATTCTATTAAATATACTTTATTATTTTATAAAAAATTATTAATAAGATAATATAAATATGTCCATGTTATATTTTTAATGAAAGAATAACTTAAATATCACTTGCTTAGTAAAGTATCAAAAACAAAGCGACTTCGAGTACCCAACCAACAGACAGATCAAACATACCCATTAACGATTATGCACAAAATGAACGAAGGATGTAAAGAAAAAGAAAATTTGCAACTAAATTATTCACCTGATGAAGGACTTGCCATTGATGGGGTTGTCTTCGGAAGTGGAATTGTCATCTTCCAGGTTAAATTTAGAAGCGTAGAGGCCTTCGCTCCCACCATGGAAGAAGAAGGAATTGGAGCGACGAATGAAGGATTCGTTTTGGTATTCATGGATCGAGGCACCTACTTGGACAATTGAACAGAAGCTCAGATATACCAGACCTACCAAGATTATAATGCGTCCATTTGAAAGCAAATCAAAAGCAAGGCTCGCTCTGTAACCCATCATTTGTCTGTCTCTTTCTCTGACGAAGCTCATGCGAAAGAATTTAGAAATATGTAGTATTTGTTATTTAGGATTTTTGGGTTCAAGGCTTCAAGCTGTAACCAGTGAAAATGAAACTGATCTCGTCCTAATCATATTAAAGATCAAAGATGTTTTTTCATTATAAATTTTTAAATTAATAAAATATTGTTTTTTTGTTACATTTAATTAGGTCGGTAATATTGATATTTTTAATATAATTTATTAATAATAATTTTATTAGTAATAAAGATAAAATAATATTTTATATATTTTTATAAAAGATAATTGTATTAATATAACTTAATTATGATTCGATTGATATTTTTGATTGTATATATATGAAAGTGATCGATATGTATTTATTTATGTGATAATTTATGTATTGTTTAGAGTGAATTTTTTTTTCCATCTATTTATAACTTATGTAAAAATGAAAAATTAACTTCAAAATAATTACTTGATAATAATAATTTTTATATATTTATTTATACTTTATTTACTAATAATATTATAATTTGATTTTTAATATTTTATTTTATATAATTTAATTATTTGATAAATTGATTTTTTTTATTTATTTGTTCACAGTTTATTCTAAAATATATAATTTAATCTTTAAATTATAAATAATTTATTTGATAATTAAATATAATGTTATTAAATTGATTTTATATAAATTAAAAATTTGAATTAAATTTAAACGTTTGAAATTAAATTATATAAATTAAAATATTATTGATTAAATTGTAATATATGATTAGAGAATTAATATTTTTATTTTATGTTCTTTGTTTTCTTTCTCTTCTATATTTATATAAAAGAATTATTTTTAGTTTAATTGAGTTGTAAAAATATTTATTTTTAATTCTTTTAAAAAAATATATGTTTATTTTTTTAAGTGAATATATGTTTTTTTTATTTTATAAAAATAAATATTTTTTTAATTAAAAATAAAATTATATTAAATATCTGAATCATTAGATTTATTTTACGTGATTAACAATTATTTGATAATTATATATATATATATATATATATATATATATATATATATATATATATATATATATAAATGGGATTTGATTTTTTTCTGAGATATTTTATTTTTTAACCTTTTATATTTTCATTGGTCATATTTGACAATATACGGTTTTTGTAGCGATTAAAATTTACCATTCGAAACTTATTTTTTAAAAGAAAACAATTTCATATTTTTATATTTTTATATAAAATCGAGAATTGATTTAGTTTAATTTTTTTACTTTCTGAAAATAATTATTTAATTTTTTTTATGAAAACAAACAATTATTTTAAAACTTATATTTTTCACTTTAATTAAAATTTACACCTAAATTTATGAAATTAACAATAATAATTAAATGTAATGAAATTGTTTTTTTTAACATTATATAGTCCACTTAAATATTTAGAGTTATAGAGTTTGAGAATTAGTAAAAAAATATACAAATAATGTAATTATTTTAAAAAATAGTTATTACAATATTATCATCATAATCATATATTGAATGTTAAAGAATATTTTTATTATAATTTTGTAAATTTTATACTTTAAACATTTAATTTTTTTTAATTAGATTTGATTATTTAACTCATGTTTTGAATGGATTTAAAACTAGTATTATAAAAAAAGGCTTGTAGGAAACTTTTAAAAAAAATAAGTATTTTAAAATATTTAGCACACAAAACAAAATTAATAATAAAGGAGATACGGTAAGAATTATAATTTATTTTGAAGATCAAATTTCGTTTGACTGTTTAGAAAATTTTTAAGTAATATTTGGTTCGTTAATAATTTTGATTTATAATTAAATAATTAATTTTATGATTTATAGTATTTTATAAAATTAATTATTAATATGTTTGATAATAATTTTTATATAATGATTTAAAAAAATCGAAAATTACTTATAAGTTATTTGGTAATATTTTTTTTAATTTTTTGAAAAAAATTAAAAAATAAAGAATTGATTTAGTTATTATTTAAAAAAAATATATTTTTAATTATTTTCTTCAAATATTATAAATATAAAAGTTGTAATATTTGATTTAATTTCTTAAAAAATATTTGTTAAAAATTAAAAAAATTAAAAATTAAAAAATTTAAACTAAAAAATATTATAAAAAATACTTGATTGAAAAACATTTAAATAAAATTTAAAAATCAAAAACCTCTATTAAACAACTTGTAAGAATTGTGCATCTTTCATCCATTGACTCAAGAAAATTTAAATAGCTAAAAGAGTAGTATGTAATATGTACCTTATATAACATTAGAATAACACATTTTTAATTAGCATGTGATATATTTTTGCACTTTGTCTAATAATTTCATAATATTTAATATTTTTTTAATTTCTTTACTTTCTCAATTTCAAACCATTCTATTTTTTATATGAATTCTTCATTATTTTATTTCCATTCTTCATAAAAATATATATTTTTTAATTGTTTGAAAAGAAATAAAACTAAAACTTTATTAATAAGTTATGAAATATAATTAAATCATTTTAAATTAAACATCCAACATTTTATACTCAATTAAAAAATATATAAAATTTTAAATTTTATAACAATAAAAATAACATTTTAATAAATATAATGTTAAAAAATCAGAATATGACTAATATTGTTTATTTCTTTGTTACTTGTCATATGATTGCAATGAAAAACCATACATATAAATGACCCAAGGGACAATGTTTTAGTTACTTAAAAGGATGGAATGTCAATTTGATCTCTTTATTTATACAAAAGTTATCATTTAATTCCCTAAGTTAGAAAATATATCATTTAATCTTTTTGTTTTAAAAAATTGTCAAAAAAAGACATTTATTAATTCTAAAACTATTTTATTAAAAAAAATTCAAAAATATTGCCTTTTTTTACTATTCAAGAAACGCTCAACATTAATTATGTTAAAAAAAATTATCAACAAATATTTATTAATATTGCTAAAAATCCTTGTGTATTTTCTTTTTTATAAGAAAAAGAACTATTAAGTACTTTTTGTTTAAGTAAAAAAACTAATCAATATATATTTTAATTTAAAGGACTAAACAATATTTTTATTCAAAGAAAAATGACTCAAGGTTTTTATTTCTATTTAAAAAAATTTAGTGCATGCATTTACCAATAATTAAATGTGAAGATTTTAGTCATTTTGAGTAAGAGTGAGTATTGTTTTTCAAACCAATCAATTTAAGTTTATGATCAAATTTAGCATATACTTATTTTTTAGAGGTTAGTTGGTCTAATTAGGTCTAGAAATTATGTAAAATGATTTAGTAGGATCAATTATAGATTTCAAAAATGATAATACCAACACAATAGAACTAAATAAACTCTTTTAATATATTGATTTTTTAAGTATTTTATTATTTATTTATTATTATAATAATAATAATTATTATTAAATTATAATTATATTAAAATTTCATGTAATCCATATGTAAGAATAAAAATGTATTTAAAATATGGTTTAGAATGTTATCCAATGAATATTTAACTCTAATATTTCATGTAATCATTAATAAATTATTTGATAAGATATCCTTAACTTATTGTGAATTATTTTTTAAAGTAAATGCTAGTGTTTTTATGCTAATGAATATATTTATTTAATTTTTTTTTCAAAAAATTATACTATATGTTTTCTATGTTTCAATTAAAAAAGGCTTTTATATAAGTCTAAAATTATTAAACTAACTTTATAGGTTGACTTGAAAATTGATTTTTGGGATCATGTGTGGGATAATGTTTTGAATTTATCAAAATCTCATAAATAAGATTGATTTGTAAAATAATTCAATAACGAGCCTATGTTCATTCTTAATTTTAAGCTACTTAAATATCTTTCACTCATTTTTGTCAATATGTTAAGCAAAAAGTTGAATAAAATTTAATATGTTCAATTCGGTGATATTTTTTGAAAATATAAATAATTATAATAAATTAATTGAATCTATTAACTACAATTCTAACTTCAAATCCATCCATTTTTGTTATTACTTTAAGTAAAATAATATGATATTTAAATCTATTTATTAAAATTTATTAAAAAATAAAATAAATTTATTTATAACTTAATTAAAAATAAAAATGTTGGTAAAATCAAATAAAATAATAATTAAAGATTAATAAATTTTTAATTGAAATTATAAAATTATGATGGACAATAATTATGGATTAAAGAATGTTTTAGAAAGAAAGAAAAAGACATTTTACTTAAATTAATAAATAATATTATATATATATTAAATAACGTGTAAATATTAAATTAGAAATTAAATTAAAAATACAAGATATTGAAATAATTATGTAATTATTTAATAATATGGGTCCATTATTATAACACTTAAGTAAATACATTCATCAAATTGTAATAAAAACATATCCTTTAAATTAATATGTGTTTTTGTTTTAAGTATAGTCTCGTGATATTCCGTTATTATATACTAATAATATAAATAAAATAAAATTAGATATTATTTAATATTGAATAAATATAAATAATTATAATTAAATTTAAATAATATTTAAATGTATTACGTTTGATATAAATAGATATATTAAAATATTATTTTTATTATTATATAAAAAAAATTAAAAAAAATTATAGTGTCACAAAGTCAGAATCATGTTCGGATACGGGGAAGGAAAAATGTATAGAAACTGACCATATGTTGTGTACGGTTTAATAGTAACCAACATTTGAAATTCGAAACTTGATTGGTGGTGCAATCGAACGTGACATAGCTGTCCAAGTTAATTAAAATATAGAATAATAATTTATAAAGCATAAAATTATAATTTAATCCATAAACATTCAGCAAACAATATACACTTAAAATTAAAATATAATGAAAACAAAAATAGATTGAAAATATATCTCATGTTATTAATCAAATTTCAGCACTTACATGAGAATTTCAATAAATTTTCGATTTGATGCTCTCATTGGTTTCTCACACTTATTCTCTACGTTTTGATGATGTATTTGAATGAATTAGTGAACAGTGAGAGGACTCAATGCTTTATAAAAGTTCTCTTATCAGGATCCTCGTTCGGTTTCGTAACCAACGTACGGTTCCGATGAAACCAAATCGTTACATCGGTCCACTATTTCGTTGCACTACTTTGATGTTACATTCTCCCACTTGGTGAAAACGTTAAGCAAAATTCTCTTGAATAACAAAATATATGAATCATAGTGATATGTCCTTTAAGAGTGAGTATTATCTTCCATATATTACAATGTATTTAGTTTCTCAAGTACTATACTTTATGTGATAACGAAACTTAATAAATAAATCCTATATTTATTTTTGGTCCAATAAAATATATATTTTTTAAAATAAATTAAGGTACATATGAATATGTAAAAATATCATAATATATAAGAGTTTCATTAATAAACTGTATATATACATTTACAAAGTGGAACCAATTCACATTTTCTCTACATGATTCTTGAATTTCATTGGTGGCATGCCTTTAGTCAAAAGATCATAAATCATCAACTCAATGCTTACGTGCTCAATGATCGCTTTCTTTTTCTTAACACGTTCTCTTATGGCCAAGTATTTAATGTCGATGTGCTTACTACGACTACCACTTTTGTTGTTCTTAGCCATAAACACATCAGATGAGTTGTCATAGTATAATCTTAATGGCCTAGAAATAGAGTCAACTACTCTAAGCCCGAAAATGAAACTCTTCAACCATACACCATACGATGTGGCCTCAAAATATGACACGAACTCGGCCTCTATAGTGGAAGTAGTAGTCAATGACTGTTTCGCACTTCTCGAAGACACGACTCCATCAACAAGCATGAAAATGTAACTAGATGTTGATTTTCGTGAATCAATACAACCAGCGAAGTCCGCATCAGAGTAACCAATTACTTCCAGTTTATCGGTTCGTCTATACATGAGCATATAATCCTTGGTTCCTTACAGGTACCTCATCACTTTCTTTGAAGCTTTCCAATGGTCAACATCTGTGTTACTCTGATATCTTCCTAGCATCCCAACAACAAATGCAATGTCAGGTCTAGTACAGACCTGAGCATACATTAGGCTTCCAACGGTTGAAGCATATGGAATGGTTTTCATTTGTTCTCTTTCTAAATCATTCTTTGGGCGTTGGTCCAAATTGAACTTATCGCCTTTCACAATGGGTGCAAAACTTGGTGAACAATCTTTCATTCGAAATCTCTATGGATCTTAATGCCAATGACATAAGAAGCCTCACCCATATCCTTCATATCAAAAATTTTAGAGAGGAATTGTTTTACCTCATGTAGAAAATCCTAATCATTGGCTGTAAATAAAATATCATCCACATATAGCACCAAAAAACAAATTTGTCTCCCACTAAACTTCTGGTATATACATTGATCTATGTCGTTCTCTTCAAAACCAAATGAAGTGATGACATTATGGAATTTCAAATACCATTGACGGGAAGCTTATTTTAATCCATATATGGATTTATTAAGCTTACAAACCAAATGCTCACCATCACTAGAGAAGAATCCTTCAGGTTGTTTCATATAAACCTCTTCCAAAATCAAAATGGGCAACCAATGCCATGATCACACTTTAAGTGAATCTTTCTTAGATACAAGAGAAAATGTTTCTATGTAGTCAATTCCCTCCCTTTGAGTGAATCCTTATCCTTTGGCAATGAGTCTTGCCTTATGACTTTCAATGTTACCTTGTGAGTCTTTCTTTGTCTTGAAGACCTATTTACATCCAATGGCTTTCACACCATCAGGCAACTCGACGAGATCCCAAACTTGCTTAGACGCCATAGAATCCATCTCTTTTTTCATGGCATTGTACCATAAGTTTGAAACCTCAGAACTCATGGCCTGTGAAAACATTTCAAGATCATTTTCGGCTCTAACATTATAGTCACATTCTTGTAGATACATAACATAATCACTAGGAATCGTTGATTTCCTTACTATAGTAGATCTTCTTAATACTGCATCAACATTCTCCTAAGGAGCAGGATCATGTTGTTCAACAACTGCAAGCATTTTTTGAACTTTAACTTCTATTGGATCGGGATCAACAACTTGTGGTACTTCCAAGACTGGTTCTTCAACACACATTTGTACTTGAGGCACTTTGTTAACAATAACGATCAATCCATTACTTGAAGTGGCACATTGAGCATCTGAATGATTTTTCTCAAGACCAATGCCCTAGGATCGATCGCTCCTACTAATCAAGTAATTCTCAAGAAATTTTGTATTTTTTGATTCCACAAACCTAGTGCTATGAGATGGACAATAAAATATGTAACCCTTTGAAAGTTCAGCATATCCAACGAAATACCCACTAATGGTCCTTGGGTCCAAAATTTTCTCTTATGGATTATAAATCCTCACTTCAGACGGGCATCCCCAAACACGCATATGTTGCAAACTCAGTTTCCAACATTTTCATAATTCAAATGGCGTCTTTCAGACAACTTTGTTTGGAACTCGGTTTAATATATACACAATCATCTTTAAAGTTTCAATCTATAAGGATTTAGGAAGATTGGAGTTGTTAAGCATACTTTGCACCATGTCAAATAGTGTTCGATTTCTCCTTTCTGCTACACCATTCTGGTTTGGTGAACTAGGCATGGTGTATTGGGTAACTATCCCATGTTCTTGAATAAACTTAGCAAACAGACCAGGCGCTTGTCCATTCTCAATGTATCTACCATAATATTGACCACCTCTATTTGATCTTACGACCTTTATTTTCCACTACTACAAAAGGGGTATTTAATTCGCTGTGTAAAGTCAACAACCTAATTAAACATAACATATGTTCTATATTGTTGTAATAACTCTTATATATATGTATGTTCCAAAAAAATTCAATTAATTTATATTTCTTCATTGTTTGCATATATTTTATGGATCTTCGGATAACAGAGCTTGTAGATCCAAATGATCCATTGGGGTATTTGAAAAGAAGGGGTTAGGTGAATATACTTGATGCTCCACTTAACCCAGATGATAGAATACCAGTTCTATTTGATGCTATTGGAAATCCAATAGGGGAAAATGGTCAACAATTGAAATCCTCTATTTGTCGACTTGCGAAGTCCAGTATACCAATCAATATAAATGATTGGTCTCAGGTTGACGATGCAGAAAAGTTCAAAATATGGATAACCATTTGTGTAAGTCTCTTATATTTTATAATCAATATATATATTATATCTTTTTTGTATTATATCTAATCTTTTGTATTGTGTTTTCACAGAATCGTTACAAAGTCGATGACAATTGGAAACTTAAGTGTTATAAGATTGAAAATAAGGCGTGGAAGGAATACAAGACTTCCAGATTGGCAAGAAATTATGTGTTTCTATAATTGGAACCACTTGATGAGGTAGAGCTCTACAAAATCCCTGAAGGACACCCCTAGATTACACCTCAAGTTTGGAAAGAATTTGTGGATTATAGACGTTCAGATGAATTTCAAATTATTAGGGAAGAATATCAGAATATACAAATGCATAACATTCTTCCTAACAGTACTGGGAGGTCTTCAAATCCTGAAGTTAGATATAAAATGGTATTATTAATTTGTCTTAATTTATAAATATTTTTATATTTATTTTCCTCAATTTAATTTCATGTCATTGTTAATAAATTTTTCATAATTTATGTAGGAAGCTGAATTGGGTAGACATGTTACCCGAACTGAATTGTACATAGAAACAAAGACTCCTAAAACGAAGAATTCAAGACCGATGACTAAGCTATGAGAAGAACAACTAAATAAGCTGGTTAGTAATTTCGGTTTATAAAAAGTCTTAATGATTTTTAATAATTGATGTAATAATGAATGATATGTTTGTGTGCTTTATTATTTGTAGAGAGCTGTTCAAGAAAAAATATCCAGGGGTGAAATAATCGAAGAGCCTAGGAGAGATGCTTTATATCATGCATTCGGACGCAAGCATCCTGGTCGTGTTAGGGGAGGTAGCCAATATGATGGTTATATAGAGTATTTTAACATTCCAAAACAAAATCCTCAGACAGTAAGTAATGAGAAGTACACTAAAATTGAAGAAGAATTCAACTCCTTTAAGGCCTCAGTGTTAAGTGAGATTGCCACTCTAAAAGAATATCAATCACAACAAATGTCAGCCATGACATCATTCTACAACCAGGGCATGCCATATTGGCCAAGCATGCAACCATCCATACCAGGCATGCCACCATCCATGACAGGCAGGCTACCATCCATGCCAGGCATGCCACCCACACAATCTCATTGCACTCAAACTATATCCAGTATGGGATATAGTCATCCTATTGGTCCTCACTATATGTCAGGAATGCATATGCAATCAAGTAGTGATTCATTTTCTCCAATGCAATCTGCACATTCTTACCATCAATCAAACCACAATGAACATTTTGGTGATAATGTACATCCAATAGCTACCCCACATGGGAGTCCTCTTCTATTTGATGAATCATATGTGGTAAGATTTTAATTTCTAGTGTATATAATCTATTATTTTTAAATTCTTATTATATGTTTTATTTTTTATATATAACACTTAAATGTTTTACAAAATATGAAATGTTTGTTGAAACATCCTTCATCAACGGAATTTGTTGCTATTGGAATGGTACAAAAATTGAGCGATGATTAGGTGATTCATAATCAATATTTTCCTAATTATTGGCGAATAGTAATTGATCAATCATTGCTTCATGATTGTCCATTACCTATGCCTTTTGATGTTACCACAGTCCAATAGGCAGTTGGACACTATGTGGCTTGGCTGTCGATTCAAGTTGTTTTAAATTTTGACGTGGTACTATTTTTTAACTTAAAAGATAACACTTGTTTACTACTATTATTTTATTATATCTTATATTGTTACTAAAATGCATATATAATAATTTTTTAGTCTATTATACCAGAACTCTTAAATGTGGCACATTTAAGAGATACGAAGCAAGTATCTCGTGCTAAATCTATGTCTAGTGGCCAATCATCGCGCACCGAGTCATTCAAGAAGAAGCCTTGGAAAAAGTATAGTTATGATTATGCTTTAAACTTCATCAGAAATCTTGACACTTTGATGACTATTATTGGGAGGGCATCTAGCGTAAATGATGGATGGACTGTGCCACTTCCTATAGAAATTTCTGGTGTATACCTCGACCAAACTTATATATCGATCGAGTGAATATTGCAACTATTTGAATATCAAATGATCGATTTAAGTATAATTCAAGTGTGGACAAGGTGAGTCCTCAATCTATTTATTTTTCTTTCATTTATGTAGAACATATATAATTACATTTATATTATCTGATTATATATATATATATATATATATCTTTTATATAGGGCGTGCTATTATCGACTTCAACATAATCACTCATCACATTTAGCAATGTTCTATGATTCTTCATATGTCAATCAATATCAAGAGAAGGATGTTAGTATTAGAGCTAAACAATTATGTGATAGGGCATTAACACTTAACATAAATCAAAAGTTGATAATCCCTTGGCCATTAAGGTTTGAACAAGGCCAAGATCATTGGATGTTGGTAATCATTGATCTGTTCAATAATCATGCTTGGTACTGTGACTCAACTTCCATAGAACCGAGTAAAGATACAAAAGTAGTTGTTGAAATGTAAGAGTTATAGCTACATATTAGTTTCTTCTATTATTTTTTGTAATATTTAATAAAAACTAACCGTTTTAAACCTTGATAGGGCATGGAAGTTGTGGAACAAGTTTAAGGGCATTGCTCTTAAAAAATCTCATAAGCTTATATGGACAAAAGTTATGGTATGTACAAGCCAATATTAATAATTTTATTAATTTTACAATTGAATAATAAAGATGTTCGAATATGAAAAATCATATACACTTGTTTTTTGGAGGTTCCACAACAAAATAATGGAGTCATGTGTGGTTATTATGTCATGAAGTTTATGAGCGAAATCATCACAAATATAAAAATTCCAATTGATGATGTGGTAATATCTTTTACCCATATACATAAAAGTTTTTAACATATTTGAGTTATTTTTTGTAAATAAATGAAATTACATTCTTATTTTGATTTTAAATACATGTAGTTCTTTGGTTGGAACAAGACAGGCTACGACTAGCAAATTTTTGATGATTTACGAGAGGAATGGGCATAAGACATGGTTCAAATTATATCATCACAAGAAGAATCATGAGAAGATTATGATGATCTTGAATAGTATATGACAACATAACGGTAATTTTTTTAATGAATTAATTTCTCTATTCCTGTGTCTGAAGTCTCTTGTTTGATGGATGATTATATGCTCATGTATTTAGGGGAATGCATTGTTTTATGGACCTATTTTTGGCCCAAACTACATCTCATCTCTCTTGCCTACTTTCCTTATGACAACAATTAGCACTTTATTAATCATTTGTCTATAAATATGAAGTTATCTGAAATCTTTGCTAGTATTTTTAATGCTATAATGATCTCTAAATATAAAATAAGGTGTAACTCCGATTTGTTTCTTGGTTTGTATGAGTTTTGGTGCCCATTAATGTGTTCCATATGGTTAAGGGCACCAAAACTCACACAAGACAAGTAAGAAATCGGAGTTACACTTGATTTCATATTTAGAGCTCCTTGTAGCATTAAAAATACTAGCAGAGATTCTAGATAACTTCATATTTATAGAAAAATGATTAATAAAATGATAATATGAGTTCATCGAAGGGTTATATCACTCGGATGTCGCTGTGGTAATCTATTTTTTATGGTAATATTTATAATGATTTAATTTCTTCATTTGTATGTCTCTGAAGTTTAGACTGCTTGTTTGATGGATGTTTACGTGCTCATGTATGTAGGAGAATATGAATTGTTATATGGATCAGCTAATTTTTGTCTAGTTTTCTTGTCATAATGCTAGTGATTCTAAGCCAACCAAGCTTGCTCACATCTAATTATACTTTGACGACATTATTTTATTTGTAATTTAACTATATGTATTGTATATACATTATTTGTTTTTGTAATAAATTTAATTATCAAATAATTAATTATATTTAAATTTTTAATTATTTGTATTATTATTTATATTTTAGTTTTCTATGCTATATATAAAATATTGAATACGATAAATGAGAATAAAAATAAAAAAATTCATAAAATGTACGTGTAAAGTCATTTCACGCGATGAACTAACTTTACATTTTAAGTCACTCAATTTAAAGTCGGTTCGTGCCTATTTTTGTAGTAGTGTTCTTTCCACATTGTTTCTCTACTTCAACCTTAGAGCTCTTGAAGGCATTTAATGCTTCACTCTTATTATGAAGCATGTAGAAATACATATATCGAGAAAAATCATCAATAAAGGTGATACAATATTTCTGACCTTGAATGTCCATGTGTGGACAACATATATCTGTATGTGTGATTTCTAATATATTTGAACTTCTATTGGCACCTTTCTTTGACTTGTTAGTCTACTTTCCATTAATGCAGTCCACACATGTCTTAAAATCATTAAAATCTAGAGTACTAAGTACCCCATCTTTCACTAATATTTTAATTCTTTCTATGCAGATATGTCTCAATCCCTTATGCCATAACGTAGAAGAGTTCTCGTCAATAATACACCTTTTTGTGCCAGCTTGAACATGCATAGCGTTATGAGTGACATTATTTTGTAAATTAATGCAGTAAAGACCATCAAACAAAATATCATTCCCAACATAATCAGATTTATTAAATAAACTGAAAGATGTTTCTAAAAAGTGAAAGGAATAACCAAAATGTACAAGTCTTGAAATTGAAATCAAGTTTCTAGAAAAACTTGGAACATAAAAGGTCTTTTCTAATTCTAAAATAAAACCACTACTTAAAATCAAACTCCATGTCCCTACACCCTCCACATGTGAGCCCATTGATAACTGTATTTTATATAGTTATTTTCATCTATTTTATTAATTATAATTGCTATGTTCTTAATGTTTTTAGTTAATTTTAGTTTAATAAATTAGTATTTATTGTTTTTTATATATTTTAATAAAATTAAATAATTTGTATCAAAAACGTACTTAATTGCAAATTTATGTCCAAAAATATAATTTCAAATAAAAGAGTGTTTAATTGCAATTTATAAAAGTCAAAAATATAATTTAAATTAAAATCGGGCTTAATCTTAATTATTAAAAGTTTAAAAATTTAATTTAAATTAGAAAAGGGCTTAGTTGTAATTAAATAAAGTTTAAAATGTAATTTGAAGTAAATTTGTGGGTCAAAATGCAATTAAGAAAGTTTAATTTTCTACGTAGGAGAGAAGAATTCCACGCGCCATCCATCACGCGCTAAACGTGGACCGTCAGATCATATCTGTAACGGCGAGGATGCGTGCGTCTCTACCACACCCGACCACGTGTCTGACACGTCCAGCCGCTGTCCCCCCCACGTTACGTGCGCTGATCTCTGTGTGCAATCGGATCTTCAGCGAATGAAATGCTGTCACATGTCCGCACTAATCCTTGCAGCGAATCAGAAGATGCCACATGTCCCACTTTATTTTGCAGCGAATCATGTGTTGACACGTGGCATGTTACGATGAATTAAAAAATTAGAATGGTGCCTCTGTGTCTTACGCGTGATTTTAAATATCAAAAATCGATACGCGTGAGTTTTATTTTTCGATACAAATTTTTACGCGTTTATTAAAAAAATGTAATATTTTAGATGTATTGTTTTAGCTATAAATAGGGGATAGTATGATAGAGTAAATTTTTTTTTGGAGTGTTTAGTTTTTGAGATTTTTTTGTGTTGTTCGGTTTTGGACTGTAGAACACGCAAAAGCCATTTTTTGGCTTTTGTTGTGTTCTCCGTGCGCCAAATATTTGTTCTAAGTGATATTTTAATTTTCTGTGTTCTTCATCTTATTTTTCTAAAACTGTTGTAATTTTTATTTTAAATTTATGAAGTAATTTAATTTTTCTAGGGTTGCATTTGATCTAATTTTATGATGCTTTTATTTTAATTATTTTTGAACAATTTATAAGACGTTTGATTTGTTTATTCTATTTTGTGCTTAATGCTTTTGATTATTTACGAATTTTATCAAATGATCCGTGGCACATAAATAAACTTGGAAGAGACATTTTTGTGTATATTGCTCATAGATAGAATAACATGTATGATGAAGGATAGGAATATACCCTAATTGTATGTGTGGTCATTTGAGAACTTAGAACGTAATGAATCTCGGTGTATTTAATTCTCATAGGAATATAGAGAATTAATTTAACGAGGTGTGTTTGTACGGAGCTCGGAAGAGATGTATGAATAAAATTAGAATTTGTCGGTTGACAAATTAAATGTACTAAAAAAATATAAATCAAAAGAAAATAAAATGATTTGAGTTGATTAATTTTGGTGAAAAATTGCAATCCTAGATTTCTTTTATTTTGTTATTAAAATCTTTTCTTAATTTTGTTACAATCAACGATCGTTTCGGATAAAATCAGAGAGAGATAATTTTAGTACTCAACAAACTATAGTAACAAATCTCCATGGGAACGATAACTTACTTATCAAATATTATTACTTGTGACCATGTATGCTTGCACGTTTTTATGTTCTCCAAAAAAGACAACACACATCTTGTTACCGGATAAGATGTATTGCTCACTCCCCACTGGCTTCCTTAGATTTTGCATATCTTGTAAGGAGTTTGCAACATAGATTGTAGATCCAGAATCAATCCACCAGGTGTTAATATTAACATTAACCATATTAGATTCATAACAAACAAACGAGGTTGGATTACCTTTATTCTCAAGTCATTTCTGGAATCTGATACAATCCTTCTTCATGTGTCCCTTATTTTTACGGAAGAAATACTTAGATTCTTTCTTAATATCAGCCTGAGGTGGAATTATCCCTTTTCCTTTATGTTTGTATTGAGATTTTCCTTTCCCGTACATTGTAGCCAACATTGCACTTTCACCAAATTTCATAACAAGCCTATCTTCCTCTTGAACACACATGGTCATTAGTTCATTGATTGACCATTTATCCTTATATGTATTGTACGAGATTTTGAATGGCCCGTACTAATGTGTGAGAGTGTTAAGGATATAGTGCACCAAGAAGGATTCTTACATCTCAATCTTGATATGCTTAAGTTGAGTCGCAATGTTCCTCATTTGCATAATGTGCTCACACAAAACTTTCACACTGGTGAGTCTTAAAGAAGAGAACTTCATAATAAAGGTGATTGCTAAAGCCTTATTTGAAGTGACAAATTGATCATTAATGACCTTTAGTAAGTCTTGAACATTGTTATGCTGATCAATAGAACTACGAATACCAGTAGAGATTTTAGTCTTAATGAACATCATGCTAAGGCGATTAGATCGCTCCCATTGTTCATAAAACATGATATTCTCTAGAGTGCTAGTTTGAGTAATTTTAGGTGGTTCGTTTTTCCTAATAGCATAATCAATATCCATCCACCCTAGTTGAAAGAGAATTCTTTCCTTCCATATTTTATAATTATCCCCTTTCAGATTGAAAATGCCACATCGGATATCAAAGAAATTTACAGGTTGAGAAGATGCAATTAAAAATTATATGCTTATTAAAATTTGAGACCTAAATTATAGTCATTCTTTACTAATGTAAATCATGAAAAATATGAATCTAGTGACATAAAATTTGTTTGTGTACTAAAATTATAATTAAATTAGATTCATCTTAACTTTACGATAAAACTATCAAATTATGTTCATTTTCCTAATCTCTATGAGTAAATTAGAAAATATAATTTGATATTTTATCATAATTAATCACACAAAAATATAATAAAAATTCTTGTGGGATAAGATTTATTATATCATATATGATTAATCACAATTAATATTTATTTTATAAATGTGATCATAAATAAACCTTATTATAGTTTTAATTAATCAAAAATGTTATTTTAAATAAAAAGTTAATTAATGATTCAAATGAATACACACGATAAATTAAATTTATTTTCTTCATTATTTTTCAAGTTTAAATTTACAGAATCACTCTAAAATCAATATTGAAACAATTTATAATTTTCATATACATAAAAAATAAGTAAAATAAAAAACCCAAAATCTCAATTACTCGTGAAATAGAGAAAAACTGAGATGTTTTTAAAAATGACTTTGATACCAAATATAAGATCATAATTCAATCCAAAAACATTCAAGAAACCATATGAATGTAAAATTTAAATACAACGAAAATAAAAATAGATTGAAAACATAACTTTTATCATTGATCAAATTTAAGCATTTATACGAGAATTCAAATAAATTTTTTATTTAATGTTTTCAATGATTTCTCATATTTATTTTCTACATTTTGATGATATATCTAAATAAATCAATCAATAGTGAGAAAACCTATTACTTTATAAAGATTCTCTAATCAATAAGCTTGTTCGGTTTCGTAACATATATACGATTTCACTGTCCACTGTTTTGTTGTAACACTTTAATGTTACACAGAAGAACACTTATATTTTCTCACTTTTTGTACCTTTTGATTATTCTATTTTATATTTCGATCGGCTTCTTCCACTAACAGAAGTTTTCTTGAAATCTACCGTCTAAAAAGAAAAAAAGAAAAAATCTGAAATTCGATGGCAGAGTTAGTTTGAAAAGCTCTGTCAGCTCAAATAAAGACTTCCAAGCTATATTATATAATAATTATAATAATTATAATAATTATAATAATTTTTTATTAGATTTAATTAGTCTGACCATCTTAATATTAGCAACTTTAACCAAAAAAAAAATCATCTTGGTATTAGCATAACGACCCAACCTGAGCAGCTACTGTTCGTCTCTGATTACATTGGTTTTTACTTTGTAGCATGCTTTCCATTAACATAATTAATAGAATAATAATGATGAAATTTAATGTAATTATTATTATTATTATTATTGAAATTAAAATTACTATATTATTTTTATTTTATAAAATTATAAATAAAATAAAGTTAAAAAATTATTATTTTACTTTTAATTAAGATAAAATGAAAAAAAAATAATAAAAGTGGAAAGAAAATAAAGCATTTCAATAGATTAAGGTCCAAATAATCCTATAATCCTTTGATAAAATCACTTTAGTTATCTTTTTTTTTTTAAATGTAGGTTTTATTAAGTGATTAATTTTTTAAATATTGTATTTTTTCAATGATAAATTTGGATTTTACTATTTAAAAAAAAACTAGATCTCATTTATAAAAAATATTAATTTTATCTCTTATTTTAATTTATCTCATTTTTTATCTTCTTATTCTTTCTATATCATATCTTTCTCTCTCATTTTATTATATTTGTTTCTTTAAGAGATACTCAAATGTGAGCTAAATTATTTATATTTGATAATAAATTGTTTTTTAATGTTATTTTTAACAAAAACCTCAAACTACCCCTCACAAATACAATTTTTAAAAAACTTAAACTAAATTTATTATATTTAAATATTACATGACTAAATTTACTTATTTTAAAAGAAAGAAGACTAAAATACCCTTATCAAATAATTACACTACTATTTGGACCCTAATATCACATTCCAACTTATTTTTTATGGGTATAAAAGGAATGTACATTTCTACTTCTGTTAGAATGTTTTACGTTTAGGTTATCATTAAAATCAAAAACAAGAATATCCAAAATTATTTCCATTATTATTTCTATTAATGGTAACTAAACATGACTTAAATTTTCTTTTCTCATTCAGATAGAACAATAGATTAGATAGAATTATGTAATTATTAGTTATTTAGTTTATTTATTTAATATTTTGTTTTAAATTTATCTAGTGATTATTTAAAGTATTTTTTATTGTTTTATATTTATTTAATTTTTTATTTTAATGAAAGACTTAATATAATACTTATTTTTATACTTAAATTATGAATTAAAATATCAACATTTTCTCTCTAATTATAAATTGAAAGATCAACATTTCCACTATTGTTTTTGTTATATATTTCTCAGTTTCTATTTGTAAAATCTCTTAACCTAATTAGTCTTAAATTTCCTCTATAATATCAGACAATTCGGCTATTTCTCTCTGTTATACATCACATACATTGGGTGATGAGTACTCTAAGACCGATCAGTACTCCTCTCCACTATATATAACTTTTATGTTTAGTAACCTTCTACAGAAGCTTAATATAATCTGAATTACCATTAGTTATTCAAGTTTCATGACACATTAGTTGAAATTACAAATAGAATCCCATCTTATAGTTTCATCTAATAGATACAAACAGAAACCAATTTCTAGGACACAAAATCCAAATGAACTCTTAATGTAAGAGACAGTAATACAATTCTGTGTAGAATATAAAATCCTAGAACACCCTTGGCTTTGCAACAATTGTGGAGTGTTTCAATATATGCAAGCTAAACTGACCACCTTTCTCAGTTGTATCCAATTTGGATAGTCCTGGTGGAGGCAAGAGCTCAAAGTTCTGAACTAAACGACCCAAAGTGATCCCTAGAATAGGCAAGGCCAGTATAATTCCTGGACAGCTTCTTCTTCCAACACCAAAAGGAAGATACCTGAAGTCATTTCCATTAGCTTCCACTTTAGCTTCCTCTTCTAAAAACCGCTCTGGCCTGAACTCTTCTGGGTTTTTCCAGTGTGCAGGATTGTTTGCAAGCCACCATGCATTTACCAAAATCTTGCTCTCTGCTGGAATGTCATACCCTCCAAGCTTGGCATCATGGAGATTCATGTGAGGGACTAAAAGTGGAATTGCCATTCTCAGCCTGAGAGTCTCTTTGATTACTGCTTGTAAGTATGGAAGCTTGTAAGTGTCCGGCTCTGTGATTTGTACCCCTGGTCCTAGCACTGAGTCTAGCTCATTTCTAAGCTTATGTTGAACCTGTGGATGGTTTACTAGCTCTGCTATTCCCCATTCAATAGACCACAATGTTGTCTCAATTGCTACATATAAAAAGGAAACAAAGAAAATTAGAAAATAGAATTTTGAGCCAAAACCCACATGAGGTTTTGGGCTGTTTTTCCTTTTCAGAATCTGTAAAACAGATTTTGACAGTAATTTTTTTTGTCAAAAGTGCTTCCATATCTCATAATGCATGTCTTTATTTAAACTAAAGTACAAATATCGTGTGTTTTTTCTTGGCACATCTGATGTGCCTCTTCCATAAAAAGCACTTCCTTTCTAAAATCACTTTCGAATCGAAACCAGTTTTAATGAAAGCAAAAACAAACATGCAGAACATAATAATAACCCACCAGCAACATTGATGTTTTCAACTATGTAAAGGACATTGTCTTCATTGATCTCTCCCTTTTGTTGAGCATCAAGAATGTGATCTATAGCGCATGTCAGAGCATTGTTGTCACTTCTTTTTGTGCTTGCGAGCTTCCTGAAACATAACATGATACATGTTAAAGTATATTTAGTTTTTCCTAATAGCTTAATCTTTAGGGAGGTAACTTGGTATGAGTTGCTTTTTTTCAAAACTCAATAACGCTAGATTATTGAATTGTAAATATTTGGTTTGTACGGTTCATAAAAACATTCGAATGATAAATATATAAAAATATAGTAGAGACTTAAATCCAAAAAAAAAAAAAAAAAACAATTAAGGGAAAAAACTAAGTGAAGGCCTTACTTCCTCTCCTCAAGAAAGTAGTCTTTAAAGAGCTGTAAACGCATTTCCTTAACCTCCTTGCATATCTTCAAGTAACCTCTTAAGAAAGGTCTCAAAATAGGAATAAAGTCGCCATAATTATAATCAAAACTCTGAGCCAATCTACTCCTCTCCCCATTCAAATTCTTAAGCTTTACAAACAAAGGATCATCTTCACTCTCAAACCTTTTATCAAACATGATACGATACATATTATTATACATCATCAATTGCAATCTCTTCCTCAAAACAATCCCAGAACTAGAAGCCTCAGGATTATTCTTCACATCATCAACAACTCTAGCTATTTCATCTTCCCAACCAAACCTGTAATGTTGAACAACCTTATTAGTAAAGAAAGGAACGGTCATAATCCTCCTCATTTTGCGCCAATGATCCCCATAGACAGTAAAAACCATGTCTTGACCTTTCCCTGTGAAAATGTCAAACACAACATTCCTTGTCCGAGAACCAAATTCAACTCCTTGAGTATGAAGGACCTCTTTGGCAAGATCAGGGGACGAAACAACAACGAGATTGCGTTGACCCATTCGGAGTAAGAAAATGTCGCCAAATTTGCGAGTCAAATCGGAAAGATTACGGTGATTAAGATCATCACCGACTTGAAGCCAATTTCCGAAGATGGGTATCGGGAAAGGACCTGGAGGGAGCTTGAAACGCTTGCCACGAATCTTGGCGATTAAGATGGCAATGAGAATAGAAAAGAAGAGAGAAAGCAGGATTTTTTCCAAGAATATGAGGTCCATTGGCGTTTGTGGGTTTTGGGGAATTGAGTGAATTGATTGCAAGAACAAAGTCGGTTGTGTTTATAGAAGAAATTAAGAAAGGTGGGTTGGTTGGAGATGTGATGGGAAGAAAATGGTTGTGATGGTGGTAGGTGTAAGGGCAACTTGGGGAGGGAGTTGGTGCGTGAGTGTGAGAGTTTGGGTAGGTGAAATGTGAGTGAAAGAAGCAGAACACATTTTCACAAGTCTCAACCACAAAAACTACGCAGAGGAAACTGGCTGGGAAGAGGAGGATGATGTGTTGCACTCTTGTGTCGTCTGTCGTCACGATAACAATTTACCCACAAATACATTCATATTCATTACAAAAATGAAAGGTCATATGGGGATTACAAATTTCTTTCTTTTCTAAATTAATTATTTTTGAGCGACTTACTTAAATTATTTAAAAATAAATAAATTTATTTTAATTTAATTATTATATTTAAATTAAAAAATATATTCAAATGATAAAAATTATTATTAAAATTAATTAATTCCTTCTATTTTACTAAAGTTTTTTTAAAATTTATTTTACACAGATTCTTATAATTTTATAAAGTTTATTTTTTATTAAAATTTTGATATAATATGATATATTTGTGATTTTAAGATTATTTTGTGTTAAAAATACTGTTACAAAACTAATAGAAAATAAAATAGATTATTTGGTTTCTAATAATGCATATATTTTTATAATTTGAATATAATAATATAAAATAAAATTTATTCATTTTTAAAAACAAAATGATTTGAGATAAACCAACTTAAAATATAATTAAAAGAAAGTAATTTATAATATACTTCTTTTAAAATGAAATATAATAAATTTAAGTTGAATTACATAAATAGATTTTTTTTTACTATTTTTAATTCTATACTTTCATGTACTTATTATTTATTTTATAATTTAATTTTTTATTTAAATTCTATATTTTAATCTCAATTTTTTTATAATTTAATCCTTTATTATTTAATTTTAATCATAATTAATTAAATTTGTTATGATTTAATATTTTAATATTTCTAAGTTTTTTTATGGTAAAAATATTTCTTAATAAAATCATAACTAAAATATCCTAATACCATAACCATTATCATTACTGTACCACAATTTCTTCATAACAGAGGAAGTGCGTGAATCTTTTTTTAATCACCATGGAAGAAAGCACTTTCATTGGAAGTCCATATGTATAACATGGTTTCTTTCATGGATATTAAAAAACATTTCTATAAAATTTCTCGCCTTTCCTATGAGTTACAATAATGGTCAAGGTATTATAGAATTTTAGTTAGATATTATTAGGGACTTTTTATACCACTAAAAAATTTAATAATATAAATAGATATTATATTATACTATAGTAAATTTAACTAATTAGCATTAAATTTATAAAAATTAAATAATAAAGATATTAAAATATAAGAAAAATAATATGTAGATCAAAGAGTACAATTAAAAATAATAGGAGAAATATTTTATTTTACTCACACATTTGTATGTTTAAACAAACATAATAATAACAATATTATTTCTATTAGATTTCATTTATATTAATATTAATATTTTTATTATGTTTTTATTCTATGAATTAAACATAACTGATGAGTGCTCAAAAAATACTAAAATTATAATGATTTTATTCACTTGATATATATATATATATATATATATATATATATATATTTATATTTATATTTATACGATTTTATTATATTTCTATATAAATCTATCTTTTAGGAATCACAGGTATTTTTTATTGTTTTTCAAGTATTTTTGCTTAAAAAAGTAACTTAAAGACTCAAAGAAAAATACTGGAAATAATACATCACAAATATATTCATAAAGTAAATGAAGAAAAGTCAAAAAAGATGGAAAAATTAGACAAAATATATTCATCAATGCCTTGTCCAGTGCGTTGCATCGCCCTGTCCGCGCATCCCGCCGTCCATCTGCGCCCTATTTCGCGCGCGCCCCACATACAATGACATCAACAATGACGTCATCATTCAATACTCTGTGTTTCCTCCATTTTTAATCATTTTTTCACCCACTTTTTTTTTCCTCTCCTCACCTATAAATACCCTTATTCTCTTCATATCAAAAAACACCTAACAACACATCTTCTTCTCTCTTTATTTCTCTTTATTTCTTAGTTTTTAATTTTTTCTTAGTTAGTTTTTCTTAGTTTTAGAGTTCTTCTCTTTTTGAGAAGAACTAATTATATTTTTGTAATTTATTTGCTTTTCGATTCAATAAATGAAAGTGCAAATTTTGTTTGGAGATTTTCCAACAACAGAAATAACATCAAAGTACTGTAGGGATTTTATTTTCTTTACAATTATTTTTTATGCTTTATTCTTATATGTTATATTTAATTTATCTGTTATTAAATTTAAATTTGTTGGCTGTTTGTAAACATGATATAATAATAACGTTGTTATGCTTGTGAAATATTAAATATGTAAAAATCTCTAAAATGAATTGATTTTGTTTTTATTCAAGATTTTATATTAAGAGTATTAGAGATAAATATATTATTTTTCATTACAAACTTAATCTGAAAATTAGATTTTAAGATTTAGTTATCCGATCTGATTTAGAGTAGTACTCTTTTATTTGTTGGTACAATCGCCCGGTAATTAGAGTGAAACTCTATTTCAAAAGTTTTTATAAGAATTATTATCTGAAAATGTATTGACAACATGTTTTCAGTAATTGTTTTAAAACTTGAAAGTTAGTACTCGGATAATTAAATTCTTAGGTTTAATTTGGACACCTTGAATAAAGTTTAAACTATCTAACCCCACCAAATGTGATATTTAAATGGTTCATTTTCAATCTCTTAGAAAAAAAATTAATTTAATTAACCAAATTAGTTATCAACCTCACTCATAGGTGTTAATTGATTTGTTTAGTTAACAAAAAATATCTAACCCTACCAAAGGTAGTATTGATATAAAAAAAAGAGAATCAATAAATATCAATTTATATCTTTAATAACTTAAATAATATGAGCAAACATAATTAACTTAGTTATTATATCCATAAATACTCCACTATTATAAAAGATAAAATTTGCATAAATGTTTATTGAATCTGTATCTATATTTATTTTTATGTTATTAGATTAAAAACACAAAACCTCAAAATATCGTGACACGATGTTTAGGATTTAATTTAATTTTTAAAAGTTTGAATAGTAAATTAAAAATCACATATATTTCTTCCTTAGATCGACCTTTAGAGTATACTTATCATTTTTTATGAAATGATTCGTGCACTTATGAGAGTTTTATAAATATAAAACTAAAATATTGGTAGGATCGGTGATGCCGATTTTGTTCAGCAAGTTTTTGGCGTCGTTGCCGAGGAAGGAATAACATTTTTAAATTATTTATCAAAATTTTAAAAACTTTTTATGTTGTAAATAATTGTGTTTTTTTTATTTTGATTTAAAAAAAGAAAAAAAATAGTTAATAAAAAAAAATTGTTGTTCGTTAATAGTAAAAATAAATAAATAAAAATAAAAATATTTTTTATCATTTAAAAAAATTTCAAAACTTTTGTAAAAAAAACAAAAAAAATAATAAGTAAATAAATAAATAAACTTACCATTCATGAATAGTAAAAAAATACAAAAAAAAAATTCAAATTTCATAATAAATTAATTAAAAATTAATATATATATATTTATAGCATGAATTGTAAAATAATTTGAAATTTGAAATTTGAAGTAAAAAAAACTTTAATAAATTTTAAATAAAAAAATAAAAAAATAAATGAATAAATAAAATTTAATTTTTACTTTTTTTTCAAAAAAAAATTTCAATTTATTTATTTATTTTTTCTTTTACATTTTTCAATTTTATTTTTGGTTTAATTTTTAATTTAAATTTTTTCCTTTTTTTATTTTTTTCTTTTACCTTTTCAATATATTTGTTTTTTTTTGTTTAATTTTTACTTTAACTATTTTTTTTAATCTTAATTTTCGTTTAACTTAAATAACCTAAATTTTTATTAACTTAATTAACTTAAATTTTTATTTAACTTAACTTAATTTTAATAGCATGAAAAGTAAAGATCTAAGGGAGTTCTGTCTAGGAGACTAATTCTTGGAAGCCTTTGTGCCACTAGTCTTTCCTAGGAATGGTGTTATGTCTAAGATGATGGTTTTTATGAAGCCTTTTCCCCACCATTTTTTATTGGGAGCACTCTTGGTTAATACTGATTATGTTATTTTAACTTAGATATTATACTTAAAAACAAATTTTGAAACTATCTCTAAAATTTTAAAGTTTTAATTACAATCTAAGGAGTTAGTTGTTTTGTTTGATCTAGGTACAATTGTGTTTTTATGCCTTTAATTATTTGATTTGTACCTAGACGTGGGTTATCTAAAACCTACAAACATGTCCTTATTTTTAAGTACAGAAAAATTTGAAAATTCATAGGATATGACTGAAAAAGTATAGGTAGACAATTTTGTCTTACATGTAGGTTTGATTGACTCAATGATGTGGGGACATTAAGTTTACTTAAAATGAAATCTCCAAGTTACATCTTGCTAAGACGTTAAACTAAGCACTGGATGGGAGGCAACCCATCATTTTAGGTAATTTCCTCTTATTTGTTTTATTTACTTAATTTCTATGTTTATTTTAGTTTAAAATTTGAATAGTTTAAAATTTGTTAAAACTAAAAATATTTGTTGAGATGTTAGAAGTTCACAACGATCTGTCTATGTGCACTTTAATGAACATGATGGATGCACCTGCATTTCTCTATTACTACTTACACATTCTCAAGAAATAGGTAATCTTTCTTTTCTTTTCTCTTTATCTTTAATTTGCAGTTGTTATATTGAGGACAATGAGGTGTTGAAAAATCATCATGCTTAATTTAAAAAAAATTAACAATTTAAAAAAATGATTTTTTTTAAATTTTTATGTTCACATTTTCATTTTTATTGTGTTTGGTTTTATTTTCTTGGTGTGATTTAATAATTTCTGTAATTTTAGAATTAGTTTTAAAAAATTTCTCACAAAAATTTATCATTTCTTTAAATCAAATTTAAGTAAATAGTTAAGTTTTTTGTACTGTTAGATTAATTTTTGAAAACATATCATGAAATATATTGTAATTGTTTTTGGTGATTAGTTAGTTTTTTTTGTCATAACTAGTATTTCTTTATAAGATGTAGAAATTATATTAAACCCAAAATCAGTGTTTATGAAATTTTTTTAGTGGAGACTACCTTTGTGAGATATAATTTGAGCCTAATTTCTTTTATTCAGAGTGAAATATATATTTTTTCTACTCAAAACACATTTCTTATTTCTTCAAATTTTTAGGTGATCTCTATAGGTATTAGCATTGAATGTATGAATTTTTTTTCTCATCTTAATAGAGTGTCGTATATATTTTTTAAAATTTTTGCTTAGATTAAATGATTTAAGTAGAAATTGATAGTATATGCTTTTATCTCACTAGGGGTGTCCATGGTCCGGTCCGGTTTTACCTAAAAATATTTAACCAAACCGGACCGTTCATATTACTCGAACCGGACCGGACCGTTTGAAACAGTTTTAAGAAATAAAAATCGGACCGGACCGTTTGATTTATAAAACGGTTTGGTCCAGTTTGGTTCCCGGTTTGGTCCGATTGTTTTATAATTTAATAAAGAATAATGTGAAATTTTTAATATATTATTAAACCGGTCCGATCCGATTCGAACGGTTTAAAATTAGTACAAATCGGACCGAACCGTTTGATTAGTAAAACCGTTCGGTTTGGTCTGGTTTATGGACACCCCTAGTGAGCAATAGTAGTTTTCCAAAATCACAAGCCAACATGGTAAAAACACAATCCAAGGAACGATTGAGACTAGCAAATGAGGAGGCATTATCAGTATATGACCATAATTTTCCAACCCATAATGAGGCTATGGTGGAGGTTAACCCTTACCAAAAAAAAGGGCAACTCGATTACAATCAGGCCTGGTCACCCCCGAAGGTCAAGTCGCTAACATGGTTGGTAGAACTAGACCAAATCATGTTGTACCCAAGCCTACCCAGGGTGAGAATGCTGTCGAGGATGACCCTTTTCTAGCTTGATGGTGCCCAGTAATGATTAGTTGTTGTAAGAGCATGAAATTTGGGAGGCAGAATTTTGGGCACTGAAGGAAGCTAATAGAAAGCAAGACCAAACCCTAAAAATGGCCAACAAAAGGAAAGAAAAGGGTAATACATCGTAAAATATGGATAAGGATTGCGAAGAACTATGTGTCTCCCTTTATTTTTTTGATGAAATAGAGCACGATAAGCCCCCAACCAAGTTTAGTGCTCCCTATTACTCAGACTACCAAAGTACGAAAGATTTGGTAACTCATATGCAACATTTCAAGACGAATATGGCTCTTGTAAGCCTCACTAGGGACAAACGAGATGCTATGTTATGTAAGCTATTTATTACCAACATTTGTTACGAAGCACAAAAGTGGTTTAACAACCTGACACCCCATACCATAACCTCATTTTCACAATTTTCTAGGTTATTCATCACCAATTATGTCTATAACAAGCTATTGAGAAAAGAGTCATATTACCTCTTCTCAATCACATAGGGAAAGGGTGAATTTACTAGAGAGTACATAAGAAGGTTTAGGGAAGAAAATCTAGAGATAGTAGATTGCCCCAACTTTATTGTGATCGAGGCCTTTAGGCGTGGTCTACTAAGGAATTCTAATTCATTTGTAGAATTGACTAAGATGGTCCTACAAAATTTAAAGGGAGCTTATGAAAAGGTGATAAAGTTTTTCAATTGGGTAAAGAGCTTGTTCTAGATAAGAATAGCAAGGAAACTATGAAAGTTGTGCCAAAAAAATAGAAGAGTAGAATAAGTCCGAGTAAGGAAAGCCAAGATAAAAGAATTAAAAAAAACAAGCGCTTTACTCCTAATCATAGGGCAGGAACATGGGGCTTTGAAGGATGTCACTTTCTCCATTTAGGGGTCCACCCTTGAGAGTGAGCCTAACCCAAGCAATATCGAGAATGGAGAAAGAGTAGAATGTTAGATGGCCTCCAAAAATGAGGGCTTCCCTTAGGGACACATATAAGTGGTATGATTTCTACAAGGATGTGGTCTACTAAACGGGAGATTGTAGGCATTTGAAAAAAGAAATAGAGGATTTTCTATCGAGAGGGTACCTAAAAGACCCAATGGGAAGCAATAGTAGAGGAGTAGGTTGTTAGCCAGAACGTGAAACATTAAGCCTACCTACTCCCTCAGGTAGTAAGATAGACCCTCACAATGGATCCAATGTAAGGACTATTCATAGTATACATGGAGAACATAAGCTCAATAGGACCTCTAATAACTTGCGTAAGAGGTAAGCGCGAGGTCTTCCATTGAAATCACCTTCATCATGAAAGATGAGACCTCATCTATCCATGAAGACCTCTTGCTAATTATCCTAAGCATAGGATCCTGTGTGGTTTGTAAGATCATGATCGACACTAGAAGCTCTATTGGCCTTCTTTTTGTCAAGAAAGAGGGCCCTAGGCATAAAGAAAAGTGACATAACAAGGAGAGAGCTACCCTTGGTAGGATTTAATAGTAGCAACACCTAAGAAATCAAAATTATGGTGTCACCAGTCATGGCACAAGGATCTATAATGATGACCAACTCCATGGTAATCGATTTCCTAGTGCACTACAATACCATCTAGGGTAGACCATGGATACATAAGATGAAAATGGTTTCATCCACCTTCTACCAAGTCATAAAATAATCGACCGAGAATGGTATAAAGGAAATAAGAGGAGCCCAAGAAAAGGCCAAAAGTTGTTATAATGCCATTATGAAAATGGTCACTCTCAAGTAGCAACCATATCATGGGAATTTTCATAAAAGGCTAGGAGGTGTATGTTTAGCAAAGTTTATCAACTCAAATGAAGTGTGAGATATACCAATGGGATAAGGAGGAACACCACTCTCAAAATCTGAGCACAGACTTGAAAATAGAGGTGAGGTAACAATTATCTCATTTCTTAGGGAATGACGGTGAGATCATAATCCACAAATTAAATGTTGATTCGAAAGCTAGACTTGTCAAGAAGAGGGAATTCCCTAGAGAAAAGAATTAGATTATTAAAAATAAAGTCATCACCCTAAAAAAAATAAAGATTATTAGAGAGGTAAACTACCTTTTTGGTTGTCAAATGTGGTATTAGTAAAAATGGCTTGCAAACACCATGTATATGTGTAGCCTTTATGGACTTAAATGATGCATGTCCAAAAGATTGTTTCCCCTTCCCAAGTATTGATCAGTTGATTGATGCCATCATCGGTTTCAACTTGATGATTTTTTTGGATGCATATTCTGATTATTATCATCCTAGAGGATGAGGAGAAAACATCTTTCATCACCAAGGAATGGACCATCTATTACACTAGAATTCCATTTGGTACAAAGAATGTAGGGGTAGCCTATCAATGCCTCGTTAATAAGATGTTTGTAAACTAGGTGGGCAGAAATCTTGAGGCATATATTGACGATATGGTGGTAAATTCAACATAAAGTGCATAGGAAAATGTTTGCAATTCTTCAAAATGCTAAGGAAAAACACATCAGTTTTTTGGAGTGAGGATTATGGCAAAGCCTTTCAAAGAATTAATTAGTACTTGAGTAAACCTCGTGTCCTAGTCAGCCATATCCCAAGAGAAACGCTTTATTTTTATTTGGTTCTAGCCCCTCCAGACTTACAGTACTATACTCCTAGACAAAAGAAACATGGTCCAACACCTCATCTACTATATCAGCCAAATCTTGACAGATGCCCAAAATAGGTACCCAACGATCGAAAAGTTAGCCTTCACTTTGAAAATTAGTGCACAAAATCTTAGACATTACTTTGGCTCCCAAAAAATGGTAGTACTCACCTCTTAACCACTTAAGAATTTATTAAGGAGGTTAGAAGTCATAGGGAGATTGGCGCTAATTTCCATAGAGCTAGGAGAGTATGATATCAAGTATATGTTTAAAACTACCATTAAAGGGTAGGTGGTGGCTAAGTTCAGTGAATTACTAGAGGTTACTAGTGATGAGGTAAAAGAAGAAGTATATGGCATGGATCAAAGAAAGGGGTGGACCTAGAAGGTATTCATTGATGGTGTGCACAACTTCAATGATACTAGGCTAGGGGTGGTAATAGTTGATCATGATGAAAACTGTTTCAAGTATATTGTCAATTTGGACTTTTAGGCAACTAATAACGTCACAAAGTATAACGTAATTATATTCAGGGCCATGATGGAAAAAAGCTTAAAGCATATAACATCACCTTGTATAACAACTCACGACTGGTAGTTAACCAATATTTGGGCACATTTAAGGCTCAGGATGGAAAGATGAGGAGATATATGAAGATACTAAGAAATGATTGCTTGAAATTTTCCAACTTTGAGATCAAGTAGATAGCCAGGAATGAGAATGGTCATACCGATACTTTGGCTATACTAGCCTTCGTATGATACAACCATACTTAGGTGGTATTAGTAATGATCCTAACAAAATCCAGTTTAGAGAAGGCTGAAAAAATAGTCCAGAGCATGGATGTTGCCACAAGTTCATGGTTTACCCAAATTTTTTACTTCTTGAAAATGGGAGACCTACCCGAGGACCAAAAACTTGTGAAGGAAATTAAGCCTAAGGTAGGTTGATACATAATTGAAAATGATAAATTATACAAAAGTATTGTATTCAGACCCGAGATCTTGTGCAAGGCTAGGGAAGGGTTTGATAGAATTATGTTTGAAGCCCACGATGGAGAGTGTGAATCTCATTCGGGTGGAAGGAGGCTATCCCAACAAATTATGAGTGTCAAAGATTCACCCCATTGTCACAAGTACCTCCAACCACCATAATAGGGGTAGTTAGCCCATGGCTCTTCTACAAGTGGAGGCTTGATATAGTACAACCTCTACCACAAGCAAAGGGCAAAAATAAGTTATTATTAGTGGCCATAGATGATTTTTTCAAATGTATTAAGGTGAATCCCCTAGGAAGGATACAAAAAGAGGAAGTGATTTCATTCATTTGGAAATCTATAATTTTTCACTTCAGCATGCCCAAGAAGTTTGTTATCGATAATAGAAGAGAGTTTATGGGCCGCAACATCAAATAATTTTCCATCAAGTACAACAGCAAAATGTTCCATTCAACATCGTATTATCCACAAGAAATAGTTAAGATGACTCTTCTAACAAGTTGATAATCACCTTACTAAAGAAAATATTGGAGGGTGTTAAAGAAAGATGGATTGAGGAGCTACCTGGGGCATTATATACTATCAGGAATAGCCCTTTAAAAAGTACCAACGAGACACCTTCTCGTTAGTATGTGGGATTGAGGTTGTGATACCAACTATGATCATAATGTCCACTATAATATTAGCCCTAACCGAGGACCAAAATGCTACAGGTAGAGAATTTGAGTTGATCTTCACAGAAGAAAAGAGGTATGAAACCTTAAGGAAGTTGGTCGAGCAAAAAAGAAGAGTAATAGACTATTACAAAAGGCCATGCATTTCAAAGCTTTCACCATTGCTTATAGGGTTCTTAGAAGGGTCTTCCCCAATAATAAAGAATGGATGGTCAGTAAGCTAGGTGCAAATTGGGAGGGCTCATACCAAATAGCCGAGATGACTCCAAGAAGGGCCTAATTATTAAGAAGTATTGAAGGGAGATAAGGATAGCCCAATTTGGAATGTCCGACACTTGAAAAATTATTACTTCTAATGAACTCTAATTTATTACCCTTATGTATCGTCCATATATATATATATGAGGTAATTGTTTGCAAGAAATGACTCTCTTCCAATATTACGTGTCAAGAGTTTATCACCTTGGCTACAAATCAGGTAGAATACACTTTTTCAAAGAATGGATTGATCACCTTAGTTATAGACCAGTTAGAATGCTCTTTCACAAAGAAAGAGTTGATCACCTCAGTTGTAGACCAGGTAGAATGCTTTCCCTCAAAGAAAGAGTTGATTACCTTGGTCATAGACCAGGTAGAATTCTCTCCTATAAAGAAATAATTAATCACCTTATTCGCAAACTAGGTATAATTCTCTCCCTTAAAGAAAGAGTTGATCTCCTCAGTTGCAGACTAGGTAGAACACTCTCCCGCAAAGAAGGATTTGATCATCTCAATCGTATACTAGGTAGAATGCTCTCCCATAAAGAAAAAGTTGATCACCTTGGTTACAAATCAGGTAGAATGCTCTCCTATAAAGAAAGAGTTGATCACCTTGGTTGCAAATAAGGTAGAACGCTCTCCCTTAAAGAAAGATTTGATCTCCTCGATCATAAACCAAGTAGAATGCTCTCATACAAAGAAATAGTTGGTCACCTTAGTCACAGACCATGTAGAATGCTATCTTGCAAAGAAAGAATTAATCACCTCAGTCGTAGACCAGGTAGAACACTCTCATTTAAAGAAAGAGATGATTAACTCTATTGTAGACCAGGTAGAATACTCTCATGTAAAGAAAAAGTTGATCACCTCGATCATAGACTAGGTAGAATGTTCTCTCTCAAAGAAATAATCGATCACTTAGGTCACAGATCGAGTAGAATACTCTATCTTAATATTACATATCGCAAGCTCATCACCCCAGTCAAGAACCAGACAGAAGTAAAGTACATTTAATCTAGCATTACATGTTCATCTTATAAAATAGAAGTTTATTTCTCAAGTTTACAAAGCTTTCAAAATTTATTAATGAAGAGCTCGTTCTTCCAAAAAGTTAAAAGTTCCTTTGACATTTGGACGTATAACTAGTGTCTAATTCATTCATCTCCTTCACTATGGGTAATAACTCACCCTGAATTTAGACAACTTTCTTATGAATATTGACCCCATTTTAATATGGTCTTAGCTTGAGTTGTGTACAGAATGTTCCAATTTCTCAACAATACCTATCACGTTGAAAAGACCTCCTCAAATCACTTATATGAAAGTTTTCCCAATGAGACTTCTTGTCAATAAGAGCAGCCATTTTAGTCCTGATCCTTCTCTCTCGAGCTCGAGTTTGGGATAACTACTGAGCTTACACTTGGTCTCTTCATAAAGTGAGAGCTTATCCTTGAGCCTAGAAAACTCAATTCTTAATTTCTTTGCCTTTATATTGAGCCTACCATTCTCCAATTTTTAAGCTCGAGCTAAATGTCTATTTTCTCGGTCAGAATCCATGAGGTTCGTACAAGAAAGATGGAGAAAAATTGTCATCTTCTTGAAACAAAAAAAGATGTCTGAATTTTACAGCATTCCTAAACCCCTTTTATAAGGAATAATATTGGGAAATTTTTAATGACACTTGTCCTTCAAGGCAGTGAGGTGGGTCAACATCATAAATACATACTATAAATTCCATAAATACCTAATCATACATGCAATACGAGTTGTTCTCAAAATCAATTTTTTCTTATTAATAATAATGGGTTACAAATTCAAGCTCGCGACTACATAATTAGAAGTGGCATATTGAAGAGACCAAAAAGATGGGGTTGGAATATAAGAAGACTCAATATGAGATTGAGAAGATGGGTTCAGAATATAAGGAGACTCAACACAGTGCCAATATCAAAGGTCACTAGTTCGACCTTCCTCATCTCCCATCCTGGGCCTATCATCAATCACACCAGAGTTCAAGCCTAGTTCTTCACCCTCGTTTTGGGTTTGAGTGGGTGAATATTGAGGAGTGACTAGGATATTCAAGATCTGATAGTAGTATTCCCCTAGGCCTCTCTTAGTGGCATTTTCTTTAAAAGAGTCCATGGACAGGTTGTACCCTATCTTGATATTTGAGAAGAGTTATTCCTTCATTGCCTCAAGCTCGTGCTTCCTCTAGATCTCCTCGAGCTTATAGGCTTCCATATCAGCCTGACCCTTCCTCTAGGCTTCCTCAAGCTTCTCCAAATATTTCAAGTTATCATTTAGTTCGTGTATGGCCTTAGATAACTTTTTCTCCTTGTCAATATCCTCACTTGCCCACTTGTTTTCCTTGGCCAACAACACAAAATTCTTGGCCTGATTTGAAACATGGCTCTCCTTCTCCATCGCGAGCTCATGCTATAAAATTTCCACACTTAGAGCCTTTATCATCGTATGAAGGAAAACGTCTAAAAATAACATAAGCAATACGAGCTCATTAAAATATAAAAGCTCAAGGCTAAATTAGAAACAAGGTCAGACTAACACTTGCTTGGTACATAAGATAAATGAGCATGACTCCAACATCCATAACCACTCATATGGCATCGAGTTGTCTTTCATGTACCATATAAGTGAGCTGGTCTATGTGGTGGTCAACCTCTATTGTTCCATACCCTTTTATAAGACCATTTCCTTAATGTTTATAGTGAGGTTATCAATGACACCCTTCCCTTTCCTCGAATCTCTCACATGGGAGTAGATTCTTGTTGACCCAAGCTAATAGTTGGTGAGGTATATTGACCCAAGGACTCTAGTGAGGGATATAAGACATTCAAAGGCACTAGTTCATCAATGGTCACCTTTTTTTCCTATTAGACAAGGTTGGGATGGACTCCTACCTAGAGGACTTGCTCTTCTTTTTCCTTTTACAGCTCATCCCTTGTGAAAAAGGTATAGCTTTTCTAGAACCCTCATCATGTTGGATGAACTTACTCTGACATCGTGCCAATAACTCAAAGGCATTGAACTCTATGATGTCTACAAAGATAGAAAAATAAGGATGTTAGTTTTACAAGGGTAGGCTAAATAAAAATCAAAATATTTATGGGCTCAAGGCCAGTTCACCATCATCTGGTACCACCTCGTACTTCCCTTCATAATTTTTGGGAGGAGTCCTATGCTTTGAGGGTGCCCGAGGTTTATGTATAATCCTATGAGAGGGCTTCATTGAGCCTCACCCCATTAAGACATATGCAACAAAGCACAAGGTGTTTAGTAGATGCCTCCATGTAGTCTTCTTGTATGGATATCTGCCTATCATTGTTTGGCATCATGGTTGAAGGTCGTGATAAAGAAGCCCATATTCCGTATCATGACCTTAGTGTTAGTCTAAATGCTCATAATCATCCTGATGTTGCTATCTAGAGTCTATCACATACTAGATATGTAAAAGAAATACTTTTACTTGTTCTTCTCATTCTTGGTAAGGATCATATTTGAGTCCTGGTCTTGTTTCACATATATATAGACCCTTCTCGCATCTGTAAGTTCTACTTCAAAACATATGCCACATTGAAGTTGGGCATCTCTAGTTCAACCTCGAGCTCTTTGCATATCAATGCAAGGAAAAACAAGTACCTCTACCCATTCGGTGTCAACTGGGCTAGTGTGAGTTGAGTGCTAGCCAAAACTTTTATTATAAAGAGGTATAGAGGAAATTTGACCCCCATCTAAATGATCTTCTTATGAAAGACTATCTACCTAGTTAGAGGTGGGTCACTATCACGAGCGCTTAGCTTAGGAATCGTTATCTGAATTGAGGAGGGAATGAAATATGTTTTCCTTATCCTCTCCTCGTCCTGAAGGGATAACACACTAGTCTTGACCCTGGGCACTCAACCATTCATACGACCCATTGGTTCATAAGTTTCTTTATTCCTTGTCTTCTTCCTCCATAGCCTCGTGATGAATATTTGAGTATGAGCCACATTCATCCTAATTGTGGGTCTAGCCTGTGGACGAGAGGTGGAGGTAGATGATTGAGATTGAGATAGCTCCTCTCCGCTTAAAGTGTTGGTCTTATTGGTAGACCTTGTGGCATCACTTTCTGGTTGGCCCGAGAAAGTAGAATATTGTGGGCTCTCCTGGGAGGATAAACCCAAAGTGCTTTCTCTATGCATAGTTTATACAAAATATCACGAAACCTAAAAAAAGTAAGGCATGGGAAGTATAAATTACTTAGGGTCAAGTTTGAAATAAAAGAGGAATGGTTATTTAAACAAATTAGAAAATAAAGTAGAAAACTATTAGACTCGAGAAGTTTCTTCCCCTTAAAATTAGAGCAAGTAAGTTATATGATGAACTGATTTCTCATCAAACAAAACCGACATCGGGTTAGAAATATCGATTTTGCAGATACTTTGGTTTTATATTTGTAAAACTCTCGCAAGTGCACAAATCATTTTATAAAAAATTACAAGTATACTCCCAAGGTCGATCTAAGGAAGGAATATATGTGATTTTTAATTTATTATTCAAACTCTTAAAAATGAAAATTAAATTCTAAACATCATGTAACGATATTTTGATTTTTTTGTGTTTTCTAATCTAATAACATAAAAAAATAAATATAGATATAGATTCAATAAACAATTATGTAAATTTTTATCATTCATAACAATGACATATTTATGGATAGAATAATTAAGTTAATTATACTTAAACATATTATTTAGATTATTAAGGATATAAATTGATATTTATTGATTTTTTTATATATAAATATCATATTTGATGGGGTTAGATATTATTTATTAATTAAATAAATTAATTAATACCTATAAGTGGGGTAGATAATTAATTTGATTAATTAAATTAATTTATTTTTCTAAGTGATTGAAATAAACCATTTAAATACCACCTTTGGTGGGGTTAGATATTTAAAATTTTATTCAAAGTGTCTAAATTAAACCTAAGAATTTAATTATCTCAGTACTAACTTTCAAGTTTTAAAAACAAATCAATATATTTTTGAATATAAGTTCTTATAAATGTTTTGAAATAGAACTTCATTTTAAGTACCGCACGATTGTATCAACAAATTAAAAAACACTACTCTAAATTTGATCTGATAATTAAACCTTAAAGTATAATTTTTAGATTTAAGTTTTTAATGAAAAATAATATATTTCTCTCCAACATCCTTAATATAAAATCTTGAATAAAATAATTAAATTTATTTTATAGAAATGTTTTACCTATTTAATATTTCGTAAACATAACAAAGTTATTATCATATCATATTTAAAAACAGTTAGCCATGTTAAATTTAATTACAAAAAAATTAAATATAATATTTAAGAATAAAACATAAAAATAACTTTAAAGAAGTCATTTTAAAATTATACGTCAAAAGAATCCTTACAAAAATTTGATGCTAGTTCCGTTTCTGAAAAACCTCCAATGGAATTTGTATTTTCGTTTATTGAATTAAAAACAACAAATTTACAAAAGCATAACTAGTTCTTCTCAAAAAGATAAAAACTTTAAAACTAACAAAAATTAAGAAAGCCTTTTATAAAGAAAAGAGATTTGAAAGATGATTTTTACAATAGAAGAAAGGTTCCTTTTATAAGTGAGAAAAAGGCTAAAAAATTGGAAAAATATCTCAAAAATTGGTCTTCAATGCGTTTTGACAGGCTAACATGCGTGTACAGGTGTTGGTGTGCGCTGATAGGCGAGATTTATGTGTTTCTCAACAAAAAAGCATTGGATCTCGGTGTGACATGCAAGAGGATGCATAAGGATTGGGGTGTGTTGGCAGGGCTTGGCACATGCAGGAATCGAAGCATGCACGTAGCTCGGTGCAAATTGTGGCATTTTTGACCATTTTGTCCAATATTTCCATGTTTTGACTTTTTTCATTTTTTTCTCACTTATTTGTATAACAAATGAATACTATACTTTAAATATTGTGATGCAATACTTGCAATATTTTTCTTCCTGTCTTTAAATTGATTTTGAAATGAAAATACCTTAAAAACAATATTAATACAACTCTCAAACAGCTTCTTGTTACTCTCTTAGCAAGAGAAGCGGTAAAAACTAAAAATTAAACTATCCTAAATTACTTCTGCAGATTCTTATGATTAAGTCTTGTGAGAGTTTTCAGTAATGATAGCTACAAACATTTAACTAAATAAAGCAAGCTTTAAAATGAAACAAAAAAATAAAAAAGTAGAACAAGTAAAATAAAAAAGTTAAATAAAACACAAATATTTATGCTTAAAATTTCATTTAAGTTTTATAATTAAAACCTTTAAGCATATATTATTCTAATTTCTTAAACATTCATGATTTACGACAATAATTAGCCGAAAATCATTTTCATATTTTATGATAAAATGTTTCATTTTCACTTCTCTCAATTTTAGTGTTAGGAATCTGAATTCACTTCGACTATACTACTCACAAGTTAATACTCATAATTCACTTAATCTGGTGCGTTCAAGCACTCATAATAAGGCATATGCAAATAGAATTTATGTTTAGAAATGAACTAATAAGTGCACATACTAATAAAAGAAGGCATGCTTAAAATAGTGAATAAATTTGATTTCATGAAAGAAATCAAATGCATAAATTATAAAGATATTCTATATGTTATTTTAAAGCATAAATCAAACTCATTAAATGAAAATTTCAAGATATATGCCTTTTAGAAATGTAAGAAAAAAATGCAATGACTTTTGGAGGAATTATTTCCTATATTTCTTTTATACTAACTAACTCTCACAAATGTTTAAGGCTAAAAAGGTCGTAGTATGTAGATTATACTAAATATTTTTTATCTCTTTATTTTTTTATTTTTTAGAGATTTTTCAACATATTGTTTTAGAGAGTGAATCAATGTACAGATTGTGCATTTTTTTAGGAACTTGTTGAGTGATTAATTTTGTGGCTTTTCTGTTTGATTTTGGTTTAGATAATCCCAGATATGTCTCTTTTTGGTAGAAGTCATGCATGAATAAGATAAAGGCATATGCTATCAATTTCTATTTAAATAATTTAATTTAAGCAAATGAAAAATAAATATACAACACTCTATTAAAATGAGAAAATTCATACATTTAATGTTAATATACCTATAAAGATCATCTAAATTTTTGAAGAAATAGAATAAGTGTTTTGAGTAGAAAGAAAATATTTCACTCATAATAAAAGAAATTAAGGCTCAAATAATATCTCACAAGGGTAGTCTTCACTATTTGATTCTTAAACATCGATTTTGGGTTTATTTTATTTCAACATTTTATCATAAAATATTAGCTATGACATAAACTTACTATATATCATATTACTTCATGATATATTTTTGGAAATTAACCTAATAATGCAAAAAACCTAATCATTGCTTAAACTTAATTTTTAAGGCATGATTATTTTTGTGACAAAAAATTGAATACTATTCTAATTTACCTAAACACATAAATAAAAAATAACACACATTTATTAAACAAAACAAAACAAATAAATTAAAGAAAACAATTAATATGAAAATACACAACTAAATAAGCATAATAATGGCACATTGTTTATAAAAAAAATTAAATTTTGCCTAAATTGTGTAACTTTTAAACTTTACCACCCCAACCTAAAATCTATGTTTTCTTCAATATAACAAATGCAAATTGTAAAAAGAGAAGGGATAGAAAAGTTACCAAATTGCTTTATTTGTTAAGGATTTTGATGTAGAAAGCTAGTTGCATCCAACATCATATTTGAATCATACAAATACGTACTCTAACTCATCTTAATAAGAAATTATTTTATGCAATAAAATAAACAAATTTCTCATAAAAGAAAAAAACAATTAATAAAAAAAACTAAATTGCTTAAAATAAAATAAAATAATCTTTCAATGATGGGTTGCCTCCCATCTAGCGCTTAGTTTAATGTCTAGCAAGACGCATCATTATGGTTCTAAGGATTACTCAACCAAATGCAATCAATTTTGGCAGTGTTGTATGGTCTTTATAAATAAGGCTCCACACGATGCCCATGGACTTTGAATGTTGTTTGTCTTAGAATCCAATAGTTCTACTACTACATATGCAAATACTTGGACTATTTTGAATGGCCCATTTCATCTTGATCTCGTTTTTCCTATAAAAAATCTCATATGAGAGTTAAATAAAAGAAATTTCATTGAAGGGTGAAAAATCTTAGGAACTAGCTTCTTTCATGATAGCACTTAGTACACTCTTTGTATTATTTGTCTTTTTCATAGGCTTCGTTCCTAATTTCTTCCAACTCATTAAGATAGAGTAATCATTTTTATCCTACTTTATATAAGTCCATGTTTAACTCTTTAATTTCCCGGTAATCCTTGTGTTCGAGTTTAATGGGAAGATGGCATACTTTCCCAAAGATTAACCTGTAAGGGCTACCTAGCCCCAATGGGTGTTTTGTAAGCTGTGCGGTATGCCCATAAGGCATCATTCAACTAAAATGTCAAGTCCTTTCTTGAAGGAGCACAATGTGTTCAATATTCTCTTGATTTTCATATTACTTATTTCCACTAAACTAGGAAATTGAGGATGATACATAGTAGGCACTCTATGTGTGACGTTGTACTTTTTAAGTACTCCATAAAAGATTTTGTTACAAAAATGGATACCTCCATCACTTATTATAGCTCTAGGGGTTCCGAACTTCTTAAATACTGAATCCTTCAAGAATTTTACAAAAACATTAGCATCATTGGTTTTAATGGAGATAGCTTACACCCACTTGGATACATAATCTAGAATAAGCAAAATATATTGAAGACCATTGGATGAGGGAAAAGGGCCCATAAAGTCAATCCCTAAACATCGAAAGTTTAACAACTAATTTAGATGTCAAAGACATTTCATCTTTTTTGTTTATGTTACATGTTCTTTGACATCTATCACATTGTGCACAAAACATATAAGAATCTTTAAAAGGAGTGGGCCAAAAGAATCCAGACTATAATACCTTACGTGTTATATTTTTGCCACCAAAATGGCACACACAATGAAGTTCATGATAAAAGGTTGGAATGCTCTTATGTTCTTTTTCAGGTACACATCTCTGGATGACTTGATCTTGACCAATATTGTATAAATAAGGGTTATCCCAAAAATACTCCTTTATAGTTTTAAAGAACCTTTTCTTATCCTGATATGAAGTATTAGGTTTCAAAACACCAGTGGGAAGATAGTTTACAATATAAGGATACCATGGATTTAGACCTATTGAAAATAATTGTTCATCAAGAAAGGTTTCAACTATATCCTCCTTACTCTCACCTTTAAAAGAATTGAAATCCGAAATCAACCTAGATAAATGGTCATCTACTAAGTTTTCACTACCTTTCTTATCCTTGATTTCTAGGTCAAATTCTTGTAATAGTAAGACCTATCTGATTAATCTTGGCTTGGCATTCGATTTACTTAATAGGTATCTTAAAGCAACATGATCAGAATGCGTAATAACTTTAGATCCTACTATATAAGACTTGAATTAGTCTAAAGAAAACAATATAGCCAAGAATTCCTTTTTAGTGGTGGTATAATTCATTTGGGCGTCATTGAGTGCTTTGATATCATAGTAGATGACATTGAAACTCTTATCCACTCTCTTTCCCAAGAATGCTATGATAGCATAATCGGAAGCATCACACATTATTTCAAAAGGTAAAGACCAGTTTGGTGCTATAATAATTGGGGTATATGTTAGTTTCTCTTTCAAGGTATTAAACGCAATGATGAGTGCTTAAAAACACTAAAATTACAATAATTTAATGTATTTCAATTGATTAAATATATTTTTATTTGTATGATTTTATCATATTTTATATAAATTTGTATTTTCGAAATCAAGGGTATTTATATTATTCTTCAGGTATTTTCGCTTAAAAAATAATCTAAAGATTCGAAGAAAAATACTAGAAGTAATATATCACAATATTTAAAGTTTAGTGTTCATTTATTATACAAATAAGTGAGAAAAAATGGAGAAAAGTCAAGAGAATGGAAAAAATGGACAAAACTAATGAGCCAGTGCATGCCAAGCCTATCTCATTCGCAGCCACACACAAGTCACACCCAACCAGCACACACCCATCTCGAGTCCCGCTTGCACCAATGCTTGTCTACCATAAATTTTGCATGCCTCAACACCCGTTTACTGCAAATCCCGAGTGTGTCAACCCCTATCCGCATGTGTAGTACCTCCACACGCGTGCTAGCATGTCCAATCACGTCCAATACTATTTTTTAAGATATTTTCCTATTTTTTTAGCCTTTTTCTCACTTATATAAGGAACCTCTCCCCTATTATAAAAATCATCCCTCAAATCTCAACTTTTTCTTTCTCTCTCTAGAAAGCTTTCTTAGCTTTTTTTAGTTTTAAAGTTCTTCTCTTTTTAAGAAGAACTGGTTATGCTTTTGTAAATCTCTAGTTTTTGATTCAATAAATGGAAATACAATCTGTTTGGAGGTTTTCTAGAAACAGAATTAACATCAAAGTTCTGTAAAGAATCTTTTGAGGTATAATTTTAAAATAAATTCTTTACAATTATTTTATATGTTTTATTCTTATATGTTATGTTTAATTTATCTGTGATTAAATTTAATATGGCTAACTGTTTATAAATATGATATAATAATAACGTTGTTATGCTTGCCAAATATTAAATAGAAAATACATCTCTATAAAATAAATTGATTTTGTTTTTATCCAATATTTTATATTAAAGATGTTAGAGAGAAATATATTATTTTTCATTACAAACTTAATCTGAAAATTAGATTTTAAGGTTTAATTATTCGATTTGATTTAGAGTAGTATTTTTTTTATTTATTGGTACAATTTTCCGGTAGTTAGAGTGAAGCTCTATTTCAAAAGTATTTTTAAAAGAACTATTATTCAAAAATATATTACCAATATATTTTCAGTAACAGTTTTAATTTGGACACCTTGAATAATGTTTAAAATGTCTAACCACACCAAAGTTAGCATTTAAATGCTTCATTTTCAATCTCTTAGAAAAAAAGAATTAACTTAATTAATCAAGTTAATTATCGACCTCACCCATAAGTGTTAATTGATTTGTTTAATTAACAAATAATATCTAACCTCATCAAATGTGTTATTCATATAAAAAAGAGAGAATCAATAAATATCAATTTATATCTTTAATAACCTAAAAAATATGAGCAAACATAATTAACTTAATTAATATATCTATAAATACTCTATTATTATGAATGATAAAAATTTTCATTATTTTTTATTGAATCCATATATCTATGTTTATTTTTTATGTTATTAGATTAGGAAACAAAATCAAAATATCATAACAGGATGTTTAGAATTTAATTTAATTTTTAAAATTTTGAATAATAAATTAAAAACTATATATATTCATTCCTCATATCGACCTTAGAAGTATACTTGTAATTTTCTATAAAATGATCGTGAACTTGCGAGAGTTTTACAAATATAAAATCAAAGTATCTACAAAATCGGTATTGCTAACCCGATGCCATTTTTTGTCTGATCAAGAAATAAGGCAGTCATCATTGAAATCAAGATAAATATCTTTTGGTAAAAGGTTACATAAGGGACAACTTATTTTAGAGAAATCTTTAATAAATTGTCAGTAAAATCCTACATGTCCTAAGAAGCTTCTTATCCCCTTAATAGATGTAGGGGAGATAGTTTGGAAATAAGTTCAACTTTTGCCTTATCAACTTCAATACCTTTTCTTTTTAAAATGATATATCCTAACACTATCCTTTGTTGAACCATAAAATTAATTTTCTACCAACTAAGGGTTAGATTGCATTCAATGCATCTTCCTAAAACCAAAGTCAATTCATGTAAGTAATCATCAAATAAGTTTCCAAAGACAGAGAAATCATCCATGAAAATCTCAATGAATTTTACACTATGTCTGAAAAGATAGACATCATACATCTCTGGAACTTGGCGGGGGTATTACATAATCCAAATGGAATTCTTCGAAATGCAAATGTCCCAAGAGAACATGTAAATGTGGTCTTTTATGATTTTTTGGTGCTATAGGTACTTGATAATATTTGAAAAATCCATTTATAAAACAGTAAAATTCATGCCTAGCTAATCTTTCCAACATTTGATCAATGAAAGGAAGATGAATGTGATCCTTTTTGGTATATAAATCTAGTTTCCTAAAATATATACACATCCTTCATCCATTTATTATTCTAGTGGGCACTAATTTACTTTTATCATTTTTAACAACTGTTATCCCAGATTTCTTAGGTACCACATGCACTAGACTAACCCACAATATCGACAATAGGGTAGATAATTCCTTCTTTTAACAGTTTAAGAATTTCTTTCTTAACTACCTCTTTCATGTTTGGGTTTAGTCTTCTTTGGGCCTCTTGTACGGGTTTAGAACCAACCTCCAAGTTGATCTTATACATACATATGGTAGGGCTAATGCCTCTTATATCCTCGATACTCCAACCTTTGGCTTTCTTAAACTTCTTAAGCACTTTTATAAGTTCCTTTTCTTGGGTTTTTGTCAAGGTTGAAGAAATAATCGCTGGATAAGTTTATCCTTCTCCTAGAAACACATATTTTAAGTGCTTAGGTAAGTCTTTGAGTTCAAGTTCAAGTGGATTAGCCTCTTTACTAGATGGGGAACTAGGTAGATTTAATAGTGTACTAGATTTTTTCATTAGTTCATCAATATCTAGTTGTTCAAGGTACCCCTTAGTTTCCTCATCTAAATATTTTTTGACCTCTTCAAGTGTAAGAACAATTTCAAGCTTGTATTCTATTCAGGTTCAGGAAAAGGTTCTTTGGATAATATTATCCAAATGATCAACATCAAATATTCCATTGATGGTAGAAATAGAAGGAAAAGGTGAAGAATCAAAAACTTTAAAATGAATAGTCTCTACTAAGACTATCATTGTCAAATTTCCATCTTTGACATCAATAATAGTCTTGGTAGTTGCCATAAATGGTCTACCAAGAAATATTGTGTGCTCTCTATCCAAGGCCAAATTTTCTTGCATATCTAGTACAACAAAGTCAACAAGTATTATCAGTTTGTCTACCTGTATCAGCACATCCTCAATTATTCCCTTTGGATACTTAAGAGATATATTTGAAGGGACATAATAATGAGTTTTAAATCTCCTAAATCGAGCAATAAGAATATAGAGTAGGGAATCAAGTTTATACTAGCCCCTAAATCAAGCATTGCTTTAGCGAACTTCCTATCCATCATAGTCATGTTTATGATAAAACTTCCAAGGTCTTTTAACTTAGAAGGAAGTTGGTATTGAAGTACAACACTATAAATTTTTGATACTACTACTCGTTCATTAAAATATTGATCTAATGGTTAAGGGTGGTTTTTATTTGACCTTAGTGTTTGACATTGGGTGTAGGCTTGGTAATATTTGGTGTCCAATGATGGATAGGGTGATTATAGGTGTTTGGATGATACCTTTGAGAGGAATTGACTTCCTTCATGACATCCACTCTAGAATCTAATGTATATGAACAATTATGAGTATCATGCTTAATTGAAAAACATACTTCACACATATCTTGATTTGTCATTTGGTAGGTAGTGAGAAGTTGTACTTGCTTAGTCAATTCAACAAGTTGTAAGGTCATCTCATTACCGAAGCCAACTTCATTAACTACTTCTCTCATTCTTCTAATACTTCTTTGTAGGGAATTATAACCCAACAACTCATAGAGACTATAGGTTTTCTATACGATATTTTCTCCCACAACTCCTCTAGTAGCAATATCAACCATGTATTGACTCTGTAGTGTCAATCCATCATAAAATAATTGGTCTTGTAGCTATAATGGAAAGCTATGATGAAGACATTGAATGAAAAGGAGTTTGAGTCTTTCCCAAGCTTCATGAAAGGGTTTTTCATCCATTTGAGAAAATGTTGCAATCTTTGTCCTTAGACCAATAATATTTTGATGGGAATAGAACATACCTATAAAATTTTCATAGACTACCTCCTAAGTTGTTAGAAAACTTGGCTATAATTAAAGTAATGAACCATGACCAAGCTTTATCCTTAAGGGTGAAAGGAAAACACCTCATCTTAAGTTGATCTTCATCAATTCTCTACAAGGAAAAGGTTTGGACAATAGCATATAATTCTCTAATGAAATGCAAAGGGTCTTCATTAGGGATACTATAAAAGGAAGGCGATAAAGAGTAATGAATCTTTTCAATTCATAGTTCCTTGTAGCCTCTTGAAATTGTATGTTGGAAGTTGCATTGCCAATGATTGGCATTGCATAGTCCTTCATCATTTTTGCCTATCTCCAGCATCTTCCAAGGCTACTTGTAGTAGAAATTGATCATCCTCCTTTTGTGTATCACATCTAGATCCTAAATTGAAAAATAGTATTACTCAAAGAAAGATTTCTCACTTGAAAAAATGTATAGGCTTAAAGAAAAAAAATGCAAGGAACCTAAGTTAATTTTTTTTGTAATGCTAAATTTAAAGAGTGGATACAATTTTTGAAAAAAATGAATTTTTATTATTTCATTGAAATTTTATTACACACGTTCTTAAAATAAAAACAAAACAAACTAAAAATAAAAGAAAATACAATAATGGGTGACCTCTTATTTAGGACTAAAATTTATCGTCTTTTAGTAAGACGTTGCTTGGAGATTTCAGAATGACAAAATCAATGTCTCATCTTCATTGAATTTATTTGATCCAATTGGACCATTCAGTTAGTCTTTTCTTTGTTTTGCAAACACTTAACTAACTGTTCTACTTGGACTTTCACCTTTTTGATAGAAGCTTCCGTAGAGTCTAACCATTGATTAGTTTTAGATTGATTATCTCTATAGACTTAAATAAAATAATTCAAGTTCTTCTCTAGGGTTGATTTACTGGGAAGGCTTATTGGAATGAGATGGTGGAATTGTTGGCCTAGCTGATTTGAGATTTGGGTGAAAGGAGAGTTGTGTTGCCTCTAGGAGAAATTAGGATGATTTCTCCATCCAGGATTATAGGTATTTGATTTGAGGTCGAATCTTGGTCTTCATTGATATGCTCCTAAAATATTAACCTATTTAAGCCCAGCATGTTCTTCTCCTTGATATGGACAAGCTTTAGTACCATGTCCAATCTTGCTACACAAGCCACAATGTTCATTGTTGGTATTGATTTGCATAGTAATAAAGGAAACTTGCTTGGTCCATTGAACAAGTTGTCTTGGAACTTCATTGTTGGCATCAATTTCATGAAATCTAGCTCTTCTCACTCATGAGCTTTTTTTGTTGAGAATTTGTAACTAACATCTTAAAAAGGTTATATGTCTTTGGTGGGAATAGAATTTTGTCATGAATTTGTTGTAAACATCCTCCCATATCATCAGAGAACCTGGAGAGAGTGATATTAACCAAGCTTTAGCCTTAAAAGTGTAGGAAAAATGCCTCATTCTAAGTTGATCCTCATTTAGCATACTGAGGGTGAAGGTTTGGACTATGACATAGAAGTCCCTAGTGAAGGAAAGAGAATCTTCATTAGGCAGCACATAGAATGAAGGAAGCATGGAAAAATGAATGTTTTTCTAGTCATAATTCTGAGCAGCCTCACCCAGCTAGATAAAGGCAATTGATGTCCCAATTACTAACCGTACAAACTCTTTCATGGTAGTTTCCCTAACATGTGGGTTTTCTCTCATTTCTATTGGTTATGGTAGAGGATTAATGCTTGGTTTTGTATTTGGCTAAAAAATAGGCTAATAGTTAGAATCTAGACTTGTGGAAAATTGCTTAAATTTATGAATATTATCTATGAATGGTGTAAGAGGGTTTCCTAAGGATCTCCTACCATACATAGACTAGTGAAAGCAAAAATTTAAAACACCTGTCAATTAAAAAGGAAAAGAATAATAAAATAACTATACAAAAATATTAAACAAACAAGTTAAGTTAATCTCTAAGTTATATAACATAATCAATACTAATCAAAAGTACTCCTAGAAAAAAATAGTGGGACAAAACATTCTTAAAAATCATCATCTTAGATAGAGTAACGTTTCTAAGAAAGACTAGTGGCACAAAGGCTTCCAAGAACTAATCTCCTAGATATAAAACCCTTAGATCTTTACTTTTCATGTTATTGCACAATTTGTTTTTTTTTTAAGAAAAGAAAGTAATTAAATAAATTAAAGTTTAAAACTTTTTTTACTAAATAAAAAAATCACAATTATTTATGGCACAAAAACTTTTTAAAACTTTAATAAATAATTTAAAAATGATATTCTTTCTCGCATCGGCGCCAAAAAACTTGATGAAACAAAACCAGGATCGGGTTAGCAATACTGATTTTGTAGATACTTTGGTTTTATATTTGTAAAACTCTTGCAAGTACACGAATAATTTTATAGAAAATGATAAGTATATTCCAAAGGTCAATCTAAGGAAGGAATATATATGGTTTTTAATTTATTATTCAACCTCTTAAAAACGAAATTAAATCCTAAACATCCTGTCACGATATTTTGATTTTTTTTGTCTTTCCTAATATAATAACATAAAAAAATAAACATAGATATGGATTCAATAAACAATTATGCAAATTTTTATCATTCATAATAGTGGAGTATTTATGGATAGAATAATTAAGTTAATTATGCTTGCTCATATTATTTAGGTTATTAAATATATAAATTGATATTTATTGATTCTTATATATATATGAGGTTTAGATATTCTTTGTTAATTAAACAAATCAATTAACACTTATGAGTAAAAACAATAATTAATTTGGTTAATTAAATTAATTCTATTTTTCTAATAGATTAAAAATGAATCGTTTAAATGTTATCTTTGGTGGGGTTAGACATTTTAAACTTTATTAAAAGTGTCTAAATTAAACCTAATAATTCAATTATCTAAGTACTAACTTTTAATTTTTAAAATCATTATTAAAAATATGGTGTCAATACATTTTTGAATAATAGTTCTTATAAAAACTTTTGAAATAGAGTTTTTATCTAACTACTCGACGATTGTACTAAAAAATAAAAGAGTATTACTCTAAATTAGACAGAATAATTAAATCTTAAAGTCTAATTTTTATATTTAAGTTTGTATTAAAAAATAATATATTTCTCTCTAATATCCTTATTATAAAATCTTGAATAAAAAAATCAATTTATTTTATAAATATATTTTACGTATTTAATATATCGCAAGTATAACAACATTATTATTAAATAATATTTACAAACAGTCACTTATGTTAAATTTAATCACAGACAAATTAAATATAACATATAAAAATAAAACATAAAAATAACTATAAAGATTTTTAAAAAAAATTATACATCTAAATAATCCTTACATAACTTTGATCCTAGTTTCGTTTCTGGAAAACCTACAAAGGGATTTGCATTTCAGTTTATTGAATAAAAAACTAAAAATTTACAAAAGCATAACTAGTTTTAGAAAGAGAAATCTAGAGAGAGAAAGATAAGATATTTTGAGGGTTGATTTTTACATTGTGTGAGAGAGTCCTTTTATAGGTGAGGAAAATGCTAAAAAAGTGAGAAAATATCTTTAAAATTGATCTTGGACGCGTTTTGACAGGCTGCATTGCATGTGTGGGCGTTGGCGCTCACACATGGGCGAGATTTACGATGGGACGGACGTTAACACGTGTGTGGCTTGGCAGAAAGGGGCATGCTCTCGACAAATGCGCGCGACTTGAGGCATTTTTGACATTTTGTTTTACCGTTTTGACCTATTTTTTCATTTTTCTCATTTTTTCTCACTTATTTGTATAATAAATGAATACTAAACTTTAAATATTGTGATGTATTGCTTCCAATATTTTTTTTCAAGTTTTTAAATTAATTTTTAAGCAAAAATACCTGAAAACAATATAAATACATGTAATTCTAAAAATATAAATTTATATAAAATATGATAAAATCATACAAATATAAATCTATTTAATCAATTAAAGTTTATTAAATCAAGATAATTTTAGTTCTTTTCAAGCACTCATTAACTTCTTACCACCGAGTTAAGAATTTATATGACTAGAGGTGAGATAAAAAGCTTTTTTTCAATTTTTGTTTGATGTGCAAGAAATGAGGAACAGCTTAGTGTCACGACCTTATTTTTCAAGTAGCGATCGTGCGGCACTTAGCACCGTCCGTTGCACTAAGCCTGCCTTTGAAACCGAAGGAAACTTCAAAGAGAATAGAGAGAGAGTTTGCAAAGAATGCTTTGTATTGCTCTAGAGAAAGTTTATCTTACAATTTCCCAAGGATGAATACAAATGAAGACCAATGGGTCTATTTATAGTGTGACTCTAAGCTTAAGGCTATCCACCACTTTCTAGATTCTTCCTAGTCTAGAATGTACAAGAGAATTCTAGAATTATGTACAATATGCCACAAGGGTCTAGGACCTTCTAGCCAACTCTAGAGTCTTCTAGGTTTGTCTAGTTCCTTCATGCACCTTCCAGGATGTTCCATAAGCTTCCAGCAGCTTCTACATCCTTCCCGAACCATCTGGCACGTTCTAGAACATTCCAGCCCATTCTAGCACTCTCCAGCGTGCTCTAGAACGTTCTAGGGTCTTCTAGCTTGAGTTGAGTCCATCCAACTCTAGCTCTTTCTAGACATCTCTAGGAAACTCTAGAACTTTCCATGTAGAATAGTCTAGATCCTTTAGGCAACCATCATTTGTTTGGATTTTTAGGGACAATTTGAGCGGGACGTGACACCCTCCCCCACTCAAGTTCGCGACGCCCTCGTCGCGCCTTCAAGCTTGAACCTTTCTATGTCATCTTTGAATTTCCACAAAGATTCCTCAGGTTCCCAGCTTGCTTCTACATCCGGAGCGTTCTTCCATTTGACCAAGTATTCCCGATAACTTGGTACACCTCTACGCCGGATCATGCGATCTGCCAAGATTGAGTCCACTTCCCTATCAAAGGAGGTTACCACTGCGGTAGGTGCCCTCTTGGATTCCCCCTAATCATGTCTTCCTTGTCTTCATGAAAGGGTTTCAGCATACTTACATGAAAAACCGGGTAGATTTTAAGCTTTGGAGGGAGTTGCAGCTTGTATGACACCTTACCGACTTTCTTGAGGACTGGAAATGGTCCCTCATATTTCTGCACCAACCCCTTATGAACCTTTCGTAAGGACTTGAATTTTTGGGGCAACAATTTGACAAGGACCAAATCGCCTTCTTAAAATTCCACCAACCTCCGTTTCTTGTCAGCCCACTTTTTCATCTTCTTAGATGCCTTATTCAAATAGGCTCGGGCCAACTCAGCTTGTTCATGCCACGCCTTGGAAAATTTGAAGGCAGTAGGACTCTTCCCTTCATAACTCGTGGCCAAGGCATGAGGAGTCATGGGTTACTGCCCCATGACGATCTCAAAGGGACTCTTCGCGGTAAACTCGCTCCGTTGTAAATTGTAAGAGAATTGGGCTACATCCAACAACTTTGCCCAATCCCGCTGATTAGCACTCACAAAGTGCCTGAGATATAACTCCAGCAATGCATTGGCGCGTTCTGTCTGTCCATCACTTTGTGGATGAAAGCTTGTGGAGAAATTCAAGTCTGATCCCAGCAGCTTGAATAGTTCCGTCCAAAATTTCCCCGTGAATCGTGGGTCTCGGTCACTCACGATATTGGAAGGAATTCCCCAATGCTTCACAACATTCTTGAGGAACAAACGTGCCATCTCATCTGTCGTGCAGTCCGTTGAGGCAGGTATGAATGTTGCGTATTTGCTGAAGCGGTCGATGACGACAATAATGCTGCCAAAGCCCTCTGATTTTGGCAGACAAGTGATGAAATCCATAGAGACACTTTCCCATGGTCTCTCTGGAATAGGTAGCGGCTCTAGCAATCCTCCGAGTGCATGCTGCTCTATCTTGTCCTGTTGGCACACAAGACAAGTTCTTACATATGCTTCGACATCATCCCGGAGTTGAGGCCAATAGTAGATTGACTTGATCAAAGCAAGGGTGCGCCTCATTCCTGGGTGTCCAGCCCATAACGAATCATGGCACTCCTTGATAAGCTCTTTCCTTAAGCTCCCCCATTTTGGCACAAAGATTCGATTCTGCTTGGCATAGAGTAGTCTGTCACTCAGCCAAAATCGTCTCGTCTTTCCTTTCTTGATGAGGGCAAGGAGGTTTTGAGCAAGGGCATCATGCTCCAACCCTTCTTTGATCCTTTCCAATAGAGGACTGTTTGGCCTACTCAAGGCTACTAATTCCGCCTTCCGACTCAGCGCATCAGCCACCACATTAGCCTTACCGGGTTTGTACTCCAGCCTATATTCAAATTCCGCCAAGAAGTCTTGCCATCGAGCTTGCTTAGGACTCAACTTCTTTTGAGTCTGGAAGTAGCTTGTGGCTACATTGTCCGTCATGATAACAAAATGAGAACCCAACAAGTAGTGTCGCCACACCCTTAAGCAATGAATGATAGCTGTCATTTCTTTTTCTTGCACAGTGTAGCGGCGTTCAATGTTATTGAGTTTTCGGCTCTCATAGGCTATCGGACGCCCTTCTTGCATCAAAACTCTACCAATGGCAAAGTCTGAGGCATCTGTGTGCAGCTCGTATGTCTTGGAGGGGTCTGGAAAACAAAGTACCGGTTCTTCACTAATGACCTTCTTCAAGTCTTCAAATGAGGTTTGGCATTCGCTTGTCCATTCCCAAGACTTGTTTTTCTTAAGCAGATCGGTTAATGGGGCTACTCTCGCTGAGTAGGACTTGATGAACCTTCTATAATAGTTCACCAGTCCGAGGAAAGATCTTAACTCGGGAACCTTGGCAGGAGGTTCCCATTCTTCGATGGCTTTCACCTTAGCTCCATCCATCATCAGTTTCCCATCCTTTATCCTGTGCCCTAAGAACATCACCTCATCTTGGGCAAAGGAACATTTCTCCTTCTTGACATATAGCTCATTTTCCCTCAGGACCTCGAACACCTTCTTCAAATGCTCTAGATGTTCTTCCAAAGTCCGGCTATATATCACGATGTCATCAAGATATACTACCACGAACCGATCGAGGTAGGGATGGAATATCTTGTTCATCAGAGTGCAGAAGGTGGCTGGTGCATTTGTGAGACCAAATGGCATGACAAGGAACTCATAGGCACCATACCTGGTTACACATGTGGTCTTGGGCTCATCTCCCTTTGCTATGCGTACCTGGTAATATCCCGATCGCAAGTCCAGTTTTGTGAAGTATCTAGCATTCCCCAATTGGTCGAACAAATCAGCAATAAGTGGGATAAGATACTTGTTCTTGACTGTGATCTTATTTAGAGCCCGATAGTCGATGCACATTCGCAGCGAGCCATCCTTCTTCTTTTGAAAGAGCACCGGGGCACCAAATGGGGATTTTGACGGCCTTATGAAGCCAGCATCCAGCAATTCATCGAGTTGCTTCCGCAGTTCTGCCAACTCTGAGTTCGCCATTCGATAAGGGCTCATTGCTGGTGGCCTAGTGCCAGGTTCCAACTCTATTTCATGGTCTACCTCCCTCCTTGGAGGTAACCGTTTGGGTAATGCCTCCGGCATCACATCTTGGAACTTATCTAGGACAACTTGCACTTCCGTCGGCAAGTTTGGCTTTGGTGACACCTCTTCATCATCGTATTCCTTTAGGATGGCCAAATAACTCTCTTCATCCCTCTTCAATCCCTTCTTGAATTGAAGCGCTGAGAGAGCTTGGGTAGTAGGTCTGGTGGTCCTCTCCGTCGGAACCACACACGCCTTCGCACCATCCATGATGCACATAGAGTTTGAGTAGAGCACCAAGAAAGCTCTTACCTGGTCCAAAAAATCCATGCCGAATACAACCGAGAAGTCATCCATGGGTGCCACTGATAAGTCCACTTGGCCAGTCCAAGCACCAAGACTGACCTTAACTCCACGAGCAACTCCATGCAATGGTAGTGCCGCTGAGTTAACCGCTTTGAGAGATCCCCTTCCATTGACAACCTTTAGGCCAAGTCACTTTGCTTCCTCCACTGAAACAAAGTTGTGAGATGCACCGGTGTCAACCAAAGCCTTGGCGACCTTCCCATTGATGGCTGCATCTACATACATCAAGCCCTTAGGGGTCTTTGGGGCGCTCTGCAATGCACCAAGTAGGCGCAAAGAACCCATCTTTGCACCTCCGTCCGACTCACCTCCATCTTGGTCATGTGTGGAGGCAACTAAGGCACTCAAGGCCTTCCTCTTCGGACATTCACGTGCCCAGTGCGGTCCGTCGCATATGAAGCACGTTACCCGGGGCTTCGAGGCATTCCGATCCTCCTTCTCCTTCCCCTTATCTCGTGCCTTGAATGAGGAGTTGTCTTTATGGTTTTTGGAACCCTGACTTTTGTTGTGGCCTCCCCCACTCTTTCCTCCAACAAACTTTTTATCCGTGGCCTTTGAGCTCTCCTTGTTGGTGGAGTAATCAATAAAGCTTTCCGCAGTCGCAATGGCCGAAGACAAGTCTTGGACACCACGTCGCTTGAGCTCAAGGTTAGCCCACGATTGGAGACCGTCCATGAACAAGAATAGGGCATCCTTGTCCGATGTGTCGGGGACTTCTAGCAGCAAGGTTGTGAACTCCTTCACATAGTCCCTTATGCTACCCGTTTGCTTCAATCGTCGCAAACGACCTCTTGCCTCCTCTTCAGCATTTACGGGGAAGAACTGCATTTTGAACTCCCTTTTGAAATCTTCAAAAGTATCAATTGTGCAAACCCCTCGTTGCACATCTCCATGCTTCCGTCTCCACCATAACATCGCAGTGTCGGACAAATACATAGCTGCAATTCGGATCTTGCTGGCATGGTCCGTTACGCCAGTAGCCTCAAAGTATTGTTCTAGCCCCCATAGGAAGTTCTCAACTTCCCTAGCATTCCTAATACCATTGAAGGTCTTAGGCTTGGGAATATCCACCCTCTTAGCTTCAATGACGGTGGTTGCACTAGTTCCCGCGGCCATAGCCCGCTTACATAGAGCTAGATCACCACCTATATCCTCCATTCTAAGCAACACATTAGCAAGTTCTCTTTGGACAAGATCCCTTACCTTGGCAACTTCCACCTTTAACCCGTCAATCTCTTGCCTTAAACCACCATCTAGCTCATTAAGGGACATCTTGACCGCTGCATGGATCTCCACATCCTCGACCTCCAAGCCATTGCAACGTTCCTCCAAGTTGTCCACCAGGTCGAACAGCTCCCCTAAGCTGTCCTACGCACTTCCCACTCGTGCTTCCAAGCTAGAAAGTATGTCTTTTGACTTGGCTCGAGATTTCTTTGGGGCTTTCCGAACTTCCTCACGGCCACGTTCCATTGGTGGAACGTCCATGTTTGGTGTAGCTGGGGCGGTGTTCTTCATTTTTGCCAAAGATAGAAATGCTTCAACCGAAAGCTTTGATACCAACTGTCACGACCTTATTTTTCAAGTAGCGATCGTGCGGCACTTAGCACTGCCCGTTGCACTACCTTTGAAACCGAAGGAAACTCCAAAGAGAATAGAGAGAGAGTTTGCAAAGAATGCTTTGTATTGCTCTAGAGAAAGTTTATCTTACAATTTCCCAAGGATGAATACAAATGAAGACCAATGGGTCTATTTATAGTGTGGCTCTAAGCTTAAGGCTATCCACCACTTTCTAGATTCTTCCTAGTCTAGAATGTACAAGAGAATTCTAGAATTATGTACAATATGCCACAAGGGTCTAGGACCTTCTAGCCAACTCTAGAGTCTTCTAGGTTTGTCTAGTTCCTTCATGCACCTTCCGGGATGTTCCATAAGCTTCCAGCAGCTTCTACATCCTTCCCGAACCATCCGGCATGTTCTAGAACATTCCAGCCCATTCTAGCACTCTCCAGCGTGCTCTAGAACGTTCTAGGGTCTTCTAGCTTGAGTTGAGTCCATCCAACTCTAGCTCTTTCTAGACATCTCTAGGCAACTCTAGAACTTTCCATGTAGAATAGTCTAGATCCTTTAGGCAACCATCATTTGTTTGGAGTTTTAGGGACAATTTGAGAGGGACGTGACATTAGGCTCTTCCTTATATAGAGATCCATATTTCTCTCTACAATCATCTAATAAGCATTATTTAGGGGGAGTTGAATAATTTAGATATGTTGCTTGGATATTACTCTTACACCTCTATTGAGGACCCGAGTTGAAAGAGTAAGAGACTGATTGTTTAGACATATAGATCGACTCGAAACTCAAGTCATTTAACAACTTGAGCTATCAAACGAGTCATCCCAGAAGGACCTATCTGTGCCCATGCCCACAACGATACCAATAGTATGGGTATGCCTACACATATGACCCTTGGTGTTGGAAGACCAACCTCTAGACCTAGCCATAATGTCATCAACCTCAACTTTTAAATGTATTTTTTTTACTTTGGTATCCCTCTGACAAGTTATGACATATATTCTCTATGTAATAGACATGTTTACATACAATGTCTATATATACATGCATTTTATAAAAGAAACACATATTTCACAAAATTCTCTGATTTTTTTTTAATTTTTTAAATCGAATTAATCTTGAGACAAATACAGTGAGTGAGAAAAGGTGATTTAGTAGAGACGGCTGAGTTTTCTAGCTAATTAGGGTCTGAATATCTAGAGTACTGCTACTCTTATCAGGTAGAAATATAAGACCACTTAAAGGTGTTAGATTGTAGAGTGAGTCCAACCTAACCTACAAAAGGCAATGATATTTGAAACGTGGCATTGAATAATGGATTACAGATATTTGGCATTTCTGGTTGCGAATGGTGTGTTTTAGTTTCGCAGGCATAAAGCGATTACTATGGCCCTAAATAATTGTTTGGGCATGTATGGTACGTCCTTGAAGCCCAAGTTTAACTAGTTCCAAACACATTCCAATCATCAAATTATGGCCCAGCACAAGTTATATCTGTAGTGTCTATAACCAATATTATATGGAATACTCTTATATATTAATATGCTTCTCGTACATAGTTAATTCTATTTTTAATAAAACATTATTTCAATTATCATTCAATCATAACAATTACATCCATACGAATACACTCTAGAGTCATGACGAATAGAGAGGCTCAATTAAAGAAACAACAAACTTAGTTACTTATATTGGTGTGTGTTGTGGTGCATGCTGCAATAGTGGCATACACCAATGCTCAGTGGAGCAAAACATGGAACAGACAATAATATTAGTGGAGCCATAAAACATGGATGTGCAGGAATTATGGTTATTGTTTAATTTTCGTTTTCATTGTATACATATAGTTAAACTCTTGTATAGAAAACAGAACAGAAAATAATATGAAATATACATGATAATTATCAAAGAAACACAATATTTGACATGGTATCAGAGCAAGTTATTGCTAACTAATGGAACTACCTACTGATTTCTGTTCTACTACCATTTTGATTTCTGATTTTGATTTGCTGATTTGCTGATTTCTGGTATGGCTACTAATTGTAGCTGTTGATTTCTGATTTCTATTGATTTCTGTTTTTTGGTTTATATTTTTTTCTCGAAGCTGTTTCTGATTTCTGGTTTATATTTTTTCTCGAAGTTGATTTCTGTTTACTCGTTGAAACCGATCAGTTGCAATACTGGAAAAAAATAACATCAAGTAAAACAACAACATCAGTGTGATCCAGAAGGGAATAAGTACAAAGAACATTGTTGTAAGGCTTAACCACATAGGTTGAAACCTGAGGAGATGGGTAGACAGTGCAGCCTCACCAGTGTTGCGGCCATCTAGTATTCAGAGTCGTCATTTCTGTTCAGCGTCAACTCCGTCGTCGCAACCTCAACAGAATCCTTCAGGGAGCCATACTTATCTAGCTGCTCGTTGGAGCCATTACAGCTTACCTGTGTTTCAGGTCTATCTACTCGTTGGAGATGTTGTAGTTGCCCAACGTCGCTTACTCGTTGGGACTGGTGCAATCTCTCTACGTACCAGTCTAGTAGCCATCGTGGAGAAACTTGGAATAAAGCAGAAGAAGAGCACCGCTTCACATAGACGGAGGACCAGGTAGAGGGCTGACTCCGACTGGATGATGTAGTCAGCTAGGGTTCTTCCATCAGAAGAAAAAAGGTGCCGCAGAGGGCAGCGTGAAGAAAACACGTAGAGGGCTACGGGAATGAAGAAGAAAATGAGTTAGGGTTACGAAATTTTCTTTATATAGTGTACGAAGTGTAAAAAAAAGGAAAAACGAAAGGAAAAAATTTTTAGATTTCATGGCAGAATCTAGAGATTTAACCACCAATTTCATATTGGAAGATTTAACGACGAAAATGACGGAAGTTCTAACTAGAGCTCAAACCGTCTCACAACCTCCGCTAACTGAAGCGTCGACTGCCTCCATTAGTATCAAGTTGGAAGGATCCAACTATGCCTTGTGGTCCCAGGTGGTGGAGATGTATATCTCTGGCAAAGACAAAATGGGATATATTAATGGAGATTTTCCTCAACCTGCTGAAACCGACCCCTCCTTTAGGAGATGGCGCACTGAAAATGCCATTGTTAAAGGATGGTTGATCAATTCGATTGACCCCTCCTTGATTGCAAATTTTATTCAATTCCCAACTGCGAAACAAGTTTGGGATTCTACTGCTACCACCTACTATGATGGGACAGACACGTCTCAAGTGTATGATCTTCGCAGTCGAGTTACTCGTATGAAGCAGACGGGTGGATCCATTGAAAAATACTACAATGACCTTCAAGGGTTGTGGCGAGAAATTTATTTTCGTCGTCCTAATCCAATGGAGTGTGCGAATGACATACAAAAATACAACTCCATCTTACAGGAAGATTGAGTGTATACCTTCCTTGATGGACTTGATGACAAACTCGACAAAACTCGAAGTGATGTGCTTCAAATCAAACCATTCCCTACGGTGGAACAAGCCTATGGATTCATACGTAGGGAAGAAGTTCGGCATACTGTGATGATCATGGGTATAGATACGACACCCGAAGCAGTTATGACTTTTATAGGGGTTAAGGGATACCATAATCTGATGCCACCAAAAACAAGAACCTCTTTGGGTAGCAAGAAATCCACGGGAAATCCACCATCTCTTGACATGAAATGTGGCCATTGCGAAAACTCTAAACACACCCGTGAAAACTGCTTCAAACTCCATGGGTATCCAGAATGGTGGAATGATCTTTAAGCACGGAAGAAACGGGACACCACTGGGCGAGCCGCTGTGGCTACCAATAATGCCTCACTATCCCTTACTCCTCAGGCTGAATCTTCCCAGGATCCAGATATTTCAAGTAAAGCATTTCATGTCTCTACTTGTAATGATAATGAGGATTGGATTATGGACTCTGGAGCTACAAATCACATGACATTTGACCCAAAAGATCTCTCCAATACAACCCAGCCAAGACGGAGCCATGTTTCCAATGCCAATGGAGTCACTTATCCAGTTATAGGAGCTGGAACAGTGACCTTATCTCCTTCATTATCATTATCTAATACTTTACTTGTACCCTCTCTTTCAAACCGACTGATGTCTGTAAGTCAGGTCACTTAAGATCTTAACTGTGTAGTATTGATGTATTCTACTTTTTGCCTTCTATAGGATATTCTCACCAAGGAGATCATTGGGCGTGGTACTAGGAGATGAGGGCTATATTATGTGGATGACCTCAGTTTAGGAAGAGCCAATCACATGCAACACACTGTTGGTAACAACGAACGAAAGATTTAGCTATCATCGTAGATTTGGGCATCCATCATTCGGGTATTTAAAGCACCTACTCCCCAGTTTATTTTCAAATATCACACATTCAGATTTCAAATGTGATACTTGTATCCTAGCAAAAAGTCATAGGACAACTTATCCTATGAGCATGAATAAAAGTATGACTCATTTTACTTTGGTACATTCTGATGTTTGGGGACCTTCCCCAGTCATTACGTCATCGGGTCATCGTTGGTTTGTTATTTTGTTGATGATTGTACACGAATAACATGACTTTACCTTCTCAAACATAAAGATGAAGTATTTTCTACATTTCACCTGTTTCACACCATGGTTTAGACACAATTTTCTGAAAAAATTAAGATACTTAGGTCTGATAATGGAGGGGAGTATGTTAATCAACAATTCCGGACATACTTGGACAGCCATGGTATTCTCCATGAAACCTCGTGTTCACAAACCCCACAACAGAATGGGACTGCGGAGAGGAAGAATCGGCATATTTTAGAAATGACTCGGGCCTTACTAATCGGTGCACATATGCCTAATAAATACTGGAATGATGCTGTTACTACAGCTGTGTATCTACTAAATCGTATGCCTACAAAAACCTTACAATTTTAGACTCCATTAAAGGTGTTATCTGATCATCTTCCCTTGCCTACTATTTTGATGCTTCCGCCTCAAATTTTTGGATGTGTTGCTTTTTTCCACCTCCATAAAAATCAACGAAGTAAGTTGGATCCATGTGCTGTCTGATATGTATTCTTGGGGTATGGAGTACAAAAAAAGGATTACCGATGCTATGATCCAATTACTAAAAGAACCTATATTACCATGGATGTCACTTTCCTCGAATCAGATTGTTTTTTCCCATCACTGGTATCCAATTACACTCTTCAGGAGGAGAGTTATGGTGAAGAACGAAATTGGCTTGATGTTGAAATATTAGACACTAGTCCAACATACTCGAATCGTGTCAATAATATGGAGGATCCAGTATCTAGACCCGAGCTTGAACTTCCAAGAACTGAAGCTAAAGTAGTAATTGAATCTCCAGAAGATGAAGTGGTTGATGTACCCTTCCACTCTCTAGTACCCAATGATCCTCTTGCTGAGAATACTCCTGAGGTAAGCTATCCTATCACACCTTTACAAACTAATGCTATAGATACATCTGTTGGTTACGTTTTATCTTTCAGACACAATCGAGGCAAACCTCCAAATCGATACTCCCTAGAAAGAGAAGAACGAAAATCCAAGTATCCAATAGCAAATTATGTATCTACTCAAAGGTTATCAAAACCTATCAGGGAATTTGCACAAACATTATCCTCGTGTCAAATTCCAAGTAGCATTGAAGAAGCCTTATCTGATCCAAAATGGGATCAAGCTATAAAAGAGGAATTTGAGGCATTGCAGAAGAATAACACATGGGTGTTAAGCGAGTTGCCTCAAGGGAGGAAGATGATAGGATGCAAGTGGATTTTCTCCATTAAGTATAAAACAGATGGGTTAGTTGATCGATACAAGGCGAGGCTTGTAGCAAAAGGATATACACAGAAACACAGGATAGATTATCAAGAAACCTTCTCACCTATGGCTAAACTTAAAACCGTTAGAGTCTTGTTATCTCTTGTAGCAAATTTAGATTGGCCATTGCACCAACTTGATGTAAAAAATGCCTTCCTTCATGGTGATCTTAAAGAAGAGATTTACATGGATATTCCACCAGGATATACTGTTACATTAGGAAAAGAAACTGCATGTAGATTACAAAGAGCATTGTATGGACTAAAACAATCACCTCGAGCATGGTTTGGTAGGTTGAATTCAGCAATGAAGAAATATGGATTCCAACAAAGCAACTCTGATCATACTTTTTTCCTAAAACATCGATTAGGGAAGATAAAAACCTTTATAGTCTATGTAGACGACATGATCATTACAGAGGATGATAAAGAAGAAATCTCTAAGCTTCAAGAACAACTATCAAATGAGTTTGAAATGAAGAATTTGGGAGGGCTCAAATACTTCTTAGGTATTGAGGTAACAAGATCAAAAGAAGGCATATGTCTTTCCCAAAGGAAATATACTCTGGACCTACTGGCAGAGGCAGGACTACTAGATTGTAAACCTGTCTATATTCCAATGGTTCAAAATCATAAACTCGGAGAATATGTGCACCAAGTACCAGTAGATAAACAGAGATATCAACAGTTAGTAGGTAAAATCATATATTTATCTCATACTCGACCTGATATTGCTTATGATGTGAGTGTCGTGAGCCAATTCATGCACTGCCCAAGTGAAGACCATATGGATGCGGTTATGCGAATACTTCGTTATTTAAAATCCTCCCCTAGGAAAGAACTTATGTTTTCAAAGAATGGCCAATTGGAAGTCCTTGGATATACAGATTCAGACTGGGCAGGGAATATGAAGGATAGGAAATCTACTGCTGGGTACTTTACTTTTGTGGGGGGCAATCTTGTTACATGGAGGAGCAAGAAGAAAAAGGTAGTTGCCTTATCTAGTGTTGAAGCTGAATTTCGAGGAATGGTCAAGGGAATATGTGAGCCCTTTTGGTTGAAAAAACTTCTAACTGAGATTGGTGTTGCTCCTAACTCTGAAATGAACTTATTTTGTGATAACAAAGCATCCATTGCCATCTCTTACAATCCAGTTCAACATGATCGCACGAAGCACGTTGAAGTGGATCGGAACTTCATCAAACAGAATCTTGAAGAAAATATTATTAAGCTTCCATTTGTTAAATCAGAAGATCAATTGGCTGATATACTCACAAAATCTGTGTCTGCAAGGAACTTTTACAACTCACTTGACAAGTTGGGCATAAGAGACATATATGCACCAACTTGAGGGGGAGTGTTGGTGTGTGTTGTGGTGCATGCCTGCAACAGTGGCATACACCAATGCTCAGTGGAGCAAAACATGGAGTAGACAATAATATTATTGGAGCCATAAAACATGGATGTGTAGGAATTATGCTTATTGTTTAATTTTCATTTTTATTGTATACATATAGGTAAACTCTTGTATAGAAAATAGAACATAAAATAATATGAAATATACATGATAATTATCAGAGAAACAAAATATTTGACAACTTCGTGGGCTGATTTATTGCATAATTTAGGTATAAACTGTAAGAAAAAATTAATTGATAAAACTCGAATCAGTAGCAAAAATCCCAACCCAATAAGAATACATAGAGATTCAAACATTTAGCAAAGAAGAAACCTTTCATTGGGTGAGCCAAAGCAGCTACAAAATTTCAACTTTTGTGCCATTGTTTTCATGAAAATTCACATCTGCAATAATTTTGCATCCACCATTCTCAAGCAAACACTATTTTATATTCATCCCTTTCTCTTTTTTGAACTTTGGCTAAATTTTTAAACATTTGGCACCATTCAAGGATTTCAATAGGTCCTCTGAGCCTATCTAGCTGATTATAAGCTACTGTTGTTAGATCCATTTCTTTAAATATATTTGATATAAGTATTCTTTAAATATATTTGATATAAGTATTCTTTAAATATATTTGATATAAGTATTAAAGATCTTGAAAGTATAATTTTTATACATTTATATATTTAATTATATAGTGAGATTGTATTTTATAAAATAATTACACATGTAGAAATATTTAGTACTAATCTTAGGTATGTGTTTAAATCATAATAGACATTTTACTTAATCTATAAATTTTTTTATATTTTTTAAAATATAAAAAATTAAATAATGATTTAAATAAATTGTTATAACAAATTGATAGGTAAGAAATTACATAAAATAAATTAAATATTATTTAAAATATAAATTATTTTATTAAAATATTTATTATTATTATTTTCGACTTATATAATTTTTCATCAAATACCATATTAAATAATTATAATACAATATAATATAGTTCAATTTAATACAATTGTGTTAAACTTATATCATGGTGTACCAAGCATGCCTTAAAAAAGTTGACCTATCCCCAAACTTGCCACTACTTTGCCAAGGGTGGTGGCAAGGGATGTGGCGAAATGGGTAACAAGGTGCTAAAAAAATCCTATTTTTCGTTAACAATTTTTTTGAATAATTTTCATAAATATGTGCATTCAAAACGAATTAAAAACTCAAACAACAACATCGACAAGAAAGCATGACATGCATACTATGAAAACTAATCTTGTGATAGGTGCAAACATGCTCACATACAAAGTGTACCTAATAATGTGTGTGTGCACATTACTGATTCGTAGTAATTAATCTTATATAAAAGAAGACAAATGCACTAAGTAAAATAAACAGACATCAAATTTTGTACACGAAAAACCAACACATAAATACAAAGTACGTCAAAACTTACATTCTCCTCCTTTTCTTTTCATTTCAAAACACTACACAAATAAATACATACCCATATGATCATAAAGATGACGTAAGGATGTTCATTCTAAAAATCAAAACATCGAAGTACACCCAAACTTTAAAGGCACACCTACATAAAGTGCAACCACTTAGGCATTCCATCCATATTCATTTATCAACCCATCTACTATGTTACTCTAAAATAAGAGGATCTTAGTACTATTGCACACACAACACATGAAGCTTGAAGACTTCAATCGACACCTATAACCTGCATACACGGAGCAAACACATACATCGTGAACTTATTATATAGATACGACATGTAGCCTATCCAACTATTATTGTGTTATCCCTACATAGGTACATATTGATAGATTAAGCACAATCAACATGAAATACAAACAAACACAATCTATATGCAACACAAATACGAAAACTCCCCTAAGTGTGTGCATATTAGATAATCATGATGTAGAGCAAACTATACTGTCTATCCCATGCAAACAAATAACATGTTAATAAGTAAACATAATGAACAAATAAACACAAGTTGTGCAACAATTTTTTTGTCTAATTTTTGACATGGAAATCAAAGCAGACACACAATGAAAGAGTATGCAATATATCACACTCTTATATGAAGAAGAGAAGTAAGAAAAATACAACAATCTTAACATTCGTGCAGCAAAACATAGAAAAATAGAGCAAACACAATAAGAAACAACACATATAGTCATTCAAAAAGGACAAAGAATAACACCGAGATAATAACAAGTTAAAAGCATGCAACAAGCAAAAAAATGAATACACAAACAAACTAAGAAAAGGTGCAAACAGAAGACATCTTCTTAATGAAATATATAACATGGATCCCCAATCTATATGTGTTATGGGAGGGTATAATGAGTTTTGTAATATGCATAGAATATATCTGTAGGACGGGAAGTCAAACGCCAATGTCACATAAATGCATCAACGAATCTGTAAGAAGAATCGACTAGAAGTTCAACTATCTTCCACGTTGACACATAAATGTGTTAGGGAATCCCTAAGAAGAAGTTGAATAGGAGTTTAATTATTTTTCAAGTTGACACAATCCTAGTGATTCAACTATCTTCCTTCCAAAAACACTTTGTTGTATTCAATCCTACAACCTCACCTCATACTATGCACAAATATATAAAGAGACACCACAGTCTACCAAATAAAACATGTTTCATACATTTCAACAATAAATTCCAAGCTATCAACTATATTTGATAAACATGCAACAACTGACTACACCAGTAAATTAGGTAAACACATGAAAAGACATGTGAAATATGAGAATGAAAACTATGCATACAACATGTCATACTAATAGTCCTATTTCTACAAGATTCATACAGGGTGATTTCAAAAGAAGGAAGCATCACGTGAATATAACAACATAACAATAACTCATAAATATGAAAAACACAGAAAGTAAAACAAACACATCACTTCCACTGATAACATACAATTAACACATACATCTCCTATTAAATAGAAGTATCTACACACAGTAAAAAAAAGAATGCAAAAAAAGGGAAGCAAATAAATTACAAAAAATAGGTGAGGAAAAATGAACAAAGAATAAGGAACACAAAAAACTTAGTCTCATTAAGTAAAAATTATTTTACAAACTTTAAAGGATAGAGTTGAAATAAACTAAATTAATAAGGAAAATAAAAGAAGTTCAACACTCTCTGTCTCCCTTTTTGCATCATCGTTCTTAAGAGTACCACTAAGGGAAGAATATCCAATATCGATAGGGGAAAAATGAGGTGTAGTAGATTGAGGATGGAGAACATTAGTAACAAACTGGTCAGAGGATTGGTTAGGTTTAAAGGAAACATTATGTTCATCTCCACCAAACAAGATAAACAGGGAGAATAAAAAGCCAAGGGATGAAGTACAAGAGTTAATAGGCTTGGCTATAGGGGGAAGGTGAGCTATAAACATGAGGTATAATAGAATGATAAGAAGTCACAACACGTTGAAAAAATCTTGAAAACGATGCATATCCAAGACATCTTCAATCTCAAAAGGGATAATAGGAAAAGAAGGAAGCCAAACAACAAGAAGTGATAACAAATTATTAATATCATTATAAGAGAAGGTAACTCTATGTCTTCTTGAGATGAATCAAAACAATTCACTAAAATATCCATAAGGCTATCAATCTATAATGCATTCATATAAAAGTATGATTATATTTTTGATGAAATACACTGTGTGTGATATGCTATACTTGTTTACTTTATATGCCATTTAGTATTGCTTATGCAAACCAAGTAATCAGAAATAGAAACTCAAGTTTAACCAAATTTTATAAGTCCACATTTAGCCTCTTTCTCCACTAATGTAAGTGCCAACTTAGGTGAAATCAATAAGTCTTTCAAAGCTTGAAATGATGGGCTAAGGTATGGGTATAAAAGATGACATTTAGGCTCAAATGCACTTTTGGCAATCCAAAAACAAATCAATGAGTTCAATTCCATAACATTATACACTTAAATTTGGGTTCTTTTCTCTTTACTTCTCATAATTTCATTCACTAACATTGTTGTTGTGAGGACTTCACAAAAAAAATCAATAATTCATACACCTATTTTTATCATCATTTCTTTTTTTCATTTTTTTTTCAATCTTCTCCTTCTTTCTTTTTTCTTTGTCTTTTTTTTAATTGAAACCAAGAGGATAAAACATACAAACTTATGAAAAATATGCTCAACAAAGGATATACAAGGTAAGTAAGATCAAGCATTTCGCTAGGTTTAAAAGGGTGCAATGAAAAGAAGGATTAAAACAAAGAGGTGTCTTAAAAGGTTCAAACGATCAAACTAATGCTTAAACTCTATTTCTATCTAAGCATTACTTAGAATTTTACTTTAAAAGATACTAAAGTGGATTCTAGAGCATGCTAGAGACATACAAATCATCAAAATATGAAACCCACACAAACTTTTCAAAATATCCATATCCATACACATTCACAACATATGTATAAGAAAAAGTTCTTTTCAAATTCAACACAAGAATTTAACCATACATACAATCAATGAAAGAACACATCATAAAATCACATTTCAATTTAAGTCAAATGCAACCCTTAAAAAACAACAAAAAACTTATTAACTTCATTTTCCTTGTAATAAGAAAGCTGAATAAAAAAACGTACAAGTTAAGAGTCCTAAAGACAAGTAAAAAATATATATGACATACAAATACATAATTCAAACCCAAACAAGCATAGTACATAAAAATACTAATGTAAACAAGCTTATAACAATACCTCAATCTTCTCCAAAGATACATATAAAGCTTAAAAAAAAGGATGAGCATGCAAAAGATTATATAAATCAACAAGAGACTAACATGGAACCAACACACAACATACTAATTACAAGAAAGAAAAACCTAATAAAATAGGTGAGATGAATTTTATACAACATGGCATATGAATGACAAGACTATCAAAAGAAAATCCTAAAATTTTGACATTACTAATGAAATCATATGACATGATGCTCATGAAAACAATCACAGAAGAAGAATTAAGTACTAAAGCAAACACACAAACAAACCATTTCAAAGAAACTACCATGATAAAATACTTTAAAAGATTAAATGGTTAGGCATAGTAACAGATGCGTGATAATTTATACATATTTTTAGATATCAATTCTTTTATATTTATGTATATTTTATTATTTTAAAGAGTTAAAAATATTTATCTTATATTTATTGAAAAATTATTAATTTTTTATTATTTTTATTTGATAGGGATATATATAGAAATATCTGTGGATGTACATACAGACCCATGGATGCACTTAAAAAAAGACTCCAAAATGGCATCGTTTTGTGCCCAGTGAAGCGCCCCAACTCCCAAACAATGCATCATTTTCATGGCACTCTAGCCTCTCCATACGACTTTTCGTACCTCGTTGCTTTTCACAATCCTAATCTCATTTAGAAATAGTGACACTTTTTTTTATAAATCTCAGCACGTGATTCACGCACTATGTATCCTTTTCGTATATAAATCATGTATAACCAATCTTAATACAACTCAAAAATATATCAATTTTTCAATATAAATACAAAATAACACCCCATAAAATAAAAACAGTATCATAATTACACAAAAATTTAGAGAAATAAAAAAAATACATAAATTATAGAATTTAACTAAATGTAACAGCTGAAAAGAAAAGGAAAATAATATTTTTGTGTATGTGTATATATATATATATATTAGTTCTAAAATTTTGACAAGAACAATGAAAATAATGCAAGAAAAATGATAGTCTATGAAAGGAAGTAAGGAAGAAAATGAAACTAAAGGAAAGAAGGAAATGAACAAATAATCAATTTAAGAAATTTAAAATAGGAAATAAATAATAAGGAAAAAAAGGAAACTAAAGGAAAGAAGGAAAATAACAAATAATCAAATTAGAAAAGTTAAAATAGAAAAGAAATAATTTATATTTGAAAATATTTTCAAGATATTTCTTTTCTTTCTCTTGCTTGGCTAAAGTACGATTCCTTGTTTTTTTTTTGAATTCAAACTTGGATAGCAAATATTAATTCAATTATGATCAATTTGTTGATATTTTTTTAAAACAATATTTTTTATTTATTTTTCAATAAATTAGAGCAGTAAAAAGAAAAGAAAAGGAAATGAAAATAAACAACAAGAAAAGAAAATGAAATGAAAATAAACAACAAGAAAAAAAAATAAAGGAATAGGTAAACTTAAAATAGAGTCTTGCTCTCGTACCAAATTATATAAACCTCACATAAAGAAGTATGACCCAAAAATCAATGTTTAGATCTTCACTAGGAACCTTCTAAATCAAGGTGGAAAGATAAAAAAAATAAGACTGTGACTCGCTATCTATAATGAGATGGGAACCTTGGTATCAAAAGATGATATTTTTAGACGTCACACTCAAGAACAGTGAGAAAATGTGAGTGATAAGTTTATAATGAACGACAAAAAAATTTCTCTTGATAAGTTCAATAAAGTTCTTCAAAAGAATGCAAGAGAAAACTCATATATTAAAAAAATATCTAATATCAAATTTGAAAGGTCGTGGCTTATATAGCCTTAATACAATTTAAAAATACTTGATGAAGTAAAAATATTCCTAAGCGATACTGCTTGCTAATGAAGTAAAATAACCCTAAAAAATTAAGGAAATAAATATGGAAAGAACTTATGCTCCACTCCAAGTAGAATTGTGTGCATATATTTCAAATATGAAAATAAATTGTGCTCCACTCCAAGCTAACTTGTGTGCCACTTTTAGCTCTCTCGTGCACCACTCTAGACTCCACTTCTAGGCATTAGTTTACTCGGCCCAATCCTTACAATCTTGGAGGACATTAAACAACCCATGTCCATCTATTGGAGCTAGCTTGAGTAGAGTCTCATTGGTCTTGAATGGTTATGATCAACCCATGAAGTGTTTCATTGAACCTTTTTACCCTTGCCTTTGTAATCAACCCATTAGGGATTTGAGGTGGATGCTTCAATGGTGCCCTTATGATTGCATCAGGACTTAAATGAGGGGTGAAGACAATCCATGTAATATTTTCATGAGCTCTACATTAATTCGACCAAATTGGCCTCACAAATGTGAAGTAAGAAAATTATACAACATAAGTATAAAATAACATGCTCAATTCAACACACAACATATGATGCAGGCATACATATCGAAAAGCTAAAAGGATTGTCAATACTTCAAGGCCTCATATATGTGAGCATATTTAGTAAATGATGATTTTACTCTCAAAGCATACAAACATACATAACAAGCTACAATAAAAAATCTGACACCTGGTACACATCCAAAGTAATGAGATACAGATTTCTTACAAACTCACATAATCTGAATATGCATGACTATTAGAAGAAATCCAAGACTCGATATACAATCACATTAAGGAGATGTTGACTCCTTAAGGACTTAACCTAACCTCGCAAACAACAGAGATAAAAACACCTGATAGATAATCACAGTTATAGTATAAATAAACACATATAGATAGTATAATAAAATAATAGATATAGAATTCAATAAATATAAAATAGGTGATAAATATTAAAATCTTTTTAATTAGAGTTTACACTTTAGTATGTAGAGATATATACCATTTAAAATCTGATTATACCAACCACACATTCGAGCATGCATAACACCATATCTAATGAGGTAAACTTACATAGAAACTCTATCTATATGATAATATTTTGAGATTGTTAAAACAACCACTCAAAAGAAGACAATTTACTAAACAATAAATTAGTTACAACTCTTAAAAAAATAAAATCATTATTATCTCTATCAATCGGAACCCTCTACTCGAATTGCTAATTGCTGCTCTTTCTTACTACTTTCGCAACGACTTGGTTGGACACACAAACTCAGCTCTCCTCCAAAACTAACATTATCTAAAGCGGTATGCTTGGTAACCGAAGACTAGTAATGTGTAAAGTGAACAACGAAATATTGCACCAAGCTAACCATCAGCCAACACACTACTCACAGCCACACAGACTCTTCACATAAGTAAAAGTTGCACGAGGGTAACTACAAACCAACACACGACTCAACACATAAAACCCACTTATAAACATCATCTTGAGTACTCATCACTCACAAGTATGGTTTTGCTCATACAGTCATGAATCACTAATACCAAAAAATACTAGAGGTATCAACGATACAAAAACAAAAAAAATGGATATCAATTTGAAAGAGCTTGATTACATATTTTTTGGATAGAGAATTAAAAAAAATAGGTATTTATAAAAACCAACCAAGTCACCACCTACCATGGACCTTTCCAACCACATCAACAAGGGTAGTGGTGAGGTACTAAAAACTCACAATTTTTGTTTTCAAAATTGTTAGATAATTTTCATAAATACTCGTACTATAAACAAACCAAAAAATCGAGTGATAATGTCATGACACTCCAACTAGAATACATAATACGAAAACTTATCACGTGTTGTGTGTAAACATATTCACATAAAAAATATATCTAATTATATACGTGTATGTATTATTGATTTAGAATAATTAATTTTGCATAGAAATATTAAATAAAATAAATATATATCCTATTTTATACACAAGAAACGAAACATAGAGTACAATATAGCTTACGGGTAAAGGTTGCTTTTGGTTTTCTATCAGTAATCTTTCCTTTTTCTCATCTTTTTCTCCAAAAATAAATTATATGATGGAACACATTTGTGGAAGAATAGAAAGCTTGGAGGTGCTAGATCTGGGAGATTCTGATGATGAAGTTCAGGTTGTGAAGGCTTTCTGTTTACTTGGCCATTGTTTTTTATCTACGTCGGTAGCTGTAGATACGATGATGAAATTATTTGTTAAAATTTGGAGGTGTGCAGCCAAAGTCAGTGTGCGAGTAGAAGGAAATAAAACTTTCATCTTTGAGTTTCCTAACCCTGAGGATGGCTACTTTGTCTTGAACCATAGCACATGGACTTTTGAAGGTGCTCTGGTGGTTTTAAAGGAGTTTCTTACATGAATGGTGGCTAGAGAGGTGTATTTTAGTGTTTGCCGTTTCTGGATTTATGTACTAGGACTTCTTCATGGCTGGATTAATGAGAAGACGCATTCCAGGATTGATGTTATGGGAGTGAAATGTAAAGCTAAAGAAGGATCCTTCAAGCTAGCCGGTATTGGAAAGAAGGGGCGAACATGTAATACTTCTGACTCTTTGAAATTTTTGTCTGACTCTAAATCTTTGAGTGGAGATTTATCTTCATAATCCATTACGGGGAATGATAAATAGCCCCGTCATGCATCATGAATCTTTTAAGTTGGAATTCTAGTAGGTTTGGGTAACCCTTTGTGCATTTTAGCTCTACAAAGGGCTATTCATACTCAAGATCCCAATGTAGTAGTGATGGTGTAAGACGAGATGTTCATTTTGAGTGCTGTTTTGAAGTCCCTAGAAGGAATAAAGTTATTAGAGTAATGCTTAGTTTGAAGAATGATCTTGATGTTACTATTATTAGCTATGTTAGTAGTTACATTGATTGTGTGGTTAGATGTCAGGATTTTGGAGTTTTTTATGTTACCAATTTGTATGGAAACTCGTATAGAAATCAACTAGAATATTCTTAGGAACTGCTAAGGAGACTAACATATGGTAACTCCTTACCATGGGTAGTTCTTGGGGATTTTAATGATATTACTTCCTAGTAGGAACAATTGAGAAAGAATCTTAGACCTAAGTCTCAAATTGATGCCTTTAAATATGTGGTTAATGATTGTGGCTTGATTGATATGGGTTTTAAGAGATACAAATTACATGGAGTAATAAAAGAAAGATTAGTGATTTCACACAAGGTTAGATAGAGCCTTAATCAACCCTATTTGGCTAACTCAGTTCAATTTAGTAAAAGTGTAAAAGTGTTGCCCAGGAAAATTTCCAAGTCATATCATCTTGCCATAATTTTCAAAGTGGAAAACTAGGAAGTGGTGGAGTTGTGATGAAAAAGTTCGCTTTGAGGAGTTCTAGATAAAGATTGAGAGGAGGTTATTAACAACTCGTGCAAGGGAGTCACGACTCGAATAGCTCGATAAGTAGTAAAACCAAGACTTGCACTACAACTCTACAATGATTTTGATGGTATGAACGACCATGGCAGTTTGATCGGAAAGTAACCCATGATGGTGAGGCAAACACTCATTCTTTTCGCTGGCAAGGGAGAAAGATTGTACTGCTGCCTTCACGTTCTAAATCTGAAAAGTATAATGTTGAGCAGGGATCAGCCACTACACTTCTCACCATGACTGGATCCCAATTTGAGCAGGAAGTCAAAAAAACTAAGATGTTGTTGATGGTAGTATTGCAAGAACAAGTTGAACTAGGCAAAACAATCCCAGAATCAATTCAAAAATTGCTAGTTGAGTTCAAAGATGTTGTCCCTGATGAGCTTCCAAACCACCTACCTCCTATGCGACATATCCAGCATTGTATCAACCTCATCCCTGGTGCAAGCCTACCCAACTTGCCACACTACTGAATGAGTCCAAGAGAACAAGCCATTTTGCAAGCCCAAGTAGATGACTTGTTACAGAAACAACTCATTCGTGTTAGTTTGAGTCTGTGTGTTGTGCCTGCGTTATTGGTTCCAAAGAAGGATAGTTCGTGGAGGATGTGTGTGGATAGTCGGGCAATAAACAAAATCACAGTGAAGTATCGCTTTCCCATCCCTCGTTTGGAGGATATGTTAGATAAATTAGAGGGAGTTAAGATCTTTTCCCGTATGGATTTACGGAGTGGTTACCATCAAATCAGAATCAGACATGGGGACGAATGGAAAACAGCCTTTAAAACACGGGAGGGGCTGTATGAATGGATGGTGATGCCATTTGGACTTAGCAACGCACCTAGTACTTTCATGCGCCTCATGAATGAAGTCCTCAAGCCGTATATTGGACAATTTATTGTGGTTTATTTTGATGACATCCTTGTGTATAGCAAGGATATCAAGTCTCACTTACAACATTTGAGTTCAATTTTGCAGGTCTTGCGGGAGAACCAACTATATCTTAATCTTAAGAAGTGTTTATTTTTGAGTAGCCAGCTGCTATTTCTTGGTTTTGTTGTGGGATCTGATGGTATTCAGGTTGATGAAAGGAAAGTTCAAGCCATTCGTGAGTGGCCCACTCCCAAATCAGTCCATGATGTGCGAAGTTTCCATGGTTTGGCTACGTTTTATCGACGTTTCATTAGGAACTTCAGTACTATTGTGGCACCCCTTACTGAGTGTATGAAACAGGGAAGGTTCCGTTGGAATCAAGAGCAGCAAGACAGTTTCGACGACATCAAAGGGCGTTTAACCACTGCTCCAGTTTTGGCATTACCAAACTTCGATAAAGTGTTTGAAGTAGAGACAGATGCATCTATATTGGGTATTGGAGCTGTGCTTATTCAAGAAGGTCGACCACTAGAATTTTTCAGCGAGAAACTCAATGATGCACGGCAGAAATGGACAACCTATGAGCAGGAATTGTATGCTGTCATAAGAGCATTTCAACATTGGGAACACTATTTGATCCATAATGAGTTTGTACTCCACTGTGATCACCAAGCATTGAAGTATGTTAACTCGCAGAAAACTCTTAGCAGGATGCATGCTCGATGGGTATTATTCTTACAGTGATTCACTTTTGTTTTTAAACACCGAGCAGGGTTCCAAAACAGGATAGCTGATGCTTTTAGCAGACGAGGGTGCTTGCTAACGACCTTACAAACAGAAGTGATTGGTTTTGACAATCTCAAAGAATTGTATGCTGAAGATGATGATTTTAGGGTGATATGGAAGAAGTGTTTGAACTGTGAACCCATGGGCAATTACCATATTCACCAAGGATTCCTTTTTTATGGAAATCGGCTTTGCATACCTCACACCTCCTTACGTGAATTTATAGTTCGTGAAGCCCATGCTAGTGGTTTAGTAGCACATACGGGCCGGGACAAGACCATTTTGGTCATTGAAGAACGATTCTTTTGGCCTCATCTTAAGAGAGAAGTTGGACGTTTTGTGGAACGTTGTGGCGTGTGTCAATCTGCCAAAGGAAAGTCCCAGAATACTGGTTTGTATACTCCTCTGCCAATGCCTGCAAACATATGGGAAGATTTGTCGATGGATTTTGTTCTCGGCCTTCCCAGAACTCAACGCCATATGGATTCTGTGTTTGTAGTTGTTGACAGGTTCTCTAAGATGACCCATTTCATTCCTTGTAAACGGACAGTAGATGCAAGCAACGTGGCCAACTTATTCTTTAGAGAGGTAGTTAAACTTCATGGCATTCCACGCACCATTACCTTTGATCGGGATGTAAAGTTCGTCAGTCATTTTTGGAAAGTTTTGTGGAAACGTTTTGACACTTCCCTTCAGTTTAGTAGCACCTATCATCCACAGACCGATGGTCAGACAGAGGTAGTTAACAGGACTATGGGCACAATGATTTGTTGTATTGCTGGAGACCGACCCAAGCAATGAGATTTAGCTCTTCCTCAGGCTGAATTTGCTTTTAATAGCATGGTCAATCGTTCAACCGGAAAGGCTCCATTTGTTGTAGTTTATACTAAGGTGTCGACTCACTCCCTCGACCTCATCACCCTCCCAAAGACACGAAGTCAGACTGCTACTGCTCTTGTTGATCAAATAGTACAGGTGCATCACGAGGTTAAACAGCGCCTAGAGGAGGCCAACGCCAACTATAAGGCTGCTGCTGATGTTCATCGACACACAAAGACTTTTGCTGAGGGTGATCTGGTTATGATTCACCTTCGCAAATAAAGGTTTCCTATTGGAACATACAACAAGTTGAAGGCTAAGAAGTTGGGTCCTTTTTGCATCAAGTACAAGATTAGTAACAATGCTTATGTGATCGATCTTCCTCCAGATTTGCAGATTTCATCCACTTTCAATGTCTCTGATCTCTATGAGTATTTTTTGCAGATTTCATCCACTTTCAATGTCTCTGATCTCTATGAGTATTTCCCTCCTGATGATGCCCCTACCATTACTGAAAACTCTGAGACGAGTTCTTTCCAAGCTGGGGGGAATTGATGTAGTACGGATTTACCATTTCGTTATTTTCTTTTCTTTTCTGTTTTGGTATTTTGTTTTTTTCTGTAATCGAATTGCTTTATTTTTTTTATTTGCTTTATTTTTTTATTTGCTTTATGTTTGCTATTTGATAGCCGAATGAGAAAAAAAAAGGGATATCATTTTTTGCCCTAACAAAACTATTGAACCTCGTAGCCTCATTTCTTTTCTGCTAATTTTCTCTCTAGAATCTTATTCGAGCAATCAGATTCATCACAACCGGAGAATTAATTCCGGAATTTTTCAGATCTGCTTCATCCATAGAAATTCACGTTTTTTCATGCAAATGCTAATCAAGGGTAGAGGAGAAATAAAGTTTTGGTACTTTTTAATAAAGCTAGACAATATTGGATGAAAGCTTGCAAGGTATTTTGTCAAAACTTCTAGTTAGAGCCTTATTCTAATGAAGGAACTTGTAACCTAGAAAACTTTTATGATTGTATTGAAACTAAAGTAACTGATGAATGAGATATTGATGACTTTGTTTAGTAAACTAGATGTGGAAGAGACTATTAAACAAATGCACCTCATCAAGACACCTGGCCCTAACAGGATGCCTGCTTTATTTTACCAGAAGTATTGGAACATAATAGGGGATGGTGTTACCAAGTTTTGCCTTTAGATTTTAAACAACAGTAAGCCTTTGAGAGGCTCCAATAATACAATCTCTTCGATTCCAAAGGTGAAGGGAACCTAACAAGGTTACTGAATTTAGGCTTATTAGTCTCTGCAATGTTTTGTTTAAAATCATTACAAAGTGCTTAAGTAACGGAATGAAGAGCATGTTTACCAGAAATCATCTTAGAGAGTCAAAGTGCCTTCATTCCTAGAAGGATGATCTCAAATAATTCTATAATTGCTTTTGAAACTTTTCACTTTATTAAGAGGATGTTGAAAGGAGAAAAAAGTGCCAGGGCAGCAATCAAATTGGATATAATGAAGGCTTATGATAGAATTGAATAGAATTTTTTGGAGTTTATTCTCACTAAATTGGGTTTTGCAAAAAGATAGGTAGACTTATTAATGAACTGTGTGACATCTTTTGATTATTCTCTATCTATGAATGGAGTAATTTTGAATAGCTTTCTTCCTATTAAGGGGTTGAGACGAGGGGATCCCTATCACCATATTTGTTTATTTTATGTGCAGAAGGGATCTCAAGCTTATTTAAAAAGGTAGAGAGTGATGTTTATTAAAGATGTTTCAGTGACAAGTGCAAGCCCTAGAATTTCCCATTTTTTCTTTGCAAATGATAATTTTGTTTTCTTGGAAGCTACTGGAGGATCTTGCAGGAAGCTAAAGGAAATCCTGGACATTTATGAAAACACTTTTGTGTAAAAAGTCAACATTCAAAAGTATGATATATGTTTTAGCCCTAACAATACTATTAAACATAAAAGGTAGCTTTAGATTCCTTGGCATCTCTGGTGTCAATTGTCGTGACAGATACTTGGGATTACCTGCAATGACTGGAAAGAATAATAAAAGGTTGTTTGGGTAGATTAAAGATAGAGTATGGAGCAAACTAAAGAGTTGGAAGGAGAAATGTTTATCTATAGTTGTTAAAAAAGTTTTACTTAATTAAGTCTATTGTACAAGCTATCCCTACCTATACTACTATGAGTTGTTTCAAATTACCTATAAGATTTTGTAATGAATAAAAAAGCCTAATGGAAAATTTTTGGTAAAGATATGACTTGGATAAAAGATTCATCCACTGGATAGCATGGAGAAACTTTGTAAACCAAAAAATTTAGAGGGACATGGCTTTTGGAATTTATAGTCCTTTAATCAAGCTATACTTTCTAAACATTGTTGGAGAATTTTAGAAAGCTGTGAATGTTTGGTTTCTAAGGTACTAAGAGGTAAATATTTCCCTAATAAGGACATCTTAACTGCTAAGACATCTTCTTGCTCTTATTTTACGTGAAACAGTGCCCAAGCTATATGAGCATTGAACACCTAAGTACTTGGTTGGCTCCACCCTTATTTAAGCATAACAGAGCTTTGTACTATTTTGGTACCACTACTGGTACGATGCTTTATGGTATTAAAGAAGCTACTCAGTTGATCCCAGCTCATTAAGTAGTTATGGTTGATGCTATGTTGAATTCTTGTGGTACCACTTGTACAAATAACATCCACTTTTTTGTTTCCTTCTATGATCAATTAGTTGATCCAAAAATATCACTCTAATTTTTGTAATGAAGCTCTCAATTGCAAAATTAAACAAAAAAATAGGAAATTTCTTTATAATTACAAAATTTACAATAATAGAAATAATATTATTAGTATTTATTATATATATATATAAATCTGATTTAATTAAAAAAGTTTGAATGTTATTTAAAATATTATTTTTATCATTATAAACTTTAAAAATATTATTTTATTTAACTTTTATTTATTTATTTTATTTATAAATAATAACTCATGACTATTTCTATTTATTATACGTCACTTTCTATCTGGAAGGGGGATGTTTGATTTTTCTTAAAGGAAATATATATATATATAATCTTAGCGAATTTTATCTTTTGAGAGGGTAACACCTTTCAGGCTACTTGTCATGTATTAATTCCTTTTTTTCTATTAATTTATATGTTCCCAACTAAGTGTAATTTGTTTTTTAAAAAATTTAAGTTTTTTTAATTTTTATATAATTAATAATATTATACACATATTTTATTTTATTACTTTATCATTTTTTTTACAATTTATTATTTAAATTATTGTAAATTATTTTAGTCAGAAAACTAACCAAATTACTTGTTATATGCAGATGAAATTGTGTGAGTATTTTTGAAAAAAATTATGATTTCACATAGCCATAGCACTTGGCAAGTTTTTTTTATGCTAGTTGATTGAAATAATTTATAATAATTTAAGTAGTAAAATGTAACAAAAATATAATAAAAGAATGAAATTGAAAAACTTTCATATAATATTAATAATTAGTTAATTTTTCCTTTTTTAAAAGTAATTTGTGGGTTTAATGACCTGTTATTAAGTGTTTTAAGTCATAAATTTTACGATTTACTAAATAATTCGTAATGTTTAAAATAATTAGTATAATTTAACTAATTATGTTCAAAACAAATATAAAGCAATTCAAATCCCACTCATTTATTATAAGTAACATCTTCTTAACTACAACCTTGTTTATTAGAGTAAAACGTGTACATAAATAAAGATACCAATTTGACGTGTAAGCTTGAAAATTGTTATCTATTTTTTTTTAAATAATAAAAATCAAGATAAATTTAATTCATTAAAATCTATTTAAAATAAAAATCTTAGAAAAGAGACTTAAAAAAAATTCTATATACATAATCGATATAAGACTAAATTCATTTTAAAGATAAAAATCAACCACAACGATCTTAACCCTAGTTAAAACATCACGAAATTTAAAAATTTCTAAAAAATATAATTTTAACTTTATGATGCTTCATGGGATAAAATTATCATCCCTACTTATTCTTTTATCACCTTTTTTATATATTTTTAAAATATATTATAAATTTTAAAATTTTAAAATTAAATTAAATAAATTTTAATGAAAAGATATATTTTTATCAAAAATTAAATATTATATTATATGGGATAAAAGTTATGATAATAAATAATAAACTAATAAAATAAAAATTATAATTATAATTATGATTTCTGCACTAAAACTAAACTCATTAAATTTAATTATATAGCAAACAAAAGTACTTAGATTAATAAAACAATAATTAATTTTAATTTATTTATCGGTGGTGAATTTCACTCCCATAAAATATCTAAACATCTTATGAAAATTTGCATTCCCCTTCTCAGAAATATTTAAATGAGAACGGAATATGTATTTATTAAAGAAAAATGTCTCACATTTTATAATATAAATGATTACTTAACAAAAAATTCCATCCTATAAGTTATTATTTTATTGTGGTTCATGAATATTCATTATTTTATACATGAAGATGAAGCTATGTAAGATCTGACAAGCACAGGAATTGTAGATGAGATGAGAACTTTAAACTTTATAACTACCATGAGCCCTTAGTACTCTTTTTAACACTTTTTACCACATGTCCCACATGTCCCACTACGCACGTAATTTATCTCAATTTGTTTTTGATAAAATAAAATTTTCTATATAATATATTTACAAAATTATAATTAAATTATATCCTATTTAAACCTATAATGTTTAAAATAAAAACATATAATATATATATATATATATTTTAATTAAAAAAATAAAAACATATAATATATATATATATTTTTTTAATTAAAAAAATAAAAATTATATAATACTTCTCAATATAAACCCTAAACTCATCACTATGGTAATCCCACTCAAAACCTATTGGATTAAGACAGGATCAATCTTGAGTAAAATGTATCCACACAAATTTGTATTGACGCTTAGAGGAGAATCATCTTGTGTTATGTTTGTCATTTCTCATTTATAATTCCAAAAATTTCCACATGTTTCTTGTTCTATGTAATAATGCAATCATGGAATGCAATTCAATGCATCTTATTTAGCTTTCTACTTTTAGGAGAATCATTTCCACCACTTGCTCATCACGCACGTTTTATCAAACTTCTCTAGATATTTTCTTATAAATATTAAAACACACTTATGAATATTAAATATAATCAATATTGTTAATTAATCTTCTTTAATAAATATGTTTTTAAAATAATAGATATATTACTTATCTATGTTTTTTTAAAATTTAAAATAAAATATAAAAAACAAAGATATATCATCTTAATATATAAAAAACATTTTTATTTAAAATTTTATATACATAATAACATAAAATGGTTGGTTAAATCATTATATATATATATATATATATATATATATATATTATTAACGTGTTATACAGAAATACTAGTAAAATTATATATATACACACTTTTTAAAACAGTTCAATCCACTTTAACAACTTTTAAATTTTTACAAACCAAATCATACTAAAATATTTAATTAATTGAACCCAAAAATCACATATTAATATATAGTAGATAGCATATTAGAAATACAATTGTAGGATGAACATAAATAATGAAGCAAACTAAAATTACTAATTAACATATGAGCTATATGTATACAACTTTTAATTAAGTGACTAGCTACATATAAACAACATGATTATTAAGTTGTAAGGGGAAAAAAGTTACATATATAATGCCTTGGCCACACGATATTAATGAAAGTGTAGTCAAAGTAACAAACTCTAAATCATAACTAGGGTACACTTAGACTTGTCACCGACGACCTTTCATTTAAAAACTACTCTTAATCTTACAAAGATAGTGGTTCATCAATGCGAAGATAATCGACATCATCAAGAGATTTAACAACAAAATCCATGTCCAAATTTTGAAAGCTAATCTCCCTGCAGTATTGCATCATAGAAACCACACTCTGATCATTTTCAGACAACATGTTTGGTAAGGCGTCGATTGTCGGCTCTGCAGAAAACCCAAAACCATCTAAATCCGACCAGCAAAGATAATTAGTATCTAATGATGTATTATTAAGGTTGTCTGTTTGATCACTTGGTGTAGTAGTAGTAGCAGCAGTAGTAGTAGTTTCTTCTTTGTATTTTTCCTCTTCTTTGATTACAACGCTAGTAGATGATGAACTCAACGGGTAGTGATCTAATGTTTTATTCGTTGCTGTGATCGATGGCCTTATTGTGTCAAAACTAATAATGCAAGGCTTCCAATCATCAGAATCTTTGGACATTTGGGGTGCTGTCTTTCGAATATTATTCGTGCAAGTGTGTTGACCAATGTATGTTATTTCATACTTTCTAGGATTGACTTCGATTTGTTGTACTTGTTTCGTTGCTCTACATCCTTCATCATACTTGCGTGTACATCTAAAGTAAGACCTGAAGATCAAATGATCAATCATAGTAAGATATATATCATTAATTTAAGCACTTCAAATCACATGTATCGTATTTATTCATTTATTTATTTGGTGTATCAATAATAAAATGATTCATATTTTATATAAAAAGGCTAAGGATAGACAAACTAATGGTCTCTAAAGCTTATGTATGTACATTAATGCAAACTACTAATAATTTAGGAAAATGTTTTTTTTTTATTTTCCTCGGGTTTTAATTGGTTGAAACATTTATGTATATTTTTATAATCCAATTAAATTCCAACGTTTCATTTGATTTGGGATATAATCATGAAAATAAATGCTCAAATTTTTTTAAAATAGGCATTATTAGTCTTATTAATATGAAAAGTTAATAACATTTAATCACATCATAATTATTACAAATGAACACTAAATAAAGTTCTTATAATTATTAAAAAACTACACTTCTAACCCAATGGACCAATTTTAAGTACAACTTTCACGATAATAATAGGATTAATAATACTTAACCTAATAAATAACTAATACTAAATTGCATTTTCACACATAATAACGAGACTTCCATTACCTATTTCCCAATAATTTACTATCCCTGTATTCTAAAGCAAAGCAATAAGGGTATTAATCGCTCATATACTAGAATATACAAACGTAAAGTAAATATGCATCTCCAACACTTCAACTTTCAATCAGGTACAAAAGATAGATATATAATTGAGATAGTGTTAGGGTATACAAATAAAATGTTGCATAATCGACTTATGCTTTTGAGAAAATATTGGTAATTGACAGTTTGACACAACATAAATAGGGTTTAAATCTCAATATATTCTTAAAAATATAAACCATTTAGGCCTATAAAGTGTGTGATTTGTGTAGTTATTTCTTGGCTAGTTATGGTTAATAAAGTTTTAAGCTTTTAGTAGATGAGGTATAGGGATTTTAACTTTTGCTATTTTGCCTATTTGTAGTTATACCCATAAATGTGAAGTTTCATCTGTACTCACATATTATTTCAATAACTTGAAAAAAATATTAAAATAGAAAAAGAAAAAAAGGAAACTAATAATTAAGAGTAATTTTTTTTTTAACCTTGGATGAGTGGCATTGAGAATTTCTTTTTGGCCATATTTTCTCCAAGCTTGACCATCTTCCATTGTGGTAGACACCACCTTACTTGTATGTGAAGTTTTTCTACAATTAAAGTAAAAACAATATTGAGATTAATTAGTCTTGACACTCTTTATAAATCCAAATTAATAATGTATAAACAGTAAAAAGTATCCTAAACAATGGACTAGGATTTCTTTTTTTATGAAAAGACATAAATAGGCTTTAATCTTCATTCTTGTGCTAAGAACCTTTGATTTATGCGTTTTCGACCTGTCACTTGAAACAATTAACTTTAAAAGAGGTTAAATTTCACATCAATAAATTTAAAAAAAAAAAATATTCTACCTTTTGATAAGATATAATATATCTTATATTATTATAAAATAACCACTAGTGTTTGATTATCATCATCGACAGAATTTTGATAATAATTAAAAATAACCAATCAAATAAATATAACATGCTATTCATGTCCGTATTTATAGATAACATATTATAATTTTAATAATTTTAACTATGTAACACATAGTTTTAACAAATCATAGCATATAACCTATAATATTTTTGCAATCAACTATATTTGTATAAAATATATTAGATTCATCGGAGTCACCGTGAAAACGTCGATGGAATTACCGGAGCTCTGATGGAGCCACCACTTCCAAAGATGTGTTGGATAAGATATTGATTTTATTTTATTAAAATTATAAAATTATGAATTTCAAAATGAATTTTTCATGGTTAAAAATAATCGAACAATTAAGTTATTCATGTCAAAAACTGCATTAATAATAGCTAATTCCACAAGCAATTACAGTCGAATTAGGCAGAATATCTCAAAAGATTTCACTATTATACCTTCTAGTATAACACCCTCTCCGATCTCGGATATTACTTGCCGGCGCCGGCCTCTTTTGGCTTTCGCTTGAATCCTCCAAACTCCGTTCATCACAATGTGAATGATCTAAGTGTGAAGGTTCTGACTTGATCTGACAAACCTCATCACCACCAGACTGAACAGAATTATTAGAATACTTCAAAACAGAAAGACTTTCAGTAAAACAAGTCCAGATCTTCAACACAAGCTCATCAGCTGAGACTAACCCATCTTCTTCACGCTGTTTTTCAAGAATATTCTTAAGTTGATTTGTCAATTCCCTACCTTCAACTAACTCTTCTGTCAGTCTTTTGGACACCTCTTCTGGAAAACAACAAGTACCCATTTTTACTTTGTAATACTAATGGAGATTCTCTCTTTAATTATTTTGTAAATTTGAGATCTTTTTTTATTTAATTTTTTTTTTTTTTGGGTGTGGTCTAGACTCTAGATCGTTTAGTGAGTCAGGATAGAAGCAAAAAAGATTGGGTTTATATTAGGAAAGTTTTGGACTAGAACAGGGAAAGAGAGAAGCAAGTCAGTGGAAGTTGTAAGGAAGGAGGGGGTTTAAAGTTTTGATTAATCTGAAAAGGAAATTAAGAAAATTTCTAATGTGGAATTTGCTTTAAAAGACAGATGATGACGTTGCGTGTCGTATATATGATTACGTCATTCTCTAATTGTTGTTTTCAATCTATCTGGCATATGTACTGGTTACTAATTTTTAAATAAATATCGGATAATTCTTTAATCAATTAAATAATATCATTTTTGTCCCACATCCATTTTTTACGGTAAAAGTTCAATAACAATATTTTAATTATATTTTGTAATTGTACATCCATTGTATAAAAATAAATACAAATACTTTTTTATATATATCAAACTATCAGCCGTCACATAATTTAATTTATATTTAAATAAACAACATAACACTTGATATATATTTTATTCATTTAATTAATTATACTATTAATATATTATAATTAATGTAATATTTGTGAGTTATGCACATTTAAAAAATAAATTTATATGTTTATCATTTATTTTATTTTAATATCAACACTTAATTATATCTTTATGTATATAAAATTATCTTAAAATAAAAATAATAAAAGAGATTAATTTAACATATTTTCTTACATATTTTTATAATTTCAATTGTTAAATGTGAAGCACACACTAAAGATGAATGTTATGTCAGCGTAAATTAATTAATTTATTATATTTTTAATAATTAAACTTTTTTATTATGAAAAAATAAATTATTAAATTTTAAACTTTTTTCATTTCATTTCATTTTTTATTAATTTTATAAATATTATTATATATTGTTAAACCAGAATTTATAAAATTAATATTTTCATAAAAAAATAGAATAAAATTAATAAAATAAAATAAAAATTATTTATTAATTTTTTAATTATTTGAAAATAGAAGAAATAACATGTTATAAAAATAATAAATAAATTAAACTATTTCTCTTAATATAATAACTAAAAAATTTGTATTGTTACCCAACTTTTTAATAATATGATACAAAGATTTATATTAGTAAAATAATTTTAAAAATAAATTATTTATTTTTTATTAAATTGTTTCCATATAACACAAAGTGAAAATTAATTTATGTATATTTAGCTCTCTTTTTTCTGCATCATTTAATATATATTATTTTAAATTTAAGATATGCTTTTTTTTCCTCTAGCATGTTGTGTCACGATACTCATGCTCAAGTTGATTATAATATGTAAAATTTTTTTTTTTATTAGATGTAAAATTAAATTTCTAATTATATTTGTTTGAGTATGTTACAAAAAGATATCCTCTCTTTCTAGTTTTTATTTAGTTTCTTGCTGTCTTGCTGCTGACTTTTAGCTGAAAATTATAATTTGATTAAAATGAGTTCAAACTTCCAGCAAAATATGGGTGATTTCCGATTAAAAAGTATAAGAAATTTTGAAGTATGATATAGGAATTTGGTTGGATTCGGGTGAATGCCACCGATGATTTCATTTTTATGTAAAAATTAATATATAATTTTGAATTAATTATTTAAATTTTATCATTATAAAAAATAAATATATTTAATTTCATAATTATTAAAAATTAATACTTTAATACCATAATTACTTAAAATTATACAATTAAATATAAAATTATAATATATTTTTTATACTAAAATATCTTATCTTCTTAAATTATAGGAATAAATTAATTTATTTAACACAAAGCTGAGTTTGCATTCTCCCTTTATTTTATGTTTATTATTGTGTTTACTTCATTTTTATCTCAACATTTTTTTTAATATTTAACGTAATTAATAAATTTATAATTATTAAAATATTATTTATATGAATTAGCATAATTAGATTAAACAAAAATAAATATATAAAAAATCCTAAGTCAACATATAATGAGCCTACTCACCCATGGAGAGAGGTACAACAAAATAAAGTTTTTTTTTTCTTTTTTGAACTTTAAACAAAAAATCGTCATATTATACGATGGGAATATTAAAATTTATAAATTAAACTGAAAGTAATAATCTCCATAAAAACCTAAACATTTGATGAAAAAAATAAAATTCTAAACCTTAAAAACCAAAACTTAAAATTGAATTAAATCAACTTGATATAAAGAAATGAAACTTGATAATTTTAAAATAAATAAGTAGTTGATTATATATAAAAAGTGAAATATTTTAAGATAATTTTTTTTAATAAAATTGTTATGTAGTTTTTTAAATTAAGAAATGTACACATTAGTTATTTTATTTATAAAAAATATATATAATTTTTTTAATTATATTAATAATTTTAAAAAAAAATTAAGTAATTTACCATAATGAATAGTAGAATGATGAGAAATATCATGGATAACTCTTTTATAAAATAATTTTAAAATTATTAAATATATATTTTACACATTTTTTAAAATTAATTTTTTTTTTCAATAATAAACTAAATTACACATTTTATATAAATAAATTTACCTTACACGTGCGTAAAAAGTTCAAAGTTAATTATGTGTAATAAATTTTACTGAATCGATAACTGTTACATGTATGCGACTAAAAATAACTATCAAATAAATTTGAGCCAGATTCCTCGGTTCATTGCCTTGAACGTGCCTTGTGGGAAATATTATAAAACTACATTGGAAGATTCAACGCTCAATTTGGCCGCCTTGTTGTTTCGTTTTGATTAGATTACAAGAGCCCAGCTAATGTTCGACGAATAACAAAAGTATAATACTGAAAGGAGAAAAAAATCATATTTTTAAAAACACATATTAATATCAGAATAATTAAATATAATTTATTTCAGTATATTAATATTCAAAATCAGAATTTATATATAATTTCTTATAGACAAAGAAAAGTTAGTTAAACCAAAACTCTATAATTTTGATATGATAAAAGCAAATATGACAGAAATAAGTTATAAAATTATTTATTGCTCATAGGGTATTATTATATAATTTTTTTTTTTATAGAATTAATAAAATGTAAGATATATGTTAATTTTTTCATAAATATCTATATGGTGGAATAATCAATAATTCCCCGGTTAGCGATTAAGAAAGTCCGAACTTTTGAAGAATTATTGTCGTTTTCTGTTAAGAATAAAAAAAGATAAACATAAAAACTACATTTGAGGTTGAGGTTATGAAAGTAGTCTCTCTTTCGTCACATCATCGTCACTGCAATTTCTAATCCAATGCACAAATAGTATTCAAATTATTGCTCATAATGAAATATAATTTAAAGATACAAAATTTATGTAAATTTATAAAAATATATAACATTTAAGCTTCAATTATAAGTTATTAGGTTAACTCTAATCTTACATTATATCTTTAAATTGATACAAATTTTAATATAAAATTATTCTATCCTTCTATCAAATATTACTCTAAATTTAATGTGATGAAAAATGTTATATTAAATTCCACGTAAAATTAAAATTGATTATTTTTGACATATTTAAATAGATTTGAAGATTTTCAATTCAAATCTAATCCGATCATATAATTAATCTGAACCAATATGAATCTAGATAAATCATTTTTTTTTTTCAAATCGGATAAAATTATATTGATATTATAATTTATTTATGAATTATTGTCATATATAAAACACGACATACATAAATTTAAATTTTAAATTAATACTTTTATAACAAATATTATTATTTATAATCATAACTAAAAAAATTAAAAGAATAAAAAATATATCTGTATAATTATTAAATTATAATAAATTTTTATTTTTAAGTTAAAATAATAATATAATTATATTATATTATACATAATATTTAAATATAACATATTATAAAATAAAATATGTATTTATTATAATTTAATAGTAATTTGGTTCGGATCAGATAATATAGATTATAAAATCTGTCAATTCCAATCCGATCCAAATCTAAATGGATTATATAATTTTTAATTCAATCCGATCTAAATTTGACAAATCAAATCAAATTTCTCAATTTAAACTAATTAATCGAATTATTTACTCATCTTCCTTAAATTTGATACAATTCTGTTTATTACATTATTATTATTCACACTACATCATTTTTATAAAAAAAATTATAAATATTGTTAAATTTTAATTATATATAATAAATTAAAATTAAATATATTATATAAAATGAATACAAAATTATTAATGTAATATTAAGTGAGAGTTGTAGGTTAGAGATGAATAAAAATAAAAAATATTTTATGTTATGTATTTTTTTAATATAAAATAATAAGTATTAAATAAAATAAAGTGTCGAAGATGCTTTTATAAATGTAGCTGTTATTGCGTTGTCTCAATCTCTTAGTACGAATGCAACATTCAATAAATACAATTTATGATTTGATTTCAACGTGGACATTATTGGAGGAAAAAAACACATTTTTACTTTTACTTTATAGGATCACAAAGATTTACTTAATATCTTTTCAAAATAACAATAATAAATAGCGCTGCATATCTTATTAACAACTTTAAATTAGAAATAAAGAAATAATTTATTTAATTAATTTAAATTAAAAAATTCTATTTAATCTGAAAATTTAGATTAGATTATATTGGATTAATAAATTATATAATAAAATCGAATTCAAATTAAAAATTATACAATATATTTTTAATTTAGATCTAACATGATAAATGATCAATATTCAAACCCTTAATTATATAACAATGAGATAATTAAGCGGATAACATTATGATATTTAAAGATAAATTTATTACTATAAGTAACGGTTATCAATATGTATATTATTTTCTCTCCATCTATCTACATCACAAGGAGAGACATTAGCCTCATCCTACTCCTTATTACCTACACTTACTTAAGCATCAAAAACCAAGGTCACCACACCCTATAATGGTCCAAGGTCCTAACGTTATGTTCTCTGTTCTAAGGTACACAAGAAGCAAGAGGTGCACTAATCATCAATCTTGACAAAAATTAATCTCAACATCTAACATTGTCTATGGTAACAAGTGTGCTCTGCTATTTGAATCACAACTTAAAAGGAAGATCTACAACGCTCTCCAATATTCATGATTAGGTAGTCTTTCAAAAAAGATCCTAAAAGTTTAGAAGAAGTTCACTTTGTGTGGCCTTTAAAAGCCACACCTTTCTTTCCTTTCAAGATGAACCAACCTCTTGACTTGGACGGTCGAGTTTCAAGAAAAGACAATAAGGTCCTACCATATGTCCAACAAGTTGTGTAGCAACATGTGAAAATCATGAGAACCAAAGCTCCATCCTTGACAAAGGATAGTGAAAAATGATTCACACTTCTTTTGGCCTTACTAACAAGATCACTTAATGGGTATACCTGTCACTGACAAAGATATGACCGGATATGGCACATCCACAACCACCTAAGTATTGATTGGACAAAGTGTACTGATCACACCATAGCTGGCCAAACTCAATGGTGTCGCCCAAGCATTGCCAATATACCCTCTAAGGGCCACAAGAAACTGAACCTCAAGACGTCCTTATGGCATCTTTCAATGCCTATAGTACACACGATTTGGTCCACAACCACACAAGCTCAAACTAGAGACATGACCTTCCCTGATGAGGTTTAAACCCATGTCTCAGACAGACAGGTTTAGTCCATACGTTCCATGAACCAACATGCATGCATCATAGCCACTACCACCAAATGGTGGCTCATTTTTTGCACTTCCAGAGAGTGAAGCATCCTAGGCTGCTAGACGTGAAAGCCTAGTTACCCGGAAATGGTGGCACCACAAGAAAAAAGGACCTATCTTCCACTTTTATATTGATCGAGTGTTCTTTATTTGGAGCTCAAAATTCTTGCATCATATAAAAATCTTAGACCACTATCAAAAAGATCATGTGCCCAATATCTATATCCCAAAATTTCACGTTGAATGGACATTGGGCTGGCCCTCACGCTCCACCATGTGCCACTAGAGGGAATGGGCACCAGATAGGTCAATATACACAAAAACTTGTCAAAACCATTATGATTTATCGAATAGACCCAAAATCAATTTAATAACAATTTACCCACTTTATGGTCGGTTCTTGGAGAAATAAAACTAGTTTTGAAATCCTCTGGATGAGAGGATTCCAACGACTATACATTCAACATTTTTTTATATACCTATAGAAAAAATGTGCAAAAATGCGTGCATAAAGTGATCGTTTACCCATCCTCAAGATCATGAGAAAATGATCATCCATTGTTACATTCATCTAATGCATCCAAATAATATTTGGAGAAACATTATCTTCTCCTTCAGTTATCATCATTATAGTGCTCTCAAAGAGTGACCAATCATTCTTCAAAAAAAGAATGAAATAAATAACTATTGCTAACACTTAAAATGATAAGGATAGCATCCCTAGCCATCCTAGTAACGCTTCTTAGGGTTATAGGTCATTGATCCATTTTCCATCCTAGAGAATGTTCATATGGCATCGGATGCCCATAATGAACAAGATCATACCCATACTCATATGGAGTTCGACTGACGATGTGACCTATCATGATGGGAACCAAACCCTATGGCTTTCCAGACAGAATTCATCTATAAAGTACAAAGTCATCCAACCATGGGTGCTTAAGAAGTGTCCCTTCGATTGTCCATCATGGACTAGTTGAGACCACCTCAAGCAGCTTCTGTTCATCACTATCCACCCGAGGCCCGCATGTAAGGACACTTTGTCTAATCTTGTCATGATGAACATGTGACCTCAGTGACTAATCGTAACCCGAGAAATCATCACCCATAATGGTATTAAAAACATTATAGTACATGAAAAACTTCAAGGGATGAGACCATATGTGCATCTTGACATCATGAAGAACATACTTCAAACTAATTTGGAGTGTCACCATAGTCCATAAGATTTGTAGCCATTTTTCATTAATAAGGACTCCCTATAGAATCTTATAATGCTCAGAATGCTATAGTTTCCACTAATAGGATGCATAGGCACTGCCTCAAAGGCTACATGGTCCATATTGACGCTTCAAAGGCCCACAATCTCTCAAGTAACTAAATGAGACAAAGGTGAGATTCAAAAATAAACCTACAGTAAAGAAGCGTATGGATTAGAGTCAAGGACATATATGATATGTTCAGAAAATTCATGCAATGAAATAAAGTGTGTAGCCTAAAATTGCACCTCACCAAAAAATTGGATTTGTGAAGTGTATAACCATCATATATTATCTAAGGGTGCACACTTCCACATGAATTATTTCAAAAGAAGTTCTGTAAGAATTTTCCAAGAGCGCACTTTAATAATTCACCCAAGTTTCATATGAGGACACTTTGTAAGGTCAATGCAATCGACTAAGTCTGGACATAGACTTAATGAAGTAACACGTCATGTCTAAATAAAAAACAAAATATGTGTCCACTCATATATCAGAGCTCAAAATAATGTTCCAACTTCTCCAAGATTATTTATTCAGTTGAATCAACTAGCAGTAGTTCACATGATACCCAAGAGGTGAGTGTAGGCCAAGAAGGCCCCATAATAAAGTTTCTTACACAAGACCATTAGTTCTTGTCCCTATATATGATCTTCACCAAATGCTTTAAAGATAATAATTGTCTTGAAATAGTAGAAAGTGGCACAAGATGCCACTTATAATGAACAACATGTGACTGAAATAATGCCTCACTACGATAAAGGACACAACAACGCTTTAGGTACACTTTTATTTTAATAAAAATTGTATTTATAGGTATTTAGGTCAAGTTCATATACATTTATGAAATTCAATAAAGATAAAATGTCCAAAACTGTAAAGGGAATAAAGGTTGTCAACTATGAAAGGTCACACGCTAGTACCCTCGGGTTCAGAAGTTGCTACAACTTTGGCACCCTATTTTTGTGGGCCATGTTGAGTAGTGACTATGCCCCATGTTTTTAAGTTGCTATAATTTTTGCACCCCACATCTATAAGCCATGTCAAACATTTGAATAGGTAACAACTACACCCAGAAGTCTAGAAGTTACTACAACTTATACACCCTTTTATGGGCCATGCTAAACCATTAGCAAGTAACAACCACATTGTAGATGATGAGCGAAACCGACATCGCCGATTCTTGCCAATACTTTGGTTTTAATATTTATAAAACTCTCACAAGTGCACGAATCATTTCGAAGAAAATGATAAGTATACTCCCAAGGTCGATCTAAGGAAGGAATGTATGTGGTTTTTAATTTATTATTCAAACTTTTAAAAACGAAATTAAATCCTAAACATCCTGTCACGATAGTTTGGTTTTGTGTTCCTAATCTAATGACATAAAATAAACATATATACAGATTAATTAAATATAATCTAATAACATAAAAATAAACATAGATACAAATTCAATAAATAATTATCTAAAAATAAACATATATACGGATTCAATAAATATTCATGCAAATTTTTATCATTTATATTCGCGGAGTATTTATGGATATAATAACTAAATTAATTATGCTTGCTCATATTATCTAGGTTATTAAAGATATAAATTGATATTTTATTGATTCTCTCTTTTTTATATAAATACCACCTTTGGTGGGGTTAGATATTCTTTGTTAACTAAACAAATCAATTAACACCTATGGGTGGGGTTGATAACTAATATGTTTAATTAAATTAATTTCTTTTTCTAAGAGATTGAAAATGAACCATTTAAATGCCACCTTTGGTGGGGTTAGACAATTTAAACATTATTCAAGGTGTCCAAATTAAACATAAGAATTTAATTATCCGAGTACTAACTTTCAAGTTTTAAAACCACTATTGAAAACATGTTGTCAATACATTTTCACATAATAATTCTTATAAAAACTTTTGAAATAGAGTTTCACTCTAACTACCGGGCGATTGTACCAACAAATAAAAGAGCACTACTCTAAATTAGACCGGATAACTAAACCTTAAAATCTAATTTTCAGGTTTAAGTTTGTAATGAAAAATAATATATTTCTCTCTAACATTCTTAATATAAAATCTTGAATAAAAACAAAATCAATTCATTTTAGAGATTTTTACCTATTTAATATTTCGCAAGCATAACAACGTCATTATTACATCATATTTACTAAACAGCCAGCATAGTTAAATTTAACCACAGACAAGTTGAATATAACATGTAAGAATAAAGCATAAAAATAACTGTAAAGAAAATAAAATCCTTACAGAACTTTGACGCTATTCCCGTAGCTGGAAAACCTCCGAGCGGAATTTGCACTTCCATATATTGAATCAAAAATCTAAATTATTACAAAAACATTACAAGTTCCTCTCAAAAAGAGAAGAACTCTAAACCTAAGAGAATTGAACTAAAAACTAAGAGAAAAACTAAGAAAAGCTTAGAAACTAAGAAAGAAACTAAGAGAAACTAAAAACTAAGAAATGAGAGAAAGAAAGAAGAGAGAAGTGAGTTTTGAAGGTGTGATTTGAAGTGAAGGGAAGGGGGGTATTTATAGGTGAGGATGGAGAGAAAAAATGAGTAAAAAAATGTAAAAACGCGTATTGGAATTGTTGATGTCATCAATGACGTCAGCATGACGTCACAGGGGCTGCTGCACGTGAAAAATGAGTGTCGGCGCGCGCGGATGAACAGTAACCTCACGCGCGCAGTGCTGCGCGCATGAACAGTAACCCGCGCGCAGTTTGGGGCGGAGCTGGGTGCTGGGGCGCGGCGGTTGGGCGGCGCGGCGGCGCGTTTTTCTCCATTTTGACAGTTTTGACCTTTTTGACCCATTTTGTCCAATTTTTCCATATTTGTCGACCTTTCCGCATTTATTTATTAATATATTTGTGATGTATTGCTTCCAGTATTCTTCTTTGAGTCTTTAAGTTGCATTTTTAAGCCAAAATACCTGAAAAACAATAAAAATACCCGTGATTCCGAAAAAGACAAATTTATATAAATATATGATAAAACATATAAATATATATATTTTTAATCAATTAATTTGCATAAAATCATGGTTATTTTAGTGCTTTTTGAGCACTCATCACAACCCCCAACCAGCTTCTTGCTAGTCCCTTAGCAAGAGAAGCGATAAAAACTAAAAATTAAACTATCCTAAATCACTTTCGTGGATTGAAACGGTTGCATTTAGCCTATGCAACAAGCCTTTAAACCCCTAGGTTGCCCTAGTGGACGAGTTTGAGTCTCGTGAGGGTTTTCAGTAATGATACCCACAAACATTGAACTAATTGTAAAAATCAAAAGAAACTATAAAAACAATCAAATCAAAAACTACAATTACAACACAATCAAAAATTAATTTAAGAATAAAAGAAAACAACATATCACAAAAATTTCTCACACTTTTTAATCTCCTTTAAGATCATAATTAAAATCTCAAGCATAAGTTATTTTAATCTCTTTAAACAATCATGATTTTATTATAATAATTAGTCGAAAATCATTTTCATATTTCATTTCAAAAATGTATCAATTTAATTTTACCCAATTTCAGTGTCATGAATCAGAATTCGCTTCGACTCTATTCCTCACAAGTCAATACTCTCAAAGCACTGAATCCTATGGGTTCAAACACTCATACTAATTTATATGCGAAAGAGTTGATGTATAGAAATGAACTAATAGGTTCGCATATGTATAAAGAATAAAGGCTCAAAGTGTTATTTTAACATTGATCTCATGAAAGGAATCGAATGTATAAATTATAAAGATATCATATATAAAAATTATTTTTATGCATAAATCAAACTCATTAAGAAAGAATTTCCAGATATATGCTTTTTACAAATGAAGAAATTGCAATGACTTTTTAGGGAATTACTTCCTATATATTTCTTTTGTAATTAGCCTTTACTCACAACTTTGTAGGCAATGTGGGTCATAGTATGTAGATAATAATATAATTTTTTTATCTCTCTATTTTTTTTCCTGAAGATATTTTTTTTTTCAATATATGTATTTTTTTAGAGAGTCAACCCATGTACAGATTGTACATTTTTTTGGATTTTGGTGAGTGGTTAATTTTGTGGCTTTTCTGTTTGATCTTGGTTTAGGTAACCCCAGATATGTCTTTTTGTTTTTATAGCAGTCATGCATAAATGAGATATAAGCATATACTATCAATTTCTACTCAAATCATTTAATCTAAACAATAATAATAAAAAAATATATGATACTCTATTAAGATGAGAAAAAATTCATACATTCAATGCTAATACCTATAGAGATCATCTAAAAATTTGAATAAATAAGAAATGTGTTTGGAGTAGAAAAAATATATATTTCACTCTGAATAAAAGAATTTAGGCTCAAATTATATCTCACAAGGGTAGTCTCCACTAAAAAAAATTCATAAACACCGATTTTGGGTTTAATATAATTTCCACATTTTATCAAGAAATACTAGTTATGACAAAAACTAACTAATTATCAAAAATAATTACAAAATATTTCATGATATGTTTTCAAAAATTAATCTAACAGTACCAAAGACTTAACTATTTACTTAAATTTGATTTAAAGAAATGATAAATTTTTGTGAGAATTTTTTTTTTTTTTTTATTATGCATGGTAACTTTTCACCACCCCCAACCTAGAACTTACATTGTCCTCAATTTAACAACTGTAAATTAAAGATAAAGAGAAAAGAGGGGAAAGATTACCTATTTCTTGAGAATGTGTAAGTAGTAATGAAGAAATGCAGGTGCATCCATCATATTCATCATTAAAGTGTATACAGACAGATTGCTGTGAACTTCTAACATCTCAACAAATATTTTAGTTTTAACAATTTTAAAAATTATTCACATATAAGTAAACTAAAATAAACAATAAAATTAAGTAAATAAAACAAATAACAAAAAACAAAAATTACCTAACATGATGGGTTGCCTCACATCCAGCGCTTAGTTTAACGTCTTAGCAAGACGTATCTTTTTGGTGCTAAGGATTACTCAGCCAAATGCAATCTATTTCAGCAATGTTGTTTGGTTCTTCTAAATAAGGCTTGACACGATGGCCATTAACTTTGAACATTTTTTGTGTCTTGGAGTCCAATAGTTCTACCACTCCATGTTCAAATACCTGAACTATTGTGAATGGTCCATCCCATCTTGATCTCAGCTTTCCTGGAAACAATCTCAAACGAGAGTTAAATAAAAGAACTTTCATTCCAGGGTGAAAAGTCTTAGGAACTAGCCTCTTGTCATGATAGCGCTTAGTACGCTCTTTGTATAATTTGGCATTCTCATAAGCTTCATTCCTAATTTCTTCCAACTCATGAAGCTGGAGTAATCGTTTTTCACCTGCTTTATCCAAATCCATGTTTAGCTCTTTAATTGCCCAGTAAGCCTTGTGTTCAAGTTCAACTAGAAGGTGGCACGCTTTCCCAAAGATTAACCGGTAAGGGCTCATCCCAATAGGTGTTTTGTAAGCGGTGCGATATGCCCATAAGGCATCATTTAACTTAAATGCCCAATCCTTCCTTGAAGGACGCACAGTGCGTTCCAGTATTCCCTTAATTTGCCTATTACTTACTTCGACTAAACCGGAAGTTTGAGGATGATATGGAGTAGCTACCTTATGTGTGATGTTGTACTTGTTTAGTACTCCATCAAAGAGTTTGTTACAAAAATGGCTACCTCCATCACTTATTATAGCTCTAGGCGTTCCGAACCTACTGAATATGAAATCTTTCAAGAATTTCACAACAACATTAGCATCATTGGTTTTGGTGGGGATAGCTTCTACCCACTTGGACACATAATCCACAGCAACCAAAATGTATTGAAAACCATTAGATGGGGGAAAAGGACCCATAAAGTCAATCCCCCATACATCAAAGAGTTCAACAACTAAATTAGATGTCAAAGGCATTTCATCTCTTTTGCTTATGTTTCCTGTTCTTTGACATCTATCACATTGTGCACAAAACATATGAGCATCTTTAAAAAGAGTGGGCCAAAAGAATCCAGACTGTAATATCTTACGGGCGGTCTTTTCACCTCCAAAATGACCCCCACAATGAAGTTCATGACAAAAAGTCAGAATGCTCTTATGTTCTTCTTCAGGTACACATCTCCGGATGACTTGATCTTGACCAATCTTGTATAAATAAGGGTCATCCCAGAAATAGTCCTTAATAGTTTTAAAAAACCTTTTCTTGTCCTGATATGAAGTGTTAGGTCGCAAAACACCGGTGGCAAGATAGTTTACAATATCAGCATACCATGGGTTCGGACCTATGAAAAATAACTGTTCATCAGGAAAGGTTTCAACTATATCGTCATTACTCTCATCTTTAAGAGAATTGAAGTCAGAAATCAACCTAGACAAATGGTCAGCTACTAAGTTTTCACTGCCTTTCTTATCCTTGATTTCTAGGTCAAATTCTTGTAAGAGTAAGACCCACCTGATTAATCTTGGCTTGGCATTTGGTTTACTTAATAGGTATCTTAAAGCAGCATGATCAGAATGCACAATCACTTTAGATCCTACTAAATAAGACCGAAATTTGTCTAAAGAGAATACTATAGCCAAGAATTCCTTTTCAGTGGTGGTGTAATTCATCTGGGCATCATTGAGTGTTTTGCTAGCATAGTAGATGACATGTAAACGCTTATCCACTCTTTGTCCCAGGACTGCTCCTATTGCATAATCAGAAGCGTCACACATTATTTCAAAAGGTAAAGACCAATTTGGTGCCATAATAACAGGGGTAGATGTGAGTTTATCTTTCAAGGTATTAAAGGAAGTAAGGCAGTCATTGTTGAAATCAAAATCAGCATCTTTGGATAGCAAGTTACATAAGGGACGACTTATTTTAGAGAAATCTTTAATAAATCGTCTGTAAAATCCTGCATGTCCCAAGAAGCTTCTTATCCCCTTCACAGATGTAGGGGGAGGTAGTTTGGATATCAATTCAACTTTTGCCTTATCAACTTCAATACCCTTGTTTGAAATTATATGTCCTAAAACTATCCCTTGTTGAACCATAAAATGACTTTTCTCCCAACTAAGGGTTAGATTGCATTCAATGCATCTTTCTAAAACCAAAGTCAATTTATGTAAGCAATCATCAAATGAGTTCCCAAAGACAGAGAAATCGTCCATGAAAATCTCAATGAATTTTTCCACCATGTCTGAGAAAATGGATATCATGCATCTCTGGAACGTGGCAGGGGCATTGCATAACCCAAATGGCATTCTGCGAAAAGCAAATGTCCCAAAAGGACATGTAAATGTGGTCTTTTCCTGATCTTCTGGTGCTATGGGTACTTGATAATATCCAGGCAGTCCATCCAAAAAACAGTAAAATTCGTGCCCAGCTAATCTTTCCAACATTTGATCAATGAATGGAAGAGGAAAGTGATCCTTTTTCGTATATAAATTTAGTTTCCTAAAATCTATACACATTCTCCATCCAGTGATTATTCTAGTGGGCACTAATTCACTTTTGTCATTCTTAACAACTGTTATCCCAGATTTCTTTGGTACCACATGCACTGGACTAACCCACTTACTATCTGCAATAGGATAGATAATCCCTTCTTCTAATAATTTAAGAATTTCCTTTTTAACTACCTCTTGCATGTTTGGGTTTAGTCTTCTTTGGGCCTCTCGTACAGGTTTAGCACCATCCTCCAAGTTGATCTTGTGCATACACATTGTTGGACTAATGCCTCTTATATCCCCTATACTCCAACCTATAGATTTCTTAAACTGTTTAAGCACATTGATGAGTTCCTTTTCTTGTGGTTTGGTCAAGGTTGAAGAAATTATCACTGGATAAGTTTCTCCCTCTCCCAAAAACACATATTTTAAGTGCTCAGGTAAGTCTTTGAGTTCAAGTTCAGGTGGATTGGCCTCTTTAATAGATGAAGAACTGGGTAGATTTAAAAGTGTACTAGATTTTGTCATCACTTCATTATTGTCTAGTTGTTCAAGGTACCCTTTAATTTCTTCATCTAAATCTTCTTCAACCTTTTCAAGTGTAAGAACGGTTTCAAGCTTGTCTTCTATTCTGGTTTGGAAAAAGGTGTTTTGGACAAGATTATCCAAAGGATCAACATCGAATATTCCATCGATGGCAGAAATAGAAGGGAAAGGTGAAGAATCAAAAACTTTAAAATGAACAGTCTCTCCTAAGACTGTCATTGTCAAGTTTCCATCTTGGACATCAATAATAGTTTTAGTAGTTGCCATAAATGGTCTACCAAGCAATATTGTGTGCTCTCTGTCCAATGCTGGATTTTCTTGCATATCCAGAACCACAAAGTCAACAGGTATTATCAGTTTGTCTACCTGTACCAAAACATCCTCAACTATTCCCTCTGGATATTTAAGAGATCTATCTGCAAGTTGAAGGGACATAGTTGTGGGTTTTAAATCCCCTAGATTGAGTTGTAAGAATATAGAGTAGGGCATCAAATTTATACTAGCACCTAAATCAAGCATTGCTTTAGCAACCTTCCTATCCCCCATAGTTATGTTTATAATAAAACTTCCAGGGTCTTTCAACTTAGGGGTAGTTTGTGCTGAAGTACAGCGCTAGAAATTTCTGATACTACTACTCGTTCATTCAGTTCATACCTCCTTTTCTTAGTGTTCAACTCTTTGAAAAATTTGGCATATGAGGGCACATTCATGATCACTTCTAATAATGGTAAATTGATATTTACTTTAGAGAGCATATTAAAAAGATCATTGAATTGCTTATCTTGTTTGGATTCTTTCAACCGGTGGGGAAAAGGTACTTGTATCTGGTGTGGTTCTGTTGTCTTTTGAATTTTGGGGGTGTCAGATGACCCCCCAATGAGTTTTTCAGAAGGCTTGTTAAGTTTAACACTTGTTTCTCCTTTTTGCGAGATTAGAGTATCGCCTTCTCTGTTACCTGAAGTACAAGGTAGATTGTTAGAGATTTCAGGTAAACTGGTATTGACTACCTTACCACTTCGAAGGGTTCTAACATCCTTTGCTTGTTCTGGTTGACTGGGCAACTTTCCTGGTTCTTTCTTTTGCATTTGTTCAGCCAGTTGCCCAACTTTAGATTCAATTCTTTTAACCGAAGCCTCCATGGTGTTCAACCTTTGATTAGTCATCAATTGGTTGTCACGACTAACTTGAATAAAAGCATTCAAACTATCTTCTAAGGTTGGTTTAAAAGATTGGCTTGGTGGGTAAGGGTGGTTGTTATCCGACCTTAGTGTTGGATATTGGGTGTAGGCTGGGTGATTATAGGTGTTTGGATGATATCTTTGAAAAGATTGGACTTCCTCTATGGCATCGACACTAGAATCACAAGTATTTGAACAATTATGAGTACCATGCCCAATTGAACAACACACTTCACATACCTCTTGATTTGAAATTTGGTGGGAAGTGAGGAATTTCACTTGTTTAGTCAATTCAGCAAGTTGCAAGGTTATCTCATTATCAGAGCCGACTTCATTGACCTTTGCTTTCCTTCTACCACCTCTTTGTTGGGAATTAGAACCCAACAGCTCATAAAGATTATAGGTTTCCTCTGCGGTCTTTTCTCCTACAGCACCTCCAGCAGCATTATCAACCATGTATTGACTCTGTAGTGTCAATCCATCATAAAAGAATTGGTTTTGTAGCTGTAATGGAAAGCTATGATTTTGACATTGAATGAAAAGGAGTTTGAATCGTTCCCAAGCTTCATGAAAGGGCTCTTCATTCATTTGAGAAAATGTTGCTATCTTTGTTCTTAGATCAACAGTCTTTTGATGGGAATAGAACCTACCCATAAAAATTTCATAGACTGCCTCCCAAGTTTTAAGAGAACCTGACTGTAGAGTAATGAACCATGACCAAGCTTTATCTTTGAGAGTGTAAGGAAAACACCTCATCCTAAGTTGATCTTCATTAATTGCATGTAGTGGAAAGGTTTGGACAATAGCATAGAATTCTCGAATGAAATGCAAAGGGTCTTCATTAGGGATACCGTAAAAGGAAGGCAACAAAGAATAATGAATCTTTTTCAATTCATAATTCCTTGCAGCCTCTTGTAATTGGATACCGGAAGTTACATTGCCAATGATTGGCATTGTATATTCTTTCATCTTTTTCCGCCTATCTTCAGCATCTCTCATGGTTGTTTGTAGTTGAAAATGATCATCCTCCTATTGTGTATCAACATTTTGCTTTTAAAAATAATAGTAGATATCTCTAAGAAATATTTATAACTTGATAAAACGTAAAAGCAAAAAGTGCAAGGAACCTAATTTTTTTTTTAAATTTAAACGAATGGACAGAATGTTTGAAACAAACGAATTTTATCTCATCTGAATTTTTATTACACGCAAACTAAAACAAAGGAAAATACAATAATGGGTGACCTCCCATACAGGACTAAAATTTATCGTCTTCTAGTAAGACGTTGCTTGGAGATTGCAGAATGAAAAACTCAATGTCTCCTCTTCATTGAATTCATTTAAGTTTCAAATTAGTCTTTGCCTTTTTGCAAATGTTCAACTAATTGTTCAACTTGAACTTCCACCTTTTTGATAGAAGCTTCCACAGAGTCCAACCGTTGATTGGTTTTAGATTGGTTATCCCTACAAACTTGAATAAAAGTATTCAAGTTGTCCTCCAGGGTTGGTTTATTGGGAATGCTTCTTGGAATAGGTGGGTGGAATTGCTGGCCTGCCTGGTTTGAGCTTTGAGTGAAAGGAGGGTTGTTTTGCCTCCAAGAGAAATTTGGATGACTTCTCCACCCAGGATTATAGGTATTTGAATTGGGATCAAACCTTGGTCTCTGTTGATATGCTCCCAACACATTGACCTGTTCAGGTCCAGTTGTTTCTCCTTGATATGGACAGGCTTCAGTACCATGTCCCATGTTGCTATACAGACCATATTGTTCATTATTTGTGTTGGTTTGTGTAGCGAGAAGGGCAACTTGCTTAGTCAGTTGAACAAGTTGTTGTTGAACTTCATTACTGGAGTCGATTTCATGAACTCCAGCTTTTCTCACTCGGGAGCTTTTCTGTTGGGAATTAGCACCCAACATCTCAAAGAGGTTATACGTCTCTGAGGTAGTCTTTTCTCCTATTGCTCCTCCTGCAGCGTTATCGACAATGAACTGACATTGTTGTGTAAGTCCATCGTAAAAGAATTGGTTCTGCAACTGCAGGGGAAAGCTATGATGGGGACATTGAGTGAGAAACATTTTGAACCTATCCCAAGCTTCATGGAATGGTTCTCCATCCATCTGAGAGAAAGTAGCAATCTTTCCTCTCAACTCTGATGTTTTTTGGTGGGAATAGAATTTTCCCATGAATTTATTGTAAATATTATCCCATGTCATCAGAGAACCTGGGGGAAGTGACATCAACCAAGCTTTGGCCTTATCCTTTAATGTGTAGGGAAAACATCTCATCCTAAGTTGATCCTCGTTTAGAATACCGAGGGGGAATGTTTGGACCGTAGCATAGAAATCTCTCATAAAGGAAAGAGAATCTTCATTAGGTAACCCATAAAAGGAAGGAAGCATAGAAAAATGAATATTTTTAAGGTCATAATTCCGAGCAGCCTCTCCCAACTGGATAGCGGCAGTTGCCGTGCCTATTACCGGTCTTGCAAACTCCTTCATCGTGGTTTCCCTAATATGTTGGTTTTCCTCCATTTCTTTTGGTTCTAGTAAAGGATTAAGACTTGGTTCTATGTTTGGCTCAAAAACAGGTTGATGGGTAGAATCCAGTTTTGTTGACACTTGTTTTAATTTATGAAAATTATTTACATATGGTGTAAGGGGGTTTCCTAAGGATCTCCTACCACGCATAGACTATTGTAAACGTAAATTTAAAACTCCTGTCAACAAAATAAAAAAATTAGAGAAAATTTACATGTTATTCAATACAAAGCACTAAACAAAACTAGTTAAACCCTAAAAAAAAAGAAATTTTTTTTTTATCATTTTTTTTTTCTTAATTTTTTTTATTTTTTTTTATTTTTTTTTTTATTTTATTTTTTTTATTTTGTAACATAATTAGTATTAACCAAGAGTGCTCCCAGGAAAGAATGGTGGTGCAAACGGCTCCTTAAATACCATTCTCCTAGCCAGAGCAACGTTCCTAGGAAAGACTAGTGGCACAAAGGCTTCAAGAACTAGTCTCCTAGACAGAACTCCCTTAGATTTTTACTTTTCATGCTATTTAGTTAATTAGATATGAATTCAAGTAAATTTTTTTTTTACTATTCATGAACGGTAATTTTATTTTACTATTCACGCTATATTATGTCTTATTAACTTAAAATTTTTGAAATTTAAGTTTTTGAAATTTTTGTTTTGTTTTGTTTTTTTTTATGAACGGTAATTTTATTTTACTATTCACGCTATATTATTTCTTATTAACTTAAAATTTTTTGAATTTTGAATTTTACATTTTTTTTTATTTATTTATTATTATTTTTTACTATTCATGAACGGTAAAAAAATTTTACTTCAAATTTCAAATTTCTAAATTATTTTACAATAAATTTTTTTTTTTTTTATTTCTTATGAATTTTGAAATTTGATTATTGTTAAAATATCACAATTATTTATAGCACAAAAATGTTTTTTAAAATTTTGATAAATAATTTAAAAACGCTATTCCTTCCCCGGCAACGGCGCCAAAAACTTGATGAGCGAAACCGGCATCGCCGATTCTTGCCAATACTTTGGTTTTAATATTTATAAAACTCTCACAAGTGCACGAATCATTTCGAAGAAAATGATAAGTATACTCCCAAGGTCGATCTAAGGAAGGAATGTATGTGGTTTTTAATTTATTATTCAAACTTTTAAAAACGAAATTAAATCCTAAACATCCTGTCACGATAGTTTGGTTTTGTGTTCCTAATCTAATGACATAAAATAAACATATATACAGATTAATTAAATATAATCTAATAACATAAAAATAAACATAGATACAAATTCAATAAATAATTATCTAAAAATAAACATATATACGGATTCAATAAATATTCATGCAAATTTTTATCATTTATATTCGCGGAGTATTTATGGATATAATAACTAAATTAATTATGCTTGCTCATATTATCTAGGTTATTAAAGATATAAATTGATATTTTATTGATTCTCTCTTTTTTATATAAATACCACCTTTGGTGGGGTTAGATATTCTTTGTTAACTAAACAAATCAATTAACACCTATGGGTGGGGTTGATAACTAATATGTTTAATTAAATTAATTTCTTTTTCTAAGAGATTGAAAATGAACCATTTAAATGCCACCTTTGGTGGGGTTAGACAATTTAAACATTATTCAAGGTGTCCAAATTAAACATAAGAATTTAATTATCCGAGTACTAACTTTCAAGTTTTAAAACCACTATTGAAAACATGTTGTCAATACATTTTCACATAATAATTCTTATAAAAACTTTTGAAATAGAGTTTCACTCTAACTACCGGGCGATTGTACCAACAAATAAAAGAGCACTACTCTAAATTAGACCGGATAACTAAACCTTAAAATCTAATTTTCAGGTTTAAGTTTGTAATGAAAAATAATATATTTCTCTCTAACATTCTTAATATAAAATCTTGAATAAAAACAAAATCAATTCATTTTAGAGATTTTTACCTATTTAATATTTCGCAAGCATAACAACGTCATTATTACATCATATTTACTAAACAGCCAGCATAGTTAAATTTAACCACAGACAAGTTGAATATAACATGTAAGAATAAAGCATAAAAATAACTGTAAAGAAAATAAAATCCTTACAGAACTTTGACGCTATTCCCGTAGCTGGAAAACCTCCGAGCGGAATTTGCACTTCCATATATTGAATCAAAAATCTAAATTATTACAAAAACATTACAAGTTCCTCTCAAAAAGAGAAGAACTCTAAACCTAAGAGAATTGAACTAAAAACTAAGAGAAAAACTAAGAAAAGCTTAGAAACTAAGAAAGAAACTAAGAGAAACTAAAAACTAAGAAATGAGAGAGAGAAAGAAGAGAGAAGTGAGTTTTGAAGGTGTGATTTGAAGTGAAGGGAAGGGGGGTATTTATAGGTGAGGATGGAGAGAAAAAATGAGTAAAAAAATGTTAAAAAATGTAAAAACGCGTATTGGAATTGCTGATGTCATCAATGACGTCAGCATGACGTCACAGGGGCTGCTGCACGTGAAAAATGAGTGTCGGCGCGCGCGGATGAACAGTAACCCGCGCGCAGTGCTGCGCGCATGAACAGTAACCCGCGCGCAGTGCTGCGTGCATGAACAGTAACCTCGCGCGCGCAGTGCTGCGCGCATGAACAGTAACCCGCGCGCAGTTTGGGGCGGAGCTGGGTGCTGGGGCGCGGCGGTTGGGCGGCGGGGCGGCGCGTTTTTCTTCTTTTTGACAGTTTTGACAGTTTTGACCTTTTTGACCCATTTTGTCCAATTTTTCCATATTTGTCGACCTTTCCGCATTTATTTATTAATATATTTGTGATGTATTCCTTCCAGTATTCTTCTTTGAGTCTTTAAGTTGCATTTTTAAGCCAAAATACCTGAAAAACAATAAAAATACCCGTGATTCCGAAAAAGACAAATTTATATAAATATATGATAAAACATATAAATATATATATTTTTAATCCATTAATTTGCATAAAATCATGGTTATTTTAGTGCTTTTTGAGCACTCATCAGTAGGTCTAGGAGATACCACAACTCATGTACCCCATCCATGCAAACATAGATTTTCTTAAGTTAGGAACTTTGATTTCCCAACCTAGCCATTAATAAAAATTATCAGGCATGATTAGAGTGTAATAACACCACTATTACAATACATGTATATGACCTTCATTTTTAACTATGATCGTAGGTCCATGGTCACGGTTATAAGAACTGAGGTCTAAGTGAGAGAGACCATAGATTATTACCTATGGCCTCTGTTTTTAAATAACTGAGGCCATAGACATACCCTATAGCCTCGGTTTTATAAAAATACTGAGGCCAAATACTTACCATTTAACATAATTTTTCAATATAAATTAAAATAAATTGATAAATTGAGAAAATTAAAAGTCGTTATATTAAAATTAAGAATTAAATTACATGCAAAAAAATTGAATAGACTAAGACTGTACAATAGAAAGACAAGTTACATAACTTGTTGGTGTTGGTGCTGGTATTGGCGTGTTGGTGCCTAGTGCCGGTACTGGTGTCGATGTTGGTACTGGTGTTGGTGTTGGTACTGGTATGGGTGTTGGTGTTGGTACTGGTACTGGTGTTGGTACTGGTACTGGTATTGACGTGCTAGTATTGGTGTTAGTGCCACTGTAGAAATAGTTGACACTAGAGACATCAAGCTACATTAGTTGGGTACTGATAAAGCTAAAACTGAGAATAACACCATAAATCAAAGAATAAGCACCTTCTCATATTGAAATCCATATAGAGGAAAAGTTGTTCCATCTTCTATAACAGCCTTATAAGTTGTTCCACCACTTCCCTTACCAAGAATTTTAGCAAATGCTCTCAATAAATCCTCAAGATCAAAACTATAACTAACCTTGAAAGAAAAACAACTTTTTTTTCTCTGCCTCTTGCACTCCACTTCCAAAATCTGGTGGCTTCTCACTCTTTCCATTTCTAGATACCTTCCCTTTAAACATAAGACTAGCTTTTGTTTTCTTAATACAACATACAAATGTCACAATGATTAAAAAAACAACATGGAAGAACCAACAATTGCTAAAGCAATTAGAGAATTGGAAGAGGGAGAAGGAGTAGGAGTAGGAGAAGGAGAAGAAGAAAAGCAATTTCTTAAAGGTGATCCACAGAGTAGAGAATTCCCAACAAAACAAGAATTGGGAAAGTTTTGAAATGAATAAGGAATAGAACCCTTTAAGTTGTTAAAGCTAAAATTCAAAAGCTTAAGACTTGGAAGTTTGAGATTAGGAATAATACTTGAGATAGAATTGTTTTGGAGCTTCAAAACAGTAAGTCTTGTAAGATTTTGAATAGAATTTGGATTTTTTCCTGAAATGGAATTATAAGATAAATCCAACACAATGAGTTTATGTGAAAATGAGGAAGGTAAAACACCTGAGAAGTTATTATTTTGAAGGTAGATATATTGTAAGGAAGGTAAAGAAGGAATATCAGAAGGTAGATTTTGATTAAGAAGATTTGATCGGAGATTCAAGACTTTTAAAGCATCAAGATTTCCTATAGTGTTGAATGGGATTGAATCAATAATTCCAATACCTAGAAGATGTAAACTGATGACACAAGTTTGATTTACGTTGCAAGTGATTCCAATCCAAGAGGAACAAAGTGGAATTGAAGTATTCTAGTTGCATTACTACAAAAACGGGCTTTAAAGTCGATTCATTGAATTGACTTTACATTTTAAGATATATTTTTTTTCTCATTTTTCACTCCACTCTATATTCAATATATATAGCATAAAAAAACCAAAATATAATAATAATACAAATAATTGAAAATTTAAATATAATTAATTACTTGATAATTAAATTTATTACAAAAACAAATAATGTATATACAATATATATATATATATAGTTAACTTAAATTACAAATAAAATAATGTCGTCAAAGTGTAATTGGATTGTGCGAGCAAGCTTGGTTTGTTTAGAATCACCAGCATTGTGACAAGGAAATTGGACAAAAAATGACTGATCTATATAACAATTTATTCTCATACATACATGAGCATGTAAACATCCATCAAATAAGCAGTATAAACTTTAGAGACATATGAATGGAGAAATTAAATCATTATAAATATTACCATCAAAAAGAGATTACCACAGCGACATCCGAGTGATATAACCCTTCGAATTCATATTAGCACTTTATTAATCATTTGTCTATAAATATGAAGTTATCTGGAATCTCTGCTGGTATTTTTAATGCTATAATGAGCTCTAATATGAAGTCAGGTGTAACTCATATTTTGTTACTTGGCTTGTATAAGTTTTGGTGCCCATGAACGTATTACAAAAAATTTCCATACGTTTAAGGGCACCAAAACTCATACAAGCCAAGTAACAAATTAGAGTTACACTTGATTTCATATTTAGAGCTCATTATAGCATTAAAAATACCAGTAGAGATTCCAGATAACTTCATATTTATAGATAAATGATTAATAAAGTGCTACCATTATTTTGTCATAAGGAAAGTAGGCAAAAGAGATGAGATGAAGTTTGGGCCAAAAACAGGTCCATAAAATAATGCATTCCTCTAAATACATGAGCATATAACCATCCATCAAACAAGGGACTTCAGACACAGGAATATAGAAATTAAATCATTAAAAAAATTACCATTATGTTTTCATATGCTATTCAAGATCATCAGAATCTTCTCATGATTCTTCTTGTGATGATATAATTTGAACCATGTGTTCTGCCCATTCCTCTCGTAAATCATCAAAAATTTGTTGTTCGTAGCCCGTCTTGTTCCAACCAAAGAACTACATGTATTTAAAATCAAAATAAGAATGTAATTTCATGTATTCACAAAAAATAACTCAAATATGTTAAAAAAAATTGTATATGGGTAAAAGATATTACCATATCATCAATTGGAATTTTGATATTTTTGATAATTTCGCTCATAAACTTCATGACATAATAACCACACATGACTCCATTATTTTGTTGTGAAACCTACAAAAAACAAGTGTACATGATTTTTCACATTCGAACATCTTTATTATTCAATTGTAAAATTAATAAAATTATTAATATTCGCTTGTACATATCATACCTTTTGTCCATATAAGCTTATGAGACTTTTTAAGGGCAATGTCCCTAAACTTGTTCCACAACTTCCATGTACTATCAATATCTAGCTATAACTTACATTTTAACAACTGCTTTTGTATCTTTACTCAGTTCTATGGAAACTGAGTCACAGTATCAAGCATGATTATTGAATAGATCAATGATTACCACAATCCAATGATCTTGGCCTTGTTCAAATCTTAGTGGCCAAGGGATTATCAACTTTTGATTTCTGTTAAGCGTTAATGCCCTATCACATAATTGTTTAGCTCTGATGCTAACATCTTTCTCTTGATATTGATTGAAATATGAAGAATCATAAAACATTACTAAATTTGATGAGTGATTATGTGTAAGTCCATAATAACACGCCATATATAAAAGATATATATATATAAGTAATTAGATAATATAAATATAATTATATATGTTCTACATAAATGAAAGAAAATTAAATAGATTGAGGACTCACCTTGTCCACACTTGAATTATACTTAAATCAATCATTTGATATTCAAATAGTTGTAATATGCACTCGATCGATATATAAGTTTGGCCGAGGTCTACACCAGAAATTTCTATAGGAAGTGGCACAATCCATCCATTATTTATGCTAGATGCCCTCCCAACAATAGTCATCAAAGTGCCAAGATTTATGCTGAAGTTTAAAGCATAGGCATAACTATACTTTTTCCTAGGATTTTTCTTGAATGACTTGGTGCGCGATGATTGGCCACTAGATATAGATTTAGCACTAGATACTTGCTTCGTATCTCTTAAATATGCTGCATTTAAGAGTTCTGGTATAATAGACTAAAAACAAGTATTATGTATGTTAGTAATAATAAAAGATATAATAAAATAATAGTAGTAAACAAGTGTTATCTTTTAAGTTAAAAAATAGTACCACATCAAAATTTAGAACAACTTGAATCGACGGCCAAGCCACATACTATCCAACTGCCTCTTGGACTGTGATAGCATCAGAAGGCATATGTAGTGGACAATCATGAAGCAATGATTGATCAATTACTATTCGCCAATGATTAGGCAAATATTGATTATGAATCATCTGATCATCGCTCAATTGTTGTACCATTCCAATAGCAACAAAGTCCGTTGACGAAGGATGTTTCAACAAACATTTCATATACTGTAAAACATTTAAGTGTTATATATAAAAAAATAAAACATATAATAAGAAATAAAAATAATAGATTATATACACCAGAAATTAAAATCTTACCACATATGATTCATCAAATAGAGGAAGACTCTCATGTGGGATAGCTATTGGATGTACATTCTCACCAAAACGGTCATCGTGGTTTGATTGATGGTAAGAATGCACAGATTGCATTGGAAAAAATGAACCATGACCACTACTTGATTACATATGCATTCCTGGCCTATAGGGAGGACCAATAGGATGACTATATCCCATACTGGATGTAGTTTGAGCGCAATGTGATTGCGTGGGTGGCATGCCTGACATGGATGTTGGCCTGCCTGTCATGGATGGTGGCATACCTGGCATGGATGGTGACATGCTTGACATGGATGGTTGCATGCTTGGCCAATATGGCATGCCCTGGTTGTAGAATGATGTCATGCCTGACATGTGTTGTGATTGATATTCTTTTATATTGGCAATCTCACTTAACATTGAGGCCTTAAAGAAGTTGAGTTCTTCTTCAATTTTGGTGTATTTCTCCTTATTGACCATCTGAGGCTTTTGTGTTTGGAATGTTAAAATACTCCATATAACCATCATATTGGCTACCACCCCTAACACGACCAGGATGGTACGTCCGAATGCATGTTATAGAGCATCTCTCTTAGGCTCTTTGATTATTTTACCCCTGAATATTTGTTCTTGAACAACTCTCTACAAATGATAAAGCACACAAACATATCATGCATTATTACATCAATTATTAAAAATCATTAAGACTTTGTATCAACCGAAATTACTAAACAACTTATTTAGTTGTTCTTCTCCTCGCTTAGTCATCAATCTTGAATTCTTTGTTTTGGGAGTCTTTGTTTCTATGTACAATTCAGTTTGGGTAACCGTTCTACCCAATTAAACTTCCTACGTAAATTATGAAAAAATTATTAACAATGACATGAAATTAAATTAAGGAAAATAAATATAAAAATATTTATAAATTAACAAAAATTAATAATACCACTCTATATCTAATTTCAGGATTTGAAGACCTCCCAGTACGGTTAGGAAGAATGTTATGCATTTGTTTATTATGATTTTCTTCCCTAATGATTTGAAAATCATCTGTACGTCTATAATCCACGAAGTCTTTCCAAACTTGAGGTGTAATCCAAGGGTGTACTTCAGGGATTTTGTAGAACTTTACCTCATCAAGTGGTTCCAAATATGGAAACACATAATTTCTTGCCATCTTATAACACTTGCTCTTCCAAGTGTCATCGACTTTGTAACGATTATGTAAAAACACACTACAAAAGATTAAATATAATACAAAAGGATATAGTATATGTAATTAATTATAAAATATAAGAGACTTACACAAATGGTTATCCATATTTTGAACTTTTCATCTTCGTCAACCTGAGACCAATAATTTATATTGATTGGTATACTGGACTTCACAAGTCTACCAATAGAGGATTTCAATTGTTGGCTATTTTCCCCTATTGGATTACCAGTAGCATCAAATAGTACAGGTACTCTATCATTTAGGTTAAGTAGAGCATCATGTATATTCGCCCAACCTCTTGTTTTCAAATGCCCCAATGGATCATTTGGATCTACAAACTCTGTTACCCGAGGATCTATGAAATATCTGCAAACAATGAAGAAATATAAATTAATTAACAATTTTAGGAACATATATATATATATATATATATATATATCAGAGTTATTACAACAATATAGAACATACATTATGTTTAATTAGGTTGTTGATCGTATACAAATATTCCTTCATAGTCACTTGGAGTCCATGACGAATAATCATCGTCATCAACTAGATCATCACATGCATTAGGTAATTTGTTTGAGAAATGACTAATATTGGATAATGTATCAAGTATAGGGTCATCATCTTCTAAAGCATCACAATGGTAAAACTCAATTTGTGGAGACGTTAACACAATAGACCATCTTGTGTCAATATGATCACTCATGTAAAATAATTGTTTTGCATGAAGTGCTAACATAAAAGTTTCATCAGTGTGACTTATCTTGGATAAATTTACAAGGATAAATCCAAAATAATCCATTTTATATCCAACATTGATAACATTTTCGACTCAATCACACAAGAATATTGTTTCATGGAAGACCTCATAATCGAGTTCCCAAATTTCTTAAATTATACCATAATATGTTCTATCAAAAAGTACATGATTACCATCTTTTGAACTGGAAAATTGCATAGTTTGTACAACCATCTTCACACCACTATTCTAATTTACTCAAACTTGTCCCTTGCTTGAGTCGTAAACCTCGATCCACTAATTGTGAAAGTAGAAAATGATTTGACATCAAATTTTGGACCATATGCAAGCCATTCTAAACTTTCTGTTATTTTATGATTGAGTTTGTTCGATTCAACTCGAATCTATGCATACAAAAACATGAAATATGTTTAAAGTAAAGTTTTAAAACATTGCATAGAAGTACTAATGAATTCTTGTATGTGACACTTACATGGTTGCGAAACCAATTAATAAGCTCTCACTTATGTTCATCATACAATCATTTTTCTCCTCCTTTTTTTATAAGGAGGATTGATCTTCAGTGTGTTTAAATGAATTATGTAATGTTATTCAATATATATCAATTAGATATCACTAATAGTTACATAAATAATATTTTTTTTAAATGGAAAGGTTAAACCTGTCATTAATTACTCTATGTAAGGTTATGCCTAATTATTATTTACCAAAATTATTTGATGTACTTTTTCCCATTGAGTGTGATCAATAAACAATTTCTCACTTCCACAAAGCATAGGGTTACCTACTTGGATCATGTGATATTCTAAGAACAACTTGTGCATAGGATTCCCAATTTCTATATAACCACTAAAGTATTCGAAACAAAACTCAATGGCCTATTCAACAATTTAACATTCCACCATGCATCTTTCAGGACGATTTCTATTATTTACATATCCTTTAAGGACTTGTATGTATCTCTCAAAAGGATACATCCACCTTAAGTAAGTACAACTACACAAGTGAACCTTTTGAACTAAATGAACACACAAGTGAATCATTACATCGAAAAAGGAGGAAAATATTTCTTAAGTAGACACAAAGTCTCTACAACATCTTTTTGTAAACAGTTTAACTCGCCAATTGATATAGATTTCTTGCATATTGTATTAAAGAATGAACAAAGATGAATTATTGATAATCTAACATTTTTGGAAGAATTGATCTAATAGAAACTGGTAATAATTATTGCATTAAGATATGAGAATCATGTGATTTCAATCCATAAAGTTTCTTATCGGTGATAGATATAAAATTTCTTAAGTTGGATGAGTAACCATCAGGAACTTTCTCACCCGTCAAACATTTACAAAACACATCATTCTCTTTTGTTGACATTGTATATGATGTTGGTGGCAAGTATATTTTATTCTTATCATTTTTCACCCTTGGTTCCAATTCAGGTTGTATGCCTAGTATCTTTAAATCGAGTCTTGCTTTAATTCCATCATTCGTTTTTCCAAGTATATTAAGTAATGTACCAATCAAGCTCTCACATACATTTTTCTCAATGTGCATGACACCTAAGATATGACGATTGTGTAGGTCTTTTCAATAAGGTAATTTCCAAAATATTGATTTTTTATTCCAACAACCATGATCTACTGATTCAATAGCATTTTCATTTTCACTTTTTTTATTAGTTGACCTCTTTCGTTTCCTTACCTTAGTGAGTATTATTTTTTTTCATCTTTCCATATCATTTGAATGTCATACCATTCAATTGCCTTAATATCTCAACACCTCACAAAGGTAGGGGTGCAGGATCATGATATTCTTTACCATCAAACGATTTCTTTGGGTATCTAAACTCGTGTCCATATGGCAAAAATCTTGTATGTCTTCTATAATACATCTTTTTTTCCATGAACAAGATAAGTTGTAGAAGTGCCATCACTACATATAGGGCATCCCATATAACCTTTTGTTGCATGTCCTGATAAGTTCCCATAGGTAGGAAAATAATTAATTGTCCATACAAGGACCCTCCTCAAGTTAAAGTGTTCTTCTTTATGTGCATCCTAAACATTTACACCATCATTCCACGTCTTTAAATCATCTATCATAGGCTGCAAATATACATCAATATCAACATCGGGTTGTATCGGTCCTGAGATCAATAATGTTAATATCATGAATTTTCTTTTCATACATAACCAGGGAGGAAGGTTGTATGTTACCATAATTATTGGCCAACAAATATATCTACTACTAAGGGAAATTTGTGGATTAATTCCATCATTAGTAAAGTCAAGACAAAGATCGTGCGGATCAGATGCAAATTGAGGGGATAAATTATCTACTACTTTTCAATTTGGAGAATCACAAGGATGATTTAGCACCCTATCATCAGATTGATTATCTAAATGCCAAGTCAACATCTTTGATGTCTCTTTACTTTTGAACAACCTTTGAAAGCGAGGAATCGAAGGAAAGTACCAAAGAACCTTTGTGGCAAGCCTTACTTAGGAGTTGTCTCATTTGTAGCATGCTTCCATCTCGATTCTTTATATATCAGACAATCATCTAATGTCTCATATTCTTTCCTATAAAGAATGTAATCATTTGGACAAGCATGAATATTATGACATTCCATGCCAAATTGACTAAGAGATTTCTTCACTTCATACATTGAAGATGACAATTCAATACCCTCAGGAAACATATCTATTAGTAGATTTAGTAATTCTGTGAATCCCTTGTCAGAAAACCATGTTTTGCCTTCACATTATACAAATGAACCAATCTCGACATTTTAGTGTATTTCTTGCATTCTGGATACAACAGTTTTTCGGCATCTTCTAGAAGTTTTTTAAAGGTTTTGGGATCATCCTCATGTAGTTTATCTTCAACACCATGAAACATATTTTCTGTCTATACATTATGATAAGATGTATATAATCTACTCACATTCTTATTTATCTCTTCCCCATGAGTATTATCAATATTTTCTCCATGATAATACCAACTTTTATAACTCAAAAGAATACCACTACGTATAAGGTGATACTTAACTTCGTTAGCATCATGTAATCTCTCATTTTTACATTTAACACATGGACATCGAATCATACTAATTTCATTATTATTATTTCTACAAGCAAATTCCAAGAAACTTTCAACTCCATAAATGTAATCCTGCTCAATTCTACACTTTGACATCCAAGATTTATCCATTTTATATTAATGACATTAAAAATATTAAATATGTATCCAATCAATATATTTCAAGTATTATTATATATGAATTCCTTTCTCTAATTATTAGAATATATACCAAAACATCATATAAAAATAAATACATAAAAACCAAACATAACAAATAAATATACATAAATATAATTATATGAGATTCATTGTAATTACTAATAATAATATGTCACACCATTTGAGTTGATTTAAAATTTAAGATATATAAAATATAATTTATATAACAATTTTGTGATGATTAAGATTTTTTTAAATAACTACACTATTTCAAATTACAGATATTTTAAGGAGCATCGTATTGTTGAACCATGTATTTCCCATTTTATATTAACATAAATAAATAAATTAAACACAAACCGTAAATCACAGTTATAAATATATATATAAATTTATTTATTATGAAATACGTATACAAAACATACATAATAAAAATAATAGCATGCATAATACAAAACATACATAATATAAAAATTTATACACATAATATACAAAAAATAACGCAAAGGGAATAATAAGTGCGTAGGATTAATAGAAATACTTACAAGAGTAAATGAATTGACAAAATGAAGGAAATGAAGAAAAAAATGTGCTTTATAAGTGAGAAAATGGGTATAAAAAGTTAAGTATTTCGCTAAAAACAATAAGGGATCTCGAAGATAATTTGGAGAGGAAGAAAACCCACTAAACGATACTAGAATTAATGGTCGTAGGTGGCTATAAAATGAGAAAGAGTGGAGGATTTGAAGCTCGATTTTGGGTTTTTGGGTGTTGTTTATAGTATTGCAAATTAAAATGTTGTGTACGATGGGGAAGAAAGAAGAGAAAAAGAAAAATCCACATGTATAGCGTCGGTTGACTGATGAGTGCTCAAAAAGCACTAAAATTAACATGATTTTATGCACATTAATTGATTTAAAATATATCTATTTATATGATTTTATCATATATTTATATAAATTTGTCTTTTTCGAAATCACGGGTATTTTTATTGTTTTTCAGGTATTTTCGCTTAAAAATGTACCTTAAAGACCCATCTAGGAATACTGGAGGCAATACATCACAAATATATTAATAAATAAATGAGAAAATGTCAACAAATATTGAAAAATTGGACAAAATGGGTCAAAAAGGTCAAAAATATCAAAAAAGAGGAAATCGTGCCACCACGCCGCCCAGCTGCCTAGTCTCGCGCGCGCCCGCACCCACGCCCATGCCCACGCCCGCACCCACTCCTGCACCCTGCTGCTGCTCCAGCACGCGCCCCAGCACGTCACTGGTGCCTTCCGCGCACGCCGCTGCCATTACGCCCCATTTTCGCGCGCAGCCGCCCCCAACGTCATGCTGACGTCAGTAATTACCACTCCGCGTTTCCACCATTTTTTCACCCACTTTTCCTCTCCATCCTCACCTATAAATACCCCTCTTCTCTTCACTTCTAAACACACCTCAAAACACCATTCTCTCAATTTCTTAGTTTTAATTTTTTTTAGTTTTTTCTTAGTTTTTCTTAATTTTAGAGTTCTTCTCTTTTTGAGAAGAACTAGCTATGTTTTTGTAATTTATTAGCTTTTTGATTCAATAAATGGGAGTGCAAATTCCGCTTGGAGGTTTTCCAACAACTGGAATAGCATCGAAGTTCTGTAAGGATTTTATTTTTTTTATAGTTATTTTTTATGCTTTATTCTTACATGTTATATTTAATTTGTCTGTGATTAAATTTAAATTTGCTGGCTATTTGTAAACATGATATAATAATAACGTTGTTATCCTTGCGAAATATTAAATAGGTAAAATCTCTAAAATGAATTGATTTTATTTTTTTTCAAGATTTTATATTAAGAATGTTAGAGAGAAATATATTATTTTTCATTACAAACTTAAATCTGAAAATTAGATTTTAAGGTTTAGTTATCCGATCTGATTTAGAGTAGTGCTCTTTTATTTGTTGGTACAATCGCCCGGTTGTTAGAGTGAAGCTCTATTTCAAAAGTTTTTATAAGAATTATTATCTGAAAATGTATTGACAACATGTTTTCAGTACTGGTTTTAAAACTTGAAAGTTAGTACTCGGATAATTAAATTCTTAGGTTTAATTTGGACACCTTGAATAAAGTTTAAACTGTCTAACCCCACCAAAGGTGACATTTAAATGGTTCATTTTCAATCTCTTAGAAAAATGAATTAATTTAATTAACCAAATTAGTTATCAACCACACCCATAGGTGTTAATTGATTTGTTTAGTTAACAAAGAATATCTAACCCCACCAAAGGTGGTATTCATAGAAAAAAGAGAGAATCAATAAATATCAATTCATATCTTTAATAACCTAAATAATATGAGAAAACATAATTAACTTAGTTATTATATCCAGAAATACTATACTATTATAAAAGATAAAATTTGCATAAATGTTTATTGAATCTATGTTTAATTTTATGTAAGTAGATTAAAAACACAAAACCCCAAAATATCGTGACAGGATGTTTATGATTTAATTTCGTTTTTAAAAGTTTGAATAATAAATTAAAAACCACATACATTCCTTCCTTAGATCTACCTTGGGAGTATACTTATCATTTTCTATGAAATGATTCGTGCACTTGTGAGAGTTTTATAAATATAAAACCAAAGTATTGGCAAGAATCGGCGATGCCGATTTTCGCTCATCATTGACATGTTGAACCGATGCTACATGAGGACGTAGCATCGGTTCTACGTTTCAACCGACACTACACACATGGATAGAATTGGTTGATATCTAGGAACTATGCTACGTCCTACGTGTAGTGTTAGTTCAACACGTCAACCGACGCTATAACTGATGCTACACGTAGCGTTAATTTTTCACCAAACCGACTTTAAATTCATTATAAGTCAGTTTTTGGAATCTCCAAAAACTGACTTTACATATCGACTTAAATGCCACATTTTGTAGTAGTATGACCAGTAATTATGGTAACATACAACCTTCCTCTCTGGTTGTGTATGAAAAGAAAATTCATAATGTTAACATTATTAATATCATGACCAAAACAACCTGAAGTTGATATTGATGTATATTTTGTAGCCTCTGATAGATGATTTAAAGACATTATGGAATGATGGTGTAAATGTTTACTATGCATATAAAGAATAATATTTTAACTTGAAGTATGGACAAGTAATGATTTTCTTGCCTATCAGAACTTATCAGGACATGCAACAAAAGGTTATATGGAATGCCCTATTTGTAGTGATGACATTTCTATAACGTATCTTGTTCACAGACAAAAGATGTCTTATAGAAGACATAGAATTTTTTTCATCTAGACACAAGTTTAGATACCAAAAGAAACCTTTCGATAATGAAGAAGATCATGATCCTACACCAAGACCTTTGCAAGGTGTTGAGATATTAAAGCAATTGAATGGTATGACATTCAAACGATATGAAAATATGAAGAAAAAAAATACTCACTGATTGAGGGAAACAAAAGAGGTCAACTAATAAAAAGGGTAAAAAGGAAAATGTTACTGAATTAGTAGATCATATTTTCCTCCTTTTTCGATATAATGATTCACTTGTGTGTTCATTTAGTTCAAGAGGTTCACTTGTGTGGTCCTACTTACTTAAGGTGGATGTATTCTTTTGAGAGATACATGCAAGTCCTTAAAGGATATGTAAATAATAAAAATCATACTTAAAGCCTCTGATAATTAGATGAACAAGTATTACAAGATTGCAAATAAGGCATGAAAGTAATACAAAACTTTCAAATTAGCATTAAATTATGTATTTTTATACTTGGAACCATTTAATGAACAAGGCCTATACAAAATCCCTGAAGAACACCATTAGATTGAACCCCAAATATGGAAAGACTTCATAGATTATAGTTGTATGAATTAATTTTAAATCATTAGGGAAGAACATCAAAATATACAAATATAGAATATTCTTTTTGACTGTACTAGGAGGTCATCAAATCCTGAAGTTATACAAAAATGGTAATATTAAGTTGTTAATTTATAATTATTTTTATATTTATTTTCCTCAAATTTAAATTAATAAAATGGTCAATAATTTTATTTAATTTATGTAAGAAGCTGAATTGGGTAGACCGATTATCTAAGCTTAATTGTATATAGAAACAAAGACGTACAAATTAAAGAAGTCAAGACAAATGAATAAACGAGGAAAAGAACAACTCAATAAGTTGGTTAGTAATTTAACTTGATACAAAGTCCTTATGATTTTTGCATATTGATGTAATAATATATGATTTTTTTTGTTTTATTATTGTAGAGAGCAATTTAAGAATAAATTAATAGGGGTGAAATGACCGAAAAACCAGGAAAAAATGCGATATATCATGCATTTGGATGCAAGTATCCTAGTCTTGTTAAGGGAGAAAGCAAATATGATGGTTAAATGGAGTTTTTTAATATTTCAAAACAAAGGCCTCAGATGGTCAGTAAACAAAAGTATTATAAAATTGAAAAAGAATCAATCATAACACATGTCAATCATGACACCATACTACAATTAAGGCATGCCCTATTGGCCAAGCATGTCACCATCCATGCCAGGCATACCACCATCTATGACAAGCATGCCATCTATGTAACTTATGGTGCCCAACCTATATCCTTTATGGGATATAGTCATCTTATTAGTCCTTCATTTATGCCAAGAATGTAGATGCAATCAGGTAGTTGTTCAATATCTCCAATCCAATATGTGTATTCTTACCATTCATCACATGATGAATATTTTCATGAGAATTTCTTTTCAATCGCTACGCCACATGGAAGTCCTCATTATTTGATGACTATTGTTGCGAGAAACACTAGCATAAATGATGGATGGACTGTGCCACTTCCTAGAGAAATTTATGGCGTAGACATTGAGCAAACATATTGTTGTCTCTTTAAAAGAACATGAAAACGTGCAAGTATACACGGTCACAAGTAATAAATTGATAAGTAAAATATCTTTCCCACAAAGATTTGTTACTATTATTCGTCAAGTACTAAAATTATTTCACTCTGATTTTGTCCAAACAAAAGAAATTTGGAAGGTGTTTAACTAAACTGATTTTTTTAACAATAAATAAGAAAATTCTAGGATTGCAGTTTCACCAAATTAATCCACTCAAATCATATTATTTTCTCTTGATTTATATATTTTTTAATTTAAATTGTCAACCAAGAACTCCTAATTTTATCCATATATCTCTTCCGAGCTCCATATAGACACATCTCGCTAAAATAAAGGTATATTCCTATCCTTTATATATACATGTTATTCTATCCACGAGCAACACACAAAAATGTCTCTTCTAAGTTTATTTAAGTATCATAGATCAATTGATAAATTTTCCAATAATCAAAAGCATTAAGCACAAATATAATAAACAAATTAAAAATCTCATAAATCTTTCAAAAATAGTTCATTCAAGCTTTATAAATTTAGCTACAACGAAACCCTAGAAAAATTAAATTATTTCATAAGAAAAATTAAAATCACAAAACGAAAATACTAAAACATTTAAGGAATATTAGATGAAGAAAAACAAAAACAAAATTAAAATGTCATCTATATAGAAACACAACATAAGCCAAAAATGGCTTCTGTGTGTTCCACAGTCCTCTGTCCAACCCCCCAAAATTTATCGCAATAATCACCTATTTATAGCTCCAACTCTCTTAAAAATATATATAACAAAAATGTATTTTTTTTTACAACATGCGTGAGATAAAATATTACATCGAAAATAATATTTAAATACGCATAGAGGACAGAATATTACATCGAAAATAATATTTAAACACACGTGGGAGACATAAAACTGGCTGGACAGCATGCGCGTTTCTGCGTTTTTTATTTACAAAACTTATGCCACGTGTCGATATCTGGTTTGTTGGAAGAAATAACGAGACACGTGGTAGCTTCGTATTCGGTGGAATGAGAGGGCGCACGAAGTTTACATGGACTGCGTTGCACGGGAAATTTCTTGCGCAAGAAACGCATGGATGACACAGAACCAGTTGGAAAGTGTGCGCCATTTCTGCGTTTTCATTTTACAAAACTCATGCCACATGTCGTCATCTGATTTGCTGGAAGAATAATCAAGACACATGGCAGCTTCATATTCGGTGGAATGGGAGGGCGCATACAGGTTAGATGGAATGCGTCGCACGGGAAATTTGCTTGCGTAGACACGTGGGTCCCAACCTGCGTGGCCAGGTGGGCCTCACTCTGCACGTCGAGTAGTGTGCCACATGGGAAATATGTCCACTCGCTTGTGTAGTGAGTGTATCGCACTCACCTGATCATAACTGTTGATTTCCTGATCTGATGGTGCGTGATGCACATTGATAATGGCGCACGTGATCCTCCTTTCCTGCGTAGAAAAAAAAGTTTATTTAATTGCATTTTAGCCCTCTAATTTAATTCAAATTAACTTTTAAACTTTTGATATTTTCACTTAAGCCCTCTTTTAATTTAAATTATATTTTTAGCTTTTATTATTTACAATTAAGTCCTTTTTCAATTCAAATTCATTAATTTTATTTAAAAATATATTCCTTAAAAAACTAACAATAAATATTAATTTAATACATTAAAATTAACTAAAAATATCTAGAACATAGCAATTATAATTAATAAAATAGACAAAATAATTGTATAACATAGAGTTATTATATATATATATATATATATTGAGTGCATATTACAACTATTTGAATTTCAAATGATCGATTTATGTATAATACAAGGGGGATAAATTGAGTACTCAATCAATAAATAACTTTAATTTATATAGAACATATAATTATATTTATATCATCTAATTATTTATATATATTTCTTTTATATAGGGCATGTTATTATCGACTTCAAGCTAATCACCTATAACATTTAGCAATGTTCTATGATTAATCATTTGTCAATTAATATCAAGAGCCTAATGTTAGCATCAAAGCTAAACAATTATATAATATGACTTTAACACTTCATAGAAATCAAAAGTTGATAATCACTTGGCCACTAAATTTTGAACAAGACCAAGATAATTGGATGTTGATAATCCTTGATCTATATGGAAATTATGTTTGGTACTGTGACTCAACTTCCATAGAATTGAGAAAAGACACAAAATAGTTGTTGAAATGTAAGAGTTATAGCTAGCTATTTTTGTTCTATTATTCTTTGTAATATTTAATAAAGAACTAACTATTTTAAACTTTGATAGGGCATAGAAACTGTATGTATAAACGAATATTAATAATTTAATGAATTTTACTATTGAATAAGAAAAACGTTCTAATATGAAAAATCATGTACACTTATTTTTTGTATGTTCCACAACAAAATAATGGAGTCATGTTAGTTACTTTGTTATAAAATTTATGAGCAAAATCATCTCAAATATCAATATGTCAATTAAAGATATAGTAATCTCTTTTACTAATATATATTTTTTAACATATATAAGTTATTTTTTATGAAATCATAATATTATATTCTTATTTTGACTTTAATTACATGTAGTTCTTTGGTTAGAACAAGTCGGACTATGATATGCAAATCTTTGATGATTTACGAGAAAAATGAGCATAACATGTTCTTCAAATTATAAGATCATATGACAATACCATGGTAATTTTTTAATACTTTAATTTCTTTATTCTTGTGTCTCTGAAGATTGGACTTGTTTGATGGATGTTTATGAGCTCATGTATTTAGGAGAATAAATTATTGTACGAACCTGATAGAGTTAAGTACTTGGGAACTTTTTCTGCCCAAACTCAATCTCATCTCAATGGAATGATCCCTAATCATTATGAATGTGGCATTGCTGATGATTCTAAGCAACAAACCAAGCTTCATCTCCTTGAAATAAAGTGAGAATATCATAAAATCCATGACAAAAGAGGTGTCATCACTTTATTTGTAATTTAAGTTAAATATGTATATGTATTATATATAATTTTTTTTGTTATAAATTTAATTCTCAAGTAATTAATTAATATTTAGTTTTTTTAATTATTTGTTGTATTTAAAAACTCTTTTAAACATATATTCATTTTTTTCTATTATGCGATCAAAAATAGGCAGTGAGAATAGCAAAAAATGACCAAAATATGTTTAAAAGAATATAGAATTTAAAGTTAATTCTACCTATGATCCAAATTTAAATTTAAAGTCAATTCAAACCATGAACCGATTTTAAATTTAAAGTCAATTATACCCGTGAACCGACTTTAAATTTAAAATCGGTTCTACCCATGAACGGTCTTTAAATTTAAAATAGGTTCTACCCGTGAACACACTTTAAATTTTAAGCCCTTTCGTTTGAAGTCAGCTCACCTAATTGACTTAAAATCTCTTTTAAGTCGGTTAATAACCAACTTAAAAGGTGTTATTTATAGTAGGGCATCCTTTTTCAACAATAGGAAAGTGAATTAAGGAGTGGTTTTGGCCTTGACATAATTCCCTAAGTAAGAGTCCGATTGAGAATTCATAAAAACTACCAGTAACAAGATATCGTCGTGCACATTGTGAGTGTTCGAGAAAAAACAAAGATTCGTCATACTCATGAGTAATGACCACGCAAGAATGGGTTCAACATCACTAATGAGGTTTAAAAAATAGTAAACCATGGTGGTGATAAAATTGCAAAGCAGTATATGCCCAGGCCTAATAATTCTAGAATAATGATATTAGGTGTAAAATAATCCATGTCATATGGCATAATATGACAGGTCATAATCAACAATATGACTCACCAACTAGCCTAATTAGCATTGAGTCGTCAAATAAGCCTCGTATTCAAACCTTTAACTTTTTGACAGTAAGATAATTAAGTGGATAACACTTTGACATTTAAAGATAAGTCTATCACTATAAATGAGGGTCATTAACAGTTATATTCTTTTCTATAAATAGTCATTATTATTCATCAAAACATAATAACTTCTTCTCAATCATAAACACTAGGATTTATACTCTCTCTCCCTAAATATTTTTCTACATCATAAGGAGAGACATTAGTCTCTTCTTACTTCTTATTACCCGAACTTACTTAGCATTGGAGAGTCTAAGTCTATTAGACCCTATGGTGGTCTAAGGCCATAACAATTTGTTTTATGTTTTAAGGTACATAAGAAGCGAAAGGTGCATCAATCATCGATGTTGACAAAAATCGACATCAATAAATGTTATAACTGAAAATATTATATTATTTTTATGATTATATCTTAGAATATATGCCATTAAATTTAATTAAAGTTGAATCTTGACCACATGATAATTAAAAATTAAAACATTAACAATTTAACTGCATATGATTCGCAATAAATAAAAAATAATAATTTCATTTATTATATGTATTTTAATTTTATTTCTTAATTGATATATATATTTAAATTTTTGTGTATTTATTTATTACTCTAATATTTATGCTTTATATAAAATAAAATAAAAAATAATATTTTATTTATTTATTATATTAGTTTGATATTATTGATTATCTAGTATTAAAATATAACATAAAATACCATTCGATTTTAAACAAAATGTCAATTAATTGTTATTTTTAACTTTCGTTAAAGTTAAATATATTTGTTAAGAATATGAAAATATCACAAGTATTATTGAAATTTTCTCAATAAATAGGTTTTAATGTTATTTTTCAAAAAATGACAAATTAATAAAACTACTCTTCTTTTTAAAAATAATAAAAATTAATAACATTATTAATGATTTTTATTCACATTTTTGGGGATAGGTTTCCATTTTTTTTAAATATGTAAATTTATTACCACAATTTAAAGATTAATAGTCCTTTTGATCAAATTAAAAAGTTAATTTTAAATTTTGATAATATACCTATGACATAAAATAGAAGATAATTTGATCATTTTTTTAATCATCTAGTACATGAATAACTCAATTATTTAATATGATTTTACTTTTAACAACTTTAAATAAAAAAAACATATATTTATTTTCGTATAACGTTAAAAAAATATATATTTATTTACATTATAATAAAACTGAACATACTTTTTTCTCAAAAGGTTACAAATAAAATTTTATATATTAAAGGAGGTTATATTATGTAATTAAATTTTTTTATATTTTTATTTTATCTTTTTTCTTTCTTTTTACACTCTTTATTCACCAAACAACTATCTTTCTCTTTATTTTTTGAAAATATTCTAGAAAATTCATGTTATAATTTTGGTGGTGAAAATCATGGATGTTGCTTCTAAAGATTTTAGGTTTAAAGATTATTTAAGTAATATATATTTAGTTAATTTTACAAATAAGAATCATTGTATTATCATAATAAATAATTAGACTTGGATAATCTAAATATGCAAAAAATAGCTTATGATAGTTTAATATATTATACCTTAAGTTAAGTTTTAAAGGTTTGGACAAAATTATCGTTGGTTATAATAAAAAAATGATTTTTTTTATTTGGAAATATTTAAAATAATAAAGTGAAAGAATAAGGAGGAGAGAGATAGAGAGAATAAAAGAAAAAAATTGAAAGAAAATATATAAAAAATAAAAAGATCTAATTATATATTATCAAAATTCTAATTAAATTGATATCCTTTAATAATATAAAACTTAATAAATATCAATTTATGATTAAGATTCCACTAGGTTTAGGGTACCAAACCAACTATCATAAATTTAATAAACTTTTTATAAGGGGAAGAGTTAAAAATTTATCGTTGAGATAAAATACATGCTCTAATGTAAAGTAGGCCCAAGCGGCCCAATAGATTAGTGTGTTTTTGTAGCAGTAGAGCTCCGCATGAGACCGATCTCCATATGTACAGGTGGAGAACATCTTCATTACTTCTCATGAGGATGCTATCCTTGTCAATGTCATCACCATCCACTCAATCTACAAACCCTAACCCTAGAATAAGCCCCGCCGTGAAAGCCGCCTCTCCGATTCTCAAACCTTCTCGTGATCTTCTGTTTCCAGTTCCCGCTAAGATTCATCTCCCACAATCTCAGTGCCAAAGCATGACCTTTTCCAGATGCTTCTCTGGACTTACTAATTCCTTTACCGTCTCAGCAATGCCTGAGACCGAAACGATAAACCAAGGAATTGATTCGGATTCACAACCTTTAATTGTTGTTTCCTTCTACAAATTTGCTGATTTCCCTGACCATGCCCGCATGAGAATTCCATTGAAGGAGCTCTGTGAGGAACTGGTACTTTTTATTTCCATTTTTGTTGTATTGTTTCCTCTCTATGTTTTATCTGATGTAGGTTCTGAGTAAACTACTTTGGTAAAATTTACGTCTTTCATTATTCTGGCTCTCTCTAAACATAGCATTGCCAAGGAAACAATCTAACAATTTTTTTGTGTAACAAATAAGAAAAGGGAAAAAAATTAGGGAAATGGAAATTTAGGAACCTTAAAACTTGTAAAGCATCCCTTACCTTCCATTCAGTTTTTTTTTTTTACTATTAAAAAAATTGAGAAATTATAATACCCTAACACTAACAAAAAAAATAACATTCAATAATATCTTATACGTTCAACTCTATTTAATTGAATTTCTTTCAATATTATTCATGTTATAAATTTTAGATGTGTTAATTTATGTATTTTTTTCAAGAAGTAACACGTATTTATCTTCAAATCTCTTTCAGCTGCTGTTGGAGTTATCAATTTTTCCCAGTGCTCTTCTCACTCTAAAGTTTAGAATTATTTTCTAGCAAGTAGTAACTGTATAACGGGTTCAGTTAATAAAAAATTAGAATGCTCCTAAGTAGCCCGACTTGAAGGTAACAATTATAAGGAAATTATTTATTGTTATTGGCATATGTAATGATATAGTATTTTAAGCTAACGAAATTCAAGATAAGTGTAACTTTTTTTTTAGAAAAACAAATATTCAATAGGAGGTAAAGATAAAAAGTAATATGATTAGTGAGTAGTATATTTCAAGAATAATAAATAATTATAACATTACTCAATGAGGTTGATAAAAAGATTGACAGTTTGGGTCCCACTGCATCAGAAGTTTTTATCTGGTCATGTTCCAAGAGTGATGTTTAAGTCGTGTATCTTAACATCACTAAAAATTAAAATAAAATTTTCCTAATTTGTTTTGGATCTTTTTCAAATACCTCAAATATTGTAAGTCAAAGGGTTAGAATTGATCAAACGAAATCTTACTATTTGATTTTTTTTAAACAATTAATAAAACTGTATGATATAGCGAACATGACATAATTTTCTAGACCTTGTTATCTACCTAATGGTATGTCATAATCTTATGTATCTTTTAAAAATCTTTCTTTTGATGTTTGATGGCTTTCTTATCTTTTGTCTCTATCATATAGTTTGCACCTTACCTAGCTGATCCTCTTCAGCGTGTTTCAGGTGGTATCATTCTTGCACCAGAAGGAATCAATGGCAGCATATGTGGGACTCGTGAATCAGTGGAAAGAGTTATTGGGTTCATTCAAAGTGATAACCGCCTAAAGGGGCTGAGACAAATTGAATCACCTGTGAGTGCTGAGCAAGAGGCTGTCCACCATGGACATACTGGTAGTTCTCCTCTCGCAGCTGGGGAAGATGCACCTTTCCGTTGGGATCATGTGAGGATCAAGTTGAAAAAAGAGGTAATTTCAACCAAGTTGCGCATGTTTCACTTCCAATTTCTGGGTTTGTTTTTTATCCTCATTTTATTGTTGTTCTGGTTCTTAAGTGCTTCTTATTTTCTCTTATTATGTTGAAACAGATTGTGACTCTTGGAATGCCTGATGTGTCGCCTATTGAAAAGGTCGGAAAATATGTAAGCGCCAGGGAATGGAACACAATAATCAGTGATCCAGATACTGTGAGTAATTTCTTAACCTGACATTTAATTTGTTTGGTCATTCCAAAACTTCAAATAATTTTTAATGATCTTCTTCTACTTTAAGGAACTCGTCAATACATTTTTCCTGTCTTCATCCTCTACTTTGAGTTAGACTAGTAATTAACTGGGTGATGGCATGAAATCTAAAATTTCAAAATCCATCCGGCAACATCGTTAACTGTGTGATTCAGTGGTGAAATATGCATTACTTATTGTCTTTGTCTAATATATCTGTGAGTTATGATCCATATATACTTTATGAAGCTGCTCAAATAATTAGAAACTTAAAAACCTTTTCATTTGTGGAAGGTGGAAGATTGATAAATATTGAGTTGATATTATAGACGTTTTTATGTTTTAAATTTTCTATCTTAACTAAATGCAATTACTGTTGGAATGTCATCTTTAATCGTTCAACTTCAAGCCTCAGAGGTTAACATCAATATCAAACTCAATATATATATACAGTATTGATAATATGAGTAGACAGATACTTGCTATCATTATTAGACTACGAAACATTAAGTTCAAGTTTATATAAAAGTTCGGGTTTTATCATATACACATGTCTAGGTTGTGATAGATGTGCGCAATAACTACGAAACTAGAATTGGGAAGTTCAAGGGAGCAGTTGATCCTTGCACAACAGCATTCCGGGAATTCCCATCTTGGGTAGAGAATCGGTTCCATAATCCTGAATCAGATTCCAAGCATTCAGAAAAGAGAGTAAATGATGCATGTGGTAGTAATGAAGATCAAGTGGACGCTCCAGATCAAAAGATGCCTCGGGTTGCCATGTACTGTACTGGAGGGATTCGATGTGAAAAAGCTTCAAGTTTACTCCTAAGCAAAGGTTTCAAAGAGGTGATCTTTATTCATGATTCCCTTCATGCGTCATATTCTTATAATATTTTAGGGGAGTGTACATGAAGATGATAACTTTTTTGTTGGACTTGAGAGTATTAGTAACTGTTTGAATGAAAAATGTGCATTATCTGTGCTTACATTGGCATCTAAATGTTCACCTTTAGGATCAGATTGAACATCAACAGACAAGATCATCCATTGGCATGAAATAAATAGTTGCAGTTGCTAATTTAATTTATAATAATAATTGTTTTTTTCTTGTTGCACTTTATCTCCTCCAGGTTTATCACCTCAAAGGTGGGATTCTAAAGTATCTTGAGGAAGTTCCTGAGTCAGCAAGCTTGTGGGAGGGAGAGTGTTTTGTGTTTGACAAGAGGGTGTCTGTGGAACATGGATTGTTACAGGGAACTTACAAGCTTTGTTATGGATGTAAGCAGCCAGTGAGTGATGCTGATATGGAGTCCCCTGAGTGGGAGTATGGAGTGTCTTGCCCGCACTGTTACTCATCGAAACCTGAAGAAGAGAAAGAGAGGGCAAGAGCCCGACAAAGGCAGTTCGAGTCATGGGGCATCATTGGTGGTCCAGACAAGGGTCGACGACCAACTTGTAAACCTGAGAGTAGTAATGGAAATGCTAATCAGCTCTCAAAGTCAGTTTAAGCAGATGCCAGGATAGATTTCAAAGAGAAATTTATAACTAACAGATGGGTTAAACTAATAAATATACCATTAAATCTTGAAAGTTGTGAACATATCATCTAATTTTCTTAAGTGACAAATATAATATTGAAGTATCAAAATGTTACAAAAATATCATTTGTATAATTGGTATTTTTGTAAAGTTTTTGTGTTACAAATATAGCATTAATGTATCATAAATTACATTAGGATGGTATTTTTATAATACTTTGATACTTTAGTGTTATATTTGTTAGTTTATTAAGAGGAATCAACAAGTTAAATGTTCTGTTACGTGTAATTTAGTGCAATTTTGAGTAATGTACTTATTTTGTTGGAATGTCATTTAGCAAAGTCCTGCCGGATTCTATAAATTGACACGGTTTATATCATACTAATGCTTAATTGCTTATTATCATGTTCCTCGTTGGTCAACCAAGGAAAGATAAATAAGACGTAAATATAGCATTTTAAATCTGAAATAGACAACAGGTACAAAATTTTCGACTACAAGTTATAATCTAACCAAAGATTTTTGGGAAAAAAAATGACATTTATAACTCTTTAAAATTTGTAAATACTAAAAAAGACATTTTAAATTTTTTACATTAAATGTGGCCTTGTTAAACATTATTCCAACTTCCATTTTTTTTTTCTTGAATAAATAAAATCAACTTTCAAAAAGATAAATTATTGAAAAAATTATACAAACATAAAACTCGTAAATTATAAATTTAGAACTAACATTTTATATTTTGTTTTTATATTCTAATTAATATCATCGGCTCTGCTCATTGTGTTATAGTGCTTATTGCTAGTAAATTAACAATAAAGTCCACCTTCAAACCTCTTTTTGTGATTTTCTTCCGCACTTGCGTAATCTACCGTGATTCGATTTATGTTAAGTGCCGATCTCGTACTTATTCTGTTTTGTTGATTATTTCAAATTCAATTAATCATGAATCAGTGGTCATGTTTGTAGTAATGGTCCCGTTGACAGGTCACATTTCCTATATTTTTAGCTCTAATTCTGCATTTTATTAGAAAATAGAGATTTATTTCGGTTATTAAAAAAATTTATAAAAAAGGAAAGATCAATGAGAATAGACACATAATTTTTTCCACAAAAAATAAATTACTTAACATTTATAGAATTTATCTCTTTGAGAGCTTCTTTATGTCGAAGGATCATTCTACGTTGAGACAGAGACCAAGCGAGAACTCGACATTACATGGCACGTAACAATGTGGTATCAGAGTAAGGATCTGATAATGGGGCCAACCATCTCATCCCAACAAAGCAACTAATAGAGGAGTCCGTACCAGCAACCCAACAACAAATGCTCCAAATGCAACGAGAGATGGATGAGATGTTCATTCAATTACAAACTCAAATGGAGGAGTTGAGTACGAGAAAAACAGGAATCAGATTATTACAACAACAACCAAATTCTCAACAAACACATGGGACAATTCTACCTCAAGTGGTTCATTTGGATTTTTCATGCTTATGATGGCACCAATGATCCTACCACTTGGATTGATCGCGCAGAGCAATTCTTTTTATTCCACCAGACCCTTACCACTGAGAAGGTGATGTTAACAGCCTACCACCTAGAAGGAGGAGTGCACCTCTGGTTCCAATCTTTCAAGAAGACTTGAGTTTGGGTTACTTGGGAAGAATTCAAATAGGCGCTGAATAAGCGCTATGGTCCAACACTTCTAAATGACTACTATATGGAGCTTACCAAGCTCATATAGACGGGGTCTGTTTGAGAATATCACACTCAATTTGATTGGTTGCTTGCAAGGGCCGGTTCATTAACTAAACAACAAATTAGTTGTTTCGTTAGTGGGCTTCGAGAAACCATCTGAGCTAATGTTCGTGCCGTGAATCCACAGACCCTCCCATATGTTGTTAGCCTTGCATGGCTCTACGAAACCAAAAACCAAATTCAAAAACCCAAATACACTACACCTAACATTAACCCAACCATCCAAAACTTCCAGAAACCAAAACAAAATCCCATTCTATCACGACCAACCACAAACTGACCTGTTAAATGCCTCACCGTTGAGGAAATCCAAGAGCACTGGTGACACAACTTGTGCTACAACTGTGATGAAATCTACACGCATAGCCATTGCTACAAGAGATTGTTCCTCATTGATTGCAAACCCATGGACGAGGTAGAGGTAGAGGGAAAATAAGAAGCTAAACCTGAATCAGAGGTGGTTGAAATCTCCCTTCACGCCATGTCAGGAATGACGACACCTCAAATCATATAGGTTCCAGCCAAAATCAAGGGACACACACTAGTGGCTTTGCTGAATACATGAAGCTCTCACAACTTCCTCAATCAGGCATCGGTCTCACGGATCGAGTTAAAGGCAGAATAAGGGGCTCAAATGAACGTGATAATGGCCAATGACGAGAAGCTACCTTTTATGGGGTGCCTCCCAAACACCCCAATCAAGATCCAAGGAAACCCATTCCAAGTGGAGTTCTTTGTTATCGGTTTGGAGGGCTGTGACGTCGTCCTTGGCGCGTAGTGGTTGACAACTCATGGGTCGATTCTGTGGGACTTCTCACGCTTAACAATGATGTTTCAATGGAAAGGGCGGTCGATAACTCTCACTGGCATGCAACCACCACCAGCCCAAGTCGTTGATCAGCACTAAATGGAAAAGGAAATTCGAGCAAATTAAGGGCTTGGAACTTTGATGTGTTTAATTGCTGAAGTAGCTAACCCTAATGTATATAAAATAATTTCCAATACCTACACGTGCCCCAACACCCACACTTGGCCCAAAGTTTTGAAAATTATGCTCATTTATTTCAAAACCCATAGGAATCCCACCTGACCGGTCCCACAATTACAAAATCAACTTAAAACCTAGGAATGGCCTTGTGTCAATAAGACCCTACCTTTACCCATACTACCAAAATAAGGAAATAGAAAAATTGGGGGAAGAAATGTTGGAGAATGGAGTAATCCGACCCAATACTAACCCATATTCGTCCCCGGTGTTACTTGTCTAGAAAAAAGATGTGTCCTAGCGATTTTGTATGGACTACCGAGATCTTAATATGGCCACTATCAAGGACAAGTATCCCATACCAATGATTGATGAACTATTAGATGAGTTACATGTAGCCAAATATTTTTCAAAATTGGATTTGCTAGCTAGATTTCACCAAATACCGATACATTTGGTAGATGTGGAAAAGATGGATTTTCACACACACGATGGGCACTATGAATTTTTGGTAATGCCTTTTGGACTTACTAATGCACCTTCTACATTTCAAGCATTAATGAATGACATTTTCCAGCCATATTTTCCAAAATTCATCTTGTTATTTTTTAATGATATCTTGATATATAGTCCTACTTGGGAATCACATTTGCAACATTTGAAAATAGTGTTCTCAATATTATTTGACCACCAACTATATGTCAAGAAGGAGGAATGTTGTTTTGGAACCATAAAAATTCAATATTTAGGGCACATTATCAAGCAATGAAAGGTAAGGATGGAACCTAGTAAAATTGCTGCCATAAAAGATTGGCCCAAGCCAAAGATGGTAACTACTCGATGTGGTTTCTTAGGGGTGACCGGTTACTATAAAAAATTTATCAAGGACTATGGAAAAATAGCTGCTCCTTTGACAGAAATGCTGAAAAAGAATAACTTTAAGTGGACCCTCAAAGTTGATGGTGAATTTCAGGAGCTCAAATGAGTAATGGTGCAAGGATCGGTGTTGGAATTACCTGACTTCACAAAAAAATTCATTATTGAATGTGATGCCTCTAATTTTGGTGTTGTTGTAGTCCAATATGGATGTAGATCATTCAGGATGAAAACAAAAGCCATGTGGAGATGCAAAAGCTGCATAAGTTGTATCAAGAAGTGGAATTGCTAGGGCCATGGACATGTAAGGAAGGGTTACTCTTATATAAAAATAGAAATTATCTACTACCATCTTCCCCACTAACGACAGAAGTCATTCAAGGTTTCCATTCTGCCACCCATCAAGGGCTCCACAAAACTCTCCAATGAATACGGTCATAATTCTACTAGCAAGGGATGAAGCAACATGTATTAGAGACCATCAAAGCTTGTGATGTTTGCCATAGAAATAAAAGAGAACAAGGTGCACCATCTGGGTTTCTCCAACCCCTACCCACGCCTACTACTGTATGGATTGAGGTCTCTATAGATTTCATTATCGGCCTTCCAAATTCCAAAGACAAGATGACCATTATGGTGGTGGTGGACCGGTTGTCCAAAATGGCACACTTCATTGCAATGGCATCATCGATTACTGCATCTAACGCTGCCCAAGCTTACTATGAGAATGTCCTCAAATTATATGGAGTACCACAGTCCATAGTAAGCGATAAAGACCTTTTGCTCACTAGTTCATTTTGGAAGGAGCTATTCCGACTGCAAAGGATCGAGTTTCATTTTTCTTCATCTAACCATCCACAAACATATGGCAAAACAAAGGTAACTAACCATACTCTAGAGATGTATTTACGTTGTTTTACAGGAGGACACCCAAAACAATGGACCCGTTGGCTACCTTGGGCAGAGTTTTGCTACAATACTAGTTGGAACTCTTCCACCATATTAACACCATTTGAAGTGGTATATGGACACCTACCACCGGTCCTAACATACTATGAGCCAGGATCTGCCTGAGAGGTCAAACTGGGCCGGGCGATGTAGCTAAGGCATCAAGTTCTCCATCAACTACAACAATAACTTCCCAAAACCAAAGAAAGGATGAAAGCAACATATGACAAAGGAAGGAAGGATCAGTAATGTGAAGTAGGCGATTGGGTCTACCTTAAATTGCAACCTTATCGATAACACTCATTAACATGTGATCGAAGGCACAAGTTATCTGCTAAATACTATATACCCTACCAAATTATTGAGCGCATTGGACCTGTGGCATACAAACTACTCTTACCTTAAGGAAGTAAGGTTCATCATGTGGTGCATGTATCGTTAATCAAGAAGCAACTCAAAATTCACTTAAAAGTGACGGAGACGATGTCGAAAGAATTGGACAAACCCGACGCGGTCCCTAACATCCTTGTGGACAAGGCCATTTTCAAGGGGGTGGAATGTTAAGTATCATCTCTTAATTAAGCATACTTATTCTGTTTTGTTGATTATTTCAAATTCAGTTAGTCATAGACCATGTATTTGATGTTGTGGTCATGTTTGTAGTAGTGGTTCTGTTGACAAGTCACATTTCTCATATTTTTTAGCTCCATTTCTCATATTTTTTAGCTCCATTTCTATATTTTATTAGGAAATAAATGTTTGTTTTAGTTATAAAAAAATGTATAAAAAGGGAAAGTTTAATGAGAATAGACATGTGACTTTTTTCACCAAAATGAAATTACTTAGCATTTATAGAATTTATCTCCTTTAGAGCTTCTTCACGTCGAGGGATCATTCCACATCGAAGTAGAGACCGAACGAGAACTCTACATTACAGGACACGTAATAATTTCACTCCTTCTACAATATAGAACTAAGAGATTTTTCATCATACAAACGAACTAGAATTTTAAGTGTAATCATGGCAACTTTATTATAAGGTAAATAATTCAATTTTTACTTAAATAAAATTTAAAATATTATTATTTTATTAATACAACTTTTACAATTTAAATAATATTTTTATTTTTTAACAATATTTTGATATACTAATATATTTTTTTCATTTCAAGAATATGTATTAATATTCTTTTAAATATTATTTTTTTAGAAACTTATTTTATACATTTAAATTTCATAATTTTTTTGTCATAAGAAAAATTAATATATTATTATTTATTTTACAATCCATTGTAATTATTTTATTGTTCTATTAAAAATATAATATTTAATAACATATATTGTTTTAAAAATGATATATTTTATTGAATGTATAAAATGCTTACTAATATAACTGTATATTTAATACTTACTTCATTAGTTTACAAAATGTTTGTTTTTATTTTTATAATTCCATGAATTACAATAAAAATTTCAATACTTATGTAATAATTGTTTTTATAATTATAATTATAATTAATAGTCATTCAGAAAATATATTTCAAATAATTTCATGAATTACAATAAAATTTTCAATACTTATGTAATAATTGTTTTTATAATTATAATTAAAATTAATAGTCATTCAGAAAATATATTTCAAATAAAAAGTAGCTTCTTATTTTTTATTAAAAATATTAGTTCCATTTTAAAAATATTTATACGTGAATAAAATTTATTTTATCGTTAGATATAATACTATAAGCTACATTTTAAAAAAAATTAATCTTATTATTATTGATATTAAATGTAACATTGTTATGTTAAATATAATAATGTAAGTTTTACTAAAGATTATTGAAATATTATTATTTTTTATGTTAAATTTCAAATTATTTAATATTTGTATGCACATAGATTAATAATTTATTATGTTTGTGTTTTTATTCTTCAAAAAAGTTTTATTTTATATTTATTATTTCTTCAATTTTATCCACCGTCTATATTCTAATAGATGTTAATGTTCGTGATATTCATTCTTTTTACAACAAGTAAAAAGAAAAAAAATATTATGTTAATTGGTTTCAACAATAAATTAATTTTATCTTGCTAATGATAAAAATTAATTAAAAATAAGAAAAAAGGTTAATAAGTAATTATTTTTATTTTGTAGATTATATTTCTTTTTTTTATTTTTAAAGATGAATAACAAAGTTTGAACATATAGTACATTATATTTTAATTTGGCAGATTATGATTTAAAAATAAATAATATGAGTTTTAGAAATTAAAACAAAAAGTTTGCTTGATCAAATACCCTTATAACGCAATTATGTTAAATATCTATAAGTTCATGTCTACAACTTTGATAGTAAACATTATGTACATTCGTGTACATTTTAAATACTTTAAAATAATTATAATATATTTCATAATATAATTTATATTGTCAAACACATTCAAAATAAATTATGAATCAATTAATTTATATTTTTTAATTATATTTTATATATTTAATTTTAGCTACAATCTACTATAAATTGATGAGTTAATAAGATGAAATTAAAAAATTAAAAATATAATAAAATCAAATTAGTTAAACTTCAATACTTATATAATGTTTATCTAATTATTATTATCTAATCACAACAAAAGATCAAAGTTAACAAATAAATTATTTAAAAATTTTGTTTATTAAATTCTACATCATTGGGCATATAATAATAAAGTATGGTTAAAGTGCCTAAAATATTACATAGAGTTGAGTAGCACTATTAAGAACCAAATAATTTCAACTTTAAGTTTGAAGAATATGAGTTTTCGAGGTTTACAAGTTTAGAAATTAATAATGAAAAAAATAAGAATTTGAACAAAGTTAAAATTTATGATACAATTACTTTACAATATAACTTATACTTTAATTATATTAATATATAACTAAATTTGTAAAAGAAAAAAATATTGCTATACAATAATAATTCTATATCATAAAATAATTGTAAATTAATAAGATAAACCGAAAAAAAAATTTAGGTGACCTAATTATAACAATAATATTTGTTTTTTTAAGAAAAAAAAGTAATATAAGAGCTAAACTTTAATTTAAATAACTATAATTAGGATTTATAATTATAAAAATATAAATTTAAAAAAATTACTTAAACATTTTAACATTTAATTTTTTAAATAACATACTTATTTAACTCGTTTTAAAAATAATCTCACATCCCATCCTATTTCATTCAATTTTATCTTGAAAGAGTTCATGGTCCGATATCATGGTCCGATATATTACTAGAGTAAGGAGACTTTTTAAGAACTTATCCCTAACTCATTCAAATAAGAAAATAAACACTTATACAATTCACACACTAAAAACACAAATAATATAATATTGGATAAACATATAACTTAGATTAACATATACTATATAAAATCAACATAAAGCATGCAAGAATAAAAAGGTTTTTTAATTGAAGTTTAAGATTTTAGTATGTTGTAACATAAACACCTTAAATTTGAATTGTACTAGCATAATATAAGATCATGCATACGAATTGATATAACGAGTTAAACCCATATTAAGATCTTATCTATATGGTAACATCATCAAATTACTTAAGACAAACACTCAGCATCAAATAATTCACTAATAATAAATTAGTTACAACTCTGATAGATAATAAAATCACTATTAGTCAAGACCTATATCCAAATTGTCTATTGTTGCTCTTTACTTGTTGCTTCCATAACTGTTTGGTTCAACATGCGAAGTTGACTATCCTTCACAGCCAAAATCATCCCAATGTGGTGTGATTGAAAACCATTGATTAGTAACTAGAAGTGTAACTACTCTCAACTTCACGAGAAACACAGTTTATTACAAATATCAAATTGCATATGAGAGACAAACAATCAAATCACATACTCACACGGATAATGATTTGATAACTAACCACAAAATGATCCACTTTCAAATATAAGCTCTCTAAAATAATTTCGAAAACATATATAAATCTCAATGTGAATTTTGGTAGAGTGTCGGCTCTTAAACAATGGGTAAAGAATAAGAGAAATGAGGGGGGTATTTATAGAACTCAAATTTTCATCTTGTCAGCCACCTTGCCAACCATCTACCAAATGTGGAGATAAGCTTATTGTTGAGTTTATGGGAAAGGTATTCAAAATTCACATTTTTTCGTTTCAAAAATTACCGAGTTAATTTCATAAATATCCACACCCGAAACGAACCAAAAACATAAGTGACAACGTCGGTAAGTGAGTGTTCCACCTAGTATGCACACTATGAAAACCAAACCCATGGTGTGTGTGTAAACATACTCGTATACAAAGTATACCTAATTATGTGCGTGTGTGAATTACTAATCCGCAATAACCAACCTTACACAGAGGAAGACTAATATATTAAGAATAAAATAGATACTATGTTTTGCACACGAAAATCCAACAATGACACAAAATTCTATAGGATTTACATTCACCCCATTTGGATTTTCGTGTAAAAATACTATACAATTACATACATATACACATCTGTCATGAGATTATCATGAAGATAACCTAAAAATGTTTGCTTTCATGAACAAAAAATCTATGCTTACCTAAATTCGAAAGACACATCTAAACTAAGTGCATCCATCTCGTGTGTTCCATCAATCTTCATGTACCAACTCTTCCACCCTGTCACTTTGAAACGTGAGGGTCTCAACACCACTGTACATAAAATATATGAAGCTCAAAGAATTCACTCTACACATGTAATGCACACACATCACAAAACGTATCATGTAGAAATAGCATGTAGTCAAATACTACATACTATCGTGTTACCCTTAACAAGTGAACACCTATAGGCTAAGCATAGTCAATATGTAACACAAACAAATACAATCTACATGAAACATAAACATGCAAACTCCCTCTAAATGTGTGTGTGTGTATATATCAAATAATCATGATGTAATGCAAACTACACTCATTATAATAACATGTTAAAAAATAAATATAATGCATAAACAAACATAAGTTGTGCACATTTCTAAACCTTTTAGACATGGAAAGTCAAAGTAAACACACACAAAGTATGCAATATATCATACCTCTTTTGAAGGAGAGAAGTCAAACAAAAATGTAATAATCATAATACTCATGCACCACATCACATAAGATTAGAACAAACATAATAAGATGCAACACATGAAGTCATACAAATAGGAAAAGGAATAAAATCAAGAAAATAGCAAGGTAAAAGCATAAAACAAGCAAGAAACTGAATGCACAAACAAGCCAAGAGAAGTGTAAATAGAAAACATCTCACAAATGCTATGCATAGTACAGAGCCCCACATCTATACGTGTTATGGAAGGGCACAAGAGGCTTCATAATGTGCTTACAACACATCAATATGATGGATGGTCAAACACCAATGACACATAAATGTGCAAGCAAATCCCTAAGAAGAAGTTGACTAAGAGTCTAGCTATTTTTCAAGTTGACACACTCCTAGTGATTCAACTATCTTCCTCTGACAACACTTAGGTGTATTCAATCCTGTAAACTTACCCCATACTATGCATACATATACAAAAAGACATCCTAGTCTATCAAAGAATACATATGTCGTGCATTTCAACAATAAAAACCAAGCTATCAACAACATTTGAGAAACATGCAATAATTCATTACAACAGGAAAACATGTAAACATATAAAAAGATATGTGAAATAAGATCATTTAAACTATGCATGCTACATGTTATACTAACAATTTTATTTATGCATACTTCATACAAAGTGATGTCAAGAAGAAGAAAGCATCGTAAAAACAAAACAACATAACACAAACTCATAAACTGCACTCTTCCACTAAATAAATACATATGAGACAATAAATATTTTATGTATTCTACACTGTCAAAACTCCTCCAAAATAGTAGGAAAAAAAACCAAATAGACATAAATTGAGTTCAACACACTTTGTCTTCCACTTTAACAACGACATCCCTATGAATACCACTGCGATAAGACTTCCAATAATAGAAGAGGCATAAGGTGGTGTAGTAATTTGTGAAAAGATAATTTTATTAGCAAACTGTTCAAATGAGAGGTAGAGTTCAAAGGGAGCAATGTGTTCATCTCCACCAAACAAAGAAAACATAGAGAACAAAGGTCTAGGAAAAAGAACTACCATAATGGTGAGGGTCTTGAAACCAACAATGCGAGGTCTGATAGAAAAAACTGGTTTCAAGCATGTTAAAAAACTAGAGGGGCCTTTAAGAATAACCAATACAGTCAATAGAAAAATACACATGATAATCAATCCATAATGCATTCATGTAAGGGCATGCCTTAATTTTTGAAGACATGAATTGTGTGTGTTATGCTAAACTTATTTATTCTATATGACATCAAGATATGCTTATGTGAACCAAGCAAATAGAAATATAAACACAAGTAGACTAAAATCTATAAGTCCACATTTAGCCTCTCTCTCCACTAATGTAAGTGGTCACCTAGATGAAATCATTAGGTCTTTGAAAGCTTATAAAGATAGGATGAAAGATGGGAAGTAGAGAAAAAATATTTTAGGATAAAACACACCATTAGATGATCAAATACAAATGCACTAAAGCAAAGAATTCAAAACCATATAAAGTGAACCCTCAAACTTAGATTTTTTTTCCTTTTTATTCTCAAATTTCAAACATAAACATTTCCCAAATTTAGGTTATTTTCCTTTACTATTTAAATTTCATTCACTTATACCCATCATTTTTTTTCTTTCTTTTTCTTTTTAACTTCATTTTTTTTTCTTTAACCAGAGGGTAGACAGACATTTCCAAAGCAAACAAGCTTAACCAAAATAATAAAGAAACTCAACTAAGGGTGTGCAAGGTAAGAGTGATTAGTCATTTATGTTAAACCAATATTCATGTGCAAAGAAATGAAGGGATAATAAAATGGTCCAAAATGGGTTACTAAGGATAGGTAAACAATGGTGGCTTGAAAAGTTTAAACGGTCCAAATTAGACCTAAATCCTTTCTATATCTAAATGACATCTAAGATTTTGTCTCAAGAGACATCAAAGTGGATTCTGGAGTTTGTTAGAGACATACAAATCATCTAAGTAAGAAATTCACACAAACTTTTCAAAATATCTATACAAGTTCATAGGGTTATGGCAAGTGTAAGGTAAAAAGTTTTTTCTCAAATTCAACATAAGTTAATCATACAAACACTAAAGGAATGCATATGTCAAAATATCCACACTTCAATTTAATTCAATTGTATGTCAACCAAAAAGAATAAAGTCCCTATTAAATTCATTTTACTTGTAGTAAGATAGCATGATAGTAAAACTTGTAAGACTATCTTGAGAAGAGAGAGAAAGGAGAAAAGGATAATGCCAACATGATAACCATAACATATGTAAAGGAGTAAAGGAAGATAAAGCAAATAGACAAATAACAAAATAACACAAAGATCATATATAGAAGTACTACAAACACAAGAGAGAAAAGTAAAGAACTGTTCGACCCCAAACATATCACTCGAAAAATAGTGATCAAATAGCATCCCTTCGTTTAAAGCGTTTGTGAGGGACACCTGACTTAAGGAATAGTCTTTGAGTTATGTGAGGATGCAGTTTATATGGTACGAGGTTTATTTTATTTGTAATTGTATTGAAAATCCTATTAAGTTACATATATAGACTAGATTAGGTGGACTTTTAGAAGTAGACTTATTTCTTTTCACACTGTGTATCAAATGCATAATGTAAATTACTTGTAGATGCTTAGATGAGCTACAATAACTATAGCCTAGCATAGGAGATATAGGTGAACAAGATGGAGAACTACGAGTAGTACTTCTCACATATCTAGGACATTTCCTAGTAATGTAGCCAACAATGTCACACAGATAACAAACTCGAAAGTGGAGTTAGAGAATCTAGGTCCGTGACTTCGAGAAGTAGTAGGTGGAAAAGAAGAGAAAGAAGTACTCACATTGACTTTCACATGATGATGAGTAGTCAAATTTCCTATAGTGAGGTCTAGAGTGCCCAAATTCACCACAATGGTGACAAGTAGGAAGGATAGTAGGTAGAGACAATAGACCACTATTAGAGAAACGAAAAGAGACATCTTTAGGTGAAGGGTTCACCTTACGAGAAGAATGTGGCTGAGGAGACACAACAGAATTACCTCTTGTGTCGGTGGCAACGAACTTTAACTTTGGATCTTGATTATAAGCTCACACAAATTCGATAGAACCCACTTTAGGCATAGAAATAACTTCACTATAACCAATGTCATGCTCGTCTCCAGAATACTTGATATTGTTAATCATTTCATTTAACATTTTAAACTCATCTTCATTATGTCGATAACAATGGTGGAATGTGCTAGATCCTTATCCCGCATGTTGAGCTAATCTTTTAGGCCAATAATCAAGTTTTCCTTTTCCATGAGAAAAGATTCAATATATGTAGCAAAATTATGAAAAATCTCAATTTTCTTGTGTAATTATTCAATCTCAACATCTTTATTGGTAAAAGAGTGAGTCAAAAGATCCTTTGTGCAATCAATGGCAATAATGTCTTTTTAATATTTCAACTTCATTCTTCTTATCAAAAGTGGATTTGAGATTTTAAAAAAATTGAGCATTTTTACCAAAAATAGGAACATTTAACTGTTACTCAAGTTTCGTAATTTTCTCATGATTTGCATTAAGCATTTCAAGAAAATCATAATATCTCTTCTAAATACCTCACATTTACTTGTGAGGTCAATTTGTTGACCGTCAATTGAGGAATTCTTTTCCTTACAATTTTTCCTAAATGCAATAATTATTTTTCTTCAAAGCTTTCTACAACCTTTCTCTTTTCCTTTTCAAACTTAATATGCTCCAATCGTAGAGCATTGTAGGAATCAAACAATTCATCTTAGTCATCTTCATCAACAATGACCTCTTGAATATCTAAGGTAACAGTTGGAAGATCAACAACACTACTAGAATCAATGAAGACCCAAAAATTAGCGTCATCCTCATCATCACTACTAATACTATCTGAAACACTAACCTTAACATTCATCGCATGCTATTTCATGTGCTTTAGTTTTTGAAAACATTGTGTTGTAATGTGACCAGGCTTCCCATATTCAAAGCATTTGATCCTTTTCAAGTGATCTTTGCTTGGCTTCTCAGATTCATTATTTGAGTATTCATATACTTTTATAGATTTGAGTCTTTAGAGTTTGAAGTATCTCTTCCTGTATTCCTGGAGGATGATTTCTTCTTTCTAAAGAATTTAGAAAATTTCTATGCCAAGAAAGCCATTTTTCTCTTCATTGGGATTAGAGTCATCATTACCAACAACTGTGGTAAAAACACATTCACTTGGAACATTTTCCTTGGCTATTTTAAGAGCCAAGCTCTTTCCTATATCAGTAGTAGATTACTATTATCTTGGCAACAAATGATGCAGTTTGAAGACTTAGATCACCAACTAGCTTATTCACTATAAATTCATTTGGTTTGTATATAGACTAAAGTATTGTAACTTGGCATGAAACCTATAAGGTAGACTGACAACAATTTTCTCAATCTATTTCCCTTCATTGATCGGTCTATTTAAGTTGTATGAGCTATTGAAAATATTAGACAATTGTGCATAAAACTTATCAAATGTTTCATCTTCCTGTATAATGCATAGCTCAAATTCTCTATTTAGTTTTAGAATTATGGATCTTTTTACAACATATGTTCCTTCATGAGTTGTCTCCAGAATGTCTCATGCTTGTTTAGACCTAGTACAATATTCTTTTGTACTCATCAGGTGATACAACCTTGATAATATTATATAAACCCTTATTATTCCATCCAGACTCCTTTCTTTCTTCTTTCATCCATTTAACCATCAGTTTAGGAATCATAGAATTATCTGGTAAGGTTTAATTGGGTAAGTCCAACCGTTTTCTACAAGAAACTAAACACGGTTTCCTTAGATTGTGATTTCAATAGGCATAGTTCAATCCATTGAAAAGTAGAGGCCTATCTATATTACCTCATTCTTCTAAAATATGTGTGTACGTGTGACAAAACAAGTTAATAGAATCAACACCAAAGCTGCTAATCCCAAAAGGGTGCACCGACTCTTATACCAATTGAAAGAGTTTATGTCTTGATACACTATTATGATAAAGATATGCACACTCTTTAAGAAGTCAACCCTAACTCGCTCAAATAGGAAAATAAACACATATGTAGGTCACACACCATCAACACAAATAATAGAATATTAGATTAGCAAATAACTTAAACCAATAGATACTATATAAAATCAAAAGAAAGCAAGCAAGAATAAAAAGGTTTTCTAATATAAATTTAAGCTTTTAATGTGTTGTAACTACACATCTTAAACTTGAATTGTATTATCACAACATCAGATCATGCATAATAATTGAAATAAAAAGATAAACCTACATAGAGACCGTATCTATATGTAACATCCTCAAGCAATAAATAATTCACTAATAATAAATAAGTTACAGTTCTGATAGACAATAAAATCACTATTATCTCTATCAACTAAGACTTCCATCCAAACTGCCTATTGTTACTCTTTACTTGTTACTTCCGCAATTGTTTGGTTCAACACTCGAACCCAGCTACCTCCACAAGCAACACCATTTAATATGGTGTGATTGAAAATCACTTATCAATAACTAGAAGTGTAACTAATTTCAATCTCACGGGACTTATAGTGCACTACAAATATCAAATTATGTACGAAAGTCGACACACAATCAAAACATGTACTTACATAGATAACAATTTGATAACTAATCACAAAATGGCACACTCTCAAATGTAAGCTTGTCAAAATAATTTTGAAAACATATATGAATTTCAATGTAAATTTTAGCAAAGTTTAAGTTCTCAGATAAGGGTAACGAATAAAAGAAATGATGGGGTATTTATAGAACTCGAATTACCACCTCGCTAGCCAGCTCGCCACAGGCGGTGACAAGGGTGGTGGGAGCTTGTTGCCTTGGTATGAAAAAGTCACATTTTTTTGTTTTAAAAATTGCCAAGTAAATTTCATAAATACCTACACTTAAAACAAACCAAAAACATAAGTAACAACATTGGCGAGCGAGCGTGCACTACACCTTGCATGCACTCTATAAAAACCAACCATGTGGTTTGTGTAAATATGCTCTCATATATACTATACCTAATTATGTGCGTGTATGCATTATTGATCTGTAATAACTAACCTTACACAAAGAAAGACAAATACACTAAGTAAAATAAATTGACTCCATATTTTGTACACAAAAATCCAATAACGATACAAAGGCCTTCAAGACTAACACATCTTATCTCATCTAACCCAATCACATTGTAAACAATATATATTCAAAATAATAGAGTTTTCATATATTAAAAAATATTTTCCTAAAAAAATGTGTTCGATAATATTTATTAATATAATATATTTTCATGCTATATATTTACACAATTAACAAATAAAATGAGTATGTTTTAATACTTTTTCAAGAAAAGAAAAATGTATTTATATCACTTATAAATATTATTGATAACTAATATAAAATTTCTAAAAAATTTAATAACACACAAATTTACACGCATATTTATACATAAATCATTTGTATTGTATAACATAAGACGTCATAGAATTATCTAGAAAAATGAATAATTTCTTTATTTTTAATTTTTTTTACTACATGTCAAGATATGAGTAATTTAGGTGTAAATTTATGTAACTTTATCAAACTTTAAAGTTTAAATAATTATTTTTCTTTATTAATATATATAAGTTATATAAATAGAAAAATAATATAACATTAGGGAATAAATTTGTAATAAAATTTGGAAAAAAAATTACAAAAGTAGAAGGAAAACTAAAAAAGAATAAAAGGAAAACTAAAAAAAGGGTAAATATTGAACAAAATTGAAACAAAACCCAAAAATTATACATTTTAACTGTAAATAATTAAAATTATAATTATTAGTAAAAATTTGATGATTTTTTTCTGAAAACAATTGTAACTGATATAGAGTGAGACGGTGATGATTATTATACTACTGAAGTTGTAGTTAATAAAACGTATATTAATATTATTTTTTAGATTCATATAATTATATAGTAAAATAAACTTTTAATAATAAACATTGATGCTTAGAATATAATTGGATTGAATATTTTATTCTTATTTTCTATTTTATTTAGAAACATATAATTAAAAAATAAAAATTAATGTTAATGTTAATGTTAATGTTAATATTTTAAATAATGTAATAAAGTAAAAATTATATTAAAATTAAATTTTTTTTAAATTAAATATATTTTTAAATAAATATTTAAAAAATAAGAAATATGATTAATTCCTAGATAAATTATTATTAGTTGATGATCGATAATTATTATTATTAAAAGCAAACCACATAACATGCCCTAATTTCACTCTCTTCCTTTTCCACACCAACGCTGGCCGTCCGTCAAGTATCCTCCAACTCTATTGCCGCCGGCCCTATCCCGTGAAGTATTATGCGTGGTTTGCTTTTAGTTTGTAATAGGTAATCTCTTCCTTATCTTGATTTATTGGTTTCAGTTTTATCTTAGAATTGCCGACCTTGTGTATATTATATTGTGATATTAGCTAGTTTATAGTGATCTGATATGATGATTTATGACCTTTTTCAATCATTCAAATGTGCTATTTTCAACTTTTCAATACATTTCAAGGCCTCATTTTTAATATCGGCCTAGGGCATAACAAGCTCTTGATCCGCCCCTGAGTGTAACAAAGCAATCAAGGAGATATGAAAGGAGGAAGGAAGAATCTTAAGAGGGCAACAGAAGAACATAGCTTAGCCCTTGAAGATGGTCACTGCATCATGCGAGTGGTTGATCTTAGAGGTTCCAATCTCATTGAGGTGTTCTTCTTCTATAATGAATTTCGCTACTGATCATTGGGATTACACTTGATTCTTATGGAAATTTCAGAACTTTTTATAATTTTGTATTGGATTGATTGTTGCTGTGGTTATTTAAGGTATTGGATGCAAAAGGCTGTAAATCATTGGCCTTGTTTCCAGCAAAGTTTCAAAAGAGCATGTGGATTAAGCGAGGTTTGTATTACTTCATACTAAGAACTTTCTGTTTGATATGTTTAAACTTTTACCCAATAGTTTTAAAATTCATACATTCTTATACTAAAGTAAAATAATAGTACCTTCCTTGTTTGGGTGCCATAGCCGTTCTGACACTTTGGTTCAAACTTTTTTTGAGATTGTAGGAAGTTTTGTTGTCGTCGATGAGAGTGGAAAAGAGAAAGTTCTTGAATCAGGCAGCAAGGTAGCATGCATTGTAACAAAAGTTCTGTTCTATGAACAAGTTCGATCTCTTCAGAAATCACCAGATTGGTATGTATACATTCTCGCAATATGCATATGACTGTAGTAAGGTTAAAAAAAAAAGTTGGGTCTATTCTGTGTCATTATGGAAATTTAGGGAACATCTGCTGAATTTGACATGTATTGTGATTCATTTGGATTTAAAATTGTAAATACGTGGATTTTATACTATTTTGAAGCAAGTAGAATGAGCTCTTGTTCTACTCTATAGTAGAGAAAGGCTTATCTTGTTGTGAGTGCCTTATTCTTGAACCTGGAGTGCAACAGATTATTAGATCATCCAAATCATAGTCTGGTGGCAATCTTTGCCAATGTGGCTTGATTTCCTATGTTTTCTTCTTCATATTCACATATGCATGTACCGCTTAATGCAGGCCGGAAATATTTAAATCCCCAGTTGTGAATGATTCTGAGGGAAGTCTGCAGCAACCAACCTCCCAGAAAGAAGAGGATGAGCTTGAGTCGAGCGATGATGGACTTCCTCCACTTGAAGCCAATATGAACAGAATCCAACCATTTGAATTGCAATCTGAATCAGAATCTAGTTCTGGCTCTGATTCAGAGTCATAGCATTTTTTCACTTCTGTAATTCTGTTTACATTATGCAGCCCACCAGAAGAACATCAATTGTGAATCACAGTTTCAAATTTTTATTTTATAAAGATTTATTTTTTCTTCCTTTGGTTGGTGTGCATTCATACATAACATTCATGTTAAATATAGCTATTTATTTGATGCCCTGCATGTATGTCATTTAATACTTAAATTGAAAGCTTAATTTTGCAAATAAATTTTATTCAGTTTCCTATTGCTGATTATTGCTCCATCTCTTATATTAGTGCTATGAAGGGGTCTTCTTTTTTGGTAATTCTATCTCAAGTTTGATTTATCACAGATGACATAACATAATATTATTATTATTATTGGTAAATACTGTTGAATTTATAAAATTGTAATCAATAAAAAATTGTTATTATCATTATCAATTGAGATTGTGATAAATTTGTGAATATAGTAGTAAAGAAAATATATGAAAAGAAGCAGAAGTAGCTGAAACAGAGGTACACAAATTCCTTTTCCAAAGATGCATATTTTTTACAAATGCTGAATTGTTAATACGATTCATTGATCGATGATAATTAGAATCACCAAGGAAGAAGTAGTTGATTTTTATTTATCACATGGGCTAATTCAACTTCTTTAATGTTCGTACAAATAAGTCCGTTGTGATAGTTGTTTTGCTGAGCAATGACATTTATTTCTTGTGTGCACTTAAATAACATGGATTTGAGCTTGCTATTGGCAGGTATGTAAGTATAGTTCCCTTGTGGGTATCGCCCATACTTTTTCTCTGGTGTCTATTCAGAGTTCACTTTGTCGCCGGAGAAAGAGTCGTATTAGAAGCTCTTTTGTCTTCTGTATCTCTTATCCCATTTTGTTCGATACATGGAAGGTGGGGAGTTCTACTCCCACTAACAGCATTTTTTCATAAATAACGATCCACGGCCACGTGTTATGTCAATTAATTAAGCATGATTTATGGGCCAATCACGGCACGGCTCGCTATCCATGTGTCGACATATCATAGGCATGAGATTCATAACTTTTACAAGATGAGCATTTTAGTTATGTGTTTTAAATTGGAGTGTTTTAGTTTTATAACTTTTAAAAAAATACACTTAAATCATAAAAGTTTAAAGTTATAATATTTATGTGCATTTTTTTACTACTAAAATATATATTTTTAAAAATTATAAAATTAAAGTATTTAATTAAAAGCTATGAAACTATAACATTATTTTTTTAAAATCTACGGTATAACTCACGTTCTTCTCCATATTAAAAAGGGAATAAAGGAAGATTTGATTTCAAGAAAATAATAATATTTTTAGAATATTTAACTTTTCAAAAATTAACTTTAACAGCCTAATATTTTTTATTAATAATTATTTTCTTTAAAAATTATACATTGTTAATAATGTTTGTTGCTTTGTAAATAATAATTCTTTAAAATCATCAACTTGTCCTTGTTTTTAATGGTAAAATTTTAACAAAATATATTATTCATTTAAGTTTAAACAATACTTTCTTTCTATAATAATAGCCTCAAATTCATAATAGACAGTTGGGTTTAAAAAGGCAAAACAAGCAAAAATATCTTATCCTTGTAAGTTAAACTTAGGGTAAAAAAAAAAGGTACTATTTGAATGCAATTTCCTCCCTTCAAAATTTGAGAACTAATGTGATATTATATCAGACCCTAGATACAGATTAAATTTACATAAAAAGAAAGAGATTATTTCAGCTTCTTCATGATAGATATTTTATGATATTAATTTGAACATTTAAGAGAAACGGAAGATTCCTATCCGTTAAAAAAGCTCTAAAGAGTTTATGCATAAAATTAGATGATTTGTTTTTTTAAATAATTATATGATACACATACTGTAATTGAAACTAAGAATCTTAATAATAGAGTTCATGTTATTGAGACCCAATTTGCCTCCAATATAAACACATCAATTATAAAATATGAATTGATATTTTCACAATGGAAAACATCTTTATAAAAGCAATTAAAAATTAATTTAATTGTATATCATTACTCATTTTTACAAATAAATTTTAGTTTTTAATCTCTTTCTAAGTGACTTACATATTTTTTAACTCATATTTTTAGTATATTTAAAAATACGATATATATATATATATATTAGGATAAATTATATTTTTTATTCATTAATTTTATCACTTTTAACACTCTTCTCCTTAACAAAATTTTCTTAATTTTTATCTATTTATTTTTCATATTTAACAATTTCAAGTTAAATTTAAAAATAATAAACTAAATTTTGTTATTGACAAGTATGTAATTATAGCTCCCTCGTGAGTATGTCCATCCTTTTTCTTTGATGGTTTAAGTAGGAGAAAGTCTCTTATTATAAACTCTTTTCTCTTTTGTATCTTTCCTCCCATCGTTTTGTTCGTAAACATTGATACATAGAATGTGGGAAGTTTAACTCCCATTAACATCATTTTTTCAAAAATAATAGACTAAATAAACCACAAGTCATGCCAATTAATTAAATATAATTTAATGAGTTAAGTATGATGCAACATGATATAAAAAAAACCTATAGGCTAAAAGTAGAGGTATAACATAGGCCATGTATGGATCAGGTGTATGCACCATCTATTACCTAATAGGCTACATAAATATATATTACATTTTGTTCTTCTTAATTAAGAATTGTATCCGTGATTACTATTATTTTATCCATCAATTTGTCCCTAATAATTAATTCTCACTAATTGTGTTATGTAATATTATTAAATCAATAATAATAAATCCTATTTGAAGAGATTCATATACAAAACATCTTGAAATAATACCTAGAACAAAAAATTCAATTAATCAAAATTCAAAAGTTATAATTTCCCCTTGATCATCGATAGGTTTAACAAGGGTATTTATAACACAGAGATGAGAACGTGAATTCCCAACTATTTATGCGTTAGAGAAATTGTTTCTTATTTTGTGTTGAAGTCCTTTTTAAATCACAAGTTGAAACAGATGAAATCAAAAGTCATTATTTGAATGCTATTGTAGGTACATGTGAAGAAATGATCAAAAAAATAATATTTTCCAAATAATTTGGAGTTTTTATCATAATGTACGATTACTTAACTGGAGGATTCATTGCAAACATTACCTTGGCTCATGGCTCATTATTATTGATATAGGTTGACATATCATACTAATTAAAGGACCAAGAGTTGGCACGACATATTACTTAATTGACATGTGAGATCCATAATTTTTATAAAATAAGTGTTTTTAATTAAAGAGTTTCAGTATTATAATTTAAAAAAAATATAATTTAGTCATAAAAATTATAAGATTACAATATGACTAAAATTATTCTCCCTATTTGAAAATGGAATGAAAATGATTTAATTTCAAGAAATAATAATATTTTTAGAATATTTAACTTACATTTAAAAAATTTATTTTAACAACCTAATATTTTTTGCCAATAATTATTTTCTATATAAAAAAATATACTTTGTTTAAGCAATAATATTTATTGCTATGAAAATAATAATTCTCTAAAATCATTAACTTGTCCTCATTTTTAATTATAAAATTTTAATAAAATTTATAATTCACTTAAGTTTAAACAATATTTTTCTTTCTATAATAATATCCTCAAATTCATCTCAGGTATCAAAGTAACAATGGACAGTTGGATTTTAAAAAAAAACAAAAAAAGCAAGAAAAGCAAAATATCTTATCTTCATCAGTTAAACTTGTGGTAAAAAAGTTACTATTTGAATGCAATTTCCTCCCTTTAAAGTGTTGAGACCTAATGTGAGATTATGTCAGACCCAAGATAAAGATAAGATTTACATAAAAAGAAAGAGATTATTTAAGGGGGTTTTGTCTATAAAAGCCAATTCATATACAATAGTTTAAAAATGGGCATAAGAAGGATTTTTTTAAAAAATAGACAAAATCTTACCTTAAACTTGAATGAAATTTTTTTAATCAATTTTATTTAAAAATTCTATTTTACAAAACATAATTATTATAAACATAAAAAAATATTAACATCTTATAAATTTATAATTAATTTTAAATACATAAATCTTTTTTATCATATTATATATTAAAAAAATTATTTTCAAAAATAAAAAATAATTTATTTTACAATAAAATAAATATAAATTTATACATATATTGAAAATGATATGCTAAATATTTTGATAATTCATAAATAATATAATACATTATTATTATTATTATTAAATATAATTATAATTATATTTAATAAATAATTATAATATTAATTATAATTATAATATAAAAAATAATATTCATAAAAATAATTAAATTATTAAAAAAAATTGTAAAGCCTCTATATCCAATTTTTTACGAGATATAATACAAATATAGAATATTATATCATAAATTTTGTGAAAAAATATTATATAATATAATATGATTATAATTATTTTTACTATGAATATAATAAAATATATAAATTATATTGAATTAATTATATTTTAATACTTAAATATAATTATTGTTAATAGGTATTTGTTATCTTAGTAATAATTAAAATTATAATAATATTATAGATATTTGTTATAATGTAATATATTTTTTAATTTTTTTAATCTTAAATAATTTATTTTTTTAAAATGTAAATAATTTTTCATAAAAATGATTATAATTATTTAGTAAAGTTTTTGATAATTTAAAATTTTATAATTTATTATTATTATTATTATTATTTTAAATATTTTATAATAAAATTTTGATAAGGTATTTATTATAAAAATATATATTTTTATTATATAAATATAAATTATTTTATTATTTTTTATTTATAATAAAAATAAATTGTTATTTATTAAAAATTGATGAATAAATATATTATAAAAAAATAAGTTTTTCGAAATTAGTGAAAGAGAGAGAAGGAAAAGACAAAACATTTTATGTTTTAAAAAAACGTAATTGATGGGTTGTTAATTAAAAAAAGGAGAGAGAGAATGTGTGAAAGTTAGATTAACGACAAATTGTTTATCAAGTTTCATTTTGGTCATTTTTAAATTAAATTTTAATTAAGCCTATTTCTAAATTATTGTATATTATTAGGAGAAAAACCCTTATTTAAGCTGCTTCATCATATATATATATCTTTTATGATATCAATTTGAAAATTTAAGAGAAACGGAAGATTCCTAACCGTTAAAAAAGCTCTAAATAGTTTATGCATAAAATTAGTTAATCTCAAACTATTTATTCCAAAACCAATGCAATATAAAATAGTTTTTAAATTAATAATATATATAACTTAAAAATGTAGTAACTTTTTTGAATTTTTGAGTAAAATTACTTACTTTAAAAAAAAATAGTGTAAATATTATTTAGGCATCCAAACATGATAAGTTTCTTTATTTTTATACTTTTCGAGAAATTAAGCAATTATTAGAGTCTCATAAACACAATGGATATAATTTAAATAGGGATGAGAAAAAATAGTGAGCTCTTCGTTGAGATAAGAAAATTGTAAAAAATATTTACAAAATACGGAATTGTAATTAAAACTCGAATCTTAATAATGAAATTCATGTTATTAAGACCCAATTATATTTGTGATGGTGGAAAACAGTAATACAAAAGCAATTAAAAATTAATTTAATTACACATAATGACTCATTTTCACAAATAAAATTTAATTTTTAACCTCTTTTTAGGTGGTTTACATATTTTTTCAGTATAATGTTAAAAATTTATATTTTTCGCATGTCCAAATATATTGTGTCTATATATATATATATATATTTAGGGTAAATTATACTTTTTATCCACTATTTTTATTAATTTTAACACTCCGGTTAACAAAATTTTCATAATTTTTGTTTACTTATTTTTTATATTTAACAATTTTAATCTAAATTTAAAAATAATAAATTAAATTTATTAAATTTTAAAATAATAAATTAAATTTATTAAATTTTAAAATAATAAATTAAATTTTAAAAGTTAATTGATTAAATAATTTAAAAAATAAGTTTTTTTAATGCGTTAATTCTAATAATTAGATAAAATTTAATTTAGTTTTAAAATTTAAACTGAATGTGTTAAATATGAAAAGTAAGTAGATAAAAAAATTTAAAATTTTTATTAAGAGATCAAAGTGTTAAAAACGATAAAATTATTATACCAACCTTTTTTTTTATAACCTATAAAAAACATATATTTATAGGAGTTTAAAAGTAAAACTAAGTAAATAATTATATCATATAAATTGATTTTTTTCGTAAAACTTTGATACTCTATCATTTCTAAAATAAAAACATTGTTCAGGGATTGTCAAAAACTGTTATGGCAATTCTTCTACCCTTATAAAATTAGATAACAATTCATTCCATTATAAAATCATCCGATGAAGAGAGAGGGAGAAACAGGCGGGTACCAATCGGATATTATTCAAAATAAAAGTTTTTGCATACATACTAAATTACTATTCATGACCAAGAAAACCCATCTGTTCATATATGCATCTGCATTAAGATGCTGGAGAGAAGGCATCTCATGACTTGGAAAAAAAAAACACAGCTTCTAAACTCTCTAATTTCATGGCGTTTGCAAATTAGAAAGTTTCAGTCACAGAGGAAGGTCTAGTTTTAGAGTCAAATGGTCTTGTGTCCTCTATCATTTTAACAACTTCATCCATACTAGGACGACTGTCTGGCACCTTAGAAACACATGCTAATGCAATCTGCAGCATTTGTACCATTTCCACTTCCACACATTGACCTCTCAATACCTCTACATCAAAAACCTCTGCTGTCCATTCCTCTCGAACTACAGACCAAACCCATCCTGGTAAATCAACAACATAATCATGTCCTGGATATTGCAATGGACTTTTACCTGTCAACATTTCAAGGAGGAGCACACCAAAGCTATAAACATCTGATTTTTGCGTAATTTTTCGTGTTTCGTATGCTTCGGGAGCACGATATCCTATGGATCGAGACATTGTTGGAGGGTCATTCATTATGGGAGGCAAGCCAACATCAGAAATACAAGCCTCAAGGTCTTGTGTGAGGAGGACATTTGAGGACTTGATGTTACCATGTATAAATTTAGCACCACCCTCTGAATGAATGTGGGCAATTCCCTTTGCAGTTCCTATTATGATCTTTACCCTTGCACCCCAATTCAATGGAGTTCTTCCTGAGTTTCTGTTTCCTAATGTAAGGAAACAAGGGTTAAAAAATGTATATTGAAGAGACTGATAGTGCTTTGAGTTTTGTTCAAGACATCTGAGTACAAGTTGTGGCAAGCATATGCATAAGCTATAGAAAACCATTTCTAGTTGTAGAAATTGGAGGTAAAGGAAATTCGTCTATTCTTTTAGGTGCTATACATAGAGATTTGGCTAAGGGATATGTTTGGAACTGCTTTTACTTTTAGTTGAAAGTGGTTTTTAACGGCCTAGCTAAAGTATTTCTTAAGATTTTTGACAATCTCCAAGAGAAGTAATTCCAAAATTTTGAGAAACATAAATATAGGTGATATTTACTTTTGGGATAAGTTGTTATTTTTCTAAAATAATTATTAAAATGCAAATCAAAACTACTTCTAATATTTTCACCTCAAACATCTAAGTACTTATCTTAAAACCACTTTTAACAAAATCACTTTAGTTAAAATTATTTCTCTTGAAATCACTTCTAAAAGAAGTACATCCAAACGGACCCTAAGTATCTGTTTGTTTCTATTTTTGAAACCTATAGAAGCACTTATGAATAAAAATTTGTCATAAGTGTTTTCATATCTCAAAAAGCACCTTTTGTGCTTCCTAACTCAAGCACAATTAACGTGCTTTTAGACCCTACGAAAGTGTTTCTGAACCAAAAAAAAAAAAATTTTGCTAGAACTAATAATACGAGGAATCATATAGCACATTTTGTGCTTCTTCTCAAAATCACTATCTTTTTATACTGCATTTACGTGAAATAACTTTTAACATAAGTACAAACAAACAGACATTAACGTAAACCATACCATGCAAGCGCACAAACAAGCTTCCAAACGGCATGTAGTTGTAAACTATAAGCTTCTCATCCTTGGAATAGTAATAAGCACGAATAGGAGCAATATTTGAATGTTGTCCACACTTTCCTAAAACCTCCATTTGCAGCTCAAACTCCTCCTTTCCAACTATAACTTCTTTCAACCTTTTAACTACCACACTTGTCCCATATTCCATAACAACCTTATAAGTTGTTCCACAACTTCCCTTACCAAGAATTTCAGCAGATGCTCTCAATAAATCCTCAAGATCAAAACTATAACTACAACCTTGAAAGAAAAACAACTTGTTCTTCTCTGCCTCTTGCACTCCACTTCCAAAATCTGGTGGCTTCTCACTCTTTCCATTACTAGATACCTTCCCTTTAAACATAAGACTCCTTTTAGCTTTTGTTTTCTTAATACAACATACAAATGTCACAACGATAACAAAACACAACACGGAAGAACCAACAATTGCTAAAGCAATTAGAGAATTGGAAGAGGGAGAAGGAGTAGGAGAAGGAGAAGAAGAAAAGCAATTTCTTAAAGGTGATCCACAGAGTAGAGAATTCCCAACAAAACAAGAATTGGGAAAGTTTTGAAATGAATAAGGAATAGAACCCTTTAAGTTGTTAAAGCTAAAATTCAAAAGCTTAAGACTTGGAAGTTGGAGATTAGGAATAGTACCTGAGATAGAATTGTTTTGGAGCTTCAAAACAGTAAGTCTTGTAAGATTTTGAATAGAATTTGGAATTTTTCCTGAAATGGAGTTATAAGATAAATCCAACACAATGAGTTTATGTGAAAATGAGGAAGGTAAAACACCTGAGAAGTTATTATTTTGAAGGTAGATATATTGTAAGGAAGGTAAAGAAGGAATATCAGAAGGTAGATTTTGATTAAGAAGATTTGATCGGAGACTCAAGACTTTTAAGGCTGATAGCTTTCCTATAGTGTTGAATGGGATTGAACCAACAAGTCCAATACCTGGAAGATGTAAACTGATGACACGAGTTTGATTTACGTTGCAAGTGATTCCAATCCAAGAGGAACAAAGTGGAATTGAAGTATTCCAGTTGAGTCTTTTAGTGTGAGTTTTAGTGGCTGAAGCAAAATCAAGAAGAGCTCGTTTGTCTGAGTTAAGATCAGAAATGGTTAAAGAAAGGATAGGTAGGATAGAGAAGAGGATTAAAAGAACATAAATTGATGAATTGAGCTTCATGGATATTTTCAACAGAGAAATTACGTAATTAAATGGGCAAGTATAACTTCAGTTTTGCTTGTTTTTGTCTCCTGGTTCAACAGGAAAAAAACCATGAAATTAGAATTATCTAAATCATGTTGATAAGGATTTAGAATTATCTAAATCATGTTGATAAGGATTTAGCAGAATATCAACGAGCCACTTTAAAAGCTAATTTAATAACAACAGTTTTTGAAGTGGGAAACTGAAACCATTCAGCTTGGTTATCTCTAAATGCAATAGCAGGTATGAGTAAGATGTAAATGGCTATCTCATTTAATCTCATATTTTATTTAGTATTTTTAATTAATTTATAGTAAAATATTATCTTATTTAATTTAAATATCATTTTATTTATATTTTAACTCAATGAGTCTAACTTTAAACATAGTTTGTATTTTTTTTTTATTAAACTTATATTATAAATAATCATGTATCATTTTATTTTCTTATTTGTCTCATTTAGACTAATTAAGAACAAATGAGATATCTTAATCAATATTATTTTATTAACATCTTATCTTATTAAAAATTAAGTGAGATAAGATGAGATAAATCTAAATAATTAATAAATTATATTATAAATTTATCAATATTTTATCTCAATTTATAACTTTATGTATCATTTGCTAAGTTACTAAAGATAAGATGATTTTGACTTTTTGTGCAGTTGGGAGATAAAAAAAAGGGGAAAGAATAGCTTAAAAGTAAAAAGTATAAAATATCTCTAAATTTTAACTAAATTCTTATATAGTTTTTTAAACTTTTAGAACTTATAATTTAGTTACGAAACATTTAAAATTTTATATATAAGTATTTAAATTTTTAAATCATACGATTTAGTTTCTAAGCTTTTAAAACTTTACACATACATCTTAAATTTTTATTCACAAATATGTATTTTAGTATCAGAATCTATATGTAAAGTTTTAAAATTTTAATGATCAAACCATACGTTTAAAAATTTTGGAGACGTATGTGTAAATTTAGTTAAAATTTAAATATTTTAAAAAATTAAGAACCTATGTGTAAATTTATTTAAAGTTTAAAGACTAATGGTGTATTTTAACCAAATAAAAATTGCTAAGTAGAAAATAGTGTTTAAGAAATGTAGGTTAAATATTTTAAACTTTTTTTTAAGATACTATGACAAAGAAATAGACATAAGAAGACATATAAAAGAATAGTCTTCCTGGTTTAAGTTTATTCATTTGAATTTTGAGTTTTTGTTTTATTTTTTCCCCAAAAATATAAAATTTATCAATTATATGACAGGACTTGAATTCAAATGCAGAAGAGCATCATACAAATTGATAATATTATTGTTTGTCCATCAGCAATTAACAGCTTAATTAACTTCCTTAATTTGAGCAGATCAATCATTTTTATAAGACTAAATTATCATATTTAGATCTTCTGTTGTAGGGTAGATTTAGCTTGAGTTAGTTGGGTACAAAAAAAAAAAAAAAAGTGAAGGGCGTTTGCGATCACATAGTTTACGGTAAAGTAGCAATTTAGTTTCTTAGCATAACTTTGATTTAAAAGATACTCTTTATTCTTATGTTTTGGAATTAAAGGCATATTTTTACAAAGTTATTAAAAGTAATATTAATTTTTTTTAATAGTTTAATTTTTTGAAAGAGTTTATTTTTTAAGGGTTTATATCAAAATTAAATATTAAATTCAATTGTTAAATTATAAGTGTTTGACAATAAATAGTTGATATTTTTAAGAGAATAATAAATATATAAAAATAATATTAATTTTTTTTTCTAATAATTTAAGTTACTATGAGAATTGATTTTTTTTTTGAGTTGTAATTGCGAGTTAGGATCTTTTCCATAAAAGCATGAACTGTCCACATCCTTTATCCTGGAAAAAACAAACCTACAAAATTAACTTCTTTCCATTATTTATTATTTTATTGATAAATCACAGTACATTTAAAAAAAAAAGAGTAAAAAAAACTCAAATTTGCAAACTAAAGTTTTGGTTTTTTGCTTAACATAAAATATGGAGTACTAAAATAAGTAAAAAATAAATTAAGATGAAGTTTGTTTTACATAATAAAATTAGAATTGAAATGTAAATAATATGGAATAGAAATGAAAAGATTTTGTTTGTTTGACTACTAGAATAAAAAAATAATCAATATTATAATATTTGATTTATAACTCAAATATAATAAAAAACAGTGTATATTATCTTAATATTCTTATATTCAATAAAATTTAAATAATATCATTTAATTATTCTTTTTTCGTAAGATAAAATATATTATTTTTCTAAATAGGATTTAGTGTTTTGAGGTTAGAGATTTAGGATTTAGGGTTTTAGCATTTGGGGTTTTGGGTTTTGGGTTATATTTATAAGTTAAGGTTTAGGGTAAAAAAAATTATTTTTCTAAATAGGATTTAGGGTTTTGGGATTTGGGATTTGGGGTTTAAGAATTAGAGATTTAGTATTTAGGGTTATATTTGTGGGTTAAGGTTTATGGTTAAAATTATTATTTTTTAAAATAGTGTTTTGGGATTTATGATTTGAGATTTAGGGTTATATTTGTGGATTAAGGTTTAGGATTAAAATTATTATTTTTCTAAATAGGGTTTTGGGTTTTGGGATTTGAGATTTAGGGTTATATTTATGAATTAAGGTTTAGGATTAAAATTATTATTTTTTAAAATAGAGTTTTCGATTTTAGGATTTGAGATTTAAGGTTTTGAGGTTTCGGATTTAGGATTTAGGATTTAGGGTTTAGGATTTATGGTTCAAGGTTTAAGACTTAAGGTTTAGGATTTAGTGTTATATTTAGGATTAGGGTAAAATTAGAAAAAATTGAAATGAGAATAGGACTGTAATTCCAGGAGAAAGAATTATGATTTTTTTTTTTTTTGAAATCGATTTCATTCTATTCTTTCACCAACCAAATATAAAATTAGAATAAATCAATTCTAATTATATTGTTCAAAGATGTAACCACTAGGAGTTGGAAACTGAATTTAAAGAAACATAGGAAACCTGAACTCAAAACACAGTGCCTATACTTATATTATTTGCAGACACAAAAAAGATAACTCGGCAATAAACATTCGTATTTTTATTTATTTTATTATTAATGCAAGAAACTATTATATATAAATTAATTAAAATCAGCTCGATAAAATATCAATATCAAATAAATAACAATACTGCTTTAACCAGCAATGGATCCACCAAAACTTGATATGCTACAAAGTAGAGCAAATAATAAAATATAACTAGAAATGGACTGTTTTTAGCAGAATATAGAAATCAAGAACCAAGAAAAACTAAGCAACAATGTGGAAAATAATTGGGGAAAATAAAATCAACTTTTTGTTATGCAAACAGATAAAAAGAGAATTTTAGGGATATGGGCACTGTTTGAGTTTTGAGTAGTGCTTGGGTACTTTGGAAATTGAGAATTCCGTTTCAGTTCCTGTGATAGAAATTTATTCTCCACCTTAACTTATAGTTTGGTTCACGGTAATGTAATTTTCTTTTTTATGTATTAATATGTTCAATCAATACGATTATTAATATGAGATGTAACGAAAAACATTCAACTAATAATAAACTCATTCCTCCTACTCCCTTATTAATATATTTTTGAATTCCACTGCTAAAACATAATAATAATAATAATAAGTTTTAATTCTATAACATAATCTTTTTCATACATAGAATTTTATTTTTAATCTCTTATCTGAAAAAAAAAAACACGTGTTCATTTTTCTTAAAATGTAAATAAACATATTTTTTATAAGTTTTATAAAAATGAACATATGATATTTTTTTTACTTAATATGTAATGTGTTGTATTAGATTGTATTAATATAGACTATAATTAAATTAGTTAGTAGAGATACGTTACTCTATTATTAATATACAATACTTATAATACATACAATGTAATATCAATTTCCTTCTATGAGATTCTAATAATGTATTCAATAATAATATGAGATTATAGTAATTCTCGTTACATTTCCTCTCTCTCTCTCTCCATTCACTATAGTATCAAAACTTTTAGATCTAGGGCTTGAAAATTTTTTATCAATCATTTTCTTTGTTGATCGCAATCTTCCTCTAGTATGACCTCTTATAGAGATGTCTTTCGTTCTCTAGTGACTCTTCTTTGCGATGGTCTTACCATTCAAGCAATCTCACAAAATTAGTCGCAAGTCTCTCAATCACAGGTTCTTTCTTTGATTGTAGTTCTTGTGTAATCTTTCTCATAAATAGTATTGACCTCGATTTCCTTATCTATAAAATTATATCATAGTGATTGCCTTATCTGACATGAAGAAATGGATACTTGGATAAGGGTTGGATTTTTGGTATAATGACCAACGAAATGTCTATTGTGTCAAATAAGAAATATGCTCGTGAACAATGGCTCTTGTTGGAGATTGTTTTTCGATCAGAGTCTCAATCAAAGATGATAGATTTGAGGTCTTAACGGTAATTTCTTTATAAAGGTACTTTTTCAGTTTTAGATTATCTTGCATAAGCCAAAGGTATTGCTAATCATTTGGTTGTAATGGAGCTTATGTGATTGATCATTATATGATTATCTATCTATTGGTTGATCTTGGATCGAACCATCTACCTTTTAGTAATGGTATCAACATGTGAGAAATCATTCCTAATTTGAGTTTGTTTTATAGCATGCTTGATCAATATGAAAGCATCCTCAAAAGGCAACATCAAGTTACTTAGGAATAGATTTATCATATTTCTTGATAAAGATAGAGATTAGTTGTATGATAATAAGAGTCTTCGTAGAGCTTACAAGAATATCTTAAGAATCAACCTTCCTCTTGCTCAATTGGTGGTATTAATAGCTCCTATAGTAATTAGTCTTCTTCTCCTTCTAATAGCTCATTTGATAAAGACAATTTTGGTGATAGAAGAAAAGAAATGTGATAAGTATTATTTTATATATAAATTTCTTTATATGTATATTATAACGAGTTAAAATTATTTATTTTGTATTTATTAAAAAATATTAATATTCTAGATTTTATGGATATTTTGAAATTTTAATGAATTTTTTATGATTTTTATTTAACATATGAATGTATTCATAAATAGATATATTTATTTAACGAGACAAATCTAAATTTCATTACTTTCTTTCTCTATCTCATGTGCTGCCACATGTCATCAAATTAACATATATCTTCTTATCATAAAGGTGGTTATGTGTTAGTTAAATGGATTAGCACCATCTCACCCTTTTTTTACATTAGTGAAAAGTTACCATGCTTAATAAAACAACAAAAATAAAAAAATAAAATAAAAAATTCTCACAAAAATTTATCATTTCTTTAAATCAAATTTAAGTAAATAGTTAAGTCTTTTGTACTGTTAGATTAATTTTTGAAAACATATCATGAAATATTTTGTAATTATTTTTGATAATTAGTTAGTTTTTGTCATAACTAGTATTTCTTAATAAAATGTGGAAATTATATTAAACCCAAAATCGGTGTTTATGAATTTTTTTAGTGGAGACTACCCTTGTGAGATATAATTTGAGCCTAATTTCTTTTATTCAGAGTGAAATATATATTTTTTCTACTCCAAACACATTTCTTAATTATTCAAAAAGTTTAGATGATCTCTATAGGTATTAGCATTGAATGTATGAATTTTTTCTCATCTTAATAGAGTATCATATATTTTTTTATTATTTTTGTTTAGATTAAATGATTTGAGTAGAAATTGATAGTATATGCTTATATCTCATTTATGCATGACTGCTACAAAAACAAAAAGACATATCTAGGGTTACCTAAACCAAGATCAAACAGAAAAGTCACAAAATTAACCACTCACCAAAATCCAAAAAAATGTACAATCTGTACATGGGTTGACTCTCTAAAAAAATACATATATTGGAAAAAAAATATCTTCAGAAAAAAAAAATAGAGAGATAAAAAAATTATAGTATCATCTACATACTATGACCCACATTGCCTACAAAGTTGTGAGTAAAGGCTAATTACAAAAGAAATATATAGGAAGTAATTCCCTAAAAAGTCATTTCAATTTCTTCATTTGTAAAAAGCATATATCTTGAAATTCTTTCTTAATGAGTTTGATTTATGCATAAAAATAATTTTTATATATGATATCTTTATAATTTATACATTCGATTCCTTTCATGAGATCAAAGTTAAAATAACACTTTGAGCCTTTATTCTTTATACATATGCGAACCTATTAGTTCATTTCTATACATTAACTCTTTCGCATATAAATTAGTATGAGTGTTTGAACCCATAGGATTCAGTGCTTTGAGAGTATTGACTTGTGAGGAATAGAGTCGAAGCGAATTCTGATTCATGACACTGAAATTGGGTAAAATTAAATTGATACATTTTTTAAATGAAATATGAAAATGATTTTCGACTAATTATTATAATAAAATCATGATTGTTTAAAGAGATTAAAATAACTTATGCTTGAGATTTTAATTATGATCTTAAAGGAGATTAAAAAGTATGAGATATTTTTGTGATATGTTGTTTTCTTTTATTCTTAAATTAATTGTGTTGTAATTGTAGTTTTTGATTTGATTGTTTTTATAGTTTCTTTTGATTTTTACAGTTAGTTCAATGTTTGTGGGTATCATTACTGAAAACCCTCACGAGACTCAAACTCGTCCACTAGGGCAACCTAGGGGTTTAACGGCTTGTTGCATAGGCTAAATGCAACCGTTTCAATCCACGAAAGTGATTTAGGATAGTTTAATTTTTAGTTTTTATCGCTTCTCTTGCTAAGGGACTAGTAAGAAGCTGGTTGGGGGTTGTGATGAGTGCTCAAAAAGCACTAAAATAACCATGATTTTATGCACATTAATTGATTAAAAATATATATATTTATATGTTTTATCATATATTTATATAAATTTGTCTTTTTCGGAATCACGGGTATTTTTATTGTTTTTCAGGTATTTTGGCTTAAAAACGCAACTTAAAAACTCAAAGAGGAATACTGGAAGCAATACATCACAAATATATTAACAAATAAATGGGGAAAGGTCAAAAAATATGGAAAAATTGGACAAAATGGGTCAAAAAGGACAAAAATGTCAGAAAGGAGAAAATCGCGCCGCCGCGCCACCCGGCCGCCGCGCCCCAGCGCCCAGCGCCCAGCTCCGCCCCAAGCTGTGCGCGGAATTGTTCATCCGCGCGCACTGTTCATCCACGCGCACTGTTCATCCGTGCGCACTGTTCATCCGTGCGCACTGTTCATCCGCGGTACTGTTCATACCCCGGCATTGTTCATCTGCGGTACTGTTCATCCGCGGTACTGTGCAGCCTCGGCACTGTTCATCCCCGGTACTGATAACTAATATGCTTAATTAAATTAATTCATTTTTCTAAGAGATTGAAAATGAACCATTTAAATGCCACCTTTGGTGGGGTTAGACAATTTAAACATTATTCAAGGTGTCCAAATTAAACATAAGAATTTAATTATCCGAGTACTAACTTTCAAGTTTTAAAACCACTATTGAAAACATGTTGTCAATACATTTTCACATAATAATTCTTATAAAAACTTTTGAAATAGAGTTTCACTCTAACTACCGGGCGATTGTACCAACAAATAAAAGAGCACTACTCTAAATTAGACCGGATAACTAAACCTTAAAATCTAATTTTCAGGTTTAAGTTTGTAATGAAAAATAATATATTTCTCTCTAACATTCTTAATATAAAATCTTGAATAAAAAAAACAATTCATTTTAGAGATTTTTACCTATTTAATATTTCGCAAGCATAACAACGTCATTATTACATCATATTTACTAAATAGCCAGCATAGTTAAATTTAACCATAGACAAATTAAATATAACATGTAAGAATAAAGCATAAAAATAACTGTAAAGAAAATAAAATCCTTACAGAACTTCGACGCTATTCCCGTAGCTGGAAAACCTCCAAGCGGAATTTGCACTCCCATTTATTGAATCAAAAACTAAATTATTACAAAAACATTACAAGTTCCTCTCAAAAAGAGAAGAACACTAAAACTAAGAAAATTGAACTAAAAACTAAGAAGGAAACTAAGAAAAGCTTAGAAACTAAGAAAGAAACTAAGGAAAACTCAAAAACTAAGAAATGAGAGAAAGAAAGAAGAGAGAAGTGTGGTTTTAAGGTGTGATTTGAAGTGAAGGGAAGAGGGGTATTTATAGGTGAGGATGGAGAGAAAAAGTAGAGAAAAAAATGTTAAAAAAATGTAAAAACGCGGATTAGTGATTGTTGACGTCATTTGATGACGTCAGCATGACGGGGGCGGCTGCACAGTACCGGGTATGAACAGTACCGCGGCTACACAGTACCGGGGTATGAACAGTACCGCGGCTGCACAGTACACGGATGAACAGTACCGCGGCTGCACAGTACCGCGCGCAGCTTGGGGCGGAGCTGGGCGCTGGGGCGCGGCGGCGCGATTTTCTCCTTTCTGAAATTTTTGTCCTTTTTGACCCATTTTGTCCAATTTTTCCATATTTGTTGACCTTTCCCCATTTATTTATTAATATATTTCTGATGTATTGCTTCCAGTATTCCTCTTTGAGTTTTTAAGTTACGTTTTTAAGCCAAAATACCTGAAAAACAATAAAAATACCCGTGATTCCGAAAAAGACAAATTTATATAAATATATGATAAAACATATAAATATATATATTTTTAATCAATTAATGTGCATAAAATCATGGTTATTTTAGTGCTTTTTGAGCACTCATCAATTAGCTTTACACCTTTATCTTTGTGCAAATGGAACCTCGCGTGCACTAATCCTACTCCAACTTTAAAATATATTATTTTTTTCTCGATATAAAAATCTAAACAAAATCCCATAACATATAATCAATAACAAAATTATAAGAAAATTAAGAAAAATACAAATCTAAGTTGAAGGCAAAAATTAAGAAGACTCAAGAGGTAATGAAAGGAATTTAATGACATAATTAAAGACAATAATCCTAAGATTTCTTCTCCTTTCTATTATTGTTATTATGAGTAATATTCTAAATTTATGTTTTTCAAGAGTAGTTAATTTTATAATTGATTATGGATAATTTCAAAACCCTAAACATGGATTATAATTTTTAATAAGATTTTCAATGTTCTATTCATTTATTTTTCTTAATTATGTATTAATTTTTACTTTTTAATATTTTTATGAATTTTCTTGATTTTTTAAGTGTACAATTAAATTTATTTGATTGGGTATGTAATCGCTTGATCAATTTAAATAATTAGTTATAAATTACTTGCAATAAGAATTAATACTCAAGATAATTAAACTGAGCTTGTGTGTTTATCATTGATCCAACATGCTTCTCGAAATTGAATGTTTTTGATAGATTAAATTTGGAGAACTTATTCTAGGTTATCTATTAGAAAGAGTTTAGATTAAGAGTTTCTTTAACTCAACGAATAAGTAAGAAAATATCAAGACTTTCGATCTTGTGAAATTTTTTAAGTTGGTATAATCAAAGAATAAGATATTAGGATATAATTTTGTTAATTTATAATACATGCTAATGATGGAGAATAATCTACAATCGTTATTGTATTCAAATCTTTATCATAATTTTTATATTTCATTTTTTGTTTTTATTAACTTCTAGTTGATAGATTTAATATTTAGTTTACAAAACTAAAACTCCCCATTTTAGTAAATAAGAATTATTTTTTAAAATCATCCAAAGAAAATATATTTACTTGTTATATACTAATTTATGGCATCTTAAGCAATTTAAAATAAGGTTTAAATTCACTATTCATCTGAATGCATCAAAAGCCTTACATGCTAAATCTGTAATAAGTCAGGCCACAGTGCCTTTAATTGCTTCCTCTTGCATGATATTATGCTTGACAATCATCAATGTTCACTAAGAGGTTCTACAATAGCCATGAATGCTTTGGGTAGCACTTCAAATGGTGGTTCAAGGAATAGTGAGCTACTATACTTAAGTACTAATCACTATATTACATCTGAAATTTCAAATGTGAGCCATCATGTTACCTATAATGGAAGTGATGAAGTGCAACTTGGTAATGGTTCTCAACTTTCAATTACTTGTGTATGTTCAAATACTCTTTTTGCTAACAATAAATTTGCTATGTCTTTGCATACACTTTAACACACTCTTTCTACCACTACAAATATTCTTTATGTTCAAAAATTATATGAAGATAATCATATTTTTATAGAATTTCATTATTTTGTTTTTATGTCAAGGATCTGTTTACGGGGAGCACTATTTTCCAAGGTGAGAGTAAGGAAAGTCTCTACAAAATTGAATGTCAAGCTCTATAGGATGGTCTTTCACACAATTCTCATGGAAGTCCTTTTGTTTTTCATTCTTTCATTCTTGTGTTTCCTTAGTTAATAGGCATAGTCATCTAGACGATCCTTCATTTCAATGCTTTTCTTCAAGCTAATAATTTGTATGTACCTAGGATAAATAAGAGTTTAAAAATTTGTAAGGATTGTGAAATTTCTATCTCATAAGTAGCTTTTTACTCATGTCCATCGATGATCTTTAGAACCTCTTCGATAGATATACATGGATCTTTGGGTTTCAACTATTATCTCTTAAAATGGTGATAGATATTTTCTATCTATTGTAGATGACAATTCTTATTTTCTATGGATATTTGCTTTTAAAAACTAAGAATTAGGATACTTCTATTCTTTCTTACTTTAAATGCATGGTTAAAAAATAATTTGATGTGTCTATTAAATCCTTTCAAACTGATAATGGTAAAAAGTTTCAACCTAATGTTTTCGTCTTTGAAAATGAAGATATCATAAACAGGTTGATATGTCCTTTTACGTTAGCTCAAAATGATTGTGTTGAGTCTAGGCATCGTTGGATTGTTAAAAGGGGACTAAATTTTCTTTTTCATGCTTATGTTCCTAAAGTTTTTTAGTCTTATGCTTTTAAGACTCCAGCTTACTTGCTTAATCATACAACCTTTAAAATTCTTGGTCATAAATCTCCTTATGAGATTTTGTTTCCCAAAAAACTTGATTACTCTATTTTAAGGGTATTTAGATGTGCATGTTTTTTCTTGTTTTCTTGTATATAATCAACATATATTGGATGATAGGTCTATAGAGTGTGTCTTTTTTGGGTCATGCTAGAAAAAAAGGGATACATTTGTTATGATCCTCATTCTTCTAAGTATTATATGAATAGACATGTAAGTTTTTAAGAGTCTTTTTTCCCTTTTCTAATGCACTAGAGTCTCATTCACTCATTCATTTTGACTGGTTTGTTAAACTACCAAATCTTCATTCTATTCCATTACTATATTTATCTTCTTTTTTGCCTCATGTTTGTCATGATCCACTACATGTTTCTACTCTTGCTTGTTTGTCTGCCTGCTACAGTTCTCCTTCTTCTATTCCACATGTTCCTTTTCTTCTAGAATATATTTCTGTTTCTATTTCTATAGAATATGTTCCTATTTCTCCTTTAGAATCTATTTATCTTTCATTATTTGTTGTCATCTTTTATTGTCAATGTTCATCCCATGTTAACATGTGGTAAAATAAGGCATTTGAAACCAAAGGTTTACAAACTACTATTATTCTTCCTGAATCTACAACATTTAAAGAAGTTTTAGCTATTCCTAAATGTAAAGTGGTTATTGATAGTAAATACAATGTTCTTTTTATGAATTATACTTGGGAAATTGTTAAGCTTCCACCTGAGAAAAATATTTGTTGTAGATGGGTTCTTAAGGTCATACTTAAGTATGATCATTCTCTTGAGAGGTATAAAGTGAGGATACTTACTAAGGAATACTTAGAGGTGGTAGGTATGGACTATATTGAGACATTTAGTGATTAAAGTGACCATTATTCGAGTTGTTCTTAGTATTACTATTAGTTATGGTTCGATTATTTAATAAGTGGATGTCAATAATGTCTTCCTTAATGAGGATCTTACTAAAGAATTTTATATGAATCCACCTTATGATTATGAAGTGGTTCCTAGAATGGTGTGTAATCTTTGCAAATCTCTTTATAGGTTGAAACAAGCCCCTCGAACCTAGTTTCAAAAGTTGAGCACCTCTCTTATTGTTTTGATTTTTTAATGCAAAATCTAACTCCTCATTGTTTGTTAAAGTTACTTCTTCAAGTACTCTTTTGATCCTAATATATATTAATGACATATTAATAACATGCAGTGATACTCATTTAGTGATAGATCTCATTAATCAACTTCATTCTCAGTTTGCTTTAAAGGGTCTTGGTGATCTTAGTTTTTTCTTTGGATTAGAGATTACTTATAGATCTAGTGGTATCCATCTCTATCAATATAAGGGATATCACAAACTTAATTGAAATGTGTGGCTTTTCTCCATCCAAGCATATTGATACACCTATGTCTTTTCGTCTTGTTTTTACTAAGATAGTTGGTATCCTTCTTGATAATCCTACTCTTTTTAGGAGTTTGGTTGGTGGTTTATAATATAATTGTTTAATTCGTCTAGACATTGCTTTTATTGTTAACAAATTATACCAGTTTCTTTCATGGTACACTAACGCTTATTTCCTTGTTCTTAAGCATTTGCTTAGATATTTGAAGGCTTGTACATTCTGGTTTCGTCTTCACTTGATTGGTTACTTTTAGTGATGCTAACTAGGCTTCCTGTCATGATGATAGAAAAAGCATTGGGGGTTATTGAGTATTTGTGAGTGATAGCTTCGTTTCGTGGCATTCTAGTAAACAAAGTTTCGTGTTCTAGTTTTGAGTTTGAATATGGGGTTGTTGCTATGGTTGTAACAAAATTGCTTTGTCTACGAGCTTTTCTTATTGAGATTGGTGTTTCTTTATTATCTTTTCATTTATTTTTGTGATAATCTTAGTGTTATTTATCTTGCTCATAATCGTGTTTTTTATGCACGCACCAAGCACATTGAGATTGATTTACACTTTGTGCGTGATTTGGTTCAGAAGAATTTTTTGGATGTTCATCATGTGAGTGCAACTGATCAATTAACTAATTTTTTAATCAAATCTCTCCCAACCTCTCAGTTCTTATCTTAGAGACCAAGTTTTTGGTGCTTCCATCATCTTCTAGCTTAATGGGGATGTTCTGATATAGTATATTTACTATGTAATGTGTTGTATTAGATTGTATCAATATAAACTATAACTCAATGAGCTAGTAGAAATATGTTACTCAGTTATATAGAGTACTTACAATACATACAATGTAATATCAATTTACTTATATAAACTTGTAATAATACATTCAACAATAATATGAAATTACATTTCCTCTATCTCTCTCTTTGTATTCTCTCAATTCACTATATATGAATTGGAGAGTAAATTATGGACATTATACATTATGGTGTAAGTAATATAATTTTATATAAATTATTAGGGATAGAATAAAAAGTACAGGTAAAGTGCGCGTACATCTAATTTTGAAGGATAGCTTAAAAATTAATCAATATTCTTAACAACAATGTCATCAAATATGTCCTCATTGAAGAGCTTTACCCAACAAACAACAAACAGGTTGTACGTCACTATTACAAAAATGGGTATTTAAGTCGATACGTAAAGTCGGTTTTCTCCAAAAACCGACTTTAAATTGGTTTAAAGTCGGTTCGGTGGTGAACCGACGCTATCCACGTAGGACGTAGCGTCGGTTGATGTGTCGAACCGACGCTATGCGTAGACGTAGCGTCGGTTGACACCTGGAACCGACGCTATCCATGTAACATAGCGTCAGTTCGACATGTCAACCGACGTTACACACATGGATAAATCTTTTCTCTTCTTTCTTTCCAGACAGAAACTATTTTCAGCGTTGCAGAACTCTAAAAAACCGAAAACCTCCTCCTCCATTTCTCCTCCACTCTTTCTCATTTTCCAGCCACCTACGACTACCATTTTCAACATCGGTTAGTGAGTTTTCTTCCTCTCTAACTAATCTTTTAGATCCCCTATTATTCATATTTTTTCTGTTATTATGTGTTATTATTTATGTGTATAGATTTTTGTATTATATATGTAGGTTTGTATTATAACATAAGGAGAAGAATATGACGATCTTGAATAAAATCGAACAAAAACATGGTAATTTTTCTGTTATTAATTAATATTTTATTTTTCAAATATTTGTATTATTTGAACTATTTGCTAAACTGATTTTGGTTTTTTTTTCCTGCTCAAATACAGGTTCAAAATGAATAAATTTAAAAAAAAAAATTAAAGTCGGTTCACCGCGTGAACTGACTTTAAACGTAAAGTCAGTTCATCGCGTGAATCGACTTTAAACGTAAAGTCGGTTTATCTCGTGAACCGACTTTAAACGTAAAGTCGGTTCACACCTTGAACCGACTTTAATGCCACGTAAAGTCAGTTCATCGCGTGAATCGACTTTAAACGTAAAGTTGGTTTATCCCGTGAACCGACTTTAAACGTAAAGTCGGTTCCCACCTTGAACCGACTTTAATGCCCATTTTTGTAGTAGTGCGTATTATTATTTATTAATGGTATCTAGCTATTGAAAATTTGAAAACAATCAAATGTAGGCAATGTTGTTGCTGCTAAACGAGCAATGTAAAGGAAACAATGGAGGTTATGCTAGAGTTTTTTTTTTCATTCTTTTTATTTTCAATTTTTCACGAGAATGAAGTAGTTATTGTTCTAATTGATTTATGAGAAATTTTTGCATACAACAGTTTCATGAATTAGGTAGAAAACCTCTTCATTTATTATTTGATCTACATGTATTTATTAATATGTAAAGGACTCATTTTCATATAAATATTAATATAATATCAATGAAATTAACAAGTTACACCACACATTAATGAATCTAGTTCATAAAAAAAAATTGGGGGATTGTTGATATAATACTAGTAATGAATTATGGTACTTAACATTTATGTTCAAAGTAATCTCAAGAGAAATAGCTTTCAAAAATAATTTTAATTGTAAGCATATAATGTGCATTCCCTATGATTCGGATTTTTTTGGTGATTAGTTAAGAATTTTTCATAAATATATACTGATAATAGAAATGATTAAATAATTTGATTAATTTATTTAAATTGAAAAATATGATCTCTCCATATTAAAAGCATAATAAGTTTTTTTTTTTTTTTTTGTAAAATAGAGTTAAAATAATAATAAACAAAACAAAATAAAAATATATAATAGAATTGATCAGGGTTACTTTTTTTTAGATTAAATGTACAAAAAGTAGAGAAAATGATAACAGTTTGAAAAAACCTTTCAAGGTGGTTCTTTATTTGAGTATCTTTACTCTTTATCAAGAAATAAAGGTCATTCCAATCGATTATCTTCAAGTATTTTTCAAAATAATCAATAAGCACTTTGTTTACTTTCTTTCCTTCTAAGTGCCCGTAAAGCCAGAATTATGATGAAGGTAAAACTATAAACGAATACAAATTATATTAATGCATCATTCCTTGTTTTTGACTTCAAACTCAACATCAAAGAAATAATTGAAATTTTACTCCAAAAACAAACACAATAATGACAGCACTTAAACAGCCAAAATAATAATAATAGTAATGACACCACATTATCGGAAATAATACACCTATTATTAGGAGTGTGCAAACAATCCGATCAATCTGATCCGATCTGTTAATTTTTTGAAGGTTTCGATCTGACCATTGGATCGAATCAGATGAAAAAAAATCCATCCGTTAAGTTCGGATCGGATGGCGAATTTCACTACGGTTCATCTGATCCCATCAAAATTAATTATATTTATTAAATTAAATATATAAATATAAATAATATATATTTAGGTTTTCGTCCCCATATGTTTTCTTTCGCGCAGCTTGATTAGGTTTTCCTTTTCCTTTTCGTTGTGCAGCTAAGCATTTTGAATTCTCTCTGGCTTGTTGCTCTCCAGTCTCTAGTCTCCAGTCTTCTCCCCTCTACCACTTTGTCATTTGCTCTCTGCCACTGCGTGTATCGTCGTTGCCGACTCTCTCTCCGTTCTCCCTTCTCCATTATTCGTTCTACATCAATTTGGTTCCCTGTGAGTTTTGACTCTTGTTCCCTGTGAGTTGTGACTCTTGTTCCCTGTGTAATATCTGGTTCTACTTTTTCTTTTCATTATTTATTTTTTTCTTCTATGAGATATAGGAAATTGTATTACTTTGGTTGTAAATCTGCTTCTTTATATTCTGAAAATCTATAAATCTGCTTCTTTACATTCTAGAAATCTATAAATCCACTTTTTTACATTCTTGAAATCTGCAAATCTGCTTCTATCTAAGCTATATATTTTTGGTTGGAGGGTTCACATTCTAATAATTTAATTTGATGAGGTTTGGAAAGTTTGTTCTATTTACTATGTTATACCAATACGAAGTTTGCCGCTAACATTGAGATTGACATTAGTCTACTCTTTTTTATCTTTCATGTGTATTTATAGTTCTCATTATATAATATAATCCAACTCATTCTTTTAATTTCCACTTTAATAAAGCTTTACACATATTAATGGAGAAAAGGGTTAATTTGCTCTATTTAGTATTGATATGTTGGTACTTCCATGAAAAACAAAGAAAAATTGAGAACACATTAGAGATATATAGTAGTTTAATATAATTCATCAGTAGGTAACTTGTATTATCATATCTCTTCCTATCAATTAATATATTTTTATTTTCAGAATTCTAACGAAAATGAAGCATTATACCGAATCTATAGGAGGAACATGATAATTTGACTTAAAAGTAAAAACGTAATCAATATGATTATATTAAGGGTTTAAATCGAAGTAATAAAATTAATAGCTTGAAATATTTACTTTATCTAAAATACTAAGTAATCTGTTTGATATATATTATGTATGTTTGTAATTATCTTTTTATATGTGACTATTCAAGGTTGGTATCATGATCTTGTTTATGTATGTCTGTGGTTTTTTATGATAGCATTATTTGTCTAAGTGCATATTTTTTTCATTCATTCCATTCAAAGCTTTTGATAATTCATAAGTTTATGATTAATTATGTTTTTGATTTTAAAGTAAACAGATGGTTGTTAACATCTACTCTCTTGTTCCTTGTGTAATATCTGATATTTTTGTTATTTCATTTATCTGATAGCATTTTATAACAACTATTTTTCTACACAGTGTGTTTATTGTATTAAGTTGATTATGTCTCACTTTATCTTAGATGGAAAAAAACACCTCTACTACGGATAATCCACTTGCAACCACTGGAACTGCAAATGTTGCCCATGATGTTGAAAATCAATATAAGAATTCATAAAATGCTCCACCAGAAACTAAAGATCTACCATTGAATGACAAACATAAACCTTCTATAGATAGCTATGATGGAAAAGGTAAGCGAAAGTTTTCTAAATCTTCTTCTTCTGCCTGGAAACATTTTGATATAGTGGGTGAAGGCTTAGATCGCAAGGCGAGATGTAAATATTGTTCATGGGAGTATGTGTATGTATCCAGCAAGTCTGGTACATCAAACTTAAATGCTCATATTGCTATGCAATGTAAATTATTTCCTGGTAGATATGAGAAGAAGCAAAAGACTTTAGCTTTTGAAAATATCACAAACAATAAATAATGTTTACTTGTTGCACACACATTTAGTATTGGGGCTTGTAGGCTTGCACTTATAGAAATGATTATAGTTGATGAATTTCCATTTAGTCATGTTGAGAATGAAGGATTTAAGAAGTATAGTAGAGTTTTGGAACCAAGGTTCCAAGTCCCTTCTCGTACCACTGTTGCACAAGATTGCTTAAGTTTTTTCTTAAAGGAAAAGGATAAATTGAAAGAATTTTCTCTAAATCATTTCAAAGAGTTTGTTTAACCACTAACACATGGATTTCTGCTCAAAATTTGAATTATATGTGTCTTACTGCTCACTTCATCGATGATAATTAGAAACTCTAAAAAAAATCTTAAATTTTTGTGTGGTTCCTAGTCATAAAGGTGATATCCTTGGGAAAGAAATTGATCAATGCTTGTTAGATTGAGGAATTGATAAGATATTTACTATTACTGTGGATAATGCTAGCTCAAATAATACATTAGTTTCTTACTTGCGTAAAAAAGTGAACAATTGTGGTGGTGCAATACTAGATGGTTAACATATGCATATGAGGTGTGCAACTCATATTCTAAATTTTGTTGTGAGAGAGGGCTTTAAAAAACATGATTCAAGCATAAGTAAGATAAGAGAAGTTTTCTAATATGTCAAAGGATCACCTTTAAAGTTGTTAAAATTTAAGGATTGTGCGGAGCAAGAGAAGATTGATACTAATAAACTTTTATGTTTAGATGTAGTAACAAGGTGGAATTCCACCTATTTAATGTTAAAAGTTGCAATAAGATTTCAGAACACTTTTGAGCGTTTAGAAGAAGATGATGTGATATTTAAACAAGAGTTCAACATTGGAAATAATAGTTTCAAAACTCCTGATATGTTTAATTGGTCTAATGCTCACATATTTGTGAGGTTTTTGAAAATATTTTATGATGCAACATTGAGGTTTTCTGGTTCTGTATATGTTACTTCAAATTTATTTTTGGATCAAATTTGCTTCATACATAACCAATTGAGTTTCTGGTGTGAAAATACAAATTTTTTGTTAAGTAAAATGGCAAAAGAAATGAAAACAAAGTTCAATAAATATTGTGGAGGTGTAGATAAGATGAATGATTTTTTTATTTATTGCAACTTTGCTTGATCCAAGATGTAAGGAACAAGGTTTGAAAATTTGTTTGGATCTTTTGTGTGATGAAGATGATATTATGGTTGGTCATATGGTGAAAAAATTTAGACAAACTTTGAATAATATGTTTGATCAGTATTTAGTTTTGTATTCTGCAAATGTCCAAGCTACATGCTCACAACCTTTAGACATAGAAAAAGTGGATAGTTGTAACATTGATTCAGTTTCACTATGGATGGATCGTTATAAAAAGCGTGTCATAGATGCAAAAAAGACACACAACCAAACTGAAGTAGATAAATATTTGGGTGAGACATGTGAGGATATGGATGATAGTCTTTTAATCTTTTAGGTTGGTGGAAGGTGAACGCATCTAGATACAAGGTTCTTTCCAAGATTTCCAAAGATGTTTTAGCTACACATATATCAACTGTAGCTTCTGAGTCGGCATTTTTTTAAGGGGAGAGTTATTGATTCTTTTATAAGCTCATTGTCCCCAAAAATTGTCCAAGCATTTATTTGTACTCAGAACTTGATTCGATTATCACCAATAATTAACATTCGTGAGTCCCTTGATAATATTGAAGCAATTGAAACAGGTAATATTATTTTAATTTTCATTATTAATTGATATCATTCTATTATGATTTATGATTTAATATTCTCATCACTTTCTATTATCTTCTATTTTGTAGATATGTTTAGAGACATTAAGGATATAACCCTTGATTGAGTACGATATATTATTATTTTATTTCATATGTATTTAATATATTATTTTATATATATTTAGTTATCAATTTACTAATATTTTTTAAATTATGACTAATAGGTGATGACACACTGAAGTTTTTTGCTATTGTTCTCAAGATTCAAGACAATATTATTTTCAAGATGGTCGATGGATGTTAAAGAGTAAAATGATTAAATTAATATAGGTTTAGATTATTATGAATTTATTATTTGAATGAATTGTTAAATTTATTAAAATGACTATTGTAATTGACATCGTTATTGACGTATTGTATTATTTTTGTTTTATATAGGTTTGAACATTTTAGTCTTATTTTAAACTTTTTATTTGATTTTTTAAGGTTTCTTTTAATTGAAATAATTTTATGTTATAATTTATGTGAAAATTTAAATCTTTTATTCAAAAATATCAAAAATATAATTAATTAAGTTTATTGGTCGGATTGATCGGATGTGAAAGTTGATCAAATTGGTTACAAATTAGGATGTTTCAATCCGATGAAATGAACATAAAATTAACCGTTTCGATCCGATAAATACCCCTATCTATTACCAATTTTTTTAAAAAGTAAAACAATCTAATAAAACACTTACAACTATAACCTACGGAAAGAATTTAAATGATTAATTGTACACATAATTTGTATACGAGCACTTAAATTAATAAGGGATGAGGAAAGGAAAAATAGAAATTGTATATTTATGACCAATATAATTCAAAATTCCAATCATATCTGAAAACTTTCACCAAACTAATCCGATTATTTGAAGTGAGAGGACAGAGTTGCTTCAAATACTTGGCATTAGTAATTTTCTGAAGTTCCCTCCATCAGCTTTTGGAGATTGGGGATTCCAAAGTCATAAATTGCCACATCAGACTATATAAAAGCCTCTAATGTTTTACTAGCAAGCATTCTGTCCACAAAATATATAAATTTCAAAAGAATGCTAATTTGCAAACACTGCCCAAACCACTGGTGAAGGCAAGGGCAATTTGGGCAAAGTCGCATTGTCGAAATTGAAACTCAATTGGAGACGAGAAGGAGTTTGGGGTTTGATTTTGATGGAGTCTGGGTATAACTTTAAGCTGTGTCTGGAATCATAATTTGAAGGGGAAGAAAATAGTGAATGTTTTATAAAGAGAAAAATATGGGGAAAAAAAATTGAAAATTTGTATTTGTTTTACATAAAGAGTTGATGCTAATAGTTATACAAGAAGATTTTGGTAAGCATTTTGACATTTGGGTTCGATCATAGAAAGCTAGGCAAAAACGACATCTCCATTGCCACTTGAATGTTACAAGTAATAAAACATGATTTCCATTAAATATGCAAGAAACCTATCCCCATCCCCATTGCAAGTAATGAAACATGACTTCTCTAACAAAAGTAAGATTTTTTATGGATATTAAAACTTCCCGACTAATAAATTAAATTTTTAATACCCTAAACACCTGTAAAATCTTTATTTATGTTATTTATTGTATAATTAAATATAACAACTTCAAATTTTAAATGTAATTAAATTATTTATATTGTTAATTTAATAATCATTACAATAATTATAATAATTTATACTTCATATATCATAACAATAAAATTTTAAAAATACAAATTATTTATTAATGAAAATATCATTTCATTTATTTTATTTAAATATGAAATTTTACACATAATATATATTAAAAAACTTTATACGAACAGATTATTTTCAATCAGTGTAGTGTAACGTTCATGAAGTCATAGACTAGTATCAAGATTTCATAAGTTCTCTATTACGACAATAATCGCCAATAATCAATAATCAACTTAAACAGACCCCTCCGTTATTGTGCACTGCAAATTAGTCAATAAACACAAGCTAAATGGAAATCAACGAAAGAGGAATAATCATGAGAAAGAAGAGATGACCAATCAACTCACAAGTTTCAGAATCTCAGACCAAAGTAAAAACTCATTTTTCGGAAAATTAACCTCAAAAAACAAACAGTAGAATTCAGTGTTCTGCTTAGACGTTTTTAAAAGGGAAAATACTATTCTTAAGCAATGTTCTCAGACAGAAAAGCTCTCCCGGCTTGACGATTAGCTAATGGTCCATGACATCCAAGAAGCTGCACAAACAAAAGGATGAAATCCAATATTAGCCTTATCATTTGATTAAGATAACCGGTGAAAATAGTTAATACTTTGGTATCGGTACATAGTTACCCTTTATGTACTATGTTTTTAAAACATTCCTTCATTCAAATATTGGTATCCTTTTTGCAATTTTAAATAGTATTATCTCCTTTTTAATCAAAGGACAAATTAGACAATCATACTTTAAGGGGAAAAAAGAAGGCAGTAGAAAAAAAGTTACAATTATATTCCCCACGAGAAAAAAAAATTAATGGCCCGTCGTTTTTATTATAATTTTGTCATTTTGCTAAATTTTCTAAACTCACATTATTCTATGTATTGACACACAAAAATAAAAAAAATTGAACTGTTCTAATTATTATTATATGAGGTTCAATACCCTATTAATGTATTGATTCTTATGCCCTATTCTGTTGTCGCATTGATACCCTAATTTAATTATTGGAACCTCTATTAGCCATTAAATCTTTATATTTTGCTATTGTCAAATACCATTATCCAATTTGACAAAAGGGACCGATACTTGAATTAGAATACCAAAACAAAACCTTCTAATCTTTTAATAACATGGGTTATAAAAGGTATCAATACTTGATTTGGGATACCAAAATGGAACCTTGTAATAACAATGAACATAAATGGTACCAATGCATTAGCTTGATTACTTGTAAGATACCGAAACCAATATAAATAGTCCATAGAAGAGATCCTAATAACTGTTAAAGCTTGAAATGAAATTATCCTTACAAGCTCAATGAATGAATAAAAATCAATACCTTAGCATTAACACCATCTGGAACAATTCTGTTCTCGGAACGAAACTTCAAGTAATCAGCTCGGCTGAACTTGGTGAAACCCCTGAGACAAAGGAAAAAGGTAAATTATACACACGCACTGTTTGGAGAAACATGCATCAACGTATTTGGTAAGTAGAATAAGTTAGAAATTGAAAGGCAATAATTTAAAGTTGAAAACAATGTAAGAAAATGACAAAAATACATTATTTTTCAAGCCACATAAGATTACACGCCAAAAACATAAAATGCCTTATTTATTTTATATGATAAAAGTCTATAACTTAACCTTGTCCAAAATCAACGCTAATTAATTAGGTGGGGAGCCAAAATAGTCGCATTATTTAAAAATGAGCAATGTAATCTGTTATTCTTGGTTATGGCCTAATTGGTCCCAATTTTTTTTAAAAAGAGTTCTACAAATTCAAATCCTAAATTCCGTTTAAATAAAATAAAATAAAAGAATACATGTGAGAGATCTTCTTCACAAATATTGGATGAATTTTAACATTTTTGTGCCATATGAAATTATAATATCATTAAATTCAGCCATTTCAATATTGATATTTTTTTTTCTTTGTACAATGGAAAAGAGAGATTCTAAATTTTTCCAAATATTTTTATTTGTTGTACCTTGAAATTACTAAATTAGCCTTAATTAATTAAACATGTACTTAACAAATGCATTTTTCATTATGTATAACGTATAATTTTGATGACATTATATTAATTGAACTAGTTTGACTAGTTTTGTTAAATTACAGACCTAATCGACCCAACAAATAATTGCAAAAACTAAAATACATATTTTTCAATAATTATGGGACTAAGCAATCATTTTTTCCTAATTAATTGGTTTTAATTAGTTACAAAATAATTGGGATAATAACAAATTTCAAAATATTAACAGCAAGAGACCTAGAGCACTAGTAAAATGTGCAATGAGAAAGCAACACAGTTAAGTATGAAATTTAATCCAGATAATCACTTACCACTTCCTGCTAACAATGATCTTTTGACGACCAGGGAACTTGAACTTAGCACGACGAAGAGCCTCCTGAGCATGATGGCTGTTGTTGTCCTTGCAACGAACAGAAAGGAGGACCTGACCAATTGCCACTCTAGCACAGGTGCCTAGTGGTTTGCCAAAGGCACCCCTCATTCCAGTTTGGAGCCTATCAGCTCCAGCACATGAAAGCATCTTGTTGATACGGAGTACATGGAAAGGATGCACCCTCACTCTCAAGTGAAAAGCATCCTTACCAGCAAACTTAGACATGTACTTGTTGCAAGCAATACGTGCAGCTTCCAGAGCTTCACTTGAAACATTTTCCTTCTCCCAACTCACGAGATGAACACAGAATGGGAACTCATCAACACCTTTCTTCTTCATACCAACATCATAAATTCTGATTTTTGGATCAGGGACACCACGGCAAAACCGTGATTTTGGGTAAGGTTTGTTCTTAATCTGACGATAACATCTTGCAGGTCCTACCACATAGACAACAATCAAAAATCAACGGTGGTCTATAAAAGCAAGGTCTTAATGGATCTATCTTCAATGGAAATTCTAAAATGCCTCATTTCAATTTAAAAGGAACCGAAAAACATTCGAATTTAGTCCTTTATCTTTGAACTAATCGAACCTTTTTAAGCTACTAACTTAGCATTAGAGCCATAAATTAATAGACTACATCCCAAATATACAAGTAATTTCAAAGATTTAAAGCGGAAATAATTAAATATAAACAACGAAAATGGATGGACGTTTCTTTACATAAGAAAAACAGTACATCTCGTACAATAATCAAAACAATCTATGAATTACATCTACGGAAATATCAAATCCATAATCAAGAAATCATAACAATAATATTCCATAGATAGATTGAAAAAGAACTCGGAAATTAAAGAGACACAGAAGGAAAATAACTCACTCCTCCCCATGGCTAGGTTTTCGGTTCCGCTACTGCTACTTCGTACTCAGGGAAATGCTCGTTCCAAACCCTAAAGCGGTATTTATATGGTGCACGACTGCGTATTCGTGCCCGAAAAGACAAAAACCCTAGTAATTGCAGTCAAAGCACGTGACTTTCTGGTGTCCAGATCTTTTGAATTGGAATGGGCTAACAAATGACAAGGACTCAAGCCCAAAATAATTTTGGGTTTTTAAGAAGCAAATAATATTTCGAGAGATTAAAAAGAAATTATTACACTTAAATTTATAATTATAAAAATATCATTAATAAATTTTAATTATATATCATTTAATATCAAAATATTTTAAATAATTATATTTTAATTTCAAAAATTATAAAAATAAAATAATATATCAGATTTTTTTAATTTTTTTAATTACTTTTTTAAATATTTTTAGTAGGGAAAATTATAATAGCAAACTATGTTGCTACTAGCCTAATCCAATTAATTTTTCCTATAAATTTCATTTTTTGTATTTTCAAGACATTAAAAAATTAAAATAAAAGTCAGATAGCTCTGAATTTATATATAATCAGATAAATAATTTTACTTTCAATAATAAAGGCAAAGCATAATTTTAGTTTATTAAGTAGTGTGATATTAAGATTCATCTTTTTTTATTATTTTAAATCATAATTTGGAAGCATCCAATTTCCTTTTAATTTATAAAGAATAATTAGTTTTAAACCTTTATTTTTTTTTTTAATATAGTAAAAGTAATAAAAGAAAATAAATGTTTAAAGGCTTAGAAGGCCCAACCACATAATTTTACTCGTTATGTTATTAAACGTGTATATAGAAAATATTTTTTCCCAAATATCATTATACATATTTTTTTAATATTATTTAAAAATATGTATAGATTTTTTGAATATGTATTCTTTTAACATTTGTTGTGATACATTGGACATATTTAAACTCATATTATTATTTTTTAACTCGAATAATACTTATTTATTTTAAATATGAAGAGTATGAATTGAGAATTTAATTTTATATTGTTTGTTAAGAAGACTATAGCTTTATTAATTTAACGAAAGAGACCTGAGTTTAAACTCATGTATTTGTAGTGCTTATTAGGGGTGTCCAATGGTCTAGTCCGGTTTTAGGAAAAAATATTGGATCGGATTGGACCGTTTATATTACTCGAACCAAACTGGACTGGACCGCTTGATTTATAAAATCGTTCGGTTCGATTTAGTTCGGTTTTTTTGACATCTTTAATGAAAAATAATGTAAAAATTCTAATATATTTATTAAACCGGTCTGGTTCGGTTCGATCAGTTTAAACCAGACCAGATCGTTTGAAAAACGGTTTTAATAAATACAAACTTGATCAGACCGTTCGATTTGTAAAACCGTTCGATCCAATCCATTTTGGTCCAATTTTATGGTTTGGTCCAATCCTGACCGGTTTTTGGACACCTCGGGTGCTTACAAATGATATATATTTTTATATTATAAAATAATAAATAAATTTTAAGCTATTTTGTAAACATGTTAAATATGTTATTGAAAAAGGTTTTGGTTTTTGAAATCCCATCTTGGTATATCTAGTATTTATATATATATATATATAGAAAATACAAGGTCAATGGGCATTGCTCATTATATTAACTAATTGCAAAACAGCTATTTTCCATTTTTAATTATCATAATACACATAAAACACCAATCTCATAAAATGCCATTAGGTGGATAAAGTCAACTCTTTAGTGAGTGGAACAAGTGAAGATGATCCCATTATCTGATTAATTATTACCAGAACTATAATGAATCCAAAACTTCTTCAATGGAGCTTTTGATTAGGTTTTGGGATTATTATATATGCAAATATCATGATATTTTCTGATATTTTTGTAGAAATTTTCAATATCTATATAGATATGATGTTTTTTTTAAATACTTTCCATAATATTCATAAATCATATAAATATGTTGTTTTTAAAATATTTTTCATAATATTAATATATCTGATATTTCCATGGATATAAAAATGCCAAATTTCTTTTTGAAATTTTCTAACTTCTTTTGTAATTTTATAAAATTTTAATGAAAATTTGAAAAATATTAAAAATATTGATACATATATACCACAAAATACCAGATTTTATATTTTTAAATCTTATCAATTAAAATATATATAACTTATTATTTATAATATGAATTAAGTTGGAATCCATTTTAATTTTTCATAAATTTTGTATTTATTTAAGTAGTAAATATTTGATTATAAATTATAACTAATTAAATTATAATTTATTTATAAAAAATTAGTTACAAGATTTTTTATATTCATATTTATCTTATTTTTTTCATAGTATTTTTTATTTTTATTATTTTTAAAATATTTTGTACTTATATTATTCATCTTTTTATTAACTTTTATAAATATCAAGAAATTAAAAATAATCATTTTTCTTAATACAAAAATAATAACAATCATAATATTTTAGCATTATATATATTATTTTATGTCATATTTGAGTCTCATATTTAAATAAAAAATAATAATTTATTATTATTCTTTAAATATTCTTAAAAATTCATACAAAAGTTTAAAAATAATAATAATTTCAAAAATGTATAATTTTCTTCAAATATTTATCCATATTCTCGATATTTTAGTAAAATTAAAATTTTAATATTTTCATAGATATTAATATTTTTTTCCATAGAGATAAAACATAGAACTGTGTATACCCGTTATTTTAAAAAAATTATAATCGGATCAATGGGGTTATATATTTTGTACTTCTAATTCAATAATATGTTAGTTAAATGCTACTTTGTTAATTGCTAAGTTTGTTCAACTTTCCCTTGACAGTTAAACTTATTAAGTATATTTTTAGGCTTTAGTTTTTATTTTTTTATATATTTAATTTAATTTATATATTTTTTATATAGTTTAAGAGGAAAACTACAACTTATCATCATTCGTGATAAAATTTACCGTAACAAAACTTAGGAAACTGTTTTAGCTTAAATATATAATTATGTTTAGGGGTGTGCAAAAAATCTGATCATCCGATCAATTTGATGAATCTAATTTGATCGTTAATTTTTCATCCGTTAAGTGTGGATCAGATGACAGATTTCACTACGATTCATCTAATCCGATCCGATCCAACCAAATTAATTATATATATATTTAATTAATTAAATATATATATATAATTAATATATATTTATTAAATTAAATATATATATATATAATTAATATATATTTATTTGATTTTTTAATGTTTTTTTAAGTCAAATAATTTTATGTTATGATTTATGTAAAAATTTAATTTTTTTTATTTAAAAATACAAAAAATAGAGTTAATTAAGTTTATTGGTTAGATTGATCAGATTAATCAGATGTCATCCGAATAGTTTACGGATTAGATTGAGCGGATATGAGAGGTGATCGGATCAGTTACGAATTAAGATGTTTCAATCCGAGCGGATAGTCGAATCGGATCGAATGAGTGTAAAATCAGTGGTTTCGATCCGATAAACAGGCCTAATTATGTCAAAATTAATAATCTTGTGTTATTATTATTAGTTTAATTGAATTGTATAACTTACGCAAATAAAAAATAATTTTTAACCTCTTTATGTAATATATGTGTGTTTTTTTAATAACTTAAAACAACGAATTTAAAGCATATATTTAAACATATAAAAATTATATTAAAATATATTTATTATGGTTTGCAATAAATTAAAAATAATCGAAATACTGTTAAGTTTAATATTGTTAGTGTTGGATTAATTAATATAATAAAAAATTAAATAAATTATTTATAATAAATAAAAATAACAAAATTTAAATTTAATAACTAATGATTAATTATAATTTAATAATATTTTAACCGTTGAGGTTACGGCATGCTAAATTATAGTGACAGTAATAAAATCTGTTTTTAAAAAATAATATATATAACTATCTTTAAAATTTTAATCATAAAAATAACTTTTACTATATAATTTATATATTTTTATTTTAAAAAATTTAGTACAAAAATTTAACATTAATTATCAGTTTGATTCTGATAAATTTAAATTTGTCCAATTAATCTTTCAAATATTATTATAGAATTATTTTCATTATTATAAGTTTTAAAATAATATTTTATATAACTTATCAATCTTTTAATCTTCCGAATAGTTTTCACTTTTGCCCTCTTCAATTCATAAAATGATTTATAGGTGGCTTAGAAGTCGAGTATAGATATTTTGTCTTAAATTATATGTTTCTTTTTTTATCTTCTACATATGTGTATTTTTTTAAAACATTATAAAACTTAGATTAATAACTTTAGTAACTAATATTAAAAAAATACAAATGTTATTTAATGATGATTTAAGCTCTTAAAAATATTGTCATTGGAATTATTGTAGCTTCAACTAAAAAAAATTAATGCATATAAAAACATTTATAGATATATCTTCAAAAATAAATATATTTTTTCAAAATGTTTTCTTAAAATTGAAAAAGTTAAAAATAAAATAGGAATCATCTAAAACACATACTTATAAGATATTTATTATTCTCCAAGGTTTTATATGTTGTCGTGTGTTGGAAAAACAGGTTGCAGAAGTATGTCACACAACATTTATGTTTAGTGAAACACAAAAATATGACAGAAAACATCAATGTTTAGTGAAACATTTATTATGTTTCTTAGTATAAATATATATCATTCTTTGTACATGAAAAAATACGAAAATGAGATTGAATGGAACTCATTAATAACAAATACCACATTTTATTATAGTATAAGAGCAATGGTTATTACTGACACAACAAAATAAAATAGTTATCTATTATTCGACGTTGGGTCGTTGGTACTCCGGTGTCTCCTCGGCAAGGGGTTTCTAATGTGTTTTTTGTCTTTATGCTTGTGGTTTGTTACTTCTTTGTTTTTTGGCAGGATGGTGCTTGCTGCGTAGTCATTGGAGCCGTACCAATTTTATTTTCTCGAAGAAATGTGAATCGCAAAGATGAACAGCGCTGTGCTATAGAAGCGATTCTCGAAAAACTTCAGAGTGAACGTCTTTTAGGCGAGAGGCCCCTTGACATCACCGTGCACCTTGTTTGTGTGTATATTTGGCTAAAAAAAATCGATCAGTTGCAATATTGAAAAAAAAAAACAAAAAAACCCCATCAATGCTGCGACCATCTAGTATCCAGAGTCGCCATTTCTGCTCAGCGTCAGTTTCACCGTTGTGACCTCAACATAACCCTTCAGGGAACCGTTAGAGCCTCCCTGCATTTCAGACCATTTCTACTCGTTCAAGTCGTCGCAGTTTCCCAACGCGACTTACTCGTTGGGGTTGTTGCAATCTCTCTACGTATCAAGTGGTGCTGCCATCGTAGGCAACCATGGAGAAAACTTCGAACGCAGTAGAAGAATAGTGCCGCTCCACAGGAGGGCTATGCGAATGAATTTTTTTTTAGGGTTACAATTTTGAGTTATATATATATATATTGGCTGGTGTAAAACTAAAAAAAGGAATTTTTTTTTTAGATTTCATGGCAGATCTAGAGATTTAACCACCAACTCCATATTGAATGAGTTGACTACAAAAATGACAGAAGTTTTAACTATAGCTCACACCACCTCACAATCTTCGCTAACTGAAGCGTCGACTACTCACATTAGTATCAAGTTGGGAGGATCCAACTATGCCTCGTGGTCCCAGGTGATGGAGATGTATATCTCTGGCAAAGATAAACTGGGATATATTAATGGGGATTTTCCTCAACCTGTTGAAACCGACCCCTCATTCAGGAGATGACACACTGAAAATGCCATTGTCAAAGGATGGTGATCAATTCGATAAACCCCTCCTTGATTGCAAATTTTATTCGATTCTCAACTGCGAAACGGGTTTGGGATTCTATTGCTACCACCTACTATGATGGGACAGACACGTCTCTAGTGTATGATCTTCGTCGTCGAGTTACTCGTATGAAGCAGACAGATGGATCCATTGAAAAATACTACAATGACCTTTAAGGGTTAAGGCGAGAAATTGATTTCCGTCGTTCTAATCCAATGGAGTGTGCGACTGACATACAAAAATACAACTCCATCGTACAGGAAGATCGAGTGTATACCTTCCTCGATGGACTTGATGACAGACTAGATAAAACTCGAAGTGATGTGCTTCAAATCAAACCATTCCCTACGGTGAAACAAGTCTATGGATTCATCCGTAGGGAAGTGGTTTGGCAGACCGTGATGATCACAAGTGTAGATACGACATCCGAAGCAGTTATGGCTTTCAAAGGGATCAAGGGACACCATAATCCATTGCCACCAAAACCATGAACTTTTTTGGGTAGCCAGAAATACACAGCAAATTCACTATCTATTGACATGAAATGTGGCCATTGTGGAAACTCTAAACACACCCGTGAAAACTGCTTCAAACTACATAGGTATCCAAAATGATGGAATGATATTCAAGCACGGAAGAAACGGGAAACCACTGGGTGAGCCATTGTGGTTACCAATAATGCATCACTATCCCTTATTCCTCAGTCTGAATCTTCCCAGGATCCAGGTATTTCAAGTAAAGTATTTCACATATCTACTTGTAGTGATAATGAGGATTGGATTATAGACTCTCGAGCTATAGATCATATGGATGACCTTAGTTCAGGAAAAGCCAATCACATGCAACACACTGTTAGTAACAAGGAACACCAGATTTGGTTATGTCAACGTCGATTTAGGCATCCATCATTTGGGTATTTAAAGCACCTACTCCCTAGTTTATTTTCAAATATCACACACTCAGATTTCAAATGTGATACTTGTATCTTAGCAAAAAGTCATAGGGCGTCTTATCCTATGAGCATGAATAAAAGTATGACTCTTTTTGCTTTAGTACATTCTGATGTTTGGGGACCTTCCACGGTCACTACGTCATCGGGTCATTGTTGGTTTGTAATTTTTGTTGATGATTGTACACGAATGACATGACTTTACCTTCTCAAACATAAAGATGAAGTGTTTTTTACGTTTCACTAGTTTCATACCATGGTTCAGACACAATTTTTTGAAAAAATTAAGATTCTTAGGTCTGATAATGGAATGGAGTACGTTAATCAACAATTTTGGACATACTTGGACAACCATGGTATTCTCCATGAAAACTCGTGTTCATAAACCCTATAACAAAATGGGACTACAGAGAGGAAGAATAGGCATATTTTAGAAACTGCTAAGGCCTTACTAATCGGTGCACATATGCTTAGTAGATAATGGAGTGATGCTGTTACTACAGCTGTGTATCTATTGAAATGTATGCCCACAAAAACCTTACAATTTCAGACTCCATTAAAGGTGCTATCTGATCATGTTCCCTTGCCTACTATTTTGATGTTTCTGCCCTGAATTTTTGGATGTGTTGCTTTTGTCCACCTCCACAAAAATCAACAAACTAAGTTGGATCCATGTGCTGTCCGATGTGTATTCTTGGGGTATGGTGTACAAAAAAGGGTTACTGATGCTACGATCCGATTACTAAAAGAACCTATATCACTATGGATGTCACTTTCCTAGAATCTAAATGTTTTTTCCCATCACCAGTATCCAATTACCCTCTTCAGAGGGAGAGTTATGGTGAAGAGTGAAATTGGCTTAATGTTGAAATATTAGACACTAGTAACAATCCAACATACTCAGATCATGCCAACAATATGGAGGAACCAGTACCTAGACCTGAACTTGAACCTCCAAGAACTAAAACTGAAGTAGTAATTGAATCTCCAGAAGATGAAGTGGTTGATGCATCCCTCCACTCTCTAGTACCCAATGATCCTCCTGCTGAGAACACTCCTGAGGTAAGCTATCATATCACACCTTTACAAACTAATGTTGTAGATACATCTGTTGGTTATGTTCTATCTTTCAGACACAATCGAGGCAAACCTCCAAATCGATACTCCCCAGAAAGAGAAGAACGACAATCCAAGTATCTAATAGCCAATTATGTATCTACTCAAGGGTTATCAGAACCTATCAGGGCTTTTGCACAAACACTCTCCTCATGTCAAATTCCAAGTAGCGTTGAAGAAGCCTTATCTGATCCAAAATGAGCTCAAGCTATAAAAGAAGAATAACATATGGGTGTTAAGCAAGTTGCCTCAAGGGAGGAAGATGGTTGGATGCAATTGGATTTTCTCCATTAAGTATAAAGCAGATGGGTTAGTTGATCGATACAAGGCGAGGCTAGTAGCAAAAGGGTATACATAGAAACATGGGATATATTATCAGGAAACTTTCTCACTTGTGGCTAAACTAAAAACTGTTAGAGTTTTGTTATCTCTTGTAGCAAATTTAGATTGGTCATTGCACCAACTTGACGTAAAAAATGCTTTCCTTCATAGTGATCTTGAAGAAGAGATTTATATGGATATCCCACCAGGATATACCGTTACATCAGGAAAAGAAACTGCATGTAGATTACAACGAGCATTGTATGAACTAAAACAATCACCTCGAGCATGATTTGGTAGGTTGAGTTCAGCAATGAGGAAATATTGGTTTCAACAAAGCAACTATTACCACACTTTGTTCCTAAAACATCGACGGAGAATGGTTAAGAGAATATGTGAGTTCCTTTGGTTGAATTTTTTTTAAATGAGATTGGTGTTGTTCCTAACTCTGAAATGAACATATTTTATGATAACAAAGTAGTCATTGGCATTTTCCACAATCCAGTCCAACATGATCGTACAAAACATGTTGAAGTGGATCGAAACTTCATCAAACAGAATCTTGAAGAAAAAATTATTCAACTTCCATTTGTTAAATCAGAAGATCAATTGACTGATATACTCACAAAATCCGTGTCTGCAAGGAATTTCTACAACTCACTTGACAAGTTGGGCATAAGAGATATACATGCAGCAACGTGAGGGAGAATGTTGGCGTGTGTTGTAAAAATAGATTACAGAAGTATTACAAACAACATCCATATTTAGTGGAGCACAAAAATATGGCAAACATGGATCATTTGTTATGTTTTTTAATATAAATATATATTATTCTTTGTCCATGAAAAAATACGAAAATAAGAGTGAGGGTAACTGATTAATAATAAATACCACATTTTATTACTAATATTCTATAATTGATATTTATATAGTTAAAAATGACTTTTATGAAAATAAAATAAAATAATACAGAGGGTATTTTATTCTTTTCTCAATATATTTTGTATCTCTCATATTTTTTTAATAAATTTATGTATTTGTATATAATTATAATTTAATTATATAATATAAATAAATATATGTTTTTATTATTATACAAAAATAAATATATATTTTTTGTTGAATAAAATTAAAAATAAAATAATATTAAATAATTGAACCAATATCTTATATATTTTTCTAGTAATTTTTAAATAATTTCGACATTTTTAATTTAATAATTTTATGGATACCATACTGTGTCATCTCATTGTTCTCTTTTCTCAGTTCAACGGAGGACTTTACCGTTCTACCTTCCGGTGAAACATTTCGTTAATAACCACTGACCAGTGCTCTGAGATGAAGCTTTTTTTTCCAATTTCTCACCAAATAAATATTTTGTTTTTCCAGCTAAACAATCCACAGAAAATATCTATAACTTGCATTTTGGTCGTCGTTTTGTCCCTGAAAATTGGTGATTATAAAGCTCTATCCGTATCTTTCTTTTTCCTACGTTGTCGCTTTCCTTTATGATCAATCAAAAAAGAAGCCCATAAGGTTATGGTTTCTGGTATCGTGAGTTGACGATATCAATGGAGATGTCAAGTAACGTTTCTGACTCTGGCCTGTACGCAGATTCTTCAAGTAGTACTAATAGTAGCACTAATGGCGGTGGCGGTTTTTTTGAGAATGATAACAGTTCAAGACGAGAGGGTTTTAGATTAGTTCAATTTCCAGGCATTAATTTCTTCCAATCGCCTCTCTCTTTTGTTTTGGATTACTCTGGAATTCTTCGATCAGAGTCAGGTCATCGTGATAGCGAATCTTCGGTTTCAGTCAGTCGAGCTGAGTTGGATTCGGGTTCGTTAAGTCAGTCAAGCTCTGACTCTGACGCCGGAACTACTGGGAGTATCAATTCCGGTGACGTCTCTATTCGGATCCTTGTCTCTGAAGAATCTGACGAAGGCTCTACTCAGTCTCCAAGTTTAGGGTCGGATAGAGAAGATGGTCTCGACAAGAATGGAGAGTCAGTAGAGCCTCGTGGTAGAATGCAAGTTGTGGATGATCGGTTAAGTGGCCGTGGCGAGGTCAGCAGCGAAAGCGAGCAAGTTCGACTGGTGCCTTTATCGCTGTCAGCTACTAGGAGCGGAAGTTTGCATGAGAGTGATAATACGGATTCTTCTTATCAAACGTATGATATTCAACAGGTTTCTAGATGGATTGAGCAGCTTCTTCCTTTTTCGTTGCTGTTGGTGGTCGTGTTCATTCGTCAACATTTGCAAGGTATGTGTAATATGTGTGTTATGTTGATTATTTTATGTAAGCAATTATTTTCATGTTATTCCCTAGTTGTCGCTGTTATTTGAGAATTCCTTTTCTATTCTCGTGACTTTAATTGGTATTCTACAAAAAATGATTTGTGATGTATTGGTATTGCGTAACACTCTTTCTTTCGTTTTTTCTCTCCTTCCTTCTTTCTTTCTTTCTATCTAAAAATTCAGGTAGTAGTCAGATAGGAATTGCTTAATTTCACTGCATATGCAGGCTCACTTGTCACTTAAAAGAAAAATAAAATGTTAACCGAGGACTCGGTGCATTTGCCATTGGAAAGTAGTTTCAATTTGTTCTGGAAGGATAGGATTACTTTAGATTTTGGTGAAGCTCGAAAATAAGGTTGGGCTTTGCAGATTGGAGTGAAACTGAGGTGTCCATATTGTGGGCTGAACTATACAGAACATATATGTTCTGTTGTTGAAGCTGCCATTTTTTTTTTGGGTCTAATGAAGCTGCCAATTTTGGGAATATGATATGATAGATGAATTTCTAGTTCATCTGCTTAAATTCAATTGCCGGGATTGTTGTGTTGCTAATGGCTAGGAGTGTAAAAATTAATGGAAACAAACTGATGGATGGATATAGTAGTCTTGCTTATAAAACAAGGTTATGTTACAACTCCATTTATATCTGTACAGTGAAAAAAGCTCTAGAGGCTTTTTCTGGTAGCTTTGTGCAGCCTTTCAGTTTGCATGTACGCCATGTGATTAGTTGCATTTGCTCCTGATTTCATACTGCAGGTGGCATGCTGGTGCCTTTTCTGCATATGCATTGACACAAGTTTCTCTTTTCTCTTGCTATAATTATATCTATGTTATTTCAGCTGTTGATTCTTTCTAACAATACATGCTCACATGTAACTTTTTTGAAAGCTTTCAGGTTTCTTCGTCACCATATGGATATCAGCCATCTTGTTTAAGTCAAATGATATTGTTCGGAAGCAAACAGCTCTCAAGGTATGTGTTTGGTTTTTAGATTTCGGGTTGATTCTTGAGTCTTCGTGTAGCCTAAATGTCACTCAAAGCATAAAAAGACTAATTCTGTCCATTTTACTGCAGGGAGAGAGGAAAGTCTCTGTTCTTGTTGCCATCTCCATGGCTTTTATGCTTCATGTATTTGGTGTTTACTGGTGGTTCCAGAATGATGATCTTTTGTACCCCTTATTTATGCTTTCTCCAAAAGAGATACCACCATTCTGGCATGCTATATTCATCATACTAGTTAATGGTATGGATTTGATGTTTTCTTTTATTAAATTGTTTCTAGAAAGCATTGTTACATTAGCCTTACATACAATGGAAGTCTAAAAAATGATATAGTTTATTGGTTTAGCAAATCTCCTTAGTCCATACTACATCAGGCTCATAGTTCTCCATGTTTTGTAATTGAGGTTTGTCATATACTCGTGTATTTATTTAATTTTATGTGTCGGTTATTTCTCTCGAATCTACCATTACAAATCTAATTTACGGCATTTTAGTAGTGAGGGATTTAGGAAACTCATTGCCTCGTGTATATACAGATTTATGTGTTTGTCAATGTTCCTTCCTTTCATGTTACTTGTCTCATCATGGATTTCCTTTGCAATTGCTGCTCTTTGTTCTCAGATACATTGATGGGGCAGGCAGCAATGGCTTTCAAGTGTTTGTTGCTCATATATTACAAGAATGGGAGAGGCCATAATTTCTGTCGCCAGGTGGTACATACATTCAGCATCAGAATTTTTTAAGCATGTTATGTGCATGTGGCTTTTAATTTCCAATAAGTTGCTGACAGCTATCTCATTTTGAAGGGTCAAATGTTAACTTTGTTGGAATATACACTTCTGTTGTATCGTGCATTGCTACCAACACCTGTTTGGTACCGGTTCTTCCTGAATAAAGATTATGGAAGCCTTTTCTCATCACTGATGACGGGTTTATATTTGGCATTTAAGCTTACATCTGTTGTTGAGAAGGTACTGTTTCCAAGTTGATAATGTTTACTTCTTGTGCTGTTTTCTGTTAAGGATGATTATATACTTCATGGAAGGAGACTAATTACGTTGTCTTTTAACTTGTACTTTGCTTCTCAGGTCCAATGCATCTTTGCTGCCATAAGGGCATTATCCCGAAAGGAAGTCCAATATGGATCATATGCCACACTGGAACAGGTAAGATGAGCTCTTATTTTCAATAGGTTGAATGCTGTTATAGATCATTTTGTTTTCTTATATTTGACGTTTAGGCTAACATCTGTGTCTTTGACAAAGCTTTCTTTCCTTAGCTTAAAGTGATAATTTGTTATTCTGTATGCATTAGCTATCTGGCATTAAAACTGATAATGTTCTGAATATAGCATGCATGATAGATAAATCTTTCCTAACCATCTGTTTGGACTTCAAAAAATCATTGCAAGGGTGGGAAAACAATTAAAATATCAAGTAAAAAATGACAATAATTTTCTATATTTTACTATTGTACACATTTCTGATGTCCATTGGGGATGAAAAGTTGAAACATGGTACTTGAATTTTATTGTATGATTTATCCCGAGTCATCGAGTATTGCTTGCAGGCATTCTTGTGTAGCCTTTAAGTTTAGTCTTTACTTTGTATAACTTTTTAAGGATTGTTCCAGTAGATTTTTTTCCCTCCCTGGCCTCTCTCTTTGGTTTAGTAATATGAACTATGAAGTGCTCTATGTCTCAAATTCTCTCAAAGCACAAAACCTCGAAATCCTAGAATCATGTAAGACTTATGTAGTGCTAATCTAAAGCTCTTTAATAAATTAATGAGTGTGTTTGATATCTATATCCACTGTTTCTATATGCTTTAACATTGTAGCCACCTATGTTAAATATGGCTAAGATTGTTGATTCCATGCAATTATTAATGCATTCTAAATTACAAGGATTCAAATGCAGGTAAATGCTGCAGGAGACCTTTGTGCTATTTGCCAGGACAAGATGCAAGGTCCAATCCTGTTGCGCTGTAAACACAACTTTTGTGTGGACTGCGTTGCAGAGTGGTTAGTCTATATGTTATATTCCTGTTCTGGAGTTATTTATGTTTCTGATAAGATAAAATGTAGTCAAAGACAGTTTGTGTTTGTGAAAGGTTGCTCTCTCTCTCTCTCTCTCTCTCTAAATGTAGTTTTTGGGATAACGAGTGCTTATGATAAATTACAACATTTGGAATAAATGCACAAACATGCAAAGTTTGAGTTTGCTTGCCAAATTACTGCACAATATATTCGAAGACTGGTATGCTTATTTAGCCATTTCTGTATGTTTATTTCGCCTTCAGTGGTTGAAAGCATTACTGTAAGAGACTCTGCAATGAATTAGTTGTCTTTCTCATATTGATTGATATATCTTTTTTCATTTACGAGAAAACTGATATTTAACAAGATTATGCTCCTTGCTTTGTTTTGGATCTGATCAGTGGCATATCAATATCCATCATGATTTTTGCCTAATTATCAGAAACATTGGTTTTGGATCGGGTATATATCCTTTTGTTTTTTCATGTCCCTTTTGGCTGATCTATGATATGATTAAATCTTGCCAGCCATTATCATAAATTTATGACTTATTAATTACCTTAAATTGTAGTGATCATATTCATTTTGTTATCTTATTGAGCGGTTGATAATTACTTGTTTTCAGGTTTCAAAGAGAAAGGACTTGCCTTTTATGCAGAGCGGTAGTCAAACCAACAGATTTGCGAACATTTGAGGATGGATCAACAAGTCTTTTCTTTCAGCTGTTCTGAAATTCGTAGTATCTGTTTTTGCTAGTACAAGCAGCATTCTCTAAAAGGTGCCATTTTGTTTCTTCCATAATCAACTGTAAATATATTTTGGTTTATTACCCTGTAGCCTCCAGAAAATGAATGGAAGGTAACCCGTAACTCATTACTCTTTCAAGAAATAACATTGTGGACAGAAATTCAAAAATGACTTGTCATTTTATTTATAATTTTTGTTTTCATCTAATTCTTTCTCTCACTTTGCTTATGTAATCAGATAATCTCATGCATGACAAATTGTCAATTGGCTGCCTGTTCTAACTGGAGGGCCTTTCTACATTCTTTAGATGCAGATGTCTTTATCTGTAATGGCCGGTGACGATTCAATAGAGGAATTTCAGTTTCATTTGGGTAAATGCTTAAATTGCTCTAATAACAGAATGCTTAACAGGTTCGAACCGGCACTAAGTGACGTATGGTCTATAAAAAATCCATTGAATCTGTTTTGTCTCGGAAAATATTGACGTGTAGTTTTGTCTCTGGAGCAGAACAAGAGACTAAATAAACTAATCATTAATCACAAACTTTCTACTTATCAATGGGATTGAGTTGGGGAGATTCATGTGCAAATTTTTGCAAGTTTCCTTGTTTATTTCCTTCTTTTAATTCAAATACATAATATAATTCTTAGAGGAAGAAAAAAGATTATATATATATATATATATACATATATTACTCTAAAAATTATAATTTGCTCCATGATATTTATTGATATAAAAATGTATTTCATCCTGCATATAACAATCAGAATGTCACAATCTAATTGGTAAGTCATTATTGGGTAATCTTATAATTATTTTATCATTATACATTCTCAATTTTACATCTAATTAATAAATATATTGTTGCTTGATGCATATGGTATTCTAGCCCATAGATGAGTTGACGAAAATTGCAAGTACAGGGACAGAACATCATTTGGGCCGGTTCAATTTTGTATAAAAAAAATAATTAGTTGCATGTATATATTTTAGTGTTAAATAAATATAATTTATTTGCATTAATGCATATTGTATTTAGTTCTTGCATTTTTTTTATGTATCACCATTGATTAGCAAATACTAGATAAAAGTGATACTAAAGTGAGAAATATGTATTTTTATTCACTTGTTTAACAAATATCGGTGACATCTTAGCGACTTTGGTTGTATATATTATATAAAAGTATATATTATGTCTTCATTTATGATATGTAGTCTAGAAATATTTTAAATAGTTTACTTTTTGTCAATTATTTTAATAGAATATAATTGTCAAATATTATAAAAATTAAAAGAAAGAAAATAAAAAGCTTGGGGTTAAAGCTTTTAAGGTTTTGTCGTTCAAATTTTAATTTTATCTTATATTACACGATTTTACATTTTATTTTAAAATATTTTTCAACATATTTGAAATCCTCTTTATGTCAAACTTTTAATATTTCTTTCATCTTTAGGTTTTCACTTATTTTTCTTATTATTTGAAGATCTTCTGTTGTTTACCAATGTGTAATTTTCAAATATAATGTTTATTTTAATTTTAATTTTAATACTTATAAATTTTGATATGTTTGGTTAGACTTTTTATTTGTTTAGATTAATTTTTAGTTTATTGATTAATATGTATATAATTTTAATATTTTATTAACTTATTGTATTTTTATTTTTTTTATTTATATCATATTTTTATTATAAGTTATAATGTGTTTAATTTAAAACTCTAGATTTATATTATAATATGAAATGAAAAATAGTGTTAACTTTCATTTATTTTAGATTTTATATACTTTTTATAAATAAATTAAATTAAACTTCAGCCCTCGATATATATATATATATATATATATATATTTCCTTGCTATGTGCAAGTAGAAGGATCTTTGGGCGAGGGACAGTTTATAAGCGAACTCTACCACAGTAATCATAATATACTTTTGGGCCCAAATTGAGAACTACCAAATTTATGTAAAATAATCATTGACCTTTTAACATATTTTATGTTATTCAATTTTATATAACGAGTTTTGTTTTCCTTCATTTTTATATTTAATATTATTAATATTATTGAATAGTTTATAATGTTAACTTCCTATTCAATGGTAATTTTTTTCCTTTTTATAGTTATGATACTAAATAATTTTAAGTTTTGATTAATTTTTTAATTTAATAATTTTAAACAAATAAATACCGATTAATTTTATGTTTTTTAAGATTTTGAACATATAAATATTATTTTTAATAAACAGAATCTAAAATTGTATTTGATCTTATTTTGTTTTAATGAATATGAGTTAATTTATACCTTTTGTTATTTCACATCTAATCTTCAAGTATCTTGTTAGAAGTCCACATTTTACGAGGAGTAATAGCTTTCTACCTCTAACCAACTATAGGACTCATACTTATATTTAAAATATAAGAAAAATATTAGTTTTTTTTAAATAAAACTTTTATTCATTAAGAAAATAAGATCATTATAAATGTAGTTTTTTTACTAATTTGCTTCATACAAGTTTGTTTGTATATTTTTTAAAAAGAGAGAGATGTTTGGATTTTATGGTTAAAACTTGATATGCCTTCTTACTTATACAAGAGCCTTTTTATAAACATAGGAGTAATTATTTGACATACATAACCTAAAGATACGTGGAAGGATAATGATTACATCTTATCATTATATATTTTTTCATTTTATAAAATAAAAAACGTAGAAGGATAAGAATTATATTTTATCTTATCTATTTCTTCTTTTTAAAAATCTCTATAGACACTTATTTACTAAAATTCACTTGTTGACATGCTTAATCTTGATGCTGGAGATGTGGATCCATCTCATCATTTATACAATAAAGGCACTTGTGGTCCTTAGTTTGCTTTCTTGCCAATTGGAAAAATATTTATTTGGTTTCTTTAGTCACGTTTAACTCATTAAAGTTGGATAGTGCTTCATAATTGACAATTTTCTCAATATCTTCTTGAATTATATTCAAATTATCCTAATTTTAGAAAATGTTCCTATTTTCATGGTTTCATGGTATATTTGATTCGATATTGCTGTTCTTTCTTGATTAAGAGCTTTTTCATCAAGCTCTTCTTCTCGTAGAACTCTAGGTTGGTATACTATTTTTATTGAAGATGTCATTCCTATTTTAATAAAATGATAAGGACTAATAAGTTTTTCTTATGCATAAAGATAATCAATTTGGTCATTATGCTTGGACTCTATTATGAATTTTTGACCACATTTTCCATAAGGCCCTCATATCTTTTCCTTCTCCGAGCCCAAGTTATGGAAGAAGGAATGGAGAAGAAAGTATCAGCAACACTTGGTTTTATTACGAGACAACTTATGATGTTTATATCGATTTATTATGTGCCTCTACATCTAGCATAAGATAGACCTCATACAATAACTATCCTAACTCTATCATATTTTTTGTTTCATTTCTTCTGAAACAATCACAAACACTTTCTGATTATGGATTTACTAAAAGAAATTCAATGCGTAATCTTAGCATTCAATATGTATTCTTGAATAATCTCATTTTTCAATTATTTGACCATTTCATTTTTCCAAATTCAATGTTACTCATATTAGTCAACATTTATATGTTTTGATGCAACAACAAGATGTTATTTGTAACAAGTAGTTTTATTCGTTAGTTTAGTTATTTGTCACATTTTATTCATGAAATGGGTTGGATAGGTATTAGTCTAAATAAGATCATTCTATTAGATCTAATTAGTACCTTGTGTTAGAATTGAAAAATTATATGGCTCGAATTCTTAGTATTATCTTATTATTACATGTATCTATTATTTAGCATAATAACATTCCCCATTATTACTAAAAAACTAAAAGAAACCTCAAAAATGGAAGAAAATAGGGAAAGTGAGGAAGAAACATATGAATAAATAGACACAACTTCATAAACGAAGGAGACCAAACTGTAACAAGAGAGATCCACTAAAGAAGATCCTTCTCTTTCCCTTTTTTGGGAAGAAAAGAATAATCCAAACAAAATCAATGAAACCAAAAAGAATTGAGTGAATGGAAAGAAAAAAACAAAGGATGAATTTCACTTTAAAGACACGCTATGAAAAGAAACCGTTTATGAAACTTATTATCTAAATGTGGATGAGAATCAAGAAAATTTAAAGTCAAAAATATTTAAAGAAAAAAAAAAGATATCCTTTGGTTTGAAAACCTCTTATGATTCTTTTTGACCATAAACAATGGAATCAACCATTATGGTATATAAAAAATAATCAATTTGAAAAGCACCCATTTCATATGTTGGGTGTAGCTGGTGTATTCAGCAGCTCCCTATTCAATGCAATGCATGATTCCTTGGTAATCTCCAGTTTGATCAAGGAAACCTTAGAATATGAATATAAAAAATGAAGGTTACAGATTCAGTCAAGAGGAAGAAACTTACAATAACGTAATCCTTCATGGTTATTTTGGTCGATTGATCGTACAATATGATAGTTTCAATAATTCTTGTTCTTTACACTTCTTTTTAGCTGCTTGGCCTATAACTAGTATTTGGTTTACCTCTTTAGGTATCAGTACTATAGCTTTCAACGTAAATGATTTCAACTTCAACCAGTCTGTAGTTGATAGTCAAGGTCGTGTAATTAACACTTGGGATGATATTATTAACCATGCTAACCTTGGTATGGAAGTTATGCATGAACTTACTTATAACTTCCTTTTAGACCTAGATCCTATAGAAGTTCCACTTGAAGGAACAAATCATATGCAACATATTCAACATTAATGAAGGAAAAAATCCAAAACTTGTTTACCAATTATTAGATTTTCTAAAGATGATTGGTTTTAATATCTTTCCTAGCATTATCATTTTTTCCTTTTACTACGGTTTGGTTTTTGAGTGCTTGTACATATTGCCTTCTAAGCTAGCTACTCATATTAGCCATAGTAGCAACAACCTGTCATAAGAGGTGATGGTGAATGAGGTGGAGAACTTTAAGTAGTACTTCTCACATATCTAGGATACTGCATAGCAAGATGGCTATTAGTGCCATAAAGATAACAAATACAAACATTGGAGTTAGAGAATCTAGGTCCTTGACTTCGAGACATAGTACATGGAAGAGATGAAGAAAAAGTACTTACTGACTTTCATATGAAGATGATAAGTTAGTTTCTTGCACTCAAATGCCTAAGTTTACCATAGTTATGACACATAGAAGTAACATTAGATATGGGCAATAGACCACCACTAGAGTGATAGGAAGAACTAGCCTTAGGTAAAGTGTTCACCTCACTAAAGGAACCAGGCTAGAATGTGACAACCAAGTTACTTTTAGGGGCAATAGAAATTGATTTCAACTTAGAATCTTGAGTAGTAGAGTTGAAAAACTAAGGAGCAGTGGTAGTAGAAGTAGAAACCCTTTTATTATACCTAATACCACATTTATCACCAAACGGCTTTGTGTTACTGATAATTTCATTTAATTTTTAGAAATTGGAAATCATTTTGTTGATAATAAAGGAAGATTATGCCAGTTTTTTTCCACTCACACTGAGTTTGTTCTTTAAAGTTATAAGCAAATCTTCCTTTTTCTTGAGGAAAGATTCTAGGTAAGGTACTAAATTTTTGTGAATCTCAACTCTATCATTCAGTTATTCCACTTCATATTCTTTCTCAGTGAGAGCATGTGCCAAATACTCCTTGGTACATTCAAGGACAATTATCTACTTCTTCAACTATTTAATTTCATCTTTCTGATTATTCGTGGGATCATGATTGACATAGAAATGAATAGCTTTATCAGAGGTGTAACACTTTAGTTGTTCCTCAAGTATCTTCATCTTCTTGAGATTTATGTCAGACTTTTCTTGCAAATCTAAATGTCACTTTTGAATGACCTTACACCTGTTAGTGAGAACATGTTGTTAACCATCAATTGAGGATTTCTTTTCCTCAAAAGTTTTCTTTGGAGCGTTTATCTCACGTTCCACTTCATCCAATCTTTCTAAAGAATTTTTCTTATCTTTTTTTAATTTGATGTGCTCTAACAAAAGCACATTGTACAGATCGAGCAAGTCAACTTGCTCGTCTTTATCATCTTTAATTGTAACCTCTTGAGCATCTAAGGTAGTAGTTAAAGGATCTACAATATAAATCAAATAAAAGAGTTCTAGAAAGTTAGAGTCATCCTTATCATTATTGTTGATACTATCTGAAACATAACCTCAACCTTTATAGCACGTTTATTCATGATTTTCTATTTATATATACAATTAGCTACAATGTGATCGAGCTTCCCACATTTAAAGCACTTGATTTTGTTAAGATGGTATTTGTTGGGTTTCTCTACTTTGTTATCCGAGTCTTCATCAACAATATCATTCCCATCTTTACTGAGACCATTACCCTTGGTAGTCTTCATAACCAAGCCAATTCCCTTTGTAGCAGCAATTTGATATTGTTTGGAAAACAAGTGATGAAGTTGAAATACTTGAGGATTAAAAACTTATTTATTAATAATATGCTTATTAGGCTTATACATAGACTCAAGTGTAGTAACTTTGGCATGAAATTGATAGGGTTGGCTAGCGATGATTTTCTCAATCTGTTTTCCTCGCTAATAGGTCTACCCAAGTGTAGGAACAATTGACAATGTTGAAAAATGTGTATAGAATTTATCAAGGGTTTCATCCTTTTACATTGATATAGAGTTCAAAATTTTGGATCATTTTTCAGCATAAGTACCTTTATGAGTAGTCTCTAAATGTCTCATGCTTATTTTAAAGAAGTACTACTTTGAATTCTTTGATATTCAGCTAGTATAATAGACATGATGATTGTATATAGTCCCTTTCTATTTCATTCAGATTCCTTACTTTCATCTTTTGTCCACTCAATCATGGATTTAGAAATCACAGTATTATCAGGGAGAGTTTTGGTTAGATACGTCCAATCATTTTCAACCAGATACCAAACATGGTCTTCGAGGGACCACAAGAAAGCCCTCATTTGAGATCTATCAGAGAGAAAAGTGCATGTGTGAAAAGTGTGTTAAATAAATCAAAATGGAGTAGTTGAGCCCTGAAATGGTGCCCCAACTTTGATACCAACTGAAAGATTCCATGACTTGATACCCAACTATAATAAAGAGATATAGAATCTTTATGGACTTGGCCCTAACTTGTATGAATAGAATAGCAAACACTTAAACATATTGCAAAGTATAAGTACAAATAAAATAATATCACATAAGTAGATAACTTTGAACAACAAATATTATTTATATTCAATAGAAAGTAGGAAAACTATATAAGCTTTCTAATCATAGTTTAAGCTACAATATAATCTAACATACATTAAACTCATATTATACTAGCTCAATAATGGATCATGCATAACAAGCGATGTAATAAGGTAAACCAACATTGAGATCATATCTAGGTGATAACATCTTCGAGTTACTTAAGGCAACCACTTAACAACAAACAATCCATTAAAGTAATAAAATAGCTATAACTCTAAAAGAAATAAAACCATCAATACCTCTATCAGTTAGGACCTCTATTTAAACTTTCTATTATTGCTCTTGCTTTCTACTCAGGCAACAACCTAGTTCAACTCACGAATCGACTCTCCTCCATAACCGATACCACCTAAAGTGGTGTGATTAGTTACCACAGAACAATAATATGTAGAATAATCCAACATAACTCTTGAATATTACTCACACAGAGATGTACTCACCCACCATGTAAAATAGTTACTTTTTCTATTCTACACTCATACGAATGTATCACAATTATTGAAGCAATTTCAAGATAATTAGTGAATACGAAATTAAAACCAATAGAAATTTTGATGGAGTTTTGGTAGGTTTTTCAAATTAATTAAACAATTAATAAGGAGGTATTTATAGCACTCAGTCAGCCACCTTGCCAAGGGTGATGGCAACTGATAACAAAGATATTTTTTGTTTCCAAAGATGCTAAATTAATTCCACAAATACCCACACCAAAAATCAAACAAAAATATCAACTCGTTCGCATGCTCACTGATACTAGCAAATTTTATCTTAATTTGTAGTGCTATTGTTGGTTTTACCCCGCAATTACAACAAAAACATGATGTGCCATAATTAGACATACAAATTTTGTATGATTTATAAAATTGCTCGTAAGTGTATGAATCACTTATAGAAAATAATAGGTATACTTTCAAGATTGGTCTAAAGAGGAATCATGTGATTTTAAATTATTAAACAAATTCTTAAAAACAAAAATAAAACCTAAACATCTTGTCATGATTGTTTTGGTTTGAAATCTAAACTAATGACATAAAAATAAAGATAGATTAAATAAACACTTAGAAAATTAAACATTTATCATGTAATAGAGAATTTATCGAATATATTAGCTAGTTAATTATGCTTGTTTAATGTTAAATAGGTTATTAAAAATATGAATTAAGACTATTGATTCTCTCATTTTTGTATGAAAATATTCTAGGGAAATTATCATTTTAGTTGTTAATAATAAACCAATTAATATCCTTAAGCAAGGCCAACAAATTGAGTAATTATTATATTATGTTTTTTTCTAAGAGATTAACAAACCATTTAATTTGTCTTCTTAAGTAAGGTGTGACAATTTAAACTCTTATCAAGGTATTTAAGTTAAGTTTATAATTTAAGTATATGAAAACTAGCTTTCAAATTTTAAAACTATTATGCAAGATATATCATCAATATATCTTTTAATAATAGTTTTTATTACATTTTTTAACATAATTTTTTTCTAAATCAGATCCTAAATATTTCATATAATATCTAAAATTTGGCTCTAAATCATATTCAAATAATTAAATCTTAAATCTAAGTCTCTTATTTATTATGGAAAATACTTCGTCAATATATTTTTCTTTTACAAACTTTATTTTAATTGTGATGAAGAAATCAAACTCAATTCATTTTATAAAAATGTTTAAACTACTTTAATATTTTACAAGTATAACAACCTTACTAATATACCATTTTAATTATAACTACACATGCATATTTTAATAAATTATCAATAAATTAAATATAGTGTGTAAAACAACACATAATGATAATCTAAAAATAATACATTTATATATACCTCGACATAAATTATGTATTATTTACGTTTTGGATATTCTTCAAACAAAATTATTGTATTGCTTAATGAATAAAAACTAAGCCTATTACATAAACTAAAATTTGTTCAACTTTTAATTGAGAAAAAAACTTAAAACTACTAAAAGAAAAGCTAAAAAGCTTAGAGAGAGCTGAGAAGGATTATAAGGGATGAGAGGTAATTGATACAATGCAAATGGGGTCCTATAATAAGTGCATAAAAGGAGAAAAATAAGGATCAAAAGTCTAGCATTGGAACAGGCAATTATTTACACTACGACATATACAAGCTATTACATGGTTAATTGGACACGATCCAATTAACTCATGCACAACACACAATATTTTCATGCCATGACCTGCATAGAATATGGGATGCCTTATATTCAGATAATTAGCCTCGCCTCGCGGTACGTAAAACATCCACGCTGTGGAATGCACTATTCTGATAAACTTTAAATCCATATTTTCTTGTATTTTTTTTAACATATGTAATACTTTACATATGCTACCTTTTAAGTTTTAAAGTTGTAATGGAGTGCTTCAAGTATAATTCTTTAAATGTTGATCAATTTTATCTTTTATTTGAAGCTAAAATTCTTGAAAAACAATAAAATATATCTATGATTTCAAAAATATAGATTTGTTTAAAATGATAATAAAATTAAGCAAATACAAATATATTTAATCATTAAACATGTATAAAATCACAATATTTTGAGTGCTTTTAAGCACTTATCACTCTTTCATCAAAAACCACAACACTTAACCTAGTATGCACACTATGAAGACCAATCACACGGTGTGTGTAAATATGTCCGTACACAAAATGTATCTAACTATGTACGTGTATGCATTACTAACATCGTGTTTTGTACATAGGGAGCCAACAAGCAGACATTAAGAACAACCTGACTTACACCTATCATTTACTCTTGCTTTTAATATGGCTCTCTAATATTCATGTGAAGTATCTATTTTTATTATCATTTTATCATTTGATCTTAGATGGTAAAGTGTTGGGAAATTTTTTATCTGTGTTTTTACCTTTTCAATGTATTGAGTATCTTGATCAGTCCATTTTCAGACATAATCTTTCTTAATTTTTGCTTGTAAAGGTTTTCTCATTTATGCTAATTTCCGCTTCTACGTATCTCAAACATCCTAAAAAAATTGTAATTGATTTTTTTAGTGATGATACTGAAAAATCCTTGTATACTATTTAACATATGAGGTTGAAGATGGTGTTTTCTATTGAAAAAGTTTATGGCTCGGTACACAACCAGAGATAGAAGATGCATACTCCTTAATAACTAAATCCTAACTCACACACACAATAAAGAAAACACTAACACACAACAAAAGTACAAATAATATAATATCAGAAAGCAAGTAAACAACAAATGCTTTCTAGACATATTTTACATTTCAATATGATGAAACATATATACAACAAACTCGAATTATACTAACTCAAAATTTGATCATGCAAGCATGCGATCTAACAAGATAAATCCATATAGAGACTATATTTATGTGGTAACATCCTCAAGTTGCTTAATATAACAACTGAGCTACAAATAATTCACTAATAATAAACAAGTTACAACTTTGATATACAATAAAACCACTATTATCTCTATCATCTAGGACTTCCATCCAAACTGCCTACTACTACTCTTTACTTGATGATTACATAACTATTTGGCTCAATAAGAAAACTCGGCTATCTTTCATAGTCAACACCAACCAGTGTGGTATGATTGGAAACTACTGATTAGTGATTAGAAGTGTAACTACTTTCAACCTCATGGAACACATAGTACACTATAAATATTAATCATGTATGGGAGATACATTGTCACACCACATACTCACACAGATAACAATTTGATAACTAACCACAAAAAATGACCCACACTTAAATATAAGCTCTCCAAAATCATTTCAAAAATAGATATAAATCTCAGTAAGAATTTTCACAGAGTTTTGGCATTGAAAATGTGGGTGAGAAATAAGAGAAATGAAGGGATATTTATAGCATTAAGATTTTCCACCTTCCAACCACCTCGCCAAGGTTGGTGGCAAGGGTGGTAGCAAGGTCTATGGGAAGTTTTTTGATGAGGTGCTAAAAAGTCACATTTTTTTGTTCCAAAAATTGTCGAGTACTAACCATAAATACATGAACCCAAAACGAATAAAAACATAAGTGACAATGTCGGTAAGCAAGCTTATGGATACTAGGAAGACCAATACTCTCAATCTAGCATGCTTACGAAAACCTATCCCATGGTATGTGTAAACATACTTGCACACAAAGTGTTCCTAAATATATGTGTGTATATGAATTACTGATCCATAATAACCAACCTTACACAGAGGAAGATAGAACACTGAATGAAATAAAATAGATATTGTGTTTTCTACACGGGAAGCCAAAAAATAGACATAAGTACAATAGGACTTACATTCCCCCCTTTGGCTTTCCATGTCAAAACACTGCATAACTAGATTCATAAATTATCAAACATGAGATGATCATGAAGATGTCCTAAAGTTGTTTGCTTCCATGAATAACACAACAACACACACCAAAACCCAAAAGGCACACCTACTCTAAGTGCATCCATCTTGTGTGCTCCAATCATCTTAATAAAATGACTCATCCAATAACTTTCATTCTGAAACATGAGGGTCTCATGACCATTGCACTCAGCACACTAAAAGCATGAAGACTTCCATCTAAACCTGTAACCTACACATATGAAACAAACATTATCCCATGAATGTATCATGTAGAAACAATGTGTAGTCTAACCATAAATTATCATCTTGTCCTTACATAGGTACATAACAATAGTCACAAACATACAGTAAACATGCATAACTCCCCCTAACTTCATGCCACACTCCCTCTGAATGCATGAAAGTTAGACAACAATATATAGTGTAATCCTACACTTGCAGCCCATGCAACACACAATATGGAAATAAACATATAGTTGTCATAGAAATGTTTCTCCTTTTTTGACATTGAAAGTCAAAGGAACATTCCTATATGAGGGAGAGAAGACATAACATTTATTATAATCCTAACACTAATGCAAGATTGCATATAAGATTAAAGAAAACATAATAAGAAGCATTAGATGCAGTCATACGAAAAAGATAACACATAAACAAATGAAAAACAAAAATCATACAATATTCAACCAACCGAATACACAGACAAAACCAAATGTCATGCATTCCAATCAACAAATTTCACTATATCAATAAGATGTGAGAAATAAGCTTTAACTCACTACTACATGATAACAGGTAAACACATAGGTAGACAAGTGAAATAAGGGATTGCATACAATGTATGAAACATGTCATACTAGCATGGTATTTATGCATGATTCATAAAATGTGAAGTAAAAGAGAAGAAAGTATCACATGAACAATACAACAACAAAGTCTATAATCAGGACAAGTAATAAGAAGTAAAAAAAATATAGAACTTCCCTTGACAACGCACACAAGAGACACATCTATTTCCCTAAAAGTATGCATGTGATACAATAAATATGTGATACATTCTACTTGCAAAAAATCCCCCAAAATAGAAGCTTTTACACATAGTAGATGATAAGAAAAACAAAAAAAGGAAAGCAAACAAAGCATGTCCAACAAAACAGAGGGTCCTTAAAGAATAGTCAATACAATCAACAGAAAAATCCACATGTCCATCAATCCATGATGCACTCAAGTAATAGTATGATTAAATGTTTTATGTCATGCATAATGTGTGATATGCAAAAAACATTTACTCTATATGCCATCAAGATATGCTTATATGCACCAAGAAAAATGAAATATAGAATCAAGTAGGACGAAGCCCCATAAGTTCACAATTAGTCTTTCTCTCTCCACTGACGTAATTGCTAGCCTAGAAATCAATAGGTTTTGTAAATTTTGTAAAGAAAGGTTAAGGTATGGGTTGGAGAGAGAAGATATTTAGGTTTGAACATACCTTTGTTGATTCAATCAAGCAGATAAGAACATATACATTACACTTATACACTCAAACATAGTTTCTTTTATCTTTACTTCTCAAACTTTAATCAATGAAGTTATGAGAACAGTACACAAAATTCATGAATTTATGCACCACTTTCGTTTCATGCTTATCAAAAATTAACTTTTATTTTCCTTTTGTTCCTATTTTCTTTTGTTTTAAACATAAAAAAACTTTAACACTTCATTTTTATTTTTCTTCTCTCCATTTTCCTTTTTTTATAAATATAATTCTATTTTCAAACTTCTTCCTCTTTTTTATTGAAACTAAGAGGGCAAAATAGAAATTTTTAGAGCATACAAGCACAACAAAGGGTGTATAAGGTAATTGGGAATGAACATTTGAGCTAAGAGTGGCTCAAAGAAGGAAGACTAGGATAAGAAAACAATGGTGGTAAGAAATGATCAAACTATTCAAGGATGGCCTAAATTCTTTTTTCTAAGCAAGTAGTACCTAGGATTTTGCCTCTAGAGACACGAAAAATGGATTCTAAAGCTTGTTAGAGACATACACAACGTTAAAGCAAGATATCCACACAATTTCTAAAAATAACCATACAAATTAACAAATTTAAGGCATGTGCAAGGGAAAATTGCATTTTAGAAAAGACAAATAAGAAAAATTAAGCCATACGTGCTCTAAAGGAATATGTATGTCAAAATATTCACACTTCAATTTAGGTCAAATGCATAAAAAACATATAACATCATGATCCCTCTAAAATACAGTTTACATGCAATAGTAGCATAGTGAAAAAAATGTTAGTCTCACAAAACACAAAAACAATAACTACCAAATGGATGAAAAGGAAGGTATTAAGGCAGAATAATGCCTAAGAAGCAAGAAAAAGTGCCATAAATGAGACAAACAACAAAAAATCACATCAACCTTAGGTAGAAGAAAGAAAGAACATGGGATGCTACTAAAATAACTAAGCATGTTAGAAAAACACCGGTTTCAACATAGAAACACAAGACATGTTTAGATAGGGACAACAACTCAAATAACAAGAGTACCACCAAAACACACAAGTTAAATATAACATTACAATTATGTCAAAAGTCTTAAATATAGGTAAATAATCTAAATGACATAAATATGCACATGGAAAACCAGAGTAAGCACAAAATAGTGAGATACTCAAAGGTACATGCAAGAAACAACACCTCAAAAATCTCTAAAGATACACTAATGAGTGCTTAAAAAGTACTAAATATACCATGTTTTAATATCATTTAATTAATAAAATGAATTTGTACTTGCTTTATTCTATTATATTTTAGAAAAATCCATTTGTTCATATTAATGGGTATATTGTAATATTTTACAGAAATTTTAATATATAAATATTAAAATAAAGAAAAATACTTGAAGCATATTTATCACACTTTTTTGAGCTTAAATGAATATCATTTATTTGATATTATCCAAAATGAAGAAAATAGATAATGGAAAATAAAAAAATAATTGTATGACACGACATAAGAAGGTTTGAACTGGTCAAAAGTTTGGTTGTAATCCAATCGTACCACGGCGAAAACACAAGTGTTTCTCACATTCTTTCCTATAAATAGGACCCCATGTATACCAAGACAATAATATAATAATAACGTTGTTATGTTTACAAAATATAGAATATGTAAAATATTTTCTTAAAATAAATTTATTTTATTTTTATTCAAGATTTTTATAAAGAATGTTATTTGAACGAGTACATTAATCTTAATAACAAATTTAATATAAGAATTAAAATTAAGATTTAATTACCTGAACTTAATTTGAAGTGATATTATTTTATTTTAGATTTAATTATTTGGATATTTAGAATAAAGCTATATTTCAAAGATTTTACAAAGAATTATTATTTGAAAATGCATTAAAAACATATTTTCTTAAATAATTTTAAAACTAAAAAGTTATTTTTCATATAGTTAAATTCTTAAGTTTAATTTGTATATCTTGAATAAAGTCTAATTAATTGACTCCACCTAAAACTGTTATTAGATGATTTGCTATCTTTTTAGAAATAAAACAGAAATTTAATACTTAATTAATTAGTAAGTCCCGTCTAAGGATATTAGTTAATTAATATTAAAAAATGAATTTGGGCCCGTCTAAAGACACTTTTGTACTATAAAAAGAAAATTAATAAATATTAATTTATATATTTAATAACCTAAATAATATGAGTAAACATAATTACTGAATTATTATATCCATTATTATATATTGCATATGAATGTATTAAATTGCATGAGTATTTGTTGAATACATGTCTATCATTATCTTTACGCATTAGATTAGTTTTTCAAAATGGATAAGTATTTACGAAATCGATATTATTCATAACTTCGTTCATCAAGTTTTTGGTGCTATTTCCATGGAAGTAATGGTGATTTTTTTTATCAATATCAAACCTTAAAAACTTTATGTGATGTAAATATTATGATTTTTATTTTTAAAATTTAATTTCTAATAAAAAAATCAAATAAAAAAATAAAAAAAATATATTAGATTTGAATATTTAGTTCATAAACATAAAACAAATCAAATATAAAAAATTATTTAAATTAATATCTAAATTTTTTATCATACACATTAAAAAAATTCATAAATAGAAGATTTTAGTTTTAAATTTAAATTTAAAGCTTTTAAAAAATAAAAATCTAAATTTTTTGGATAAATGTTGTTTAAAAAAATCTAAAAAAACAGCAAAATCGAAAAAAAAATAAAAAAATTGAAAAAGTAGTTCAGAGACTTTGTAGGGAAATTTGAATAGTAAAATCTAAAAATTTTAATTTAAAATAATAAAAAATCTATTTTTCCCTTAACAGTAAATTCAGGAATAGTAATTTCATTAAAAAAATCAAAAATTAAAAATACATCTTGAATTTGTATATAAATTAAATATAAAATTTATAATTAAAATAAAAATTAATTTTTATATTTAAATTTTATTATCTAAATAAATAAATAATTAATTAAAAAACTCGAGTTCATAACGAACCCAGTTTGTTGCGGCATAGAAAAATATTTCGCCGTGGCAACATTAAAGAAAAATAAAAATATATAAAGAAAATAAAAAATAAAAAAAATTAACCGTGTAATAACATAAAGAGCAAAGATGTAAGAGAATTATGTCTAGGAGACTTGTTCTTGAAAGCGTTCGTGCCACTAGTTTTTTCTTAGAACGTTGTTCTATCTAGGAGGCTACTTTTTAAGGAGGTTTTGCCCTACCATTCTTTCTTGGGAAAACTCTTGGTTAATACTCATTATGTTATTTCACTTCGAGATTAACTTAACTTGTTTATTTAGTATTTTTGTATTAAATACTATGTATATTTTCTCTAAAAAAATTTATAGTTTTTTTTTATTCTTTTCCTTTTTAACTGAAAAATGTTTTAAATTTATGCTTTCAAAAGTATATGCATAGTAGGAGGCCTTAGGAAAAACTCTTACACCATACATAGATAATATTCATAAATTTAAACAAATGTCCATAAGGTTGGATTCTAATCATCAGCCTATTTTTAAGCCAAACACAGAATCAAGCCTTAATCCTCCACCAAAACCAATAAAAGTGGGAGAAAACCCACATGTTATAAGAAACCACCAGGAAGGAGTTTACATGACCAGTAATTGGCACGGAACTGCCTCTATACAACTCGGTGAGGTTGCTTAGAATTATGAATTGAAAAATATTCATTTTTCTATGTTTCCTTCATATCTCGAGCTACCTAATGAAAACTTGTTGTCATTCATTTGGGACTTTTATTCAACAGTCTTGAATTTTATCTCGGTTCTCTTACCAAGGACCAACTAAGAATGATGTGTTTTCCCTACATATTAATAGATAGGGAAATGGCATGGTTAATGCCACTTCCTCTAGGTTCCCTGATGTCCTAGGAGGAGGTCTACAAAAAATTCATGGAAAAATTCTACTCCCATCAAAAGACATCAAAGTTGAGAGTGAATATTGCTACTTTCCCTCAGATGGAAGGAGAGCCTTTACATGAAGCTTTGGAGAGGTTAAAGCTCTTTCTCACTCAATTCCTTTATCATAGCTACCCTCTACAGTTGGAGAGAAGACTACCTTAGAAACATACAATCTCTTTGAGATGTTGGGTGCTAATTCCCAACAGAAGAGAACGAGAGTGAGACTAGCTGGAATTCATGAAATAGATTCCACTACCGAGGTACAACTATAGCTTGCACAACTAACAAATCAAGTTGCACTTCTATCTACACATGCCATTTCCAACTTAGAGCAATGTGGTATGTGTAGCAATCAAAGACATGGTGCTAATGCCTATCCATTTCAAGGAGAATCACATGCTAGACTTGAGTAGGTCATGTATTAGGAGGGTACCAACCAAGACCCAGATATGATCCCAATGTAAAAATTTATAATCCTAGGTGGAAGAATCATCCAAATTTCTTATGGAGGTAGAACAACCCTTCATTTGCACAAAATTCAAACTAAGAGGGCCAACAATTCCACCAACAACAGCAACGAAATCTTCCCAAAAGCCAACCTTGGAGGATAACTTGAATTCTTTTATTCAAGTTAGTAAAAACAACTCAATGGTTGGACTCTATGAAGGCTTCAATTAAAAAGATGGAAGTCCAAGTTGAACAATTGGTAGGGCATTTACAAAAACAATTAAAGACTGACTGAGTTCAATGAAGAACATATAAAATTCAATGATATGGAGACATTGGATCTTTAAATTGTTGGATTCTTCTATGTAATGTCTTACTAAAAGACAAAAAAAATTAGTCCTGAATGTGAGGTCACCTGTTTTGTTATTTCATTTATGTAATCGTATTTATTTTAATAAAAGAGAAATTTTTTTAATTTTTAATTTTTTATTTATGTTATTTAAATTTTTGTATAGTATTTAATTTTATTTTTTGTATAGAAGTTTTATTTTACTTCTGATAGTACTTCGAAAAAAACTTAGGTCCCCTATATTCTTAAAAATCTAAACTTAGTCTCAGCATATAAAAAGTAAGAAATATTTTTAAAAGTTATATTTTTTATTCAACTAGGATCCCGTTAGAATTTGAACGTTGATTATCAAGAGAAGGAGATTCATTTTTACGTATGAGAAGTTATGGGAGATTTTAAAGCTAGGCATAAATTGATGAAGGAATACACAACGCCAATCTTCGGTAATGTTACTTCTGGCATATAACTACAAGAGGTTGTGAGAAATTATAAGTTGAAAAAAGATTCATCATTGACTATTACCTTCCTTTTACGGTATCCCTAATGATGACCCTTTAAATTTCATTAGAGATTTCTATGCTATTGTGCAAACCTTTCCACTGTAGGGAATTGATGAAGACTAACTTATGATGAGGTGTTTTCCATACACCCTCAAGGATAAATCTTGGTCATGGGTCATAACTCTACAACCAGTTTCTTTGACTACTTAGGAGGTAGTTTATGAAAAGTTTATGGATAGATTCTATTCCTATCAAAAGAATGCTTACTTAAGGACGAAGATAGTAATGTTTTCACAAATGGATTAAGATCCCTTTCACGAAACTTGGGAAAGATTCAAACTTATTTTCATTCAATGTCTACACCATAGCTTTCCTTTATAGCTATAGAACTAATTCTTTTATGATGGATTGACACTATAGAGTCAAAACATGGTTGACAATGCTATTGGAGAAGCTATAGGACAAAAAATCACAACAAAAACCTTTGAGTTTTATGAGTTGTTGGGTATTAATTCCTAACAAAAGAGTACTAGATGAAGAAGAGCTGGAGTTAATGAAGTTGGCTCCAAGAATGAAATGGCTTTGTAACTCGTTGAATTGACTAAGCAAGTGCAACTTCTCACTACCCATCAGTTGTCAAAACAAGAGGTATGTGAATTTTGTTGTTCAATCGGGCATAATGCTAATAATTGCTTATATACTTGTGATTCTAGTACCGATGCCACGGAAGAAGTCAATTCTTTTCAAAGGTATCATCCCATAACCTATAATTACTCTAACCATTCATGTAAATCAAACAATAACCAAGCCCACACCCAATTCCAAACCCAAAGCCCAAATGAAAACCACCCTTACCCACTAAATCAACCTTTTAAGCCAACCTTAGAGGATAAGTTGAAACAAAAGTTGGACAACTAACTAAGAAAATGCAAAAATAAGAACCAGGAAGATTGCCCAGTCAAGCACAACAAGCAAAGGATGTAAGAATTCTTTGAAGTGGTAAGGTAATTAATAACACTTTACCTGAAATTTCTAACGATCTACCTATTAGTTCAGGTAATGAAAAAGGTGAAATTTTAGTCTCTCAAGAAGGAGAGACGAATGCTAATCTTGACAAACCTTCTAAGAATAACATTGGGGAATCACCTGACATTCCCAAAATTCAAAAGATAGCATAAACACACTAGATACAAGTACCATTCCCACACCAACTAAAGGAATCCAAACAAGATAAGTAATTCTATGATTTTTTAAAAATTATTTCTAAAGTAAATATTAATTTACCTTTGTTAGAAGTTATCATGAATGTGCCCTCCTATGCTAAGTTTTTCAAGGAATTTAACACTAAGAAAAGGAGGTATGAACTTAATGAACGAGTAGTAGTATCAGAAATTTCAAGTGATGTGCTTCAGCATCTACTTCCCTCAAAGTTGAAAGACCCTGAAAGTTTTATCATAAACATAACTATAGGGGATATGAAGGTGGCTAGAGTAATGCTTAATTTAAGAGCTAGCATAAATATGATGTCCTACTCTATATTATTATAGTTAGGTCTAGGAGATATAAAACAAACAACTATATCCCTTCAACTTGCGGATATATCTCTTAAATATCCAAAGGGAATAGTTGATGATGTGTTGGTACAGGTATACAAACTAATCATACCTGTTGATTTTTTGGTTCTGGATATGTAAGAAAATCTAGCCTTTGATAGAGAATATACAATACTTTTTGGTAAACCATTTATGGCAGCCACTAAGACTATTATTGATATCCAAGATGGAAATTTGACAATGATAGTCTTAGGAGACATTGTTCATTTCAAAGTCTTTGACCTTTGACCTTTTCCTTTTATTTCTACCATTGATGAAATTTTCAATGTTGATCCTTTGGATAATATTGTCCAAAGTACCTTTCTTCGGGATAGAATAGAAGACAAACTAGAAACAACTCTTATACTTGAAAATGTAGAAGAAGATCTAGATGAGAAGACAAACTAGAAACAATTATTATACTTGAAAAGGTAGAAGAAGATCTAGATGAGAAGACTGAAGGGTACCTTGAAATTTTAAATAGTGCCAAACCAATAAGAAATCCTAGTACACCCTTAGATCTACCTAGTTCCCCATTTGGGAAAGAGGCTAATCCACCTGAACTTGGACTAAAAAACTTACCTAGGCATTTAAAATATATGTTATTAGGAGAAGGAGAAACTTATCCAGTGATAATATTTTCAACTTTTACTAAAACCCAAGAAAAAGAACTCATTAAAGTGCTTAAAAAGTTTAAAAAACCATAGGTTAGAGTATAAGGGATATAAGAGGCATCAATCATGTCATGTGTATGCATAAGATCAATTTGGAGGATGATGCTAAACCTATAAGAGAGGCCCAAAAAAGACTAAACCCTATCATGCAAGAGGTGGCTAAGAAAGAAATTCTTAAACTCTTGGAAGTAAGAATCATTTACCCTATAGTTGATAGTAAATGGGTTAGTCTAGTGTATGTGGTACCAAAGAAGTCTGGAATAACAGTCATTAAGAACGATAAAAGTGAACTAGTACCCATAAGGATAATCACTGGATAAAGGATGTGTATAGAATTCAAGAGACTAAATTTATACACTAAAAATGATCATTTTCCTCTTAAATTAATTGATCAAATGCTTGAAAGATTAGCTAGGCACACATTTTTCTATTTTCTAGATGGACTTTCTGGATACTATCAAATTCCTGCGTCAGCGTCCGTCTATTAAGCATTTTTTAGCTCTTTCTCTCTATTTCTTAGTTTTTTGTTTTAAAGTTCTCTTCTTGAGAAGAGCTACCTATATTTTTGTAAATTTTTAACTTTTTGATTCAATAAATGAAAATGCAAATCCGTTTGGAGGTTTTCTAACAACAGAATTAACATCAAAGTATTGTAAGGATTCTATTTTCTTTACAGTTATTTTTTATGTTTTATTCTTATATGTTATATTTAATTTGTGTATGATTAAATTTAACATGTCTAGCTATTTGTAAATATGATATAATAATAACGTTGTTATACTTGCGAAATATTAAATAGGTAAAAATCTCTATAAAATGAATTAATTTTGGTTTTATTCAAGATTTTATATTAAGAATGTTAGAGAGAAATATATATTATTTTTCATTACAAACTTAAATCTAAAAATTAGATTTTAAGGTTTAGTTATCCGGCTTGATTTAGAGTAGTGTTCTTTTATTTGTTGGTACAATCGCCTCGTAGTTAGAGTTAATCTCTATTTCAAAAGTTTTTATAAAAATTATTATTCGAAAATGTAATGACAACATGTTTTCAGTAATGGTTTTAAAATTTGAAAGTTAGTATTCAGATAATTTGATTCTTAGGTTTAATTTGAATACATTGAATAAAGTTTAAACTACCTAACCCCAACAAAAATGACATTTAAATGATTAATTTTCAATCTCTTAGAAAAAAATGAATTAATTTAATTAACCAAATTAATTATCAATCTCACCTATAGGTATTAATTGATTTGTTTAATTAACAAAGAATATCTAACCACACTAAATGTGGTATTCATATAAAAAAGAGAGAATAAATAAATATTAATTTATATATTTAATAACCTAAATAATATGAAGAAACATAATTAACATATTTATTATATCCATAAACACTTCACTCTTATAAATGATAAAATTTGCATAAATGTTTTTTGAATCAATGTTTATATTTATTTTTATGTTATTAGATTAGGAAAAACACAAAACCCAAACTATCGTAACAAGATGTTTAAGATTTAATTTTGTTTTTAAAAGTTTGAAAAATAAATTAAAAATCACATATATACCTTCCTTAGATCGACTTTATGAGTATACTTATCATTTTATATGCAATGATTCATGCACTTGTAAGAGTTTTACAAATACCCTGATTTTGCTCATCAAGTTTTTGGCGTCGTTGCCGTAGAGGGAATAACGTTTTTAAATTATTTATCAAAATTTTAAAAACTTTGTGTGCTGTAAATAATTGTGATTTTTTTTATTTTAAATTCAAAAAATAAAAATAATAATAAATTACGGTTCGTGAATAGTAAAACAAAAAAATTTCAAAATTTCCATTTTAAATTCAATAAAAATAATAATAAGAATAAATTACTGTTTGTTAATAGTAAAATAAAAAAAATTCAAATTTCAAATTTTAAATTAGAAAATAAAACAAATGTTACCGTTCGTGAATAGTAAAAAAATTCAACTTTCAAATAAAAAACTTTAAAAAAAATTAAAACAAACTAAAAAAAATTAACGAATTTTTTTTTACATTTATTTTCTTTAAAAAAATAATAATCAATAAATAAAAAAATCAAAGAAAAATTTAAAGAAAATTGATAAAAAAATTAATTTTTGTTAAGTCTTAATTTTCAATTTAATTTTTCTGTTTGTTTAATTTTTAATTTTTAATTTTCTTTTAATTTTAGTTTTAATTTTTAATTTTCTTTTAAATTTGTAGTTTTTATTTAAAAAAAAGTTAAATTTTCAATAATTTAATTTATTAACTTAATTAACTTAAATTTTTAGTTAAGTAAATTTATTAAATTAAATTTTAACTTAACTTTATTTATTAATTTAATTAATTTAGATTTTAATAGTATGAAAAGTAAAAATTTAAGGAAGTTCTATCTAGGAGACTAATTCTTGAAAACATTTATGACACTAGTCTTTCTTAGTAATATTGTTATATTTAGGAGGATGGGTTTTAAGAAGCCTTTGCCCTATCATTTTTTCCTGCAACCATTCTTGGTTAATATTGATTATGTTATTTAATTTAAAAATTATAATAAAAATAAATAAATAAAAATAAATAAACTTTCTAATACTATCTCCAAAATTTCAAAATTTTAATTAAAATCTGTAATAAAATGAGGTAGTTGCTATGTTAACTTCTAGGTACAACTATGTTTTGATGCCTTTGTTATTTGACTTGCACCTAGACATTGGCTATCTAAAATACACAATCATGTCCCTAGTTTTAAAGAAATTTTGAAAATCCACGTGACATGATTGAAAAAGTATAGGTAGACAACCTTGTCTTACTTATAGGTTTCATTGACATAATGATGTGGGGAAATTGAATTTACTTAAAATGAAATCCCCAAGTTGTGTCTTGCTAGGACGTTACACTAAGCGTTGGATGTGAGGCAACCCATCATTTTAGGTAATTTTCTTTTATTTATTTTAGTTTAATTGCATGTGAATTATTTTAGAATTGTTAAAACTAAAAATATTTGTTGAGATGTTAGAAGTTCACAATGATTTGTCTCTGTAAACTTTAATGATGAATATCATGGGGGTGGTAAAAAGTTATTGTGTTTAAATTCAAACATTTTAACAATTTTCATGTTTATTGTTTTTGATTTTATTTTCTTTATGTGGTTTAGTAATTTAAAAAAATTCTAAAAAAAAATTAAATCAAATTTAAGTAAATAATTAAGTCTTTTGCACTGTTAGATTAATTTTTAAAAATATATCATGTAGTATTTTTTAGGTAATTAGTTAGTTTTTGTCATAACATTATTTCTTGATAAGATGTAAAAATTATAATAAACTCAAAAATCGGTGTTTAGAAATCAAATAGTGGAGAATACCCTTATGAGATATAATTAAAGTATAATTTTCTTTATTCAAAGTGAAATATATTTTTTTTTCTACACCAAACACTTGTCTTATTTTTTCAAATTTTTAGATGATCTCTATAGGTATTAGCATTGAATGTATGAATTTTTTTTCTCATATAAAAAATGTATGAATTTTTTTTCTCATATAAAAAATGTATCAATTTAATTTCACCTAAACTTAATGTCAAAAATCTGAATTCGCTTTGTCTCTATTCTTCACAAGTCAATACTCTCAAAACACTCAATCCTATGAGACATACTTATGAGTTTTAGATAACCCACATCTAGGTGTAAGTCAAATAATTAAGACATCAAAACACAATTGTACCTAGATCTAACAAAGCAACTATTTCCTTAGATTGTAATTAAAATTTTGAAATTTTGGAGATAATTTTAGAATGTTTTTTTTAATTATTATAATTTCTAATTTAAATAACATATTCAGTATTAACTAAAAGTGCTCCCAGGAAAGAACAGTGGGACAAATGCTCCTTAAAAATCATCCTCCTAGACAGAGTGATATTTCCATGAAAGACTAGTGTCACAAAGGCTTCTAAAAACTAATCAACTAGAGATAACTAACTCCCTTAGATATTTACTTTTCATTTTATTAAAATCTAAGTTAATTAAATTAGTAAATTCAGTTAAATTAAAATCTAAATAAATTAAGTTAAGAATTGTTTTAGATAATTAAGTTAATGAAAGATAAGTTAATTAAGTTGGTAAATTAACTTAATAAAAGTTTTAAGTTAATTAAGTTAATCAAAAACTAAGTTAATTAAGTTAGTAAGTTAAAATCTAGTGGATTAAGTTAATAAATTAAGTTTTTTTTATATAAATAATTAAAAAAATAAAAATTAAAAGAGAATTAAAAATATAAATTAAAAAATAAATGAAAATTAAGATAAAATATTATTAAAAATAAAAAAATTTGAAAATTGAAAAATGAAAAATGAAAAATGAAAAATGAAAATTGAAAATAAAATATATCTTAATATATTTTTAGTTTTAAATTTTATTTGAATTTAATTAATTTTTTTTAAATTTTTATTAACTAATTATTTTTGAAAAGAAAATAATAAAATTAAATTAAAGTTTTTTTATTTTTTTTATTTTTTTCTAAATTTTTTTTACTTTAAATAATTTATTGTAAATGTTATCTTAATTTTTTTTAATTTTTTTAAAATTTTAAACTTATTATTATTTTAAATCTTATTATTTTTTTTCTTTAATTTTTAAATATATATTTTTAAAAAAATTATTAAACAAAATTTAAATTTTTTTTATTTGAATTTGAAATTTTAAATGTAAAAAAATATTGTACTATTCACGAATGGTAAAAGTTTTTTCTTTTTTTATTGAATTTGAAATTTGAGATTTGAATTTTTTGTACTATTCACGAACCGTAATTGTTTTTTTACTTAAAATAAATAAAAAAACACAAGTATTTATAGCAAAAAAGTTTTTAAAATGTTGATAAATAATTTAAAAACTCTATTCCTTTCACGGAAACGACACTGAAAAACTTAATGAGGAGAATCGACATCGTCGATCCTACAAATAATTTGGTTTTATATTTGTAAAACACTTGCAAATGCAAGAATCATTTCATAGAAAATAATAAGTATACTCTAATGGTCGATCTAAGGAAGAAATATATGTGATTTTTAATTTATTATTCAAATTTTTAAAAGCCAAATTAAATCTTAAATATCTTGTCACGATATTTTCGGTTTTCTATTTTTCCTATTCTAATAACATAAAAATAAACATAGATATGGATTCAATAAACATTTATGCAAATTTTAACATTCATAATAGTGCAATATTTATGAATATAATAACTAAGTTAATTATACTTGTTCATATTATTTAGGTTATTAAAGATATAAATTGATATTTATTAATTCTCTTTTTTATATGAATACCACATTTGGTAGGGTTAAATATTATTTATTAATTAAATAAATCAATTAACATCTATAGGTGGGGTCGATAACTAATTTAGTTAATTAAATTAATTCATTTTTCCAAGAGATTGAAAAAGAACCATTTAAATGTCATTTTTGATGGAGTTAGAGAGTTTAAATTTTATTCAAGGTGTTCAAATTAAACCTAAGAATCAAATTGTCTGAGTACTAACTTTCAAGTTTTAAAACCATTACTGAAAACATTTTGTCAATATATTTTTGAATAATAATTCTTATAAAAACTTTTGAAATAGAGTTTCACTCTAACTATCGGACGATTGTACCGACAAATAAAAGAGCACTACTCTAAATGAGATAGGATAATTAAACCTTAAAATCTAATTTTCATATTTAAGTTTGTAATGAAAATAATATATTTCTCTCTAACATTCTTAATATAAAATCTTGAATAAAAACAAAATCAATTCATTTTATAGAGATTTTTATCTATTTAATAATTCTCAAGCATAACAACGTTATTATTATATCATGTTTTCAAATAGCGAGTAATGTTAAATTTAATTATAGACAAATTAAATATAACATATAAAAATAATTATAAAGAATAAGAATCCTTACAGAACCTTGATGCTAATTTCATTTATGGAAAACCTACAAACGGATTTGTATTTTCATTTATTGAATAAAAAAACTAAAAATTTACAAAAACATAGCAAGTTCTTCTCAAAAGAGAAGAACTGTAAAACTAAAAAAACTAAGAAACTAAGAAAACTAAAGAAAGAAAAAGCTAATAAAATGACTTTGAAGTGTGTTTTTGGTGTGTTGTGTAATGGAGGAGACGAGTGTATTTATAGATGAGGAAAAAGGTAAAAAAAAAGGTGGGAAAACACCTAATAGATGAACGTTGATATCAGTGCTATCATAAGTAGTGGCGCTTGCGAATTCAGGATGACAGGGCACGATTAGGCACAGAGGTGCACACGGGTTCGACATGATTCAAGATGATGCATACAGAGGAGGGAAAATGTGTAGGTGGATGCTCAACATGGTGTGGCATGTTGCGCACGCAATTTCATCCTATTTGAAATTTTTAACCCTTTTAACCCATTTTGTCCAATTTTTTCATCTTTTTGACTTTTCTTCATTTATTTTCTTAATATATTTGTGATGTATTACCTCCAGTATTTTTCTTTGAGTCTTTAAGTTATTTTTTGAAGCAAAAATACATGAAAACCAATAAAAATACCCATCTTAATGAGTTGGAAGAGATTAGAGACGAGACCTATGAAAATGCAAAATTATACAAAGAGTGTACTAAATATTATCATGATAACATACTAGTTTCTAAGTCTTTTCTTCTTAGAGTGAAATTTCTTTTATTTAACTCTGAGATTATTTCTATGAAAATTGATATCAAGATTGGAAGGACCTTACACAATTGTCCAAGTTTTTTCACATGTAGTAGTAGAATTGTTGAATCCAAAGCCATAAATACATTAACACATTAAATGTATCGGTAACTTTTTTTTATCTCTATTCTTGTAATTTACATTTCTTAAACTTTAAGGACAATGTAGATTCTAAGTTGGGGTGAGTATATAAAAGTTACACATTTTACACTTTTTTTATTCTTAGATAATTTAAACAATTTTCACATAATTTTATTTATTACTTTTATTTGTAATTTGTAATTTTTTTAGAGTAATTTTAAATTTTTTCATAAAAATTGATCATGTCTTAGAATTAAATTTAAATGACGATTAAGTATTTTTGCACTATTAGATTAATTTTCAAAAACATATCATGAAGTAATGTGATAATTAGTTAGTTTTTGTCATGACTAGTTTTTCTTGATAAAGTGTGAAAATTCTATTAAACCCAAAATCGTTGTTTAAGAATTAATTAGTGAAGACTACCCTCATTAAAAATATCTTGAGCCCATTATCCCTTATTCTGAGTGATAAATATTATTTTTTTCTACTCTAACACTTTTCTTATTTCTTCAGCATTATTAAATGATCTTTATAGGACTTAGCATTGAATGTCTTGATTTTTACATCTTAATAAAATGTTATATATTTATTTTTCATTTTATTAGATTAAATGATTTAAGTAGAGATTGATAGTATATGTCTTTCTTCATTCATACATGACTTCTATTAAAAAAAAGATATATTTAAGGTTACCTAAACAAATACAAACAGAAAAGTCAAATATTAACCACTCACTTTACCATATAAAAAATATACAATCTGTACATGGGTTCACTATCTAAAAAATGGATTCTCATAAAAAAAAATATAAGAGAAAGAAAAATAGAATAAAAGAGAGGAAAATGAATAGTATAATCTATATACTATGAGCCAAAAGCCTAAACAGTTGTGAGAAATGGTTTAATGCAAAAGAAAATATATGAAGTAATTCCATAAGAAATCATTGCATTTTCCTACATTTTCTAAAAGGTATATTACTTGATATTTTTATTTGATGAATTTGATTGATGCATGAAAGTAATGTATAATATTTTATAAATCTTTACATATGATTCATTTCATGAGATCAACGTTAAAATAACACTTTAAGCCTTTCTTCTTTATACATATGTGAACATATTAGTTCATTTCCATACATAAACTCTTTCGCATATAAATTAATATGAGTGTTTGAACCCATAAGATTAAGTGTTTTTGAGAGTATTAACTTGTGGGGAATAAAGTCGAAGCCAATTCAAATTCCCAACACTGAGTTTGGGTGAAATTAAATTGATACATTTTTTATATGAAATATGAAAATGATTTTCAACTAATTATTATAATAAATCATGAATGTTTAAAAATTAGAAATAATCTATGCTTAAGATTTTAATTATAAAATTTAAAAGAGATTATAAGCATGATATATTTTTGTATTTCATTTATTTATTTTATTTTAGTCTTTTTACTTTATTTTAAATTTTAGTTAACTTCTTATTTTATTTGTTTTATTTTGGTTTCATTTTTTTGTTAATGTTTTTGGGTATTATAACTGAAAACCCTCACGAGACTTAAACTCATCCACTAAGATAACCTATGGGTTAAAAAGCTTGTTGCATATGCTAAATGCAACTGTGTCAATCCATAGAAGTGATTTAGGTTAGTTTAATTTTTAGTTTTTTAGTTTTAATAGCTTTTCTTGCTAAGAGACTAACAAGAAACTGGTTTAGGGTTGTGATGAGTGCTTAAAAACACTAAATATACCATGTTTTAATGTTATTTAATTAATAAAATGAATTTATATTTGCTTTATTCTATTATATTTTAGAAAAATCTATTTGTTTAGATTAATGGGTATAATTTAGTGTTTTGTAAGTATTTTAATATATAAATATTAAAATATAGAAAAATACTTGAAGCATATTTATCATACTTTTTGGAGCTTAAATGAATATCATTTATTTGATATTATCCAAAGTGAAGAAAAAGAATAATGGAAAATAAAGAAAAAAATAATTATATGCCACTACATAAAGAGATTTGAACTGGTCAAAAATCTAATAGCAATCCGATCACGTAGTAACAAAAATACAAGTTTTATCTTTTAGAATTTATTTAGTTCTTCCCTCAATTTTGAGGAAGAATATGTTTATGTTTTATTAGTTTCTAGTTTTTGATTCAACAAATTATGGAGTGCAATTACTATCAGAGTTTTTCTAGTCTTAGAATCAACTCTTCAAAGTTCGATAAGGATATTATTAAGGTATTGATTATATTCCTTTTGCAGTACATATATCTATGTTGCTTCTTCTATGTCATTTTTGATTTGTCTGCGATCAATTATAACATGTCTGGATGATAGTGAATATGATATAATAATAACGTTGTTATGCTTGCAAAATATTAAATAGAAAAAAATATTTTTTAAAAATAAATTGATTTTATTTTTATTCAAGATTTTTTATTAAGAATGTTATTTGAATGAGTACATTGCTATTAATAACAAACTTAATATGACAGTTAAAATTAAGATTTAATTACCTGGACTTAATTTGGAGTGATATTCTTTTATTTTAGATTTAATTATTTGTATATTTAGAGCGAAACTATATTTCAAAGGTTTTTTACAAAGAATTATTATTTGAAAATGCATTGACAACATATTTTCTTAAATAGTTTTAAAACTTGAAAGTTATTTTTCAGATAGTTAAATTCTTAAGTTTGATTTGAACACATTGAATAAATTCTAATTAACTAACTCTGTCTAAAGATGTGATTATATGGTTTGCTATTTTCTTAGAAATAAAACTTAAATTTAATACTTGATTAATTAATAGGCTCTATCTAAGGATATTAGTTAATTAATATTAAACAAAAGAATTTGGGTCCCGCCTAAGGACACTTTCCTACCAAAAAGTGAAAATAAATAAATATCAATTTATATATTTAATAACCTAAATAATATGAGCAAACATAATCGATGAATTATTATATCCATTATTCTCTACTGTTTATGAATGTATTAAACTGCATGAATATTTGTTGAATCCATATCTATCTTTATCTTTATGCATTATATTAGTTTTTAAAAAAACTAAATTATTGTGAGAGAATGTTTAGGTTTAATTTTGTTTTAAAATTTGAATAATATTTAAAAACGACACAATATTACTTTATTGAATTGAACGTAAGAGTATACTTTATTGAATTGAACGTAAGTATTTATGAAATTGGTATTATCCCTGATTTCGTTCATCATACACACAAAACACAAGAGAAGGAAGGCTAGGCAAAAAAAGAACATACACTAATAGGAGACACATAGAAAACCAACACACAATATACTAGGTACAAGAAAGAAAGACATAATTAAGCAATTAAGATGTATTCTATATGACATGGAACATCAATGACAAAACTATAAATAGTATAATCCTAATACTTTGATTCTACATGATGTGCATGCAAAAGGCCATAAAGGAAGAAGCAAGTAGTATGCAAGACAAAAGAAAATAAGGAGTATGTCAAAGCAACTAGCATGAGAGAAAGCTAGTAAAGGATCAATAAAATACATAAAGCAACAAATACAAAAATTAACATACCATGCACGCCAAGGATACAGTAAGAGAAACAAGAAGTATCAAATATAAAAACACAAATAAAATGACCTACAGAAAGGCGACAAACAAAGAGAGAAAGGAAATTAAGCAACTTAACCCCAACAAATGATCCAAAAATAGTGATCAAACTGCATCCCTCTGTTTAAAATATTTGTGAGAGGTAATAGAATTAGGAGATATTCTTTACTCATATGAGAATGAGGTGTATATTGAACTCATTATATATTTTATTTATAGTTTTTAGAAAATTTAGATGAGTCATCCATATAACTTGGGCCAGGTGAAAATTTTGAAGCAAATTTATTTCTTTCTACACTATGCCTCAAGTGTATAATGAAACCAGCTTGAACATGCTCAGATGAGCTACAATAGCTACATCTAGAAAAATAAGGTGGGGGTGAACGAGGTGAAGTACTTCAAGATGAACTCCTCATATATCTAGGGAACTGCTAGCAAGGTGGCCAGTAGTGCAACAAAGATAACAGGTACGATGAGTGGAGTTAGAAAATATAGCTCCTTGACTCCGAGATTGTATGCAAAAGAGAGAAATAAGACATACTCATGTTAACTTTCATACGAGGATGAGAAGTAAATTTTTCACACCAAGGTCTCACATTTCCTAGTTAACCAAAATGGTCACAAGTAGGGATAGTAGTAGGTAGATGCAGTATACCATCACTAGAGCAACAAGAAGTGTTAGCCTTATGTGAATGGTTCATCTTGCTAGAGGAACCAGGTTGGAACATAACAACCGAATTACCTTTAGAGGTGGCAACAACTTACTTCAACTTAGAATCTTGATCGATAGACTTGACAAACTTAGGAGCAATAGAAGTATAAGTATAAACATATTTATTATACCCGATATCGTGCTTATAACCAAATGGCTTTGTGATACTGATAATTTCACTTAATTTCTAGGAACCAAAAATCATTTTGTTGACAGTAAATGAAGATTGAGCCAATTCTTTTTCACTCACCAAAGTTTATTTTTTAAAGTTATAATCAAATCTTTATTTTCCTTAAGGAGGGATTCCAAGTAAGCTATTGATTTATTGAGAATCCCAACTCTCTCATTCATATGTTCCACTTTATCTTCTTTCTTAATGAGTGCATAAGTCAGGTATTCTTTGGCACTTTCAAAGATAATTATCTATTTATTTGAAATTATTTTTTCCATATATTGAACTATTATGACTATTTGTTAATGAATATCCTAACATATAGTGCACTGAAAATGGATGATTTTTCTTCTCCTATTTCAAATTCATAGGCTAAATTTAATACTTTGTTTAAGTTTTTATCATTAATATTAATAGCAAACCTAGGGTATGATGTGAATTTTAGTTTATGGTATCCTAAGTTCTACGGATCATTCATAATAAAACATATTTTCTATTTATTATTCTATTATCTATAAGTTTTAATTTTATTGGTGTATCAATTCCTTCTCTAAAATGTAATTTTATTAATATTTGGATTACTCCTAAATGGATGTATATAATTTTTCTTTTATCCTTTTGAGAGATTTTTGATAGTTTATCCGTAATGGTTCCTTTATCAATTAATGATATGTTATACATTTTTTTTGTATTTATAACATTAATACTCATTTATTCATTACTTATTCTATAATAAACTATATATTTTTTTGAAAATATTTTCTTATTTTTAAGAATGATGAATTTTTAAATCTATCTTATTCCTTAAGATTTAATCTTATTTTTTGTATTTTTTTTAAATTTATTTTTACTAATTATCATTTCTTGTGAGAAATATCTTAAGATATCTTGTGTTTTTATTTCTATTAATTCTTGACTTTCTATTATTTTTGTTATTTTTATGTATAAAATATTACTATTCATTTTTGTTGACTTTAACGTTTGATACGTGGAGTATATTTGTGATACTTTTGAAAATTTAGAGATATTAGTGATATTATTTTAAATATTATTGATATTATCTCCCAAATTTATACAAGATTGTTAATGCATTACAAAATTTTCAAACACATACCCCAATGTCTAAAATTATTAGAGATATATATTTTAGGGCTAAAAGTTCTAAAAATCCCATAATTTTAACTAAGTAAGCATGTTAATCTCATAATTATTAGGTTAGGTATTAAATATCTCGTAATTTTTTAAAATAAGTATTTTAGTCTTGTTATTATGGTAGTAAACACTTTTAGTACTATAATTTATTAAAACAAGTACTTATACTCTATCAAAAATATTAAAAATAAGCATTTATAGTGCCCAACTTTCATAAATTACGTGACCATAGATGTCTCTTTAAAAATTACGGGATTAAATTTCTTATTTACACATAATAACAGGATTATTGTGATATTTTTCAAAAATTATGAGATCAATGATACCCAACATAATAATTACGAGATTAAATTATTTAAATTAAATAATTATGGGATTTTTGGTGCTTAAGTTTCATATATTTTAGATGTATGTATTTCAAATATTTTGTGGAATATTAATATATGGAATTTTTGGTGCCATATATATGAGATTAAATTATTTAAATTAAATAATTATGATATTTTTAGTTACTAACTTTTATATATTTTAAAAGTACTTAATTAAAGAATTTTGTGAAATGTTAGTAAAATTTTCCATTGCTAATTGCGAGTGAGGGTCGAAATGTTAAAAGTGGGCCAATTATTTATTTTATACATTATAAATTTTATTTTTGATGATTTATATGTAATAATTTATTTGAATAAAATACCTATTATTATATTATGGATATTTAGATTTAACGTTAAAAATAATATGTTAATAATTAAAAAACACAATTTAAAAAAATAAACATATATATTAAAAACATTAAAATTCATGTCATATCAAACAAATATGGATAAGTATAATTGATAAATAAATATTTTTTAATTATTAATCACTCCTTTTATCCAGGTAAATAACACATTTATTAATCACAAATACCTTTTATTTGATTAGAGATTTTGCGTTTCTTTTTTCGTATTATTTTACATATAAACACGATAAAATCGACAATCTTCTTGCAACAATAATCATGAAGGTGTTTACTTGCAAAGCAATAATTAGAAAACCATTGTTGATAACTCCTATGCTCAATGTTTGGGCATAATTTGGAGAATTGCTACCAACATCCTATAGCAATGTCATTGGTGGACTTTTGAAAACAATAAGATATACTAAAAATAGTTAACTAATAATTTTATAATACTCATATTTGATAGAATTTGTTTCATGCATAATCATATTGTAATTCATAAATCCTAGATTTACCATGATCCTCCAGTGGACGTTCAATTTTTGATTCTAAATTACTTTGGTCTATTGTCATGATTTTCTAGAGAGACATAATCACCGTTGATCACTAAAAGCCTTTAAATCTCCAAATAATCCCTCTCAAGTCCGATGGAGAGAGCAAAAGAGACGATAGTAATAACGTTTTGTTATGTACAATAAAAGATACCCAAATTGCATGTTCTTAACCAAAGACCCTTTCCCTGTTTAATTCTTCTTTATATTTTCTGTTTATTATATATTTTATATATAGAGAAAGAGCCGAACTATATTAAGAGAGAGAGACAAAGAGGTGCTAGTAGAGGAAAAATGCCTCTAAATTTCAAGAGGCGATCAATAATCTATTTCCTTATTTAATATTTCTTTATTGAATCCTAAGCAGATTTAAATTATGAATTCAAAACTTGACTTATTAGGTATTTCCTTATTTAAATAACATTGTCATATTTAATTGTGTTTTCCAGGAACCAATAGCATAATTGTATTATTTCCAAACTTTATATAATTTAGACCATTATTAAATTATAAAGTTATTAATACACATTCTACACATGTCACACTTCTCGTGACACATATTAAACATGATAAATAATACTTAATTCGATCACTTTATAACATGTTTAATTAAATATTTGATAGTCTATTATTCAATATATATTTATATCACATATATGCTCATAACTGTTGTGATTAATGGAAATTAATTCCAATAAAAATTTAACAAATTTTTTTAAAATTAAATACCTTTTTAAAATGTTACGATATATATAAAGTTATAGTTTTTTTTTTACCAATAAATGATTAAGAATAAAAGTATTAAAAAATTACTAAATTTAATAATATAATTACTAAAATATATTTAAATTTTTAAAAACAAAACTTTTAAAGCATTATGGATATTAAATAAGAATATTTTAAAATATGATTAATTTTTGGAACTATTTAATTAAGTTACTGAAAAATAAGTAAATTAATTATTTTATATTTGCATGGAACTTAAGCACTTAAAAGGCTTATTTTGTAAATAAACTAATGAAAAGGAATTATTGTTTGTAACTTAATTCCTTTATGCATTAATAAACATGCTCAAACTTACTACTAATATAGCTTAATGAAATAATATATGGCATTTAGTTGAATAATAAAATCATTTAAGTAGAATTGTTTATAATTATTAATTAAATTTTATTAAAATAAATAAATAAATAATTTTATTACATGTAAATAATATTAAATGATATAAAATTATTTTGTATGTTTAAAACTTATAAATATTTTATCACAAAAATATTGTTTTAGAGAGGAAATTAACAAGAAGATAATTATTATCGATGGATTTTATGGTTTCAAAATATTTGGTATTTATAGAAGAATCTAATACCCATTTATTTGGGTTTTATTGTTTCATTTTTATCTTTTTTTTTATCTCAATTCAATTATTAGATCTCTAAGTAATACAATTTTAATTCGAGTTATAAATAAAAAGTACAAATCATATCTCAATAATTATGTCTTAATTATTTCTCATAATAACAATTTATTAAGTTTAAAGTTCATGAATTAATTTTCATAAATATAATAATTATATAAATAATGGTTAATGAATTAATCATCATAATTTTCATGAATTCAATTATCATATAAATGAATAAATGCAATTTAAAAACCATATATATATATTATATGTTAATGATTTATACATTTTAAAAATATGTCTGAGAGGGTATTCATTAATCATAAATAATACTTCCACTTATAACTGTTGAATAAACTGCTAACGACCTTTGTTATTATTTATTTATTTTTTGTAAAATAATTAGAAAAAAACAAGAACTTTACATTTTGCTGCTTTATTGGCAAAACGAGGAGAAAAATAAATAAATATATATATATATATATATATATATATATAAAGCAGAAAAGAATAAGAAAATAAAAATAGAGAAGAAATTACAAGTAACATTGTCTGTCTCGTCTCAGAGATTGTGGCTGCGTCTCAGATCAGGAAAAGCATAACAAAGGTTAGTCAGTCGTATACCGGCAATTCCTTTAACTCCTATCGAAGAAACTCAATTGAAGGTCTCTCTATGTCATCTTCTAGATCTTTTTCTCTTAATTTCGATTCATTTTAATTTCCGTGAATCCCAATTGTTCACCTGTTTTTATTTTTATTATTTTTTTGCTTCCGAATAAAAAAATTAATTATCTGCTGTCAGATGTACCCTTTTGTTTGATTGAAAAATTAGAGGTTTAATTGTTAAGTCGGTTGTTTGCTTTCTTTCGTTAGTATATTTGAAATTGTTTGCTATAATGTAGTTTTATTGCTGCAAAAATCATTCATTATGCTGTTCATCTGTATATATGCTAGTCCACGAAATTTTAATCAGGTGCCGATTACATTTTTCACAAATTTAAAGTAGATTGACCACTGATAGATTGATGATACGAAAGAAGAAATACCATTTGTCGTTTTGGTGGCGCAAATAATTCTAGCAATAACAAGAGAGAGAGAGAGAGAAGATAAAGGGTCTATATTCTCTATGCTTTTGTTAAAAGTGATATCAGACTTTTAGTCTAAGGATCCGCTTGCCTGTGCTTCTAAGCACTAAAAGCACTTATGACGAAAAGTTTTTATTTGGTCATAAAGCGCTCTTTTTTGCTATCATGAGTGCTTATATATGATCGCAGAAACATAAATAAACATACCCTAAATCAGTTTAAGGAGAAAGCATTTTTGAAAGGAAGCGCATGAACATAAACCGAAAGCACTTATGGTGAACTTGTTTATGTTTGGTTTAGGAGCTTTTATATTGTCTCAATTCCTTTGAGCATATGCTTATTGCATGTCTTTGATTAATTGTTTTATTCAAAAGCTATGTGTAATGGTATTGGTTTATTGGAGAAGTGCAAAGAATCCCTCAACAAATTGTGAAGTTTTGTTGTTGTTGCTGCTGCTACATTTTCGGCTGTTTTGGAGAGTTTGCTAATCTTGTGAGGACGATAATTAGTTTCTATCATATGGGTCTTAAGATATCAGTCCGCTGGTCAAAGGGGAGTCAACTGTTTGCAGGAAGTAGCTAATCAAGAATTATGATCCATCCAATTCGGTTTGACATCTGATGACTTTTGCTGATAGATAGCTCACTTGAATGTTTTTTCATATAGACAAGTTGTTGGTAGATGCCTTGTTATGCATAACACTTAAATTGAATCAGTAGATGATTCTTTCTTCATTTTTTCCTCTCTGCAATTAGTTAGTTCTTTAAAGAAGCTAGAGGTCTCTTATGCTTTGCCAGAAGATTTAAGTTTTATTCAGTTGTTATGTACTGTGGTCCCTCTTCCACACAACTATGTACATACATGTTTTTTGTTTTGTGTGCTCTTTATTAGATACATTAACTCGTTAGTTTCTTGGATTTAGGAACATTATCATTATAGATTCTTATGATGCTCAAAAGATTTAGGTGCTTTGCCCTTATGAACCCCACAATTGCAGTAGAAATTCTTTTATTATGACATAATATAAGCTAATTCATGTTTGTGTTTCCTTGGTAACCATGATTCACATAATTTTTTATTGCAGCAAGTACTAATGATGACTGTGCCCTCCTCCCATATGAGTTCACCAATTACATCACGAGCACCATCAAGGGTTGGCACATTCCATTCCCTAGAATCTGGATCTTATAGCCAACTTGTACAAGAAATCAACGACAATGATGAAACAGAATTGATATCTGTATCCTGGAATCAGGATTATGGATGCTTTGCTGCTGGTACTAGTCATGGTTTTCGCATATATAATTGTGATCCCTTCAAAGAAACTTTCAGACGTGATCTGAAAAGTGGGGGGTTTAAAATTGTTGAGATGCTGTTTAGATGCAATATTCTTGCACTTGTTGGTGGAGGGTCTAATTCTCAGTACCCACCAAACAAAGTTATGATTTGGGACGATCATCAGAGCCGCTGCATTAGTGAATTCACATTTAGGTCTGAGGTTCGTGCAGTGAAATTAAGACGAGATCGTATTTTTGTTGTTCTTGAGCATAAGATATATGTTTACAACTTTATGGATCTTAAGCTGCTTCATCAAATTGAAACTCTGGCAAATCCTAAGGGATTATGCTGTCTTTCACAACAGTCAAATACGTGTGTGCTGGCTTGCCCTGGTCTCCAACGAGGAATGGTTCGCATTGAACACTTTGGGCTGCATGTGACAAAGTTAATTAATGCTCATGATTCTCAGATTGCATGCTTAAACTTAACAATGGATGGCCTGCTTCTTGCAACAGCCAGTGCCAAAGGAACTTTAATAAGGATCTTCAACACAATGGATGGGACTCAATTACAAGAGGTAGGATATTGCATTTTGAATTTTTATAATAATTTTTTTTTCTTAAAGTTTATAATTTATTCTTAGAATAAGCCTTCCCCAGTCGTAAAGTTTTGCATCGTGCTCTAAACTACCATTATAGGTTGAAGGTAACAGCATAGTTCATCTGATACTTTTACTGGAAAATTTACATTCTGTACCAATCTGTCATATTTCTTACTATTCCTTTCACTTGCACTATCAATGGCATACGAAAAGAACAATGGTTGTGTGGTTTTCTTTCAATTAGATTATTGGGGAGCTTAGTAACTTCTTGTGTTTCCTTTTCATTTGTTTCCTCCATGTAGGTACGTAGAGGAAAGGATAGAGCAGATATCTATAGCATTGCTCTTTCTCCAAGTGTCCGGTGGTTGGCAGTGTCAAGTGACAAAGGTACTATACATATATTCAGCCTCAGAGTTAGAGTTGTTGGGGAGGATTCTTATACTCAATCAAGCATTTCTCAAGGACAAGCTATGGTTTACCATAATTCTCCAACATCTGTCGATGCCCTTATTTCTCGAAGCACTGGTGCTAACCCCAGTTCATCATTAGCTTTTATGAGAGGTAAGGTGATGTGTCTAGTAAATAATTTGGATCTCCCAGAATGAAATACAGAAACTTGATGGAAGTGGGAAACTTCCTGAAGTCAATTGTCTGGTCTCTGTTCCATCTGCTGCTTCATGTAAAGCACAGAGACATCTTTTTTCTTATTACAAAAATGTTTGGTTTTCTAGATTTTTCTTTGGGTTCTCTTTTTTTCTAATAGATAGTTTATTTTCTTTTATTAAACATTTTTCCAGGGGTTTTACCAAAATACTTCAGCTCTGAGTGGTCATTTGCTCAGTTTCACTTGCCAGAAGATACCCAATACATAGCAGCATTTGGATCTCAAAACACTGTTGTCATCGTTGGTATGGATGGAAGGTATACTTATTCACAACTACATCTAACTTTAGTTTCAGAGTTGGAATATTTAAAACATGTAAAAGCTTTAGATCCTCTCCTCTCGCCGGCTTATAATTTTTTCAGTGTCCTTTTTCACTGCATAATCATTGAAAGCAAAAATCTTTAGCTTCTCAGATTTCAAAAGGGTTTTGGTATTCGTGCTCGGTTTGTATGATATCATGACTAATGAATCCATGCCTATTTATATATATCATACATTTGTTCATTTATGCCATTTATTTTGGTGTTTGTGCGTTTTTCTTTTTATTAATTAGGAGTGCAGTTTAGTAGCCCTAATTTTTCTCATAATTGGGACCATTTTTTTTCCAGCTTCTACAGGTGCAGTTTTGATCCAGTACAGGGAGGAGAAATGTTGCAGCAGGAGTATATACGTTTTTTGAAAACTGACAGCAGACCCAGTTAGGGCTGTTCTTGTATTTGCTGAACTAAATAAATATTAAACCCATCATTCTTTGTATATAGGACAGCTTAATCTCGATGTGAATAGTTTCTGTTCTGTCTTCCTTGTATAATGCTTAAACTGAAAACATCTTTCAGCACAGTTAATGATGTGGGTAACGCACATATCATATTTTGAAATTTTACTAGAGTTTTATTTTAGCTGTCAGAAAATTGCATCGTGTACAAGAGAGATTCAATTAGACTTGGGGCAAGAAAAGTGATGTTAACAATTCTTCACTGATTCCCAGATTTGAAGTTAATTTTTGAACCCGAAATTTAACTCCTGTTTCACCAAATTGCATTGAGTATCGTTTGATTTGAACTAAAACTCTGTCGATCCCTATATTTGCATTCATAAAATTACATAGTAAGATACTGACAAGACATTTTTATAACATGAATATATGCACGACTACAATGTTATGGAACGTATTTATTTACATTTAACACTCCAAATTTTAACCAAGCTTGTTCATGTTGCATTTACAGAAATAAGTTTATAATTCCATCAGAAAGGAGGGTCCATTCATACAACATTGATATCATGAAAACCTGAAGGAATATCGATTCCTGACATAAAATCATCACCAAATATCACAGCACCTGCTGCCAGTGCTCCTGCACCCACTCCAACTAAAAAACCAGGCTGCTGCTCACTGCGAGCCCTGGCTGCACTAGAAGGTGCCGCGTTAACGTAAGTCTCTGATTTTGGAAGAATGGTTGGTATGTAACCAACATTGAGGGGTGGAGGAGGAGGCGGAGTCCAAGGAGGCTGATAGCTCGGTCCATTTGCCAGTGGTAGTGGGTGGCTTGGTTCCACTGCAGAGGGATTAGAATAGTTTGTTCGACGTGACACTGGATCGTGTGGAAAAGGGGAATTAGCTTGTGTTTGATATTCTGACCCATGGAAAGTAGCCATATGCATTTGTGATTGATAGTCTTGGGCAGACCTATTTCTTGTGACCAATTTGATAGTATTAGTTGTTTTGCTATTATCCATCACTCCTCCTCCATTGCCTACAAACAGAACTTGATGTTATTCATCCAAAAACAATTGGCTAGTCTATGCAAGCAAATCCATCTTGTACTTTAGCCCTTTTTTTACATAATAAAACAAGACTAAAGTGCACCATAAATCCATAACTAAAGTGCACATGTTGAGAAGTGCAAGGCAAAAGTGCACTGGCACCCATCGCCCTAAAAAAGTTCAACACGAGGATAAAGATGCACTCCAACATTTGGATCAAAAGATTGCCATCATTTAGAAAATAATGAAAATTTTAAGTCAATTATGAAATAAACTTAAAATGAAACATATAAATCAATCAATAAATAAGCTTGAATATAAGACTATGAGCTAAGAAATAATAATATGCAGTGAAAGGTGAATACCTAAACATGAATTTGGCTTATCCCTGTCCTCTGAAATCCGTACCGAAATGTCAATAAATCCTTCAGGCTTGTTGGAATTGCTTTTTCTCAACTGGTAGCTACCCGCTTCTTCAATAACTGATCTTGAAGCTTCAGAGTCATCTTTATGTTTAGCTAGAAATTCTTTTAACATGATAGTAGTTGTACCCTGTAGCTTTTCTCTAAGAAATATTGGCTCTCTACTGTAAACTTCAACATGTAAGACTAGATCATTGAAGTTGGATTCTGAATCATCAATGCAAGCAGCAAACTTGGTCTTCCAAACTGGATTTAAATTCCCAGAAGCATCAATCTTAGTGCAATATTTGTTGTCAGGATCAATCCAGCCCACAGCATACCTATGCAGTTTCCACAAGGAAGAAGATCGCTGGAGTCCTCTAGCAGATATGAAGCAAACTTCAACCCAGATTTTCCCCATGACAGGCAAAGAGCAATAAAAATAGATGGTGAGATAACTCAAACTCTTCTACAAGGTTTTTTGGATAAAGTTGAAATAGAGTTAAAAAGTAGGGATGCGGTTTTGCATTATCAAGATAGCTACTTTGCTTTGATGCCTAGAAATTATTTTATACCAAAGAAGCATTGCTGGGTAATCTTATTCTTTTATTGTCAGCCACAGAAGGGCAAGAATCAACTTAAGATCAAACCACATATACAATGTCAATGTTTTTTATGGACAAAATGGTAAAGTGATAAATATGCTTCCCAATAGCATACATTATCTCCACTTTGAATGTGCCTAATAACGCTCACACAAGAACTATCTCTCATGTGATCATCATTCACTCTCATGATATTCAACTTATCAAAACCAAGACGAAGAATTCTACAAAAGGTAACAATAATAATAATAAAACCAAGATAAAGAAAGAGGGATATGGTTATTTGAACTCTGTTCGCTCCGAAAGCATTCAACATCTTTTACGATTTCAAACATGTCATTTGATGTGTTTAGAAGAAGCAGAGGTTTTTTTAAGCTGTAAAACCAACAAAAGCTTTCTACCAAAACGTTTAATCATCTGGTTGCCTTAAGATTCATTTGAAACACTCCTAGTATACATCATTGTAGTGGAGCCTAAAATGTCATCTCCAAATCCACATGCTTCAAAGAAGAGTCTGAAAAAGATTTAGAGGGAAAGTATGAGGCTAATAAATGACTCGAACCCAAAACGTCAAAATTTTTACAGTTAACCATGTTTGCCTCTCATCCTTTGAGCAAAGGGCTGCTATGTCATAGATGTCTCTACGGACGAGTATTCTACAAGAATTGCAAAACAAAAATATAAAGTGATAGCCATGTTTGCTTTTGCAGGGAAATACCTCAGATTAATTAATGAAATCTCACATCACAAGCAAACCTATACCCAGGCCATAACTTTGAAGTTCAATTACCATGAACTCAAAATTACCATAGCAAACATAAAATGGCTCAAACCCAAGAACTAACAAAACTTAGATCAGTGTTTAAAATTCTCTTTTGAAGCTTGAAAATTTGGTAAAAGGCATAATCCTCTGAACAATCATCCTTCCAATTCCTAATCCTCGCAGTGAAGGAATAACCTGGGCAAACACTGATCAAATTTTATTAACAAAAAAGAAAAAATAAGCAGATAATAGTTCCTCAGATTTTTATCTTAAACCCCTAAAAACCATCTGTTTTTTACATTATAACGAATATGCTTACAACATATGTTTGAAAAACTTCATGTACCTAATGAGAGGTTAAATATGAAACTCCATTAATAAAAGGGGACAATAATTTATCAAAAAATCTGAATTTAATACCATAACATAGTGGATTGAAGCCGCCAATCCCTGATCAGAAATGGCTCGGCCAAAGCCAACCAACTGACCATTTTGGGGAGAGGGGCGTAATCACTCTCTGAAAGAAATCTCCCAACAGACCCATTGAACAAGAAACATCACCAACTACATCGTTTGGCTTACAGAAGAAAGACCAGAATAGAACTGTGCGAGAGAGCTAAACGGAGTTTTTGAACGTCAACAGACCCGACGAAACCGTTTTCTGAGCCGATTCCGTTTCAAGGTGATTAGGGAATCGGAGGCATGAGTAATCGCAAGCGCCGTAGAGCTGTACGAGTTCATCAGGATTTACGTGGTAAGGTTTTGTGGATACGTAAACTGGAAAAAGTGCTAGTGACAAAGGCGATTTTGAGAGTATTTCCAATCTATCCTAGAACTTTGGGATTCTGGGTCGGCTTACCCATTTCATCTCCATTGTTTTGCATGGGTCAGCCTCTGCTCTTTGCACGGTCGCAGCAACTCCAACTCAGACAACGTCCTTTATCTTTCTCGCTTTTGAACCACCATTTTTGGAGCTGCAGTGTATAAAGTTCACAGCACTAAATGTCCTTACTGCCCTCCACTTTGGTAGAAAGTTTCAGAGGTAACTGAGCCCTTTCATTATAACAACTGCTGGCGCTAGGCTTCCTGTAACCACATTACTATATTTTACGACTATTGAACATAATAAATTTATCACAATTTCCGATGAACCCGATCTGCTCTGTAACAGTTTATCAGTGCTGATAATTTAATATTATAGGGCAAATAAATTGTAAAATTAATACAATTATTAAAAAAAAAACATAAGTACTGAATTCTTAATAAATAAAGTAATAAAAAAAATAGACCTTTCCTTATATCATTAAAGAAAAACAGGTCTGGTAATCATGCCAAACAATTCCAACCTTTTTCCTGTCCAATTATTTCTGGAGGAAGAGTAACCTATATATATATAGAAAATGATATGCAGCAAGAAGGACTAGAAGAGAAATAAATAAATTAAAATATAAAACTCCATTCTCTTAACTTCAATGAGAATGTTTCAATTAAGTCTCCCACTCACAAGAAACAAGGGAGAGAGAAAACGAACAAACAAAACAATCAGAAATGCGCATGTTAGTCCCATTATTTCAATAAGAAAGTCTCGATGAAGTCTTTCCACTAAAGAAAAAGGCACAACTGGGCATGGTTGTCCTATTTTGCAGTTTTTCCATTAAGGTTTACAGCCGAAGAGCCCAGCTAATATCATCAGGAGATGACAGCTGACAAGTATTATTTTGAGAAGTTCCAGAGCCCCAATCCCCTCCGTGGCTATTGATTTGATGTCTCTGGTTCACAATGAACGATGCCTCCGCAAAATGCTCGTTAGGAGCTGCACCCCAGACCGAAGACTGAGAGTACCCTGCTTTATTTGCCGCACCCACTGCACATGATCTTGATTGAACCTGCATTGGAACATTAAGGATAGGCTTTGACCCATAAGGTGTTGACTCAAAACAATTCCAAGCTTGGCCTGCTTGCACTAGATTACTCCCATAGTTTGTGTTTCCTCCAGTAGCAGTAGCATGAAATTGATGTCCTCCACGGTCGAGGTAATTATAATACGTACCGTACATGGACTGAGGTTGATTCAAATTCAGTCCAGTCACAGCTGGGGAAGGCCAATGAAGTGATGTAGATGACTTAGCACCCTGATCTATCGTAAACAAGTTACCTTGCATTCTAGCATCAGAGCAAGTCCTTTCTGCCATTTCGTTTTTCTTATCTTCATTAGCAGTACTTAATATGAATTTGTCTTTGTTGTTATTTGTGTTCCATGCAGCAGATGAGCAAGGATTTCCATATCCTAAAAATGAAAAGTTGGAACCTCCAATCCCTTCACTAGCCCCTGTGTAACTAAGAGAAGTATCCCCTCCTCTCATGGCTTGGACTGATTTTTGATGGGGGTCACCATGATTTTCAGTTAGATATAATAAAGATGGATCCACCATTTGGACATTCTTACCCTTATCATAATAACTTGAGATGAACTTGTCAGAGTTGTTATATGACTTCCACGTAGCAGAATTTGATTTTCCATCTCGTGAGTAAGAACTCCCAATTATTTGATCGACAATATTTTTCTCAAGAGAAGTACTACCCTCTCTTATCTGTTGGACTGGTTTGCTACTAAAGTCACCAGAATATATCATTTTGTTGTTGCCCTGAACAAATAGTTGGCTAAAAGCATTATTTCTGCATTGATTGTCATGTGTTGATGCATTTTCTCCGTACAATGTGTGACCAAGCATGTTGCTATTCAGGTTTTGATTCATAATGCAGTTTTGAATGAATGATGTGCTGGCAGTAGTACCCTTCTGTTCCAATACAACATTATTGATGGGAAACTTTAAAGTTTCAGCAGTGCATCTCTCTAATTTCTTCTTGGCTACCATTTGAGCGGTTGGCCCCAGATTTTGAACAAACTGTATCAAGCTCTTTTTATATTCTTTAGCTTTGTGCTCAATCTGCAAAACCAGGAAAGTAATAAGCGTACAATCAGATGCTGATAAACCCTTCAATATGTTATAAACCAATAAATTATCCTTATTGATGCCCTCTTCTTAAATTCGCACTTAAGTACCAAAACTAGAGGCAACACTGCAAAGGACCACCATTTTGCAGAAATTACGCACCTCTATGACTGGTTTAAGGCCCTCGTAGGACACAATTGATTCATTCTCACTTTGAAATGATCTCCAAGACTGATAGGTCCCACGTCGATCTTTTACAAAATTCTCAAATTTTTCATTTTTAGAGCCTGTTTACATGCGTTAAAGGACAATGAGTTGGCATTCTATTAGCTGCATTTTAAAATTAAAACAGAGAAGTCAATCGTCTGATTGCTGTCAGCTTAAGAACCCAAATCTGCACTAACAGGAGATTTACACATTGTAAATCTAAAATATAATTCAAATTTCATATGGTCAACATATATTTTTGAATGTGAAATTAGTGTACACACATGTACCTCATTTTTACCCAGATATTAAGACCCACCTCTTGATGTCCACCTGTTTGGAATTTCCACCCAAGTCCTAGTCCTCTTGCTAGCTCTCAATTGTGCCGTTATAAGTTCGCTAGTAAAATCCTCAGGGTTGGTTCTCAGAGCATCAAATAACTTCTTTGATAAGTCTCTAATAATACGAGCCTGGGAAGCCAAAATTCACGTAGGAAAAAAATGGAGACTTTGAGGACATATTTATTTGCTTAAAAGAATTAAGGCAGTAATGACTAAGACAATTACCTGTCTATAATATGCAGTATTTGTAGCATTGAAATACATTGCATTGCTGGCTACCAAAAATACATCATGCTGTGCATGAACCAATAGAATAATTAATAATGAAACAACTGAAAACAATCATGTCACCGTCCTTGCATAGTATTATCTACAGTGAAATTCACAATGCCAATTTGAAGATATTAATGATGAATGAAAATAGTATTAATTATCTAAGAACTATATGAATATCCTGCCAAGAGAAGGTCGCCATTTAATTGCTTGTAAAACTTCCAGAAAGGAGAGAGCAGAAAAGGAAAGAAAAATCAGATAAGTAAATGTGAGAATGAAAACACACATATTAAAGGTGCATGACTAAGAAACAATTCAAACATCTTTGAAGTTTTTTATGCACCTTGTACATTTTGAAGCCTAGTAATAGAAAGGCCTAAAATGGAGAACTGTACAATTGGTGAAAAAGCAATGTCATAAATACATAATCACCCACAGAAAGTTATCATAGCTTTTCTAATAATAGTACTCAAAGAAGAATCCTATTTTCTATCAGCATTGACAAAACAAAGACTCAATTTGAAACTTAAAAATCCCAATTCATCTTGTGCTCAGACTTGTATTGGAAATAAGATGGGAAGGATTGTTTCTTCTGAGACACACTTAATGGGAAAAGAAAATATAGAACTTAGCTGCTACATGACTCACCTCAAATTCTTCCAGTGTTTGGTAGCTTCCTTCATTTAGCTTTCCTGAAATTGAGCCAAAATCCATGGGTTCTTTGATGATATCATAATAGCCTTTGACCTTTCAAATACAAAATATAATACTTTCATCGGGAACATAAGGTAGAAATATATTTGCTACGAACATTTAGAAATTGGTTGCTAAATGCAAACCTCTTCTTTGTTCACTGGCTCTGTAAACATTTTTCGAGAGTCTTTCCTATAATATGAGCAAAATAGATTATTAGAAACTAGTTTTCTTCATGAAAAGAAAGTTTCCAAAAAAAAAAAAAAAAGACTGAAGCGATCTCTTTACCAAAAGTACCAAACCTTGATTCACCATCATGATTCTAAGCATATACCTTTGAAGTATACCAAGTAACAATTCAAGCTTGCTTCTTTCTGGTAAGGCAGTTCTGGGTGACAAAACAGCTGTTTGGTCGTTTAAAAAAAAAAAACTACCAAGTCATTCTTATTGCCTATAAAATGCTAAAAATATTCCTCTTTATGTATTAAGGAAAAGGGAGGCTTACCAGCGTTTCTACAATGGTCTTCAATACTGGAATGAGCAATCTGTATTTGAGCAATATAGAATTTTTGAACGCATTTAAGTCTTAAAACATTTCAAAACAAGATTGGCAAAATGATGTCACATAGACACAGGGATACATATTATTATATAAGACCACAGGATGAGGGCAAAATAATATCACATAGACACACATAGAGGATACATATTATTATATAAGACCACAGGATGGCAGTGTCTTAACAAATTCATATATCAAGAACAATCAGCAAATTTCCCATAACAATAATCATTATTACACTTCTTTCTAAAGGGTATGCTCAGTAAGTTCCCACCCTTTGTTTTCAAAAACATCACCCTCACATATTAGAGCTAAAGGGGACATTATGCACCTAATCATTTGCTTCATTATAGATTACTTCAGTAGTTACCTAGTATTAAACTTAAGCCCTTCATAGGGAAAGCTCGTGATTTAAGCTCATTAATATCAACAATATGTAAAAATATAGGAAGAAAATGCATATGTCACTATTGTAATTAGGACAATAAATTCATTAAATACTCAGCAAATGCTTTCTCACCGCATACAAAAGAGAGGTTAATGCAAGAACTATGAGCTCAAAATGACATAAAAGTAGTTTGTCGTATAGGAATCTAAAAAAGTTCCGTCCAACATAACAAGGTAGCCATCTTTGTCCTAGAAAAACAACAATAGAACCAATCTTCATTTATGCATGTCTTCTTAATATTCTTCTGTCCACTCACTTGTCTATTGTCTATTGGAAATCGCTTATTATGGGCTTAAGATTGAGTGAAATGCATAATCATGTTTGAGTTACACAAATTTCACGATATAGTCTTGGATGGTGGAAAGGGAAAAGTAAAACAAGTTACATGCTTGCATAAAAATTTTATAGGCATGTGTATAAATTATTACACATGTGTAATTTTTACAAGTTTGTAAAATATATACACAGGTTTGTACCGTATTTTATTATAAGACTATGAGAAGAAAGATGATTACGAAATTTTATTTTTTTAAATAAAGTGAATAGTGCCATGAGTATTGTCTCAGATATCGTGAAATAAAGCTGATCCAATTTAGATTGTGAATATGATGTAACATAAGCGTATGTCGTAAATTCGCCCTTTATTTATTTATAAATTCAAATATGCTTAAAAGATAGTTAAAGGCCCTTCACAACCCTCAACATCCTTGAACAATGATGCATATCAGCATATCTCAATTTTTAACATTGATGTTACTAAACAGGGTCTATAATGACATTTGCTCCACTTTGAGCACTACAAGTTGACAGTATTCAAATGACAGACTGAGAAAAACGAAAAATAGAAAAACATATACCAAGATATCATAGAAATGGTACTATATGTAAATGCAACAGAACATTGGGGTTTAGATCTTCTGACGTGAAAGAATGAACGGCTGAAACTAATAAATCACAATTCAATAAAAAAAGTTGCCAGAAATATAGAATGGACCTTCTGAGATCCAAGCTCAAATGTTTTCACAAATGGATCCTGTATGGGTCTACTCTTGACCTTTTTTCTTCTCAATTTTAGGTGGTAATCTAGATCTTCCTCTGATACATCACATATTCCTTTACCCTTATTTTGGCTCTTTTCTTGTTGATCCTTTCGAGCATCTAGCTCAACTATCCGTGCACTTCTTCTGTGCTGACCTCTTAACATTATAGCTTAAGTATCACCCTGCCATAAAAATAAAACAACTTCTTATGAGCATATGGAATATATGCCTAGTCAAGTTTCCATAATGTATAAATACAGGACAGGATACATTATCAAGATAGCAAAAACCTATAGTCAATCTTAGAAAGTAAATTTAGCAGAAAAATAAAGATGTCAATCAATATAAAATGATGCTAAGCAAACTTAAAATCCAATATAACGCAAGAGAGTTGAAGTAGGATTGCACGGCAAGCTCATTTACAAACATAAATATAGAGAAGCTCTCATGAAACCCCCCAAAATTAAATTAATATGCATTCTTAGCTTCAAAACCCGACAAGTACAGCCAAAAAATTCTACTAACTTTTGAATTTAACTTTATGTCAGTAGCCAGTGAGCATCCCAAAAATACTATTTTTTTGTTCTTGTGCCTTATTTTGGGAAACATCTTTTTGAAAAATTAAAATTTTCCTAGAAATAAATGCTTATCCACAGACTTTTAAGAACACAAGTCTGCATCACATTTAAATAGCAGCAGTCATACAGTGGATTCATGAATCTTCTAAAAGAGACTTCTTTATGTTTTTTCCCCCTATTGTTCCTCTCTTCTTGCCATTTTCCTCCTTAGGGCAGGAAATATGCAAAACTTATTTACAGTTTCTTCCACAGTAGATCCTTTCCAGACTTCTCATTTCACTAATACGTTTCGCATTCTAATGAAACAATCAGGAACCAGCCACACTTTCTAATTAGGTTTCCTGAAGGGCAACAATAACATTAGAGAATAAATTAATTATTTTTTCCAAAATGCCGCTACACTCCATTTGTCAGAGATAGAGCATTCATCACTAGAATGAAAATAAATTTAAGGATTCGTAAAGAAGAGATCCTTATATTTTCCATAAAAGAGGGGTTGAAAGAAGAAAGCTCTAAAGGATGATAGACATTTGGTTTGTCCACATAAATACATGTCTTTCTAACTCCCGACAAAACCATTGAGGTGATGTTACCTTAATATGTCAATATCATCTGCACAACATTTCCATTTCTATCTAGTAAACTCTAATATAGAAAATTGGTTTGTCCACATCAATACATGTATTTCTACCCTCCCAACCCTCAACCATTACAGTAATGTCACCTTAACATGTCAATATCATCTTTATTTGTGCACCATTTCCATTTCTATCTCGTAAATCAGCACATACAATGACTTAGCTCAATTTCTACACGTAGCACGAATTGATTTATGTTTCGTTTTGTCTCTGAGGGAATTGGTTTAGTTCTCACATCAAGTGGTTACATTCTCCAACATAATCTACTAACAACAAAGCAAACTCATGTCCAATCAACTCTGACGCCAATCAAATAATTTTAACGCTAAATTTACGCAAATCACAGATTCTTAGCATAGCAACTTCGGAACAGGATAGGAATCAAAAATCAATGCATGGAAAATTTAGATTGAAATAATGAACTCAGAACACTTCATGAATCAAAAAGAGGGGAAAATAGTAAGATAAAGCATTGTTTAAAGGGGAATTTCCTTGATTAGTCTAGTACATAAGAAATGTTTTATAACTTTTTTTGTTTGCCTATTTGAATTTTTTTAACCATGTTATCCACCTAAGCCATTAATAAGCTCGTTTCTGTTGCTCAATCGTAGGAATTACAATTGACTTGTGACAACCCATCTCTTTCCATAACAATATTGTAGCAAAAAATGATTGATTCAAAAATACAAGTTGAAATGCAAAATATAAGAAACATTAAGATGTCCCAGTCATTATATTCCTTCCTTCCATTCATCATCATTATATTTTACAACAGCAGGAAGAAAAAGAGAAAGATTAAGAAACAAAATACCTCTCTGCAGATGATCAGCAAAGCAAGCAACGAGAGAGCTTACAATTACAAGACCCTTGCCGTGAAAATAAAAAGTCCCAGTCCCTGCTCGAAGAAGCTGAATTAGGCCTAATAAGGTCATTTATATGGTAGTTTAATAAATTTTACCATTTAAGGTAATCTTGCTGGATTCGCTTGGATATGGATGAATAATGGTGCTCCCAGTGCACGTTACGTTTGACCTGACAATTTTATCCTTGGTATGTAAATGCTGTGGTAAGCTTGTGCTACATACATGGAAGGAAAAAGGAAAGAAAGTGACAGTTACGTCATACAGGTCACAAATTATGAGCGAAATTCACATTTCAGTTAGGCAGTGAATGGAATACTTCAAAAAATATTAAAGAAAAGGAATTGACTTCTTCTAATAGAAAGTAAAATATTATTTACATAAAGAGTTAAAAACCATTTATGCCTCCCTTTCCAAGTAATGGTGCGTCTGAATTGAGTAGAAACCAAATTTTGACTTGACATATCAGGCAATACCCATATTTCTGGGTAAAAAACTTAAGTGTGATTGCATAGTTAAGGAGAATAATGTACAAAATTTCAATAACTAGAAAAGAAACTTCGGCACTGGTTATCTTAGACTAAAACGTCAACTACCATGAAATTATAGGACATTTTGTAAGTAAAATTGTCAATTAGAAAACATGTAACCAAGAAAATGGCTCAACTAATTAATCACTCAATATTCACACATATGCAGTCATCAGAACAAAACCCGAAGTCTTCCATAATATTATAAATCAAAAGAAGTTCTTCTCCTTTTCTTTTATCTCATTCCAATTTTACAACCGAATCCTTTGCTCAAGCTTTTCAATGAATAATCCATCTAGCATACAATTCCTCCCTAGGGACAATTAATCAAGTCTTGATTTAGAAATGCAATCTGAAAACTTTACTATCATGAAATGCCTTTTTCTACTCCCCGATGACACATCAAATGCGAGGGAGAAAAAACTAATACCAATTCTCAGAGGGTAATCCCATTGTCAAAGCTCAAATAACTTCGTCAAGAGCAAATCAAAATAATTTTGACATTAGTTAAAACACAGTTGTTTTCTGACACATTGTCATATTCATTCAAATCAATTTGAGATCTGGCAGTAGCAACGGCCAAAATTGAAGACACTTAAATATTTATGGAATTTGTAAAAAAAAAAAAAAAGAGTTACTGCGTTCGAACCTGAAGCCCAGATTAAAAGTATGTGCTTCCACCAAAATAGGAAAACCAATATTCGCCTCAGCCAACCTTTCAACATCCATTTAAGTTTGTTAGACAGAAAATGAAATTGATTATCCAATCCCGTTTGTGTAATTCTTGGCATCATCACATCTCCTGAAAAATGATGAGTTTCCATAAAGATTGCCACTAAGAGCGAAACCCGGAAAAATTAAATAAATTTAAAAGAAATAGAGAAGAGAGAAGCTACTGAGTCTTACTAAAGATTGTGCCTTCCAAATACGGTACTAATGACGATAAACCTCTATCTGTTGGATACGAATAGCTTCGAGAATCTAGCACATTGCAAAGCATTTTTGCAGCCGGGTGTCAGATTACTCGCACGGAGCAAATAGGCTGTGGTGCCGTCCCGCCGCGAAATCGTTAACTAAATTTGTTGGCCTAATCCATCTTTGATATTTTCAGCAACTTTTCACAGCAACGAATAAGGTGACGATGAATATTGTCATGTAACCGACTTCTTCTACTTTTTGACTCATTTCAACTCTCTATCCCATACTCTGGAGCAGTGATGGCCAAACCATCAAGATTATATTTAGTTTAACAAAATTATATTTTTTGATCAAGGCCATCTTTCATTTTTTTAGCAACTTTTAATAATATGTATGGTTAACTTATTATTATTATTATTTAATATATTATTAATACGAAGGTTAAATATTATTTTTTATTAATAAAATCAAATTCTTTAGTTTTACGGAATTTTCCTACTATTTTCATTTTGACACTACCTTATACTCCATAATTTTTTCTACTTTTTACTGTTTTGATTCCAAACACAGTTAAATATAACCAATTATTTTAATAATTTAAATTAATTATATTTATTATTAATTTAAAATTTATTAATAATTTTTAAAATTAAAATATAATTAATAATTTCGTTAATTAAATTTATAAATGTGAAAATATTATTAAATATTTAAAATTAGATAAATCAAATCAAATCATATTCAAACTATAATATACTCAAAGTTAAAATTTTCACAAAAATGTTCAAATTTACACTTATATTATATTATATATATATATTTTTATTTTAATAGAATACTTTTACTTAGTAAAAAAGTAAAACAAAATGTTTTATCATACTTGAAATTTAAGTTATTAATACATTAAAGGATTTATTTGGATGGATTTATAATTTTTATTCTTTTCTTCATCTTCAAATATATGGGATCTACAATTTTTATTCATTTCTTCAACTTTAAATATATGATATAACTATTAAGTATCTCAGAGACACAAATGTCTCTTTCTTCTTGCCAGCCTTCACTGCTCTGCATACTGCTTACAAAGAAACGGTGACAGAGAGGGAGCGGAAGAGCTAGACGTACAGAGACTACTAGAAGATTTTTCAATTGTAACATTGAATTCTTTTTCCTTTGAATAACAAATTAAAAGCCCTAGACTGTTCCTACTATCATTTTGGCTTTGGGAGAATTAGGGTTTTTGTGATAGCTAGGAAGCTAATGAGTTCTGTTACCGAGAGAATTTGATGGTTTATTATGTTTGTTTAGGTTTGAAGTGAATGCCGTGTACGAAAATATACAGAGAAGAGAGAGAAAGAGTGAATGGAAGGTGGAGGAAGGAGGGTGTCGGCGAACCCTCGACCGTGTAGTGGTAGGCGAGTTGTGGCAGAGAAGAGACCTAGGGTTGGGGGAGTTGATGGGTTTTTTAACAGTGTTAATAAGCTTCAGCGACGGGAAATTAGTTCCAAGCGCGACCGTGCATTTACTATGAGCGCTGCCCAGGAAAGGTTTCGCAATATTCGTCTACAGGTTCGTTTCATTTATTTCTAATATGTTTCTGTTTTAGTATTTAACAATAAATTGTGTTTACTCTATGCTTCATGTACCTTATTCGGAAGCGTAAATATATGCTACTCTATTTTGAACTTTACTCGATCGGAATAGTTGTGGTTTGGGGATTGGAGTCTAGGTAGGGTTTTCGTTGTTAAGCAATTGGGGTTGCAGATCATCTCTAATCGCATTAGAGATTTATTGCTTGGGAAAAAATCCTAAGAACCATGCTAGTTGACAACTTGACATCTTAATTTACTAAAAATTGTGATTAATTAGTAGATCGAATTCTTAATTCAGGGTAGGGTAAGTTTTCATGTTTCATTTATGCATCAAGGCCATACTGGTATGACTTTTGGGTAAACAGAGAACTCTTTCGTCATTTGATTTGTAGTATTTGTTAAAATTTGAAGAACATGTCATGTTTGCACTGTAAATAATATGCTTATGTTTATTGTTCTTTAAGAGTTTAAAGGATCGTTGAATGACCATTCCTTTCAAATTATTCTTGAAATGAATAGTTTTTGCACTGTTACTGTTTGTAGCAATCTCACGAGTATGAATATTTTTTAACAACTTCTGATGATATTGGCTGGAATATTGATAGGAGGAATATGATACTCACGATCCAAAAGGTCATTGTTCCATGGCACTGTCTTTTCTGCTGAAGAGGTCAAAAATCATAGAGATTGTTGCAGCACGTGACATTGTGTTTGCTCTTGCACAATCTGGTGTTTGTGCAGCTTTTAACAGAGGTAGTGGGAATAATTGTTAGGTTTGTGAGTTCATATTTGATATGCTGTTGTAATCTATATCCTTCACTTAGTTTGATATTTTAAAAACTTTGTATTATTTTTGCAGAGAGTAACCAGAGGATATGCTTCTTGAATGTTAGTCCGGATGAATTCATAAGAAGCTTGTTTTACAATAAAAATAACGATTCCCTCATTACAGTTTCAGTTTATGCATCAGATAATTTCAGTTCTTTGAAATGCAGTAGCACAAGGATTGAGTATGTTATCCCTTTTCTGTCCCGATTTAATTTAAAAATAATAATAATAAATGATGTGAATAATGACTGGTTACTATTTTTTTCCCCTATCTAACTGTATTTTTGCTAGAAGTCATGTTTGGTTAATGTTTTATGATTCAGATACATACGAAGGGGTAAACCAGATGCTGGCTTTTCCCTTTTTGAAGCTGAGTCGCTGAAATGGCCTGGTTTTGTTGAGTTTGATGATGTAAATGGGAAGGTACTGACCTATTCAGCACAAGATAGGTACATATTTGTTCTTATGATTATTTGTTTATGTTGAGACATTTCTGTATAAACTGCGCTTGAGTTATGGGCCTTAAATTATCTTTTATTGCAGTATATACAAGGTTTTTGACCTGAAGAACTACACAATGTTATATTCCATATCAGATCAGCATGTTCAAGAGATTAAGATCAGGTGAGATTCCCTCAAATTCTTCATTTTTAGACCCAGGCAGGGCAGGCCAGTGGTGATTCATGTTACTTTGAAGCCAATTCTTATCACCACTTTGTTGTTCTTTTAGACTTTTGGCAATATGTTTGCAGTGGATTTTTGTCTCATACTTTGGTTATGGATGCTTATCTTTTTTCGTGTATGTGTGTGTTTCTTTCCTCCCTTGCTTCTTAAGCAGTCCAGGTGTCATGCTTTTGATCTATACCAAGGCCAGTGGGCATGTTCCTCTTAAGATTCTTTCCATAGAGGATGGCACTGTTCTGAAGTCATTCAATCATCTGCTTCATCGTAATAAAAAGGTCGATTTCATTGAGCAGTTTAATGAAAAGCTTCTTGTCAAGCAAGAGAATGAGAACCTCCAGATTCTTGATGTGAGCATTTTTCTTGGTTTTTGATACATATATTTCCATTTCTTCTATACTACTATTTATCTTGGTTGCTAACTGATAAAGTATGTAGGTTCGAAATTTTGAGCAAACAGAAGTTAGTAGAACTGAGTTCATGACGCCTTCAGCTTTTATATTTCTTTATGAAAACCAGTTGTTCTTGACATTCAGAAATCGTACTGTGGCCGTTTGGAACTTCCGAGGGGAGCTTGTAACTTCCTTCGAGGACCATCTTTTGTGGCATCCTGATTGCAACACTAATAATATATATATAACTAGCGACCAGGATCTCATTATCTCATACTGCAAGGCTGATTCTAGTGATCCTTTGTCTGACGGGAATGGTAATTTTTCTGCCACTCATTAAAAGTAATGAATTTGAACTATCTTTTTTTCTAAAATAAAATTGTGGTAATAGTAAACTAGTTAATTCATAAAAATGTGTATCAAAATTATAATGAGTATTACAAGAATATCAGAACCTTCTATTATTCTTCACTCCTTTTTTATCGTGATTGTTTAACTGTTTCTCTCTCTCTCTCTCTCTCTCTCTCTCTCTCTCTCTCTCGTGATATGTTTTATAAATTGGTTTGATTTAAGTAAATTGTTAGGCTATCCTATTTGCCATGTTGGGGAAGGTCCCATTTTGATTATTGTGAGTGGCCTTGCACATTTTTGTGGGGTTTAAAGAAAGTAAGGTTGATGATGAGGGAGTTTTTCAGGTGCTCAAAGTTTGTACATCTTATTTGGTGATATCTGTTAATTATCCTTTTGAGTTCATAGACTTTTTTTTCCGTCAATCTGGTTGCGTTTGCTCTGCATTTATGCAAGGCAGTCAGTTGGGTCATTTTTGTTATGGTGGTTATGAGCTTGTATTTTTAGTCTTGTGTTCACATAAGATCTCTCTTTAGGTTTGTGTTATTATGATAGCTCTATGTGATTAATTTAGATGCACAGTATGGCCATAATCCCAATAGGAATGGTAATGAAAAAGAAGTTTGTGTATTCATTTATTTGGTTTGATTGTTAATATTAATATTGAGATGAGATATGTTTTTGGTATTCTATTGTTCTTAACATTATCCATGGATTCTTCAGCTTGAAAAACTCCTTGTATAGAGCGTTGTTGCAATATGTTGGATGATTAATCTTATTTAGGTCCTTTTGTCTCTGTATTTATACACCCTGTGTTAAATGGATTGGCTGTTGCCACTGTGATAACATACAAGTATATAACTTTCACTTTGATACTATTCATTTGTTACTTTCGAGATTTTGCATCCTTCCTTGAAAGTTTGGTTTTCATTTTCTAACGCAGTTTGCATCTATATTGCAGCAGGGTCAATCAATATCAGCAATATTCTGACAGGAAAATGCCTCGCCAAAATAGGAGCAAATAACAGCATCCTGAAAGATAAATGCTGCATCAGTGAAAACTGTTCTGTTGCTATTTGCAATTCAAGAAAGGGGACCAACTCGTCAAGAATTAGGAGCACAACTGCAGAAGCTTTAGAAGATATTACTGCTCTTTTTTACGATGAAGAGCGGAATGAGATCTACACGGGCAATTGGCATGGACTAGTTCATGTATGGTCTAACTAACGTATGATATCACATATTGGTTACCAGTGGCTATTGGATTTTCTCTTTAACTCTTATTTGTGATTGATCGACCATGTTTCTTCTCTGGAACTGTATAATTAATCGCCTTGTTCCAATTACCAATTCATATGTTCCTATATTCTCTCGAATCTGTAATTATTTCTCTCCCTATACGTATTTAGAACTATTTATACTGTGCCTTGCCATGGTGTGGACTTCAATACTCCTTGCAATCAACAGCTTTTAGAAAGAAAAAATGCTACGTTTTACTTTTGTGTGTATTGAATCAATACTTTCTATCTTGCCCTCAAAATGGTGTGTAATTTTTTTTTTCTTTTTTTAGAAATTAGAATTTCATTAAATATGTACATTTTGGATAAAAAATCATTAATTTAAATATATTAAAAATCAAAATTGTAAATAACTTTCTTAAACGTAAAGAAAATCTTAAGTTTTTATTCTTGTTTTATTGTAAGGTTTTTTAATGATAAAAAATGAAATTTTGATAATCTTCAGAAATTGTAATTGGTCATTGAACATTTGACTGGCTATCCATATAAACGATTAAACTGTCTAGTTAAGATCCTTTTCAACAACATGATGTTGGTGCCATTTATTGGAAAATGCTGGAGCATAGTTATGGCAATGACGGACAAGGATGCATATCATGTGCTATATCCATATATTTCGGTACTTCATTTTTATGAAAAGTTCTGTTTATAAAAAAAAGGAACATGAAATTTTGCTTTAAAATTTTAAATGAACCTCATTAATCAATTAGTAATGGATAATGCATTATTTATTTTATTTTGTGTAAAATAATATGTTATAAATAAATATTTAGAGTCTAATCAATTCATTAAGTTTTTTTACAAGCTATATAACATAACATATGATGTCATATGAAATATATTCTATGATAAGTAAATTAATTATAAAATATGAACTTTAAAATTTTAATCACTTACATTATATAATATTGTTGTTATAACATATAATATTATATGAAATATATTCTATGATAAGTAAATTAATTATAAAATATGAACTTTAAAATTTTAATAACATACATTATATAATATTGTTTGTGATAAATAATGCATATAAATCTTAAAATATTTTAGTATCAAAACAAGCTTTTTTTGTATAATATTTTATTATTTCGAATATAATAAATAAATATATAAAATTAGTATAAATTAAAAATGAATAACTGACATCATATCTTATAAATTTAGATGTGTTATGTACTAATCACTTAATTGAGTATGTACTTTGTTTTATAAAGTCTAAAACATAATTTTTTCCCGAAAATTTTCCGATATTTTGAAACGAATCTTCTTCTCCATAAATTCTATTTCAATCCCTCGAAACTTCAGAAATTTTGCAAAAATTTAAGTTTAACTTTCTAAAGGGTAACATTATTCGGAAAAATAAAGAGATTAAGGAATCCGTTACCTACTAGTAATAGCATGTTATTAAAATATTTTAATTTAAATATTAATACATTTACATATTTTTGAATAATAATTAATTTTTTTAAATAATCTTATGCCCTTTTAGTGAAGTATTTTTTTTGTGAAAATTAACTAAGACCGAAAAAATAAAAATATTGTTAACTATTATAAGATTTTGTTCTGACAACATTAATATAAATTAGTCCATTTATAAGTTAAGTATCTATACAGTAGACATGTTTTGTTTACTATTTGTTTACAAGTAACATTATATTGATATTTTTCTCCGAACATTGATATCAACATTTTATACTAAAAAATTAATGAACTTTGTATGATAAATTTTATAAGTAAAAATTACAAATATGTCTTCTTAATTTATCCTTCCTAGTTAATCATGAAAAATATTTTCAATCATGTCTCAATAAAATTGTTGAAATATTATGATTTTTTAATACTTATTTATATTTTTTATTTTTTTAAAGACGAGAAGTTAATGATTTTTATTATTTTTATAATTTTTAGTAGAAAGTGTTAAATTCACCCTCTAGAAAAAGAATTATTTTTAACTAGTTAATTTATAATAAAAAAAGACCTAAGATACCAATACATAAATTGAGGTATTAAAATGAAACTTTTTAATAAGATGACATTTGAGATACAAATACATTAATTGAGTATCTCTAAGATACCAATCAAAGATTAATGCACAATTTGAATGTGTACTTTCTCAAAAAGAAAAAAAATATAATGTCTTTGGTGTTATCACATTTTATATAATAGTTAATTATAGGCTAAAAAAATTGAATTATATCATTTTAATCAATAATTATGTACGATATTAATTGTGATTGCACTAGAGCGATTTGTTAAACTAATATGACATTTGAGTTAAATTATATATATATATTTTACCAAATATCGCTATTGAAGTAAAGATTATCATTATTTAACTAAGACATTGTTTTATCGTGGTATGTATTATCACGACATTAGATGTTAATGGTAAACCTTTCCATATTAGGTTAATACATTTCCACACCAATCTTTCTGATGTAACTTATTATTGTTGTGATAAAATATTATCTTATTATGATAAATCTTATCACGACACTGAATATTTATAATAATTTTTTTATACTAGACAAATGTCTTTTTATATTAAACCAATGTTTTAATACAAATTTAATTTTTTTTACTAAAATTGCTTTGTAATAAGCTTTATATATGAGTGATTTTAGTAAAAAAAAAATTTATCTAAAATTAAATAATTTTGGATTATTTTTCAATTGTAACACAACTTCTTACCTAAAGAAATGCTTTTCTAAAAATCCTTGTGGCTGAAGTTACTTTCCGATATAAGGGTGATGTTAATTAATGTAGGTTTGATGGATTGATGAATTGAAGGTTACCCCAAAAGTAATTGTTCATTATTTACTGCTTTCTCTAGGATTGAAGATAGGCATTATTATTTTGCTGAGCATTTATATTTTTGAATCTCTCTTTTAAATGTGATTGCACTTTTTCACTAAGGGGTCTCAAAATTCATAGTAAAGCAAGTAAGTAATGAGTGGAGCAATGGCTTTACGATATGGCAAACTCCAATAATCCTCTGCTGTTGCTTCACAATGATGGACTCTCTTCAATCTTTATAGCTAAAGTTGTCTTCTTCTGCCGCTTTATATCTTCAGCTTATTGTATAAAGCACAAAAAAGGGCTGAAATTTCACTTGGGAATGACACGTGTGCCCCTTTGTATAAAGCACAAAACAGAGCTGAAACTTCACTTGGGAATGACATGTGTGTCCCTAATAAGTATTGTCATTGTCCTACTTGACTTGGCTTATTTAAAGTGGAAAAGATATCATGGTAGTCTATGAATGTGATGTGCATTCACGATTAGTATAAATATTATTTTCTATTTTATAATTAAAATAATTTTTTTTAATCCAAAATAGAAAAACTTTATTAACAAGGAACACACGCTAGCCTCCATATTAATATGGCCAGAAGAATTCAATTTCCTTGAAATAAAACAAAAGTTTTGATCGATCAAGAGGCTTCAACTCGATTCCACCCTTCCTTGCCCATACACATTAAAGAAAAACCTGAATAGTGCATCTGGATTGATGTAGGGCTCAGTGACGATTCGAGCCATGATTACCAACTCATGCGAGTGCTATTCCTTAATGAGAAGGTCTTCGATCTTGAGCGTAAAGTTAAGGTTATCCAATCAATTCAGAACTTCCTCCATGCTTAGCCAAAACAAGAACATATATCCAAAGAAGATAACCTCAAGAGCGTAGACTCAGATCACGAAAGACAACCAAGAAAAACACAAAGCCAAACCGAGTGCACCTCGCGTAAAATAAAAGTCCAAAGAAGACAAAATTGCTTCCTGAAAAGAGAAGGAAAACATAAAACCTTAAAGAACATGAATGATGCTTAAGAGAAATTGATAGGAAAATGTAAGAAGATGATGAAAATTAGAAGGGTATCACTTTGTATGAATAACCCTAGTTCTTTGAGAGAGAGTGGTTTTTTTTTCAAAGAGGAATATAATTTTTTTGGGACGAGGGAGGGGAGTGTATAATTAAAATAATTTAAAAAGTTATTATTGTTAGTGATAATCCCATTAAAAAGTAAATTAGGCTAATTTGACACATGAACATGTGGAGGATTAGATTATATTTATATGTTATTCCTTCATGGAATAGTCATTTTAAATTTTAAAAAAGTATATTTATAATAACTTAATATAAAATTACAATTGATGTAATATATATGTTAATTGATTTAAATAGTTACATTTAATTAAATTTTTTATGTTAAATTAAGATAACAACAAATGTTATTTTAATTTTTAGTCGTGATGTATCACATAAATCTCTTCCACTAGTTCATGTATTTGTGTTGTTTATATTCTTAGTTTTATAAAAAGATTTAATTAATGAATAATTATATCATTTTAATGATTTTTTTATTAAATTATTATTATTTTTTTATAAAATAATTAAATTATGATTAAAATATAAATCTTTAACAACATATAAAGTAAAATTTAATATGAAATTATTTAAGAAAAATTAAAATAATAAAATTTTAATTTTTTTATTTAAATATATATTTTAATTTTTAATAAAAATTAAAAATTAATAAAATATTAAAATAAAATAGTGATAATTAAAAAATATTAAAATAAATATTTTATAATTTTTTTCATATTAATGATAACTTTATTATTATTAAATATTTGTATTTTAATCACGTTTAATCATTTGATAAAAAAAATAATATTTTAACATAAAAATTATTAAAATAATATAATTTATTCTTAATTGACTTTTTTAACAAAACTAATTAAATAAATGAACTCATTTTTAATTTAAAAGATTAAATAATACAAATAATTTAATCTAATTGAATTTTAAAATATTTTTCTCTAATTTTTATTAGCATTCAAGTTATTATCCCGAGAAAGAAATGTTACATTATTCACTTTCTTACACTTTTTTGCTCGTATTTTTTATTTTATTATATGTTAAAATTATTTTAAAAATTAAATAAATAAAAACATAGTTATATTTTTGACGAGAGTATCAAGATAACACTAATAGGGATGATAGAGATGCAAACTCATAGGTTTTGAACGAAATTAGTATAACAAGGAGGGATTTCAGATTTTGATACATAAATAATAATGAGTAATATAGTTAAAATATTTTCAAAAATTATTTTAATTAATAATAATATGTGATAATTTTAAATAATATAAATTTTTTTATCCACACCATTCTTAATCTCTCAAAGATAAAAAATGAAAATAAGGTAAAGACAAGAAAATCAAAGGCATGTATTAATTTATATAATATAATATAATTAATATTTATTAATATATTTTTATAATTACTTTATTATTTTTGTTGATATTTATTTTTGTCATCATTGTTTTTCATGAATATACAGCGAATCGTTAGGATATCAAATTATTATGGAATAGTTCTTTTGACTTTAGATACTTAGATAAATATCAAGATAATTAATGAATAATTATTATCTTTCTTTTTATAGTATCATACACATATATCCACGATTATATCTTTAATTTAATTAAAAATAATTATTTATTTATTTTATTGAAATTAACTTACGAATTTATTGTTGGAGTTGATATATAAAAATAAAATTTTATGATAACTATAATCACTATTTAATACGTAAAATATATTATATCACATTTAATAATTTTAAATCTCAATTCTACCTTACATTAATAATTAATACGTCATTTACCATAAATTACATATAATACGTTGTGCCAGTTTTTTGAGCAACACAACAAGACGATGTGATACGGATATAAGCGAAGAAAGCGGCATTTGCGTTAGAAAATCGAAATAATACCAAATATAATAAGAAAATAGAAAGAAAAAAAATTAAAAAAAGACTAAAAGTGTAAAACAAATCGAGAGAAAGAAAAGTTGCAAAAGGTGGGGCGTGGAAACACGCGCTCGAGGTGCCTTCCTAGTATTATCCTCTGGTGGTGTATAATAGAGCCAAATGCAATCAACGCGGTGGCTTCTTTTTATAGCAAAGAACGGAATGGAGTAAGCTGCCACTGTCAAAAAGCAAACACTTCGCTTTTGTTTCTCTTTATTCTTATTCTTCAAGGTCTCATTTTCGCATTTTGTTCGTCTTCCGCTGATTCAAGTAGAGATCTCTCTGTCCTCGCGCTGTTCCATTTGAATACGCGCCGGAGGTAATTGCGCCTTTTTTTCTTTGCATTTGCTCACGGGTTTCAGATTTTTACTGAGTTTGGGGATTCACTCTCATTTTGATTCTGGCTTCGATTATGTTTTTTTTTTTAGTAATTTGAATTAATTTAGTAGCAAACCGAATGAAATTTAAGTAGCTATTTTAGCTTCTTTGAGATTGTTGAGCTACGTTTAATTTTAGTTCGTCGCCTGATGAGTTTTAGAAGTAATTAGTAGGAGTTCGAATTTGTACCGTGTTCCAGTGTTTCGCTGAGATAGGTGTTTTTGTCGTCTAGATCTGAATGAAAATGCTGCCATTTTCTTTTGAATTATTTAGAAATCTGCATAGTCTTAATTGCAAAAGAGCTGGGGAACTTGAATGATGCTTCGTTCTGTTCAAATGGTATTTTTTTTATTCTGTCGGTCGTGTGTTTTATTTTGTTTGAAAAAATGCAATGCTTATTAGTCAGCTATACAGAAAAACAAAACTATGATTTGGTTTTTCTCATCCGAATTCTTTGGTTTTTGATGCACAATTTTCTTGTCAATTGGAGTGTGCTTAGCATGCAATTCGTATAGAACAAAGAATTATTTCAGGCGTGAGCACCTCTATTATAAATTGAACTTTGAAGTAATAAGTAATGTTTTCTATAGACGTTATCCTGATTGCTTCTTTATCACATTTGTTCATCTTCTTCCCGTGTAGATATTCGGTTCAGCCATATAGCAAGTGGTTTCAAAAATGGAAGGTGGAATCGGTGGCATAGATGGTGACACACCTTTAGATTATGCTTCAATTAAAATCTTTCCGGCCCAGAACAGGTTATTATTTTATGCAACTGTTGATTGAGGAACTTTATGCGCTGTTATAGTTTTATTAAAAATTTCTACTAGTTTTACTAAAATATGTTTAAACTGACCAAATGGTCCTTGTTCTACGCTTTGGTATACTAACTTTTTTCCTTTATCATTTAGTCTTTTTACTTTTTAATATTCACATTTTAGTCCAAAATTTGAAATCAACTTGAAACAACTTCAACCATCAAAATTGGGGGTGGGTGCTTAAATTAGTTAAATGTTCATCATGTGTTTGTATTTAAATTAACCCAACTTAAACCATGTTCCTAATTTTATTTAATTTTAAAGGGGAAAGGGTCGCTTAAATCTGTAGGTTAGGTCTCATGTGATCATTAGTCCTTTACAATAGAAAATGAGTTTTTTTCCATTGTTTTTATTGCGAAAGGGGTTATAGAAAGGCAATTTCAGTAAAATATATAATAAAATATTATTATTTGACACATGTAATTAAAATATTATTATTTAAGTGATGATAAAACAAAGAGAATAACACAAACAACATGTTTGCTTAGTAGGAATGGAATTGATTTCATACATTTCTATGTTTGGTTGTGTTATATATCATGAATGAAATGGAATTCATTCCTTAAAGAGAGGTAATAACAATTCCAATACTTCCCCCTTAGTAATTCTTATTCCATTCACATTTTTTATTCCAATTTAACCCTTAAAAAACACAATAAATCCTAATCTAAATAAATTTTTTTTTCTTGTTTTAATATTTTTATAAGATTAAATAATATTTTTAAGTAATAATTATTTAGAAAAATAATAATTTTAATAATATAATTTGGTTGACGGAAAAAATAACAATTAAATGACATTATTTAAACTTTATTGAACATAGGAGTATTAAGATAATATGCATTGTTTTCTATTCCATTATATTTGTAAACTAAACACTATAATATTGATTCTTTCTTTCTTTTCAGTGATCAAACTAAATACTGTAATAGTAATACTATTTCTTTTACATTCAATTATATTACCATTCTCATTCTCATTCATTTTCCATTCTGTAAACCAAACGTCACCAAAGTGTTAGGGTCGTTATTGAATGGTGGGAATAATGATTAAAATGACTACTCTAGCCCCTAATAATGAAATCATGTATAAGCGATGCGATAAGTTCAATTATGAAAATATTCAAAAATTAATTTTGTCATTTATTGACAATTTTTTGAAAGCAACAAGATAAAAAAAACACTATTCTTAAACTACAGGACTAAACTACTTAAATGACCTAATCTAAAGGACTATGTCAGCTTTTCGGAGACATGGATTAAGTGGGGGTTAATTTAACCACCACATGACTCATGTGGTGAACATTAAGTACAGGTGGTCAATTTTGACCGCTAAGATCCTATTTCAAGTTGGGACTAAAATGTAGAATAGGAAAAGCTTTGGGATTAAATATTGGCTCTATGGGTGTGCTTATGGATGCTGCACTATGGATTGGAAACTGGGGAGAGGTTTGCCTTAAATTTCATACCAAATAGGATTGCACCAATGCCAAAACCCTAGTTAAGAGTAATTTCAAATTTTCAAGCAACATAATAGAGTGAAAGTAATTTGTATTTATAGATACCTATTTCCAGGGTCCACTTATATGTAGAGGCTGCCGTTATTATCATATCCATCTGAAATCTGATTCTGGTGTTTTTTTTAATTATTATTATTAGAGTATGGTATTAATAATTTTCTGTTTATAAAAAAGTTTCCAGTATTATTTCTTCTCAAATGTCAAAATTAAGATGGTAATAGAAGGAACTCATAAGCATGATTGCATGAAGAAAAATTAAATTTGGATCAAGATGTATGTGTTGCATAGTATTTCATGGCTCATTCTCATTTACACAGAATCATGCCCATTGTGTTATTTTTGGAAAAAAAGAAGTTCTCTATGTCATATGCCTTCAAAATATTGACAATTATTTGTTTCCAGAAATCCACATTCTAATATTAGTGTCTGTCAGCTTTGAGACTTCTTTTCCTTTTTGAAGCCAGAGCTCATAGACCTCTGCATCGGTTACATAAGCTTTCTTCTTAAACTTGTCCTTTCTGCGTACATTTTCTTCAGGTATGAAACAATTGTTAGCAGTAATGGAAAAGAAGAGAATTTGGCAGCTGGAATTCTGGAAATGCTTTTGCCACATTTACCCAAAGTAAACGAGTTGTACTTGGAAGGATCCAATGCTAATTTCATGCTTGTACTGCCAGAAAACCTGGTTGCTGCAGCATGGTTCACAAAATCAACCTTGAAAAGGTTCTCATCATCAAAGTGTTCTTTTTGTGTTCCGTTCAGTTTGTAGCAGAATAATTTAGTTACATATTCTATGTTGTAATTATTTTACCTCTGACCAGATTCTTACAGTTTGTTGGTTTGTCGGACTTGATACATTCCATCAATGTTATTGGGAACGAGATTTCTCAATTGGAGGAAGCCAAAAATTTTCATCTTTCTTTATATAGCAAGGTTATACCACCCGCTTCCCTTTCTTGTGGACGTGCACAAAATATTTCATTTTCTAAGTTACTTTTGGAGTCTTTTGGTAATTTTATTTACTGATTGCTATTTATTTAGCTACCTGGTAAAATGTGTTTGTTGTTGCTTGTGCAGTCTGGGGTTGAGCCATCATCAGATGCTTCAAAGTATGTTCTTTGAGATTCCGTTAGTTTCATTTTTAATTTTCTGGCATTAATATAGTGTTGAAATCTATAACATCAGGAATGAATTGCTACGGGCTATAGACTTGCGGCTGACGGCTTTAAGAGGGGAATTAAAAGCAGCTTTTGAGAGAGCTGGTTGTGCCACCTGCTTCTCTGAAGAAATTGCTGATTTAGCTAAATTTTACGAACATTTTGGAGACACAAGTTTGAGGTGAGAAAGGCACATTCAAGTTTCAGATTGTATGCTCCACGTAACTTTTGTTTTATTTGTTGTCTTTTTACTTCATATTTAAATTATAGTTCAATGGGAAAAATCAAGTTTTTATGATAGGAATATGACCATTAAATACTGCAGAAATTCTTTGGTTAAGATCTTGGAACTCAACCAGAAGAGTACTAGTAGTGATGTCCAAAGTGATGATAAATTCCAATTTTCAAGCAATTCAAAGGATGATAACACAAATAAGATAGATAAGGATGCTCAGATATCAATAACAATAAATTCAACTACACCTGTGAAATATGGTGTTTCACCTGCAAAAGCTGCTCAAGTTGAGCGGCAGAGATTGACAGAGAATGAAGATTCTTCTGACTCAAGTGAGGGGGAAAGTATGTCTGCAGAAAGAAGTCGAACTCTTACTAGATCTGCAACACCAAGAAGGTCTGCATCTCCAATGCGGAGGGTACAGATTGGGAGAACTGGACAACGCAAGGCACCTGCATTAGCCATTAAGAGTCTTAGTTACTTTTCAGCCAGGGAAAAGAATTGGCTGCAAGGAGATGTAACTGTAAATAGTAGTGATGATGAAGGACCTGAACAGTCAAATAAGAAGCCTGAGAATGATATACGTAGGATGTGTGTTCAAGATGCAATTAATCTTTTTGAAGGGAAACAAAGGGATCAAACTGCAGATAATCAAAACAGGAAGTCATTAGCAAATATCTCCATCAGTGCAAACAAATCTGTATTTAGAAGGTGGAGTTCATGTGTGGGGGAAACCTCTGCTAAATGCCAACCAGAGTCTGAAGGTGTTCCTAAAGCTCCTATCGAGATAGCAAAAGATGATGTTCCAAAGTGTTCAACAGAAGTGAAATTGGGGCCAGATTCCATGGTAGGTCAAAGTACTGTTGAAACCCCTGTAATGGATGTAAGCTTACAAAGATTGGACAATAGTTCATCCGACCCATTAGATGCCCCAGCTGATATCAATGTAGCCCAGGAAGAGGAAAATACCAGAAAACCAACCACTACAACAGAGTGGAACCGACTAAAGGAAGCAGAATTAAATTATATGCTAATGAAAATGGAGTCAAAGCCTGCTAAGCCTCAACCTAGTAGAAACAAAAGCATTCCTTCAGAGCAGAAAGGTGGATTTTATGACCACTACAAGGAGAAAAGGGATGAAAAACTGCGAGGAAATAGTTCTAAGAAGAGATCAGAGAAAGAAGCACAAATAAAAGCAATGCAGCAAATTCTTGATGCGAGGAAAGCTGAAATGGTCTCTAAGATTGTCAGTGATGTTGATAAAAAATATGCTATACATAAGCCCCAAAAATCACTTAAAAATTCACCACAACCTGTAAACCCTAAGAAGGAAGCCTTGAAAGCTACTGCCACAAAAAAGAGTTCAACTAGACCATCACCTTTGCCTCCTACTCGTAAGTCATGGCCTTCAACACCTTCACCTACTGCTACTGGGACTTCACCTGCTAAAACTCCCGTTGGAATCTCTTCTTCTGGTACTACTCCAACACATCGAAAGCCACAACAAACACAATCTCTTCCTCAATCAAATCCTAAAATGGAAAAACCCAAGCACCAAAAGAAAAATTTAAAGGATTGTGGGGCTAGTGGCAACAAGGACCTGAAGAGTTTGAATGATAAAAAGAAGCCTACACCAAAAACGATAAACAAATCATCAAAAGAAAAAGTTGTGATAGCACCTAATGATGGCTCTTGTGTGACTCCAGCAAAGTCTGCTCTGCGTAACAGGGTGACCAAGAAAAGCAGTGTAGTGCCTGTAGAATCTAAACCTTTTCTCCGCAAGGGATCTAGGACAAACACTGGCACTAGTCCTATTGACAAGAAAAAAACTTCTCAATCTGAGGAATCTCTAAAGAATTGTACATATCCAGTTGTCACTCAGGAAACTGAGGTGGCTAGTGTATCTGAACTGGATGGTCAGCATCAAGAGGGAAATATAATGTCTATGGATCCCTCTGATGCTCCCATAGAATCTGAAGCTCCACTTAATCAACAGCCATGTAGTGAGACTGAGAATTTGGGCTCAGTTGCTGCTGCCCATGATGATGGCTTAAATAACTTTGAAGAATTATCTCCTGAAATTCAAGCTGAAGAACCAAGTATCTCTCCATCAACTTGGGTGGAACCAGAGGAGCAGGTCCTGTTTTCACGTAATGATAGCACATGTCAACTTAGCTCTTCGGCCAATAGTGTATCACTGGGTTTGTCAAGTCCACGGGTCCGATATTCTTTGTCTCAAATGCTGCAAGAAGAGAGTAATGAACCAGATAATATTGAGTGGGGAAATGCTGAAAATCCTCCTTCAATAGTCTATCAAAAAGATGCACCAAAAGGACTTAAGAGGCTGTTAAAGTTTGCTCGGAAAAGCAAGGGAGATGCAAATAGTAGTGATTGGTCTAGCCCTTCTGTATTTTCCGAAGGAGAGTACGATACGGATAATCTACTGAGAAAGGCTGCTCTTAATGCAAAGAACTATGGACACCAAAAGACACTGTTTTCTGAAGGTTATGAGAAAAAAATGGATGCTTGTGAACTATACACTAGTAAGTTTCACTTGGCTGATGTTTTTCTCGTCTCTATCTTCTTGATTTAGTTCTATACTTTCCTTGGTCTGATACAGTATGCCACTATTATTTTTTACTTGAGGTCATATATGGGGCTTGGCACAATAACTAGCTGGCCTTCCTATGGTCGTACTTAAAATGAAATTCAAGTTTTATTTCTTGCTTCGAGTGCTACTTTATTTACTGCCAAATACTAGCATCAGTTACAATCATTATTTGCTTAGCATTCTGTAATTCTTGTGGATTTGTACATGCAGCACAATCAAATGCTAGCAGATTTAATGTGCCGACTTCTTCGCATAAGTTGCATGGGAGACGTGATTCTGCTGCAGTACATTCAACTAAAGGTTTGCACATATGATATAGATTAGTACACTGTACACATCTTGCTTAGATTTATTTTTCAATATTTGTCCTCTCCAATTCGCATTGAAATAGACCCATATTCATTTTCGTTATCTTTCACTAATTCGACTACAGTATGGATTTTTCTCGGAAAAGAAAAAACCATTATGGATTCCAACTCTGATTTTCATGTTTGTGTTTCAGCATCAAGGTCATTCTTCTCACTTTCAGCATTTAGAGGCAGCACAAAATGAGATGAGGCATTTGTGGTAGGAGAGATAATTGTAAAGTAGGGTTCCTAGTAAGTGTCTGGTTCCTTTTACATCTAATTCAAGTTTGCTTAAGGAAGAGCCTCCAGTGTATCTCACTATAGGCATAATCTATAACGTAAAATGTGGGTTGTGATTCTACTGGACTACTGGGGTATTCTATTTTCTTTCTTCCCTTTCTTGTTTGGGTGGAATTTGGAAAAGATGTATATTCAGCTATTCTTGGGTTTAGGGAATCATTGTACTCAGTTTTCTCTCAAGTCTGAACCAATCACACTAGGTGTTCCAATTAATTGATTATAATTTGTTTTTCGTAATCAAACTCGAATATCTTATTTAGACCATAGAGTTGCTTCCTTGCTTCATACTGAATTCGAATTATCTTATAAATTTGATCAATAAAACACGTGCAGATTGATTTGAGTATTTCAAAGAAAATTACACTCTTGTATTTAAGCCCAAACGCTTTTTCTAGGAGCAAGATCCGAGGTTTTTATTTCATCTAGTTTTGCAGCAACAATGAAATCGTTCATGCTCAGTCCTCCTGTAGAGAAACAAACACATTTTAGAGATCTTGTACAATTTCATTGAATTTAGTCCTAATTAATGGGACTATTAGAGGTCTGGAATCAGATGGAAATTCAAGTTTAAGGAGGCAAAAAGTGGTCAGTTGAAATATTACCAATTTATGTCCATAGATCAGCCCTGACTTGATTGGGATGCCCCAAGTGGAGATTTGGAAAATGTCGTGCTGCTTTTACAGTTTGTATATTCTGTTGATGAGCTCAATACCACATTCATAATCTCTAAACTTCCATAAACATTGTAGTTTAAACCCACCTTCATCGTTTATCTCCCTCCAGCCAATAACCTAGAACAACGAGTTTAGGAAGAACAAAGTTGTTATAAAGTTTATTTTGCAGAACTTATGACACCAAATGGCAATATGAACTTATAGTACTATTGGGATTATCAAATGGTATCCTTAAATGTAAGTTTTGTTGGGCATAAAACAAATTTCTCTAAATCTTATAATGGCGTGTGTCCGTTCAAAAAATTAAACTTGGAAGACCCTAAAACCTTTGGGTAAATAAAGTGGGTTAAAAGTAGTTAAAGTTCAAGGGGAGGTTATTGAACTTGGAGGATAATAAAAGGATTCTAAAACTTTTGATAAATAAGATAGGTTAAGGGTAAAATTTAAAAGGAGTTAATCATGATGGATGTTTGGGGAAAGAATTGTTGAAAAGTAAGAATAAATAAATTTTATAATGATAAAAATAAAAATGAGAATATGAATTTATAAATGCACGAATCAATCCTACTCAATAAATTAATCTTTTAGAATGAGAATTCATTATCTTATAAAAATTCATAGAAGCTATTGAGTCAACACAATTAATGAATGTTAAGCTTAAAATGGAACATTGTATAATTCTTTTTATGAAAAACAATCAAAACAGACCCCTACAACTCAACAAAGTGAGTGCCCAATACTAAGAGGTTGTAGAGGCTTTATTATGAGATATCGATCCAATCATAATTTTTAAAAGCATTATAGGTTCCTTAAGTTTACACAACAATGTAGAATTATCAATAATGTCTCACAGTGATATTTCACTGAATGAAAAGGAATAAAAAGAGAGAAAGTTTTACCTTCTTAAGGAGTGTTTCTAACAATGGAGGTTGAAGAGGAGAGACATGACTGCATTCTAGTTGAGTAAGAGAGAGAGCTGACAAATTGGGGATAAGATTTTGTGCTCAGTGTTAAAATTATTTTGAATCTTGTCTTCTAACTCACTTTCTATCTCAATAGGGAATGGAGCTCTGGCATCAAAATTACTGGATCTTTGGCACCAAAATCACACAATAGGTCACAAGCTTGAACCTGAGTTCTTAGGCCAAGTTGAGAATGAGTTGAAACATAGAAGAAATGTGAGATGGTGTTGAGAAGGAGCAGAGTGATGAGGGAGGAGAAATTGGAAGGAAAAATGTGATGTAGCCATAAGTATTTTATCTTGGTTTTGGTGATTGTGGCATTTATATGTACTATTTTGTGATTTGGTACCTTTGGTGTTCTTCTTTGGATTATGTGTTATGGGTGCCTATGACCGATGAATTTTTCAGCTGCCACCTTTGGCCATTGCATTGAGAGAGGGTTGTAGGGTTGCACTTTGGTGCCAATTGTGTTATAAAGTCATCATGGGACATGTCACACATAATTAAAGAAGAAAACACATATCAAATCACATTTGTTTTTATTTTACATATATATCTTTTTAAAGTATGTGTATAAATTTTTTTTTTAAAATTAAAAAATACATTGTTTAAGGTTAGCTAATCATTTTTTGTGCCTTTATTGTAGTTTTAATGATATGATTAGTTTTTTTTAACAAAATTTTGTTCTAAAATATTATTATTAGTTTTCTTCAATAATTTTTTTTATGTCAAAAAAATCATATTATCTTTTTAATTACCTTTTTCTGTTTCTCTTTCTTTGTAAATTAATTTTTTTTATGGATAGATTGTTCCTTGTAAACTATCTTAACCTTTTATTCATCAACTTTATTTCAAAATTTTTTAAAAAATAATTTAAGAACTATTTTAATTCTTAATTATATATATCTATTTTAAGTGGATTCTTTTTTATATTTAGAGTGAATTTAAATACAAAACTTAAAATATAAAATACTCATCGGTAAATTATTTGACTAAATAAGAAAATCAAGATATATTCTTCTTTTATTTATTTATTCAAGATAAACTTAAATTTTATTAATAAATATTTAAGATACAATTTAGATCAAAACTTCTTTATCTAAATAACAAATTGTCTTTCATCAATGTTACCACTTGTCTTCGTTATATATGGTTTGTATTTGTGATTTGTATGATTGTACTTTTAGAGAATAATATTTAGTGTAATTCAAATGTATAATTTTAAATATAAAAAAATAACGAGTCTTGATAAATCACTTAGAATTTTTAAAGTTCAAATATTTAACTTTTATTTTTTTCAAACTATACCAATATGCAATAAGCATTTAACTTACGCACATTTTTGATGAAAATTAAAAATTAAAAAATACTATTACCTTTATACTTCCTCTTTATATTTTTAAGAATACTGAAAATAAAATGTATTATATATATATATATCAAATGCACGTATATAACTAATATATTTTTTAAAATAACATTATATAAAAAAATTGATACGAGTAATATATATTTATGATATCATATAATTAAATTTGAATATAATATAACAAAATTATATTTGTTTTAAAATATTATATTTTTTTAATGACACATTTTTTTAATTTTTATATTTTTTTAAAATTATGATCAAAATAACTTCACAAATATAAATAGATGTAGATATTTTTAAATATTCTTATATCTTTAGATTCTGAAGCAACTATTTAGAACCACCTAAAATATAAATGAGAGTAAGAAAATGTTTGATTTTTTCACCACTTAGTTTTTTTTTTTTGTATATTACTAAGATTAGAACCAAGTCATACGCATTTGTAGTTTGTGTAGAACATAGTCAATAAAAAAATTAAAAATAAATAAAAAATCAATTCAATTCAATTTTTTTTTATTAAATATTTTTTTACAATACTTAATCAACAATAATATATTAAATTCATTATATACTTGACATTTTGAGGCTTAAATTTGTCACTCTAATCTTCAAGATGAACTATATTACCAATGGTGGTATAAGAAAAAACCAATCTAGATTTAGACTTCCACCTAAATATGTACCATTATCAAATCTAGTTATTTTGCCATGTATAAATGAATAATCAATGAGTTCCTTTTCATTCCCTCTCGCATGGTAATTGATTACTGTTAATCTTTTATCTCCAATTACTTTTACGTTAGTGTTCTGTATTATTTACTCTTTATAATTAGTAAAATAATAATTTAAATTAAAAATAATTTGATAATTTTATTGAAATATAAACATAACAAATATGATGAACTACATTGCTCATGTTGGTATAATAATAAATCACTCTAGGTCTAGACTTCCAAGCCCGACCTAAATATGTAATTCAAACTTGAACACAAAATTATAATTTAGATTATATTTTCTATGAGACATATATTAAGCATAACTTAAACAAGGAGGATACACGTTCAAAAGTAATCAAGTGTTCTTGTTACATATTCAATTAATTTCATTATTATTCTGAATGTTATAAATAAAAAATAAACATCACTCATTCTTCAAAATAAATAGCAATAGGTATACGAGAATGTCCTATAAGTTTTTTAATGCAATAAAATGACAAAAATATTATCATAACTTTATACATGTATTATTTTACATATCTTAATATAATTAACATTATATTTGTATATGATCTCAGAATATTTAATATTTTTTAATTAAATATTGGGTTACATGTATTCAACCTTGTCTTATTAAATATTTAGTTATATATATATGATCTTATAATTATTTCAATATTTGAATTCATGTTGGTATAAGATTAGATGTTAAATTATAAATGATTAAACATTAAAATAATTTGGATATCATATAAGTTAATTGTATTAAGATATGTAAATTGATAGAGATATAAAATTGTGATAAAAGTTTTTTCATTTTTATTTCACTTAAAAACATTGATGCATATTCTCATATTCCTACTACTATTTGGGTTAGAAGAAGACGAGATATTGATTTATTTAATTGAATATTGTCGGATCGTTATTCATTATTAATTAAATCACTTAATATTATAGATGTTAAATGGCCTCTATCATCTCTTCTCATCAATGGACTCATGGTGTAATATTTTCTCATTTTATCTAATTTAGATTATAGCCCTAATGACCATAATTTTAAACATGTATTTTTTTTATTAAACTTAGTTACAAATTGTTATTTATTATATTTATTATTATTTTTGTATTCTCGTTTGTCCCATTTAGGCCAATTAGGAATGAATGAGATATCTAAATTAATATCGTTTTATTAACATCTCATTTCATTAAAAATAAATGAGAAAATATGAGATGTATTTTAAAAATCGCATGATATGAAATAACTCCCTTTTGTTGCCTCTTATTGATGATCACTTAATCTAAATTGTATATAAAATAAACATTAAACTAATATATATATATATATTAAGCTCTAAAAAATGGAGAGAAACTGAACCAATGGCAAAACCTATATGAAAACTGATGTTGATAATATTTTTGGTGTCTAATACTAAGAAATAGGGCTCCATTTATAGTAGAGAAAATTTGAAAAAATGGTAAGTGAGGGAATAAACATCGCACACCATGGCCCATATTTCCTTTTAGTTTGTCTCGATTTTTCCAAAAAGGGTCTCGTTACAGTCAACATATAGCCACGTCGTAACTCAAGTCCAATTATTTTTTTCTTCACTTTCTTATTTTTCCCTCTTACAATTGGTTGGAACATATGTAAGGCTTATATATATATATATATATATTTGTTCTTTAAATCTTATAAGTTATAGATGATTACTTCAAGCATGATTTTTTAAGTGTTTATCATTTTAATCAATTTGAAGCTAGACCTATCTGAATAACAACAAACATACTCGTGAATCTGAAAATATAAATTTGCTTTCATTAATGATAGAATCATGAAAATTCAAATATATTTATAACATTTAAGTGTAAATAAATTACGTAATATTAACGCTTTTCAAGCACTCCTCACAACATCCAACTAGTTCTTGCTAGTCTTTAGCAAGAAAAGCGATAAAAATAACTCAAAATAAAAACTAAACTAAATAAATTGAATTAACCTAAATCATTTTTGTATATCGATATTGTTGCATTTAGTATATGCAACAAGCCTTTAAATCCATATATTTTCCAAGTATACGAATTTAAGTTGATGATACTCACAAACATCCTACTAATTGCACAAACTAAAAGAAATAAAAAATAACAAAAATAAATAAAAGATAAAAATAACAATAACAAAGTTAAAAGTAAGATGACAAAACTTATCATACTTTTCCCTCTTTTAAATTCGTAATCAAAATCCAAAGTACAAGTTAAATCAACATCTGCAAGATTCATGAATTATTATAAAAATTAGTTGCAAATCACAAATTCATATTTCATACAAAAAATGTATCAACTTTGACTTACACAATTTTAGTATTAGAAATCCGAATTTACATTAATTCTAATTCTCACAAGTTATACTCTCAATATTATACTGATCATATGAGTTGAAGCACTCAATCAAAATTATATGCGAAAAGAAGTCATATGAAGAAATAAAATAATGGATTCGCATATGATTAAAAAACAAAAGGCTAAAAAAATGTGTAATATTGATCTATTTACAAATAAATTACATACAATTTTCAAGCATAAATTAAAATCATCAAGTAAAAATATTAAGTATATGCCTTTAGAGATGAATGAATGAAAATACAATGACTTCAAAGAGATTCATTTTCTATCTTTCTTTTGTAATAACCATTCTCACCACTTTAAGAAATATTGGGTTATAGTATTTAGTCATATCATTTATTTTTTCTCTTTTTTTAATATATTCCTTCTACATCTTCTTATTTTTCTTCCTCTTTTAGAGAATGACCCGTGTCTGTAATTATTTGATTTGGTGAGTGATTAGGGAACCCTATATATATGTGTATGTGTGTATTTTTGGAAATCATGCTCGAGTGAAAAGACATACACTTTCAATTTCTATTTAAGTCATTCATTTTAAACAAAAAATATGTACATGACATTTTATCAGATGTAAAAATCATAATATTCAATGCAAAATCTATAGAGATCATCTATTAATTTGAATTAATAAGAATAGTGTTTTGAGAAGTAGAATTATATTATCACTCTCAATAAAAAGATTATATGCTAAAAATATTCTCAAAAATTAGTCTCTATTATTTGATTCCTAAATATAAATTTCGGATTTGTCTCAACTTTAGCATTCAATTACGAAGCACAAACTATGACAAAAAACTAAATATCATATTATTTCATGCCATGTTCAAAACATTCTCAATAGTGCAAAGACACGATTATTTGCTTAAAATCAACTAAAGACATAATAATTTTGCAAAAAATTTAAAAATTGGACATAATTATCCCTATACTAATAAATAAACTAAATAAAAAAATAAATGTAAACACATGTTTGATAGAAAAATTTAAAAATTCCCAAATTTATGTAAATTTTCCCCCACCTGTAACCCAAAATCTACATTATATTTAATGTAACAAATATAAATTTATAAATAAGGATAAAGAAAATAAAAGTTGCCCATTTGCTTTATTTGATCAAGTAATGATGTAGAAAGTCACGTGCATCCATCATCTCAAATAATTTAAATCACATAGAGAAATTGTTGTGTACTTTTCATACATCATATCTTAGCAAACATTTAGAAATTTTTAAATTTCTAAATAAAATAATCATGGTTCACATTAACTTAAAATAAAACAAATTAAATATAATATAAAATAATAAAAAACAAGATAATATCCAAAGAAATAAGTAAACTAAAAGTTCATACAAAACAATTGAAACGAAATACATAAAAATAATAAAAACTAATAAACCTCTAGGACAAAGTTGGAGCTCAATCATCTATATCTTCTCATCCTTGTTCTTCACCATGTGAGTGTTTGGGTGGTGTAAAAATGAAATCATACTATTGATTCTCCAATCTTCTCGAATGACTTGAATCAACTTTAAGATGATTGAGTGTTAATCGTTGTATCTTAGGAAAGGTATGGTTATATTCACCTTGAACACGATGCTTTTGATTTGCAAACCTATTATGTTGGGTAGTAGTAGCTTGGAAATATTTTACAAAGTATGTCACTTTTTAATTTATATGATAAATTTTATCTTTCAATGAATATTTTTAAGAAGAATCAACTCTTTTTCCCCTTTGGGTTCTATTAGTATCTCATATGCGTTTATTATAATATTTGATGAGTGCTCAAAAAGTACTAAAATTAACATGATTTTATGCACATTAATTTATTAAAAATATATATATTTATATGTTTTATCATATATTTATATAAATTTGTCTTTTTCGGAATCACGGGTCTTTTTATTGTTTTTCAGGTATTTTGGCTTAAAAACGTAACTTAAAGACTGAAAGAGGAATACTGGAAGCAATACATCACAAATATATTAATAAATAAATGGGGAAATGTCAACAAATATGGAAAAATTGGACAAAATGGGTCAAAAATGTCAAAAAAGAGAAAATCGCGTCGTCGTGCCGCCCAGCCGCGCGAGCCCCTGCGCGCACGCCGATGCCCATTTTGCCCCATTTTCGTGCGCAGCCGCCCCATGATGTCATGTTGACGTCATCAATGACCTCAGCAATTTCACTCCGTGTTTTAACATTTTTTCACTCACTTTTTCTCTCCATCCTCACCTATAAATACCCCCTTCAAAACACACCTCAAAACACTTTCTCTTTTCTCTTTTCTTAGATTTTTTAGTTTTTTTAGTTTTTCTTAGTTTTTAGTTAATTTCTCTTAGTTTTAGAGTTCTTCCCTTTTTGGGAAGAACTAGGTATGTTTTTGTAATTTATTAGCTTTTTGATTCAATAAATGGGAGTGCAAATTTCGCTTGGAGGTTTTCTAGCAACGGGAATAGCATCGAAGTTCTGTAAGGATTTTATTTTCTTTACAGTTATTTTTTATGCTTTATTCTTACATGTTATATTTAATTTGTCTGTGATTAAATTTAACTTTGCTGGATGTTTATAATCATGATGTAATAATAACGTTGTTATGCTTGTGAACTATTAAATAGGTAAAAATCTCTTAAATGAATTGATTTTGTTTTTATTCAAGATTTTATATTAAGAATGTTAGAGAGAAATATATTATTTTTCATTACAAACTTAGAGTAGTGCTCTTTTATTTGTTGGTACAATCACCCGGTAGTTAGAGTTAAGCTCTATTTCAAAAGTTTTTATAAGAATTATTATCTGAAAATGTATTGACAACATGTTTTCAGTAGTGGTTTTAAAACTTGAAAGTTAGTACTCGGATAACTAAATTCTTAGGTTTAATTTGGACACCTTGAATAAAGTTTAAACTGTCTAACCCCCCCCCCCCCCCAAATGTGGCATTTAAATGGTTCATTTTCAATCTCTTAGAAAAAAGAATTAATTTAATTAACCAAATTAGTTATCAACCTCACCCATAGGTGTTAATTGATTTGTTTAGTTAACAAAGAATATCTAACCCCACCAAAGGTGGTATTCATATAAAAAAGGGAGAATCAATAAATATCAATTCATATCTTTAATAACCTAAATAATATGAGCAAGCATAATTAACTTAGTTATTATATCCATAAATACTCCACCATTATAAATGATAAAATTTGCATAAATGTTTATTGAATCTATGTTTATTTTTATGTTAGTAGATTAAAAACACAAAACCCCAAAATATCGTGACATGATGTTTAGGATTTAATTTCGTTTTTAAAAGTTTGAATAATAAATTAAAAACCACATACATTCTTTCCTTAGATCGACCTTGGGAGTATACTTATCATTTTCTACGAAATGATTTGTGCACTTGCGAGAGTTTTATAAATATTAAAACTAAAGTATTGGCAAGAATCGGTGATGTCGGTTTTCGCTCATCAATATTCTATATTCAATAATTCACTATGTTGTACTAACACCTTACCTTTGGGTAATTCATCCCCACTTTTGCATATAAAGCTATAATAAGTTGGGAGAAGAAATAACTCAAATAGTGATTGTTTGGAGATAATTTTATCCAATGGTGAATTTTGGCTTCAACATCCATGGACTTTGTGGATGCTATAACATAAAGTAATATAGCCTTTTTCCTATCCACAGTAGTGTAACGAGTAGTGGATATGAGTTTCGAGCAAAAAAAATATTACAAGAAGGGAACAAAAATATTTAAATGTTTAGCTTGAATACCCTTAGGTGTTTCACTCGAATATTACCACTCAACACCATCTACTGCTAGGCTTTTAATTATTTCAACATAGATCACATCACTCAAATAATTTTCATACTCACATAAGCCCACATCCCTAAAATCTTAATGAGAGTTTATATTAGATGGGCCAAATTGGATTATCCTATACTTTTACCTTGTTATCAATAATGTCAGGAACACTAGTGTGGGTAAAATTTTCGAACAATTGTTTCAATTGAAACTTCTATTTCCTTTACAATCTATCTCCATCCTAGAGTAGCTATGACACCAAAATTTCCCCCAAAATGGGTGAAAAGTCCACAACTTGGTTCACAATTAGGGTAAGGAGAAATAGACTCCTAAAGGACTCGGACTTAAACTTGCAAGAAACAGAACATAAAACACATAAGATGTACATATAGCAGAAGCACAAATAATATAATATTGAAAAGTAAATAACTTGTAACAATATATATCATTTAATAAAATACAAAGCAAGGAAACAATAAGTGTTATCTAATCATAGTTTATGCTTTAATATATTGAAACATATACACAATAAACTCAGATTATACTAACTCAATAATTGATCATGTATAATAAGCAATAAAATGAGGTAAACCCACGTAGAGACTATATCAAAATAGTGACATTCCTGGGGTTCTTAAGGCAAACACTAAGTAGTAAATAATTAACTAAACAATAAATCAGTTTTAACTATATTAGACAATTAAACCACTATTATCACTATTAGTTGGGACCTCTGTCCAAACTACCTACTGCTACTCTTACTTGCTGCTTTTGCAACTATTTTGTACAACACAAACTTAAATTTGTTCCATAGCGAACACTACCCAATACGGTATGGTCGGTAAACCCAAATACTTAATAGAAAGTGTAGCCACTTATGACTTCGAGGGACGCATAGTGTACAATAGAACTCAAATCATATATGAGAGACACTCAGTAAAACCTTGTGGGCTCACCCAAAATGAATTGATAACTGAGCTCAAAATGACTCACACTCAAATGTAATTTCTCCAAAATAATTTAAATAATAGATACAAATCTTAGTGAGAATTATGAAAGGGTTTTGATACTAAAACAATGGGTAAAGAGTAGAGATAAACTAGAGGTATTTATAGAACTACGATGCTCATCTTGCCAGCCATATCGTCTACCACCAGAGTGGTTGTGAGCTTGTTGGTGAGGTACTAAAAAAGAGATAATTGTTTGTTTCCAAAAATACCGAGTAACATCCAAAAACACATGCACTTGAAATGAATGAAAAACTCAAGTGAAAACTTTGGCACAATCGTCGAAAACCACAACACTCTACCTAGCATACATCCTATGAAAACTAACACTATGGTGTGTTTAAACTTACTTGGATACAAAGTGCCCCTAAAAATATGTGTATGTGTAAGTTACTGATTCATAGTAATCAACCTTAAATAGAGGAAGATAGATATACTAAGTAAATTAAGAAAATACGTGTTTTGCACAAGAGAAACCAACTCATAGATATAGAGTACAACAAGATTTATATTCTGCATTCTTGGATTTTCATGTGAAAACATGGAGCATCTAAATACATATTCACATCTTTCGTGCTATGATCACGAAGATGACCTAAGGATGTTTTTTCCTATGAAAAAAAACATTTATACAAACCCAAACTGAAAAGACACACCTAAATGAAGTACATCCATTTTGTGTGCTCAATCCATATTCATGTAACAACTCATCTACTTTGTCACTTCGAAACATGATGGTATTAGAACACTACATGTATAAAGCTTGAAGACTTCAATATACATTTGTAACATGCACACATGAAACAAACACACCCCTGAACATATCAAGAAGAAACATTGTTTAGTCCATCCATATATTATATTGTCACCCCTATACAAGAACACAATGATAGGTACAAACACAAGCATAAATGCATAACTCCCCTAGAGCTTGTCAGAGCCAAATAAATCATCAAAGCATGAAATCCATAGAAACTTCTCAAAATATCAATAAAGATTCAAAAAGGTATGGCATGTGTAAAACAAAAAGGTCTATACAAATTCATTGCAAGAATTAATCCATAAATACTCTCAAGGAATATATATGTCAAAATAGACACACTTTAATTCAAGTCAAAAGCATCCTAATCATAAAACATCATTGGACACTCCCTAAAATGATTAATTCATAACCAATATGACAATAGGGTGGAAAAACTTGCAGGATTATCCCAAGAAGAGAAAGAAAGGATAAAAACATATAAACCATAACTTGATTATGATGCTCCAAGTAGAGATTTGGAAAATTTCGTTCTGCTTTTATAGTCTTGTATATTCTTTTGATGAGCTCAATACGACATTCATAATCTCTAAACTTCCATAAACACTGTAGTTTAAGCCAACCTTCATCGTTTATCACCTTATAGAAAATAACCTAAAAGCACAAATCAATTGACTTTAGGAAGTTTAAAGTTGTCATAAAGTTCAATTTGAAGTACTTATGACACTAAATGGCCATATGAGCTTTATATTAATATAATGATTATAAAATGGTATCCTTAAATGATTTTTTTGGGCTTAAAATAGATTTCTCTAAATCTTATAATGGTTAGTGTTCGTTCTAAAAATTAAACTTGGAAGACCCTGAAGTCTTTGGGTAAATAAAGTGGTTTAAAAGTCAAGTCAAAGTTCAAAAGAAGGTTGTTGAACTTGGAGGATTTTGAAAGGATTCTAAAGCCTTTTAAAAAAAATGGAATGTGGATCTAAGGAACCAAGGGATTTTGTTTGAGGACATGAGTTTATAAATGAGAACACGAGTTTATAAATGCACATGTCAACCATACTCATTGGGTTAACCTTTTAGAATAATAGTTCATTGTCTTATAAAAATCCACATGAGCTATTGGGTTATATAATTAATGAATGTTAAGCTTTAAATTGTTAATGTATATCTGTTAACAGATTAATGTATATTTGTTAATGTATATCATATATCTACTAATATATATTATATTGTAGGCTTTAATCACATCTAGTTTACTTGTAACTCCTTTATAAAGGAACCATCTATATTCATTAAGATACCAAATACAATACAATCATTCAGTTTTCTAACATGGTATCAGAGCTAATGCTCTAACATTTCTTTTAGCAATATTGTCTCTTCAGTTGTTAATCCACTCTTATTGGTTATGAAATCACAACAACCACTATAGACACTCACTGTTGAACCTCCGACGTCTTTCAACCATTATCCTTAGGTTCCGAGCCTATAGTCTTCGTCGTTGAGGAGTCCTGAACCACACAGACCACCGCAATCAACGTCTCTTCCATGCATCTTGCTCTGATTACCTTTTTACAAATACAACAATGATCGGGATGCCCTAATCTACACAACCGTGGAAACCTTCCCACAATTGGAGTCAAAATGTTCCCTCATGCGCCACCGTGCATCTTGCTCTAATAACATTTATATATTTTCCATAGTGATCGGCTCACCCCGATCTATATAACCGTGGAAGTACCGCAACCATCCCCATCCGCACGGTCCATCACACACTGCATATGGGAACCACACCTATTCTTTATGTGCCTCACACACAACCCTCAAGTCTTGCTGATGTCATCAATATGGCACACTACCACCTAGGGATGATGTCATCACCATGTCACATAGGCTTACATCATCACACGTGAAGCCGACATCATTGTTGACCGTTGACTATTTGATCGACTGACCATTGACTTTTGCAGATTAAGTTCTTCAGACCTAGTTTTTTTGCATAGACTTCATTTTTGCAATATGTTTTTGCATTTTGTGTTTGTAAATGGATAAAAAGATGATTTTCTTCCTCACCCTATCAATATTGTATTAGAGGGGACCTAGAATTACTTATCTTGGTCTCATGCTCTGTATTGTTTTCTTAAGTGTCGCATACTCTCGCATTACTGTACTAGTGCAATAATCATTCCTATCAAAGGGGCATGTGAATAAGATGCTACCTACCTTGGTCGCATGATTGAATGAGAAATTTACAACCAGATGATCCTCACAATTACTCGTCTAAAAATTTCTTATGTTTTTCATCAAGTAAGCCATTATCTACCTGCTTCACGATCGACTCACTATGTTTTTGTTCTGCATATTCTACGATACTTGAAGGGCACTCTCTTCCATGGCCTTTCCTACTAAGCTCAGTCTCCTCTTATACTACATGAATTCTCTGATGTTGATTGGGGAGGAGATCTCACTGATAGTAGGTCCACTACAGGTTATTACCTTCTCCTTGGTTCTTCCTTGATTTCTTAGAAAAGTAAGAAACAAACTTTCATGGCTCACTCCAATACTGAAGCAGAGTATCGTGCTTTTGTTGATACCACATCTGAGCTTCTTTGGCTACAATGGCTTCTTAAGGATTTAGGTGTGTCCACATCCTCTACTACTCTCCTTTATTGTGACAATTAGAGTGCTATTTATATTACTCACAATGATGTCTTCCATGAACGGACTAAACACATCAAGATTGATTGTCACTTTATTCGTTCTCATCTTATCCATGGTACTATCAAGATTTTCCCCTTCTCCTCCAATGATCAACTTGTAGATGTCTTCACCAAGGCACTTCCTAAGAGACACACTCATAATTTGGTTGACATCCTCGACCTGGTCATACATCTACTTTCAGTTTGTGTGAGGATGTTAATGTATATCTATTAACAGATTAATGTATATCTATTAATATATATCATATCTCCTAATATACAATCATTTAGTATTTCTAACAAAAAAAAATAAAAATAACCCTCGTATATCGGTGAAAAACAATCAAAATAGACCCTTAACCACTCAGCAAAGTGATTGACCTATACTAATGGGACGTAGAGGCTCAATTCTGAGATATCAATTAAATCATACTTTCTAAAAGCATTATAGGTTCGTCAAGTTTACACAACAATGTAGAATTATCAGTAATACATTACAGGGACGTTTCGTTGAACACTATAAAGGTAAGAAGAAAAAGGAATAAATAGAGAGAAAGTTTTACTTTCTTAAGAAGTGTCTTCCCATCCTCTTCTAACAATGGAGTTTGAAGAGGAGAGATAGGAATACACTATAATGGGGCAAGAGAAAGAGTTGACAAATTGAGGATAAGAATTTTATGGTTAGTGCTAAAATTTGCCTGAACCTTATCTCCAAACCCACTTTCTATCTCAACAAGAGATTTATGTCTGCCACCAAAATCATTGAATCTCTAGCACCAAAATCACCTAATATGTCATAGGCCTGAACCTGATTTCTTAGGTCGAGTCTAGATTGATTTGAGACACAGACAAAATGGGAGGGACGATGCTGAGAATGAGTAAAGTGATGAAGAAGGAGAAGTTGGAAAGAAATATGAAAGGTAGCCATGGGTATTTTATTTTGGTTTTGGTGATTACGACCTTTGTTTATATGTCCTATTTTTTAATTTGGTACCTTTGGTTTTCTTCTTTGGATTATGTGTTAAGGGTGGATATGGCCTATGGACCTCTCAGCTTGTCACCTATGGCCATTGCATTGAGAGGGTTATACTGTTGCACTTTAGTGCCAATCGAGGTACGACATCATCGTGTGACACGTACAACCACACATAATTAAAAAAAGCACATATTAAGCATATTAGTTTTTATTTTACATTATATCTTTTTAAATATTGCGTATAAAAAAACTCTTTAGAATTTAAAAATACATAACAAGCATTATGTACACCTAGCTATGCCTTTATTGTAGTTTTAATGATACCATTAATTGTTTTAACAAAACTTTGTTTTAAAATTTTGTTAATTTCCTTCAAATATTTCGTTATGCCAAAAAAAATCATATTATCTTTTTAATTATGTTTTTTTGTTATTCTTTCCTCTAAAATTAATTTTTGTTAATGATAGATTGTTTCTTGTAAACTATTTCAACAATCTTATTTATTAACTTTATTTCAAAAATGAAAAACATTAAAAACTATCTTAATTATCAATTATATATATATAGACATGAATGGTGCATTCCGAGGTGTGTGTGAAGTGAGAAAGAAGCGATTTTATAATTAGGATTTTGAATAAGATAATCTTTTTATTTTTTTTCCCTTTTTCAATATGTAAATTAAGTAATAAGAATGTGTGGTGTTAACCTTTTCATTATTTCCCCTAAAGTGTCATCTATATATATTTTAAGTGGATTTATTTTAATATTTAGTGTGCACATAAATACAAAATTTACAATATAAAATATTCACAAATAAATTATTTATCGAAATAAGAAAATCAGGATATATATATATCTCTTTTATTTATTTTTTAAGATAAAATTAAATTTTATTAATAAATATTTAAGATACAACTTAAATCAAAACTTCTTTATATAAGTAACAACTTGTCTTCCATAAAAGTTACCACTTGTATTCATCATATAAGGTTTATATTTTTGATTTGCACGATTAAGCTTTTTAGAGAATAATATTTAGTATAAATTAAACATGTAATTGTAAATAAAAAAATAATGAGTCTTGATAAATCATTTATACTTTATAAAATTGAAATACTTGACTTTTATTATTTTTCAAACTATGTCGATATGCAATACGCATTAAACTCGGGCATATTTTTTATGAAAATTTAAAATTAATAAATACTATTACCTTTATGCTTCCACTTTTTTATTTTTAGTAATACTAGTAGGCAAATAAAGTGTATTCTTATACATATATATCATACAACAAAAATTGAAAATAATATAACAAAATTATATTTGTTCTAAAATATTACATTTTTTTAAAGACATATTTCTTCAATTTCTATGATTTTTTAAAATTATGATCAAAATAACTTCACAAGTATAAATTTTAAGATGTAGATCCTCTCGAATACTCTTAGATCTTTAGATTTGGAGGAGGAAGCAACCATTTAGAACCTAAAATATAACCGAGAGTGAGAAAAGGTTTGACTTCTTCATCACTTAACTTTTTCGTGTATTCTACTCGTTTGCCACTAAGATTAGAACCAGGTCCCATGCATTTGTACTCTCCATAGAATACAGTCCTGTAAAAATTTAAAAATATATAAAAAATATAAATTCAATTCAATTTTTCCCTATTCAATTCAATGATATATTAAATTCATCACATACTTATCATTTTGAGGGTTAAAGTTGTCACTCCAACCGTCAGGATGAACTACATTGCTCATGCTGGTATAAGAATAAACCACTCTAGGTCTAGACTTCCAAGCCCGACCTAAATATGTACCATTACTAGATCCAGTTATTTTGCCATGTACAAATGAATAACCGGTGAGCTCTTTTTCATTTTCTCTTGCGTGGGCAGTGATAACTGTTAATCCTTGATCTCCAATTACTTGTATGTCAGTGTTCTGTATTATTTACTCTTTATGATTAGTAAAATAATAATTTAAATTAAAACAATTTTAAAATTTTATTGAGATATAAATATACCAAATATAGAGATGTTCCACTTCCGAAGATAAAATCAACTGTGCCTTCAATGTGACAATCCTTAAAGAAATGAAAGCCTCTATCGTCACATAGAGTATCTTGAAATCCAATTATTTTGCAATTATAAAATGCAGCTTTATCTCCCGAGATTCTAAATGCAACGGCTTGTGCTCCTTTTGTAGCTCCATCGGGTTTTGGTGCGCTATTCTAAGATTATTAACACACAAAATTATAAAAATAAAAATAAAAAATAAGATTGAAAATCATGTATATATATATTGTAGCTCCATCAGGCTTTGGTGTTCTATTCTAAGATTATTAATACACAAAATTATAAAAATAAAAATAAAAAATAAGATCGAAGATCATATATATATATATATAACTTACGTAAAAAATATCACTCAGTTTTAAAATTACTTACTAAAAAGTATTTTCGAAATTCCAAGAAATTGATATAAAAAATGAATAATATATATTATAATTAAAATAAATAATTAGATAAAATCGTACAAAATAAAAATTATCAATGATAAAATTTTCCAAAATGAAAAATAGCACATATGCAAATGTATATACTTATAAGATAGACATATATAAATACCTTGATAATAACATTAACTGCACTGAAGTAATCGGATTCCACGATCAAAGTGGCACTATCAACGGTTCCATATTGTGCTGCAGTGCCAGCAAATGTTATGCTTGGCATGTTATTTGGTGAGCCATAAAAAGTGATAAAAGGTTTTGTTCTTTCAATTCTTATTTTTTCTTGATAAACTCCCCCCTCGATGTAAATTATGGCACGTTTAGTATTTCCTGTGGGAATGCTGTTAATGGCATCTGTGATGGTTTTGAAATCTCCACCATTTTTCATTACCTTGATAACTTTATAACCATCTTCAGCTGTGACTAATGCAGGATCAAGTGTAGCTTTACGCTCTGTATAAGGTTTTATGTTTTCACTAAACCAATTATCTACTTTTGATATATCTTCTGGAATGGGTGTTGTGTCATCTCCAACAACAGTTGTTGTAGTAGTACATAATATCATTAATAGAATTGCTCGAACAAGCATGCATGTGACTTTTTTAAACATGTTTTTCTATTTTATTTTATTTTCTTAAGGGCGGAATGAATTGGTTGATTAATTAAAAGATTGTATTTATAAGGCTTAAGAATATTAAAAGGATTAAATTAACGTTAGAACAAGAGGGCTTCTCGCATATATTTACTAAAGAGAGTTGTGGTCTTTATTACAGGGTAATACAAATCCATTCATCCATAGATGACTACTTCTAATACCCATTAACCTATCAGTTTGAAATTGTTATGACTTATGACTATGATAATGTGCATCTTAAATTGTGGTCGATAAAATTCTCCTCTTAACTTATAAATAAATAAAAAATTGTAATTTTGTACTCTTTTTTTTTTTTTTTGACAATTTTGTAATGCAAACTTGAACACAAAATTATAATTTAGATTATATTTCCTATGAGACATATATTAAGCATAACTTAAACAAGGAGGATACACATTCAAATGTAATCAAGTGTTCTTGTTACATATTCAATTAATTTCACTATTATTCTCAATGGTATAAATAAATAATAAATATCACTCATTCTTCAAAATAAATAGTAATATGTATATGAGAATGTCCAAGTTTTTTAATGCAATAAATTGACAAAAATATTATCATAACTTTATACATGCAATATTTTACATATCTTATTATAATTAACATTATATTTATATATGATCTCAAAATATTTAATATTTTTTAATTAAATATTGGGGTACATGTATTCAACCTTTTCTTATTAATTATTTAGTTATATATATATATATATATGATCTCATAATTATTTCAATATTTGAATTCATGTTGGTATAGGATTAGATGTTAAATTATAAATAATTAAACATTAAAATAATTCGGTGATACAACAGAAATTTCAGAGAAGTAAGGGGAAGAAGAGAAATTGAGAAAGAGAGGTAAATTGTATAATATTTCTTGTTATTTGATTCTTCCCTTGCGTCTAATTATATAGCCTCAATTTACAATGAGATTTCCTAACTAATTTTGACACTCCAACCAAATTTCTGACACTCTCATTCGTGCTTCCTACTTGCATTTCTCACTATTTATGCTCCCCCTTTTGCTTGTGATTTCTGCGCCACGGTTTGTACCGAAGATATTGATACTTATTCTCTAGCAGCCATTTTTACTTGTAACATTCCTTCCTCCCTTTTAGAATCCTTGTCCTCAAGGATGAAGTTGGGGTGTGAGTTGATAAAGATATGTGTGATGTTTCCCCATAGCTCTGGAACAAATCATCCTCCTATTAAAGTTTGGAACTTGCTTATCCCAATCAATTTTGACCCTACATAGATTTTCAATCCAGCAATCTTTTGGCTCATAACGAATTCTAACTTCATTACAGTTCAATTTGTTATAATTTCCCTTAAGAATTGCATTCCAGTATGAAAATCCAATTTGAAAAAATCAATACAGGCTTTGGTACCTATTGGGCCCAAGCGGTTGCTAAACCCTTATGGATGACTAGGTTGGGTGATTCCAAAGGTAGTCATTGCTTGCAAGGCTAAACTAGCTCCCAATTTGGTAATACGTGACAAGAGGTTTCCATGTAGTTGCATCCACAACACCAGGTAAAACTGGTGGAAAGTTGTTTAAAAATGCTACACTGTCAAGCCAGATTGTGAGTTGGGTGGTTTCTTCAACAACTACATCATTTGTTGTGAAAAAGTAAGGGAAATAACCTCTTATGTCCTGAGCAGTCATCAACCCTCCAAGTGCAATCTTGAGGAACCAGTCCTAACTCCACCTGATTTAGTAGTGAAGATGGACAACAATTGGCTAATAGCATTGAGGCACCAAGATGTATGAAGTACCATAGCAGCCCCAACTAAGTCTCATCTCAGTTTTAGTTTTAGCCACCAAGTCATAGACCATCCAGGTCTAACTCTAGGAAATTCTCTTATTATCATAGAAACTGAACTTGGTATTACTGGCACCCTCTATATTGACCCTACAACTAGGGGGATGATGCTCTTGTTGTCCACTACAGAAGACTCTCCTTCTGACTGAGTGTAAGATTTATCAAGCAAGGAAAAAACTGGTGTACAGGTTGAAAAGTTCCTTTGGCCACTACTTTCTTGTCCACTACCCAAAACTGTTTTGGCAAAAATCTGTTCCAAAGATTGACTATGATTCCAACCTTGAATTGTTGCCTTCAAGACCATATTGACAGCGCCACTACTTTGAATCATGGATGATTTGTTCATTATCAAGCTCAAAGTATCTAAAAGACCATATCTAGGGTAGTCTTGTATTTTTTGAGTGTCACAATAGCTTGTAAAAGAACCTTCTCTTGTGAAGCCAACCTTTATGTTATTTACAGCAAGAATTCCATAGCCATTTCGTAGCTCCTTAGCATAATACTTGGCAACAGAGGTTGATAACAGAGTCTTATGATGGCCCTTACTAGTTTCTACAATAATCTCAGTGGCCGAGTAGGATTTGGTTTCATGAACTAAGGTTTTTTGGATTGAAGTTCCTTTGCAAACTTTAAACTTGATATTCCCGTGTTTCAATTACAGAGACCATCATAGTAATATAACTTTCCCATTTGACCCTTTGAAAGCTGCCCTAAGAATTCCCACTGTGAAAGTAATGGCATTCTTCCATGATCAATTCCTATTTCCTTATCAGAACTCAAATCTCCATTTTCAGAAAGTGACCCTTGAAGATTCCTCTCATGCCTATACTCATAAGTAGGGATTCTAATACTCTTTTTAACACAATAACCTAAAAGGATCACCAAAAATGATGATCTCAACCCACCTAGAATCTGCAGCTCATTTTGAAACCCTCTCTCTGTTCGCAATGACAAGGCTTCTAAATTTTTTATAGCAAGTATAACCAGTATAACTAGAGAAAACTCCTTAATAGAAGAACAAGGGAACCTAATAACTAAGGAACGTAAGCTGTAAATTTTTTCTTCATAGTAGAGAGAGTTAATGTTCGCTAAGAACACCTTCTTCCCATCCCAATTCTTTTCAGTAATATGCCCCCAAGTGTTTTATTATTACCCATAGAATAATTTGGGGTACTGATGTTACCTTAATGTAGTGTTATCTTAGCCTTAATCATAGGCGGATTAGGAAGGCAAGTTGAGATGGAGATCTCCTCAGTTTCAGAGAAAATTCTGGGATGCTTCCAAGTTCTAATCATTGCTGGGGTTTTTGCATCACATTCAGTTAACTCCAGAACGACAAGGTTTCCTTTTGGAACAACCTCAAGGCTTCGATCACGCGTCATAACCATAGATGAATTACTAGAAGCAGCCCTAATCGAGCAACCATTTCTTCATGGGTCAGGTCTATAGATTTGCATAAAGGCTTGAAACTAAGCCCATTTGAACGTGTGAGGATATTTCTACGATATAAGCTTGCTTCGTGGGCCGATATACGAGCTGATTTTGTGAGTCCAATTGATACACAGAGCCTCAGCTTAGGTTTTGTATAAATCCTCGTTCCTTTTCCTTATACCCTAGAAACGTAGCTTTTATTAGCTCTGAGTTCTTTGGTTTTAAGGTCGTTCGTCATGAAGGAATCAATGGGTGTAGCGTTAGGGTTCTCAATTGTATTCAGTGTTACACGAAGATGTAGGTGTAAGTTGGTGTGGTTCTGGTGAAGGAGGTGATTAGTGTTTCAAGGTTGAAGAAGAAGTGAGCATTTGATTCGGATTTGGCTGTGAGTTTTGGGTTCAGAAGTGTGCTGTGGGAGGTGCGAAGAGCTCGTAACTCGATCCACACCGCATGTATATTAGCGATTACTCGCTCGAATTTGGGTTCGTTTTATGCCAAAATCTCAAATATTTTGTTAAAGAACTCGGCATCGGAGCGGTTTTCCATGACCAGAACCCGCTTTGATACAATTGATACAAATAGAAATTTCAGAGAAGTAGGGGGAAAAGAGAAGCTAAGAAAGGGAGGTAAATTGTATCACATTTCTTGTTATTTAATTCTTCCCTTGCGTCTAATTATATAGCCTCAATTTACAAGGGGATTTCCTAACTAATTCTGACACTCTAACCGAATTAGTGACACTCTCGTTCGTGCTTCCTGCTTGCATTTATCGCCATTTGTGGTCCCCTTTTTGCTTGTGATTTCTGCACCATGGTTTGTGTCGAAGCTATTTATACTTATTCTCTGGCAACCATTTTTACATGTAACATTCAGATATCATATAAGTTAATTATATTAAGATATGTAAATTGATAGAGGTATACAATTGTGATAAAAGTTTTTTCATTTTTTTTTCACTTAAAAACATTGATGCATATTCTCATATTCCAACTACTATTTGGATTAGAAGAAGGAGAGATATTGATTTATTTAATTGAATATGGTCGGATCGTTATTCATTATTAATTAAATCACTTAATGCTATAGATGTTAAATGGCATCTATCGTCTCTTCTCACCAATGGATTCATGGTGTAATATTTTCACATTTTATCTTATTTAGATTATAGCCCTAATGACCATAATTTTAAAAATGTATTTTATTTTTTTATTAAACTTAGTTACAAATTATTATTTATTATATTTATTATTATTATTTTTATTCTAGTTTTTATCATTTAGGCCAATTAGGAATAAATGAGATATCTAAATTAGTATCGTTTTATTAACATCTCATCTCATTAAAAATAAATGTGAAAATAAGAGATGTATTTTAAAAATCGAATGATATGAAATAACTCCCTTTTGTTGCCTCTTATTGATGATCACTTAATCAAAATTGTACATAAAATAAACATTAAACTAAAATATATATATATTAAGCTCTCAAAAACGGAGAGAAACTAGACCTATGGAAAACCTATTTTAAGATTGATGTTGATAATATTTTTGTTGTCTAATACTAACAAATAGGGCTCCATTTATAGTAGAGAAAATTTGAAAAAATGGTAAGTGATAGAATAAACATCGCACACCATGGCCATATTTATCTTCACCATGGCCCATATTTCCTTTTGGTTTGTCTCGATTTGTCCAAAAAGGGTCTCATTACGACCAACATACAACCACGTCGCAACTCAAGTAAAATTTTTTTTTCTTCACTTTCTTATTTTTTCCCCTCCTACAACTGGTTGGAACATATGTAATGCTTATATATATATATATTTGTTCTTTAAATCTTATAAGTTATAGATGAGTACTTCAAGCATAAATTTTTAAGTGTTTATCATTTTAATCAATTTGAAGCCAGAATTACTTTAATAACAACAAAACATACTCGTGAATCTGAAAATATAAATTTTCTTTCAATAATGATAGAATCATGAAAATTCAAATATATTTATAACATTTAAGTGTAAATAAATTACATAATATTAGTGCTTTTCAAGCACTCCTCACAACATCCAACTAGTTCTTGCTAGTCTCTAGCAAGAAAAACGATAAAATAACTCAAAACAAAAACTAAAATAAATAAATTAAATTAACTTAAATCATTTTCGTATATCGATATTGTTGCATTTAGCATATGTAACAAGCCTTTAAATCCCTATATTTTCCAAGTAGACGAATTTAACTTGATGATAGTCACAAACATCCTAGTAATTGCAAAAACTAAAAGAAATAAAAAATAACAAAAATAAATAAAAGATAAAAATAACAATAACAAAGTTAAAAGTAAAATGACAAAACTTATCATGCTTTACCATCTTTTAAATTCATAATAAAAATCCAAAGTATAAGTTAAATCAACATCTCAAAGATTCATGATTTATTATAAAAATTAGTTACAAATCACAAATTCATATTCCATACAAAAAATGTATCAACTTTGACTTACCCAATTTTAGTATCAGGAATCTGAATTTGCTTTAATTCTAATTCTCACAAGTCATACTGTCAATATTATACTGATCCTATGAGTTGAAGCACTCAATCAAAATTTTAATGCGAAAAGAAGTTATGTGAAGAAATAAAATAATGGATACATATATGATTAAAAAAAGAAAGGCTAAAAAAATGCGTAATATTGATCTCGTTAAAGGAATCAATTGAAAAAGTTTAAAAATAAATCACATACCATTTTCAAGGATCAATTAAAATCACCAAGTAAAAATATTAAGTATATGCCTTTAGAGATGAATGAATGAAAATACAATGACTTTAAAGAGATTTGTTTTCTATCTTTCTTTTGTAGTAACCAGTCTCACCACTTTAAGAAATATTGGGTTATAGTATTTAGTCATATCATTTATTTTTTTTTATTTTTTAATATATTCCTTCTACATCTTATTTTTCTTCCTCTTTTAGAGAATGACCTATGTCTGTAATTGTGTGATTTGGTGAGTGATTAATTTTGCTATTTTTTTTTTGTTTTGGGTATTAAGCAACCCTATATATATGTGTGTGTATGTGTGTGTGTGTGTGTATTTTTGAAAATCATGCTCGAGTGAAAAGGCATACAATTTCAATTTCTATTTAAGTCATTCAATTTTAACAAAAAATATGTAGATGACATTTTATCATATGTAAAAATCATAATATTCAATGTAAAATCTATAGAGATCATCTATTAATTTGAATTAATAAGAAGAGTGTTTTGAGGAGTGGAATTATATTATCACTCTGAATAAAAAGATTATATGCTAAAAATATTCTCAAAACGTAATCTCTATTATTTGATTCCTAAATATAAATTTCGGATTTGTCTCAACTTTAACATTCAATTATGAAGCACAAACTATGACAAAAAACTAAATATCATATTATTTCATGCCATGTTCAAAACATTCTCAATAGTGCAAAGACCCGATTATTTGCTTAAAATCAATTAAGGACATAATAATTTTGCAAAAAATTTAAAAATTGGACCTAATTATCCCTATACTAATAAATAAACTAAATTAAATAAAATAAATGTAAACACATTTTTGATAAAAAAAATTTAAAAATTCCCAAATTTATGTAAATTTTCCTCCACCTGCAACCCAGAATCTACATTATATTTAATGTAACACATATAAATTTAAAAATATAGATAAAGAAAATAAAAGTTACCCATATGCTTTATTTGATCAAGTAATGATGTAGAAAGTCACGTGCATCCATCATCTCAAACAATTTAAATCACATAGAGAAATTGTTGTGTACTTTTCATACATCATATCTTAGCAAACATTTAGAAATTTTAAAATTTCTAAATAAAATAATCATGGTTCATATTAACTAAAAAGAAAACAAATTAAATAGAATATAAAATAAAAAAAACAAGATAATATTAAAAAAAAAAGTAAACTAAAAGTTTATACAAAACAATTGAAACGAAATACATAAAAATAATAAACCTCTAGGACAAAGTTGGAGCTCAATCATATATATATTCTTTTCCTTGTTCTTCAACATGTGAGTGTTTGGGTCGTGTAAAATGAAACTTTTATTTCCTTTACAATCTATCTCCATCCTAAAGGACTCGAACTTAAACTTGCAAGAAACAAAACATAAAACACATAAGATGTACATATAGCAGAAGCACAAATAATATAATATTGAAAATTAAATAACTTGTAACAATATATATCATTTAATAAAATACAAAGCAAGGAAACAATAAATGTTATCTAATCATAATTTATGCTTTAATATATTGAAACATATACACAATAAACTCAGATTATACTAACTCAATAATTGATCATGTATAATAAGCAATAAAATGAGGTAAACCCACGTAGAGACTATATCAAAATAGTGACATTCCTGGGGTTCTTAAGGCAAACACTAAGTAGTAAATAATTAACTAAACAATAAATCAGTTTTAACTATATTAGACAATTAAACCACTATTATCACTATTAGTTGGGACCTCTGTCCAAACTACCTACTGCTACTCTTACTTGCTGCTTTTGCAACTATTTTGTACAACACAAACTTAAATTTGTTCCATAGCGAACACTACCCAATACGGTATGGTCGGTAAACCCAAATACTTAATAGAAAGTGTAGCCACTTATGACTTCGAGGGACGCATAGTGTACAATAGAACTCAAATCATATATGAGAGACACTCAGTAAAACCTTGTGGGCTCACCCAAAATGAATTGATAACTGAGCTCAAAATGACTCACACTCAAATGTAATTTCTCCAAAATAATTTAAATAATAGATACAAATCTTAGTGAGAATTATGAAAGGGTTTTGATACTAAAACAATGGGTAAAGAGTAGAGATAAACTAGAGGTATTTATAGAACTACGATGCTCATCTTGCCAGCCATATCGTCTACCACCAGAGTGGTTGTGAGCTTGTTGGTGAGGTACTAAAAAAGAGATAATTGTTTGTTTCCAAAAATACCGAGTAACATCCAAAAACACATGCACTTGAAATGAATGAAAAACTCAAGTGAAAACTTTGGCACAATCGTCGAAAACCACAACACTCTACCTAGCATACATCCTATGAAAACTAACACTATGGTGTGTTTAAACTTACTTGGATACAAAGTGCCCCTAAAAATATGTGTATGTGTAAGTTACTGATTCATAGTAATCAACCTTAAATAGAGGAAGATAGATATACTAAGTAAATTAAGAAAATACGTGTTTTGCACAAGAGAAACCAACTCATAGATATAGAGTACAACAAGATTTATATTCTGCATTCTTGGATTTTCATGTGAAAACATGGAGCATCTAAATACATATTCACATCTTTCGTGCTATGATCACGAAGATGACCTAAGGATGTTTTTTCCTATGAAAAAAAACATTTATACAAACCCAAACTGAAAAGACACACCTAAATGAAGTACATCCATTTTGTGTGCTCAATCCATATTCATGTAACAACTCATCTACTTTGTCACTTCGAAACATGATGGTATTAGAACACTACATGTATAAAGCTTGAAGACTTCAATATACATTTGTAACATGCACACATGAAACAAACACACCCCTGAACATATCAAGAAGAAACATTGTTTAGTCCATCCATATATTATATTGTCACCCCTATACAAGAACACAATGATAGGTACAAACACAAGCATAAATGCATAACTCCCCTAGAGCTTGTCAGAGCCAAATAAATCATCAAAGCAGGAAATCCACAGAAACTTGTCAAAATATCAATAAAGATTCAAAGAGGTATGGCATGTGTAAAACAAAAAGGTCTATACAAATTCAATGCAAGAATTAATCCACAAATACGGTCAAGGAATACATATGTCAAAATAGCCACACTTTAATTCAAATGAAAAGCATCCAAACCATAAAACATCATTGGACACTCCCTAAAAAGATTAATTCATAACCAATATGACAATAGGGTGGAAAAACTTGCAGGATTGTCCCGAGAAGGGAAAGAAAAGATAAAAATAGATCAACCATGACTTGATTATGATGCTCCAAGTAGAGATTTGGAAAATGTCGTTATGCTTTTATAGTCTTGTATATTCTTTTGATGAGCTCAATACGACATTCAATATCTCTAAACTTCCTTAAACACTGTAGTTTAAGCCAACCTTCATCGTTTATCACCTTCTAGCAAATAACCTAAAAGCACAAATCAATTGACTTTCGGAAGTTTAAAGTTGTCATAAAGTTCAATTTGAAGTACTTATGACACTAAATGGCCATATGAGCTTTATATTAATATAAGGATTATAAAATGGTATCCTTAAATGATTTTTTTGGGCTTAAAATAAATTTCTCTAAATCTTATAATGGTTATTGTTCGTTCTAAAAATTAAACTTGGAAGACCCTGAAGTCTTTGGGTAAATAAAGTGGTTTAAAAGTCAAGTCAAAGTTCAAAAGAAGGTTGTTGAACTTGGAGGATTTTGAAAGGATTCTAAAGCCTTTTATAAAAAAAATGGAATGTGGATCTAAGGAACCAAGGGATTTTATTTGAGGACATGAGTTTATAAATGAGAACAAGAGTTTATAAATGAACGGGTCAACCATACTCATTGGGTTAACCTTTTAGAATAATAGTTCATTGTCTTATAAAAATCCACAGGAGCTATTGGGTTAACATAATTAATGAATGTTAAGCTTTAAATTGTTAATGTATATTTGTTAACAGATTAATGTATATTTGTTAATGTATATCATATATCTACTAATATATATTATATTGTAGGCTTTAATCACATCTAGTTTACTTGTAACTCCTTTATAAAGGAACAATCTATATTCATTAAGATACAAAATACAATACAATCATTCAGTTTTCTAACATGGTATCAGAGCTAATGCTCTAACATTTCTTTTAGCAATATTGTCTCTTCAGTTGTTAATCCACTCTTATTGGTTATGAAATCACAACAACCACTGTAGACACTCTCTGTTGAACCTCCGACCTCTTTCAACCAATATCCTTAAGTTCCGAGCCTATAGTCTCCATCGTTGAGGAGTCCCGCACCACACAGACCACCGCAATCAACGTCTCTTTCATGCATCTTGCTCTGATTACTTTTTTACAAATACAAGAATGATCGGGATGCCCTATTCTACAAAACCGTGGAAACCTTCCCATAATTGGAGTCAGAATGTTCCCTCATGCGCCACCGTGCATCTTGCTCCAATAACATTTATATATTTTGCATAGTCATCGACTCACCCCGATCTATATAACCATGGAAGTACTGATGAACGAAAACCGGCATCGCCGATTCTTGCCAATACTTTTGTTTTATATTTATAAAACTCTCACAAGTACACAAATCATTTCGTATAAAATGATAAGTATACTCTCAAGGTCGATCTAAGGAAGGAATGTATGTGGTTTATAATTTATTATTCAAACTTTTAAAAATGAAATTAAATCCTAAACATTCTGTCACGATATTTTGGGGTTTTGTGTTTTTAATCTATTGACATAAAAATAAACATATATTCAATAAACATTTATGCAAATTTTATCATTTATAATGGTGGAGTATTTATGGATATAATAACTAAGTTAATTATGCTTGCTCATATTATTTAGGTTATTAAATATATGAATTGATATTTATTGATTCTCTTTTTTTTATATGAATACCACATTTGGTGGGTTTAGATATTCTTTGTTAACTAAACAAATAAATTAACACCTATGGGTAGGGTTGATAACTAATTTGGTTAATTAAATTAATTCCTTTTTCTAAGAGATTGAAAATGAACCATTTAAATGCCTCCTTTGGTGAGGTTAGACAGTTTAAACTTTATTCAAGGTGTCCAAATTAAACCTAAGAATTTAATTATCCGAGTACTAACTTTCAAGTTTTAAAACCACTACTGAAAACAAGTTGTCAATACATTGTCAGATAATAATTCTTATAAAAACTTTTAAAATAGAGCTTCACTCTAACTATCGGGGGATTGTACCAACAAATAAAAGAGCACTACTCTAAATTAGACCGGATAATTAAACCATAAAATTTAATTTTCTGATTTAAGTTTGTACTGAAAAATAATATATTTCTCTCTAACATTCCTAATATAAAATCTTGAATAAAAATAAAATCAATTCATTTTAGAGATTTTTACCTATTTAATATTTCACAAACATAAAAACATTATTACATCATGTTTACTAACAGCCAGCAAAATTAAATTTAATCATAGACAAATTAAATATAACATGTAAGAATAAAGCATAAAAAATAACTGTAAAGAAAATAAAATCCTTATAGAACTTCGATGTTATTCCCGTTGCTGGAAAACCTTCAAGCAGAATTTTCACTCCTATTTATTGAATAAAAAAGCTAATAAATTACAAAAACATAGCTAGTTCTTTTCAAAAAGAGAATAACTCTAAAACTAAGAAAAAATAACTAAAAACTAAGAAAGTGGAGAGAAGTGTGTTTTGAGGTGTGTTTAGAAGTAAAGAGAAAGGGGGGTATTTATAGGTGAGGATGGAGAGAAAAAGTGGGTGAAATAATGGTGAAAACGCGGAGTGGTGATTGCTGATGTCACATGACGTGGGGGCGGCTGCGCACAAAAATGGGGCGAGGATGTTAGCGACGCGTGCATGGGAGTGGGTGTGTGTGCGGGATTGGGCAGCTGGGCAGCGCGGCAGCGCGATTTCTTCCGTTTTGACATTTTTGACATTTTGACCCATTTTGTCCATTTTTTCCATATTTATTGACCTTTTCTCATTTATTTATTAATATATTTGTGATGTATTGCTTCCAGTATTCCTCTTTGAGTCTATAAGTTACGTTTTTAAGCAAAAATACCTAAAAAACAATAAAAATACCCATGATTCTGAAAAAGACAAATTTATATAAATATATGATAAAATCATATAAATAGATATATTTTAAATAAATTAATATGCATAAAATCATGGTAATTTTAGTGCTTTTTGAGTACTCATCACAACCCCCAACTAGCTTCTTGCTAGTCCCTTAGCAAGAGAAGTGATAAAAACTAAAAATTAAACTATCCTAAATCACTTCCGTGGATTGACACGGTTACATTTAACCTATGCAACAAGCCTTTAAACCCCTAGGTTTCCCTAGTGGACGAGTTTGAGTCTCGTGAGGGTTTTCAGTAATGATACCTACAAACATTGAACTAAATGTAAAAATTAAAAGAAATAATAAAAATAATCAACTCAAAAACTAAAATTACAACAAAATCAAAAATTAATTTTTTTTAAAAAGAAAACAACATATCACAAAAATGTCTCATACTTTTTAATCTTCTTTAAGATCATTATTAAAATCTCAAGCATAAGTTATTTTAATCTCTTTAAACAATCATGATTTATTATAATAATTAGTCGAAAAGTATTTTCATATTTCATATAAAAAATGTATCAATTTAATTTCACCCAATTTTAGTGTCATGAATCCGAATTCGCTTCGACTCTATTCCTCACAAGTCAATACTCTCAAAACACTGAATCCTATGGATTCAAACACTCATACTATTTTATATGCGAAAGAGTTGATGTATAGAAATGAACTAATATGTTCGCATATGTATAAAGAATAAAGACTCAAAGTGTTATTTTAACATTGATCTCATGAAAGGAATCGAATGTATAAATTATAAAGTTATCATATATAAAAATTATTTTCATGCATAAATCAAACTCATTAAGAAAGAATTTCAAGATATATGCTTTTTACAAATGAAGAAATTGCAATGAATTTTTAGGGAATTACTTCTTATATCTTTCTTTTGTAATTAACATGTACTCGCAACTTTGTAGGCAATGCGTGTCATAGTATGTAGATTATACTATATATTCTTTACCTCTCTATTTTTTTTAGAGAGTCAACCCATGTACATATTGTATATCTTTTTTGGATTTTGGTGAGTGGTTAATTTTGTGGCTTTTCTATTTGATCTTGGTTTAGGTAACCCCAGATATGTCTTTTTTTTTTGTAGCAGTCATGCATGAATGAGATATAAGAATATACTATCAATTTCTACTCAAATCATTTAATCTAAGTAAAAATAATAATAATAAATATATGATACTCTATTAAGATGAGAAAAAAATTCATACATTCAATGCTAATACCTATAGAGATCATCTAAAAAATGAAGAAATAAGAAATGTGTTTGGAGTAGAAAAAAATATATATTTCACTTTGAATAAAGAAAATTAGGCTCAAATTATATCTCACAAAGGTAGTCTCCACTAAAAAAATTCATAAACACCGATTTTGGGTTTAATATAAGTTCTACATCTTATCAAGAAATACTAGTTATGACAAAAACTAACTAATTATCAAAAATAATTACAAAATATTTCATGATATGTTCTCAAAAATTAATCTAACAGTACAAAAGACTTAACTATTTACTTAAATTTGATTTAAAGAAAAGATAAATTTTTGTGAGAATTTTTTTTAATTTAATTCTAAAATTACAAAAATTACTAAATCACATAAAATAAAACCAAACATAATAAAAAATGTGATCATAAAAAAATATTATTATTATTATTATTATTTATTTTTAAAATTGTTTTTAAGCATGGTAACTTTTTACCACCCACAACCTATAACTTACATTGTCCTCAATGTAACAACTGTAAATTAAAGATAAAAAGAAAAGAGAAGAAAGATTACCTATTTCCTGAGAATGTGCAAGTAGTGATGGAGAAATGTAGGTGCATCCATCATATTCATCAATAAAGTTCATACAAACTGATCGCTGTGAACTTCTAGCATATCAACAAATATTTTTGGTTTAATAATTTTAAAATTATTCACATGTAATTAAACTAAAATAAACAAGAGAAATTAAACAAATAAAACAAATAAAATAAAATTACCTAAAATGATGGGTTGCCTCCCATCCAGCGCTTAGTTTAACGTCTTAGCAAGACGTAACTTGGGGATTTCATTTTAAGTAAACTCAATATCCCCACATCATTGAATCAATCAAACTTACAGGTAAGACAAGATTGTCTACCTATACTTTTTCAGTCATGCCCTATTGATTTTCAAATTTTTCTGTACTAAAAACTAGGGGCATGCTTGAGGGTTTTAGATAACCCACATCTAGGTGCAAACCAAATAATTAAGGCATCAAAACACAATTGTACCTAGATCAAACAAAGCAACTAACTCGTTATATTGTAATTAAAACTTTAAAATTTTAGAGATAGTTTCAGAATTTTTTTTAAGTTAAAATAACATAATCAGTATTAACCAAGAGTGCTCCCAGGAAAGAATGATGGGACAAAAGCTCCTTAAAAACCATCCTCCTAGATAGAGCAATGTTCTTAGGAAAGACTAGTGGCACAAAGGCTTTTAAGAACTAGTCTCCTAGACAGAACTCCCTTAAATATTTACTTTTCATGTTATTAAAATTAAGTTAAGTTAAGTAAAAATTTAAGTTAATTAAGTTAAGTTAAGTAAAAATCCAAGTTAATTAAGTTAAGTTAGTAAAAAGCTAAGTTAATAAAGTTAATTTAAGTAAAATTCTAAGTTAATTAAGTTAAGTTAATTAAAAATCTAAGTTAATTAAGTAAAAACCTAAGTTAATTAAGTTAAATAAAAATTAAGAAAAAAAAACATAGTTAAAGAAAGAAAAATAAAATAAAATAAAAAATAAAAAAATTAATAAAAATAAAATAAAATTGAAAAAGGTGAAATAAAAAAAATAAAATAAAATTGAAAAAGGTAAAAGAAAAGAAAAGAAAAATAAAAATTGAAATTTGTTTTTTATATATTTTTGTTATTATTTTTTTTAGTTTTAAAAAAATAAAATTAAGATTTTAAATAAAAACTTAAAATTAAATGAAAATTAAAAATTAAGTTATTTATTTATTTTTTTCATAATTTTTTTTATAATTTTTTTTTATTTTTTTCATGGACGTTAAGTTTATTTTACTATTCACGCTATCATTTTTATTTATTTATTTATTTAACTTAAAATTTTTAAAATTTTAATTTATTTTATTTTATTTTTACTATTCATAAAGGTTAATTTTATTTTACTATTCACGCTATATTATTATTTTTTTATCTTAAAATTTTTAAAATTTAATTTTTTTTATTAATGAACGACAAGTTTTTTTATTAATGCTATAATTTTTATTTATTATCAACTTAAAATTTTTAATTTTTAATTTTTTTAATTTTTTTTACTATATATAAACGGTAAGTTTATTTTATTATTCCCGCTATAATTTTTATTATTTTATTTTTCTAACTTAAAATTTTAATTTTTTTACTATTCATTAACGGTAAGTTTATTTTACTATTCATATTTTTAAATTTGTTTTTACTATTTATGAAATGTAAGTTTATTTTACTATTTACGTTATAAATGTTTTTAAGATAAAAAGAAAATCACAATTATTTACAACACAAAATGTTTTTAAATTTTTGATAAATAATTTAAAAACGTTATTCCTTCCCCGACAACGGCGCCAAAAACTTGATGAACGAAAACCGGTATCGCCGTTTCTTGCCAATACTTTGGTTTTATATTTATAAAACTCTCGTAAGTGCACGAATCATTTCGTAGAAAATGATAAGTATACTCCCAAGGTCGATCTAAAGAAGGAATGTATGTGGTTTTTAATTTATTATTCAAACTTTTAAAAACGAAATTAAATCCTAAACATCCTGTCACGATATTTTGGGGTTTTGTGTTTTTAATCTACTAACATTAAAATAAACATAGATTCAATAAAGATTTATGAAAATTTTATCATTTATAATGGTGGAGTATTTATGGATATAATAATTACGTTAATTATGCTTGCTCATATTATTTCGGTTATTAAAGACATGAATTGATATTTATTGATTCTCTCTTTTTTATATGAATACCACCTTTGGTGGGGTTAGATATTCTTTGTTAACTAAACAAATCAATTAACACTTATGAGTGAGGTTGATAACTAATTTGGATAATTAAATTAATTCCTTTTTTAAGAGATTGAAAATGAACCATTTAAATGCCACCTTTGGTGGGGTTAGATAGTTTAAACTTCATTCAAGGTGTCCAAATTAAACTTAAGAATTTAATTATCCGAGTACTAACTTTCAAGTTTTAAAACCACTACTGAAAACATGTTGTCAATACATTTTTAGATAATAATTCTTATAAAAACTTTTGAAATAGAGCTTCACTTTAACTACCGGGGGATTGTACCAACAAATAAAAGAGTACTACTCTAAATTAGACCGGTAATTAAATCATAAAATTTAATTTTCTGATTTAAGTTTGTATTGAAAAATAATATATTTCCCTCTAACATTCCCAATATAAAATCTTCAATAAAAATAAAATCAATTCATTTTAGAGATTTTTATCTATTTAATATTTCGTAAGCATAAAAACATTATTATTACATCATGTTTACTAACAGCCAGCAAAGTTAAATTTAATCACAGAAAAATTAAATATAACATGTAAGAATAAAGCATAAAAAATAACTGTAAAAAAAATAAAATCCTTACAGAACTTCGATGCTATTCCAGTTGCTGGAAAACCTCCAAGCGGAATTTGCACTCTCATTTATTGAATCAAAAAGCTAATAAATTACAAAAACATAGCTAGTTCTTCTCAAAAAGAGAAGAACTCTAAAACTAAGAAAAACTAATTAAAAACTAAAAAAAACTAAACTAAGAAATGGAGAGAAAGAAAGAGGAGAGAAATGTGTTTTGAGTTGTGTTTAGAAGTGAAGAGAAGGGGAGTATTTATAGGTGAGGATGGAGAGAAAAAGTGGGTGAAAAAATGGTGAAAACACGGAGTGGTGATTGCTGACGTCATCAATGATGTCAGCATGAGGTGGGGCGGCTGCGTGCGAAAATAGGGTGAGGATGGCAGCGGCGGCACAATTTCCTCCTTTTTGACACATTTTGTCCAATTTCTCCATATTGGTTGACCTTTTCTCATTTATTTATTAATATATTTGTGATGTATTGCTTCCAGTATTCCTCTTTGAGTCTTTAAGTTACGTTTTTAAACGAAAATACTTGAAAAACAATAAAAATACCCGTGATTCTGAAAAAGACAAATTTATATAAATATATGATAAAATCATATAAATAGATATATTTTAAATCAATTAATGTGCATAAAATCATGTTAATTTTAGTGCTTTTTGAGCACTTATCAAGTACCGCAACTATCCCCATCCGTACGCTCCGTCACACACTACATATGGGAACCACACCTGTTCTTTATGTGCCTCACACGCAACCCTCAAGTCTTGCTGATGTCATCAATATGACACACTACCACCTAGGGTTGATGTCATCACCATGTCACATAGGCTTACATAATCACACGTGAAGTCAACATCATTGTTGACCATTGACTATTTGACCGACTCACCATTGACTTTTGCAGATCAAGTTCTTCGGACCCAGTTTTTTTCCATAGACTTCATTTTTGCAATATTGTTTTGCATATTGTGTTTGTAAATGGATAAAAGGATTTTTTTTCTTCCTCACCCTATCAATATTGTATTAGAGGGGACCTAGAATTACTTATCTTGGTCGCATACTATGTGTTGTTTTCTTAAGGGTCGCATGCTCTCGCATTACTGTACTAGTGCAATTATCATTCTTGTTAAAGGAGCAAGTGAATAAGATGCTACCTACCTTGGTCGTATGATTGAATGAGAAAGTTACAACCACACGATCCTCACATGGATTCGGAATACTTCCATTCTCTCCATCTCCAATCTATTGGGTAGCTTTGGTAATGCAAAATCAGCATGAGATATGTTGGCCAAAAGGTACTCCACTACTCACGGTTCTATAAAATATCACTTAGTAGTTGAATTGCATCAACTTTGACAAGAACCGAGACAATCCATCAATGACTACTTTGATCAGCTTCGCTTTCTTTGGGAGCAAATTGACCTTTGTGATCCAAGTTAGGCATGCTCAAAAGATGCTCAACAATATGTTGTAGTTAGAGATGAGTTTTGTCTCTATGAGTTCCTGATATCACTTCACAAGGACTTTGAGCCCATACGGGGTCAACTTCTCAATCACACTCCTCTTCCCTCTCTTGATACTACCGTAAATGAGTTGGTTAGAGAAGAAGCTCAGCTTACGATCCTATAAGCCAAAAATAAGTTCGATGTTTTGGCTATTACTCCTTCTGCTTCTGCCATTTAGCAACCTCACCAGTCAATTGATTCCTCCAACTCTACCAATCATCGGAGGTATACCAACAAGAGGTTCTGTAATTATTGCAAGTGTCTTGGCCACATCATTGAGACTTGCTACTGTCGCAACAAATCTACTACTGTTGTTGTTAATACTGAGCCTACTCTACTGATGTCTTCCTATTCAACTGAGTCCCAGTATTCTAGATCCACTATTAATCTCTCCCCCACTGAACTATAGGAGATCATAACTCAAGCTGTTCGTATAGTTAGTAATGCATTTTTTCCACTACTCTTTCAGTTCTTCCCGTTATGTCTCAAACTTGGCTTTTTAATTCTACCTGTTGTAATCACATGACACCTCACTCATCTTTATTCTCCAAACATGAATCTGCACCACATCCTCTTAATATTCATATAGTCTATGGTTCCACTATGCATGGTAATAGTCTAGTTTTTATTTCAACCTCTAACCTCTCTGTTCCTAGGTCTTCCATGTACCTATCCTATCCTATAATTTGTGTTGTGTGGGAGAAATAGTTGAACTAGGATATCGCCTTATTTTTTACTATTCTGGGTGTATTGTGCAGGATCTAAGGATAGGGCAAGAGCTTGGGACCAGTCCTAGGGTTGGACATATGTTTCTCGTGGACAATCTTCATCTTCCACCTATTGCTCTTACCTCTGTTGCTACTACAACTATTGTAGTTTCTCTTCCTCACCTTCTTTTGCACTTTGGCATTCTCATATTGGTCATGCCTCATCCATTCAGGTACAATAGTTAGCTTCTAACGGTCTATTGGGTGTTATATTCGAAGACAATTTTGATTGTACTTCATGCTAGTTAGGAAAACAGCCAGTCTTATGTTTCACTAATAGTGAATCTATCTCTAATAGTATTTTTGAGTTAATTCATTCTGATGTTTGGGGACCTTCTCATGTTACTAGTATTGGTGGATCTCGTTATTTTTTTTGCTTTTATTGATGATTATTCTTGTTATAGTTGGATCTTTCCTATGAAATCTCGTTCTAAAATCTTACCAATATATAGTAACTTTGCAAAAATGGTTGAAACATAAATCTCTAAACATATAAAAACTTTTCGATATGATAATGCTCTTGAATATACTCAATGTGATTTTCAAGTTTTTTTACATTCCTATGGCATTGTACATCATCTAACATGTCCACGCACCTCTCAACAAAATGGTCAAGCCAAAAGAAAACTTCGTCATATTCTTGACACTGTTGGTGCTATTCTTCTTTCTACCAAATTCCCCCCCCCCATTTTGGGGCGAAGCTGCTCTTCATGCTATTCATGCCATTAATCGCATTCCAAGCACTGTCATTCATAATGAGACTCCATATGAGCGCCTTTTTGGGTCATCCCCTGACTATCATTACCTTTGCTTCTTCGGCTCTACCTATTTCATTCTTCTTTAGTCTCATGAGAACAAAAAAAATTAAACCTCATTCTAAACTTTGTTGTTTCCTTGGTTATGGTGAAGCTCAAAATTTTTATCGGTGCTATGATCCTATCTCTCATCGTCTTCATGTTTCCCGTAATATTGTCTTTTGGGAACACCGTTTATTTGTTGAACTCTCTCACTTTCGTATTTCCTTAAATAACTCTTCTATTTTAGAAATCTTTCCAAATGAGTCTCATATTTCTTTTACAGATACTCTTGATCCTCCTTTGGACTTCTCTATTCAATCTTCAGATATTTTTGATGATGCTCCTAGACAGATTGTAGATGAACATGTTGATAATGAGCTACCCTACCTTGAGCCTAGGTCCCCTACTCTTGCTCTGCCTAAAGATCCTCTACAAGACATTCCTCCTTGCCACTCAACCCGGGTAAGATCCATTCCTGCACATTTACTTGACTATCATTGTTACACTACTATTGCTACACTCCATGAGCCTCACACTTATCGTGAGGCACCTATTGACCCTTTATGGCAGATTGCAATGAAAGAAGAAATTAATGCATTAACCAAAAACCATACTTGGGATCTAGTTACTCTCCTTCCTAGTCAGTCAATGGTTGGTTGTAAGTGGATTTATAATATCAAGACTCGCTCTGATGGGTCCATCGAGTGTTACAAGGCTCGTCTTGTTGCAAAAGGTTTTACACAAGAGTATAGGTTTGATTATGAAGAGACTTTTGCTGCAGTTTCCCGTATCTCCTCTGTTGGTGCCCTCTCAATTGTTGCCGTTGTGAGTAAATGGGACCGTTTTTAGATGGATGTTAAAAATTCCTTCCTTAAAAGGTATCTTCATGAAGAAGTCTATATGTAACCTTCTTCTGGTTATTCTGTTGAAACAAATAAGTTTTGTCACCTTCGATGTGCATTTTATGGCCTTAAACAAGCCCCACGAGTGTGGTTTGCAAAGTTCAGCTCTACCGTCCTTCGCTTGGATTACACTACTAGTCCTTATGATTTTTCCTTATTTATTCATTGTAATGATAAAGGCACTATTTTGCTTCTCCTATATGTGGATGATATGATCATAATTGGTGATTACCTCAGTGATATTCAAGAATTCAAGGATTTTCTTAGTCAGTAGTTTGAGATGAAATACCTTGGACACCTCAACTATATCTTGGGTCTTGAGATCAGTTGTTCCACAGATGGTCTTTATATAACTCAAGCCAAGTATGCATCTGACCTTTTATCTCAAGATGGACTCACTAACAACAAGATTGTTGACACTCCAGTTGAACTTAATGCACATTTATCACCCTCGGGAGGGGAAACAATTGTCTAATCACTCTCTTTACAAACGATTAGTTGGAAGCCTGGTTTATCTCACAATTACTCATCTAGAAATTTCTTATGTTTTTCATCAAGTAAGACATTATCTACATGCTCTACGATCGACTCACTATGTTTTTGTTTTGTATAATCTACGATACTTGAAGGGCACTCTCTTCCATGGCCTTTCCTACTAAGCTTAGTCTCCTCTTATACTACGTGAATTCTTTGATGTTGATTGGGGAGGAGATCCCACTGATAGTAGGTCCACAGCAGGTTATTGCCTTCTCCTTGGTTCTTCCTTGATTTCTTGAAAAATTAAGAAACAAACTTTCGTGGCTCACTCCAATACTGAAGGAGAGTATCGTGCTCTTGCTGATATCACATCTGAGCTCCTTTGGCTACAATGGCTTCTTAAAGCTTTGGGTGTGTCCACATCCTCTACTACTCTCCTTTATTGTGACAATTAGAGTGCTATTCATATTGCTCACGATGATGTCTTCCATGAACGGAATAAACACATATAGATTGATTGTCACTTTATTCATTCTCATATTATAACTGTGATAAGTCTACTAAGGAAATTTGGGAAGCACTTCAAAAGAAATACGACACTGAGGAAGCTGGAACTAAAAAGTATGCTGTCAATAGATACATGAAGTTTCAAATGATTGATGGCAAATCAGTGTAAGCTCAATCACATGAACTGCAGAAGTTAGCACACGAAATAAATTCTGAAGATATGACTTTAGATGAACAATTTCAAGTAGCTGTTATAATAGATAAATTACCCCCTGCTTGGAAAGATTTTAAGAATACACTTAGGCATAAAACTAAGGAATTTTCTTTAGAAAGTCTTATAACCCGTTTAAGAATAGAAGAAGAAGCTAGAAAACAAGACCAAAGAGATGAAGTACTTGTAGTCTCAAATAATAGTACCAATAAGAAACCTTCCTCTATAATTCTGAAACCTAAAGGTAGAAATATGAAAACTCATAATCGTAGTAATAATCAAAACCGCCACCACCAAAATAGAAATAGAAGCTATCCTCCCCAGAATGGACCTCAACCCCCTTAAGGAATAACACATTCATGTGTTATAGTTGTAATAGACCTGGCCACTTGGCTAGGAACTGCCGGAACATGAATCGTCCTGCCCCACAGCCGAACCTTACCGAAGATCAACTTATTGCTATGATATCTGAAGTCAATTTTGTTGGTGGATCCGAGGGGTGGTGGGTAGACACTGGTGCTTCTCGCCATGTTTGCTATGATCGAGACATTTTCAAATCCTATTCTGATTCTGAGGATAAGAAAGTGCTGCTGGGTGACTCCCACTCCACTAAAGTTGCTGGTACTGGTGAGGTGGTTTTGAAGTTTACCTCTGGAAAGACTGTCATCTTGAAGGATGTCCTGCATACTCCAGAGATGAGAAAGAACTTAGTTTCAGGCTATCTTCTTAACAAAGCTGGGTTTACTCAAAACATAGGGGCTGATTTATATACTATAACTAAAAATAATATATTTGTTGGGAAAGGGTACGCCACTGATGGCATGTTTAAATTAAATGTTGAAATCAATAAAACTTCTTCTTCTGCTTACATGTTGAGTTCTTTTAATATTTGGCATCCTAGACTATGTCATGTTAATAAACGCATAATCAAGAATATGAGTAGTTTAGAACTAATTCCTAAACTATCTTTAAATGATTTCGAAAAATGTGATTTTTGTAGTCAAGCTAAAATAACCAAAACTTCACATAAATCAGTAGTTAGAGAATCCGAACCTTTAGAATTAATTCATTCTGATATATGTGAACTTGATGGAAATTTAACAAGAAATGGAAAACGCTATTTTATAACTTTTATAGATGACTGTTCAGATTACACTTATGTATATCTAATGAAAAATAAAAGTGAAGCGTTTGACATGTTTAAAATATTTATGACTGAGATTGAAAATCAACTTAATAGAAAAATAAAGAGGTTTCGAAGTGATAGAGGCACTGAATATGATTCCAATATCTTCAATGATTTTTATAAAACTCATGGAATCATTCATGAAAAAACTGCACCTTATTCTCCTGAAATGAATGGAAAAGCTGAAAGAAAAAATAGAACTTTTACTGAATAAGTTGTCGCAATTTTATTAAACTCTGGTGCTGCTTCCCATTGGTGGGGAGAAATTTTATTAACTGTTTGCTATGTGCTAAATAGAGTGCCTAAATCTACAAATAAAATTTCACCATATGAAATTTTGAAAAATAAGAAACCTAATTTAACTTATTTTAAAACTTGGGGTTGTTTAGCCTATGTTAGGATCCCTGATCCTAAAAGAAATAAACTTACAAGTAGAGCATATGAATGTGTATTCATAGGATACGCTGTGAATAGTAAAGCTTATAAATTCTATGACTTAAAAAATCAAGTAGTTATAGAATCAAATGATGCTGAACCTTATCCCAGACATTACCGTTTTATTCATAATTGCTACACGTTTTCTAAAGCCTATAAAAAGAGGGCTTCAGCTCTCATTTTAACACATCAATTAGCAATCTCAACTCCCTACGAAAACAATTCTCTCTACAATTTTCAAGTATTCTTTTTAGTTTTCCGAGCAACAAATTTTCTGGTGTAGCATTCCAGTCTTCATCAGTGCAGTGAAGTTCTGAGACAGAGATTACGATTCTGGGCTATTTTATCCTAGGGACGACGAGGCTGTGTTTGCTTGCACAAATTGGGCAGAGCCGCGAAACGTCTTAAAGAGAGCGACCTAGTCCGCGACTCAACCCAAGCAGTTACTTTGAAGTTATCGGTAATATTGTTCCTACACTGTTTTTTATAAACTTGTTTCGACAATTTAAGACGTATTCAATCTGCCATGTCTACTGAAATGCTAACTGCTGATCTAAACAAACCATTCCGTTTTGAAGGATTACACTTTAAAAGATGGAGACAAAAAATGTTGTTTTTCTTAACCATGAAAAAAGTCGTTTCTGCTCTTACTACTGAAAAACCAATACAGTCCAATCCTCCTACTGAAGCTGTAACTAAGGATTTAGACACCTGGATGGAAAATGATTTTCTCTGCAAAAATTATATTCTTAACGGTTTAGCTGGTGACTTGTATGATTATTATAACTGTGATAAGTCTACTAAGGAAATTTGGGAAGCACTTCAAAAGAAATACGACACTGAGGAAGCTGGAACTAAAAAGTATGCTGTCAGTAGATACATGAAGTTTCAAATGATTGATGGCAAATCAGTGTAAGCTCAATCACATGAACTGCAGAAGTTAGCACATGAAATAAATTCTGAAGATATGACTTTAGATGAACAATTTCAAGTAGCTGTTATAATAGATAAATTACCCCCTGCTTGGAAAGATTTTAAGAATACACTTAGGCATAAAACTAAGGAATTTTCTTTAGAAAGTCTTATAACCCGTTTAAGAATAGAAGAAGAAGCTAGAAAACAAGACCAAAGAGATGAAGTACTTGTAGTCTCAAATAATAGTACCAATAAGAAACCTTCCTCTATAATTCTGAAACCTAAAGGTAGAAATATGAAAACTCATAATCGTAGTAATAATCAAAACCGCCACCACCAAAATAGAAATAGAAGCTATCCTCCCCAGAATGGACCTCAACCCCCTTAAGGAATAACACATTCATGTGTTATAGTTGTAATAGACCTGGCCACTTGGCTAGGAACTGCCGGAACATGAATCGTCCTGCCCCACAGCCGAACCTTACCGAAGATCAACTTATTGCTATGATATCTGAAGTCAATTTTGTTGGTGGATCCGAGGGGTGGTGGGTAGACACTGGTGCTTCTCGCCATGTTTGCTATGATCGAGACATTTTCAAATCCTATTCTGATTCTGAGGATAAGAAAGTGCTGCTGGGTGACTCCCACTCCACTAAAGTTGCTGGTACTGGTGAGGTGGTTTTGAAGTTTACCTCTGGAAAGACTGTCATCTTGAAGGATGTCCTGCATACTCCAGAGATGAGAAAGAACTTAGTTTCAGGCTATCTTCTTAACAAAGCTGGGTTTACTCAAAACATAGGGGCTGATTTGTATACTATAACTAAAAATAATATATTTGTTGGGAAAGGGTACGCCACTGATGGCATGTTTAAATTAAATGTTGAAATCAATAAAACTTCTTCTTCTGCTTACATGTTGAGTTCTTTTAATATTTGGCATCCTAGACTATGTCATGTTAATAAACGCATAATCAAGAATATGAGTAGTTTAGAACTAATTCCTAAACTATCTTTAAATGATTTCGAAAAATGTGATTTTTGTAGTCAAGCTAAAATAACCAAAACTTCACATAAATCAGTAGTTAGAGAATCCGAACCTTTAGAATTAATTCATTCTGATATATGTGAACTTGATGGAAATTTAACAAGAAATGGAAAACGCTATTTTATAACTTTTATAGATGACTATTCAGATTACACTTATGTATATCTAATGAAAAATAAAAGTGAAGCGTTTGACATGTTTAAAATATTTATGACTGAGATTGAAAATCAACTTAATAGAAAAATAAAAAGGTTTCGAAGTGATAGAGGCACTGAATATGATTCCAATATCTTCAATGATTTTTATAAAACTCATGGAATCATTCATGAAAAAACTGCACCTTATTCTCCTGAAATGAATGGAAAAGCTGAAAGAAAAAATAGAACTTTTACTGAATAAGTTGTCGCAATTTTATTAAACTCTGGTGCTGCTTCCCATTGGTGGGGAGAAATTTTATTAACTGTTTGCTATGTGCTAAATAGAGTGCCTAAATCTACAAATAAAATTTCACCATATGAAATTTTGAAAAATAAGAAACCTAATTTAACTTATTTTAAAACTTGGGGTTGTTTAGCCTATGTTAGGATCCCTGATCCTAAAAGAAATAAACTTACAAGTAGAGCATATGAATGTGTATTCATAGGATACGCTGTGAATAGTAAAGCTTATAAATTCTATGACTTAAAAAATCAAGTAGTTATAGAATCAAATGATGCTGAACCTTATCCCAGACATTACCGTTTTATTCATAATTGCTACACGTTTTCTAAAGCCTATAAAAAGAGGGCTTCAGCTCTCATTTTAACACATCAATTAGCAATCTCAACTCCCTACGAAAACAATTCTCTCTACAATTTTTAAGTATTCTTTTTAGTTTTCCGAGCAACAAATTTTCTGGTGTAGCATTCCAGTCTTCATCAGTGCAGTGAAGTTCTGAGACAGAGATTACGATTCTGGGCTATTTTATCCTAGGGACGACGAGGCTGTGTTTGCTTGCACAAATTGGGCAGAGCCGCGAAACGTCTTAAAGAGATCGACCTAGTCCGCGACTCAACCCAAGCAGTTACTTTGAAGTTATCGGTAATATTGTTCCTACACTGTTTTTTATAAACTTGTTTCGACAATTTAAGACGTATTCAATCTGCCATGTCTACTGAAATGCTAACTGCTGATCTAAACAAACCATTCCGTTTTGAAGGATTACACTTTAAAAGATGGAGACAAAAAATGTTGTTTTTCTTAACCATGAAAAAAGTCGTTTCTGCTCTTACTACTGAAAAACCAATACAGTCCAATCCTCATACTGAAGCTGTAACTAAGGATTTAGACACCTGGATGGAAAATGATTTTCTCTGCAAAAATTATATTCTTAACGGTTTAGCTGGTGACTTGTATGATTATTATAACTGTGATAAGTCTACTAAGGAAATTTGGGAAGCACTTCAAAAGAAATACGACACTGAGGAAGCTGGAACTAAAAAGTATGCTGTCAGTAGATACATGAAGTTTCAAATGATTGATGGCAAATCAGTGTAAGCTCAATCACATGAACTGCAGAAGTTAGCACACGAAATAAATTCTGAAGATATGACTTTAGATGAACAATTTCAAGTAGCTGTTATAATAGATAAATTACCCCCTGCTTGGAAAGATTTTAAGAATACACTTAGGCATAAAACTAAGGTTTTCTTTAGAAAGTCTTATAACCCGTTTAAGAATAGAAGAAGAAGCTAGAAAACAAGACCAAAGAGATGAAGTACTTGTAGTCTCAAATAATAGTACCAATAAGAAACCTTCCTCTATAATTCTGAAACCTAAAGGTAGAAATATGAAAACTCATAATCGTAGTAATAATCAAAACCGCCACCACCAAAATAGAAATAGAAGCTATCCTCCCCAGAATGGACCTCAACCCCCTTAAGGAATAACACATTCATGTGTTATAGTTGTAATAGACCTGGCCACTTGGCTAGGAACTGCCGGAACATGAATCGTCCTGCCCCACAGCCGAACCTTACCGAAGATCAACTTATTGCTATGATATCTGAAGTCAATTTTGTTGGTGGATCCGAGGGGTGGTGGGTAGACACTGGTGCTTCTCGCCATGTTTGCTATGATCGAGACATTTTCAAATCCTATTCTGATTCTGAGGATAAGAAAGTGCTGCTGGGTGACTCCCACTCCACTAAAGTTGCTGGTACTGGTGAGGTGGTTTTGAAGTTTACCTCTGGAAAGACTGTCATCTTGAAGGATGTCCTGCATACTCCAGAGATGAGAAAGAACTTAGTTTCAGGCTATCTTCTTAACAAAGCTGGGTTTACTCAAAACATAGGGGCTGATTTATATACTATAACTAAAAATAATATATTTGTTGGGAAAGGGTACGCCACTGATGGCATGTTTAAATTAAATGTTGAAATCAATAAAACTTCTTCTTCTGCTTACATGTTGAGTTCTTTTAATATTTGGCATCCTAGACTATGTCATGTTAATAAACGCATAATCAAGAATATGAGTAGTTTAGAACTAATTCCTAAACTATCTTTAAATGATTTCGAAAAATGTGATTTTTGTAGTCAAGCTAAAATAACCAAAACTTCACATAAATCAGTAGTTAGAGAATCCGAACCTTTAGAATTAATTCATTCTGATATATGTGAACTTGATGGAAATTTAACAAGAAATGGAAAACGCTATTTTATAACTTTTATAGATGACTGTTCAGATTACACTTATGTATATCTAATGAAAAATAAAAGTGAAGCGTTTGACATGTTTAAAATATTTATGACTGAGATTGAAAATCAACTTAATAGAAAAATAAATAGGTTTCGAAGTGATAGAGGCACTGAATATGATTCCAATATCTTCAATGATTTTTATAAAACTCATGGAATCATTCATGAAAAAACTGCACCTTATTCTCCTGAAATGAATGGAAAAGCTGAAAGAAAAAATAGAACTTTTACTGAATCAATTGTCGCAATTTTATTAAACTCTGGTGTTGCTTCCCATTGGTGGGGAGAAATTTTATTAACTGTTTGCTATGTGCTAAATAGAGTGCCTAAATCTACAAATAAAATTTCACCATATGAAATTTTGAAAAATAAGAAACCTAATTTAACTTATTTTAAAACTTGGGGTTGTTTAGCCTATGTTAGGATCCCTGATCCTAAAAGAAATAAACTTACAAGTAGAGCATATGAATGTGTATTCATAGGATACGCTGTGAATAGTAAAGCTTATAAATTCTATGACTTAAAAAATCAAGTAGTTATAGAATCAAATGATGCTGAACCTTATCTCAGACATTACCGTTTTATTCATAATTGCTACACGTTTTCTAAAGCCTATAAAAAGAGGGCTTCAGCTCTCATTTTAACACATCAATTAGCAATCTCAACTCCCTACGAAAACAATTCTCTCTACAATTTTTAAGTATTCTTTTTAGTTTTCTGAGCAACAAATTTTCTGGTGTAGCATTCCAGTCTTCATCAGTGCAGTGAAGTTCTGAGACAGAGATTACGATTCTGGGCTATTTAATCCTGGGGACGACGAGGCTGTGTTTGCTTGCACAAATTGGGCAGAGCCGCGAAACGTCTTAAAGATAGAGACCTAGTCCGCGACTCAACCCAAGCAATTACTTTGAAGTTATCGGTAATATTGTTCTTACACTGTTTTTATAAACTTGTTTCAACAATAATGGGACTAGAGAAAGAGTTGACAAATTGAGGATACGAATTTTGTGGTTAGTGCTAAAATTTCCCTGAACCTTATCTCCAAACCCACTTTCTATCTTAACAGGGGATTTATGTCTGCCACCAAATCATTGAATCTCTAGCACCAAAATCACCTAATATGTCATAGGCCTGAACCTGATTTCTTAGGTCGAGTCTAGATTGAGTTGAGACAAAGACAAAATGGGAGGGACGATGCTGAGAATGAGTAAAGTGATGAAGAAGGAGAAGTTGGAAAGAAATATGAGAGGTAGCCATGGGTATTTTATTTTGGTTTTGGTGATTACGGCCTTTGTTTATATGTCCTATTTTGTAATTTGGTACCTTTGGTTTTCTTCTTTGGATTATGTGTTAAGGGTGGATATGCCCTATGGACCTCTCAGCTTGTCACCTATGGCCATTGCATTGGGAGGGCTATACTGTTGAACTTTGGTGCAAATCGAGGTACGACATCATCATGTGACACATATAGCCACATATAATTAAAAAAAGCACATATTAAGCATATTGTTTTTATTTTACGTTATATCTTTTTAAATATTGCCTAGCAAAAAACTCTTTTAGAATTTAAAAATACATAACAAGCATTATGTACACCTAGCTATGCCTTTATTGTAGTTTTAAGGATACCATTAATTGTTTTAACAAAACTTTGTTTTAAAATTTTGTTAATTTCCTTCAAATATTTCGTTATGCCAAAAAAATCATATTATCTTTTTAATTATGTTTTTTTTGTTATTCTTTCCTCCAAAATTAATTTTTGTTAATGATAGATTGTTTCTTGTCAACTATTTCAACCATCTTATTCATTAACTTTATTTCAAAAATGAAAAACATTAAAAACTATCTTAATTATCAATTATATATATATAGACATGAATGGTGCATTCCGAGGTGTGTGTGGAGTGAGAGAGAAGCGATTTCATAATTAGGGTTTTGAATAAGACAACTTTTTTATTTTTTTCCCTTTTTCAAAATGAAAATTAAGTAATAAGAATTGTGTGGTGTTAAGCTTTTCATTATCCTGGAATCAAGGTATTTTTTTCAAGGATTTCCCCTATAGTGTAATCTATATATATTTTAAGTGGATTTATTTTAATATTTACTGTGCATGTAAATTCAAAATTTATATTATAAAATACTTACCAATAAATTATTTATCGAAACAAGAAAATCAGGATTATATATATACCTCTTTTATTTATTTTTTAAGATAAAATTAAATTTTATTAATAAATATTTAACATACAACTTGTCTTCCATCAAAGTTACCACTTGTATTCATCATAAAAGGTTTATATTTTTGATTTGCAAGATTATGCTTTTTAGAGAATAATATTTAGTATAAATATAAAAATAACGAGTCTAAATCACTTATAATTTTTAAAATTGAAATACTTGACTTTTATTTTTTTCAAACTATGACGATATGCAATACGCATTAAACTTGGGCATATTTTTGATGAAAATTTAAAATTAATAAATACTATTACCTTTATGCTTCCACTTTTTTTTTTTTTTAGTAATACTAGTAGGCAAATAATGTGTATTCTTATACATATATATCATACAACAAAAATTGAAAATAATATAACAAAATTATATTTATTCGAAAATATTACATTTTTTTAAAGACACATTTCTTCAATTTCTATGATTTTTTAAAATTATGATCAAAATAACTTCACAAATATAAGTTTTAAGACGTAGATCCTCTTGAATACTCTTAGATCTTTGGATTCGGAGGAGGAAGCAACCATTTAGAACCTAAAATATAACTGAGAGTGAGAAAAGGTTTGACTTCTTCATCACTTAGCTTTTTCGTGTATTTTACTCGTTTGCCACTAAGATTAGAACCAGGTCCCATGCATTTGTACTCTCCATAGAATACAGTCCTGTAAAAATTTAAAAATATATAAAAAATATCAATTCAATTCAATTTTTCCCTATTTTAAATATTTTTATATAATACTTAATCAACAATGATATATTAAATTCATCACATACTTATCATTTTGAGGGTTAAAGTTGTCACTCCAACCGTCAGGATGAACTACATTGCTCATGCTGGTATAAGAATAAACCACTCTAGGTCTAGACTTCCAAGCCCGACCTAAATATGTACCATTACTAGATCCAGTTATTTTGCCATGTACAAATGAATAACCGGTGAGCTCTTTTTCATTTTCTCTTGCGTGGGCAGTGATAACTGTTAATCCTTGATCTCCAATTACTTGTATGTCAGTGTTCTGTATTATTTACTCTTTATGATTAGTAAAATAATTATTTAAATTAAAACAATTTTAAAATTTTATTGAGATATAAATATACCAAATATAGAGATGTTCCACTTCCGAAGATAAAATCAACTGTGCCTTCAATGTGACAATCCTTAAAGAAATGAAAGCCTCTATCGTCACATAGAGTATCTTGAAATCCAATTATTTTGCAATTATAAAATGCAGCTTTATCTCCGGAGATTCTAAATGCAACGGCTTGTGCTCCTTTTGTAGCTCCATCAGGCTTTGGTGCGCTATTCTAAGATTATTAACACACAAAATTATAAAAATAAAAATAAAAAATAAGATTGAAGATCATGTATATATATATTGTAGCTACATCAGACTTTGGTGTTCTATTCTAAGATTATTAATACACAAAATTATAAAAAAAAAAAAAAAATAAGATCGAAGATCATATATATATAACTTACGTAAAAAATATCACTCAGTTTTAAAATTACTTACTAAAAAGTATTTTCGAAATTCCAAGAAATTGATATAAAAAATGAATAATATATATTATAATTAAAATAAATAATTAGATAAAATCGTACAAAATAAAAATTATCAATGATAAAATTTTCCAAAATGAAAAATAGCACATATGCAAATGTATATACTTATAAGATAGACATATATAAATACCTTGATAATAACATTAACTGCACTGAAGTAATCGGATTCCACGATCAAAGTGGCACTATCAACGGTTCCATATTGTGCTGCAGTGCCAGCAAATGTTATGCTTGGCATGTTATTTGGTGAGCCATAAAAAGTGATAAAAGGTTTTGTTCTTTCAATTCTTATTTTTTCTTGATAAACTCCCCCCTCGATGTAAATTATGGCACGTTTAGTATTTCCTGTGGGAATGCTGTTAATGGCATCTGTGATGGTTTTGAAATCTCCACCATTTTTCATTACCTTGATAACTTTATAACCATCTTCAGCTGTGACTAATGCAGGATCAAGTGTAGCTTTACGCTCTGTATAAGGTTTTATGTTTTCACTAAACCAATTATCTACTTTTGATATATCTTCTGGAATGGGTGTTGTGTCATCTCCAACAACAGTTGTTGTAGTAGTACATAATATCATTAATAGAATTGCTCGAACAAGCATGCATGTGACTTTTTTAAACATGTTTTTCTATTTTATTTTATTTTCTTAAGGGCGGAATGAATTGGTTGATTAATTAAAAGATTGTATTTATAAGGCTTAAGAATATTAAAAGGATTAAATTAACGTTAGAACAAGAGGGCTTCTCGCATATATTTACTAAAGAGAGTTGTGGTCTTTATTACAGGGTAATACAAATCCATTCATCCATAGATGACTACTTCTAATACCCATTAACCTATCAGTTTGAAATTGTTATGACTTATGACTATGATAATGTGCATCTTAAATTGTGGTCGATAAAATTCTCCTCTTAACTTATAAATAAATAAAAAATTGTAATTTTGTACTCTCTTTTTTGACAATTTTGTAATTCAAACTTGAACACAAAATTATAATTTAGATTATATTTCCTATGAGACATATATTAAGCATAACTTAAACAAGGAGGATACACATTCAAATGAAATCAAGTGTTCTTGTTACATATTCAATTAATTTCACTATTATTCTCAATGGTATAAATAAATAATAAATATCACACTTTATTCAAAATAAATAGTAATATGTATATGAGAATGTCCTATAAGTTTTTTAATGCAATAAAATGACAAAAATATTATCATAACTATATACATGCATTATTGTACCTATCTTAATATAATTAACATTATATTTGTATATGATCTCTGAATATTTAATATTTTTTAATTAAATATTGGGTTACATGTATTCCACCTTTTCTTATTAAATATTTTGTTATATATATATATATGATCTCATAATTATTTCAATATTTAATTCTTCCCTTACGTATGATTATATAGCCTCAATTTACAATAAAATTTCCTAACTAATTTTACCACTCTAACCCAATTTCTGACACTCTCGTTCGTGCTTCCTACTTGAATTTCTCGCCATTTATGGTCCCCCTTTTGCTTATGATTTCTGCACCATGGTTTGTGCCGAAGCTATTGATACTTATTCTTTTGCATTCATTTTTACTTCTAACATTCCTTCCTCCCTTTTAGAATCCTTGTCCTCAAGGATGAAGTTGGGGTGTGAGTTGATAAAGATATGTGTGATGTTTCCCCATAGCTCTGGAACAAATAATCCCCCTATTAAAACTAGGAACTTGCTTATTCCAATCAATTTTGACCCTACATAGATTTTCAATCCAGCAATCTTTTGGCTCATAACAAATTCTAATTTCATTATAGTTCAAGTTGTTATAATTTCCCTTGAGAATTGCATTCCAGTTATAGAAGTATGAAAAATCCAATTTGAAAACATAAATACAGGCTTTGGTAGCTATTGGGCCCAAGCGGTTGCTAAACCCTTGTGGATGACTAGGTTGGGTGATTCCAAAGGTAGTCATTGCTAGCAAAGCTAAACTAGCTGAGAAATCTATTCTGCTAACCATCCAAGTATGCGCATAAGAAGGGCAAGTAGTGTTTCCTGGTGTCTTCATAATTGTGGAGCCAAGAAAAATGCTTGAGAGCATCCCAAAGACGTAATAGCTCCAAATTTGGTAATACATGACAAGAGGTTTCCATGTAGTTACATCCGCAACACCAGGTAAAACTGGTGGAAGGTTGTTTAAAAATACTACATTGTCAAGCAAGATTGTGAGTTGGGTGGTTTCTTCAACAACTGCATCATTTGTTGTGAAAAAGTAAGGGAAATAACCTCTTATGTCCTGAGCAGTAATCAACCCTCCAAGTGCAATCCTTGAGGAACCAGTCCTAACTGCATCTGAGGCCCCAAGATGTATGAAGTACCATAGCAGCCCCAACTAAGTCTCATTTCAGTTTTAGTTTTAACCACCAAATTCAAAGACCATCCAGGTCTAACTCTAGGCAATTCTCTTATTATCATAGAAACTGAACTTGGTATTACTGGCACCCTCTACACTGACCCTACAACTAGAGGTTGATGCTCTTGTTGTCCACTATAGAAGACTCTCCTTCTGACTGAGTGTAAGATTTATCAAGCAAGGAAAAAACTGGTGTACGGGTTGAAAAGTTCCTTTGGCCACTATTTTCTTGTCCACTACCTAAAACTGTTTTGGCAAAAATCTGTTCCAAAGATTGACTATGATTCCAACCTTGAATTTTTTTTCCTTCAAGACCATATTGACAGCGCCACTGCTTTGAATCATGAATGATTTTTTCATTATCAAGCTCAAAGTATCTAAAAGACCATATCTGGAGTAGTCTTGTCTTTTCTGAGTGTCACAATAGCTTGTAAAAGAACCTTTTCTTGTGAAGCTAACCTTTATGTTATTATATCAAGAATTCCATAGTCATTGGGTAGCTCCTTAGCATAATACTTGGCAACAGAGGTTGATAACAGAGTCTTATGATGGCCCTTACTAGTTTCTACAATAATCTCAGTGGCCGAGTAGGATTTGGTTTCATGAACTAAGGTTTTTTGGATTGAAGTTCCTTTGCAAACTTTAAACTTGATATTCCCATGTTTCAATTTACAGAGACCATCATAGTAATATAACTTTCCCACTTGACCCTTTTAAAGCTGCCCTAAGAATTCCCATTGTGAAAGTAATGACATTCGTCCATGATCATTTCCTATTTCCTTATCAAAAACTCAAATCTCCATTTTCAGAAAGTAACCCTTGAAGATTCCTCTCCGGCCTATACTCATAAGCAGGGATTCTAAAACTAATTTTAACACAATAACCTAAAAGGATCACCAAAAATGATGATCTCAACCAACCTAGAATGTGCAGCTCATTTTGAAACCATCTCTCTGTTCGCAATGACAAGGCTTCTAAATTTTTTATAGCAAATATAACCAGTATAACTAGAGAAAACTCCTTAATAGAAGAAAAAGGGAACCTAATAACTAAGGAACGTAATCTGGAAATTTATTCTTCATAGTAGAAAGAGTTAATGTTCGCAAAGAACACCTTCTTCCCATCCCAATTCTTTTCAGTAATATACCCCCAAGTGTTTTATTATTAACCATAGAATAAGTTGGGGTACTGATGTTACCTCAATGTAGTGTTATCTTAGCCTTAATCATAGGCTGATTAGGAAGGCAGGGTGAGATGGAGATCTCCTCAGTTTCAGAGAAAACTCTGGGATGCTTCCAAGTTCTAATCATTGCTGGGGTTTTTGCATCACATTTAGTTAACTCCAGAATGACAAGGTTTCCTTCTAGAACAACCTCAAGGCTTCGATCACGCATCATAACCATAGATGAATTACCAGAAGCAGCCCTAATCGATACAAGAGCATATCGTTTCTCTTTAGTCCTATCGTGCCACCGTTGCTAGATCTTATCGTGATCAAACATATGACCTCCTCGGCCCTTATTTCTAGAAGTTCTCTGACCGCCTATATGAGCACCTTCACCAAAAACTCTAAGCCATATGTGCAATTTCGCGCGACTGGCATCCCATTGAGCTTGACATTTCATCGGATAGAGTTTCTCACAGTGAACATTTTCATACGGAGCAACCATTTCTTCATGGGTCGGGTTTAGAGATTTGCATAAAGGCTTGAAACTAAGCCCATTTGAACGCGTGAGGCTATGTCTACGATATAAGCTTGCTTCATGGGCCGATATACGAGCTGATTTTGTGAGTCCAATTGATACATAGAGCCTCGACTTGGGTTTTGTATAAATCCTCGTTCCTTTTCCTTATACCCCAGAAACGCAGCTCTTATTAGCTTTGAGTTCTATGGTTTTTAGTTCGCTCTTCATGAAGGAATCAATGGGTGTAGCATTAGGGTTCTCGAATGTATTCGGTGTTGTAGGAAGATATGGGTGTAAGTTGGTGCGATTCTGAGGAAGCTGGTATGGTTCTGGTGAAGGTGGTGATTGGTTTTTGAAGGTGTGATGAGCTCGTAAATCGTTCCACACAGTCTGTATATTAGTGATTACTCGCTCGAATGTGGGTTTGTTTTATGCCAAAATCTCAGGTATTTTGTTAAAGAACAAGGCGTCGGAGCGGTTGTCCATGACAAGAACCCGCTTTGATACCATTGATACAAACATAAATTTCAGAGAAGTAGGGGAAAAAGAGAAGCTGAGAAAGGGAGGTAAATTCCATAACATTTCTTGTTATTTAATTCTTCCCTTGTGTCTGATTATATAGCCTCAATTTACAAGGGGATTTCCTAACTAATTATGACACTCCAACCGAATTAGTGACACTCTCGTTTGTGCTTCCTGCTTGCATTTATCGCCATTTGTGGTCCCCCTTTTGCTTGTGATTTCTGCGCCACGGTTTATGTCGAAGCTACTGATACTTATTCTCTGGCAACCATTTTTACATGTAACATTCAGATATCATATAAGTTAAGTATATTAAGATATGTAAATTGATAGAGGTATCAAATTGTGATAAAAGTTTTTCATTTTTATTTCACTTAAAAACATTGATGCATATTCTCATATTCCTACTACTATTTGGATTAGAAGAAGGCGAGATATTGATTTATATAATTGAATATGGTCGGACCGTTATTCATTATTAATTAAATCACTTAATACTATAGATGTTAAATGGCATCTATCATTTCTTCTCACCATTGGATTCATGGTGCAATATTTTCTCATTTTATCTAATTTAGATTATAGCCCTAATGACCATAATTTTAAACCTGTATTTTATTTTTTTATTAAACTTAGTTACAAATTGTTATTTATTATATTTATTATTATTTTTGTATTCTAGTTTTTATCATTTAGGCCAATTAGGAATAAATAAGATATCTAAATTAGTATCGTTTTATTAACATCTCATCTCATTAAAAATAAATGAGAAAATAAGAGATGTATTTTAAAAATCGAATGATATGAAATAACTCCCTTTTGTTGCCTCTTATTGATGATCACTTAATCAAAATTGTATATAAAATAAACATTGAACTAAAAAATATATATATTAAGCTCTCAAAAACGAAGAAAAACTAGACCTATGGAAAACTTATTTTAAAACTGATGTTGATAATATTTTTGTTGTCTAATACTAACATATAAAACTCCATTTATAGTAGAGGAAATTTGAAAAAATGGTAAGTGATAGAATAAACATCGCACACCATGGCCATATTTATCTTCACCATGACCCATATTTCCTTTTGGTTTGTCTCGATTTGTCCTAAAAGGGTCTCATTATGACCAACATACAACCACGTCGCAACTCAAGTCCAATTATTTTTTTCTTCACTTTCTTATTTTTTAAGTCCTACAACTGGTTGGAACATATGTAAGGCTTATATATATATATATATATATATATATATATATAAATTTTCTTTCAATAATGATAGAATCATGAAAATTCAAATATATTTATAACATTTAAGTGTAAAACAATTACGTAATATTAGCACTTTTCAAGGACTCCTCACAACATCCAACTAGTTCTTGCTAGTCTCTAACAAGAAAAACGATAAAATAACTCAAAACAAAAACTAAAATAAATAAATTAAATTAACCTAAATAATTTTTGTATATCGATATTGTTGCATTTAGCATATGTAACAAGCCTTTAAATCCCTATATTTTCCTAGTAGACAAATTTAACTTGATGATACTCACAAACATCCTACTAATTGCAAAAACTAAAAGAAATAAAAAATAACAAAAATAAATAAAAGATAAAAATAACAATAACAAAGTTAAAAGTAAAATGACAAAACTTATCATGTTTTTCCATCTTTTAAATTCATAATAAAAATCCAAAGTATAAGTTAAATCAACATCTCAAAGATTCATGAATTATTATAAAAATTAGTTACAAATCACAAATTCATATTCCATATAAAAAATGTATCAACATTGACTTACCCAATTTTAGTATTAGGAATCCGAATTTGCTTTAATTCTAATTCTCACAAGTCATACTCTCAATATTATATTGATCCTATGAGTTGAAGCACTCAATCAAAATTTTAATGCGAAAAGAAGTTATGTGAAGAAATAAAATAATGGATTCACATTTGATTAAAAAAAGAAAGGCTAGAAAATGCGTAATATTGATCTCGTTAAAGGAATCAATTGAAAAAGTTTAAAAATAAATCACATACCATTTTCAAGGATCAATTAAAATCATCAAGTAAAAATATTAAGTATATGCCTTTAGAGATGAATGAATGAAAATACAATGACTTCAAAGAGATTTGTTTTCTATCTTTCTTTTGTAATAACCAGTCTCACCATTTTAAGAAATATTGGGTTATAGTATTTAGTCATATCATTTATTTTTTCTCTTTTTTTTAATATATTCCTTCTACATCTTCTTATTTTTCTTCTTCTTTTAGAGAATGACACATGTTTGTAATTGTGTGATTTGTGAGTGATTAATTTTGCTCTTTTTTTGTTTTGGGTATTTGGGAATCCTATATATATATGTGTGTGTGTGTATTTTTGGAAATCATGCTCGAGTGAAAAGGCATACAATTTCAATTTACATTTAAATCATTCAATTTAAACAAAAAATATGTAAATGACATTTTATCAGATATAAAAATCATAATATTCAATGTAAAATCTATAGAGATCATCTATTAATTTGAATTAATAAGAAGAATGTTTTGAGGAGTAGAATTATATTATCACTCTGAATAAAAAGATTATATGCTAAAAATGTTCTTAAAAAGTAGTCTCTATTATTTGATTCTTAAATATAAATTTTGGATTTGTCTCAACTTTAACATTAAATTACGAAGCACAAACTATGACAAAAAACTAAATATCATATTATTTCATGCCATGTTCAAAACATTCTCAATAGTGCAAAGACCCGATTATTTGCTTAAAATCAACTAAAGACATAATAATTTTGCAAAAAATTTAAAAATTGGACTTTATTATCCCTATACTAATAAATAAACTAAATAAAATAAAAATAAATGTAAACATATGTTTGATAAAAAAAATTTAAAAATTCCCAATTTATGTAAATTCCTCCACCTGCAACGCAGAATCTACATTATATTTAATGTAACAAATATAAATTTAAAAATAAAGATAAAGAAAATAAGAGTTACCTATTTGCTTTATTTGATCAAGTAATGATGTAGAAAGTCACGTGCATCCATCATCTCAAACAATTTAAATCACATAGAGAAATTGTTGTGTACATTTCATACATCATATCTTAGCAAACATTTAGAGATTTTAAAATTTCTAAATAAAACAATCATGGTTCATAGTAACTTAAAATAAAACAAATTAAATAGAATAAAAAATAATAAAAAACAAAATAATATTCAAAAAAATAAGTAAACTAAAAGTTCATACAAAACAATTGAAACAAAATACATAAAAAATAATAAAAACTAATAAACCTCTAGGACAAAGTTGGAGCTCAATCATCGATATCTTCTCGTCCTTGTTCTTCACCATGTGAGTGCTTGGGTAGTGTAAAAATGAAATCATACTATTGATTCACCGATCTTCTCGAATGACTTGAATCAACTTCAAGATGATTGAGTGTTAACGTTGTATTTCAAGAAAGGTATGGTTATATTCACCTTGAACACGATGCTTTTTATTTGCAAACCTATTATGTTGGGTAGTAGAAGCTTGGAAATATTTTACAAAGTATGTCACTTTTTAATTTATATGATAAATTTTATCTTTCAATGAATATTTTTATGAAGAATCAACTTTTTTCCCCATTTGGGTTTTATTAGTGTCTCATATGAGTTCATTATAATATTCTAGATTCAATAATTCACGATGTTGTACTAACACCTAACCTTTGGGTAATTCATCCCCACTTTTGCATATAAAACTATAATGAGTTGGGAGAAGAAATAACTCAAATAGTGATTGTTTGCAGATAATTTTATCCAATGGTGAATTTTGGCTTCAACATCCATGGACTTTGTGGATGCTATAACATAAAGTAATATAGAATTTTTCCTATGCATAGTAGTGTAATTAGTAGTGGACATGAGTTTCGAGCAAAACAAATATTACAATATGGGAACAACAATATTTAAATGTTTAGCTTGAATACCCTTACGTGTTTCACTCGAATATTCCCACTCAACACCATCTACTACTAGGCTTTTAATTATTTCAACATAGTCCACATCACTCAAATAATTTTCATAATCACATCAGCCCACATCCCTCAAATCTTAATGAGAGTTTATATTAGATGGGTCAAACTGGATTATCCCATACTTTTACCTTGTTATCAATAGTGTAAGGAACACTAATGTGCGTAAAATTTTCGAACAATTGTTTCAATTGAAACTTTTATTTCCTTTACAATCTATCTCCATCCTAAAGGACTCGAACTTAAACTTGCAAGAAACAGAACATAAAACACATAAGATGTACATATAGCAGAAGCACAAATAATATAATATTGAAAATTAAATAACTTGTAACAATATATATCATTTAATAAAATACAAAGCAAGGAAACAATAAATGTTATCTAATCATAGTTTATGCTTTAATATATTGAAACATATACACAATAAACTCAGATTATACTAATTCAATAATTGATCATGTATAATAGACAATAAAATGAGGTAAACCCACCTAGAGACTATATCTATATAGTAACATTCCTGGGGGGTTCTTAAGGCAAACACTCAACAGTAAATAATTAACCAAAAAATAAATCAGTTGCAACTATATTAGACAATTAAACCACTATTATCACTATTAGTTGGGACCTCTGTCCAAACTACCTACTACTACTCTTACTTGCTGCTTTTGCAACTATTTTGTACAACACAAACTTAAATTTGTTCCATAGGCAACACTACCCAATACGGTATGGTCAGTAAACCCAAATACTTAATAGAAAGTGTAGCCACTTACGACTTCGAGGGACGCATAGTGTACAATAGAACTCAAATCATATATGAGAGACACTCAGTAAAACCTTGTGGGCTCACCCAAAATGAATTGATAACTGAGCTCAAAATGACTCACACTCAAATGTAATTTCTCCAAAATAATTTAAATAATAGATACAAATCTTAGTGAGAATTATGAAAGGGTTTTGATACTAAAACAATGGGTAAAGAGTAGAGATAAACTAGAGGTATTTATAGAACTATGATGCTCATCTTGCCAGCCATATCGTCTACCACCAGAGTGGTTGTGAGCTTGTTGGTGAGGTACTAAAAAAGAGATAATTGTTTGTTTCCAAAAATACCGAGTAACATCCAAAAACACATGCACTTGAAATGAATGAAAAACTCAAGTGAAAACTTTGGCACAATCGTCGAAAACCACAACACTCTACCTAGCATACATCCTATGAAAACTAACACTATGGTGTGTTTAAACTTACTTGGATACAAAGTGCCCCTAAAAATATGTGTATGTGTAAGTTACTGATTCATAGTAATCAACCTTAAATAGAGGAAGATAGATATACTAAGTAAATTAAGAAAATACGTGTTTTGCACAAGAGAAACCAACTCATAGATATAGAGTATAACAAGATTTATATTCTGCATTCTTGGATTTTCATGTGAAAACATGGAGCATCTAAATACATATTCACATCTTTCGTGATATGATCACGAAGATGACCTAAGCATGTTTTTTCCTATGAAAAAAACATTTATCCAAACCCAAACTGAAAAGACACACCTAAATGAAGTACATCCATTTTGTGTGCTCAATCCATATTCATGTAACAACTCATCTACTTTGTCACTTCGAAACATGATGGTATTAGAACACTACATGTATAAAGCTTGAAGACTTCAATATACATTTGTAACATGCACACATGAAACAAACACACCCCTGAACGTATCAAGTATAAACATTGTTTAGTCTATCCATATATTATATTGTCACCCCTATACAAGAACACAATGATAGGTACAAACACAAGCATAAATGAATAACTCCTCTAGAGCTTGTCAGAGCCAAACAAATCATCAAAGCATGAAATCCACACAAACTTCTCAAGGAGTCGAAGTTAAACTTGCAAGAAACCGAACAAAAAACACTTAAGATGTACACATAGTAGAAGCATAAATAATATAATATCGAAAAGTAAATAACTTGTAACAATATATATCATTTAATAAAATACAAAGCAAGAAAACAGTAAATGTTATCTAATCATAGTTTATGCTTTAATATATTGAAACATATGCACAATAAACTCAGATTATACTAGCTCAATAGCTAATCATGTATAATAGACAATAATATGAGGTAAATCCACATAGAGACTATATCTATATAGTAACATTCCTGGCGTTCTTAAGGCAAACACTCAACAGTAAATAATTAACTAAACAATAAATCAGTTGCAACTATATTAGACAATTAAACCACTATTATCACTATTAGTTGGGACCTCTGTCCAAACTACCTACTACTACTCTTACTTGCTGCTTTTGCGCTATTTTGTTTAACACATGAACTTAAATTTGTTCCATAGTGAACACTACCCAATGCGTTATGGTTGGTAAACCCAAATACATAATAGAAAGTGTAGCCACTTACAACTTCGAGGGACACATAGTCTACCATAGAACTCAAATCATATACGAGAGACACTCAGTAAAACCATGTAGGCTCACCCAAAATGAATTGATAACTAAGCTTAAAGTGACTCACACTCAAATGTAATTTCTCTAAAATAATTTAAATAATAGATACAAATCTTAGTGAGAATTATGGAAGGGTTTTGATACTAAAACAATGGGTAAAGAGTAAAGATAAACTAGAGGTATTTATAGAACTATGATGCTCACCTCGCAAGCCATATCGTCTGCCACCAGAGTGGTTGTGGGCTCGTTGGTGAGGTACTAAAAAAGAGATAATTGTTTGTTTCCAAAAATACCGAGTAACATCCTAAAACACATGCACTTGAAATGAATGAAAAACTCAAGTGACAACTTTGGCACAATCGTCGAAACCCACAACACTCTACCTAGCATACATCCTATGAAAACCCACACTATAGTGTGTTTAAACTTGCTTCGATACAAAGTGCCCCTAACTATGTGTATGTGTAAGTTACTGGTCCATAGTAATCAACCTTAAATATAGGAAGATAGATTTACTTAGTAAATTAAGAAAATACGTATTTTTCACAAGAGAAGCCAACTCATAGATATAGAGTACAACAAGACTTATATTCTCCATTCTTAGATTTTCATGTGAAAACATGGAGCATCTAAATACATATTCACAACTTTCGAGATATGATCACGAAGATGACCTAAGGATGTTTTTTCCTATGAAAAAAAACATTGATCCAAACCGAAACTGAAAAGACACACCTAAATCAAGTATATCCATTTTGTGTGCTCAATCCATATTCATGTAATAACTCATCTACTCTATCACTTTGAAACATGATGGTATTAGAACACTACATGTATGAATCTTGAAGACTTCAATATACATTTGTAACATGCACACATGAAACAAACACACCCCTAAACGTATCAAGTATAAACATTGTTTAGTCTATCCATATATTATATTGTCACCCCTATACAAGAACACAATGATAGGTACAAACACAAGCATAAATGAATAACTCCTCTAGAGCTTGTCAGAGCCAAACAAATCATCAAAGCATGAAATCCACACAAACTTCTCAAAATATCCATAAAGATTCAAAGAGTTTTGGCATGTGTAAAACAAAAAGGTCTATACAAATTCAATGCAAGAATCAATCCATACATATGCTCAAGGAATAGACATGCCAAAATAGCCACACTTTAATTCAATTCAAAAGCATCTTAACCATAAAACATCATTGGACACTCCCTAAAAATATTAATTCATAACCAATATGACAATAGGGTGGAAAAACTTGCAGGATTATCCCGAGAAGAGAAAGAAAGGATAAAAACAGATCAACCATGACTTGATTGGGATGCTTCTAATAGAGATTTGGAAAATGTCGTTCTGCTTTTATAGTCTTGTATATTATTTTGATGAGCTCAATACGACATTCATAATCTCTAAACTTCCATAAACACTGTAGTTTAAGCCAACCTTCATCGTTTATCACCTTCTAGCAAATAACCTAAAAGCACAAATCAATTGACTTTAGGAAGTTTAAAGTTTTCATAAAGTTCAATTTGAAGTACTTATGACACTAAATGGCCATATGAGCTTTATATTAATATAAGGATTATAAAATGGTATCCTTAAATGATTTTTTGGCTTAAAATACATTTCTCTAAATCTTTTAATGGTTAGCGTCCGTTCTAAAAATTAAACTTGGAAGACCCTGAAGTCTTTGGGTAAATAAAGTGGTTTAAAAGCCAAGTCAAAGTTCAAAAGAAGGTTGTTGAACTTGGAGGATTTTGAAAGGATTCTAAAGCCTTTTATAAAAAAAATGGAATGTGGATCTAAGGAACCAAGGGATTTAGTTTGAGGACATGAGTTTATAAATGAGAACATGAGTATATAAATTCACGGGTCAACCATACTCATTGGGTTAACCTTTTAGAATAATAGTTCATTGTCTTATAAAAATCCACAGGAGCTATTGGGTTAACATAATTAATGAATGTTAAGCTTTAAATTGTTAATGTATATCTGTTAACAGATTAATGTATATTTGTTAATGTATATCATATATCTACTAATATATATTATATTGTAGGCTTTAAGCATATCTAGTTTACTTGTAACTTCTTTATAAAGGAACCATCTATATTCATTAAGATACGAAATACAATACAAGCATTTAGTTTTCTAATATGGTCTCAGCGCTACTACTCTAACCTTTCTTTTAGCAATATTTTCTCTTCTGGTGTTAATCCACCCTTATCGCTTACGCAGTCACAACAACTGTTGTAGTCGCTCACCGTTGAACATCCGACGTCTTTCAGCCATTGTCCTTAGGTTCTGGGCCCATAGTCTCCGTCATTAAGGAGTCACACACCGCATAGAACACTACAATCATCGTCTCCACCATGCATCTTGCTATGATAACCTTTTTACAGATACAACAATGATCGGGATGCCCTGATCTACACAACCGTGGAAGCGTCACCATAACCGGAGTCAGAACGCGCCCTTATGCACCATCGTACATCTTTCTCCGAAAACATTTATTCAAGTTCCCTAGTGATCAGCTCACCTCGATCTATAAAATTGTCGAATTATCGCAACCATCTGCATCTGCATGCTCTGTCACGCACCGTACATAGGAACCGTACCTCTTCTTTGCAAAAATTACAGGCAACTCTCAAGTCTTGTTGGTGTTATCAATGCGGCACTCTACCACTTAGGGATGATGTCATCACCATGTCACCTAGGCTTACATAATCACACGTGAATCTGACATCATCTTTGACCGGTGACTATTTGACGGATTGACCATTAATTGTTGACTTTTGCAGATCAGGCTCTTCCACCCTAGGTTTTTGCATAGACTTCGTTTTTATAGTCCATTTTTGCATATTATGTTTGTAAATGGATAAAAAATATGTTTTTCTTCCTCGGCCTATCAATACTGTATTAGTAGGGACCTAGAATTACTTATCTTGGTCTCATGCTATCTGCAATTTTCTTAAGGGTCGCATGCTCTCGCATTATTGTACTAGTGCAATTATCATTCCTGTTAAAGGAGCAAGTGAAGAAGATGCTACCTACCTTGGTCTAATGATTTAATGATAAAGTTACAACCACATGATCATCACATGGATTCAGAATACTTCCATTCCCTCAATCTCTATTCTATTGGGTAGCTTCCATGATGCAAAATCAGTATGGGATATGTTGGACAAAAGGTGCTCCACTACTCACTTCTATGAAATATCAATTAGTATTTTAATTGCATCAACTTCGACAAGAACCAGGTCAATCCATCAATGACTACCATGCTCAAAAGATGCTCAACAATATGCTGTAATTAGAGATGAGTTTCATCTCTATGAGTTCCTGATATCACTTCACAAGGAATTTGAGCCCATCTAGGGTCAACTTCTAAATCGTAGTCCTTTTCCTTCTCTTGATACTGCCATAAATGAGTTGGTTAGAGAAGAAGCTCATCTTATAACCCTACAAGCTCAAAATAAGTTCGATGTTTTGGTTATTACTCCTACTCCTGCCATTGAGCAGCCTCATCAGTCAAGTGATTCCTTCAACTCTACCAATCATCAGAGGTATACCAACAATAGGTTTTGCAATTATTGCAAGCATCTTGGCCACATCATTGAGACTTATTACCATTGTAACATATCTAGTACTGTTATTGCCCATACTGAGCCTACTCTACTGATGTCTTCCTATTCAACTGAGTCCCAATCTTCTAGATCCACTGTTAAGCTCTCCACCACTAAACTATAGGATATCATAACTCAGGTTGTTCGTATAGTTAGTAATGCATTTTTTCCATTACTCTCTCAGTTCTTCTCGGTAAGTCTCATACTTGGATTTTTAATTCTACCTGTTGTAATCACATGACACCTTACTCATCTTTATTTTCCAAACTTGACCCTGCACCACATCCTCTTAATATTCATATAGCTGATGGTTCCACCATGCATGGTAATAGTCTAGGTTTTGTTTCGACCTCTAACTTCTCTGTTCTTGGGTCTTCCATGTACCTACACTCTCCTATAATTTGTGTTGTGTGCGAGAATTAGCTAAACTAGGATATCGCCTTATTTTTGACTATTCTGGGTGTATTGTGCAGGATCTAAGTATAGGGGAAGAACTTGGGACCAGTCCTAGGGTTGTGTATATGTTTCTCATGGACAATCTTCATCTTTCATCTATTGCTCCTACCTTTGTTGCTACTACATCTGTTGTAGTTTCTTCCTTACCTTCTCTCGCACTTTGGCATTCTCGTCTTGGTCATGCCCCATCCACTTGGGTACAATAGTTAGCTTCTAAAGGTCTGATAGGTTTTATGTCCGAAGACAATTTTGATTGTACTTCATGCTACTTAGGAAAACAACCAGCCTTACGTTTCACTAATAATGAATCTATCTCTAATAGTAATTTTAAGTTAATTCATTCTAATGTTTGGGGACCTTCTCATATTACTAGTATTGGTAGATCTCGTTATTTTGTTGTTTTTATTGATGATTATTCTCGTTATAGTTGGATCTTTCCTATGAAATCTCGTTCTGAAATCTTACCAATATATAGTAACTTTGCAAAAATGGTTGAAACACAAATCTCCAAACATATCAAAACTTTTTGATCTCATAATGCTCTTGAATATACTCAATGTGCTTTTCAAGTTTTGTTACATTCATATGGCACTGTACATCATCTAACCTGTTCGTGCTCTTCTTATTTCTACCAAATTTCTTGTCCCATTTTGAGGTGAAGCTGTTCTTCATGATATTCATGCCATTAATCGCATTCCAAGCACTGTCATGCATAATCAGACTCTGTTTGAGCGCCTTTTGGGTTATCCCCTGACTATCATTATCTTTGCTCCTTCGGCTGTACCTGTTTCATTCTTCTTCAACCTCATGAGAATAACAAACTTAAGCCTCATTCTAAACTTTGTTATTTCCTTGGTTATGGTATAATCAAAAAGGTTATCAGTGTTATGATCCTGTCTCTCATGGTCTTCGTATTTCCCAAAATATTGTCTTTTCGGAACACTACTTATTTGTTAAACACTCTCACTTTTGTTCTTCCTTAAATAAATTTTCTATTTTATAAATCTTTCCAGATGAGTCTCATGTTTCTTCTACAGATACTCTTGATCCTCCTTTGGACTTCTCTATTCAATCTTAAGATATTTTTGATGATTCTCATAGATAGATTGTAGATGAATAGTTTGATGACGAGCTACCCCACCTTGAGCCTAGGTCCTCTACTCTTGCTTTGCCTAAGGATCCTCCACAAGACATTCCACCTTGACACTCAACCCGGGTAAGATCCATTCCTGCTCATTTACTTGACTATCATTGTTACACTACCCTTGCTACACTCCATGAGCCTCACACCTATCGTGAGGCACCTATTGACCCTTTCTGGCAGATTGGAATGAAATAAAAATTAATGCATTAACCAAAAACCATACTTGGGATCTGGTTAGTCTCCCTCCTAGTCAGTCAGTGATTGGTTGTAAATGGATTTATAAGATCAAGACTCGCTCTGATGGGTCCATCGAGTGCTACAAAGCTCGTCTTGTTGCAAAAGGTTTTACTAAGAGTATAAGTTTCATTATGAAAAGCCTTTTGCTCCATTTTCCCATATCTGCTCTATTTGTGCCCTCTTAACTGTTTCCACTTTGAGTAAGTGGGATCAGTTTTAGATGATTACCTTAGTGGCATTCAAGAACTCAAGCATTTTCTTATTAAGCAGTTTGAGATGAAAGACCTTGGACATCTCGACTATTTCTTGGGTCTTGAGATCAGTCGTTCCACAGATGGTCTTTATATAACTCCAGCCAAGTATGAATCTGACCTTTTATCTCGAGCTGGACTCTCTAACAGCAAGACTATTGACACTTCAGTTGAACTTAATGCGCATCGATCACCCTTGAGAGGGGGAAAAGATTGTCTAATCACTCTATTTATAGACGATTGGTTGGCAGCCTGGTTTGTCTCACAATTACTCATCTAAACATTTCTTTTTTTGTTCATCAAGGGAGCCAGTATTTGTCTGCTCCACGATCGACTCACTATGCTACTGTTCTACGCATTCTAAGATACTTGAAGGGCACTCTCTTCCATGGCCTTTCCTACTTAGCTCAGTTTCCTCTTGTACTACGTGAATTCTCTGATCTTGATTGGGTAGGAAATCCCATTGATCGTAGGTCCACTACAGGTTATTGCTTTCTCCTTGGTTTTTCCTTGATTTCTTGGCAAAGTAAGAAACAAACTTTTGTGGCTCACTCCAATACTGAAGCAGAGTATCGTGCTCTTGTTGATACCACATTTGAGCTCCTTTGGCTACAATGGCTTCTTAAGGATTTGTGTGTGTCCACATCCTCTGCTACTCTTCTTTATTGTGACAATGAGAGTGCCATTCATATTGCTCACAATTATATCTTCCATGAACGGACTAAACATATCAAGATTGATTTTCACTGTATTCGTTCTCATCTTATCCATGGTGCTCTCAAGCTTTTCTTCATCTCTTCCAATGATCAACTTGCAGATATCTTCACCAAGGCACTTCCTAAGGGATGTACTCGTAATTTGGTTGACAATCTCAACCTGGTCACATATCTTCCTTGAGTTTGAGGGAGGATGTTAATATAAATCTATTAACATATTAATGTATATCATATATCCTATTGTATATCATATTGTAGGTTTTAGACACATCTAGTTTACTTATAACTCCTTTATAAAGACACCATGTATATTCATTAAGATATAAAATACAATACAATCATTCATTATTTCTTACAAAAATTAAGCATTGCATATTGGTGAAAAAAAATCAAAACAGATCCCTAACCCCTCATCAAAGTGATTGACCTATACTAATGAGACGTAGAGGCTCAAATATGAGATATCAATTCAATCATACTTTCTAAAAGCATTATAGGTTCCTCAAGTTTACACAACAATCTAGAATAATTAGTAATGCCTCACAGTCACATTTCTCTGAACACTATAAAGGTAAGAGGAAAAAGGAATAAAGAGAGAGAAGGTTTTACTTTCTTAAGGAGTGTCTTCACATCCTCTTCTAACAATGGAGTTTGAAGATGAGAGATGGGAATACACTATAATGGGACAAGAGAAAGAGTTGACAAATTAGGGATAACAATTTTGTGCTCAGTGCTAAAATTTCCCTAAACCTTATCTGCAAACTCATTTTCTATCTCATCAGGGAATTTATGTCTACCACCAAAATCATTGAATCTCTAGCATCAAAATCACCCAATAGGTCATAGGCTTGAACTTAATTTCTTAGTTCGACTCTAGATTGAGTTAAGACACAGACGAAATGGGAGGGACAATGCTGAGAAGGAGTAAAGTGATGAAGAAGGAGAAGTTGGAAAGAAAGATGAAAGGTAGCCATGGGTATTTTATTTTGGTTTTGGTGATTATGGCCTTTGTTTATATGTCTTATTTTGTAATTTGGTACCATGGGTTTTCTTCTTTGGATTATGTGTTAATGGTGGTTATGGCCATTGCATTGAAAGGGTTGTACTGTTGCACTTGGTGCCAATCGAGGTACGACGTCATCGTGTGACAAATACAGCCACACATAATAAAAAAAAGCACATATTAGGCATATTAGTTTTTATTTTACATTATATCTTTTTAAATTTTGCATATAAAAAAAACTCTTTAAAATTTAAAAATACATAACAAGCATTATGTACACCTAGTTGTACCTTTATTATAGTTTTAATGATACAATTAATTGTTTTAACAAAACTTTGTTCTAAAATTTTTTTAGTTTCCTTCAATAGTTTCTTTATGCCAAAAAAATCATATTATCTTTTTAATTACGTTTTTTTTTGTTTTTCTTTCCTTGGAAAATAATTTTCATTAATGATAGATTGTTTCTTGTCAACTATTTCAACCCTCTTATTCATCAACTTTATTTCAAAAATGAAAAAAAAATTAAAAACTATCTTAACTATCAATTATATATATATACACACAAATGGTGCATTCGTGTGAAGTGAGAGAGAGGCGATTTTATAATTGGGGTTTTGAATAACATAACTTTTTTTATTTTTTTCCTTTTTCAATATGAAAATTAAGTAATAAGAATGTGTGGTGTTAAGCTTTTTATTATCCTGAAATCGATCAATTTTTTTCGCAAGATTTTCCCTACAGAGTCATCTATATATATTTTAAGTGAATTTATTTTAATATTTAGTGTGCATGGAAATAAAAAAATTATAATATCAAATACTCACCAATTAATTATTTGTCGAAATAAGAAAATTAGGATATATATATACCTCTTTTATTTATTTTTTAAGATAAAATTAAATTTTATTAATAAATATTTAAGATACAACTTAGATCAAAATTTCTTTATATAAATAACAACTTGCCTTCCATCAAAGTTACCACTTGTATTCATCATATAAGGTTTATATTTTTGATTTGCACGATTATTATTTTTAGAGAATAATATTTTGTGTAAATTAAACATGTAATTGTAAATATAAAAATAACGAGTCTTGATAAATCACTTATAATTCTTAAAATTGAAATACTTGACTTTTATTTTTTTTAAACTATGTCGATATGCAATAAGCATTAAACTTGGGCATATTTTTGATGAAAATTTAAAATTAATAAATACTATTACCTTTATGCTTCCACTTTTTTTATTTTTAGTAATACTAGTAGGCAAATAAAGTGTATTCTTATACATATATATCATACAACAAAAATTGAAAATAATATAACAAAATTATATTTATTCGAAAATATTACATTTTTTTAAAGACACATTTCTTCAATTTCTATGATTTTTTAAAATTATGATCAAAATAACTTCACAAATATAAATTTTAAGATGTAGATCCTCTTGAATACTCTTAGATCTTTGGATTCGGAGGAGGAAGCAACCATTTAGAACCTAAAATATAACCGAGAGTGAGAAAAGGTTTGACTTCTTCATCACTTAGCTTTTTCGTGTATTCTACTCGTTTTCCACTAAGATTAGAACCAGGTCCCATGCATTTGTACTCTCCATAGAATACAGTCCTGTAAAAATTTAAAAATATATAAAAAATATCAATTCAATTCAATTTTTCCCTATTTTAAATATTTTTATATAATACTTAATCAACAATGATATATTAAATTCATCACATACTTATCATTTTGAGGGTTAAAGTTGTCACTCCAACCGTCAGGATGAACTACATTGCTCATACTGGTATAAGAATAAACCACTCTAGGTCTAGACTTCCAAGCCCGACCTAAATATGTACCATTACTAGATCCAGTTATTTTGCCATGTACAAATGAATAACCGGTGAGCTCTTTTTCATTTTCTCTTGCGTGGGCAGTGATAACTGTTAATCCTTGATCTCCAATTACTTGTATGTCAGTGTTCTGTATTATTTACTCTTTATGATTAGTAAAATAATAATTTAAATTAAAACAATTTTAAAATTTTATTGAGATATAAATATACCAAATATAGAGATGTTCCACTTCCGAAGATAAAATCAACTGTGCCTTCAATGTGACAATCCTTAAAGAAATGAAAGCCTCTATCGTCACATAGAGTATCTTGAAATCCAATTATTTTGCAATTATAAAATGCAGCTTTATCTCCCGAGATTCTAAATGCAACGGCTTGTGCTCCTTTTGTAGCTCCATCAGGCTTTGGTGCGCTATTCTAAGATTATTAACACACAAAATTATAAAAATAAAAATAAAAAATAAGATTGAAGATCATGTATATATATATTGTAGCTCCATCAGGCTTTGGTGTTCTATTCTAAGATTATTAATACACAAAATTATAAAAATAAAAATAAAAAATAAGGTCGAAGATCATATATATATAACTTACGTAAAAAATATCACTCAGTTTTAAAATTACTTACTAAAAAGTATTTTCGAAATTCCAAGAAATTGATATAAAAAATGAATAATATATATTATAATTAAAATAAATAATTAGATAAAATCGTACAAAATAAAAATTATCAATGATAAAATTTTCCAAAATGAAAAATAGCACATATGCAAATGTATATACTTATAAGATAGACATATATAAATACCTTGATAATAACATTAACTGCACTGAAGTAATCGGATTCCACGATCAAAGTGGCACTATCAACGGTTCCATATTGTGCTGCAGTGCCAGCAAATGTTATGCTTGGCATGTTATTTGGTGAGCCATAAAAAGTGATAAAAGGTTTTGTTCTTTCAATTTTTATTTTTTCTTGATAAACTCCCCCCTCGATGTAAATTATGGCACGTTTAGTATTTCCTGTGGGAATGCTGTTAATGGCATCTGTGATGGTTTTGAAATCTCCACCATTTTTCATTACCTTGATAACTTTATAACCATCTTCAGCTGTGACTAATGCAGGATCAAGTGTAGCTTTACGCTCTGTATAAGGTTTTATGTTTTCACTAAACCAATTATCTACTTTTGATATATCTTCTGGAATGGGTGTTGTGTCATCTCCAACAACAGTTGTTGTAGTAGTACATAATATCATTAATAGAATTGCTCGAACAAGCATGCATGTGACTTTTTTAAACATGTTTTTCTATTTTATTTTATTTTCTTAAGGGCGGAATGAATTGGTTGATTAATTAAAAGAATGTATTTATAAGGCTTAAGAATATTGAAAGGATTAAATTAACGTTAGAACAAGAGGGCTTCTCGCATATATTTACTAAAGAGAGTTGTGGTCTTTATTACAGGGTAATACAAATCCATTCATCCATAGATGACTACTTCTAATACCCATTAACCTATCAGTTTGAAATTGTTATGACTTATGACTATGATAATGTGCATCTTAAATTGTGGTCGATAAAATTCTCCTCTTAACTTATAAATAAATAAAAAATTGTAATTTTGTACTCTCTTTTTTGACAATTTTGTAATTCAAATTTGAACACAAAATTATAATTTAGATTATATTTCCTATGAGACATATATTAAGCATAACTTAAACAAGGAGGATACACATTCAAATGAAATAAAGTGTTCTTGTTACATATTCAATTAATTTCACTATTATTCTCAATGGTATAAATAAATAATAAATATCACACTTTATTCAAAATAAATAGTAATATGTATATGAGAATGTCCTATAAGTTTTTTAATGCAATAAAATGACAAAAATATTATCATAACTATATACATGCATTATTGTACCTATCTTAATATAATTAACATTATATTTGTATATGATCTCTGAATATTTAATATTTTTTAATTAAATATTGGGTTACATGTATTCCACCTTTTCTTATTAAATATTTAGTTATATATATATATATGATCTCATAATTATTTCAATATTTAATTCTTCCCTTGCGTCTGATTATATAGACTCAATTTACCATGAGATTTCCTAACTAATTCTCACACTCAACCGAATTTCTGACACTCTCGTTCGTGCTTCCTACTTGCATTTCTCGCCATTTATGGTCCCCCTACTTGCACCATGGTTTGTGCCGAAGCTACTGATACTTATTCTCTAGCAGCCATTTTTACTTCTAACATTCCTTCCTCCCTTTTAGAATCCTTCTCCTCAAGGATGAAGTTGGGGTGGGTGTTGATAAAGATATGTGTGATGTTTCCCCATAGAACAAATCATCCTCCTACTAAAACTAGGAACTTGCTTATCCCAATCAATTTTGACCCTACATAGATTTTCAATCCAGCAATCTTTTGGCTCATAACGAATTCTAACTTCATTACAGTTCAAGTTATTATAATTTCCCTTGAGAATTGCATTCCAGTTATAGAAGTATGTCAAATACAATTTGAAAACATCAATAGAGGCTTTGGCAGCTATTGGGCCCAAGCGGTTGCTAAACCCTTGTGGATGACTAGGTTGGGTGATTCCAAAGGTAGTCATTGCTTGCAAGGCTAAACTTGTTGAGAAATCTATTCGACTAACCATCGAAGTATGCGCATAAGATTGACAAGTAGTGTTTCCAAGTGTCTTGACAATTGTGGAACCAAGAAAAATGCTTGAGGGCACCCCAAAGATGTAATAGCTCCCAATTTGGTAATATGTGACAAGAGGTTTCCATGTAGTTGCATTCGCAACAACAGGTAAAACTGGTGGAAGGTTGTTTAAAAATACTACATTGTCAAGAAAGATTGTGAGTTGGGTGGTTTCTTCAACAACTGCATCATTTTTGTGAAAACGTAAGGGAAATAACCTCTTATGTCCTGAGGAGCCGTCAAACCTCCAAGTGGAATCCTTGAGGAACCAATCCTAACTCCATCTAATTCAATAGTGAAGATGGACAAAAATTGGCTAATAGCATTGAGGCACCAAGATGTATGAAGTACCATAGCAGCCCCAACTAAGTCCCATATTAGTTTTAGTTTTAGCCACCAAGTTATAGACCATGCAGGTCTAACTCTAGGAAATTCTCTTATTATCATAGAAACTGAACTTGGTATTACTACCACCCCTTGCACTGACCCTACAACTAGGGTATTGATGCTCATGTTGTCCACTACAGAAGACTCTCCTTCTGACTGAGTGTTAGATTTATCAAGCAAGGAAAAAACTGGTGTACGGGTTGAAAAGTTCCTTTGGCCACTATTTTCTTGTCCATTACCCAAAACTGTTTTGGAAAAATATGTTCCAAAGATTGACTATGATTCCAACCTTGAATTTTTTCCTTCAAGACCATATTGATAGCCTCACTGCTTTGAATCATGGATGATTTGTTCATTGTCAAGCTCAAAGTATCTAAAAGACCATATCTGGGGTAGTCTTGTATTTTCTGAGTGTCATAATAGCTTGTAAAAGAACCTTCTCTTGTGAAGCCAACCTTTATGTTATTTACAGTAATAATTCCACAGTCATTGGGTAACTCCTTAGCATAATACTTGGCAACATAGGTTGATAACAGAGTCTTATGATGGCTCTTACTAGTTTCTACAATAATCTCATTGCCGAGTAGGATTTGGTTTCATGAACTAAGGTTTTCTAGATTGAAGTTCCTTTGCAAACTTTAAACTTGATATTCCTATGTTTCAATTTATAGAGACCACCATAGTAATATAACTTTCCCATTTGACCCTTTGAAAGCTGCCCTAAGAATTTGGGGCTCATTTTGAAACCATCTCTTTGTTCGCAATGACAAGGCTTCTAAATTTTTTATAGCAAATATAACCAGTATAACTAGAGAAAACTCCTTAATAGAAGAACAAGGGAACCTAATGACTAAGGAACGTAAGCTGGAAATGTTTTCTTCATAATAGAGAGAGTTAATGTTCATGAAGAACACCTTCTTCCCATCCCAATTATTTTCGATAATATCACTCGCTAGCCATATCGTCTACCACCAGATTGGTTGTGAGCTTGTTGGTGAGGTACTAAAAAAGAGATAATTGTTTGTTTCCAAAAATACTGAGTAACATCCAAAAACACCTGCACTTGAAATGAATGAAAAACTCAAGTGACAACTTTGGCACAATTGTCGAAAACCACAACACTCTACCTACGGCACGTGCGGAGTGGAGCTGGGGCGTGCACAAGTGTGGGCGGAAGCACCAGCTGCGTGCACAGGCTTGCGCGGAAAGAGGCAAGGGCATGCGCGGAATGGAGATTTGGCGCGCACGAGACTGGGCGCAGCTGTGTGCGCGATTTCCTCCTTTTTGACATTTTTGACCCATTTTGTTCAATTTTTCTATATTTTTTGACTTTTCCTCATTTATTTTTGAATATATTTGTGATGTATTGCCTCCAGTAGTACTCTTTGAGTCTTTAAGTTACGTTTTTAAGCGAAAATACTTAAAAAACAATAAAAATACCTGTGATTCTGAAAAGACAAATATATATAAATATATGATAAAATCATATAAATATATATATTTTTAATCAATTAATGTGCATAAAATCATGGTAATTTTAGTGCTTTTTGAGCACTTATCGGTCATCACCATGGCACCTAAGCTTACATGATCACATATGAAGCTGACATCATTTTTGACGAGTGACTATTTGATCGACTGACCATTGACCGTTGACTTTTGCAGATGAGGTTCTTCCAACCTAGGTTTCTGCATAGACTTTGTTTTTGTAGTCTATTTTGCATATTGTGTTTGTAAATGGATAAAAAGGATGTTTTTCTTCCTCACCTTATCAATACTGTATTAGAAGGGACTTGGAATTACTTATCTTGGTCTCATGCTATATGCAATTTTCTTAAGGGTCGCATGTTCTCGCATTACTGTACTAGTGTAGTTATCATTCCTATCAAATGAGCAAGTGAAGAAGATGCTACCTACCTTGGTCGCGTGATTGAATGAGAAAGTTACAACCACATGATCCTCACATGGATTTGGAATACTTCCATTCCCTTCATCTCCAATCTATTGGGTAGCTTTGATGATGCAAAATCAACATGAGATATGTTGGCCAAAAGAGACTCCACTACTCACGATTCTATGAAATTTCAGTTAGTAGTTGAATTGCATCAACTTCAACTAGAACCAGGACAATCTATCAATGACTACTATGATATCTTCCTATTCAACTGAGTCTCAGTCTTCTAGATCCACTGTTAAGCTCTCACCCACTAAACTATAGGAGATCATAACTCAGGTTGTTCGTATGGTTAGTAATGTTTTTTTCCATTACTCTCTCAGTTCTTCTTGGTAAGTCTCAAACTTGGAATTTTAATTCTACCTGTTGTAATCACATGACATCTCACTCATCTTTATTCTCCAAACTTGACCCTACACCACATCCTCTTAATATTCATATAGTTGATCGTTCCACCATGCATGGTAATAGTCTATGTTTTGTTTCGACCTCTAACCTCTATGTTCCTGGGTCTTCTAGGTACCTAACATATCCTATAATTTGTGTTATGTGGGAGAATTAGTTGAAATAGGATATCGCCTTATTTTTGAATATTCTGGGTGTATTGTATAGGTTCTAAGGATAGGGCAAAACCTTGGGACCTGTCCTAGGGTTGGGCATATGTTTCTCATGGAAAATCTTCATCTTTCATCTGTTGCTCCTACCTTTGTTGCTACTGCATCTGTTGTAGTTTCTTCCTCACCTTCTCTCGCACTTTGTCATTATCATCTTGGTCATTCCCCATCCACTTGGGTACAATAGTTAGCTTCTAATGGTCTATTGGGTTTTGTGTCTGAAGACAATTTTGATTGTACTTCATACTCAATGTGTTTTTCAAGCTTTTTTACATTCCTATGGCGCTATACATCATATAACATGTTCGTGCTCTTCTTCTTTCTGCCAAATTTCCTGCCCCATTTTGGGGTGAAGTTTTTCTTCATGTTGTTCATGTCATTAATCGCATTCCAAGCACTGTCTATTTCAAAAGTTTTTATATGAATTATTATCTGAAAATGTATTGACAACATGTTTTCAGTGGTGGTTTTAAAACTTGAAAGTTATTACTCACATAATTAAATTCTTAGGTTTTATTTGGACACCTTGAATAAATTTTAAATTGTCTAACCCCACCAAAGGTAGCATTTAAATGGTTAATTTTCAATCTCTTAGAAAAATGAATTAATTTAATTAACCAAATTAGTTATCAACCTCACTTATATGTGTTAATTGATTTGTTTAGTTAACAAAAAATATCTAACCCCACAAAAGGTGATATTCATATAAAAAAGAGAGAATAAATAAATATCAATTTATATCTTTAATAACTTAACTAATATGAGCAAACATAATTAACTTATTTATTATATCCATAAATACTTCACCATTATAAATGATAAAATTATCATATATTTTTATTTAATCTGTATCTATGTTTATTTTTATGTTATTAGATTAAAAACACAAAACCCCAAAATATTGTGACAAGATGTTTAAGATTTAATTTTTTTTTTAAACTTTGAATAATAAATTAAAAACCACATACATTCCTTTCTTAGATCGACCTTGAAAGTATACTTATCATTTTCTATAAAATGATTCGTGAACTTGCGGGAGTTTTATAAATATAAAACCAAAGTATTGGTAGGATCGGCGATGCCGGTTTTGCTCATCATATTTTTGGCGCCGTTATGGTAGAAGGAATAGCGTTTTTAAATTATTTATCAAAATTTTAAAAATATTTTGTGTTGTAAATAATTGTGATTTTTTTATTTTTATTTAAAAAAATAAAAAAAAATTGTTGTTTGTGAATAGTAAAAATAAATAAATAAAAATTAATTTTTTTTCTCATTTTAAAAAAAATCAAAAAAATCAAAAAAATAATAATAAGTAAATAAATAAAAAAATTGTTGTTCATGAATAGTTAAAAAAATTAAATAAATAAACTTATCATTCATGAATAAAAAAAATTCAAATTTCAAATTTCATAATAAATAACAAAAATTAAAATTTTAAATTTCAAAAAACAATATTTATAGCATGAATAGTAAAATAATTTGAAATTTGAAGTAAAAAACAAACTTAAATAAATTTTAAATAAAAAATAATAATCATAAAATAATAAAAATTATGAAAAAAGTAAAAAAAATATTTTATTTAATTATTTTGTTTTAAAAAAATAAAAATAAAACTTAATTTTTACTTTTTTTTTCAAAAAACAAAATTTATTTTCAATTTGATTTTTTTTCTTTTATATTTTTCAATTTTTTTTTTCTTTCTTTTTTTGTTTTAATTTTTAATTTTATTTTTTTTCTTTTAACTATTTATTTTATTTTAATTTTCATTTAACTTAATTAACTTAGGTTTTTATTAACTTAATTAACTTAGATTTTCATTAACTTAAATAACCTACATTTTTATTAACTTAACTTAATTAAATTAATTTTAATAGTATGGAATGTAAAGATCTAAGAGAGTTATGTCTAGGAAACTAGTTCTTGGAAGCCTTTGTGCCACTAGTCTTTCTTGAGAACGTTGTTCTGTCTAAGAGGATGGTTTTTAAGAAGTATTTGCACCACCATTCTTTCCTGGGAGCACTCTTGGTTAATACTGATTATGTTATTTTAACTTAGATATTGTACTTAAACAAAAACAAATTATGAAATTATCTCCAAAATTTTGAAGTTTTAATTACAATCTAAGGAGTTAGTTGCTTTGTTATATCTATGTACAATTTATTTTGATGCCTAAATTATTTGACTTGCACCTAGACGTGGGTTATCTAAAACTCTCAAGCATGCCCCTAGTTTCAAGTACAAAAAAATTTGAACATCGATAGGGCATGATTGAAAAAGTATAGGTAGACAACTTTGTCTTACCTGTAGGTTTGATTGACTCAATGATGTGGGGACATTGAGTTTACTTAAAATAAAATCCCCAAGTTACGTCTTGTTAAGATTTTAAACTGAGTGCTGGATGGGAGGTAACCCATCATTTCAGGTAATTTTTTTATTTGTTTTATTTATTTAATTTCTATTGTTTATTTTAGTTTAATTACATCTGAATAATTTTAAAATTGTTAAACCAAAAATATTTGTTGAGATGTTAAAAGTTCACAACAATCTGTCTATGTGCACTTTAATGAACATGATCGATGCACCTACATTTCTCCATCACTACTTGCACATTTACAAGAAATATGTAATATGTCTTATCTTTATCTTTAATTTACAATTGTTACATTAAGGATAATTTAAGTTCTAGGTTGGGGGTGATGAAAAGTTATCATGCATAATTTCAAAAAAAAAAAAGATTTAACAATTTTTAAAAATAAAAAATAAAAAATAATAATTTTTATTTTATTTTTATGTTCACATTTTCATTTTTATTTTGTTTGGTTTTATTTTCTTTGTGTGATTTAGTAATTTTTGGAATTTTAGAATAAGTTTTAAAAAATATTTCTCACAAAAATTTATAATTTCTTTAAATCAAATTTAAGTAAATAGTTAAGTCTTTTGCACTATTAGATTAATTTTTGAAAACATATCATGAAATATATTTTTTTTTGTAATTAGTTAGTTTTTGTCATAACTAGTATTTCTTGATAAGATGCAGAATTTATATTAAACCCAAAATCAGTGTTTATGAATTTTGTTTAGTTGAGACTAACTTTGTGAGATATAATTTGAGCCTAATTTTCTTTATTTAGAGTGAAATATATATTTTTTCTACTCCAAACACATTTCTTATTTCTTCAAATCTTTAGATGATCTCTATAGGTATTAGCATTGAATGTATGAATTTTTTTTCTCATCTCGTATATTTTTATTTTTGCTTAGATTAAATGATTTGAGTAGGAATTGATAGTATATGCTTTTATCTCATTCGTGCATGATTGTTACAAAAAAAAAAGACATATATGGGTGACCTAAACTAAAATCAAATAGAAAAGCCACAAAATTAACCACTCACCAAAATCCTAAAAAAATGTACAATCTGTACATGGGTTACTCTCTAAAAAATATATATATTGAAGAAGAAAAAATCTTCAGAAAAAAAGAGATAAAGAATATATAGTATAATCTACATACTATGACCCACATTGCCTACAAAGTTGTGAGTAAAATGCTAATTACAAAAGAAAGATATAGGAAGTAATTCTCTAAAAAGTCATTGCACTTTCTTCATTTGTAAAAGGCATATATCTTGAAATTTTTTCTTAATGAGTTTGATTTATGCATGAAAATAATTTTTATATATGATATCTTTATAATTTATACATTTGATTCCTTTCATGAGATCAATGTTAAAATAACACTTTGAGCCTTTATTCTTTATACATATGTGAACATATTAATTCATTTCTATACATAAACTCTTTCGCATATAAATTAATATGAGTGTTTGAACACATAAAATTCAGTGTTTTGAGAGTATTGACTAGTGAGGAATATAGTTGAAAGGAATTCGGATTTCAGACACTGAAATTGGGTAAAATTAAATTGATACATTTTTTATAAGAAATATGAAAATGATTTTTCACTAATTATTATTATAAATCATGATTATTTAAGAAAATTAAAAAACTTATGCTTTAGATTTTAATTATGATCTTAAAAGAGATTAAAAAGTATAAGACATTTTTGTGTTATGTTTCATGTTGTTTTCTTTTATTTTATTCTTAAAAGTTAATTTTTGATTTTGTTGTAATTTTAGTTTTTAAGTTGTTGTTTTTATTATTTCTTTTAATTTTTACATTTAGTTTAATGTTTGTGGGTATCATTACTGAAAACTGCCATGAGACTCAAACTCGTCCACTAGGGCAACCTAAGTGTTTAAAGGCTTGTTGCATAGGCTAAATGCAACCGTATCAATCAAAGGAAGTGATTTAGGACAGTTTAATTTTTAGTTTTTATCGCTTCTCTTGCTAAGAGACTAGCAAGAAGTTGGGTGGGGGTTGTGATGAATGCTCAAAAAACACTAAAATAACCATGATTTTATGCATGTTAATTGATTAAATATATATATATATATATGATTTTATCATATATTTATATAAATCTATCTTTCTGCAATCACAGGTATTTTTATTATAAGAATTATTATCTAAAAATGTATTGACAACAAGTTTTCAGTAGTAGTTTTAAAATTTGAAAGTTAGTAGTGATAATTAAATTCTTAGGTTTAATTTGGACACCTTGAATAAAGTTTAAAGTGTCTAACCCCACCAAAGGTGGAATTTTAATGGTTCATTTTCAATCTCTTAGAAAAAGGAATTAATTTAATTAATCAAATTAGTTATCAACCCCACCCATAGGTGTTAATTGATTTGTTTAGTTAACAAAGAATATCTAACCCCATCAAAGATGGTATTCATATAAAAAAGAGAGAATCAATAAATATCAATTTATATCTTTAATAACATAAATAATATAAGCAAACATAATTAACTTAGTTATTATATCCCTAAATACTTCACTATTATAAATGATAAAATTTTCATAAATGTTTCTTAAATTTGTATCTATGTTTATTTTTATGTTATTAGATTAAAAACACAAAACCCCAAAATATCGTGACAAGATGTTTAGGATTTAATTTAATTTTTAAAAGTTTGAATAATAAATTAAAAACCATGTACATTCCTTCCTTAGATCGACCTTGGGAGTATACTTATCATTTTCTATGAAATGATTCGTGCACTTGCGGGAGTTTTATAAATATAAAACCAAAGTATTGGCAGGATCGGCGATGCCGGTTTTGCTCATCAAGTTGAGCTGCATAGTGCTAGCTCAACATGCATTAACTCAGACAAGTCTCCTATGCCACACGTCGTGCTTTGATTTTCCCAATAAACTCTATGTGCCACGTGTTGCGGTGTGATTGGGGGAGTGAACTTCATGTTTTTATAAGAATTATTATCTGAAAATGTATTGACAACATGTTTTCAGTAGTGGTTTTAAAACTTGAAAGTTAGTACTCGGATAACTAAATTCTTAGGTTTAATTTGGACACTTTGAATAAAGTTTAAACTGTCTAACCCCACCAAAGGTGACATTTAAATGGTTCATTTTCAATCTCTTAGAAAAAAGGAATTAATTTAATTAAGCAAATTAGTTATCAACCCCACCCATAGGTGTTAATTGATTTGTTTAGTTAACAAAGAATATTTAACCCCACCAAAGGTGGTATTCATATAAAAAAGGGAGAATCAATAAATATCAATTCATATCTTTAATAACCTAAATAATATGAGCAAGTATAATTAACTTAGTTATTATATCCATAAATACTCCACCATTATAAATGATAAAATTTTCATAAATGTTTATTGAATCTATGTTTATTTTTATGTAAGTAGATTAAAAACACAAAAACCCAAAATATCGTGACATGATGTTTAGGATTTAATTTCATTTTTAAAAGTTTGAATAATAAATTAAAAACCACATACATTCCTTCCTTAGATCGACCTTGGGAGTATACTTATCATTTTCTACGAAATGATTCATGCACTTGCGAGAGTTTTATAAATATAAAACCAAAGTATTGGCAAGAATCGGTGATGCCGTTTTTCGCTCATCACTCACCTTGTCCATACTTGAATTATACTTAAATCGATCATTTGATAATCAAATAGTTGTAATATGTACTCAATCGATATATATATGTTTGGCTAATGTCTACACCAAAACTTTCTATTGGAAGTGGCACAGTTCATCCATCATTTATGCTAGATGCCTTCGCAACAATAGTCATCAAAAAGCCAAGATTTTTGATGAAGCTTATAGCATAATCATAACTATACTTTTTCCATGGCTTCTTCTTGAATGACTTAGTGTGTGATTATTTCCCACAAGATACTTGTTTTGTATCTCTTAAATGTGTCACCGTACTTACTAATTCAAGTATAATAGATTAAATAAGAAGTATTATATATGTTATTAACAATTAAAGAATAATAATATAATAGTAGTAAAAAAACGTTATCTTAAGTAAAAAAATAGTACCATGTCAAAATTTATCACAACTTGACTCGACGGCTAACAACATATTGTCCAACCGCTTCTTAGACTGTGGTAGCATTAAATGGCACATGTAGTGGACAATCATGGAGCAATGATTGATCAATTACTATTTGCCAATAATTTGGCAAATATTGATTATGAATTATTTGATCATCGCTCAATTGTTGCACCGTTCCAACAGCAACAAAGTCCGTTGATGAAGGATGTTTCAACAAATATTACATATTCTATAAAACCTTTAAATGTTATATATAATAAATAAAATATATAATAAAAAATAAAAATAATAGACTATCTACATAAACTTTAAATCTTACCACAAATGATTCATCCAATAGAGGATGACTCCCATGTGGGGTAGCTATTGTAGGACATTCTCATCAAAACATTCATTATAATATGATGGATGGTAAGAATGCACAAATTGCATTTGAGATGTTGAGCCACTACCTCATTGTATTTGCATTCCTGGCATAAATGAAGAACCAATAGGATGACTATATCTCATATAAGATATAGGTTGGGCGTCATAAGATTGCATGTGTGGCATCCATGGCATGGATGGTTGCATGTCTGGCCAATAGGGCATGCCCTGATTGTAGTACGCTGCCATTCCTGACATGTGTTGTGATTGATATTTCTTTTAAGTGGAAATTTCACTTAACACTGAGGCCTTAAAGGAGATGAATTCTTCTTCAATTTTACAGTACTTCTCCTTACTGACCATCTGAGGCTTTTGTTTTAGAATGTTAAAAAACTCCATATAACCATCATATTGGCTTCCTCCCCTAACATAACCAAGATGTTGGCATATGAATGCATAATATAAAGCATTTCTCCATCGTTATTTGTTCTTGAATAGCTATATACAAATAATAAAGTAAACAAACATATCATACATTATTACATCCATTAGCAAAAATCATAATGACTTTGTATCAAGTTAAATTACTAACCAACTTATTTAGTTTCTCTTCATTAGTGAGTATTTTTTTTCTTTCCATATTGTTTGAATATCATACTATTCAATTGCCTTAATATCTCAACACCTCGGAAAGGTTGGAGTGCAGGTGTTGAGAAAAGCTGGCATCGTCGATCCTACCAATACTTTGGTTTTATATTTATAAAACTCCCGCAAGTGCACGAATCATTTCGTAGAAAATGATAAGTATATTCCCAAGGTTGATCTAAGGAAGGAATATATATGGCTTTTAATTTATTATTAAACCTTTTAAAAACGAAATTAAATCCTAAACATTCTGTCATGATATTTGGGTTTTTGTGTTTCTAATCTAATAACATAAAAATAAACATAGATACAAATTCAATACATATTGATGCAAATTTTATCATTTATAATAGTGGAGTATTTATGGATATAATAACTAAGTTAATTATGCTTGCTCATATTATTTAGGTTATTAAAGATATAAACTGATATTTATTGATTCTTTTTTTTATATATGAATACCACCTTTGGTGGGGTTAGATATTCTTTGTTAACTAAACAAATCAATTAACACCTATGGGTGGGGTTGATAACTAATTTAGTTAATTAAATTAATTCTTTTTTCTAAGAGATTGAAAATGAACCATTTAAATGCCACCTTTGGTGGGGTTAGACAATTTAAACTTTATTCAAGGTGTCCAAATTAAACCTAGGAATTTAGTTATCCGAGTACTAACTTTCAAGTTTTAAAACCACTACTGAAAACATGTTGTCAATATATTTTCAGATAATAATTCTTATAAAAACTTTTGAAATAGAGCTTCACTCTAACTACCGGGCGATTGTACCAACAAATAAAAGAGCACTACTCTAAATCAGACCAGATAACTAAACCTTAAAATCTAATTTTCATATTTAAGTTTGTAATGAAAAATAATATATTTCTCTCTAACATTCTTAATATAAAATCTTGAATAAAAATAAAATCAATTCATTTTAGGGATTTTTACCTATTTAATATTTCGCAAGCATAACAACGTTATTATTACATCATGATTATAAACAGCCAGCAGAGTTAAATTTAATCACAGACAAATTAAATATAACATGTAAGAATAAAGCATAAAAAATAACTGTAAAGAAAATAAAATCCTTACAGAACTTCGATGCTATTCTCGTTGCTGGAAAACCTCCAAGCGGAATTTGCACTTCCATTTATTGAATCAAAAAACTAATAAATTACAAAAAAAACATAACTAGTTCTTCCCAAAAAGGGAAGAACTCTAAAACTAACAGAAATTAACTAAGAAAAACTAAAAACTAAGAAAAACTAAAAAATCTAAGAAAAGAGAGAAAGAAAAAGAGAAGAAAATGTGTTTTGAGGTGTGTTTAGAAGTGAAGAGAAATAGGGTATTTATAGGTGAGGATGGAGAGAAAAAGTGGGGGAAAATGTTAAAAAATTGTAAAAACGCGAAGTGGTGATTGCTGACATTATTTGATGACCCATTTTGACATTTTTTACCTTTTTGACCCATTTTGTCCAATTTTTCCATATTTGTTGACCTTTCCCCATTTATTTATTAATATATTTGTGATGTATTGCTTCCAGTATTCCTCTTTGAGTCTTTAAGTTGCGTTTTTAAGCCAAAATACCTGAAAAATAATAAAAATACTCGTGATTCCGAAAAAGAAAAATTTATATAAATATATGATAAAACATATAAATATATATATTTTTAATTAATTAATGTGCATAAAATCATGGTAATTTTAGTGCTTTTTGAGCACTCATCAAGGCGCACCAAAAATGATTTGATAACTAAGCTCAAAATGACTCACACTCAAATGTAAATTTTTCAAAATAATTTAAATAACACATAAATCTTAGTGAGAATTTTGGTAGGGTTTTGATACTAAAAAAATGGATAAAGAGTTGAAAGAAATGAAATGTATTTATAGAACTATGATGCTCACCTTTCCAATCATATCATCTTCCACTAGAATGGTTGTGAGCTTATTGGTGAGGTACTAAAAAAGAGATATTTTTTGTTTCCAAAAATACCTGCACTTGAAATGAATGAAAAACGCAAGTGACAACTTTGGCACAATGGTCGAAAACAGCAACAACCTACCTAACATGCATCCTATGAAAACCAACACTATGGTGTGTGTAAACTTGCTCGGATACAAAGTTCCCCTAACTATATGTATGTGTAAGTTACTGGTCTATAGTAATCAACATTAAATAGAGGAATATAGATATACTAAGTAAATTAAAAAAATACGTGTTTTATACAAGAGAAGCCAACTCATAGATATAGAGTACTATAGGACTTATATTCTCCATTCTTGGATTTTCATGTGAAAACATGGAACATCTAAATACATATTCACATCTTTCGTGATATGATCATGAATATGACCTAAGGATTTTTTTTCCTATGAAAATAACATCGATCCAAACCCAAACCTGAAGGACACATCTAAATCAAGTACATTCATCTTGTGTACTCCATCCATCTTTATGTAACAATTCATCTACTCTATCACTTTGAAACATTATGGTCTTAGAACACTACATGTCTGAAGCTTGAATACTTTAATATACATTTGTAGCATGCACACATGAAACAAAAACACCTCGTGAACGTATCAGGTAGAAACATTGTTTCGTCTATCCATATACTATGGTCTTACTCCTATACAAGAATACAATGATAGGTACAAACATAAGCAAAAATGCATAACTCCCCTAGAGCTTGTCAGAGCCAAACAAATCATCAAAGCATGAAATCCACACAAACTTCTCAAAATGCCCATAAAGATTCATAGAATTATGGCATATGTAAAATAAAAAAGGTTTATTCAAATTCAATACAAGAATTTATCCATACATACGCTCAAGGAATACACATGTCAAAATAGCAACACTTTAATTCAAGTTAAAAGCATCCTAACCATAAAACATCATTGGATACTCTCTAAAAAGTTTAATTCATAACCAATATGACAATAGGGTAGAAAAACTTGCAGGATTGTCCCAAGAAGAGAAAGAAAGGAGAAAAAGAGATATGTCCTAACTTGATTGTGATGCTCCAAGTGGAGATTTGGAAAATATCGTGCTGCTTTTACAGTCTTGTGTATTCTTTTGATGAGCTCAATACTACATTCATAATCTCTAAACTTCCATAAACATTGTAGTTTAAGCCAACCTTCATCGTTTATCACCCTCTAGAAAATAACCTAAAATCACAAATCAATTGACTTTAGGAAGTTTAAAGTTGTTATAAAGTTCAAATTGAAGAACTTATGACACTTAATGGCCATATGAGCTTCAATATGTAGAAACATATGCATAATAAACTCAGGTTATACTAGATCAATAACTAATCATGCATAATAGGTGATATAACTAGGTAAACCCACAAAGAGACCATATATATATAGTAACATTCCCGGATTACTTAAGCCAAACACAAAATAGTAAATAATTCACTAAAAAATAAATAAGTTACATCCTTAATAGACAATAAAACCATTATTATGTCTATAAGCTAGAACATCTGTCCAAACTCCAAACTACCTATTGTTCCTCTAAATTGCTACTTTTGTAACTAATTGGTTCAACACACAAACTCATATTCCTTCCACGACCAATACAACCCAATATGGTGTGGTTGGTAAACCCAAATCATTAATACGAAGTGTAATCGCTTACGTCCTTAAGGGACACATAGTCTACCATAGAACTTAAACCATATATGGGAAACACTTAGTGAAACCATGTAGGCACAACAAAAATGATTTGATAACTAAGCTCATAATGACCCACACTCAAATGTAATCTCTCCAAAATATTTTAAATAATAGATATAAATCTTAAAGAGAATTTCAGTAGGGTTTCGATACTAAAACAATGGGTAAAGACTTGATATAAATGAAAGGTATTTATAAAACTCTGATGCTCACCTTGCCAACTATATCATGAGCCAATTGAGTAACAAAGAGATTATTGGTGAGGTACTAAAAGAGATATATTTTTTGTTTCCAAAAATACCAAGTAACATCAAAAAATACACGCACTCAAAATGAATGAAAAACTCAAGTGAAAACTTTGGCTTACTCATCAAAAACCACAACATTTTAACTAGCATATAGCCTAAGAAAACCAAAATTGTGGTGTGTGTAAACATGCTCACATATAAAGTTCACCTAACTATGTGTACGTGTAAGTTACTGGTCCATTGATCAACCTTACATAGAGGAAGATAGATATACTAAGTTGAGTAAGAAAATACGTGTTTTACACACGAGAAGCCAACAAATAGATATATAGTATAATGAGACTTATATTATCCCTTCTTGCCTTTTCATTTGAAAAAATTGCACAACTAAATACATACTCACATCTATCATGAAATGGCTATAAAGATGACCTAAGGATGTTTTTTCCTATGAAAAAAACATTGACACACACTCAAACTGGAAAGACACCCCAAAACCAAGTGCATCCATCTTGTGTGATCCATGCATATTTATGTAACAACTCATCTATTATGTCACTTTGAAATATAATTATCTTAGAACAGTACATGTCTTAAGCTTGAAGACTTTAATATACACTTGTACATGCACACATGACACAATCACACCTCGTGATCGTATCAGGTAGAAACATTATGTAGTCTATCCATATACTATAGTGTTACCCTTACACAAGTCACAATTATAGGTACACATAAACGAGATCAAAACTCTATATCTCTCTCTAGTCAAAAGAATGGTTAAGCTTAAAGGAAACAAAATGTTCATCTCCACCAAATAAAGAAAATATGGAGAACAATTGGCCAATAAAAGGAAGTACTAGAGTGGAGGTGGCCTTTAGAAGCATTCGGGTAAGGTCTAATTGAGGATGAAGAAATGGGTGATTATGAATATAAGGTGCAATATGATGATAAGAAGTTACAACAAAATAAGAAAGAGGTGAACTATAGTGAGAGGATAACTATACATCCTTTAAGCATAAATTTTGTAGAGAAAGTAGTTGTAGAAACGTGAGGTAGGCTATGAAGAAAAACCATAGGGCCTTTTGTGATTAACCAAAACATTCAATAGAAATCTCCACAAGGATATCAATCTATAATGCATTTATGTAAGGGTACGATGAGGTAGGAGAGATATGACAATTAGGTTCAAACACACCTTTGTCCACTCAAGAACTATCTAATAAGTTCATGTCCATTACAAAAAACCCTCAAATATGGGTTCTTTTCTCTTTACTTCTCAAAACTCATTCACAAACAAAGTTGTGAAAAAACCACATTATATTCAATAACTTATACACCTTTCTCTTCCTCCTTTTATTTATATATTGTAACAACATTATTTTTATCATTATTTTCCCCTCTTTATTAACATCATCATTCTTTTCATCCTTTTCTTCCCTCCTTTTAATAGAAACCAAAAAGGCAACACAAACAAACTCAGAACATATATGCTCTACAAAGGATGCACATGTAAATTGGGACAAAGCATTTGGGCTAGGTTTAAAAGGGTACAATGAAAATTATTGACACAAAGGCTCAAAGAGGAGTAAAAATGATATAAGTAATTAGAGGTGACTTGAAGGTTCAAAAAATCCAAAGAAGACCTAAATTATCTATGTATCTAGGTGGTACCCATGATTTTTTCTCAAAGGCACTAAAGTGGATTTTGGAGCTTGTTAGAGTCAAACAAATCATCAAAGCATAAAATCCATACGAAATTCTCAAAATGTCCATACAGATTCATAGAGTTATGGCATGTGTAAAAGAAAAATTCAAATTTGACACAAAATTTATCCATACATACGCTCAAGGACTAAACATGTCAAAACAGTCACACTTTAATTCAAGTCAAAATCATCTCAGCCATGAAAAATCATTGGTCCCTCTCTAAAATGTTTAATTCATAAGAAATATGATAATAGGCCAAAAACAAACTTGTAGGATTGTCCTGAGAAGAGAAAGAAAGGAGAAAAGGAGTGCCAATATGATTATCACAATATATTTAATGTAGTAAAGGGAGATAAAATAAGTAGGCAAACAAAAAAATAACATAGAGGTCACACACAAAAGTACTACAACATAAGAGAGAAAAGAAGAAAGTTGCTCAATCATATACTGATCATCAGAAGATAGTGATCAAACAGCATCACTCTATTTAAAGAATTTATGATGGGCGATTGAGTTAGAATGTAGTTTTTGAATCATATAAGAATGAAAAGTATATGAATCTTGGGTTTAATTTTGATTATAAACTTTAGGAAATCCAATTGAGTTATCTATGTAAACTAGGCCAGCTAGACTTTTTAAAGCTAATCTATTTCTTTTCGCACTGTACCTAAGATACATGATATATCTTGCTTGAATATGCTTAGATAAGCCACATTAATTACTTTCTGCATGGGAGATGGGGAGAGCAAGGTAGAGAAATTCGAGTTGTACTCCTCATATATCTAGGACACTACTTTGTAAGATGGCTAGTAGTGACATATAGATAACAAGCCCTAATAGAGGAGTTAGATAATCTAGGTCCTTAACTCCCACGAGTACAATGCAAAGGAGATGAAGTTGAAGCACTTAAATAACATTGAAGAATTATCTCCTGAAATTCAAGCTGAAGAACTAAGCATCTCTCCATTAACTTGGGTGCAACCAGAGGAACATGTCATGTATTTATGTAATGAGAGCACATGTTAGCTTAGCACTTTGGCCAATATTGTACAATTGGGTTTTTTAAGTCCACAAGTCTGGCATTATTTGTCTAAAAAGCTATAAGAAGAGAGTAATGAACCAGATAATATTGAGTGGGGAAATGTTGAAAATCCTCTTTCAATAGTCTATCAAAAAGATGCACCAAAAAGACTTGAGAGGTTGTTAAAGTTTACTGGGAAGAACAAAGGAAATGCAAATAGTAGTGGTTGGAACTTTGATGACAAAGACAGCTGAATATATTACTTTTATTTTGAAATAAATGACCTCAAACAACTATCAATGGCCAACTGAAAGATCTATGGCTAAGAAAGTCATTGGGATTTAAGAATTGGAGCCATTTGCTGCCATTTCAACACAAGTTGCTTCTCTATCTCATCAGATTTCAACCTTGACAACCCAAAGAATACCACAAAGTATAGAATATGTTATAGATTCAAGTATGATAGTTTCAATGAATGAATCAAGTCAAGAAAAGGTTCAATACATCAACAACCAGAATTACAAGTATCATGGGAATCCTATGCCAAATTACTACCATTCAGGGCTTCAAAATAAATTACCTCAAAAATTAAAAGATCCAGGGAGTTTCACATTTCCTTGCACTATTAGAAATCCATTTTTTGATAAATTTTTATCTGATCTTGGTGCAAGCACTAATCTTATGTCACAGTTTGTTTATAGGAAATTGGGACTTGGAGAGATGAAACAAACAACAATTTCTTTGAAACTAGCATACCGATCTATCAAGTATCCACAGGAAATCATAAAAGATGTATTGGTAAAAGTGGATAAATTTATTTTTCTTGTTGAATTTTTGGTGTTAGGTATGGACGAAGACCAAGATGTCTCACTAATTCTTGGCCGACCATTCTTAGCTATGGGAAGGGCTTTAATGGATGTTCAAAAAGATAATTTAACATTGAGATTGAACAAGGAAGATCTTACGTTCAGCATCTACAAAACCATGAGATTTCCTAAAGATCCAAGCACTTGGTTTCGAGTAGATATCATTGAACAATGTGAAGTAGAAGCCTTTCAAGAAGATATGTTGTTCGATCACCTAGAACGATGTATCACCACTTGTTATCATGTTTATGATTTCAATAACTCTATTGTTTGGGAATCTAATTTACCTTTTGTTAGTGAAGAATTTCCCTACTATGTATTTTCCTTGGAAGCATTGAAACAGGTTACATCATTTAGCACTAAAGTGGAGAGGTTAGAGCCAATGATAGCAAAGATGGATTCTATAATCTCTATAGAAAAAGTGCATAAAACTACAACTCCAGCGTTGAAGCAATTGCCTAAGCATCTTTGTTGTGCATTCTTGGGTGATAGTTACACATTTCTAGTGATTGTTGCAGTATCACTTACACCCGAAGAAGAGGAAACGTTACTGGGTGTGTTAAGGGAGCATATAATAGCATTGGGATGAACTATCTTTGACATAAAAGGTATAAGTCCATCCATTTTCATGCACAAGATTATAATGGAGGAATTTTAAAAACCATCAATTGAGCCTCAAAGAATATTAAATCCAGCAATGAAGGAAGTTGTGAGAGCTGAAATTTTAAAGCTCTTTAGTGTTGAAATTATTTATGCTATTTCAGACAGCTCATGGGTAAGTCTAGTGTCAGTTGTACCAAAAAATGGTGGAATGAAGATGGTGAAAAATGACAACAATGAGCTTATTCCTACAAAAACAGTCATAGGTTGGCGTGTATGTATAGATTACTGTAAGCTAAACAAAGCAATAAGGAATGGTCAATTTCCACTTCCATTCATTGATCAAATGTTAGATCGATTGGCTAGATATTCGGGGTATAACCAGATTTCTATAGCCCTCAAAGATCAAAAGAAAACTACATTCACATGCCCTTATAGAAAATTTTCTTTTAGAAGGATTCCATTTGGATTTTGCAATGCACCGGAAACATTTCAACGTTACATGATGGCTATCTTTTCTGATATGGTGGAAGATATAATGGAAATTTTCATGGAAGGATTTTCGGTTTTTGGTACATCTTTTAATCATTTTTTGCATAATTTAGCTCTTGTTTTGCAGAGATATGAAGATAAAAATCTTGTCCTAAATTGGGATAAGTGTAATTGCATGGTTCAAGAAGGGATCGTGAGTTTCATCTAGAGGACTTGAGATTGATCGAGCTAAATTTACAACCATAGAAAAACTACCACCTCCAAAGAATATGAAGGGAATGAGAAGCTTTTTGGGACATGCAAGATTTTATAAAAGATTTATAAAGGATTTTTCTAAAATCTCTAAATTGATGATGTTTGTTTGTAGGCCTTTAATGGAATCAAGGAGAAACTGATTTCAGCACCAGTAATGACTATACCTGATTGAAGTTAACCTTTTGAAGTCATGTGTGATGTAAGTGACTTTGAAATTAGAGTAGTGTTATGACAAAAGCAAGACAAATTGTTTAGGGCCATATACTATACAACCTGGACATTGAATGAAACCTAATTGAATTATACAACAACTAAAAAGGAGATTCTTGCTGTGGTATTTTCTTGTGACAAATTTTTGCCTTACCTTATTGGTACAAAGGCGATAGTGTTCACTGATCATGCATCACTTTGTTATTTGTTTAGAAAGAATGATGCTAATTCTAAGCTAATTCATTGGATCCTTCTTCTTCAAGAATTTGATTTGGAAGTTCGAGATAAGAAAGGAAGTGAAAATTTAGTTGCTGACCATCCTTCTAGGTTAAAGCAAGAGGAAATAAAACTAGATTTAGTGATCCAAGAAGCATTCCCTGATACGAAGTTATTTTCATATGAGATCAAACTTCCTTGGTATGATGATATTGTAAACTACCTAACTTGTAGGGTATTGCCAGTAGATCTTACTTACCATCAACGTAAGAAGTTTTTTCATGATGTGAAATATTATTTTTGGGATGAACCTTTTCTTTTCAAAAGATGCCCTAAACAAACCATCTGAAGATGTGTGCTTGGAGAAGAGATGCAAGCCATTCTCCATCATTTCCATTCCTCATCATATGGAGGAAATTTTGGAGTAACATGTATAGAAGCTAAGGTACTTCAAAGTGGTTTCTTTTGGACCTTTGTGTTTTGTGATAGTTATATGTTGGTAAAGACTTGTGATCGGTGCCAACGTATGGGAAACATTTTAAGGCATCAGGAACTACCATTGAAAAATATATTAGAGGTTGAATTATTTTATGTTTAGGGAATTGATTTTATGGGTCATTTTCCTCCATCTTTTGGCTTTGTTTATATCTTGTTATAAGTTGATTATGTGTCAAAGTGGGTGGAGGCAATTTTCGTAACAACAAATGATGTAAAGGTAGTGCTTAAATTTCTACATAAAAACATATTCACAAGATTTGGCACTCCATAAGCTATTATTAGTGATGAAGGGACCCACTTTTTCAACACGTTGTTCGAGAACCTTCTCTCTAAATATGGTGTGAAACATAAGATAGCACTTTCCTACCATCCTTAAACTAATGGCCAAGTTAAAATTTCAAATTGAGAAATCAAGAATATCCTTGAGAAGACGGTCAACAACAATAGAAAGGATTGGGCAAAGAAGCTTGATGATGCTTTGTGGGCACACCGTACAACTTTTAAAACACCTATCGAGATGTCTCCTTATCATTTAGTGTTTGGAAAATCATGTCATCTTGTTGAGTTAGAGCATAAAACTTATTGGGTTGTAAAGAAGTTAAATTTTGATTTGAAGGTAGCAAGGGAAAAATGACTTCTTCAATTGAATAAGATGGATGAGTTCTAAAACGATGCTTATGAAAATGCAAAAATCTACCAAGAACGAACAAAGAAGTGGCATGACAAACAAATTCTTAGGGGTGAGTTTACTCCATAACAACAAGTTTTGCTTTTCAAACATTACTAAAACTCTTCCCGGGTAGTTAAGAACAAGATGGACAGGTCCTTATACAATTGACAAAGTTTCCACTTTTGGAGTAATAGATTTGAAGGACAATGCAGGGAATATATTCAGAGTTAAGAGTTAGAGATTGAATCACTATTATATAGAGCAATCAAAAAGGAATTATGTATTTATTCCTTTTCGAAATCTCATTTGATGAAGATTGAAAAGTCTGGTTGTAGACTATAAAACAAGCGCTTATAGGAGGCAGCCCATAAAACTCTCTTTTATTATTTATTTTATTTTATTTTATTATTTTTTTAATTAAATAAATTGGATTTTAATGCTGGTTTATTTTGTAGGAATAAAAAGTTGAAAATTACAAACTAATGCGAATCCACCATAAAATCGGGAAAGTTCCTTATTTGTCTCACTTTTAAATTACAATAAGGACATTGTTTAGTTTAAGTTTGGGGGTGTCAACTCCTAGAGTCTTGAGTTGTTGAATTCTTTTATTATGATTGAATTCATTCTAACTATGACATTTGTGATTGAGGATGTGTTTGAGAAATGTTTTTTTTTCTTCAAAATCTGCTATTATGTTAGGTAGAGTTTTATGGGTACTTTGATTTAAATATTTGTAATTGAAAATAATTAAGCATGTAGTAAATTTTTCTCTACTCTATTTTTCCTATGAAGAGAAGTTGAATTAACTAGGTTAGCAAAAATCCAATCTTGCTTTGCTCTAGAATCAGTTAATGGGTCGTTGAGGCGAAATCCTAGTTGATACCAAATATTAGAGAAATGATCTAGGCAATTTTTTTTTTCAGAATCGAAAATCTTTCCCAATCGTCCTAATTATCATGTCATCATTTCATGGTGTATACCCATAGTTAACCCCTTAAGCCTTATTTTACATAAGCCTTTGTTTTTTCTTTTAACTACATAAACCATTCTCATTCTAAGCCTAAAAAACCATGAATTTACCTTAAAGTTTGAGAAAATACTTTGGTGGAAACTTGCATTTAAAGAAAAAATTAGTTCAAATTAAATAATTCACATTATGATTGCTTTACTTGATCAAAGAGAGAGAAAAACAAAAGAAAGAAAGTGAAAGACAAGAATCGAAAAAGGGTTAAAGTGATTGAAATTAGTAAAAACTATAAGTATCAAAGCAACCACATGAAAAAGAAAAAGAAAAAAAAGCACTCCACTTATTGAGTATAGCAACAATATTATCATCAGTATAAGCATATTTTCAAGAAAGAGCTATAGTGTGAATCATATGGATATTCTTTTTATTGTTTTTTTCCTACCAAGTATTTTCCCAATTTGCTTTGATTTTCCATATCCATTTCTTTCTTATCCCTCACCTTGTTGTCTATCATTACAACCCTGATTAAAGACTTTTTTATCTCTGATTTTTGGTGTTGATTACATTAGTGGAGATTATTTCTAAAAATTTGACTTATGCAGTTAAATTTTGAGAGAATTCTTCTAATTTTAGTTGTTCTACTTTTATCTGAATTTTTTAGTGGTTTAGAGTTAAATTGACTATTTCACACACACATGCTCGAGGACTTAGATTTAGGTTGAAGTAAATTATTAACTCTTGCTTGACAAATCACTACTACAAAAAGGGGCATTAAAGTCGGTTAAAAACCGACTTTAAATTAAATGACTTAAAGTTTAAAGTCAGTTCACAGGATGAACCGACTTTACGTTTAAATTCGGTTCACGCGATGAACCGACTTTACGTTTAAAGTCGGTTCATGCGATAAACTGACTTTACATTTAAAGTCGGTTCACGTGATGAACCGACTTTACGTTTAAATTCGGTTCATGCGGTGAACCGACTTTAATTTTTTTTTAAATTTATTCATTTTCAACCTGTATTCGAGCATAAAAAAACCAAAATCAGTTTAGCAAATAGTTCAAATAATACAAATATTTGAAAAATAAAATATTAATTAATAACAGAAAAATTACCATGGTTTTGTTCTATTTTATTCAAGATCGACATATTCTTCTCCTTATGTTATAATACAAACCTACATATATAATACAAAAATCTATACACATATACATAATAACAGAAAAAATATGAATAATAAGGGATATAAAAGATTAGTTAGAAAGGAAGAAAACTTACTAACCGATGTTGAAAATGGTAGTCGTAGGTGGCTGGAAAATGAGAAAGAGTGGAGGAGAAGTGGATGAGGAGGTTTTCAGTTTTTTAGAGTTTTGCAACGTTGAAAATAGTTTATGTCTGGAAAGAAAGAAGAGAAAAGATTTATCCACGTGTGTAGCGCCGGTTGACGTGTCAAACCGACGCTATGTTACGTGGATAGCGTCGGTTCCAGGTGTCAACCGACGCTATGCTACGTGGATAGCGTCGGTTCTAGGTGTCAACCGACGCTACGCTACGTGGATAGCATCGGTTCACCACGTCAACCGACGCTACGTCCACGCATAGCGTCGGTTCGACACATCAACCAACGCTACGTTCTACATAGATAGCGTCGGTTCGCCACCGAACCGACTTTAAACCAATTTAAAGTCAGTTTTTGGAAAAAAACAACTTTACATATCGACTTAAATACCCATTTTTGTAGTAGTGAATTATTGATTTTTTGATTGATTATCTTGCTATCTTCTATGTAAAAAGAGTAAATTATTAGTGATAAAATCTAAATTAAAATCATGGTTTGGTGAGTGATGGTAGTTCTCTATGGGGTCTTTTTGACACGGTTTACAATTGTCTTTTCTTTTATTTTCTTTTTGTTTGAGGACAAACAAAGTTATTAGTTTAGTGGTGTTTTATGACTTACATAATTTGGTATAATTTATCGCTTCTCAACTTTAAACTTCATTCTAAGTTTATTTAATTTTTTATTGAATTTAGACTTTATTATTATTTAAATTTTATTACATATTTAAAGATAATGAAGATTCAAAATTTTAAAAGTATATCATCTGATGACTCTCAAATTTAAATTAAGATAAATTAAATTTAAATTAAGATAGTAAATGATGTGCTGACTGGGAAAGTCAACTGTTTTGATAAATTATTCTTCCAATCAATTGGAGATATGATCTTGTGAAGTTTTTCAGTTGAAAACTACACTTCTAAAGATTTGGGATAATGGAAATGTTTAAATTCCACACTCCCGATGATTTCCAGAATACTTTCATAATATCAAGGAGTTTTTGAATTTAATGTTGCCCTGTAGAAAATCCCTTTTCCAAACATTTTTTGAACGGCCAAGTAAGGGTTTTGGTCAAAAAATTGTTTTTTCTAAAATAGTTATCATCTCAGTTGGTTGTTTCTTAAAATACTCAGAGGTTATTTTTGTTTTGAGAATAACTTCCCTTTCTCCTTTTGGAGGAAAATATGTTGAAGATGTTACTCTTCTTTCTGGAATAGAAATTGTTCCAGATGATTTTTGGGAAAATGTTTTTGATTTGGAAGGTATAATTTCCAAATTTGATGAGTAAGTTGGTCCCCCTAATTTTGGGATACAATGAAATTTCGTTCTGATTTTATCAGAATCCATATTTTGCAACCATTTTTGGATACGATTATTTAGTTCTAAATCCTCAAGGGTTAGCTGGGGTGATTTTTCTTCCAAATTAGGTTGGGAAGATGATGCTTGGTTTTGGATGGTCTGAGACCAGGTCATAACAGGTTTAGCTAATGATAGGCTAGTAATGGTAAGGTTTGGAGGTTCCCTCTTCTCCTTATCTTTCCTTTTCTTATTCATCTTGATACCTGTTTTAAAGAAATTTCCTAGTTAGAAAATCTGGTAATTAATTATTTTCTCCTCTGATAAATTCTATATCAAAATAAAAAATGCTTAATAATACTTGTCATCTTGCAAAAATCTATTTTGATGCAATGTTTTTAACATCTTTTAATAAAATTTCTTTGGTAGACTTACTCAATTCTTAGTAAAAATATTTGACTTAATAAATCTGATTGAAATTTAGAAATACAGAGTACTATTGAAAGTACTTCTTTTTTTTTATAGTGGAATAATTCTTTTGACAATCATTCCAATGGCCAGAGATAAATTGAATAATTTGTTCATTATTATCTTGGACTTGTTTTAATATCCCACCATAGCCGAGTTCACTGGCATCGGTCTCTACTATCTTGGGGAGTGTTGGATCCACAAGATGTAAACAAGGAATGCGTTGGACTTGTGCTTTTCTTTTTTGCACATTTTTTGTATTTCCTTCTATCCATGGCTCGGAAATTTTCTTAAGCCTATTATGAAGTGGTTTTGCGAATATGTTCATATTTGGATAAAAACTTAAGATGTAATTTAAACTACCAAGAAATATTTATAGCTGGGTTTTATCGATAATCCCGTCAAGAAACTTTGTAGTAAACTGAAGTGATTATTCGATTGGAATAATTGTTCCATTGGATACATTGTGTCCAAGAAATCTGATATTGGTTTGAAAAAGAGTCATTTTCTTGGCTGATAAAGCTAATCCATTTCTCTTGATGATATGGAAAAATGTTTGAGATGTCTGATGTGTTGTCTGACATCTTTTGAAAATATGAGTACATCATCAATGTACACAATACAGAATTCTAAGTAGGGATTGAATGTCATTCATAATCCTCTGAAACTCAAAAGGTGCATTTTTGAGCCCAAATGGCATAACATTCCATTCAAATTGTCTGAATGGAACAATGAATGCAGTTTTGTACCTATGTTGAGGTTCGATTTGGATTTTCCAGAAGCCTGATTTCATATCAAACTTTGAGAATATGGATGATGAGTATAATTTTTGAAGCAAGTCCTTTTTATTTGGGATAGGGTACCTAATCCATTTTAGGACTTGATTCAAAGGTTTATAGTTAATGACGAGCCGAGGGATTCCTCTTTTAATCTCATTAGATTTGTTAACATAGAAGGCCACACAGCTCCATGGCGATCTGTATTTTGATATGAGTTTCTTAGATAAGAGATGAGTGATCTCCTTTCTACATAATTGTTCAAGGTTACCATTCATTTGAATAGGCCTTGCTTTTGTAGGAATATCCTTTTCATTGAAGGATGATTCATATGGTAAGTCTACCATGTGTTCTTTTCTATCCCAGAAAGCACTGGGTAATTCAGAACAAACCTCTTTTTCGAAAGAGTTTTGTAATTTAGAAATTTTATCTTTGATCTCTAGGATTTGAAGTTCTTTCTCAACAGTATGAGCCTAAACTTTGGTTTTGAGATAGAGAAGTTCCTTTTCTCTATGATTTATAAGAAAGAAATTTCTTTTGGAGAGATTGAATAGGTTTTGATGAGATTAAGATCCCTTGTTTTTGGCTCTTCGATAATAGGGAAACTAAAGGCTTCTCTTCCAATTTTGAAAGAAATATTATTATTTTTGATAAGATATAGGATGATGATATCCTTAAAAGGAGTTCCTAATATGACTGGGTAACCTATATTAGAAACTATGACGAATGGAGTTTTAAAGAGGTATAATCCTTTCAGAATCGATACCTAGGTTTTTCCAATAATATCCATACGAGATTTATTGGCATAAAACCTTCTGGGAACATTTGATGGTTTGATGCAATTAAGGTCAGCACCTATATCAAACAAGGATGTGACCTCAAGTTTTGAGTCATCAGCGAAAACTAAGATTACATTAATCTTGTACTTCCTGGTGGTAATTTTCCTCAAGTTTTGGATTTCTTGATTGTTTTGTGTAAGGTCATCGTAAGAATCGCTTACATAAGTTGATATTTTTCCATTATTAAGTAGTTCAAACTTAATATCATGTTCTTTTTTTTCTCTAAGCTGGTGGAGTTCCAGTTTAATAATTTTGATTTCCAGTTTTAAGTCTTGAATTTGACTCTCTGGTTTGATAATTTTGTTCTTTCATTCCAGAACAACAGTGAGGTCATAATAGTCTATGCTGGTATTTGGAAGTTCAGAATTTTTCTTAATGGATTGTGATTTGGCCAAACATGTACTTAGGTATTCTACATAAAGTTTGGTTATTGATGGGTCATTTAGCATAAGGATTGTGTCTTGAAGTTGTTCATCTTTGTCCTTAGTTAATACATTAATATTTTTATTTGAGGAATCTCAATTGTTGGTTGCAAATTCATCATTTTGAGGATTTCATTCTTTGTCTGTCGATTGATCAGACTTAGATGATGAGGATGTGTCTACCATTAGGGCATATATTTTGGAAAAGGTGTCTTCTTCAAGTTGTAATTCGTGAAATTTTTTAGACATTTTGCAGTAATTAGCTGTGTGACCTTTCTTGCCACATTTATAACATTTAAACTCTTTAAAGTTTTTAAAGGGTTTTTTATGGTGTTTTGATCCCTTATTAAAATTTCTTTTATAAGGTTTGTTATAAAAATTCATTCTCTTTTCAAAGAATGGTTTTCTGGATTTGCAAAGTGTCTTATAAGGTTTTGAAATTGTTTTACTGTAAGTTCCCTCGTAGGTTTTTTCAATAGAGAGATTGCCATCAAATTGTTTGCAAAATGATCAAATTTCTCTTTTGGAAACTTTTAGTTCCAATTTCATTTCCTTTTGGATTCTCAAATCTTGACATATTTGAAGACCCTAGTTTTGTGCAAAATTTATCAATTGATCGTAGGTTAGTTGATCATATGGGATGATGTGATTCCCATAAGTTTCGCGAATTTTGTTTATGGTTTTCTCACCTAAGAGGGGAGGAAGTCAAGCTAGGAATTTATCCTTCCAAAATGGTTGAATAGAGTCATCTCTTAACATAACTCTAGACAAAAATGTAGTTTTATAATTTTGAAAATCGCTCATCTTCCTACATTTTATGTTGGAAAGAAGATCAACGTTTTTATCTTTTAAATGGGATGGATCCCTCATAAAATGATGTGATATGGTAAAGAGTAATGTGGAGACTACATCCTGTATAAGAGCTCCTTAATTGATGTGAAAGTATAGGTATACCACACTCATCAGTCAATATCACATTACAGATATCTAATTGTTGTTGTTTTGAAATATGATAATCCCACCATCCTTTTAGTTGGCCTGAAATGCCAGTTATTAATAATTCAACAATTGTTTTATTAGTTGTACCAATTTGGGTTTTATAAGCATTTGATGCCATGGTCATTTGTTGTAAGATATTTGATATCTCATGATCAGTCATTCCATTAATGTTCCAAACATAGATAGAAGATGCGTTATACTTGGATGGGTTGGGTACCTATGGTATGAGGGTACCTAACTGTGATAGGTTCTTTCCAAGCTAATTTTTAAATCTGAGGAGTTGGTTCAGAAAGGGTTTCTTAGGAACTATCCTCAGATGCTATATCAGATCCTAGTTTACAAAGAATACTAAGATCTTGTAATGATTTTGGGTTGATTTTGAGTCTGGGGTCTAAAAAAAAACTAATCCTATTTTGTTTGAAAATTGTTCTTATAATTGGGATATAATGGTATTATTCCAATTTTGAAGTTTTTCAAATTTTGATATTATTTATTCCTAGGCTGGTTTGGATACCTGGAAGGGTTTGAAGATAGGGTTCTTAACCTGGCTATCTAATTTTTGATATGAGGTAGAGGGAATATCTATTCTTAGATTTTTCTCTATCCTTATGAGTTGTTTACCTAAAGTATTTAGGTTGATGTTTGTAAAATTATTTTGGGTAATAATATTCTTAAGGTTACTTGCCTAGCTCGTTCACTTAAAGGTTCTTAAGAGGGAAGGCTTCTACCTGACTATCCTGATAAGGGATGGTAATAGGTCTTAATGGAGGATGTTTAGCTTCAACTGAACCATCTAGATTTTCCCATACGGGTAACTTCTTCTTAATATTAACCATGTTAATTGTATTAGTTGGTTTATCAGTTTCTTCTAATAGCCTATCAAAGTCAGATTCAGTGACTTCACTAGAACTAATGTCAAAAAAGGTTTTGAATTGTGGAGTTAAAGCTATTGGTTCTCTAGCTAAAGACTCTATTGGTTAATCTTCTAAAAGCATATCGAAGTTAGCTTCTGTGACATCCGAAATACTAATTGATGGGAATATTTTATAATGTGGAACTATAGCTATAGGTTCTATGGCTATAGGTTCTTTAGTAATATTGTAACTGGTAGGTTACCTATTAAGACCATTGATGGTTTGACTAAGTCAACAGATTTTATTGTTCAGTTTGATTTAAGGTCAACTGACAATATTTGACTAACCGATACAGGGTTAATTAATGATATTGATTCAATTATGCTATACTGGGTAAGGGTAACAGTGTGATCTGATAATGTCTCTAATGGTTGGACCATTGGTGATACTAAGCTAACTGGTTCAGGGTTAACTATTGGTGATATCTTAATCGGGGAATTCCTAATTAAGTTGGTAATATGTTCTGGAAACGTTTCTATTGGCTTAGGAATTTTCTTATGTGCCTTTTCAGTGTGTCTTCATTGATGTACGAATAGGGAGTCTAATCCTTTGGTTGCCTTATAGATTTCTAACCATTTGAAGAATTCTACATTTTTATTATGTTCTCTAACATAGCACTCATGTTGCCTAAAGCAGCTTGCCCTAGAGTGTTCTTAGTGTGTTTTAAAGAACCAATGTTTAATTCTTTTGTTATACGGATAATCTATATCTAGATGTAGGATTTCTATGTCTAATAATTCATTATCCGATGTTAATACATTTAACTCATTTATCCTAAACTTTTCGCTAAGGGCTTTGGATTGAGTGGGTGATGAAGGGAAAATAGGTGATAACTGAGGTGATTTGCTCATCTCAGAATTGTCAACAGTGTAAACTAGTCTGGGTATTGGTGTACTACAGTCTACTCCTTTGAGTTTTGTTTTCCTAAGGATATCTGAGGTTGATAACCTAGGGTTTGTTTTGAATGGTAAATCCATTGATGAAAATCCCGAGGCACTCAAAAAGCATCTCATTGATGAAGATCTATTGAAACCTATTTCAATATTTCCATTTTTATATTTTATTATTTGCATAAGTTCTGTATTTTGGACAAGTTCTTCCGGTTGATAAGTTTCATATGTTGGTTGGGAAATTCCTTTTAAAAGTCACATATCTAGGTATACTACGTTATCCCAACTTATTGGTCTAGGGATGGTAATATTTGATCTAGACAAGTCTATCTGTAATAAAATAGTTTGTCCTTTATCAGAGTTATGAATGTTCCTAGTGTCCCAAGTGGACGTCATAATTTTGTAATGTACTCTATATAATAAAGCTACCAGAATTTTTCCTGGTAAAACATTAGTATTATGAGTTTGGATTTGAAGTGTTAATGTTTTAAAGATTTGGGGATCTTTTAATGATACTATGATGTTTGGGAAACAATTAAAAGATATAGGTCCTAAACCTAAACCTGTTTCAATCGTTCCTAATAAAGATTCTTTGAAATTTGTTAATTTAGCATCCCTTAGGACTACCAGAATTGATGAACTTAACCCTAATCTGGTTAATGGTCGTAATCCAATCTGGACTAAACCGAAATGAACATTCTTGAAATGTTTATCAAAAAAAATTTGTAGTGATTCTTTTGAAAGAAGTTGAATTGATTCAAAAGGTAATGAAAGTTGAAGGCTTATTATTTATATGTAAATCAAAAGGGACAAAACGAAAGGAGAGAACAAAGCATCGCTAGACTAAAGAAAAAAAAAGAACAACAATGCAAGTTGAGACAAAGTAGATTAGAGCAAAAGAGAAACGCGAAAGCATTTTTTTTTTTTTTTTTGCTATTCAATTTACTTTTAATTCCTCTCTAAATTTTATATTTAATTTAATTTTTAGTATGAATTAATTTTTCTTTATTTTAGGATAAAATGTAATTTAATTTCAAATTATATTTTATTTTTATGTTAATTTCAATTATTTATCTTCATGTTTGTCTCAATTATTATGAGTTTAATGCTTCTAATTAACTGATCATTAATTAGATGATTTTAGTCTTATGATTTACTATCGAAAGAAGAAATTATAGAATAGATCTAGAATATTTTGACATAAGTAAATATAAAAATCAAAAGACTTGTATGAACTTGTGTAATTTTAAAATCATTGATCTTAATACTTTCTTGATTTATTAAATTGCATATTCTCCTGTAAATTGATGAACAAGAATATTTTTAATTTACTGTCGAAAGATACTTTTGGATATTTTTTGAAGATCGCTAACAAACAGAGATAATTAAATTTTATTAGCTAGATAAGTAAAGCATATTAAAGAATTAGATGAAATAAATTTCTTAGAAGTTTTTTCCCATTAATTTGATCTTTAAACAACATCTTTATTTTCTTTTGCATATTTTTTTTAAATTAAATTTATTTTAAATTTCAATTACAACAAGTTTAGTGACTTTTCTAAATAAAATTGAGATTAGTATAATTTTGATATTTGTCAAAAATAAGTTACAAATCCCTTAAGATGATACTCTTCTTATTATTTTATTATAAAACTACGATATTGTAAACTCATAGTTTTGTACTGATAAATTAATTTTCAAAAATAATGAGAATTTAGCTACCATTTATCTTATTTTTATGATTATAATAATATTTAATACGAGGAATTATTATATAACGTTTGAATGTGATGTTATTTTTATAATTATAAATTTTAAATATTTTTTTCTAATATGTTTGGCAAAAAACATGTAGCAGAAGATAACGTGTAAAGAGGTAATTAAAATAAAATAACTTATAAATGCAAAGAAAAAAAATGTGTTCAATAATAAAGTTAATAAACTCAATACATATTAAATTTGATAAACTATTATTTCTTTCATAGTTTTGTAGCTAGATAGCTTGAATTGCATCCTCAGTAATATATTTATATTTAAAATAAAATAAAAAGGAATAAATAAATAAAACTATTCATAATTTTTAAATACGTGATAACGTAATATTTTAAATTAATAAAATTTAATATTATTACAATCTGATTAGAAAGATAAAATAATTAAAATATATTTTAAGAATAATAAATGTTTTATGAACTAAATGATTTAATATACAAAAACTACTAAATGATTTAACTTTGATTTATTCCAAGAATAAGAACATGACACGTGATTCTGCCACCTTGGCATTAATTATAACAGCTCTAAAGTCTGCTATTTTCACAAAAGCCACTGAAGTAGAGAGTGTCCAAAAACCTCACTTTGAGGTTTAAATTATTAACCAAACCTTCATGTATCATTTTCTGAAGAACATCTTGCTCTTTCATGCCTGTTGATTTGTTCTTTCTTGCATACCATTCGTCGAATAATGCCATGGTTTTGTTGTTAGATTCCACCATGTAGAAGCCTGTGTTTATGAGGTTTGCTACCGACCATGCCTTTCCATTGAATCTATCTGTGCTTATTTGAAGATCTATGCTTACACTGTTCATCATCAGCTTTGGAAATGGGTTCCTTAGCCATAGTACATCTGTGTCCTGAGATTTTTTTTAAATAAACTAAAAATTAGAAATTTATATTTAGAGATAAATTGACTAATAAAACACAACAACACATGCATCAATTATCTAAATATATATTTAGATTGAAAGTTTATGAAATACGAACGTAATTAACGTAGAAGTATGAATAATTTATTTTTAATTTTTATTAATTTATAGTTTAATAACCTATACGGACATACAATCGTGTGTAAAAATAAAGTACAAAAATAAGAGAATAACACACAATATTTTTAAGCAACTTAGGTTACAACCATACAACCATGACCAAAGAAGAAAATCACCGATCCATCGAACCACCTAACTTTTTACTATGAAAATCAAATGTTCAAGTACAAACTCGGTTTTATGCTACACTCCCTAATAAACTCTCCGTCAATCAGATTGTTCACAAATCAAGTACAAAAAGGTTAGCACAAAAAAAAAATAAGTAACCATGCGTGTTTCAGAAAGGATTTAATAATGAATAATCTTAACTAGATGATTTAAAAGCATGTCATTTAAATTAAATCAATTAGTAAATTTTATATCAAAAATATTAAGCACAAATTCAATAAAAATTATTTCTTCAAAATTTAATAATTAAATCAAATAATTATGATCACACATAAAATTATTTGATCTAAAAATATAATTAAAAAAACAAATAAACAAAAATGAATAAAAATTACCTTGCCCAAAAGTGTTGTGTCATTTTAGATTAACATTAATGTCGAACATTCATTAATAATATATTTGTACGTGCATTCATCGTTTTAGCTAATCACCTATGCTACTTTCTCAATTCTTATATATATATTTGTGGCAGTTCTTATTCAGATAATACAAATTTATGTTTCGGCGGCTTTTTATTTCTTCTTCACCATATCAATTAATTCAACCCTAATATTTCTATATTTATATATAGATAATAATAATTACCTAATAATATTAAAGTTAAAATATATTTTTAGCTTAATTTTTCAAAGCCTATAAAAAACTTAATATTATAAAAAATTATTTTTTAAAACACATCTAAAAAATAATTTCAGATTTATGAATATGTGTTATTAAATGTATGAATATAATTATATATATCGTAATTATCAAAGATATACTTAAAGTATAATTATATAAAAATTGAACATTTATTCAACTTTTTTTGATAGATTTAATAACAGACCTAAAAATAAATTTATGAATAAATATTTTGTCCACGAAAATAAACAACACTTATAATCCTTACAGAGATGATAATTATAAAGATTAGAATAGATATAATTTGTATAATGTTATATGCATCGGTTATTAGCTCATTGTTTAGTGAATGAATGACATTAAAATAATGAGAAAATTAAATTAACTTTAATTTATTATCCAATATATATGTGTGAAAGATTATAAACTCAAACAATTAACAACTTTGCACCTAAATTTACACCAATTAAAACATCACATGAAAATATTACTTTGGAAAATTAAGACTTAAACTTTTAGACTAAAAGGGCAAAATGGAAAGTGTTTAGCATTTCTTGAAAGTTTTTTTTTAATTAAGTAATTATTTCACGAGAACTACTGTATACATATAAATTTATATATTTATTTATACTCAAATCAATTATAACATATTACACGTAACTTTAAAAATTGAAAGTTTGTTTATTTTTCAAAAAAAAAAAAAACAAATTGACACATGATATACCATAATGTGAATGAATGGACATGTGCCTACATTTAACAATTCTAATTTCTCATTATTACACATTTGTTATTTGGGTTAATTAAGAAAATATTGAGCAAAATTAAGTATTGGTAATTAAAGCACGTGAAGGAAGATTTCATGACTAATAAATTAATTAAGCTTCAAGATGCAGGAAAAAAATAAACTATAGCGTAATAGTATATATTATTTATTGACACTATAAAAAACGTGAGTTTGTTCACCCATTAATATATTTGTTTTTGAGTGTATAAGTTTGTAACTGTTACTTAAAAAAATGGGCAATTCATTCGGTTACTTCACGGCCAACACTCTAAAGTTTCAAGGGATGCTAATCGTATGCAATTCATTCGATGGGTTCACGGTCAACACTCTAAAACACTCATTTTGTTAAAATTACAAAAAATGGCTCCTTAAATCTCCAATAGCACCATGATTCATGATAATCCTTTCCAAGGGGAAGCTTCATCAGACCAAAAATTAATTACATATATATTTTTAATATTATATTGTATCTAATTCTTTTATGTCTATTTTAATATATTATTATATGTATTGATAATATTTATCATATATGTTGAAAAATCTATATAAACAAATCAGGGGTAAAATGGTTAAATAGATGCATTTTAATTTATATATTTAGTAAATAATTATAATAGTATATATTATATAAAAATATCTCTTAAATCAATATAATGTTATCAAAAAATATTTCATAAATTTAAATTAACTTCATGATAATAAATTGTTAGTGCCAAAAACTATAAAAAAAAAAGCATGATGATAAAATTAAAACTATAGCTTTTAAGGGTTTTCATTCATATAATCAAAGTTTAACTTTAAATTTTTATTTTATTTAATATTGTATTATTTTATATTTTATTTTAATAAGTTTTTTTATTTTATTTAAAAAAATTTAATATTTTTCAATAGTTTTTTATTTATTTTTATAGTTATTACAAAACTTGTTCTTTGCTCATTCAAGAAAATAGATGAAAGAACGCAAATAAAAAAATATTTGTATATATTAGTCTTTTATTTTTTAAAAAAATATGTATTTTTAAATATACCATCAACTTAAAATCTTAAATCATATCTTATCTTTTATATTTTAATATGTTTTTTTTAATTTAAATTATTAATATTTATCCAATGTTAATACTTATTAAATTATTATATTTTTTATATTTTTATTTATGTTAATTAACTTTTGTTATAAATCTAGCCTCTCTTTTAACAAAAGATATGAAAGTTTTATCTTTAATTAAAAATAATTCATCTTAACTCTTAATGTCTTATTAGATTTATATCATGATATATTTTTTATTTTTAAATATTTAAATATAATTTTTTTTATTTTGTATAAAAAATCAAATATTTTAGCGTCTCTTAAAATATAGTTCTGAGACCTGATTCTCCAGCAGTTAATATATATATATATATATATATATATATATATATAAATTTACTTTTTATTTATTTCTAAAAAACCCTACTTCGCAAAAGAGAGATAATGATGATCTTTTTTATAATGTCGTTTAATAAATTTAATTTAGGAAGTGATGCTATATATATAGCAAGTAAAACAAATTTTGGATAGAGTTTCATGAATTTATCAACATTGTTTATTTGAAATTATTTTGAAATATCTATCTATTATCAAATATCTTAATTGCTAGGAAACCATTTACTCCCGTTTCTCCTTAAAACTTAAAATTTAATGATTAACAAGTAACAATTCATTCGGTGGCTACGATGACTAGATGGTTGATCAAACCCTCATGAGTATCTTCACCGAGCCAAAAGCTTTGTATAAACAAATCAAGCATTGGTTGATGATCCCGGCCCTTCTATACATAGACTTTGTTCACCACTGCGATTATTACTGTTTTATTGTTTCCATTTGAAGCAATTGACAAAGTTGTTTCAAGGGCATATTCTTTATTATCATTAGTACCGTTTTGTACGTGCTAGAATCTGTTAGATTAACACATACAAAAAAAAATGTTAATTAATGAATTAACTTTTTAATATAGAAAAAACATATAATATAGTTATTAAGAGCGATGATTAATAATTACCCAAGAAAAGAGGATTGACATTGTTGATTTTGGAAGGAGAAAATAGTTCGGTAACCATGCATTAGGGTTTTGGGTGAAAAGATAGATAAAAGTTATGAAGAGAAAGCATAACAAGATCACATGACTGATTTCCATGTGTTTAGGTAACTAACTATTAACAAAGATGTAATGTAATTGGATGCAATTTTGGGTGCAGTATTGTTCTGTTGAGTAAGGATTATTCAAAAGGTAATTAATTAATTAAGGAAAATTATATATACTTACTTTTTTTTGGAATTAACTCAATGATTGAGCTATTGCACCATCTAAATTAATTATTGAAACTTATTCGTTTGTACATAAGTCCTGTAACAATTTATTATTACAATGCTAAGCACACATTCTAATCCATCCACTATTACAATATGTATCAATAATCTCGATTATTAACCATAACTATAGCTATATGATTACAGTTATAAGAACCGAGATCTTAATACATATAATGTGCACCATTTATCTTAAAATCACTTATAAATATTAGAATTATATAAGAAAATAATTTTTTTATTTATTTTTTAATGCAATTTTATAACATGTCATGGTATGAATAGTTTGGATGCAAATTTATAGTGTATAAAGTAATTTTCTTTAAAGAAACACTAAATAAATAATATTTAAATAAGTGAGAAATTAAATATTTTTTTAACCAAACATAAACTGAGTCCATCTTGGTCCACTTGTGATGGAAAAAAAAACATTAAGTGCTTTTGCAAAACTATTCATATCATGACATGTTATAAAGTAACACACTCAAAATGTTTCATGTAATCTCATTACTATATTTATTAGATAATAACATGTTCTGATTATATTTTATCTAATTTATTATTATATTTGGTCTCTTAATTTGCCAGCTCTTTTGCAAAATAAATATTTTTCATTCTAGAATAATTGTACGTAGATAAGTGGAATTCTTCATAAAAAGGATTTGGTGGCTGTTGCAGATGAAACAGACACAAGCAGTTACGAAACAGATCTATAAAAGTTATTTTTGATGAAGTTGAAATTACTTGGATATCATGATTCTGCAATCTCAAAGGGAATGAATTTTTGTGTGAAGTTGAAGATGAATATATCCTCGATGATTTCAACCTTTCTGGCTTAAAAAGTCAAGTACCCTTCTATGATTATGCTCTTGATTTGATTTTGGATGTTGAGTCCACTGATGGTATGTATTTATTATTTCCTCAATCATCTAGTACTAATTAATTAATTGCTTTCATGAAATTTAGTTTTGTTTGTCTCAAGGATCTGTTAAAGCTCCTGACTGTAAAAAAAAAAAAAAAAAAAGCTTCTAGATCAAACATGAAAAAATTTATTAGAATCGCCTTTAGGCTCTGAAATTACAATTTTTGTGCTTGTCAATTGATAGAAGCGGTTTCTTCTTGAAATTGCTTTTTTCTGAAACGCTTCTGTTTGAAACCATGTGCCCATTTGGATGTGATTTTCTTAGTAGTAGTTTAATGAAAAGTAGCTTAAAATGAAATGGTTTGGTTAAAAGCTGTTTTAAAAGAAGTATAGGTGTTTGGGATAAAAACTTTAGAAGTTGTTTTGAGTGTCATTTTAATAATTATTTTAGAAATTGTTTTGAGTTTTATTTTAATAATTATTTTAAAACGAAGGCATATATTCAAAATTACATTTACTTACTTTTCTTAAAAGTATTTTTAAATTTTTTAAAAGTCTTTCTCATAGAGATTATCAAACCCCCCTTCAAAGTATTTTAATTCATTTGAAAGCATTTTTAACTAGAATGGGAAGCGGTTTCAAACAGATCCCGCATGTAACAGAAACTGAGGAAGAGCTTGATTTGGTCGAATCAACAGCTGAGATGCTCCATGGTATTATTCACGTTAGATATATATTAACAAGTAAGATCATTTGCACAATATATTTTAAGCTCTTCTTCTTAATTGTTTGTGAATTTTAGCTGAATAAGTACAAGAGTTATGACTTTGGTAAATGCCCAAGGGTTGACTGCAATAAGCAAAGATGTCTTCCAGTGGGTCAATCAGAAATCCCAAAATTTACTACTGTCAAGATCTATTGTCCCAAATGCGATGATATTATATGATCCATCGTCCAGACACCAAGCCCGTAGTATTCTTATAATGTTTTTATTTTTCTTTGAAATAAAGAGTTATACACGAACGAGCACACTTATACACGCACAAATTTACAAGCTCTTTAGCATAAGTTTAGAATCTTATAGATGTTTTGAAGTGTGTTAGGATCTCGAGACCTTAATCAATGACTATCCTTGAAATATTTTAATCTAATAATGAATATTATTATCATATTTAGAGAGAGAAAAACTAGAGAGAATCAAAGAGTTTTTGTGAAATATATGGATCTATTATGAGGTCAATATATATCGAGGATTATATGTAAACATGTCGATTACATAGGGAGTACATATTGTAGTGTGTCAGGGGAGTACAAGAGTAAAAGAAAACACATTTAAAGATTGATATCGACCATACCATGGCTCAATCTAGAGGTCGACCTTCCAACACCAAGGGTCATGTGTGTAGGTAAACCCATACTACTAGTGTCATTGTGGGCTCGGATACAGGTAGGTCCTTTCGAGATGACTCGTCTAATGACTCAAGCTAGTATTGATCTATATGTCTAAACATCCAGTCCCTCTACTCTTTCAGCTTGGGTCCTCAATAGGGGTGGAAGAATAATACCAAGGTAGTAGATCTAAACCATTAAGCTTCATTAATAAATGTTTGTCAAATAATTGGGGAGAGAATTATGGACCTCTATATAAGGAGGAGTCTAGACTTCTCATTTCATCATTTCCTGCACTTTAGACAAAAATTGAAGAAAAAAATGCTTTGTCAACTCAGCTCTTCGGTGGTAAGAAATCAGTTCAACACATAGCTTATATCCCGGGTTTTAAGGGAAAAAACTCCTCGAGTCTAACAATTTTCTACTTTCTTTTCAATGTGGTTTAAAGAATCATTACCCCTTTTATTTCAAACTTGACCATAGATTATTTCTACTTCTCATGTCTTGCCTTTTTTATGTTTCGTGATATTTTGCAGAGACTATACACAAAGCTTCAGACTCATCCTCCTAGGAAAGCCCACAATATCCCACTTTCTTGAGTCATACTGAAATGATGCCATGGGGTCTACCAATGGGACAAGCACTTTGAGCGAAAGGGAGCTATCTCAAATGAGCAAGTCCTCTAGGTAAGAGGCCACCCCTACCTTGTCAAAAAGGAAGAAGAAGGTGACTATTGTTGAACTCGTGCCTTTGAATGTCATCGAGGCCTTACCAACGTCATCGAGTCAACATACCTCACCAACCGTCATCTTGAGTCAACAAGCACTTACTCCCCCTTGTAAGATATTAGAGGAAAGGGAAGGGTTTCATTGACAATCTCACTACATATGTTGAAGGAGTTGCCCTGTACAAAGCTATGGCACTAGAAAGGTTAGACCATTATACGGACCAACTCTCTTTCATGGTACACGAGAGAAAACTCATTGCCATATGAAAGGGTGTGGACGTTGGGGCTATGCTCAGTTGCCTTATGTACCAAGCAAGTGTTAGTCCAACCTTGTTTCTAATTGAGCCTTAGGCTTTTATATTTTAATAACCTCGCGTTGTTTGTCTTGTTTTAAGATGCAACTCCTTCATATACTGGTCAGGACTCAAAGTGTGAAGAGTTTAAAGCATGAGCTCACAATGGAGAATAAGATACATACTTCAACCTTGGTCGAGAATGTTATGTTATTGGCCAAGGCAAACAAGTGGACGAGCGAGACTATCGACAAGAAGGAGAAGCTATCCAAGGCTATACATGAGTTGAATGATAACTCAAAGAATTTGGAGGAGCTCGACGAGGCCTAAGGAAGGCCTAGGATAAGGTGGAAGCTTGTAAGCTCGAGGAAACATAAAGGAAGTGCGAGCTTAAGGAAATGAAGGAACAACTATCCTCAAGCGTCGAGATTAGTTATAACCTGACCATAGACTTCTTCAAGGATGCGGCCAATAAGAGGAATCTAGGGGAATACTACTATTAGATCCTGAATATCCTAGTCACTCCTCAGTATTTTCCCACTTAAACCCAAGATGAAGGTAAGGAATAGGGCTCGAACACTGGTGCAAGTGATGGTGGGTCCGAGGTAGGAGATGAAAAGGGTGGAACTAGGGACTTCTGATATTAGCACTAGATTAAGTCTTTCTATGTTCCAAACATATCTTCTCACTCTCTTTAACATGTTGTGGACCATATTTATATATTTCTTTTAAGTTTGACACCACTGTTAATTGTGTGGTTGCATGCTCGCACTTGTAACCAATTATTATTAATGAGAAACAATTGATTTTGAAAATAATGCATATTGTGTCCATGATTGTGTATTTATAGAATTTATAATATTTATTTATGATGCTAAACCACTTCCTTGTATTTAAGGATATGTTTCCTTCAATTTATCCCACTATCGTTCCATATAAAAGAGGGTTAGGAATGCTGTAAAATTCAGACATCTTTTTTTGTTTGAAGTAGCTGACAATATTTCTCTATCTTTTTTCTATGAACCTTATAGATTCTTACTGAAAAAATAGAATTTTAGGTTAAGCCTTAAAACTGGAGAATGATAGGCTCAAACTAGGTATAGCAATTAAGAATAAAGTGTTCCAAGCTCAAGGATAAGCTCTCCCTTTATGAAGAGACCAAGTGTGAGCTTGCCTCTTGTAAGAAGTAGTTATCCCAAACTCAAGATCAAGAGAGGATCATGACTAAAATGGTCATTCTTATTAATAGGGAGTCCTATTGGACAAACTTCTATATGAAGTGATCTGAGGTAGTCTTCCTCAAAATGATGTGTTGTTGAGGATTTGGAACATTTCGTACTCAACTAGAGCTTAGCCTATACTGAAACGAGGGTTAATATTCACAAGAAAGTTATAAAGATTTAGGTCGAGTTATTGCCTTAGTGGAGGAGAAAGATAACCCAGACATTGTTTATGCGTCCAAACTTTCGAGGAACTTTTAACTTTGTGGGAGACCAAGCTCTCCCTTAATAAATTTTGAAAGCTTTGTAAACTCGATCAATAAACTTCTGTTTTAATAAGATGAACCTGTGAAGGTCAATTAATGTACTTTATTATTAGTGGTAAGAGTTCTCTAACTGATTCTTGACCGGGGGTGATCAGCTCACGATATGTAATATTATGAGAGAGCATTATACTTGGTCTATGATCAAGGTGATCAATTCTTTCTTTGAAGCAGAGCATTCTGCTTGGTTTGCGATCGAGGTGATCAATTCTTTCTTTGAGGGAGAGCATTCTACCCAGTCTATGACCAAGGTGAAAACTCTTGCTTTATGGGAGAGTGTTCTACTTGGTCTACACTAAGGTGATCAAATCTTACTTTGTAGGAGAGCATTCTACCTGGTCTGCGACTGAGGTGATCAACTATTACTTTACGAGAGAGCATTCTACCTAGTCTACAATCGAAGTGATCAAATCTTACTTTATGAAAGAGCATTTTACCTGGTCTAAAACCAAGGTGATCAACTCTTTATTTATGGGAGAGCATTCTACCTAGTCTATGACTGAGGTGATCAACTCTTTCTTTGGAGGAGAGCACTCTACTTGGTTTACGACCAAGGTTATCAACATTTCTTTAAGGGAGAGCGATCTACCTGGTTTGCGACCAAGGTGATCAAATCTTTCTTTGAGGCAGGAGAGCATTCTACTTGGAATTATGATTTAGGTAATCGACTCTTTCTTTGAAGAAGAGTGTTCTACCTAATCTACGACCGAGGTGATTAACTCTTTCTCTATGGAAGAGTGTTCTATCTGGTCTACGACCGAGGTGGTCAAATTTTTCTTTAAGAGAGAGCGTTCTACCTGGTCTATGACCTACGTGATCAACTCTTGACATGTAATATTAGAATAGAGTCATTGCTTACAAAAAATTATATAACATATATAAGGGTGATAAATCAGAGTTAATTAGAAGTAATACTTTTTCAAGTGTCAGGCATTCCAACTTTCCCTATCCTTAACTACCTCAATACTTCTCAATAAGTAGGCCTCTTCTAGAGTCATTTTGGCTATTTGATATAGGCCCTCTCAATTTTCACCCAGTTTTCCGACCATCCATTCTTTCTTGTTGGGGAAGACTCTTCTAAGAACCCAATCACCTATGGATAAAGCTTTGAAACTCACGGCCATGTTGTAATAGTTTATTACTCTCCATTTTTGCTCAACTATCCTCTTTAAGGCTTAATACCTCCTTTATTCTGTGAGGGTCAACTCAAATGTACCTGTGGAATTCTAGTCCTCAGTTAGGGTTGATATTACATTGGGCACTGTGATCTCAATTGGTATCACAACATTAGTCCCATATACTCGCGAGAATGATGTCTCGTTGGTTCTCCCTTGGGGGCTAGTCCTAATAGCCCACAATGCCCTAGGTAGCCCTTCAACTCAATTTCCTTTAGCATTCTCCAACCTTTTCTTTAGTAAGGTGATTATCAACTTGTTAGTGGATTCGGCTTGATCGTTAGCTTATGGATAATACGGTGTTGAATGACACATCTTGATGTTGTACTAGCTAGTAATCTCTTTAATATTGGTAACAATATTCTTGGGTAGGTTGAAGCGACAAATTATAAATTTCGCGACAAATTATAAATTTCTAGACAAACTGAATCACATCCTCTTCCCGTATCCTTCCCAAGAGTTCCACCTCATTCCATTTGGAAAAATAATATGTGGCCACTAATGAAAACTTCTTTTGGCCCCTTACTGAAGGATGTGTGTTTTAAAAGTTATTCTTTTTGATAAATATTTATGTAATATTCATGATTTTGAATATTATGTATTCTTGTTCCTTGATATTAACATGTTATATTTTGGAAGTATTCAAGAAAATGCACTTGGTCATGAACCATAGAACTCTTAAAATGAGAAACATATAATCCTAATTATGTTCACAATTGTGGTAATTAAGGAAGAACATTAATTACCGTAAAAGATTGTCATGTCTATTAAAAGTACATTGTAGTTCTACAAATGTTGATAAGGGATTATCATTTAATGACATGAGTATATAAAATTTGTATTTTATATATTGAACATGACCTAACTAGATGGAACATTATATGGATTGTGTTTTGTGTCATTAATGTTTCCATTGTGTCTTTAGAATCTTATATATGAGATGTGTAGGTTTTTCACATGAGAAGTATATAATGTGATTGTTAGTTAAATAGTATCTTATGATAGTTATGAAATAGTAGTTTGTTATGTATAACCTGTGCGTAAGAAACCTATATGTTAATATTATCATTGTCCCTCAATTTTGAGTTATGATATTATTAGGCCCCTTGGTAAAGTGGAATTATATTGTATGTAATATAATTGATGCAGTTATAATTATAATTCACTTGAAAGACCAAGAAAATGAATATAATTTAAAAGTGACACGATCCTATTTTGCATATTATTCATAATATTATGTGACAATGATAGACACAAAATTAGTGGATCGAGTAAATAATTACCATGTCATTTGAAAAACTATAATGTAATGATATAACCTCTTATAGTCAATAATATAAAGTTTTATATTATTAACAATATGATATAGATCCTTTATACTGTCACACCAACCGAAGAGAAACAACGAGTATTTTACATTTCATAATGATGTATAAGATAAAATACATGAGATGAAATGCTAAAATAAAATGTCATAATATGACATGCTTAGACCATAAATAAATTTGTGAAGTTATGTAAATATTATTTGGTATAATGTTTGAATGCATTATAATAATAATAGAGACATTGTATAATAGAATAATATGAATAATATTATTTGTTCATAAATTAATTTATTAAACCAATCACAAGTTGGGATTAAAGAGAGCATGAGATGGCTAAACAAGGCTAGTGGCATTTGTGTAATTGATTCAAACCTTACACAAAGAATTTTCCTAACCCTTGCCTATTTAACGAGGCATAATTAAGGAGAATTTGATCCAATTTTTTGCCTCTAACCCTAGTCGACATGCTTTTCCTTCTCCTAGGCCAAAACTTGGAAAGACTTGCTTAAGGCCAAAACCTAGGTGGTTCAACCCTAGGCCGAAAGTCTCTTCTATCATATCTTCTTGCTAGGTGGTTAGATGTAAGTCTTGAACTCTACATACATCTACCTAAGAGGTATGGTAGTTAATTGTTTAGGCTCAAGGTGACCCAATAGATGTTCTGAAAAGAAAGGTGGTTTCCAAGAGATCTAGAAGGGAAATCGAATTCCTTCTACTAAAGAGATTTGACAATTTCTTTAAGTAAAGATAATCTTATTCATCTCTAACAATAAGGTAGATGAGATTTTTTTATTTTATTTAGTGCACATTAGGTGTTTGTTGAAATGCTTGAGAGAAAATATTGTTTACAATTGTCATACAAATAAGGTCTTTTATGTATTGAGCCAAGTGGTGATAGGAAAATTTTAAATTCTCACCATATAGGCATATGATGAGTGCTCAAAAAGCACTAAAATAACCATGATTTTATGCACATTAATTGATTAAAAATATATATATTTATATGTTTTATCATATATTTATATAAATTTGTCTTTTTCGGAATCACGGGTATTTTTATTGTTTTTCAGGTATTTTGGCTTAAAAACGTAACTTAAAGACTCAAAGAGGAATACTGGAAGCAATACATCACAAATATATTAATAAATAAATGGGGAAAGGTCAACAAATATGGAAAAATTGGACAAAATGGGTCAAAAAGGAGAAAATCGTGCTGCCGCGTCCCAACGCCCAGCCACGCGCGCGCAGCACGCCCAGACCCGCGCGCACAGCGCCCCAGTCCCGCACCAAGCTACGCACGCCCCTACGCACAATGCCTGCCTTTCGCGCGCGCCGACGCCCGTTTCGCCCCATTTTTCACGTGCAGCCGCCCCATGACGTCATGCTGACCTCATCATTTGCACTCCGCGTTTTTACATTTTTTTAACATTTTTTTCACTCACTTTTTCTCTCCATCCTCACCTATAAATACCCCCCTTCCCTTCACTTCAAAACACACTTCTCTCTTCTTTCTTTCTCTCTTTTCTTAGATTTTTAGGTTTTTTTAGTTTTTTTTAGTTTTTAGTTAATTTCTCTTAGTTTTAGAGTTCTTCCCTTTTTGGGAAGAACTAGTTATGTTTATGTAATTTATTAGCTTTTTGATTCAATAAATGGGAGTGCAAATTCCGCTTGGAGGTTTTCCAGCAACAGGAATAGCGTGGAAGTTCTGTCAGGAATTTATTTTCTTTACAGTTATTTTTTATGCTTTATTCTTACATGTTATATTTAATTTGTCTGTGATTAAATTTAACTGTGCTGGCTGTTTATAAACATGATGTAATAATAACGTTGTTATGCTTGCGAAATATTAAATAGGTGAAAATCTCTAAAATGAATTGATTTTGTTTTTATTCAAGATTTTATATTAAGAATGTTAGAGAGAAATATATTATTTTTCATTACAAACTTAAACCTGAAAATTAGATTTTAAGGTTTAGTTATCCGGTCTGATTTAGAGTAGTGCTCTTTTATTTGATGGTATAATCGCCCGGTAGTTAGAGTGAAGCTCTATTTCAAAAGTTTTTATAAGAATTATTATCTAAAAATGTATTGACGACATATTTTCGGTAGTGGTTTTAAAACTTGAAAGTTAGTACTCGGATAACTAAATTCTTAGGTTTAATTTGGACACCTTGAATAAAGTTTAAACTGTCTAACCCCACCAAAGGTGGCATTTAAATGGTTCATTTTCAATCTCTTAGAAAAAGGAATTAATTTAATTAAGCAAATTAGTTATCAACCCCACCCATAGGTGTTAATTGATTTGTTTAGTTAACAAAGAATATCTAACCCCACCAAAGGTGGTATTCATACAAAAAAGGGAGAATCAATAAATATCAATTCATATCTTTAATAACCTAAATAATATGAGCAAGCATAATTAACTTAGTTATTATATCCATAAATACTCCACTATTATAAATGATAAAATTTGCATAAATATTTATTGAATCTATGTTTATTTTTATGTAATTAGATTAAAAACAAAAAACCCCAAAATATCGTGACAGGATGTTTAGGATTTAATTTCTTTTTTAAAAGTTTGAATAATAAATTAAAAACCACATACATTCCTTCCTTAGATCGACCTTGGGAGTATACTTATCATTTTCTTCGAAATGATTCGTGCACTTGCGAGAGTTTTATAAATATTAAAACCAAAGTATTGGCAAGAATCGGCAATGCCGGTTTTCGTTCATCAGCATACACATGAAATCTCAACACTTACTTGGGGTTGAGGTCCTACTATATCAAGCCCCTACTTGTAGAAGGGCCATGGGCTAACTACCCTTATCATGGTGGTTGAAGATACGTGTGACAATGGGAATTGTTTTTGACACTTATCACACGCTTGAGTGTACCTTGTCCAATCTGCTAGCATAGTAGGCCATTAGTACCTCTGCCTCATAATTCACCGGGATGGCTTTCTTCCACCTGAATGAGAGTCGCACTCTCCCTCGTGGGCTTCAAACATAATTCTATCAGACCCTTCTCTAGCTATGAATAAATGCCCAGATCTAAATGCAATCATTCTATTTAATTTATCATTTGCAATCATGTAGCAACCTTTCTTAGCCTTAATTTCATTCGCAAGTTTCTAGTCCTTAGGTAGGTTTCCTCTTTTTAGGAAGTCAAAGATTGAAGTGAACCATGAGTTTGTGGTAGCATCCACGCTCCTAACTATCTTTTAGCCTCCTCTAAATTGGTGTCTATCAGGATCATTACTGATACCACCTGAGTGTAGTTGGCCTCTTATATATATACTAGTGTGGCCAAAGCGTCAGCATGACCATTATCATTCCTGATTATCTACTTGACCTCAAAGTTGACAAATTTTGAGTACTCCTTTCTTAGTCTCTCCAAATATTTCCTTATCTTGCTATCCTTAGCCTCAAACATGCCCAAATACAGGTTGATCACTAGTTGTGAGTCACTATTCAAGGTGATGTTATCTACTCTGAGCTTTTTTGCAGTCATGACCCTGAATATAGCTTCCTCATACTCTACAACATTATTAGTTTCTTGGAAATCCAACCTAATAGCTTCTCGAAATAGTTTTCATCGGGATGAACTATAACCACTCTTAGCCTATATCCATTGACGTTGTGCGCAAAATCAACGAATACTTACCAAGTCGGCCCCTCTCTTTAATCCATGCCACATACTTCTTCTTTTACCTCATCATCAATAACCTTTGGTAATTCACTAAACTCAGCCACCATTTTCCCCTTAATAGTAGTTTTAGACATATACTCGATATCATACTCTCTCAACTCTATGGAAATTTGTGCCAATCTCCTTATGACTTTTGGCCTCATCAATACATTCTTGAGTGGTTAAGATGTGAGTACTACCACTATGTGTGAGCTAAAGTAATGTTTGAGCTTCCATGCATTGATTTTCAAGGAAAATGCTAACTTGTCGATTGTTGGGTACTTACTTTGGGTGTCTATTAGGATTTGGATAATGTAGTAGACAAAGGGACATTTTTTTTCTTTTGGCTAGGAGTACGACACTACAAGTATGAGGGCCATGAACAAATACAAATAAAATGTTTCTCCTAAGAAAGAGCTAACTAGGACAGGATGTTTGCTCAAGTAATATTTAATTCCTTGAAAGGATTTATCGCAAACCTCGTTTTAAAAACTAGTGTGTTCTTCCTTAGCATTTTGAAGAATGAAAAACACTTGTCTATGCACTTAGAAATGAATTTGTTTAATGCCACTATTCTTTTGTTCAATAGTTGAATCCCCTTTAGACTAGTAGAAAGTCTCATATTGACCAAGGCTTCCTCTAAAGTTTATGGAATCATCTTAGTCAGTTATGCAAACAAATTAAAATTCCTATGCAAACAAATTAAAATTCCTTAGCATACCTCGCTTGAAGGCCTCTATCGCAATAGAGCTAGGGCAATATGCTATCTCTAGCTTTTCTTCCCTAAACCTTCTAATGTACTTTTCAATAGATTCACCTCTTCCCTATGTGATTAAGAAGAGGTAGTGCGACGTCTTTCTCAAGGGCTTATTACATATGTAATTGGTGATGAACAACCTAAAAAACTGTGAAAATGAGGTTGTGGTATGGGGTACCAGGTTGTTGATCCACTTCTGTGCGCCATCACAAAGAATGAAAGCAAAAAATTTATATATCATGGCATCCTTTTTGTCCTGAGTGAGGCTCACAAGGGTCATACCTGATGAGTGCTCAAAAAACACTAAAATAACCATGATTTTATGCACATTAATTGATTAAAAATATATATATTTATATGTTTTATCATATATTTATATAAATTTGTCTTTTTCGGAATCACGGGTATTTTTATTGTTTTTCAGGTATTTTGGCTTAAAAACGTAACTTAAAGACTCAAAGAGGAATACTTGAAGCAATACATCACAAATATATTAATAAATAAATGGGGAAAGGTCAACAAATATGCAAAAATTGGACAAAATGGGTCAAAAAGGTCAAAAATATCAAAAAGGAGAAAAACGCGCCGCCGCGCCGCCCAGCCGCGCGCCAAGCTGCGCACGGGCACTGTTCATCCGTGCGCGCCCAGCTGCCTCCGCGCGCGCCGACGCCCGTTTGGCCCGTTTTTCACGTGTAGCCGCCACATGACGTCATGCTGACGTCATCAATGACCTCAGCATTTCCATTACGCGTTTTTACATTTTTTTACTCATTTTTTCTCTCCATCCTCACCTATAAATACCCCCCTTCCCTTCACTTCAAAACACACCTTCAAAACCTCCAAATACATTCTTTTCTCTCTTTCTTTCTCTCTTTTTAGTTTTCTTTAGTTTTTCTTAGTTTTTCTTAGTTTTTAGTTAATTTCTCTTAGTTTTAGAGTTCTTCCCTTTTTGGGAAGAACTAGTTATGTTTTTGTAATTTATTAGTTTTTTTTATTCAATAAATGGGAGTGCAAATTTCGCTTGGAGTTTTTCCAGCAACGGGAATAGCGTCGAAGTTCTGTAAGGATTTTATTTTCTTTACAGTTATTTTTATGCTTTATTCTTACATGTTATAATTAATTTGTCTGTGGTTAAATTTAACTGTGCTGGCTGTTTAGTAAACATGATGTAATAATAACGTTGTTATGCTTGTTAAAATATTAAATAGGTAAAAATCTCTAAAATGAATTGATTTTATTTTTATTCATGATTTTATATTAAGAATGTTAGAGAGAAATATATTATTTTTCATTACAAACTTAAACCTAAAAATTAGATTTTAAGGTTTAGTTATCCGGTCTGATTTAGAGTAATGCTCTTTTATTTGATGGTACAATCGCCCGGTAGTTAGAGTGAAGCTCTATTTCAAAAGTTTTTATAAGAATTATTATCTGAAAATGTATTGACGACATGTTTTCGGTAGTGGTTTTAAAACTTGAAAGTTAGTACTCGGATAACTAAATTCTTAGGTTTAATTTGGACACCTTGAATAAAGTTTAAACTGTCTAACCCCACCAAAGGTGGCATTTAAATGGTTCATTTTCAATCTCTTAGAAAAAGGAATTAATTTAATTAAGCATATTAGTTATCAACCCCACCCATAGGTGTTAATTGATTTGTTTAGTTAACAAAGAATATCTAACCCCACCAAAGGTGGTATTCATACAAAAAAGGGAGAATCAATAAATATCAATTCATATCTTTAATAACCTAGATAATATGAGCAAGCATAATTAACTTAGTTATTATATCCATAAATACTCCGCCATTATAAATGATAAAATTTGCATAAATGTTTATTGAATCTATGTTTATTTTTATGTAAGTAGATTAAAAACACAAAACCCCAAAATATCGTGACAGGATGTTTAGGATTTAATTTCGTTTTTAAAAGTTTGAATAATAAATTAGAAACCACATACATTCCTTCCTTAGATCGACCTTGGGAGTATACTTATCATTTTCTTCGAAATGATTCGTGCACTTGCGAGAGTTTTATAAATATTAAAACCAAAGTATTGGCAAGAATCGACGATGTCGGTTTTCGCTTATCAATAGCCATCTTGAAGTGTCACACATGAGTTATCGGATCTTTGATACCTTTGTAGTCCGAGCACTTAGGAGCACTAAACTTTGTTGGGGGCTTATCGTGCTTTATTTCATTAGAAAAGAGGAAGACACACAATTGCTTGCAATCCCTATCCACATTGTACGACGTCTTACCCTTGTCTTTCCTTTCATTGGCCATTTTGAGGGTTTAGCCTTGCTTTCTTTTAGTTTCCTCCAATGCTTGAAATCGTGCCTCATAACTTTTATGCTCTTGCAGCAATTACTTATTATTGAGCCCCATCGAGCTAGGGGAAGGATCGCCATCAGATGTGTTCTCACCCTAGGTAGGTTCGGGCACAACATGATCTAGCTTGATTCTACCAACCAGGTTTTCGGCTCGACCTTCATAGGTGACTAGGCCTAGTTTTGATCAAAATGCCCTATTTTCTAGCGTGGTTTCCTTAGGCTCTCTTCTTGGCTCAAGAAGTTGGTATGCCAGCTCTTGGTGGGGATCGACCTCCACTTTGGCCTCATTATAGGCTAGAAAATTGTGGTCTTATACAGTTATTGCCTCTTCATATGCCAGTCTCGAACGTTCCTCAACCTGTGTTCCTATCATGATGGCTTGTGATTCTAGAAAACTATGCTTTCTCACAAAGTGTCTTCTCTCAACACTCAGGGTGAATCCTTGAAGATATAGGGTCAAAAACCAAAAGCTTGACCTTCGAATCTGAGCCCCATGATAGACACCAAAATATTGGAATTGGTCCAATTTGCAGAGAGAGAAACTAGAGACAAGTTAAAGAGTTTTTGTGAAATATATGGATTTCTTATGAGGTCTATGTATACACGTATCGATTATATAAGGGGTACACGTCACAACGTGTTAGATGGGTACAAGAGTAAAATAAAACACATTTTAAGGTTAAGGTCGACCACATAATGACTCGGTTTAAAGGTCGACCTTCCAACACCAAGGGTCCTGTGTCGTTGTGGTTGCAGATACATGTATGTATTTCCAAGATGACTCATCTGATGACTCGGACTCTGAATCGATTCATATGTCTAAACAAATATGTATTTATGTATTATTTGATTTTTGACTTAATTTTAAAACTTATTAACTAATTTTAAATTTCACCTATACCATTTAAATTTTTGCTCTTACTTGAATTAAGATCGAGTTTTTATATGAAATGTTAACTTGACAACTTGTACTAAACACAGATGGAGCTTGATTCGGAACTACATATCCTAACCTTTTTTTCATGACCTACGAGCATCTGAAGTCCCATAAACCGAGCCAGAACTACATTCCAAGAATATTTGGCTTCAAAATCTCCAAAGAATAAGCCTATGTATGTATCCCTGCTAATTAATTAAAGCAGATCTTAATTTCTCCATAAAAATATGGTTTGTATTGATTGTAAGTACTAAGAAAAAAGAATATTTAATAGAGAAGTTTCACGAGGAAGCTTACTGATTTAACTTTGAAAAATGATCTACTCTAATTAATTGACTTTCGTTCTTGCGTCTATTTCATACGTGAGATGATAGATTAATCGGTGATAAGATTCAATTTTCATCCGTTTTAAATCATATGTTATAATCACGTTAAATACTCTTTTTATTTATTAAAAAAATTCGTATAAAATGATCATCAAATCAAGAAATTGAAATGGTAGCGTAATGTTTTATTTAACTTAATGAGACTTTCAATTGCATCTACTTTCACTTTAAGGAAGTTGCAATTGGACATCACCAATGACCAATACTTAAGAAGTACTTTTGCTCTACGAGTTAAGGGTGGAAAATGACTAAATTGAGGTGAGATGAGGGAAGTTTTGGACGAATATGAAATATTCGTGTCATAGATTGTCAGAGCCAAGTTCGGCCATAAATAAGTCTAAAGCCGAGCCAATCCAACCTCGTAAATGACGAGTTAGTTTGGTTTGAAATATTCAGATTGACTGGCTTTATAGTGGACTTTTTTAAGAACAAATATCTACATTTTAAAGATAATATCAATTTTTTATCACTTTATTTTTATAAATTAAATATATTAAATATTTTTTAAAATTGATATAATTTAATGATCTTATTATTACATATTTTAATATTTTAATTATTTTTGTCAATTTTAATTTTTTAATTTTTTTAAGAAAAATCTTAAGTTGAATGGAATTCAATTTTAATAACAATTTACTCTTAGATATTTGAAGATATATTTATTAAAAAAAATATAAAGTGATTAAAATAATCAAAATTGATATAAATTGATTAAAATATCTATAAATATAATAGTAAAATTATAAAAATTTATAGGTTTTCAAATTCATTTTTTAATTCTAAAGTTTTCTACTTTTTGTTTTTAAATTTTTTTAATTTATTAAAAAGGATTAAATTTCTATAAGTTATATAATTTTTTACACTATACACTTTACTCTTTTAACTTTTTAAATGGGTCATATAATTTATCAAAAGATAGACTTTGGTCATCTATATTTTAAGGTATAAGGTCTTTTAATTTTTTAAATATTTCAATCTATGCTAAATAATTTAAAAAAAAAGATTAATTTAAAATTATGAAAAAAATAATATTAACTTAGTTCATCACGTATGAAATAAAATTTTAATGAATTAATTTATGCTATAAATTTAAGCAAATTGGGTGAATACTCTTTATTTCACGTCCCTAAATTTCAATGGCATAATAAAAGCAAAATAGAAGAATTATATAGTAAAATGATGGTTTGACTTGAATATGAAGAATTATTCTTTAATTCTAAAATAGGTGATGTATATATTTTAGATTATTTATATTAAGAATAATTTTGATTTTATAAGTATATTATACATTTAAAAAAAATAAAGAATTAATTAAATTATCTTTAATAAAAATATATTTTAGATCCGTATTTATTATATGGGATAATCTAAATCCACAAATTTTATTAAAAAATTACAAAAAATTATTTTAAAAAAATAATGTAATTGTACTTTCATATTTTATTTAAAAAAGTAAGATATTATAAATCTATTATCTTTTAAAAAAATAATTTCTAGAATCATTTTTTATAAATAAGCTAAGAGATGTAATTAGATTACTTTTTTCTTTCTCGTGAGTAAAATATTACACATATTCCTACGTTAAGTTAAATATGTTATTTAGTCATTTAGAAAAAATAATGTCATTTGGTCTTTTATATTTGTAAAAAAAATTAAAGAATGATAAAAATTATTTTTTATTAATATTTTAAATAAAATATTATTATTTTTACAATAATTTATTTTATTGGTAAATAATAAAATCATAAACATAAATTTTTGTTACGATATTTTAATATAAAAATTATTAAAATATTAAATAAATAATAAAATTTATATTCTCGGATACTTTTTATTAAAATGTAATAGCTTAAACAACTCATTTTATAATATAAAAAAGCTCATTTACGCAAATTATTTTTTATAAAAACATTTATGTGGTCTCATCTTCTTAAAAATACTTTAAATAAATATAAATTGATGTGGAATGTGGATTAGCACGTCGAAAATTAGAATCATACACATGCAATCAGTTTACAATTTGTAAATTCTTTCTTTTGGTTGTTTAGAGAATTGTTTACCTTTTTCCTTTTCTGTAGGCAAAGGCAAAAGGTACGGTTAGTAGTATAACCATATTCGTTGCTTCATGTTCACTTATTACTCGAAATTATATATGTTTTTAATATTTATCGAATAAAAACTGAATCGACGGTGCGAATAATTGCGGATAATTGAACCTGTAATTATTTTGCCCATTCCTAACCAAAAATCACTCCACAAGATGGTCCAAGGTTCTAATGATTTTTTCATCTCGTAGATCCATAGAGGACAATTCTACATAATATTGATAAAAACTGATATCAACGCCTAAAAATCATATTTTTTTCCAAAATTCATTACAAAAAATCTCTAAACTTATAACAATTAAATAGTATTTCAATAATATTGAACATGATGAAATTGGTCAAAGGCTTAACATCGAATGAGTTTAATTGGTTGAAATTCAATTTAAATGACATCTAATTGGATAACATTCAATGTAAAAAATTTCAACTATATTTTTAAAAGCTAAAACTATATAAACTAAATATAATTATCTATATTAATTCAATAAATATTAATTTATATTACTTATAATTATTTTATACTTATAGGATCAACAAAATAAGCAAAAGAAGATCAAAGAAATATAAATTTGAATTTAGCAACATTTCTTCATAAATTTTTTTTATGAGAAAATGATGTAGTAATTATACTCGATCTTTTATTTGTATTATTTTTTGCATTCATAAAAAGAGAAAAAAAAAAGAGATGCAATTCAGTTTAATAAAGTTTATATTTCTCATCAAGCTCTATTTATACTATGCTATCATATAAACTAATTGAAATCCTAAAACTAATTTGTAATAAGAAAGTTTGAATTTTAAGCGGTCTACTTTCCTATTTTTATATCAATGTTTGTTTATGTATCCTAAAAAAATACATATCTCTTGAGTGCTTCCATGTTTTCTAACTTCATGAGTGAATCCCTAGTTCTTCAAAATAATTTATCATGGAGTATATGGATTTGAGGCTTTTATTTAAACAAATTCTTAAGGATATAGGTTTTGTGGTTTGTATTAAGAAGGTTTTGGCTTAGTTCACACACACAAATTTGAAATATATAATTGAAATGATCTACATCATAAATATAATCTTAAACTAACTTTTTATTTGAAACACTTAGATGATTTTTCTAAATTTTTTATTTGGACTAGTCCTTATGTTTTTGTTTTCTTATTTACGCTTCAATTGTTAGGGACTACCAATAAGCTAGTTGAGATTGTAATAATAGCATAAAAATATATATTTAAAATATACTAATTAATTAATTGATATTTATGATTGAAATAGTTTAAATTTAATAATTATCTATATTAATTCAATAAATATTGATTTATGTTAATTATGATTATTTTATGCTTGTAGGATCAACAAAATCAGCAAAAAAATCCAAGAAATCGAAATTAGATGATTCAAATTGATATAAAAAGATAAAATATTTATTTACAGTTTTATAATTCATGAAAAATATTTATATATGATTATTTCAAGCTCAAAAATAAGTTAAAATTCAAAATTATTGTATTTAAACGTCTATTATTATTTTTGATATATCTTCTTGTATAAAGCTCTAAATTAGATAAGGTATGGTTGTTTGAAAAGATAAGAAATTTATCTACAATTTATATTTTAAAAATATTTTTCAAGTAAATTATCTTCAAGGAAAAAACAACCTAATATTAGTAGGATTCAACAAATCTGCTTACTCAAAAACTATTAGATAGAATATTCAGCATCATAAAATCACAAAAATCTATTACTTTCTTCTCTCATTATTTCTCTCTAGAGTTTATGAAAATGATTTGTAATATGGGCTAAAGTTAGAGCAAAGAGCAAGGCTAGATAGGAGCTTGAGAAATTATTATGTTCATTTTTTGCTATATTCAATATATTATATTCTTCAATTTCATATAAATTCAATCATATTTTTTATATGAAACTCTTAGTTTATAATCATTATATTTATTTTATAAGTTGATCATTTACTATATTGTCGATCTTGGATAACTTATAACCATAAATCTTGTTTGTCCTTCAATGAAATTATTTTCTCAAAATAAATACATTAATTTTGTTATTGATTTTCAATTTTATATCTTTCGATTTTTTTATATGAAACATGTAATTGAGTAATAAATAAGAATCAAAGTCGTAATATTAAAACAAAACAATTCAGTGAATTTCAAAGCCTTGTTATTTTAAAATTAATTTTATGTTATTCTAAAATTGTTATATTTAATTGTTACCCTTTTCTTTATTTCCTAATTATCATTTTTATTTACTATTTTTTTATAACTTTTTTAGTAATTTATTTTGTTTCCATGTGGAATCAATAGCTAAAGCTACATTACAATAACCACTTAGCTAAAGGTAATAATTTTGAGCATGTTTAATGGTTACAAGTTTAACTTTTTTTAGGATCGAATGGAGCTAAACTTGCTCTATTTCAATCCAAGTAATAAATTCAGATCAACTAAGCCTATTAGCAAGTTTATGAATAATCATATTATCCTTTTTGGACATTGAATACAGGAGAAATAGTTAGTGTGTTGAATCAAATTACGAATGTTCTCCATGATAATTCCTTCTACAATATGTGAAACATCTCTATTGTTCATCATTTGTAAGGCATGACCATAACCGGACTCCAAAATTACACGTAATGACAATAGAATCGATCTTTGACTTGTGATAGTCCCATTTTGTCACCCAAAATTACTTGTATGGTTAAGTTAAAAGGTAAAGGAAAAAATGGAAGCCCAAGTCCACTACATTTAATAAAATTGTACTTTAGTCCCCTACTTATAAGGTAAGATACTACAATATCATTACCTTTATAAAAAAGGTCACAAAATTCAATTTTTAAAGGTAATAGATTTGTGTTGTCTACTTGTAAAGATAATGGACTTGTACTATCATACTTTTGAAAAAAAAAGTGGGACAACACAAGTCCATTACTTTTATAAAATAAACTTCTATAATCTTTTTATAAAAATATTAGACTTATATTGATATACTTAATAAATACATATATAAAGTACAATGTCAACTAAAGATAGCAGACCTTATATAAGCAATTTATGGAATGTTATATAAATATGGAATAATATCTCAAATGTCCTTGAGATTTAGCATATCTTTACTTATGCCTTTAAGGTTTATAAAAATATCTAGAATGTCACTAGATTTTATGATTAATACCATTGATGTCCTCAAAACATAATGGTGTTAACTTTTCCATCCATTACTATTCATATGGCTCTGATACAAATTTTCAAGGTTTTTGATTGCCAAAGACTACTGTGATGGAATTTCAATCAATCTGACCTTAATGTACTGACTAAATAATTACCTTGATAAGTTATATGTGTTGAATGCACATTATTGTCTTATTTGTAGTCTACAAATATGTTTTTTTTATGTACATACAATATACTTATAATCTTCAAAGAAGTAGTATCCAACCATTAAATTGTTGAATTCTTCTTCTATTCTTACATATTTTTGACTAAAATATCCTCTTAATGTCCTTGAAATAGAATGGTCTATGATGCTTATGATAGCATTAATACAATCTTTATATATGTCTAACAAGGTGTTAAATCTCTTAAAAAATTTAAGATAGGTTTCATAATCTTCATTTTTAAAATATTCATTTAAAGCTATGAGATAGCCTTTATCAAATTTTTCTAATAGAATTAGATTTTTATCTTTTATTTTAATTTCATTTAAAACTAGTTGTTTATTTTTGTAATTAAAAATAGTTTTTATTTTCCTATTTATCAGTATTATAACTTGATGTAATAAACATTTAAACATTCAAGATTCTTAACTAGCTTAAATATTTATAATTATTTACCTGAATTTAATGAGTATTTTACAGTCTTCCCTTATGTTTGTCTCCTTTTGTTACACTGGTTATGCCTCAGCTTGCTCAAACCTTGACGCCCTCCTAGCAATGGTAAGCCTTCTACATCCATACATAGATGGTGTCCAATATTTGACTTACTAGAGAAGAGTAATTGAACTTCATTTTATTCATAATATAATAATTATTACAAACTTAAGGCCAACTAAGAACCTTGAATATATTCTTTACCATCATACTTACTAGGTATATCATTACTGATTTAGGATTTCTAGATATAGGGGATTTCTATGCTAGAGTTTGTGTGTTTTCCAAAGTATTATGCTCTAGTTTCTGTGTGTTTTGAAATGAAAATAAGGGTTCCTTATATAACACAAGGAATCTTTGTTTACAAGAATAAAATTCCTATTTTTTTCCTTACTTTAATAATTTATCTACTTTTTTCTTTGAATGATAGCTATTGTTTTTTTCCTTGGCACATGTTGCCGACTAAGATATGGGGTCTATATCTTTATTTTCTTTGTTGTCTTTTGCCAACAGTTTCTTTCTTTATTCTTCTTTGTTGTATTATGTTGATAGTCTTTTTAATGACGTTAATGATGATGCATCTTTGTCTTCTTGATCTTTGATGCAGTGAATGCATTTGTGATCTTTGGTGGCTTTTTGGCATAGAAGTAGAATACCTTCCTTGTTTCTTGACTAATTTCTAGGTTGTTAAAATTGGCTTCTTATTTGGAAAAAAATTCATCATCTTCTTCTAACAGAGTCATGCTATTGTGGGAAATGATGATGATTTTACTAGTTGAATAGTTTACTTTGATCTCAGTAGAATTTTCAATCTTTCTTAGTTCATAGTAAATTTGGTCTAACATTTGACCTCTTAGTACACAAAGTTCTTCTATGTTGAGTTCCTTTTTCTAGAAATGCCCTTGGTTTGGGAACTTCTTTATTTGTATTGGAAATCCCTATCTTGATGAAGTGGTAGGGACTGATACATACTTCCTCATTTCAGTCCATTAGTGAATTGAAAAATCAAAGATTAACAAGCTTGTCACCTATTTTAATCTTCTTTTTGAAGTTCTTGATTTCTCTTTTAAAATTCTCTGGAAAATAATTTAATTCACTTAAATTAATTCCTGGATAAATATTTTCTATTAGTTTTGCATGAAAATCATTATAAACAAATATTAGATCTTCATGTCTTCAATATGTTCCTAGGTATATTTTCTGGCCAAGTTATAGAGACTTAACCATTGTGGTTTGTTAAGGTTTCTATATTGGTCCTTCTCATCTTCAATGATTGGAGAATTTCTGAGGGATGTCTCCCTAAATAGCACTGAATGCTTTACTATCTTTGATGTATCTGGGAGAGATGTTTCCCTAAATAACACTGGAGGCCTTGCTATTTTCCCTAGATTTGTCAATCTGCTTAGGGCTGTTGGTTATTGTTGTAATGCTATAGAATAATTTCTTACTATCTCTTCTTGAATTATTATTTTTGGTGTTTTGTAATTGACATAACTGTCTCTAGCTTATATTATACTAGTGAAGGCTCTATGAGTTACTCCACTAAATCCTAGAATAGATTTACTTAATTCTGCCCAACTATTATAGATTTTTGGTCTTCAACCATTATAGACCTCATAAACCTTATTCTATTTTTCTTTTTCTAGCTCATCTGCATAATTGAGCTTTTTGGTTTCAAATTTTTTTCTCTCTTTTGAACTATTAGGTTCTTCCTTTTCATTTTGAATTCTTTCTTCATGATTTTCATCTTCTTTGGATTGAATTTTTAATGAAGATTCTTCTTTTGAGGTCTTAGACTCTAGAAGTTATTTTGAACAATTGAGTTCTTCCTGTTTATTTCCTATCTCCATAAGGGATTTCTCGAGGTATAATAGCTCGAGTTGTTCTTGTAGGATTTTTATCTTCTTTTCCTTTATCTTGATTTTAATGTCAAGATGTTCCTTTCTTGAAAGCATAAAAATTGTTAGAGGTGCTAATTCTCTAGTAAGAATATCTACTAAGTTATTCTTATATTCTGGAAGATGTTCAACATCAAAATTGTACTAGTTGAACCATTGTTGCCACTTGACTAATCTTCCTTATTTGTAATCACTTGTAATATTAGTTCTCAAAAATAACCAAAACTTTTGTTATCTATTCTAACAATGAATCTGGAACTTATAACATATATTGTAATTTTCTTAATAACTCTTTTAACAACTATATATTCTTTTTCATTACTGTGGTAATTTAACTCTGAACCTTGAAAAGATCCTGATGTATATCTATAAAGATATTCATCTTTATCATCTATTTTTGCTTTTAGAACTACTTCCCAATATTCTTGTGAAGCATCTCTTTCAATTATCATTTTATCATGTAGCCCTAGATGATATAAAGTTGGAATTTTTTTACCTTTGCTTTTACTTTATCCACATACAAAGTATCTTCTTCTATCCATTTGTAGATATGATCAATTTCAATTTTGCTTGTAAAGGTTTTCGTATTTCTGCAAGTTTTATATATGTTTCTGCACATGTCAAACATCCTAAAAATCTTTGTAATTGGTTTTTTTATTTTAATTCATTAGAAAACCCTTAAATGTTATTTAGTATATGAGGTTGTAGATTATATTTTTCATCTTCAATTTCCAATCCTAAATACTTATTTTATGCCTAGCAAGTATTACATTCTTTTCATAGAGTACAATGCCTTATTTTCTACATTCTTATAGAATATTAATAATATCCAAATAATGTTTATTTAGTTTGTTACTGAAAATCAAAATATCATATATATAAACACAACAAATATTTTGTAATTTCTTAAAGATATTATCCATATATCTTTGAAAGATACCCAGAGCTTGTTTTAGTTCAAATGGTACAATAGTCCATTGGAATTGGCATTGGGAGCAACTAAATGCCGTTAATTTTTGAAATTCTTCATCCAATCTTATTTGCTAGAATCCAATTTTGCAGTCAAAACTAGAGAAGTATTTCTTTCCTTTTATTAATGATAATAATTCTTCTTTCTTTGGAATGAAGTATCCGTTATCAATGGTTTCTTTATTTAATGCTTTGAAGTTTATTATCTATCTCTTTTTTTCCTATTCTTTTCTCAATTTCCTTTTCGACTAGAAATGTTGGACTATAGTGAGGTGAATTATTTGACATTATGACTTTCAATTCCAAAAGTTCTTGAATTTGTTTTCCGAATTCAATCATGTCTTATGGAATATAAATCATTGATTTTACCCTTATAATCTTGTTAGGGTCTCTTAATTTTATGTTAATAACTGTCTTAGATTTATTTATTTTAGATCCAAAAGATTTTCTAAGCTCACTGTTTTTAATAGTTTTTTGATACTTCTTAGGGCTTTATCTTCCAATATTTTATTAAGAAAATAGTTTTGTTTCTCTTCTATATCTAATGAGATATTTTCTAGATAAGGTTTTTACTATTCTATCTCACCACATTTTCTCTTTTTATGCTATTGCATAAAAGTTGGGTTTGAAACAACTAAATCTTTTCTTATTTTTGATACATAAATGATATCTTCATCTAGTGTTGTTAGACTTATCTTGTCTAAATATTGTGTAAAAGGTTAATATAAGTTTAAAAAATTATTTCCTATTAATAAATCAACGCTTGTTTCCTATTGATATATGGTAGGAATATGAAACTTTTCTCATCTAATCATTATATTTGTATCTTTTAATACTTTGTTGAGATTTATTGTAATATTATTAGTAATTTTTATAATTAAATATTTTGGTGCTTGTTTCTAGTATTCTTTTGGAAATATATATTTACTTTCTACACACATACTAGTTCATGTAGCTATATATGCATGTAGATGTTAGTTAGCATAGCCTTTAAATTTTAGTCCTACTTTGATATAGGTACTATTTGGATTTGTAATACTATACAAATCATTCATCTTCTGATAATCTGAGTGTTCATATTTTGAGTCATTTATTTCTTTCTTAGTTTCTTCTAATAGAGAAATATTATAAGTATCATCTATATCAAATTTATTGATTGGTTCTAATTCCATTTTGAAAGCTTTCTCTAAAAAAAATTCTTTTTGTGGAAATTACTTTTTAAATTATTTCCTATGTTGAAGTCCACTTGCATATTCGTTGGCATAATGTTCTTTTTCATTACAAATCCAACATTTACATTTTTTCTTTCTTGAAAAGTAATGATTCCTCTTTCTAAGAGGTTTATACTTCTTCCTTCTAAAATATATTTTCTGATAAGTTTCCCTATTAAATATTTTTTTTATATTTTTTAAAATATTATTTTTTGAATTTATATCTTTTAAATCTTTTGTATTTTTATATTTTTTATATTTTTTTTATAATGTTTTATATTACATTCATATTTTTTTGGTATTCTAAATTTTTTTGTATCACAATAGATTTTATCATTTCCTCTTATTTGTTTATATTCATTTCCTTCTTGGCATTTAATAATTATCCAACTCTTAAGGCTTCTTATTTTTCCTCCTAGGGTGACTGGTATAGTTTTCCTATTTCTTTATACCCAACTTTCTATTAAGGTCTTATGTAGTGTTCCAAGTAATTTTTGGAAAAATATTTCTTTATAAGTTGTTTGCATATAAAGTGGTAATTTATGATAATATATTTCATATTCACAAATAAAATAATCTATGTAACACATGTCACATTTTTTTGTATTTGTTAGATGTCATTTAGCTTCATTGATTTCATTTTCACTGAATTCAGAGATTGTTCTTCCTTTTTATTATCTAAGAAATTCCTTGTATATTTCATTTATTACTATATCTAAGTATTCCTTTCCTGTGGAAGCATTTCCTTGCATTAATAAATGTTGTTGATCTGTTAAGTTTGAAAACCAAACTTTAACATTTCCTATCATTTTATGAGCTACTAGTATCGTGTAGATTGAAGGGTTTGTTTGGGTAGTTTGAGAGGATTATATGAGCATACTCATACCACTAGCCCATTCATCTAAGGCTTTTTTTCATCTCTTATACAGTCTAAATCTAAAGAATCACACTTATAATTATCATGGAGTTTGAATTCTTGTGGGATGTTACCTCTAGTTTCCCAATGCAAACCATCGTCCATTTTAGGTGATTGTCTTCTTCTATCTGTGGTGTCGGGTTATTTTGCCATTTGCCTATTTCTTTCTCCCCTATATGAGTTAGATGTTTCTTCTTGATATGGAACAAGTAATGAAATTGGTTTCATATGACCTTTTTGGGTTATGATTTTTGGTTCAGAATCAGTCTCATTGATTACTATCATATCATCTTCTTTTTTGTTTATACCAAGTTTTTCATTATAACATTCTTCTATTTCTTCATTAGTTAGTATTAACAAACTAACTAATTTTTCTATATCCCAATTTTCAGGGTTTATGAATTGTTTTCTCCAAAAAATTTTATAGTCCATTAAATTGAAATTATATCTTTTTTATTAGATTTTTATTTATTTTTTCTTTTCTTATTTTTAGGAACCATGACATCTTGTCTCCTGGGTGGTTCTTCTTTTAGTCATTCTAAGGGATCATATTTATGACTTGTAATCTCATTATTTCTATGTATTTTATATACATGTTTTCTTAATTTTGTAAATTTCATATGTATATCTTGTTATAGTTTATTATAACCACGTTTCTTTATTTTCTTTAATGATTCTTTTTGTGTTTTAATTATATCATTTAGGTATTTTGTGTTTAATTCTTGAACTAAATCTATTTCTTCTGTTAATAGTTGTAAAATTTCAAATAATATTGCTTGATTTTTTGCTATGCCTACTAAGCTTTCATTTACTTCTAACTGCATATTTTTATTTTATCTTTAAACATTATTATTTTCCTAATATAACATCTTGTACTAATATCTTCACTATTTTAACTTCATCTTTTGGTTTTTTTTTTTTACTTTTTCTTGGTTAGAAGTTTCTTCTTCATGGTTTACAAAAATAAATCTTAGCATACGATTATTTCTAACAATATTACTTTTTCTTCCTGTTATCATAGGTTTTCCTTGATATCTAAGTGTTATTCCTCTAGTACTTCCAAGTATGTTAGTATTTTTTGTTTTATTATTTGTCCAAGTTCCTTAAAGGTTTTATCTATTTCTATAAATTAATTTTGTCTATATATTGAACTATTATGACTATTTGTTAAAGAATATGCTATTAGATAATGTATTGAAAATGGATGATTCTCTTCTTTCATTAAATCTTTTCTTTCTAATTCACATGCTAGACTTAATACTTGGTTTAGGTTTTTATCATGGATATTAATAGTAAACCTAAGGTATGTTATAAATTTTAGTTTTTGGTATCCTAAGTTATCATGTATCATTCATAATAAATTATTTTTCCTATTTATTATTCTGTTATCTATGAATGCTATTTTTTTAATGTATCTATTTTTTTTCTCTAAAATAAGCTTGTATTAATATTTGAATTCTTCTAAATGGATATATCCAATTTTTCCTTTATCTTTTTGAGGAATTTGGATAGTTTATTTAATATATTTTTTTGTCTATTAATGGTATATTATACCTTCATTTTACATATTTGATATTAATGTTTATTTCTTTATTACTTATTCCATAATAAATTATGTTTTTTCTAAAAAATAATTTTTTTAAAGATGAAAATTACAGATCTTTAAATCCATATTCTTCTTTAAGGTTTAATTTTTCTTTTTAAATTTCTTTAAATTTATTTTTACTTATTATCATTTCTAGTGAAAAACATACCGAAATATCTTTTATTTTTAATTCTATTATTATTTGATTTATTATTTTATCTTACATTTTAGGAATATTATTATGCGTTTTTGTTAGATTTAAGTTCTATTATGTTTGAGCGATATTTTTGAAATTTTTAAAAACTTATGAATATTTTTGAAGATACCTACTAGCTTTTGGGTATTTTTGACAATAATCTATATAAATATTGTTTTCCCATTTGTTTTAAATCATTAATACAATATTGTAATTTCCACTACCTAACGGGGTTGGTTACCAAAAGTCAAGCTCATGATTATCTCCTTCTCCAACTTTTCCTTTCCGTCATGGCTCCGCTTCCTCCTCATCTTCCTTTCAATCTCTTAACCCCTCTTGCCTTTTTCCTAATTTGTAATGAAATGAATGATTATCATTTATCATAACATAATAACTACAACATGTTGAGGCTTGTAGATTGCTCAAACTGTCACACAGTACTGCAGTTGCCTGAAGGTGCCAAATCCATTTGCTGTGCAATATGCCAAACCGTCACTCACATAGCCCATCAATCATCACTGTCGCTGCCGCTAAATTCTTCTCCGGTAGCTCATGCCCAAAAGCGAGCAGTGATATGTGGTGTGTCGTATAAGAACACAAATCATGAGCTCAAGGGCTGTATTAATGATGCTAAATGCATCAAATATTTGCTGCTCCACAAGTTCAACTTTCCTGAATCTTCCGTTGTCATGCTTACTGGTATATTCTTTTATTGCTTAAATTCCTATCAATTTTATGTTAGAATGCAAATTTATTTGTTAAAATCTTCGATTGGTTTACAACCCCATTAAAAGAACAAAACCTTTAACTGGTTTAATAAATTTTTGGTGTGGGTAGTGTTTGGGGATTCTTTGAATGTTGTCATAAATTGAACCCTAGAATTTATTTTTCAAGTCGTAGAATTCCCCCATATCAAAGAAAATATGGTCCTTTATGTAAATAGGGGACTAAGTTATCTTTTCAATTTGGTTATTTGAGATTGTGTTAGAAAATAATTTTCATTTTTTGATTTTTGATTTTTTTAAAATAATTTTTAATCACATATATTTGATAATAATTTATGATTTTAATTTTCACATTTTTAAGAAATCAATAACAAAATATGAGATAGTTTATAAATCTTTAAAGTAATATTTTTGAATTAAATTTCTTATTTATGATTTTTTTTTCATTTTCATAAAAAAAATTAGAGTGTAAATAAATCTAAAATGATTATAAAATTAAAATTTATAAATAATAAACATTTTATTTTTATTTTTAAGCTTTTGAAAAGTTATAAAACAAAGCATTTCAAAATAATTTCTAGATGATTTTAATTATTATATTTTTTTTTAAATCATTAAGTATACATTGTTATCAATGGTGATTATTTTTTAAAAAAGACTCAAAAATCATAAAATTAATTATTCAATTATAAATCAAAATTATTATCAATGTCATAAGTCTCCTTGTTTATATTTTCAAAACCTAAAATGTCCTTTTAATAAATAAAAAAACACTAAAAATCAAATAAAAAAAAATAAGTGGAAGTCTATTTTCTGAAACTATTTTTAACTGAATCACAAGTAAGCAAATTCTTAATATGTTAAATTAATCAATCTCAAGATTAAGAGTCTATAAAAAAGAAACATGGAGGAAAGAAATTCATACATGATTATGCAAAATCAAGATTTTAAGAGCTTATAAAAAAGAGAGATGGAAGAAAGAAATTCATACATGATTATGCAAAATATGCTATTTGGTCATGTGTTTAGAAATTTGTTAAAGTTAATTTTCTAAAATTATTTTTAATAGAAGTACATGTAATTTAATATGCTAAATTAATCAATCTCAAGATTAGAGTCTATAAAAAAGAGGTAAGGAGAAAAGTTCATACATGATTTTCCAAAATATGTTGTTTGGTCATGTGTTTAGAAATTTGTTATTTAGGACTCAAAATGTGAACACCATTACACTACAATGCAAAATAGATAGCTTGTGATATTCATATCATCCTATAAGAATTGGATAAATTACCCTCTTTCCAAAGTTTTGATATCATTCTCTTGCTACAAGTTACTTATCAGAGGAAGAAGAAGATCCATACAGAAGACCAACCAAACAAAATATAAGAAGGGCATTGTATTGGCTTGTGCAAGGTTGCCAACCAGGAGACTCCTTGGTATTTCATTATTCAGGCCATGGATCACAACAAAGGAACTACACTGGAGATGAGGTTGATGGATATGATGAAACACTCTGTCCCTTAGATTTTGAAACAAAGGGAATGATCCTTGATGATGAGATTAATGCAACAATTGTGAAACTTCTTCCTTCTAGGGTTAAGCTCCATGCTATTATAGATGCTTGTCATAGTGGCACTATATTAGATTTACCATTTCTCTGCAGGATGGACAGGTTAGTTTTTTGACATGTTTGTTTCATTACTCAAATCTTGCTAGTGTTCCATTTAAAGTCATTTAGTGTTTTGAAGGTAGAGTACTTTCAAAATAAACATGTTCCGATGCCACGTTGTTTCAGAATAGTTGTGTTTTATGTTATTATATAAACTCACCATTATTCTTAATACCAAGCCATGGATGAATTAATGTAGAAGCGGGAAGTATGTGTGGGAGGATCATCGCCCTAAATCAGGTGTTTGGAAGGGTACAAGTGGAGGAGAAGTCATTTCATTCAGTGGTTGTGATGACAATCAAATTTCTTCTGATACCTCTGTAAAGCTCCATATATCAAAAAACACATTCTATTGCAATAACATAATATATGAAAGATTGGCTTTCAAAATGAGCTTATAATGTACAAAGAAATCGAGCTAATGTGTGATTTTTGCAGGCTTTGTCAAAGATCACCTCTACCGGTGCTATGACTTATGCTTTCATTCAAGCCATTGAGCTTGGACATGCTACCACCTATGGTGACATGCTAAATTCAATGAGATCTACAATTCGAAACATGAATAAGGGTGGTGGTAAAATCACCTCTCTTCTTACCATGCTTTTGGATGGAGGGAGTTTTGGCCGATTGAAACAGGTATCTTTCTAAATACTTAAAATGGTTAAACCTTATCTACATCTTAGTCAACTGTTTTCAAAATTTTAACCCCAAGTCCTACTTATTTTACTACAGGAACCACAACTGACTTCCAATGAATCATTTGATGTGTATACAAAGACTTTTTCTTTGTAACCAAGTCCCTCTTTTGAACCATGTTCACATTTGCTACAGAATAAAATTGTCTTTTAATTCATTTGGGTAAAATCTAGAATATGGATATTACATGTACAACTAAAATAGATTCATATGTCTAACATGGGGAGTCTAAATTTCAAGATGACAACATTTGATGAATATGTCCATTTTGTACCGATCTTTCTAAAACATGTATCAATGTGCACAAAGAAATTGAATAAGAAAACATGAAAGAGGAAAAAAAAAAACAATCCAAAATTTGCCAAATAACACGAAAAAACATATCTTTATTTAGCATAAAACTTAGTACCAATAGGAAGACTAAAAATGAAGGTAATGTGAAAGCCATTGTCTCTCCCATAGCCAGAATACCTATATCAACATCTTCTACGAAAGACTTAGACTTTATTGTAGTGAATGTGATGGCCTTAGTGTATTTGGTGAATGGCCTTATTCTTGCAGAAGGGGCACGATGATGCAGCTTCATTACGATTCTTGGCGAAATATTGATCCGTTTCTGTTGTCATTTTTAGGAGTCGACATTTTTTTCAAAAACGTACCAACCTACCCGAGTCCAAGATTAAACCAAATATATATTGTTTTCTTTTTTATATTGGTTGGTCTAAATAGGTCTAAAAAATATCAAAATTGACTTTGTTAATTCGATTGGAGATCCATAAGTTGTGAAAATTGAATGAACCAAATTGAACCTACAATATTAATATATGTTGATTTTTTAAAAATATATTTTTATTATTATTGACATGTTATAATTATAATTTTAAATTTATTTAAAATTCTAAAATCTAAACTTAATCAATAAACGTTTTTATTTAGAAACTTAAATGATCACTTTTAAACAAGATCAAATGTAAGAAATAATAATAATTTTATGTATGTTTTGTTGATATCAGTAAATCAATTTCTATAGTTATAATGTTTTCAAAACTGAAAGTGATAGAGTGAATGTTTTCGAATTTATTATAAATTTCTAAATACTATTTTTGTTGCAAAAAAATGTGTTTAAATTATCGAAACAAATTAAATGATTAACTTAATGCTTTTATCTTTTAGGTGTTTATTATTATATTTTCTTGTCAATTGATGTATCGAATTTGGTCCAAAATTTTCAAATTAATAATTTTTTCTTACATTATTATATACACTAAGTGTTCTTGATTGATAATATGATATTTTACATTCATTTACAACTTCATTTAATGTTTGGTGATTTTTTTATAATTATTACATAGAAAATTTTTAATGATTAATTTTAAAAACAATCAAAATTCTATATTTACATAATATCTATTAGAACCATTCTATTTATTCTTAATGATAAGAGATTAAGTAAATATAATATGTAATGATAATAATTTTAAGTTAAATTATATGGTATATTTTTTTCTATTTTAATAAGATGATGTTTTTATATAATATTATGATTATATGTTCAAAATCGACAAATCAATCTCTATCAAACCATGGCTTGAAGGTTAAGTTTTCGTAAGATTTTAAATTTTTTAAAACTATTAAAATAAAATTGATTTATAAAATAATTCAAAAATTTATGTAATAATCTATATTAAAAGGAAAAAATAATCCTTAATAACAAAAGGGTAAATAAATATAATAATTTTAATGCTTTATTTTTAACTAGTTAGATTTGATTCAATAAATTTTTATTTTTATAAACTTGATTCAAAATAAATTAAATGGGTTAAATTTAAAATATTATGATAAAAAAATTGTAATTTTAACTTGTTAAATTTAACTAATATATAACTTTTACATTTGGATTAAACTTATAAAAATTAAAAATTTAATAAATCAAATATAACGAAAATAAAGAGGAGGGGATTAAATTATAAAAATTAAAATATCATATATGTTATCCAACGTAACAAATATTTGAAGTAAATAAAAGTGCACAAGTTTATTGGTACTGCGCTATCAATTTTTGTACGGTGTGATGGTATTTATCGTGATGACTGTAATAGCATGGGTTGTGATCTATGTGTAATTATTATTTAAAAAAATAAAAGTGAATAAAATGTACCTAACTCCTATTTGTTAGCACTTCTCTTTCATATGTATCTATCTACCTGACACCTGAGGCTGAAGGAGGGTTAACCTTATCATTTTCGTCGCTTTTTGAGCTACAACGGTCTTGCCATGGCGACAACCATAGTACCAGTGACAACGGCAGCATCAACCAACCCCAAGTCGCTAATTTACTCGGTTGATCCATCAGTGCAAGGTTTAGCTACTCGATCCTTTTCTTATTTGTTTTGTTTGACTTGGTTTGATGAGACTGTAATATTTGTTTTAAATTTAATCAGTAGGGCTTCGTATGGATCTAGGTTCAGCTCGTAGCTTTCAATTTTCAAAGAAAAAGGTATATTTGCTTAGGTTTTTGGCTTTATTTTTATTTTTATAACCCACTTCTGTCAACCCAAAATGTTATTGTTGGGGAGAATATCAAAGAATAGTTGATAAAATAAATGAATTATCAAGATTTCATCTTCGTCTTTGTATAAAAACTATACTCAATTTCTATGTTGGCAGAATCCATGTGCAAGGAAGGCTGGTCTCTGTAAAGTTACAGCCAAATTTGACTTAAAGCCTCCTCCATATCCCCTGGTAAGTGTAAATTTTTTATTGTATTTTATAGAGGACAAAGTTTGTGCATTTATTCGAAAAGGGAAGGAAAAAAAATTAGTTCAGCGTGGTGCCTACTGCTATAGGCCATATTTGGCTGATATGCAAAAACTCAGGCTTATTATCACCTTTTGACCCATTGTCCCTAATAGCCATCAGGTGTTTGTAAAATTTACTGGAAAAAGAACAAGGACATTTTTGTTTAAAAAATTCAAATCTTGTGCCGGGAATATTAGAATGGAAACGATTAATTCAAACAAGTCGATAAGATTATTTGTTGAGCAATACATGTGAAACTAGTAATAGTATTATTATTTGTTGTAATATTTTTTGTAGCTTTTTCCTTTCTTTCTAGGAGTGTAATATTAATACTTGTGACAGGATGCTTTGGAGCCACATATGAGCAAGTTGACCTTGGAGTTTCATTGGGGAAAGCACCACAGGGCTTATGTGGATAACCTCAACAAACAAATTGTTGGAACAGAGCTAGATTCAAAGTCTCTGGAAGATGTTGTAGTTGCTTCTTACAACAAGGGGGATACTCTCCCAACTTTCAATAATGCGGGACAGGTATGCTTATTTGCTAAGTTGTATTTTCATTGTTGCTTTGATTTTTGAATTTTTAAGGTATTTGAGGTGGATCAGGAAATTTATCTTATTGACTCTTTATTACTGTGCTAAAGTTTAAGATCAATGCCAACTGGATGAAGTCATTGAACCGAGAAAGGACTGATATGTCTAGCAACTTATAGCTATCAAATTTTTATAAGCAATGTTATAATAAAACTTTATAAAGCCCATTTGATTCTTATGGAATATTATTCTTCTGTTCACTAATTTCATATGATTGTCCAATAGGAATAGATTGACTGCAATAGTAATCTTTTCCTCTATGTGTATTCTATGTGAAGCATGTTCAGCGGTTCAGATACACATTTGGATGATCAGTTTACTTTTGATTACTTTCACTGTTAGTATTATATATCCAACTGTATTTTCTGTGTGCTTGCAGATCTGGAACCATGACTTCTTTTGGGAGTCTATGAAACCAGGTGGTGGAGGAAAGCCATCTGGTGAACTTCTACAATTAATTGAAAGAGACTTCGGGTCTTTTGAGAAATTTGTTCAAGAGTTCAAGTCAGCTGCTGCAACACAATTTGGTTCCGGTTGGGCTTGGCTTGCATGTGAGTCATAAAATTAATGCTGCTATTGCACAAGTAGACGATGACATTCTTTTAAATGTGTAATTACTTTTTACTTATTAGCTTATATACCGACTTTTTGGTAATGTCACACTTTTTCCACATATGCGCACCTTACGGCCAATTGTACTGTTTTACAACAAGGTATATACGGGCATACAAATATTGAGTATTTGCTAATAAGTGGTTTTGTAGGGTAATCTTTTTTTTCTCCAAATTATATTTCAATCTGGATATAGCAAATAACTGAAGGGTGAAAATGCAGTTAATCCTACTGACAAAAAGCTTATAATAGTGAAGACTCCAAATGCTGTGAATCCCCTTGTTTACGACTACTATGTAAGTATTCTGACCCTAGACCTAGTAATTTCAGGTTTGCGTATAGTTCAAACTCTAATGACATTTGTCATTGATTTTGTGTAGCCACTCCTTACCATTGATGTCTGGGAGGTAATCAATTTTTGACTGACTGCCAATCAATTTTTCTTTTTCGTCTGGTTTAAAGTTTAAGCAATTGTTCGCGAGTTTTACTAAATTTAACTCTACCTCCCCCCTTCCTTCCCTCCCTCAACAGCATGCTTACTACCTTGACTTTCAGGTGAGCAACAATTGCCTTTTTTTTTGTATTCAAGTGTATATTGCTTGTTTCTCAACTCTAATGGGTTACATACTTTGATCTTGTACAGAACCGCCGTCCAGACTACATTTCAGTCTTTGTGGACAAGCTTGTCTCATGGGAAGAAGTCAGTTCTAGGCTTGAAACTGCAAAGGCACAACTTGCTGAAAAAGCAACAAAATGAGGAGAAAACAATGGAGGGTAAATCCGTATGGAATTGCAGGACAATTCTCGATGAATCAGAATCTTGTACTATTGATCAAATTTCTATTTATTTTTGTAGTGAAGTAAAAGACAATTTTGATATAGAGAGTGCAGCTAAACTGTGGCATTTAAAATAAGGATTATGTTGTACCCTTGGGTGTTTTGTGTAGAAGCTAGAAATAAAAACGAAAGAATAAATTTAATAGTGGCCAATTTAGAGAAGTCAGTTTTGGTAATCATCGCTATGAGCCCTCACTATTGTTTTACAGCCTAATGAAGCGTTTTTCAGGAGAAATTTTATAGGTTATTGCTCTCCTATGATCATCTTATGAGCGACAAGAAGCTGTCGAAACCCAGAGAAGTTGAATGGTCAGAAGCACCAGGTGGTCCAAAGGTTTTCCAGAAGCGAAGAGTCTGGCCAGCCTCAGTTGATACAACTGTGTTAATCCATAAGGCCTATGTAACAAGTCAGCAACAACAAACAAAGGTCAGAGTCAAGTTACATATTTTGTTAGAATTGTTTGTCAAGATAATACTATGGCAATGATCCATCAAACTTCTGTTTGGTATAAACCGATCACCCTGTAAATTGATCAATGCATGAAAGAAAATCAACAAGAATACAAGAACGAATTAGACTGAGTGAGATTAACATTGTAAAGAGTTAAAGAGATTATATTTATTCGTGTACCGGAAAATCATATTGGGTTGTGAGATTGGTAAAGAGGCCAAGTAGGCGATAACCAATCTCATCTGGGTCGCCTACTCACCGAAAATAAATAAATTCTTGATGTTCCTTTTTGTGTTTGATTTTTTTTCCTCTTTCTCTCCTCCAGATGTACAAAAGAAAGAAGAAAGAACCAATAACTTTGTACTTTTTAAAAAAAATAATTGTATTAATATTATTTTTTATTGGTAGAATATCACATCATTATTTACTCTAAAAATCATAAATAATTTCTCTAGACATCGGACCCTTGCAATTGTAAGATCCCAATTTGCAATGCCGGCATAGGTCATCTTTGATTTGGGATGTAAAAATAAGATTACTGTGACTATAAATTATCACCATTTAAATATTTAATGATATATGAAATTAATAAAATATGATGGTTCAGACCAATAAAGACTATTGTTAAAATTATTTTTATTTTTAATAAAATATAAATTATGATTATTATTAGGCTTTTTCTACTTACATCCTTACCTATCTAGTTAAATACATATTTTAAATATTTTAGAACATTTAAATTAATTAAAATAGAATAAAAAATAATATTTATAATAATTTCTCATACATCTTACACTTCCTCTTCAAGCTAAAATACCTTCTCTTAGAACCAGTAACAGAGGTATAAGATGTACTCTCAAGCATGTCATGTGAGTTTGTATGTATTGGCAATGAACTGCGGATAGAAATTGACAACTCTGGTGTCATAAGATTTCTTTTTAACTGTGGCATTAAAAAAAATAGAAATTACAGAGCCCTTAACAAACTTGAAACTTTGTTGGCAGAGAAGAAGTCTGCATGGGTGGGGAAGAAAAGAAATTCTGGCAAGGCGTGGCATCGGTGGAGCAGCAGTGGAAGCAATTGACGGCAGCCTCAGCTTAAGATGATGAGGATGGTGGCCTGAAACTTTCGTGAGGAGGAAAACAGCTCAGCTTCGGTGAGAAGAGGGATGTATTCGACTGTTTTTTTTTTCACATTTAACTATATGTATTAAGTTAAATATGTCAATCAGCCTCAATATTATGGATAGGGGTGAGCATAAAACTCATGGCTAATCTTAGTCCTGAATATGATTTGATCCGAACGGATTTAAAGTTTTTTAATCCAAATTTAACTCGATGATATAATTAATTTAAATTAATCTAAATTTAAACGGATTGAATTTTTTATAATTGGATAATAGCATATTAATATTGAAATTTATTTATAAATTATTGTTATATATAAAACACGATATATATAAATTTAAATTTTTATAATAAATATTATTATTTATAGTCACAACTTAAAAAAATCAAAAGATTAATAAATATATCTATATAATTATTCAATTATTATAAACATTTATATTTATTTTGAAAAAATAATAATATAATATAATTGTGATATGCATAATATTTAAATATAATATAATATAAAATAAAATATATATTTATTTATAATTTAAAGATATTTTGATCTGAATTAGATATAATAGAATATAAAATTTATTAATTTGAAATTCGATCAGAATCTAAATAAATTAAATAAATTGTATGAATTGTATAAGTTTTGATCTGAATATAATATGTTTATAAAATTTATTAATTCAATCAGATAAAGATTTGGTTAAATTTTTTAATTTAAATAAATTAATCGGATTATTTAATCAACTTCATTTAGACCCAAAATCCTAAAATTAGGTTCTTCTTGAACCCATTAACCAAATGTGAGTTTACCGAGAGGAGAGTTATCTTACACGAAAAAGTTATATTTTTTTTTATTATCTTAAAAATATAGTAGAAAATAAATAAGAGTTGTACAAAATAAAGGATGACACTTATTGTTTGATTCTTGAGAACTGTTAGATACATTCTTGGTATTGATCTCATTTCCCATATATTTATAATTCAAAAATAATCAAATTTTTAATTTTATTAAAAATGTATATGTGAATTGCAGTGATAAATGTTATATTTATCCATTTTTAAAAAATATTTTTTATATAATTTGATTCAAGTTTTTAAACTGTGTTTTTGTGCTTTTTAAGAAAATTTTACAAGTTAATAAGCAAAAAATCACTCAAAAGATAATTTTTACTAAAATTATTCGTTGTATGCTAATAAATTAAATTTTTTTTGCAAACCTATTATACATTTACAATTTAGTTATATTTTATATCAAAATAATAAAAAAAGTTAAGATAATTTTATTCTTATTTAGAGAAAAATAATAATTTAGTATAGATATAATAAAATATTAAAATATTACCACCAGCTCAAAATATTAATAATAATAAAATTTATAATATTAAACTAAGTAGCCTAAAAAGGAGTTCTAGATTAATCCGAGCTTAGGTAGAAAAAAGGAAAACAAAACTATATGAATGAAAATAAGAATAAATATTAATGCAACTACATAAAGTCAAAATTTATAATTGATTTTAATCCTTATTTCATGTTACATATTTCACATTCCTAATCAAAACAAAGTATTATTTGATTAAAGGAATAGATGCTTACAGTTTTTACACTACTAAATCTAGTTTTTCAATGGATGATTCTCTGGAAATAAATTGAGACATGCATTAAATTTGGGAAAAAAGAGAGAATAAAATTATATTCAATTTAAAAATTTATTATATAATTTATAAAAATTTATGTGTTTATTTAATTTTGATAACAAATAAAAAATAATTTCAATATAAATGGAAGAATACCCCCAATGGTCTTATCGCCAAATTCGATATTTAAAATTCCAATCATTTACCATTTAAGCGTTCTTCTTTTTTGGTCCTCCGCTCAAATACTCAATCCCAAACAAAACCTCCTGAAACCAAACACAGCTTTTGTTCACTAAAAATTACTTCTAATCTCAGAGCAAAGACCTAATTACGGATAAGAGAGCGAGACATGGACGAACAAGAGCAAGAGCACGAGGTCTACGGCGGAGAGATCCCTGGTGACGACGGAGACATGGAAGCTGACTACGACGGCATGTCGTCTAGAGCTGAAGATGACCAAGGCGACGATCACAACTCTAAGGCACCTTCTTTTCCTCACTTCGTCATCTTTCTTTAGATTTTCTTTTATCCGTATCTTTCTTGGATCTGTTATCGAGTGTGCTTATTCGGTGTCGTTTGGATTTTGAATGGCAGGACTTGGAGGACATGAAGAAGAGGCTCAAGGAAATTGAGGAAGAGGCTGGAGCACTACGCGAAATGCAGGCCAAGGTGGAGAAAGAGATGGGCGCTGTTCAAGGTTTTTATACTCCTTTAGCTCCGTTTAATCAAATTTATTTTTGTTTTTCTAATGTTTATGGATTTATGTACTGCGTATGCAATTGCTGATGGTTGACTGAACTGTTATTTGAGCCTCGTTTTTTTTGTTTTTTGTTAACTTTAACTAGATGTCGGTTATTTTTTGGAGTTGCATAGCCCTTATCGTCCCTGAATATGTACATTTTTTATGGCCCATATCAAGCTTCTTGTCGGAGTTATTAGAGTCATGGTTGAAGTTGTCAAAAGTTCATTCAGTTAATAAATCTTATTATTTAGGACATGTAGGTAGAGTCGAACCATTTCCTTAGCCATTTATCACTTTATTACGATCCGTTGTTTAACGTGGGTTGTTTGTTTCCAATTTCATCTCTTTGTAAGGCTTATATAAGCCAACAACTTATTTTGAATTATATAACATTCATTTAGATATTTTTCTGAATTGCTTTGTGCTTAGAGTTTACGACATTATGGTATCAGAGTTAAAAAAAGAAAAAAAATCTTGCTGCTCTAAGAAAAGAAAAAAACCCGATCCCAAACCTACCAAGAGCCACCACTGCCCAATGTCAGTGCTACTGTAGCGACATCAACAGACCTCTTCAGTAGCCCTCGCGACATCAACAGTTTCTCTGCGTTGATACTTGTGTCGGAAAAAAAAAGGCCATCATCATTTTTTACGCTTCTTTCCATTGTGAAATCCATCACAATTGTCATCGTCGGATTTCTATCTAGCCCAACCCTAACTGTCATGGTCGTTGGGTCCAATGTCACCTGCCTTGATTTGGTCATTGGATATGAGAGAAAGGAAACCACAGTTTATTAAGAAGATAAATAGTGAGAAGGGAGAGAATCAAAATATGTCGCTAAAAATAATTTCGTTCTACTTGCAATTCTTAAGTTTGATGGTCATTACAATCATTGATCCATGCTTATGAAAAAGTTTCTTCATTTAAAGAAGTATTGGAGTTTGGAATCCTTGCTGCAGCAGAAGGAGTAGAGCACACTGAAGCACAACAAAAATTAATTGCAGACCAAAAGCTAAAAGACTTGAAGGTCAAGAATGGAGACGATCCTCAACAAAGACACTACCAAGCACATGTGGGACTCTATAAAACAAAAGTATTAGGGTTCCACAAGAGACAAAAGAGCATAGCTCCAAGCTCTTCGGAAGGAGTTTGAAGTTCTACAAATGAAATAGGGTGAGAGTGTTGATGCGTACTTTGCTCGAACACTCATCATAGCAAACAAGATGAAGATTCATGATGAAAACATGCAGCTAGTGGTGATCATTGAAAAGATCTTGAGATCAATGACCTCAAGGTTCGACTATTTTGTGTGTTCGGTTGAAGAGTCTAATAACTTAGACACCTTAACCATTGATGAGTTGCAGAGCAGCTTACTGCTACATGAGCAGAGGATGAAAAGGCATGGAGGAGATGAACATGCATTAAAGGTGACCTACAATGATAGAATTGGTGAAAGAGAAGGCGGTCAAGCTTGTGGTTCTTTTCGAGGAATAGGCAAACAAGCATTCAACAATGTTATAGTTTGGTGTTATAAGTGTCATCAATTAAGGCACTTTCAATATGAGTGCCCTAAATGGGAGAAGGAAGCGAATTATGTTGAGCTCGATAAGAAAGAAGAAATGTTACTGATGTCATATGTGGAGCTTAATCAATCAAGGAGAGATGTCTGCTTCCTTGACTCGGGGTGTAACAATCATATGTGTGCAAATAAGGAGTGATTCTCAGATCTTGATGAGGAATTTTGAGAATCTTTGAAAATCGATAATAATTCCAAGATGGTTGTGTTGGGAAAGGGTAACCTTAGGGTGTAAATTGCTGACGTTACTCACGTAATCATTGATGTTTTCTATATACCTGAGTTGAAAAATAATTTATTAAGTGTTGGACAATTGCAAGAAAAAACCGTGGCTATTTTGATACAACATGGAGTATGTAGAGTTTATCAACCCAAGAAAGAGCTCATTATGCAAACATCAATGTCTACAAACAGGATGTTTATATTGTTAGCAAGAATTCTGTCGAAAGCTCCCATTTGTTTCCAAACAATTCTTGAAGACAATACTGACCTTTGGCACTGTAGATATGGGCATCTAAGTTTCAAGGGTATGAGAACATTGCAATATAAGAAAATGGTGAGAGGGTTACCACAGTTGGAGGCACCATCCAAAGTATGCACTGATTGCATGGTGGGAAAGCAACACAGGGATGCAATTCCAAAGAGGATTTTATGGAGAGCATCACAAAGACCGCAGTTGATACATGTTGATATCTACGGACCCATCAAACTTGATTCCAATAGTAAGAAGAGGTATTTCATAAGCTTTATTAATGATTACAGTCGTAAGATGTAGATATATTTTCTTGCTGAAAAATCTGATGTTTTTACTATCTTCAAGAATTATAAAAACCTTGTTGAGAAAGAGACAAAAGCTTTTATTCGTTGTCTACGCAAAGATAGGGTGGTGAGTTTAATGTCTTTTGCAAATCCAATGGTATTAGCAGGCAGCTCACTGCAACCTATACTTCCTAACAAAATAGAGTAATTGAGCGCAAGAATAGGACAATCATGAACATGGTTAGAAGTATGTCATCGAAGAAGCAAGTTCCAAAGAATTTCTGGCCAGAAGTAGTAAATTGGACAGCGCATGTGCTCAACAGAAGTCCTACATTGGTAGTGAAAGATATGACTCCTAAAGAGATTTGGAGTGGTGTCAAACCCAATGTTGATTATTTTCGGGTTTTGAATACATTGGCCATGTTCATGTGTCAAACAGTAAGAGAAAGAAGCTAAATAATAAGATTTTTCAGTGTGTGTTGCTAGGGATGAGTGAAGAGTCTAAATCATAGACTTTATGATCCAACATCCAAGAAGATAGCTGTAAGAAAATATCTGATTTTTGAAGAAAATGAGTGTTGGGATTGGGGAAGAAGTAATGAAGAAGCAAGACTTGATATCCTCGAGTGTGGAGATAGTAATGAAGAAGGAATGAACATGATCAAAGTGAAGAAGAATTTGAAGAGGAGGTGGCAATAGAAGGAGGAGAGATTAGCTTATCTTTAAATGAGTGACCTGGAGAGAATTCTCCAACATTTGAAGAAAGCTCACTAGAAGGGAGGAACAAAATAGTACTGTTCTGGATGAAAGATTATTTGAGTGGGGGAGAATTTTCAGAAGAAGCTTATTCAGAGTTCCAAGTGGAGAGTTTAAATAGACTTGGAGATAGAAACAATCTAAAGAAATGGGACTTGGGAGTTGGCAGATTTTCCTAGAGGAGTGAAGAAGATTGGAGTAAAGTGGGTTTTGAAAACTAAACTTAACAAAAATGACGAGGTTGACAAGTGTAAGGCTTGGTTTGTGGTGAAGGGTATACACAGTAACATGGCATATATTATACTGAGGTGTTTGCGCCTGTGCTAGGTGGGATACGATTCAAATGATAATTGCTTTAGCAGCTCGAAATAGTTGGAATGTGTATTAGCTTGATGTCAAAATTACTTTTTTGCATGGAGAGCTAAATGAAGTAGTGTTTGTTGAGCAATGATAGGATTATGAGGAGGAAGGTGAAGAGTATAAGGTGTACAAATTGAAGAAGACATTATATGTCCTTAAACAAGCCCCCCGTGCATGGTACAACAGGATTGAAGCATATTTTGTCAAAGAAGGATTAAGCCCCCCGTGCATGGTACAACAGGATTGAAGCATATTTTGTCAAAGAAGGATTTGAGAGGTGCAACTGTGAACTTATTCATAAAATTGGGAGTTGGAGGTAAAATTTTGATTGTTAGCTTATATATTGATAATCTAATATTTACTGGTAATGATGAAAGTATGTTTGTAAAGTTCAAGAATTCTATGAAACTTGAATTTGATATGACTAATTTGGGAAAGATGAAATATTTTATCGATGTGGAGGTTTTAAAAAATCCTGAAGGCATTTATATTAGTCAAAGAAAGTATGTAAAAGATGTTTTGGAGAGGTGTAGGATGGAAAAGAGTAATAGTGTGAAAAATCTCATTATTCTTGGCGTTAGACTAATGAAAGATGAAGAAGGATCCAAGGTCAATGCTACCATGTATAAACAATTGGTCGGAAGTCTTATGTATCTAATTGCAACAAGGCCAGACTTGATGTATGTGGTGTCTCTCATTAGCAAATTCATGGTAAGTCCAACTGAGTTGCATTTGCAAGTTGTGAAAAGGGTTTTAAGATACTCGAAAGTTATAATGGAGAGTTGATGGCATATACAAATAATGATTATGCAGGAGATGTAGATGACAGGAAAAGAACTTATGGTTATGTGTTTCTACTCAGCGAAGAAGCTGTCTTGGTCCTCTAAAAAACAACCCGTAGTTACTCTGTCCACTATTGAAGCAACGTTTGTGGCAACTGCATCTTATGCTTGTCAAGAGGAGAGTATTGGAGAAGCTTGGTCATCCTCAAGGCAAGTGTATCACTGTGCTATGTGACAACAGTTCTATCATTAAGCTATCCAAAAATCCAATCATGTATGGACGTAGCAAACACATTGATGTAAGGTTTCATTTCTTGCGTGATTTGAGTAGAGATGGAGTTGTTGAGTTGTAGCATTGTGTCACACAAGAACAAGTTGCAGACATTATGACAAAACCACTTAAACTAGATGTGTTCTTGAAGCAGCATGAGTCATGGGGGTGTGTGGTACCACAAGTAAACTGAAAGTATTACTGCAATCCGTTTAGGGGAGGAATTGTTGGGATTCTTAGAGTCATAGTTGAAATTGTTAAAAGTTCATTCAGTTAATAAATCCTATTATTTAGGACATGTAGGTAGAGTGACTATTTCCTTAACCACTTATCACATTATTAGGATCAGTTGTTTAACGTGGGTTGTTTGTTTCAAATTTATCTCTTTGTAAGGCTTATATAAACCAACAACTTATTTTGAATTATATAACATTCAACCAGATATTTTTCTGAATTGCTTTGTGCTTAGAGTTTACAACAAAGCTAATTCAAAAAATGTGAAATTTTAGTCTAATTTTGATCCACTTATCACTGGAGTTGTGGAGAACTACTGACAGTTAGTTTGCCCGCATTAGCTGACTATTTAATCAGGTTTCATTAGAATTTGGGGCCCTGTTTTGCTGCCTTGCGTTTGCTAATTTTCTCCTTTTGTGCATAATAATATGTATTTAATACGAATTCTGACAACTAGTCTAAAATATACAATGTGCTTCATGAGATTTAATATCTTGGTAATATTACTTTTCTTGGATTGAGTTTGGTAAGGTATGCTATGCTCACCGGGTTTAGTTTCTCGTGTTATTTGTGAGCTTTTGGTATACTATTTAGTTAAAGTTCGTATATAAATTTTTCTACTTTCATGGCTGTCATAATGTTGATGGATTCTGAATTGCTCACTTTATCAAACAGTTTTCATGTTCTCGAATTCTTACAAAGCAAGAATCAGAGAAAGCATTGACAATCACTATTTAAAAAAATCATAACTTATTTCAGAATCCCTGTTTTCATTGAACAATGGCATGCGGTTATTATCTTGTGTGCACGTGCACAAACCCTTTCCAATTCATTTAGTTATACTTTGTCTATGCTGGAATATAGTGTTTTCTTAGCCATTTGTTTCCCTCAGGCTTTTCTGCATCTCTCTTTTTGGGTATAGTCTGTTACAGTTGAATTCAAGTATCTGCAACCAGTTCTTTATTGTTTTTCATGCTACTACATTTTATTCTTGGTCCTCTCATTCTTTGATTCTTTAAAACGATCTTTTGGTGTTTTTATTTTATTTTTTGGATGACTTTCGTAAGGGTTCTTCATGCTGAGCACAAGTCATCTTTGCGCTTTCATTGAATCTTCTCGGTTCATGTTTAATTTATTACTTCTCTTTGTGGATCCTTAATAGACAACATACGTATCATATGATTATTATTGAGCTTTAGAAACTTGATAATTCTTGTGATTAAATTTATCAAAGATGTAGGTGGTTTCATAATAATCTAATAGGTAACCTTTTTTTTAACTCTATAAAGATTCATCTGGTGCCTCAGTGACTCAAGCAGAAAAGGAGGAGGTCGATGCACGGTCTATCTATGTTGGTAATGTAAGTATGCTATCCTTTTCTTGTTCTTATCCGATTGGAATTTGATAAGTATTAGCATGCTTATCCTTTCATGATCATTTTTGTCTCAATATATATATATTGTTACGATAGTAGTTAGTTATTGTGAATCTTATTCAACTTGGTTTCCATTGCTGGGGAGAGTTACCTGTTCTTCTAGCTTCATATGCATTTCAGCTTGCTGTAGTTCATTTGAAATTTAACTTGAATGTGTTTTTGATGTTTTCTGTTTCCCACGTGTGTTTTAGTGTAGTGCTTACTGGTTTCTTTTGCATTTGTTGCATTTGTTGCATGAATGCATGATTGTTTATATTTATAATCGAAAAAAATGCCATAAAAGTCCATTAGATTAAGTCATTTATATGACTTAATCCCTTAAATTAGAAATGGTATCATGTAGTACTGTAGCTTTGTAAAAAGGACCATTAAGGATAAATCATATTACTTTAATGATTTTTCATTAAAATATTATTATTTATAAGTCAAGTAATTAAACGTGATTAAAAAACGAGTTTTTAATAATAGTAAAGTCATAATTAATATAAAAAACTTCTCAAAATATTTGTTTTTTAATATTTATTAATTTTTAATTTTTATTAAAAATTAAAATATATATTTAAGTAACTTTTCGTTTGAATTTTATTATTATTTATTTTTCTATTTTACTTTTATCACTATCAAAAACTCATATTTTAATTGCGTCTTTATTATTTGACAGAAGATAATAATATTTTAAATTAAAAATCATTACAATAATATAATTTATTCTTAATTTACTATTTTTACAAAATTAAGGGATGAAATGATACAATGATACAATTTCTAATATGATAGATTAAACGGTACAAATGTCCTAATCTAATGGACTTCCGTGATACTTCATTTTTAAATCATTAATCTTTATTGTCCAAGGAATAATATGGTTCATGCAAAGATTGTGATTTATGTTTTGGGCCTTTGTATTATTACGCCCCTTTCCACTGGCTCCTGCATTCTTTGTCAATACTATATTGCTTAGTGATTATGATGCTCTTGGAGAGAATCAAAACCAGCTATGAGCTTAATTGTAGTATGTATTCTTGTAAATTACAGGTTGACTATGCATGTACTCCCGAGGAAGTCCAGCAGCATTTTCAATCTTGTGGAACTGTGAACAGAGTTACTATCTTGACTGACAAGTTCGGTCAACCAAAAGGATTTGCTTATGTTGAGTTTGTTGAAATGGATGCTATTCAGAATGCTTTGCTATTAAATGAAACAGAATTGCATGGTCGACAATTAAAGGTTCTTGTACTTTTTTCTGGTGTAAATAATTATCTCTCGCTACACAGTGATTATAGTGGTTCATTTGGTATATTTACAGGTCTCTGCCAAGAGGACAAACGTTCCTGGATTGAAACAGTATCGAGGAAGACGACCTAACCCATTTTTCCAATCCAGAAGGCCCTTTGTTCCTGCTTCCTCTTTCTATCCTGCATATGGTTATGGGTAAGAGCTAGAATTCCTGTATTTATTCTCCTGTGTTTCTGATTAGAGCATTAAAGGAAGTCAAAAATTTAGAATCTTTTTATTTATTTCTTTGGTTAAAAAAAGAAATTAGAATCTTTATTTGCCTGCCTCAAAATGTGTCTTATTCTATTTATTTATTTGTCATATATCTTATGTACTAATCTGACCTATTTTGTACTTGAAAGGCACATGGTTTTTGAATGCATATTTTTCATTTTCATTTTCTGAGGAAATTTTAAGTTTTAACGTTGATGATGTTAAAACTATCATGGGTTTGTAATATATTAGGTGTAAGTTG